>JAWDJE010000009.1:40908750-42115000 GCA_035047345.1 Bradypodion ventrale
CAACACTCGGGTCCCAACCTTCCAGTCACGTTCAGCGTCTTAGCCACTTGAGCCACCACAGACCCCAGTCTACCACAGAATATAATTCTGGCATTACACCACTGCTGCTAATGAGTTAGTTGAGGATGGCGAGAAGGACCCGTTATCTACCCTGTTTTGTGACACGTCTTTTACTCACTCTCAGCTCCTCCAAGCTGAAGCCTCTTCCAGCACGGACTTTTGTGTGGTATCGTACAGTGGGGCATCTGACAATGGGTCTGATTGGTCCAGACACTGGACGGGGAGCAATGCGGCGTGCCTTTGCCTGGCGGGCCTTCCTCCTGGATGGAGAAAACAGCAAGACGAGGGCTTGAGGAAAATCCAGACCCAAATAACTCCCCGCATGCGCAACACAGCCAAAAAGAGATACCAACCCACCCCTCTGGGAGCAAAAGCCCCCCATAACAGCAATGCTCAATGCTACAGCCATCAGCTTATATGGGTTCATGGGATCATCAATGGGGTACAGCGATTCTGGAGAATTTTCATCACCTGGCTGAAGCCCTGGCAAAACAAAGTCTACCAGAAAAGGACCTGAATCACAAAGGTTGATGCTTGTGCGCATGGAGCCACATGAGTCGCTGGCTGGAACATCCCAAGGGTAGAGCGTGAGATGCCGTGGGGCTCAGGCTGCCCAAGAAAGACCTCACCTGCGGATTTTCCTGGCAGGCTGGTTGAACCATGTGGCCACGCGTCTCTGCCAATCCTTGTGGAAGTGGGGCTTCAAGATCATGCCATTGCGGCTGGGCGCCATGGCTGCTCACCTGCCCAAAAAAGGGGGGAAACAGTCTGGATGGGTTAAGAGGTCAATAACGCTTTGCCAGCACTCAAAAATATACGTATCATTTTTCTTTGCAACAACCATGAGTTGTCTGAAGGCACAAACAAATTGTATCCTTGATGCCACTTTGGGACTTCCATGCTCCAAAACAAAGGCAGCAGCAATTTCCTTCAATCATACCCCCCACGCACACACACACACACTTGCTTATGTATCTTTGCCAAAACTCTTTTAAACATAGGACTTTTGAGTTTACATTTTCTCATTATAATCGGGCCTGTCGGATAAATCAAATAATATAAAAGATACTGAATAACATGCATCACCCAGTAGAAAGATCTCCCAAAGATACAGGCGAACAACTGAGGATTTGCATAGGAACATAACGCATGACTCTTACATGTTGCTAACACATAGCCAGGAAAGACTTCTGGCTCCTTATCAAACAACTCAAAGGCTTAATATATACTCAGCCTATTGAATATCATCCCTCGGTTCAAGGAACAGAAGCCCGTGATGGCGAACCTTGGCACTCCAGATGTTCCTGGAGTTCTTTGTGAATCCACACGAAGGGGTTTCCTGCGATTCATCCGGCCCGCGCCGCCCTCGTCGCTCCCGGAAGCAAAACGCGCCCAGATGTTAACCCGGAAGTGCCTTAACCGTACAGGCGCATTTTACTTCCACTTCCGGGAGCAGCGAGGGCGGCGCAGGCCGGAAGAATCGCAGGAAACCCATTCGTGTGGATTCATGGGAGCTTCTGGGAATTGAAGTCCATCTGGAGTGCCAAGGTTCGCCATCATGGCTATAGATTAATGATGAGAAAACTCTGGAACCAAAACGTGAGTTTTAGCAGTTCAATGTGACATACAGTACTGTAAATAGCCAATGGTAGGACTTACTGCCACTGTGTGGAAATTACATGTCTGTGCAGTAAACTTTCTCTCTCTCTCTCTGCATGGAGCTAGGTGAAACCATGAAAAGGTTTCAAGACATCGTCAACCTCTGGATTTAAGATGCCATTTGTGGAGACGGTACTCACCTGTCTCAATTACTGGTGCCAGGTTTTGACAAATACTTTTAAGTGAAAACAGCAGGCCATTCGGTGCAAAACCTTTGCTCTTCATGAACAAAAAGCTTCTTCAGTCTGGTCCAGGATCCCATCCAGTCCACTTGATCCAGTCTCTCTTGAACAAACTTGGGCAATGTACCCAAACATCACTGAGGCATTATGCATGCACATCAAGACATTTCATTTCATTCCACTAGGGCAAGGGGTCCTCAAACTTGGCTCTCCAGATGTTCTTGGACTTCAATTCCCAGAAGCCCTGATCAGCAGGTGTGCTAACTTGCAGAGCAAAAGACGGCTGGGGTGTAGATACAAAACAGCAGAAGCACACTCCCAAGGAGAAAACGCAAATGGCAAAGGTGATGCGATATCAAAGTAAGGTTTAATAAAATTGCATTATCTAAAACTACTAAAACTACTGTGTGTTCATTCAAAGGATGATGAGGTATCTTTCAATGCATATGTACATATGTGTAATAAGCTAATAAACCAGACGCACACACAACCTCTCTCTCTCTCTCTCTCTCTTGCACTTGCCTGAACAGTATACTTATGCATGCTGCTATACAGCTAAGTTCAAAGTACAGAGTTCTTAATAATTAGCAAAAACGCTATATGGAATTGTCCAGGTGGCTCCTAAAAATGCGAACAAGTTAAATGTCCTGAATGGCTCGTAACCATGAAAGCCGAGAGGAACGCTGCCGCAGCAACGAACACCAGCAGGGAGAAGTGGCGAGAGGGAAGCCCTAAACAGGTCATGGTGCGGCGTGTGGTCTGGAACTCCAGGACTCAGGACTCGATGTCCCTCCGGTAAATGGACAATTCGAGCATCTTTCTCAACAGTCTGTGGAATGAAAATCATCATACAAAACAGTACTACAATGTCACAAGTACCTATAACAGTCTATTTGTCGTACATTTATCAATCTGAAATATTAAAATCACTTACCCTAAACTTCTTGTATTGCGCATAAAACCTTTAATGGTGCAAACTCTTACTACGTATAGCGTTAGTGCAAGGGCTATAAGCTGTGTCTTAAATATCTTTGGTAATACTAATGATTACATCTGTGTTGCGTGATGCAATTAGCTTAATCATAGAGTTAATTACGGACTCTTAAAGAGACAATCAGACTTTAAGGTGTGGGAAGAAGCGCTGCGGGGCTGTGCTTATAGAAACGCTGAGAGATCAAGATCGGTATTGAGCCCATTGGGTGCTAGGGTTCTGAACCGATATATGAAGAACGCCTCCCTTTGTAAAAGGAGTCGTTCCACGTCCTCTACCTGATGTATATTAGGTCGGTGTATCTCTAATACTACCATTTTCATATCTCGATAAGTGTGTTTTTTCTCAACAAAATGGGTGACCATAGGAGCAGTCATTATACGGTTTCTGATCCATGATTGATGTTCCCCTAGCCTTATTTTAATAGGTCGTCTGGACTGCCCTATGTATGCTAGCTGGCAGGTACAGATGATCATGTACACCATATCCTGGGAGTTGCAATTCAAGAAACAGGTTAGATCCAAACTGAAGTTGCTATTGGGAATTCTTACATGGTTAGTGCGCCACATGTAAGTGCAGTATTTACAGTGCCCGCAAGCAAAGTGACCAATTGCATCTGGTTTATTAGCTTATTACACATATGTACATATGCATTGAAAGATACCTCATCATCCTTTGAATGAACACACAGTAGTTTTAGTAGTTTTAGATAATGCAATTTTATTAAACCTCACTTTGATATTGCATCACCTTTGCCATTTGCATTTTCTCCTTGGGAGTGTGCTTCTGCTGGTGTGCTAACTTGGGCTTCTGGGAACTGAAGTCCAAGAACAGCTGGAGAGCCAAATTTGTAGACCCCTGCTCCATAATCACAGGTTGCTTACCTGTAGCTGTTTTTCTCCGTGGTCCCGTGAACCCACATAAATGGGTTTACTGTGCGTATGCAAAGTAAACCCATTTGTGTGGATTCATGCCAGAAAGAACCTAATGGAACGTAGGAAGTGATCTAGGCCATAGGTCACTCTTGGCAGACCTTGGCACGCCTATCACCTACTTTACTCTTTTTCTGGCCGAAACGGTATACACTTGCTATGTCTTCAGGAACATAATTTACCTCCAAATTCATCTCATTTAACCATGACACTATTCTACTTTTAAAGCTGGTCGGGTGTCCGCTCCGGGATTTTTCTAATTATAACATTAGAACACCTTAACTGTTCCTCCACAATCTTTTTTTTTCTTGAATTCCCACCTTTGAATCTCTCTCCTTCTCTTTTCTCTTCATAACCATGACTTCTAACTTCATTTCCTTTTGTTTCTTTTTGAATCTCCTCCTGCTCTTTCTTAAGGATGTTCTGTTCTTTTTTTTGTTCCCCAAGATCCAATATTTACATATTTAATAAGATTGGCCATCATTTCCTGAAGATTTTGCTGTCCGTTTAAGAGTTCTTTCTTATCTTTAGACCACATCTCTTCCAATTTCTGCAATCCAATTTGAAAATTACTTTCCATGTTATCCAATCTTTTATTTTATTTTATCAAACACACTCTTGGGACCCTCCGCATCTTTTATTACCTTATGTTGTTGCAGCTGCTGCTGCTGTTGCTCCCGCTGGTGCTGCTGTTCTTGCTGCTCCTACCCCTGCTGTTGTTGCTTCTGTTCTAGTATTTTCCTCACTCTCTCCTGCTCTTCCACTTCCTTTAACTCTTGTTTCAAGCTTTTCGCCGCCCCTTCCTCTCGTCTTCCATCCTCACCAGTCTTTTATAGGTCCTGTCTGAGGAAGCCTCCCTCTCAGCTCTTATCCAGCCACTTTCTTTTTGTCCCCCCCACCCTCTTCCACGATGATTCATCCAATCGGGTATAATTACAGTTCCTAAACACTTCAAAATAATCAATAATTTACAACCCTCAAATTCATCAGTTCATCAATTTTTAAACTCATGAAAAACAAAAAAAATATCAATAATTGGAAATAATAATCAAAAATAATTGGAAATATTCCAATTATCTTTAATAAATAACTACCGTATATAATTTACTTCTTATTTTATACTTCAATCACTTGAGAAATTTATCAATTTTCATATATATAATTCTTAAATATTAAACTCACTATAAATTAATATATAATTCATAACTTAAATTCATCAATTTGTCTTAATCACGATAAACAATCAAAAAAATAATTTTTAAGCTATCAATCAATCAATTTTCTACCATCATATACAACTAACCAACGATAAACTTCATATCCACTATATTTCATCAATTTTCTACATAATTCATAATCAATTAAGAAGTTCATTAATTTTAATATATATGATTCATAATTTCACTTTCAGTTCATATACAATTTATCAAATTTAAACAAACAAAATAATTTTATTCTTTTAATAGAAGAGGAGAAAAGGAAAGAAACCTATTTCTTATAATTAATATGTTTTTCATATTATATATATTGTTATTAGTGTATATTGTTTTTATCCTTATCTTTATGCCTATATATACCTCCTTTAAGACTGTTATAAGGTGATTCCTTAAATTTTAAAGCTTCCTCATAGGAGCTAAAATAAAAAGAGAAAATAACACTATTCCAACTACGTCTTCAAATGTCCTAGTCCGTCATCTGAAAATGTCTCAGTCACTCAGAACCTTCAGTCACTCTTCGCTCCGTCACCATCTTAGTCCAAAAAAAGAAAAAGAAAAAAGAACTTGTACAGCTCCACGGACTCAGCACATCGACATTTAGTAAGGCTCCCCATCTCACAGAAGCCTTTTCAGCAATCCAGGCATTCAAAAGCTTTCTCACCTGTGTGGATCCTGTGATGTCTATTAAGGTGCTGACTTAGACTGAAGCTCTTTCCACACACCTGGCATGTAAATGACTTCTGTCCTGTGTGGGTCCTATGATGTCTATAAAGGTGTCCACTATGACTAAAGCTCTTTCCAAACTCCAGGCATTTATAAGGCTTCTCTCATGTGTGGGTCCTGTGATGTGTATAAAGCTTTCCTCTTTGACTGAAGCTCATTCCACACTCCAGGCATTTAAAAGGCTTCTCTCCTGTGTGGGTCCTGTGATGTGTATAAAGGTTTCCTCTTTGACTGAAGCTCATTCCACACTCCAGGCATTTAAAAGGCTTCTCTCCTGTGTGGGTCCTGTGATGTGATGCAAGTCTTCCACTGTCACCGAAGCCCTTTCCACAATCCTGACATTTGTAAGGCTTCTCTCCTGTGTGGGTCCTGTGATGTTTATTAAGGCTTCTACTGTGACTGAAGCTCTTTCCACACTCTTGGCATTGAAAAGGGAGATTGCAGAGAGACTCAATGAATTCTTTGCTTCAGTATTCACTGAAGAAGACAGAGGCCACATGCCCAAAACAGAGCCTATCTTCGTAGGGAAGAATTAAGCCAGATAAAAATAACCAGGGAGGAGGTCCTTGCATGTCTTGTTAAACTTAACACTAACAAATCACCAGGACCAGATGGCATCCATCCACGAGTTCTCAGGGAACTTAAAGATGACATTGCTGATCTCCTAGCCAAAATATATAATCTTTCCCTCAAACCAGGCTTTGTGCCTGATGACTGGAAGGTAGCAAATGTAACACCAATTTTCAAAAAAGGATCCAGGGGTGATCCAGGGAATTACCGACCTGTCAGTTTGACATGTGTCCCAGGTAAAGTGATGGAAACCATCCTAAAAGATAGAATTAATAGGCCCATAGAAGAGAAGGCGCTGCTAAAGGAGAGCCAACATGGCTTTTGCAAGGGCAAATCATGCCTCACTAATCTGTTGGAATTTTTTGAGAGTGTCAACTAGCATGTGGATAAGGGGGATCCAGTTGACATTGTTTATCTGGACTTTCAGAAGGCTTTTGACAAGGTCCCACACCAAAGGCTCTTGAATAAACTTACCAGTCATGGAATAAAGGGACAGGTCTTGTCCTGGATCAGCAACTGGCTAAGGGACAGGAAACAGAGGGTAGCACTAAATGGACACTTCTCCAAGTGGAGGGAAGTAAAGAGTGGGGTCCCCCAAGATTCAGTACTGGGACCCCTGCTTTTCAACCTCTTCATAAATGATCTAGAGGTAGGAGTAAAAAGCAAGGTAGCCAAATTTGCTGACGACACTAAATTATACAGGGTAGTGAAAACTGTGAGAGATTGTGAGGAGCTCCAGAGGGATCTCTCGACACTGGGGGAGTGGGCAAAACAGTGGCAAATGAGTTTCAACATTAGTAAGTGCAGAGTGATGCATGTTGGGGCAAAGAACCCCAATTACATTTATAAACTGATGGGGTCTGAACTCTCTGCGACAAACCAGGAAAGGGACCTTGGTGTCCTGGTGGACAACTCAATGAAGGTGTCAACCCAGTGTGCCTCAGCAGTGAAAAAAGCAAACTCAATGCTAGGGATCATTAGGAAGGGTATAGAAAATAAGTCAGCAAGTGTCATTTTGCCTCTTTATAAATCTATGGTGAGGCCCCATCTGGAATACTGTGTACAGTTCTGGTCGCCATACCTCCAGAAGGATATTATGGAGCTGGAAAAAGTGCAGAGGAGGGCAACCAGAATGATTAGGGGACTGGAACACCTTCCTTACCATCTGAGGCTGCAACGGTTGGGCCTCTTCACTCTTGAACGACGACGTCTAAGAGGTGACCTGATTGAAGTTTATAAAATCATGCACGGTGTGGACAAAGTCGATAAGGAAAAACTGTTTTCCCTATCGCATAACACTAGAACTAGGGGACACTCCATGAAACTTTTGGGTACTAGTTCTCAAACAAATAAGAGAAAGTACTTTTTCACCCAGAGAATTACTGGTCTATGGAACTCCCTGCCAGAAGAAGTGGTGACAGCTGTCAGTCTTGACAGCTTTAAGAAAGGATTAGACAAGTTCATGGAGGACAAGAGTATCAATGGCTATAATTATGGATACTTAAGGACAACCTCCGGGTTGGAGAGATAGGCAGGATATCTCTCGATATCGTTTCCAGGGAACCCTAAGCAGGCATCTGCTTGGGAATACCCTGAAGGAAATGGTGAGCCACTGTGTGAGACAGAATGCTGGACTGGATGGGCTGTGGCCTGTTCCAGCAAGGCTGTTCTTATGTTCTTAAAAGGCTTCTCTCCTGTGTGAATCTTGTGATGTAAATTAAGGCTTCCACCATGACTGAAGCACTTTCCGCACTCCAGGCATTTAAAAGGCTTCTCTCCTGTGTGGGTCCTGTTATGTTTAGCCATGCTTCCACTAACACTGAAGCTCTTTCCACACTCCTGGCATTTAAAAGGCTTCTCTCCTGTGTGGGTCCTGTTATGTTTAGCCATGCTTCCACTATCACTGAAGCTCTTTCCACACTCCTGGCATTTGTAAGGCTTCTCTCCTGTGTGGGTCCTGCGATGTACATTAAGGTTTTTACTGTGACTGAAGCTCTTTCCACACTCCAGGCATTTAAAAGGCTTCTCACCTGTGTGAGTCCTGTGATGTATAGTAAGTTTTCCACCATCACTGAAGCTCTTTACACACTCCTGGCATTTGTAAGGCTTCTCTCCTGTGTGGGTCCTATAATGTATATTAAGGTTTCCACTTTCACTGAAGCTCTTTCCACACTCCTGGCATTTAAAAGGCTTCTCTCCCGTGTGGGTCCTGTGATGTGTATAAAGCTTTCCTCTTTGACTGAAGCTCATTCCACACTCCAGGCATTTAAAAGGCTTCTCTCCTGTGTGGGTCCTGTGATGTGTATAAAGGTTTCCTCTTTGACTGAAGCTCATTCCACACTCCAGGCATTTAAAAGGCTTCTCTCCTGTGTGGGTCCTGTGATGTTTATAAAGGTTTCCTCTTTGACTGAAGCTCATTCCACACTCCAGGCATTTAAAAGGCTTCTCTCCTGTGTGGGTCCTGTGATGTGATGCAAGTCTTCCACTGTCACTGAAGCCCTTTCCACAATCCTGACATTTGTAAGGCTTCTCTCCTGTGTGGGTCCTGTGATGTTTATTAAGGCTTCCACTGTGACTGAAGCTCTTTCCACACACTTGGCATTGAAAAGGCTTCTCTCCTGTGTGAATCTTGTGATGTAAATAAAGGCTTCCACCATGACTGAAGCTCATTCCACACTCCAGGCATTTAAAAGGCTTCTCTCCTGTGTGGGTCCTGTGATGTGTATAAAGGTTTCCTCTTTGACTGAAGCTCATTCCACACTCCAGGCATTCAAAAGGCTTCTCTCCTGTGTGGGTCCTGTTATGTTTAGCCATGCTTCCACTATCACTGAAGCTCTTTCCACACTCCTGGCATTTAAACGGCTTCTTTCCTGTGTGGGTCCTGTTATGTTTAGCCATGCTTCCACTATCACTGAAGCTCTTTCCACACTCCTGGCATTTGTAAGGCTTCTCTCCTGTGTGGGTCCTGCGATGTACATTAAGGTTTTTACTGTGACTGAAACTCTTTCCACACTCCAGGCATTTAAAAGGCTTCTCACCTGTGTGGGTCCTGTGATGTATAGTGAGTTTTCTACCATCACTGAAGCTCTTTACACACTCCTGGCATTTGTAAGGCTTCTCTCCTGTGTGGGTCCTATAATGTATATTAAGGTTTCCACTTTCACTGAAGCTCTTTCCACACTCCTGGCATTTAAAAGGCTTCTCTCCTGTGTGGGTCTTATGATGTCTAGTAAGGTTTCCAGTCCCACTGAAGCACTTTCCACACTCCAGGCATTTAAAAGGCTTCTCTCCTGTGTGGGTCCTATGATGTCTAGTAAGGTTTCCACTCCCACTGAAGCACTTTCCACACTCCAGGCATTTAAAAGGCTTCTCTCCTGTGTGGGTCCTGTGGTGTGTGTTAAGGTTTCCTCTCTCCTTGAAGCTCTTTCCACACTCCTGGCATTTAAAAGGCTTCTCTCCTGTGTTGGTGCTGTTTCGTCTAGCAAGGTGTACTTGTTTATTGAAACCTTTTCCACACTCCATCTCTCTTCTGTGCATTCCTTCCTGAGTTTTATGTTTTGTCTTCTCAGTTGAATAGTTGCTCTACTTTCAGTATCAACAGCTGCGCGAAAGGACTGAGGAAAATGGATCAACAGTTACTTAGGTTGAGGAGCAGATGCCTGAAAAGACATGTAAAATTGAAGACTAATAAATAATCAAGTTTGACTAGAATCTAGAGGAGTTCAGGTAGATACACAAGTCCTGATGGAAACAAATAAACAAACATAACAACTCTGCTCTCTACTCTTCTACTCATCCTGTTATCCATACCACCTTTCATTTGCCCCCCCCCCACCTTTTGTCTATGGAAGTAACAAAGATTAACTAGAAATGGGGAGGGGGGGCTACTCTGATTCCAAGGAGAAACTTCAGTGGTATTTCTCTAATAGTGAGAGAACATGAGAACCCATCATGCTTGAAGCTATCTCAGAGGAACTTGGAGAGGCTCTCATCGCGTTCCCTAACACTACTTGTGTAACAAATGTGTACGCTCCTGGACCGGGGCTCCTTGCTTATGGTCACCCATGCTCTGGTCACTTCCCGACTAGGTTATTGTAATGCGCTCTATATGGGGCTGCCCTTGACGACCATTCGGAGGCTGCAGCTGGTCCAGAATGCGGCAGCCCGGGTGGTGATGGGATGTGGACGATATGCCCATGCCTCACCGCTACTTCGGGAGCTGCACTGGTTACCAGTTTGTCTCCGGGTGCAATTCAAGGTGCTGGTTTTGACCTTTAAAGCCCTATATGGCAGTGGGCCAGGATACCTTAGAGACTGCATCGTCCCAAGAGTGTCTGCCCGTCCAACCAGAGCGGACCAGAGGGGCTCTCTAATGGTGCCATCAGTTAGGGGTGCACATCTGTCCAGCACCTGAAGGAGGGCCTTCTCCGTGTCCGCACCAACTCTCTGGAACCTCCTGCCAACAGATCTAAGACTTCAAAGAGAGTTGCTGCCCTTCAGGAAAGGATTGAAGACCTGGCTGGCAGGGCAGGTGTGGGGCCCGAATGGGAACATGGTCCCCGCCTGCTGGCTTATGAAAAGAATTAAGAACTCTCTCTTCTTCTTCTTCTTCTTTTTATAGTGGGTGGGTGGGATATGGGTCTCTTAAAGTGGGTGGGATGTGGGTCTTTTAAAGTGTTTTTATGTGTTTTTAGAACTTGTTGTAATGCCACCCTGAGTCGGGTTCTGCCTGAGTGGGCGGCATATATAAATATGACTATTAAATTAAATTAAAATGAAATTAAACAGGTGCATCTCAAACACCAACATACCCTTGTAAGAGGGCATCTATTCTTATTCCTCTTTGCTCCTCAAACATCCCCTCTCAAATAAAAAGTCATTCCCTTTTTCTGAGGCCCACGGAGTATGGAATTGTCTGCTAAGAAAATATCCTCACAGCCCTCACACTTTTAAGAAAAACAAACTCTACAGTTGTTTGGTTTGGAATCGGCTCTCCAAGGCTATATGGTTAATCCCTTAAGACAGGGGTGGCCCACCTATTCATGTGTGGGCCTGACCACAACCCCCAGACAGCGGAGTGGGCCAGAGCATGCCCAGTAAAGCACAAGTGGCCATATTTATGGCTGACCTAAACATGCCCACTTCTGTGTTTGCAACAGGTGTGGGTGCGTTTTATGGATGATGTAAATGTGTCCGCTTCCAGAGGCGGTGGCAGGCCACGTGAAATAGTGCCATGGGCCAGACCTGGCCCACAGACTGTAGGTTGGGAAATCCCTGCCTTAAGACAACCAGGAGGAAGTGGATGGGCATAAGAAGTGGTGCCAGAAGAAGTGGTGACAGGTGTCAGTCTTGACAGCTTTAAGAAAGGATTAGACAAGTTCATGGAGGACAACAAGGGTATCCATGGCTATAATTATGGATACCTAAGGACAACCTCCGGGTTGGAGAGAGAGGCAGGAGGATATCTCTCAATAAATGCCATTTCCAGGGAATCCTAAGCAGGTGAAGGCATCTGCTTGGGCAGAATACCCTGAAGCACATGGTGAGCCACAGTGTGTGAGACAGAATGCTGGACTGGATCATGGGCTCCTGTGGCCTCTTCCAGCAAGGCTGTTCTTATGTTCTTATATAAAGTAGCATAAAATACACCCCAGATCTCATGTCTCTTATATGGAAGCTTCTTTCTTGGCCTCGATAAGCAAGGAGGGCAGGTGAGATCAACCCATCCAGAATTAAGGCCATGATGGGGAAGGAAAAGTGAACCCTTCCTCTTCCTTCTCCTCAGCTTAAACCCTCACTGCCAGGGCTGTACGAAACGGGATGAGCTTGGCACACGCGTTGTGCATGCAACTACCATGCCCTTCATGCTAATTCACTTTTAGAACTGCCCAGAGAGCGCACGAAGGGAGATGGGAGAGTAGAACACAGGTGTGGTGGCTTTGCTTCCATGGGCTCCTCTTCCTCCTCCTCCTTCCTGGTGTTGTGGAGGGGGAGGGGGGCACATGAAATGGTGCACACTGGGCCGAAACCACGGGATAATGGCCGCCCCCACCCCCACCTTGAGTCGTCTTGTGAGGAGTAAGGAGAGGTAAAGGTAAAGGTGACTCTAGGGTGCAGTGCTCACCTCTGTTTCAAAGCCAAAGAGCCAGCGCTGTCTGCTGCTGCAGACGTTTCCGTGGTCATGTGGCAGGCATGACTAGACACCAGAGCGCACGGAATGCTGTTCCCTTCCCACCGAAGTGGTCCCTATTTATCTACTTGCAATATGTCTTGCTTTTGAACTGCTAGGTTGGCAGGAGCTGGGACAGAGACGGGAGCTCATTCCGTTCTGCAGTACTCCGGAATCGAACCGCTAACCCTCCGCCTCCCAGTCAACGTCTTAGCCACTCGAGCCACTGCAGTCCCTTAAGGAGGTTTAGAAACACCTTAAATAAATAAATAAATAACCTGGATTCTCAAGACTTTTCTTACCGGGTCTCCTCTAGAGGAGGAGAGTAACGACAGGGGCAGAGAAAGTAACGCCGTTCCTCAGCGGAGGATGGAGACGTGCCCCCCCCTCCTTCGTTCCTCTGCTCCGGAAAGGTAACGCCGTTCCTTTTTCGCCCTGAGCTGAAAGGGGAAATGGCCGCCAGAGCAGGGAGAAGGGGGACAAGTGGGAAAGGACCACTTCCGGGCGACAAGGCCCCGCCTCTTCCTCTCCCCCATTTCCTCCCTCTCTAGGACTTTCCGTGTGTGTTGTTGCCTTTAACCCTTTATTCCTCACCCAGTGCTCTGAACCTGAAGGATCTGCTTGGAACTGAGTGGGCAGATGATGATGATGTGGGGGCAGGTGATGATGATGATGTGGTGACCCTTTAGCAAGGAAAATGCATTTTCCCCACTTTCCTTTCCTTCCTTGAAAATCACCCCCTCCCCCTTTTTTTGACTCATGGAAAGCTCTCCTGATCAGAATAGGGAAAGGTTCCCCTTGCTCGAAAGCCAGTCGTATCAGACTCTAGGGTGCAGTGCTCATCTGTTTCTAAGCCAAAGAGCCACACCCAATTCCCTGCCCATGTCCTCCCCCCTCCCCTATTCCGACACAAGACGGCACCACCAGACACTTCCAAATCTATCCTCCTTTATTGACAGGTCCTGAGACAAGAGTTTATTTCTTTTTCTCCACATCCTGCTCCGCCGCTTCCTTGGCACGCTTAGCCCGGATGCCGAAGAGCCGAGCGTTCGCCCGGGCCATCCGCAAGGTGGCAAAGGCCTTGAAATTCTTCTCTTCCTCTGTGATCACCCGGGCCTTCTCCTTTTTGTGGACCTGGAGGAAGCAAGAACCCAAGCGTTATTCACCCAGAAGAGGTGCGCCTGTCGCCCTTGAATGTACGACATCTAATTTTTTGCTAGGACTAAATCCACCACCCAGTTGAGTGAGTCTTGTTCCCAAGAGCAGGTTATTTACCTGTGTCACTCCTTAGCGCAGTGATGGCAAACCTTGGCACTCCAGCTGTTCTTGGATTTCAATTCCCAGAAGCCCAAGTCTCTGTGGCTCCACACAAATGGGTTTACTGGAATTGAAGTAAACCCATCCGTGTGGATTCACGGAGACTTGGCCTTCTAGGAATTGAAGTCCAAGAACACCTGGAGCGTGTATATGCAGTAAACCCATTTGTGTGGATTCACAGAAACTTGGGCTTCTGGGAACTAAAGTCCAAGAACACCTGTAGTGCCAAGGTTCGCTGTTACGGCCTTAGAGCAATACTTTCCAGAAACGTCCAACTTTAAAAATATAAAGTATGCCAGGCATAGTATAAAAAGCATTTAGCCGCCACACCGCTACTCCAAGGGGCAATGCTATTAAAACCGAACAGCCTGTGCTTTCTCAAAGGATGCAAAATTTAAGTGCTTCCTCGTTCACCTGGACTTGAAGGGGATGTTCGAGAGAGCTCTCACTTACATTCTTGATGGGCATAACCGGTCCGGAAAGCTGGGTGGCCATCTTGAGCTCTTCTGCCTATACAAAGAAAGGAAAAACAACAGCCATGTTCAATCATGAATGGTTTTACTCCCAACACCAGTGAAGAAGGGACAGCTGAGGAAGAGCCACGGAGCTGCAGCCCATTCTGGCACAGCTTTTTAAGGAATTTCCTGAAGGAACCCTGCAAGCGGATGGGCTGCGTTAAGAAACAGAGAGCCTAAACTAGGTTGCCAGCTTGACAACTCCAGTTTGTATCTCTGAAGATCATTATCTCATTGGTCTTTCCTTCTGTCTATAACCATGATGGTGAAACCTTGGCAACTCCAGGTGTTCTTGGACCTCAAGTCCCAGAAGCCCTGAGCAGCACTCCTGCTGCTCAGGGCTGTTGGGAATTGAAGTCCAAGGACACTTGGAGTGCCCAGGGTTCGCCATCACTGCTCTATAAGGTTGGCCCTTGGTTCTCTTACGCTTCTTGCCCTATTGGGGAGACCCAACCTACCTACCTGGATGTCTTCTGTACGACAGGCAAAACACAGGATTTAGCTGGCCTCTACGCCTCCCTAACCCCTGTCAGTGTGCAGGGCTGGCAGCAACTCAGAAATTAAAATAAACAGACACCAAGGCACTTTTGTTGTATTGAAAATATATTGTAGAACTTGACTTCATTACAGGTCTGAAGAAGCGGACTTGACCCATGGAAGCTAACAGTAAAAATATAGCCGTTAGTCATTAAAGGGCTGCAATGTTTTTGTTTATATTGTATAGTGTTTTTTTTTTGCTTTCATTTTCTGATATGGATTTAAAAAAACAGGCAATCCTCGTTGGCAATATGGATCATATTCAAAAGAAGAGCATAGAAAACAAGAACCCTGCCTAGCTCAGAGCCAGGAGAGGAGGTCCTTTCCCCTAGAAACCTACGCAGGATTACGTACATATTGTTAGCCTTTCTGGGGGTTAGCCAGAAACCCAGAAGAAGCATCGCTATGGAGAGAGAGAACACCTTCGCATTAGCAGAATGCAGAGGAACTGGTAAAAAAGTATTTGGTCCCAAATGTCTCTCCAGTATTGGAAATATTAGATATGGTGAATTTTCCAATTAATATAAATGAGGAGATAAAGGAGATTTTGAAGAAGAATGACGTTATCCTGTTGAAGGACTGGTTTCGGATATGTCGAGATGAAGCTAGTAGGACAAAATTGTTTGAGCAATTAAAAATTAATTGGTTCCAAAGATTGAGGATTATTAAATGGAATAATAAATACATGAGTGAATATGATTTGGAAAGAGATAAGACGGAATTTGAAGAGCTGATTCTAAAAGTTAGAAAAGGTGATATAAATATTAAGGAATTAGTTGGTATATTGTATATAATATTAAACAGGGATGGAGATCCACAAGAGGATTTGAAATTAAGGTGGGAACAAGATTTGAATATAAAGATAGGAAAGGATATATGGAGAAATAAATGGAAAAAGAGGATGGTGAGGACTACGTCGGTTAGAATAAAGGAGCATAATTTTAAAATGTTGTGGAGATGGTATCTCACCCCAGTGAGGTTACATCAAATGGATAATAAAAAAGATAATATGTGTTGGAGATGTAAGGACACTATCGGAACGTATGAACACATGTGATGGAGTTGTAAAGTGGTTAAAGATTTCTGGGATAGAATTGAAAAAGAAATTGGAGAAATTTTGAGTAAGATGGTAAAACTGGGATTAGGTATCACTCTGTTGACAAACGTGGAGGATATTAATTTAAACAAGGATAAGAAAGAGCTACTAGAAATAATGATTACAATGGCTAGACATTGTATAGCTAGACATTGGAAACATGATGTAATTATACAAACGGAAGAGTGGTATAAAGAAATGTGGAATTCAGCCTTGAATGAGAAATTGACGTGGGAGATAAAGAAAAAGAGAGATAATTTGGAAGAAAATAGATTTTGGGATATTTGGAAACCTTTTGTGGCTCATTCCCTTATGGGTGATGAGAGAAATAGACCTGTTTCTGAACAAAAGGTATTTTGGGATTAAGCTAATGAGATATTCTGAGCTCTCCAGGGCAATGTAAATAAACACAGGGTGATTTATTATTTGCATTTACATTTTTGTATAACTATCCATATTAGTATTAAATGTTTTACTTGAAAATGAGTTTTAGAGAGGGGAATCAAGGTTAGAGAATAAATTGTAAGTAATAAATTAAGAGATTGTATCTATAAAGATGGGTGTTAATTACCAGGATAGCTGTACACATTTTTCCTGTTTTTTTTTGGCATTATTATTATTATTTTAGTTTTTTTTTGTATTCTGTATTTGAATTATTATTTTTTCTCAAGTATTATGTTGTACAATTTTGTATTTGTGTTTTGTATTTCATATGATAAAGTTCAATAAAAAAGAAAAGAAAAAAAGAAGAAAAGCAAATAACAAAGCAAAAAAAAAGAATGCAGAGGAACCTTGGTGAACAAACAGCTTGGTTAAGATAATGAAATCTCATTATCTTATTCTCGTTGTTCTGTGCAGGACAATGACAATAAAGATCTATCTATCTATCTATCAATGAAAATCACATAACCAAAGGAAATCCATAGGAAAGAGTGGCTCAGCGCCATGTTTCAATGTAACTTGAGCAAGACCATCCATCCCCTCCCCTATACTTACTGAGCTGTCCCCTTTCTTGGGGGCAGAGGGTCTTCGGGGGAAAAGGATTAGCTTGGAGCGATACTCCTTCAGCCGCTGCACGTTGGCCTGCAAAGCTTCTGTCGACCGGTTACGGCGCCTGGGGTCCACTGCGATGCCAATTGTCTGGGCAAACTTCTTATGGATGCCAGCCATCTATGGAAAGGATGTTAACGACACGAGGGTGTAGGAAAAGCCAGTCACGCAACCTTATCGCTGCCACGGAGGTACGGCAGTCATCAGCTGGAAAAGGGTTCAAGACTCAAGTCATCACGGAAATTACAGAGATTCCGGAGACAATTTCATCCCTTGACTGCAAAGATCAGAAGCGCAATAAACAGAATGCAAGAACAAAGAGTATTTGGGAGCGAATTTTTTTCCCCAGCTTCTAAACGGAAAATCCAATAAAAACCAAAATGAAAAATCTGTAAGCAATGGGCCAGGATACCTAAGAGACCGCATCGCCGCAAGGTTTTCGACCCGTCCTATGAGGGCGGACCGTAGGGGCTCTCTGGTGGTCCCATCAGCCAGGAAGGCACATCTCACTGGGACCAGGACGAGAGCTTTCTCCGTAGCCGCCCTGGCCCTATGGAACCTCTTGCCATCAACATTGCTCACTCCGTCATGCAACACTCGGATCCCAACCTTCCAGTCACGTCCAGCGTCTTAGCCACTTGAGCCACCACAGACCCCAGTCTACCACAGAATATAATTCTGGCATTACACCACTGCTGCTAATGAGTTAGTTGAGGATGGCGAGAAGGACCCGTTATCTACCCTGTTATGTGACACGTCTTTTACTCACTCTCAGCTCCTCCAAGCTGAAGCCTCTTCCAGCACGGACTTTTGTGTGGTATCGTACAGTGGGGCATCTGACAATGGGTCTGATTGGTCCAGACACTGGACGGGGAGCAATACGGCGCGCCTTTGCCTGGCGGGCCTTCCTCCTGGATGGAGAAAACAGCAAGACGAGGGCTTGAGGAAAATCCAGACCAAAACAACTCCCCGCACGCGCAACACAGCCAAAAAGATACCAACCCACCCCTCTGGGAGCAAAACCCCCCATAACAGCAATGCTCAGTGCTACAGCCATCAACTTATATGGGTTCATGGGATCATCAATGGGGTACAGCGATTCTGGAGAATTTTCATCACCTGGCTGAAGCCCTGGCAAAACAAAGTCTACCAGAAAAGGACCTGAATCACAAGCTTGATGCTTGTGCGCATGGAGCCACGTGAGTCACTGGCTGGAACATCCCAAGGGTAGAACGTGATTTGCCGCGGGGCTCAGGCTGCCGAAGAAAGACCTCACCTGCGGATTTTCCTGGCAGGCTGGTTGAACCATGTGGCCACGCGTCTCTGCCAATCCTTGTGGAAGTGGGGCTTCAAGATCATGCCATTGCGGCTGGGCGCCATGGCTGCTCACCTGCCCAAAAAAGGGGGGAAACAGTCAGGATGGGTAAGAGGTCAATAATGCTTTGCCAGCACTCAAAAATATATGTATCATTTTTCTTTGCAACAACAATGAGTTGTCTGAGGGCGCAAACAAATTGTATCCTTGATGCCACTTTGGGACTTCCATGCTCCAAAACAAAGGCAGCAGTAATTTCCTTCAATCATACACCCCCCCACCCCACCCCACCCCCACACACCTTTTAAACATAGGACTTTTGGGTTTACATTTTCTCATTATAATCAGGCCTGTCAGATAAATCAAATAATATAAAAGATATTGAATAACACCCATCAGCCAGTAGAAAGATCTTCCTAAGATACAGATGAACAGCTGAAGCTAAGGATTTGCATAGGAGCATAACGCATGCTCCTTACATGCTGCAAACACGTAGCCAGGAAAGACTTCTGGCTCTTTATCAAACAACTCAAAGGCTTATTATATACTCAGCCTATTGAATATCACCCCTCAATTCGAGGAACAGAAGTCCGTGATGGCGAACCTTGGCACTCCAGATGTTCTTTGACTTCAATTCCCAGAAGCCCCCCGTGAATCCGCACAAAGGGGTTTACTGAGATGCATCCGGCCCGCGCTGCCCTCGTCGGTCCCGGAAGCAAAACGCGCCTGGATGTTAACCCAGAAGTGCCTTAACCGTACAGGCGTGTTTTACTTCCACTTCCGGGAGCAATGAGGGCGGCACAGGCCGGATGAGTCGCAGTAAACCCATTCATGTGGACTCACTGGGGCTTCTGGGAATTGAAGTCTGGAGTGCGAAGGTTCGCCATCACGGGAAGAAGCCAATTCAAATCAACATTCTCAGTATTTTCTAGTCCTTTCCCTGAAATCCTACAACAGCAACTAAAATTACCCTGATAATTCAGCCCATATTAGCACTGGGTGGTTCACAGGTTAATTAGCATTTTTGCCCCCCCCCAACATATTGGGGACTGATATGGACCAACCTCAGAAGGATGGAAGAGGCTGAGAGAAACCTTGGTCCCCGTCAAGACTGAGTTCACTTTTTGGGCTGCAGTACAGCAGTTTAACCCCTGCACTACCAGGATAACAGAAACCCACCTACCCCTGAGGGGTCCTTGGCACCTGTGAAGCCCATCCTCCACAGCATAGATCTGAGATTACAGACCCCAGAATCCCCAGACAACAGCTGCCTGGACTTTCCCCCCACCTACCCCTGAGGGGCACCTGAAGCCCATCCTCCTCCACAACTTGGGGATCTAAGACTGCAGACCCCCTCACCTACTCCTGAGGGTCCCCTGGCACCAAAAACCCATCATTCACAACATAGAAACCTGAGACTACAGACCCCAGAATCCCCAGCCAACATGCTGGCTGGGCTTTCCCCCATCTACCTCTGCGGGGCGCTTGGGACCTAAAGCCCATCATCCACAGCATAGAGATCCGAGACTACAGACCCCAGAGTCCCCAGCCAACATGCTGGCTGGCGGACTCTAGCCCTGTTCGCCCCCAAACCCATCCGCGGCGCCGTCCGGAGCTCCTCAGGGCCCAACTCGAGGCCCGCTAGGCCCGGCGGTCCTCCCTCGAAGCGCCGGGCTCGCCTCTCGCCGGTTCCCCGGGCAGCCCCACCGCCCCAAAGGGGAGCCCACAATCCTCCGCGGGGTCCCCGCCGCCCGCCCGCCGCTCTCGAGGCCCGCCCGGCGCCGTGGAGGCGAAGGATGGAGGCGGATGGCCCGTGGAAGGCGGCCCCGGAGCCAGGACTCACCTCCCGCCGCGGAAAATGGCCGGCCGGAAAAAGAAAGAGGAGCCGCAAGGGACGCCGGGAAAGCCTTCGGACGGAGCCCGGCGGAAACGGCGAAGTTCCTTCCTCGGCCAATCAGAGGGCTCGCGGGCAGACGCGCGCGGGCCTACGTCACCAGGCGGGCGCCACTGCGCCTGCCATTAGCAAAGATGGCGCCCATTTAAAGGGGCCGCGCTACAAATAAAGAGGCTGTAGTTCAGCAGATGGCGAAGGAGGGTTAAGTAGGGGAGCCCAAGCTGGCCACGGAAGGCAGATTCAATGTGGGACCACACCAGGGGGGGGGGGGGGGGCAGAGGACGCCGGACAAGCCCCACAACTACTGGTCACCTGCTTGACTGGACAGAGGTGGCCAAGCTCCTTTGCACTATGCACAAGTAATATGGTGGGGACAGTGCAGCAGCCCCTCTTGGATCAATATAAATGTGACTATATAAATATGTATATATAAAATTTTTATATATATATATATGTCAAAATGTGAACTAATAAATAAATAAATGTAGAAGGCAGGTGAATTCAGCATCGCTGCACATGGCCCACAGAATCTATGCACCCAGGAAGCACCAAAGAGCTTAGAAGCCAGCACTCAAAAGGACAGTCTGAGCAACTCCCGGCGGCTTACGGCAGCATAAAACACAAAACATCCATTAAAATCCTATTAAAAACCCCATTGCAAACCCACCCACCCTGTCTGATGAGAGGGACACATCATTTCACGAGCCACCGGGCTGTCCATGCCCCACACCTGCCCTGCCAGCCAGGTTCGAGGCCACAAACCACACAGTCCACGGCCAATGAATGCTTGTGCAAAAGCCTGGCACCAGTTAACCTGACCATGTGGTAGGTCACATTTTAGGACACAAGACGGAAGGATGTCTCTTGAAGGCCAGACAACGCTGGATCAGAACGCTTTTGCCTTCTTGCGCGCTCCTCTTTTCTCGGCATTAGAAGAGAGCATAGAATCATGCAGAAGAGGGGTACAGAGGATGATGGCACGTACCAATGTAAACGGTTGCATTCCAGGAGCATTCCTTTGTATTTGTGACAAGCGGACAGATTTAAGCTCCTCGTTCAATGACCTGGGGACAGACATGACTACCTCCTGCATTGGATGTTCATGAACAAAGACTGGGACACTTGGTATAGAGCCATGATGGCAAACCTCGGCACTCCAGCTGTTCTTAGACTTCCAATTCTCAGGAACCGGAGTCCCTGTGAATCTACACGAATGTGTTTACTGCACAGTAAACCCATTTGTCTGGATTCACAGGGACTCAGGCTTCTGGGAATAAAAGTCTAAGAACAGCTGGAGTGCCGAAGTTCGCCATCACGGGTATCGAGGCAGAAAGACAGGTGCAAAACCACTGGGAGAGGCAAGAGGGGGAAGATTGTGTACGTAACTACTGTGCCCGATGCTGGTAACAAATAAGTTAAAGGTCTCCCTCGCTAAGATGCTGACTGGGAGGCGGAAGGACAGCAGTTTGATTTCCAAGTACTGCAGGACGGAATGAGCTCCTGTCTTTGTCTCAGCTCCTGCCAACCTAGCAGTTCGAAAGCAAGACATTGCAAATAGATAAATAGGGACCACTTCAGTGGGAAGATAATAGCGTTCCATGTGCTCCGGTATCTCATCATGCCTGCCATGACCACGGAAACGTCTGCAGAAGCAGATAGCGCTGGCTCTTCGGCTTTGAAACAGAGATGAGCACTGAACCCTAGTGTTGGATACGATTGGCTTTTGAGCAAGGGAAACCTTTACCTTTACCCTAAAAAGTCAAGGCCGCCCTTGCCTGAAAGCCAGTCATATCCGACTGTAGGGTTCAGTGCTCATCTCTGTTTAGAGCCAAAGAGCCAGCGTTAGCTGCATCTGTAGATGTTTCCATGGACATGTGGCAGGCATGCCTCGACACCAGAGTGCACAGAACGCTGTTTACCTTCCCACCAAAGTGATCCCTATTTATCGACTTGCAATTTCTTGCTTTCGATCTGCTATGTTGGCAGGACTTGGGGCAGAGGCGGGGGCTCACTCCGTGATGAAGTACCCAGGGAATCGAACTCCGGCCTTCCAGTCAGCGAGTTCAGTGTCTTCACCACTTGAGGAAAAGATCTGAAATCCTCCCAGCGAACAACCTCTGGGACACGAACGGAACCCTGAGTCGTTAGCAGCAGTGTTCAAACTTTATTTGCTTGATATACAGGATCCCAGTGGAGGAATGGAATCAAACCCACTACTCCCATTTAAGCCAGTTAAGCACCCAGAGAGACCCGTGACCTGGAGCAATTCCATGCATCTACATCCCCGGTCAAGAGGTTTGTTGCTACAGAGACCAAAGCCCTCACACACACACACACACACACACACACACCCTCCATGCGCTGAGTCTGAATGGGTTTTAAGGGTGTGTCATGGGGAAGGATTGGGCACCCCATGTAAATATTGCAGCCACCCTCCATCCCACCTCTGGAGGATAGCATGCAGCGGCCTCAGGGCAAAGTGCCCGTTTTGCACAGATGTCTTAATGAACCACTAAGTGGCGCACGAGGACCGCTGAGGAGAAATCGGTCAAGGATGCCAGAGCAGAGCAAAGGAAACGCAAAGACTTCCTCCTGCCCGATTTACTCCAGTCCCCCCTCTTGGAAATACACAGCTTGAACTGTCATGCTCCCAGTTATTGGAACACCACCTGTGATGCGGAGGCTGGGGTGTGTGTGTGTGCGTGTGGAGGGCGAAGGAATGGATTTCAACTCCAAGCCCAAGGGTTGATTTATTCTGGAAGAGGAAGGCTGAGAAATTAAATGTTGGCACGAGGAAAGAAGGGTTGTTTAGGGATACAGACGATAATCCTTGTGGCAATAATCCACCTTAAAGGGGTGCGTGTGGGGGAATGGCATGAGGGTGGAGAACACAATTTACGCTAACACACAAACACAGCACACACTCAGCGCACCAAGGTTGCCCGGCAGGGCAGAGCCAAGCCTCTCTTTCCCAACCACCAGATGTCCCAGACACACGTTGGGTCTCAAGCCTTCCATGTTCTCCCAAAGGCTTTCAGATGTTCCTTCCCGGTTCAATCCTGAGAGTCCTCTGAGCATGGCCGGCTCCCTCTTCCTCCGCTTTCACACCCAGAGCCCAAGTTCAGGGGAACTCTCAACCTCCAACCGATTTCCCCACACCTCATGTTAAAAAGGAGGAGAGGAGCAATGGTACCCCATCAAGGAAAGCAGGATCCCGTTTGCACCGGAGGATCTGAACATGGGTGGGAGTTCTTCTGCATCCGCTCCAGCTCTTCAAGGAAAACCCTTCCTTGGGAGCAGGCCTCAGGCTGGCCTCAGGCCACCTTCCTCCTCCTCGTCCTCCTCCTCCGGACGGCCCCGGGGCGGCTGTGGGGGCTCCTCGTCGCCCACGTCCTGCTTATCTCGCTCAGCTTCAATCCAGCTCTGAGGGGCAATCATTTTCTTGGGTCCGTGCGGAGGGGCCCCGATCAGCGCTTTGATGTCCTCGTAGTTGACGACTTCCTTCTCCAGGAGGGCTTCAGCCAGCTAGAGAGGGCAGAGGCGGAAGAAGGAGGTGGTGAGGTGGGGGGCAGAGCAGAGCGGGACGGTGGCCTGAAGGTGGGCCAGCTCTTGGCAGGGGGGGAAGGAATGAGTGGGCGGGCGGAGGAAAAGGGCAATTCTGTGAATCAACCACACCACATGGAGGGTGGGCTTTATGCCTCTGCGTCTGTGCACGGTTGACTGCATGTCTCTCGCTCCATCTTCACGGAAACGGAGGGTTCAAGCACAGCGACTGGGTGGGGACACCTCACGGTTCACATTCCCAAGGTAATGGGTTGCCCTTGCTTGAAATCCAGTCATATCTGACTCTTGGCTTCAGTACTCATCTCCATTTATAGCCAAAGAGCCAGCGCTATCTGTGTCTGCAGGCGTTTCCGTGGACATGTTTACCTCCCCACCGAAGTGGTCCCTATTTATCTACTTGCAATTTCTTGCTTTCAAACTGCTAGGTTGGCAGGAGCTAGGACAGAGATGGAAGCTCACTCTGTCATGCAGCACTCGGATTTCAAAATGCTGACCTTCCAGTCAACCAAGTTCAGAGTCTTAACTGCTAAGCCACCGCAGTCCCTTCAAATGCCTTGTTTTCAACTCCTGGTCTCTGACGGCCAGGAAAGACGCCTCAATTCCCCCTGCCTCTTAGCCCTATGGAGCAAGGAAGGGGGCAAGGGGGGGGGACCGCCTTTCCCAACAAGAGCAGCCCAAACAGAGCACAGGACGGCTGTGGGGGAAGCAGTCTAGCCACAACTTGGCCTCTTTCCTTCATGCGTTCCCCCAGAAGGGCATTTCTGGTCTGTTTCTTGCATTGCACCCTTTTCTCATGGAAGACGGAGCAGCCTTTTCAGCTGAAAGGAAGCAACTCCCCCCCTCCCCCCCACCCCACACACTATAACTGGCCTCCAGCAACTGAACAGAGACCTGAACCTGGATTCTCCTCTCCATTCACTGGCACCTCTTCCAACTCCTTCCACCCAATTAAGACTTACAGCTGTCAGTTTGTCCCGGTTGTCCAGGAGCAGGGCCTCCGTGCGCCTGTAGGCCTGGGCCACCAGCATCTTTGCTTCCTGGAAAGGACACCAAAAGCAAAAGACCAAAACAGCTCATCATTATCTGCATCCTGCTGATGAAGCACAAGATGAGCCAAAACCAGCAGGCTTCTCCTTCAAAGCGTGGCGAAGTGAAGGCACGTGTTCCCAGCTTGGTGGCTAGAGCAGGAATGGCGAACCTTGGCACTCCAGCTGTCCTTGGACTTCAATTCTCGTATGCGTAGTAAACCCACCCATGTGGATTCACAGGGACTTGGGCTTCTGGGAACTGAAGTCCAAGAACAGCTGGAGTGCCAAGGTTCGCCATCATGGGGCTAGAGCCTTGCAGTGCCAGTCTAGTTGCTGCCTAGGAAGCAGCCATCGGGCAATGGGGGCTCTTTCTCTCTCGCTCCAAAATCCCTGGCCACATGCAAGGCAGGCAGCGTTTTTTCTCTGCATCGCAGCTCAGAACTTACGTGGTCCATAATCTGCTGGAGCCCTTGGCTGAAGGGCCGCCGGCCGATCCCTGCGACCTGGTCTCCTTCGGGGAAGGACAGGTTCCCAACACTGGGAGCCATCCCATACTGCTTCACCATCGAATAGGCGGTCTTGGTGACCTTCCTCAGGTCATCCTGGGCCCCTGGAGTGGGGAAGGGGTGGGGGAAGGAAGGGATGAAAGAAAAGGATGTGTGGGTGGGTAGATAGATAAGAAAAAGTAGGATGGAAGCAAGGAAGAGGGATGGATAAATGGATGAATAAAAGAAGACACGAGATTGAAGCAAGGAAGGAAGAGGGATGAATAAATGGATGGACAGAAGAGAAAGGAAAAGAGAGATCGAAGGATGGATGGAGAGAAGTTAGGGAAGAGGGAGAAAGGATGGATAATAGATACGGAAGGAAGGACGTATATGACAGCAGAATCCTAACACATGTTTGTGACCCCAACTGCACATGGCAGGTACAGTCGAGGTCCATGAGAAAATGAGGTGGTCCCGCTCCCCAAGATGGTGCTGCTTCCCCTTTCTCTGCAAAGGTCTGGCGAAAGGCCGCCCCGGCATGTCTTGCTCACCTGTGGTGATTTTGTTGAAAGTGATGGCTTCAGCCACTCGGCCTCCCAAAGCCATGCACATCCGCTCAAAGAGTTGGTCTTTGGTGAAAAGGTACTGGTCCCGTGGCAAAATCTGGGCAAAGCCCAGGGCAGCGTTGGTGCGGGGCGCAATGGAGACCTGGGGGCATGGAGTGAGGGGCACCGTTTACTGCAAAGGAGGAGGGGTTCTTGGGGGCTTCTTCTTCTCCTCCCCACGCCCAGTTCCAGTGACCTCAAGCCCAAGCTGAGGGCAGCCTTACCTTCATGACCGCCTCGGTGTGCTCCAGCAGCCATCCCGCCAGTGCATGGCCTGACTCGTGAAAGGCCACGACCCTCCGCTCACCCGAGGACAGAATCTTGCTCTTTTTGGCCGTTCCTGTGGGGAAAGCAAAGCAATCACATGTCTATCCCTGCCCCACAGGGTCAGCCGTTCAAAACCCAAGTACTGCAGGACAGAAATGAGCTCCCGTCTTCGTCCCAGCTCCTGCCAACCTAGCAGTTTGAAAGCAAGACATTGCAAGTAGATGAACAGGGTCCACTTCAGTGGGAAAGTAAACAGCATTCCATGCACTCCGGTGTCTAGTCATGCCTGCCACATAACCACAGAAACATCTGAAGATGCAGACAGCGCTGGCTCTTTGGTTATAAACATAGATGAGCACTGAACCCTAGAGTCAGATATGACTGGCTTTTGAGCAAGGGAGACATTTACCTTTACCTTTACAGCAGTTTAACCCCTACACCACCAGGACTCTATAAGAACAGGCTGTTTACCTGTAACTGTTGTTGTTGTTCTTCTTCGTGGTCCCCTGTGAATCCATACACTGTGTACCCTGTGTAAACCCATTCGTGTGGATTCACAGAAAGCACAAAGAAGAATTTTATAGAGCTTCAGGGGCAGAAATAAGACATTGTAGATAACCCCTCATTAGAACATTGTTATGTTTAACAAGGATATAGCAATAGCAATGACACTTCCCAGTAGAATATGCCTCACGCATAGTTTCCATGTGCGAAACTGATAGGTGTGACGGAGCTTTTCCCGGGGACACGAATTGTCACTGCAGCTCAGGAAGGTGGCTTTACCTGCAATGACTCTCTCCACGGCGTACTCGAAGTTAAAGGTATGGATGGATTTGTAGCCCTCCCTCGCGGCGTGGAGAGCGGCTTCGTTACAGATGTTGGCAATGTCTGCTCCTACGGGGAGGATGAGAGACACGCGTAGGCTTAGCACTCCTTACAGGCGAAACACAGGAAACCATCACTTCCACGTCACGCAGGGCACTGTGATTGGTAAAGCACGTGGCATGTGACAATGGGAGGCAGGTTGTATTCATTCATTCATTCATTCATTTACATTGCATGTCTATGCTGCCCATTTGGGTGGTATCCCACTCTGGGTGGTGTACAAACAGCTAACAAATAACAACAGAACACACAGCAAATCAAAACAAACAAGCAACAAATCTGTCACAAACTGAGATAAAATAAAATAAGATAAAGGAACTGGCATCTGAGGGCATAAGGCAGTGGTGACGAACCTATGGCACACATGCCAGAGGGGGCACTCAGAGCTCTCTCTGTGGGCACCCGTGCAGTCGCCCCAGCACAGAGTTCACCCAGCAGCCCAATGGGAGTGCTTCCTCCTCCCCCCCCAGCATAGAGTTCGCCCCGCCCCTCTGCCCAGCAGCCCAATGGGAGCGTTTCCTTCCCCCCTGTTGCTATGTTGGCACTTTGCAATAAATAAGTGGGGTTTGGGTTGCAGTTTGGGCACTCGGTCTCTAAAAGGTTCGCCATCACTGGCACAGGGACTCAACCTGACTAATTAATCGCTAAAGGGACAACGCCGTGAAGAAGAGTTTTTAATTGCTTTTTAAAGCTAGCTAGTGGTGGGGCCTGGCACAGCTCTAGCGGTAAGAGTGTCCCACAGCATTGATGCCGCCACCGAGAAGGCTGCATTTCTAGTTAAAGAATGTCAAGCCAGGTTGTACACACCAGGGTGGCTCTGAGCAAGTGAGCCAAGCCACAGTCCCAGCCTGGGCCCCCTCAAAGGGGGACTGGGTTTCTGTTCTGGCAGTAAAGGTTGGGCAGCCACGCAAGCAACAGAAATCTGAGGGCCAAACAGCCACTTGGCAAACAGGCTGGTCAAAAGGAAGGCACAGAAATCCCCTCCCAGGAGAGGACTGCGTGGAGGCGTCTTGTGCTGTTTGCATGTGGGCCACTTTCTCCTCTGAGGACCCCCAGGGAGGGAGGGGGCAAGATGCCACTTTGGCCAGGGAGCACCGTCTTTGGCACTCTACTCCGGTGTTGGGGAACCTCGGCACTCCAATTCCCAGAAACCCGTCTCTGTGAATCCACAGTAAACCCAATCGTGTGGATTCACAGTGACTGGGGCTTCTGGGAATTGAAGTCCAAGAACAGCTGGAGAAGAAACTGGCTAAACCTGTGATGGCTAGCCTTGGCTCTCCAGGTGTTCTTGGACTTCAATTCCCAGAAGGCCAAGTCAGAACTCCTGCTGATCAGGGCTTCTGGGAACTGTAGTCCAAGGACACCTGGAGTGCCCAAGGTTCACCATCACAGGCCAAGGCTATATCGCTGCCCCCCCTTTTGTGATATTCTTAGAAGACCTCCCAGTGTGGGCTGAACAACCCTTCAAGCAGAGTACTGACCCCTTGGAAGCATAATGCTGCTCTTGTACTGTCTGTGGTGCATTCAAACTGCTAGGCAGGCAGGCAGCCCCCACACGTACTTATGAGGGGGGGCACCACAGGGGGCAGCAAGGGGTTAATCCAGCAGACAGCCTCCAGCTGGGGTAAGGGGAACCCTGGGCTTGCCTGGCCAATGGACTCTCTTGACCCCTCAGTTTCTCCAGGGAGGAGAAGGAACATCTGTTCTGAATTGGGAGTGAGTGGGCGGTGTGGGGGGTCTGTTCAAAGGAGTTGAGGGGGCGGTGTGGGGGAGGAGAAGCGCATGTACCGCACTCTGGGAGCCCCCCTGAGCAAACAGGAAACCCATCGCCCAGGACTCAACAACCGCCTTCTGAGCAGAGTCTGAAAATGGCCTAAGGAAGGAGGCCCTGGATCAGGCAACTGTCTTCATTAAACCACCCCCACAAAAAAGGGGGTGGTGGAAGGGGAGAAACACACACATACATGCGCACTGTGCAAGCCAGGCTCAAAGGTTTCTGAACTGCAGAAACCGCCGTTCAGTTCACACCGCACCGGCTTCCAAACAACTGCCCTTTCCAAAACAATGAGCAGCCGCTGCCATCCCTCCGTCGCCGTCCCCCCACCACACACACACACTCACCCCTACTTACAGAAATCTGGGTCACACACACATGCCACGCACAATTGGTTTTTCTTTCCCAGAGAGGCGGAACAAAAACCAGCTGGAAGCCTGGCAGATGGGTGGGTTTAGCACGGGCTTCGTCAGGAGGAGCCTGCGCCTGGTTTCCATGCGGCGTAAGCAAAGCCAAAGTGCAGCCGTCCCACTACCGCGGCACCGCGTAGAACGGAAAGCATTCATTCCGCCAGGCTTTTCGCTATGCGGGGTTTTTCTCACGTTATACAAAGCATGCTTCACATTCTGCCCCCGTAACGTGCTCCCGAAGGATGGAAGAGGCTACGTCAATCTGGAGCCCGGTCGGTCTCAAACTCACAACCTTTGGCTTGCAGGGCAGCAGTTTAACCCCTGCACCACCAGGCCTCAGGAAGTCCAGCTTTGGGTCACAAAAGCCCCACACATGTGTCTGCTGGGGATTTTTTAACTGGCTCTGGGTGCAAGACAGCAAAACCATCCGCCCAGGTTGGATTGAGCCATGGCTGAGCAAAGAGATCAGCCCAAGACAAGGTGGGGACTGACGGTCAAACAATGCAGCCCTGGGTGGACGGTTGGCAGCCCAGCCAGAAGGGACCCAGTGGGCCATGGAAGACGGCAGGAGGCAACAGGTTAGCAGAAGGCAAAAGTGCTCCCCGCTGACTTACCACTGAACCCCGGGGTGAGCTCGGCCAAGCGCTGGGAGTAGAAGGTGCCGTCCTTGGAGAGCTTCAGACCTTTCAGGTGTTGCTCAAAGATCTCCCTCCTCTCCTGCAAAGAAGGCAAAGAGGGGAAAGAGGCACTTTGTGTCTGTCTATCTGTCTCTCTCTCTCTACTCAGGACCTCCAGGGGCTAAAAGGTTGACAGGCTAAACTTGACGGCTGCAAGGTCTGCAGTCCGTGACCCGAGCAATGCACGGCAGAGTGCGCTCCCGTCGTCTGCCCCAGAGCTCCTCTCAACTAGCAGCTCAAAAGCATGATATTGCGAGTAGATAAATAGGGGCCCAGGGGCCGGCGGTGGCTCAAGAGGCTGAACTTGCCGGCCGGAAGGTCACATTTCGATCCCAGGGCACTGCATGACAAAGTGAGCGCCTGTCTCTGTTCCAGCTCCTGCCAACCTAACAGTTCAAAAGCAAGAAGTTGCAAGTACAGTAAAACCTCGCATAAGGAGCTCCTCGCTTAGAGACTAACTCGCTTAAAGAGCAGAATTTTCTCTGAATGGTCACCTCACTTAACTAAAACCAACCAAAAACTCGCTTAACAACTAAATCGGAGTTCGCAATCCCCCCACACCCCCGCCAGAAGTCACAGTTGGACACTTACATGGTGTTTCACTTAAAGAGCAAATTCAATTAAAGAGCAATCAAGTGGAGCGCATTATGCTCTTTAAACGAGGTACCACTGTAGATAAATAGGGACCACTGTGGTAGGAAAGGTAAACAGCATTGCGTGCACTCCTGTGTTGAGGCATGCCTGCCACACGATCATGGAAACATCTGCAGATGCAGACGGCGCTGGCTCTTTGGCTATAAACAGAGGTGAGCACTGAACCCTAGAGTCAGATACGACTGGTTTTCGAGCAAGGGCGAAACCCCTGACCGTACTCTTTTAAAAGGAGGAAAGGGGAGCCCACCTGCAGAGGAGCCACAGGTCCTGACCCACTCCACATGTCCCTCCTTGCGTTCTCAGGCAAGGATACAGGACCAGAACCACCAAACCAGTCATGATAGGAATGCACAATCTCATTTTACGCACACCCCTCTCTTGCATGCACGCATACGCACACGCACACACAGTCTAGTTTTTTAAAATTCAAGAGATGTTTATCTACTCCAGGGGTGCCCAAACTATGGCCTGCAGGATGGATCCAGCCCCCGCCGCCCATTCATCCAACCCACACAGCTCCCAGAAGTAAAGCACGCCCATATGGGTGCATTTTACTTCCACTTCCGGGAGCAGCACAGGCCAGACGAATTGGCATCAGGGGCCGGATCCGACCCATGGGTCATAGTTTTACTTCTACTCCCTAATGCCTGCCTGCCTTCCTCTGCCCAAATTACGCAGAGAGATGTCAGGTAGAAAGTGTTTGTTGGAAGAGGATTTCTATTCCTTTAAAATGTTTTAAGGCCACCTTTCAGGTGGTAAATCTCTCTCCCGAAGGAGCGTCTCAGATAAAAATACAAACAAGGAACCTTCAATTTCAAATGCAGGAGTGGAAAAAAGCCCCGCCGTAAATAACAACAGCTAAATATATCCAGCAACGCCACAGGTCGGAGAAAGGCACTAAAAATAAATCCATCTTTGCACGTTTCCCCAAAGACCTGGACGGGCGAGGGCTGGCAGTCTACAAACTAAAAGGCTGTGGTGCCAAAGGGTGACAAAGGCAAGGGCTCCCAAAGGTGGGCACATGGAACGACCAGGTGTGTTGTGAATCACTGGAGACTTCGTCTTTTAAGCAGCGGCGGAAGAACTACCTTAAGGCCCATCATCCCATTCTACAGGGGAAAGGTCAAGGTCGCCCTTGTTCGAAAGCCAGTCGTGCCCGACTCTAGGGTCTAGTGTTCATCTCCGTTTACAGCCAGAGTCAGTGGGTGTCTGCATCTGCAGACGTTTCCATGGTCATGTGGTAGGGACCGGGATGCTGTTACCTTTCCCGTCAAAGTGGCACCTCTTTATCTAATTGTAATTTCTTGCCTTCGAACGGCTAGGTTGGCAAGAGCTGGGACAGACAACGGGCGCTCATTCCGGCAGGCAGCACTCGGGTCTCGAACTGCTAACCTGTGTCGATGATGTCGCGGGGAAGCAGGCACCTCTCCTGCCTACCTGGTTCTTCCGGTTGCCCCCGATCTGGGCCAGAAGTACAGCTTCTTCTCTCCAAAAGGTCATGCCTCCACCAATCCACTTGCTCATTCATTCTGACTTATGCCTTTACACTTCTATTGCGGATTTCTCCCACCAGCCTGAATGAACAGAGAAGCACGGTGGGGGTGGGGGGTGGGGGGCTAGCTTAGGTTGGCAGTGAGCCAGCGAGTGACTCATTCCACGGCCTCGGGCGGTCGTGATGAAAACGGAGGGCTCAGTGGCCAGGATTTCCTCTGGCTTCCTTCTTCAGGAGCAGCTGCACAGCTCATTTCCCCCACAGTGCCAGAGCTCAGATATCTGAGATGTTTTGAGCAAAACCTGGGAGCAGGAGGAGGAGGAGGACAAAAGCAAAGAGGCGGGGGCAGTGATGGCGAACCTTGGCACTCCAGCTGTTCTTGGACTTCAATTCCCAGAAGCCCAAGTCCATATGAATCCACATGAATGCATACGTGCAGTAAACCCATTCGTGTGGATTCACAGAGACTTGGGCTTCTGGGAATTGAAAGCCCAAGAACACCTGGAGCGCCAAGGTTGGCCCTGACTGACCTAAGGCTAACACCAGAGGTGGGCCCAGGCCATACCTGCAGAGTGGGCAGGTCGATAAAGATGTGACGGTCAAACCTGCCCGGTCTCATAAGGGCATTATCCAAAATATCCGCTCGGTTGGTGGAGGCCAGCACGATGACGTGGTCGGCGGTTCCCATCCCTGCAGGGCAGAAACAGAAAAGAACAGAAAGGGGGGTGGGTTTAAAAATAAAAAGGGGGGGATTTGGCCTTTGCAAGAGCCAGCGCGTCACTCCTCAACTGAAGTTGCAAGGCAAATATCCAAGAATCTGGATGCAGCTTGATATTGGGGAGATGGGGGGAGATGTGACAGGAAGGATGTTGCAGTTGGGGCAGGAAAACGTGCGAAGGCAAACACTGACCCCCTTGAACTCTTATGGCAGCCGACCATAATCTTCTACCAAGGAAAATATACAGAGAAGTTTTTTAACAGCTATGTGACCCTTCGGTCCTTTGTGCTCCTCACATCTACGTTTTCCCAAAGACAGAGAGACCTTTCAAACTCATGTGGCCAGCATGTGACTTAATCCACAGAGGCCTCTCACCTACCACCTTTCTTCCAGTCCCTGGCAGCAAGAATGTTTGGCAAGTGCCAATAGAGCGCGTGCATCGTTTTATGTGCAGTAAACCCATTCGTGTGGGTTCAGAGGGGGCCACAAAGAAGAACAAGAGTTACAGGTAAGTCATTATAGGGTCCTGGCGGTGCAGGGGTTAAACTGCTCTATTGCAGCCAGAACGTTGAGAGTTTGATCCTGATGAGGATCAAGGTTGACGCTCCGCCTCTTCCATCATTCCATGGTGGGTAAAATGAGTCCCAGCATGTTGGGGTGTGTGAAATGCTGAAATTACCTTGTGAACTGCCCAGAGAGTGAACTAAGCACTGGGGGGCGGGGTGGGAGAGAAGTGTCGTTGCTACGACTATAAATGGAACGAAATGTTCTAATTATGGGGTGCCTACAATGTCAATTTCTGCCCCTATGCTCTATTCAAGTGCTTCTTCGTGGGCTCTGTGAATCCACACCAATGGGTTTACTGCATGTATGCATGCGTGTGAATTCACAGGGGACCACAAAGAAGAAGAAGGAGTTACAGGTAAGCAACCTGCCCCTATAGAGCTCAGTCGGCAGAGGCGTTAAACTGCTGTCTTACAGCCAAAACGTTGTGAGTTCAATCCTGAATGGGATCAAGGTTGGCTCGGCCTGTTCCACCATTCCAAGGTCGGTCAATTGAAGACCCAGCAAGTTTGGGGCAAAACGTGCTAATTAAATTGTGAACCACCCAGAAAGTGCCCTAAGGGCTATGGGGTGGTATATAAATTGAACTGCTATTGTTATTGAGCCCTTCTTCTAATCCCACAACCCTTGGCCAAGCGCCTCTAAAACACACGCACGCACGCACGCACGCACACACGCACGCACGCACGCACACACGCACGCACACACTCTGTTGGTCTCAGTGTGCAAGGCTCAATCCCAGCATGTCTCAGGCAGATGAACTGACCAGGGGAAGGCAGCGGGGCGGGAGGCGATTAAAGCAGCAAAGGCAGCAGATGAGGCGTTCTGCCTCTCCGGCCCACCAAGACACAAAGGGTCAAACAAAAGGAAGCCACTCCACAGGGGCCGGACAGGGATCTCCGCCAGCCTACGTGTGTTCACTTGCTTGGGAGATTTGCAGCCACGTCATCCTGTTCCTCATCCAAACAGAACCGCACAAGCCGGGCAGGAAGGCCTTTGCTTGCTTCTGCTTGCAGGGATGAGCTGGAAGGAGGGGGAGCTCCAGGGTGGTTCCAACCACCTAGGGGGAGAAGCCCTGGCTGCCAACCAAGGCGTGGAAGAGCCCACAGGAGCCACGGGGATGGGAAACAGGCCATGCATGTGTTCGCACACCCAGGCTAGAGAGTTTCTCTTCTCTAATGTCCAGATAAAACTTTAAATTCAGTGCATGTTTCTGGCAGTCTTCGGCAGACCAGGAAATGAGCCCATGGATTCTGTATCTCTCCACATTCACACAGTGTTGTTGTTGTCCACTATCAGCCCCCACTTGAGCATGGCGATCTTGCATTTAGAGGCTTCGACCCTCAGCCTATTCAGGGTCCTCCAGGTGACATTGAAGAGGTTGAGATCTTCAGCTATATCCACCTTTAATATTTCCTTTCCCAGGGAGCTCCTTCCTCCATGTTCTAATTTGGTTTTGCTCTTGTGTCCCCTCAAGAGTGCTTGTTCTTGCCATAAAGCTCTTCCTGTGTCTGAGCTGGCGGACTTGAGACTCATCTCCGTTCAGGTGTCGAGGGTCCTTCTCTTGCTTAGTTCTCTCATCATCTGCTGCTCCTTCTCTCCTGATCTTAGGTGGAGCGCTACCAACACCAGGGTCTGTTTTCTCCACTGGTGTAGGTTTGAGGCATCCTGTCGCTCTACGCATGGCTTCATTCGCAGCCATGCCAACTTGCTGTGCGTGTGCGGATGCGCTCCATACTGGCACCACATACTCTGCCGCGGAGACGCTCAGGGCTAGAGAGTTAACATCATACACGTACACAAACACACCCTTCAGAAGCGCTTGACTCATTTTCCTCTGGCAAAGGAGGGCTTTTCTCAGAGGCCTCTTAAAGGAAACACACAGATTCAGCTCACCCCCTCCGCCTACAGCAAGGCCAGCAAACCAACACAACGGTTGCAGCCAAGGAAACAGAGCAGAGAGCGGCTAGACCTGTCGAGCATAAGACAGAACGGCTGGGATATCAGGCCGGCAGACCACCCCTGCATGTGCCAAAACACAGCCCTTGCCCTCCTGAGGCTTTCTTCCAGGACCTTTCAGTCTTTAAACTAGAGGTTCCCAACCTAAGCCCCGTGGGCCGGATCTGGCCCACAGCACCATTTCATGTGGCCCCCACCCACCCCTCCAAGGGCATTTGAGAAATAAAATGGCTGCCCCTTTGAACCCCCACTGTGCAGGCAGGGCAAAATGGCCATCCGGCCCTCAAAGCTGCCTGAGAGAGTGTGATCCGGCCCCCGGCATGAAAAGGTTGGGAGGCTCTGGTCTAGTTCTTTTCCTCAACATGTGCCTCCCACTAACAACTATCATGACTATGCTAGGAAGGCAGCCTCCCTTGAAAGCCAAGGTGTCCCTCGCTCGAAAGCCAATCGTGTCCAACTCTAGTGGGGACAATGCTCAACTCTGTTAACAGCCAAAGAGCCAGAGCTCTCTGCGTCTTCAGGCGTTTCCGTGGTCATGACTAGACACCAGAGCGCATGGAACGCTGTTATCTTTCCTGCGTTTCTGTGAACATGTTTATCTTCCCACATAAGGGGTCCCTGTTTATCTACTTGCAATTTCTTGCTTTCAAACTGATAGGTTGGCAGGAGCTAGGACAGACGACAGGAGCTCACTCTGTCATGCAGCACTCAGGTCTTGAACTGCTGACCTGCTGTCCTTCCAGTCGTCAGGTTCAGCATCTTAACCACTAAGCAGTTCTGGACCAAATAGGTTTTCTTTTTTAGGGTTTCTTGGTTTTTGATGTATTTATATGAAAATTTTAATAACTGTGTTTGTTTGTATTGTTGAGTTGTATGCTGTTAGCTGCCCAGAGTAGAAAATGTTTTCCTAGAGGGGCGGGATAGATAGACGGACAGATAGATAGATAGACAGATACTGTAGATAGATAGATACTGTAGATAGATAGATAGATAGCGAGAGAGAGAGAGTGATTAGAGAGAGCATCCAGGAGCCCTGCAAGGCTATATTGAAAGCCTGAGATGCTTGCAGTGAAACACTGACCGTCCATTTCAACCAAAAGCTGGTTCAAGGTTTGCTCCTCTTCTGTGTTGGAGAAGCCAGAGATGTTCGTGGCACGTGACTTCCCCACGGCATCGATTTCATCGATGTAAACGATGCATGGCGCACGGACTTGGGCTTCTTTGAAGAGACTCCGCACACGAGCAGCCCCCAGACCTACAGAAAGGCAGAAGGAGAAAACAGTGGTAATGTTGGGACTTCATAATATTCTCCGCGAGTCTCTCTGGAGTCAAGAAAGGTGACTTTTCAACATAGAACTGCCCAGATTCAGACAGGAAGAATGGGGCTAGTCATCTTGGCCAGAGGATTCTGGGAAGTAGAGTCCAAGCCAGTAACTTTCCCAGGCTCTACATATTAACAAAATGGAGAACTAGTCGACAGAAGAAAAGCAAAAGCAGCAGAAAAGGCATAAGCCAGGAGTCCATTCTGAGAGGCTACAGTAAAATCCAACTCAAAAGCAAAGAAGTGGAGGGTTTCCGAAAGACAGGTGAAGAGAGAACAAAGGTGCTCTCTCAGGTGAACAAAATACCTGCACTGGACCCACCTCTCCACACACCTCCTTTTTTTAAATTGGCAGGTGAAAACTAAGTAAACTCCCATGGAGTGCCAATTCCAGAGGGAGACAGATCTTAAGCCTTTTGACCAGTTTAAGGCCGTGATGGCAAAACTTGGCACTATAGGCATTCTTGGACTTCAATTTCCAGAAGCCCAGTTCTCTGTAAATCCACACGAATGGGTTCACTGTGTGGATTCACAGACCTGGGCTTCTGAGAATTGAAATCCAAGAACACGTGCAGTAAACCCATTCGTGTGGATTCACAGAGACTTGGGCATCTGGGAACCCGGTCGTCTTTTCCCCAGACTCACCTCCGATCACCTCCACAAACTCCGAGCCAGCCATGGCCAGGAAGGGCACTTGCGCCTCCGTTGCAACCGCTTTGGCCAACAAAGTCTTCCCGCAGCCTGGTGGCCCGAGCAAGAGAGCACCTTTGGGCACTTTGGCGCCAAGCTGCAAGTAGCGTTCTGGACTCTAGAATAAAAAAAAATAGGGATTGGGCCTTTTTTAAATAAAAAACCCCCACCCTATGCTCACTTTGCATCATCACTGTCTCTCCCAGAAGACACGGTTAAGAACATAAGAACGTAAGAACAGCGTCACAGCTGCGGTGGCTCAGTGGTTAAGAAGCTCACCTTGTTAGCTGGAAGGCTGGCATGTCGGCAGTTCAAAACCTGGGTACTGCATGACGGATTGAGTGCCTGTCTCTGTCCCAGCTCTTGGGGACATGAAAGGAGCCTCATTTGGGCGTTCCCTAAGCGTAGTTTCTCCTGCAAAAATCCTTTCAACCCAGAATAATTTCTGACACAAAATTATTACTACCAAAAATTAAAAAATCGTCTGTTACTTGGTCTAATCCATGTGTCCTATGCTAAATCAAGTGTGCTGAATCCAAATCTGAAGTCCGATTCTGCCTTGGACGTCAGGATCTTAAATTAGCAAATCCCACATTCCTTGACACTCTTTCAAACAGAAAGACTTCTTCCATCTCTTTTACCCTTGCTATGCTTAAAGCATGTTGCTCGTTGGGGCTCTTGGAAACCTTCATGATGCATCCCACAATGTTCAACAAGGCCACGGCTCTCCACACCTCTCCAAAAAGAGAGATCTTTTGGAAGTTTAAGCAAGAAAGAGGTCTGGTGGTCAGTATTTGGGAGGAAGGCCACCTGGGAATTCCAAGGATCTCTCCAGGCACGGATAGCAGGAATTCCTGCTTGGGACCCTAATAACAGTGAGCTAAATAGACCAGTAGAGGGACTGTGGTGGCTGAGGGGTTAAGACACTGAGTTTGAGACCCTAGTGCTGCACGGTGGAGTGAGTGCCCGCCTTCTATCCCAGCTCCTGCCAACTGAGCAGTTTGAAAGCAAGAAATTGCAAGTAGATAAAGAGATACCACTTCGGTGAGAAAGGTAAATGTTCCGTGCACTCCAGGGTCTAGTCCAGCCTGACACCTGACCACGGAAATGTTTGCGGACACAGACAGCACTGGCTCTTGGGCTATAAACAGAGATGAGCACCAAATGCTAGAGTTGAATACGACTGGCTTTTGAGCATGGGAGACATCGCTCTTTACTTAAACAGACCAGTGCTCTGGCGTGGAATGAGTCACCTTCATGTGTTCCTAGAATGTTCTTTCTAAACTAAGGAATTCCATTGCCAGGAATCAAGGGTTGCCCCGCTTGCTCCCCTCTCGACTTTCCAAGGGTGGGTGCTCTGCCGCTCTTTACCTTCAGGTAATCCACAAATTCTTTGACTTCCGTTTTAGCCTCGTGCATTCCAGCCACGTCCTTGAAACTGATCCCTTTCCCAGATTTCCCGTCCACAATAGTGAAGCGAGCCATTTTCAGCTGGTTCTGCCAGGGGTGGAGAGAGAAGGTTGTGTCAGCTTAGGTGGGGAAAGAATCAAAAAGAAGGGAAAAGAAAAGGAAAACCCCAAAGGCAATGCCATGATTCTTGTGAGATTGGAGGAGGAGGAGGAGGAATCCATCCCACACATTCTCCTCCATGACATGTTTTAGGAAGCAAGGGGTCAGGACTCTGTGGACTCAGTTGCTGTCGTGATCTCCATTAGTTAGTAGCAAGTTGGACGGAAGTTATTAATGATGGCTAGCCAAAAACGTAGAGTGTGAACAGATGAGGTTTTTCTGGAGTCTCTGCCTTGCCGAGTTCTAGCTTGGTTAACTGTTTTGATGACCAGGCTCGCATTTTCCCATCAAGCTGCACAACTCCTTGGCCACAACTGCACATCATGCCAGGACTTCGTTATTGTTGTGCCAATCAGACTCAAGGCACACATTTCCTTAATGTTCCCTGATATAAAAAAAGACTAGATTCACAGGGGACCAGGAAGAAGAGCAGCAGTTACAGGTAAGCAGCCTGTCATTATAGAGCTCTGGTGGTGCAGGGGTTAAACCGTTCTCCTGCAGCCAAAAGGTTGTAGGTTTAATCCTGATGGGATTCTAGTTTGACTCAGCCTCCTTCCGCCTTCACAGGTACAGCTGCCCCGGTGGCTTAGCAGTTAAGACACTGAGCTTGGGGACTGGAAAGTTAGGGTTTGATACTTGGGGACATGAAAGGAGCCTCCTTCGGGCGTGCAAAAATCCCCAGCAAAAATCCTTTCAACCCAGAGTAATTTCTGACATAAAATGAGGTCAAGAGCGTAAAGCCGACCGACACGCGGGAGGGCTTTCTCCCCAGCCAGATGTTCCAGCTGACCACGTGAGGCTTTTCTTTCATCAGTTCCTTCCTGGCAAGCGCGGGATGGTTTTGTCTTTCCTCAGCTGCCCGAGCAGCAGGGGCTAGGCTGACGCTGAGCGCGAGGGGCATGTGACAGGAGGCCGGCTGGCCAAGTCACAGCACACTCCAAAAGCTTAGGCAGCATGAAGGGCTGGGGCAGTTATTTTGCTAAAAGCAAAGGATTGGCGTCCGTGGCTGCGCGTGAGAGTTGCTGGCCAGACAAAGGCAAAAAGAAACGCCGTTCCCAGCTGAAAGTCATTAGCTGGTCTTGGAAACAGCAGAAAGCGCTGCCCTGCAGATTCCCTGAGCTCAGCCGCTTTCCCCCCCACACCCCAGCCCAGAAGGAAAAGGAGCCCCCCCCCAGCGGAATCAAATGCAGCACAGTCCCATCAGTTGAGAAAGAAAAGCAGGAAGAGGCAGGATGGGGAAGGCCTCCCCCCCACACACACCCCTCCGGCATGGGTTAACTCTCATCTGCTCTTGACTCTGCAGGGCGGAGGAGGAAGAGGAAGAGGCCAGGCTCAGCCTGGAAGGACACCTCTTCCTCTTCTTCAAATATGGTATCCAATTCCAAACATTAGCTCTCATCATGACAATCAGACATGAAGATTGTCCTGAGAATATAAGGCAGTGGCTTTCTATTTCCCTGCTGCAGCGCAGCACAAAAACCTCTACCACGGATCCAGTTCCTTCTTTTCCTTCGAGCACCATCTTCAATTCCAAATATTGGCTATCCATCAATGACGATCCGCCATGAAGATTGTCCCGGGAACCAGTGGCCTTCCATCTGCCTTCTGCATCGCAGTGTGACGCCCATAGTACCACTGGTCCAGTTCCACGAGCTACTTTCTTGTCCTGAGCCCTTTGGGCACACTAAGTCCTCATCATCGTCCCCAGGCCAGGATGAAGAAGCTGCTGCCCTCTAAGTGGGACTATTTAATACACTTGGGGACCCTCGCCCTTCCCTGTGGACTTTGGCACCCAAGGCCATTAGTTCTCTCAGGGTGGTCAGCTTAGCTAACCGCCGCCTGACACTCGGTGTTGAGTCGCTGGCAGTAGGGTCTACTCCATGACCACAGCAGGCTCACCTAGCCAGACATTTAGCCAGAAGGACACCTGGCAGGAAACAAAAAGGTTACTTACAAAGGCGCTGAAGCCTCCTTCTTTCGCTGCCAGGCCAGCCAGCCGAAAGATATACCACAACATGGCACCGCCGACGATAGTCATCCCCAAAACATAGAGGGCACTGCCAAGAGAAACAGCATTAACACAGTCAGGCCTTCCTGGCCTCCACAGACTCACCTGGTCCTAAAAACAACTTTGTAAAGGGTCACCAAAAGTCAGAAGTGACTCGATGGCACACAATGCGTCTTCTTTTCTTCAACACCACTACCACCACACTATTGTTGTTGTTATTACTACTGCTGAGAAAGCTATCAGCTAGAGGTGCCAAGATCCTGCACCTTGCTGTTTTATGCGGTTAAAAGGTGCTGGCTTTGTTAAGAGACCAAACATTGTGTAGCAGTGAAAACAGAACACAAAAGGAGTGAGCTCTTATTATTGTTGTTATTATTATTAAGGCAAAGAAAAGCACAAAACAAGACCTCAAGCCAAGCATTCCTGCAGCCTTCAAAAGAAGGTTTTGCCCTCCTCCTCCTCCTCACTTTTCTTCAAGACCCACTTTGACCTGACAATGGCATGAAGTGGACTTGATCCACAAAAGCTAGCACTAAAATGCAGCAGTGAGTCTTTAAAGTGCCACAAGGTTTGTCTTTTTGTTTAGTTTACTCTATAATAATAATATTAATAATAATATTTTCATGTCAGAAATTATTCTGGGTTGAAAGGATTTTTGCAGGAGAAACTACGCTCAGGGGACGCCCAAATGAGGCTCCTTTCATGCCCCCAAGATCTTTTCCCCACCGAAGTGGAACCTATTTATCTACTAGCAATTCCTTGCTTTCGAACTGCTAGGTTGGCAGGAGCTGGAACAGAGACAGGCACTCATTCGGTCATGCAGTACCTGGGTCTCGAACTGCCAACTTGCCGACCTCCAGCTAACAAAGTGAGCTTCTTAACCACTGAACCACTGCAGACCCTAGCTTATTCTCTGATATGCTGTACTTCAGTGTGAGCGTTCGTATATCAAGTCCACTCCCTGTGAATCCAGACTAATGGGTTTACTGCACATACACCTCCTTAATGCCTCTTACTTTCCAAAGAAACTACTGCGCTTATAGGAGACGGGGATCCTGTCCTTGGGGTCAATGTCCAACTCATCCTCAACGGCCCGCAACTTCTCCTCAAACTTGTCGATGTTGGCCACCTGCATTCGGTACACTGAGGAAAACCTCTGGGGAGAGACCTGAAAGGGGACAACACAATAAGCGAGTCAGCACCATCACACTATGGAGCAGCGACCTTCTCAGCGAAAGATTCATACGCTTCATTTTGAGTCTCTGGGTGGGTTCTTTAGTAGCAATTCCTGGACCCAAAGTCATCAGGACAAGCTTGACTAGAGCAGGGATTCTCAACCTGTGGCCCACGGCACCACTACATGTGGCTCCCCAACGCCTTCACACCAGGAAGTGCCATGTGGTGGAGGAAGGACAAAATGGACATCCGGCCCCTGAAGCTGTCTGAGGGAGCATGACCCGACCCGTGGCCTTTAAAAGGCTGAGTACTCCTGGACTAGAGGCTCAAATTCTGTAGCTGCAACACCCCACCTATGCAAGAGAAATGGCCTTAAATTGCATCTGATTACAGGCTTCCCTTTGTAATTTGGGGAAGCACATGGTTTATATACCATGTGACAAAGGTGCATGCACCCTGAAACCCTTTAATCAGCAACAATATGCCACCGATGACGATGATGTCACCTGCATTATGCTGGTGGACTCTCCGTAACAGGATTTCGGCCAGTCTCGTTGGTGTGAGCTATTGCTACTTTACAAAAAGTAATTTTCCCTCCCTTATGGAAAGCAAAGGCAGGTTGAAAAGAACAATTTATCTTTCAGTATCCTAGATTCACTGCACAAAGGACTAACTTAAGTTGATGTAGAACTGTTGTGAATTTTTCAGCTTCACAAAAGCGTTCACCCAACAGAATGAGGACAGAGTTCGGTTAAGTTTAGATACAGGCAGAAGTTTCACTACCATCTTGAATGTACGGGTGTGTTTTACTTCAACTTCCAGGAGCAGCAAAGGTGGTGTGGGCTGGATGAATTGGTGTCGGGGGCCGGATCTGTCCTACGGATCCCAGTTTAAGGAGATAAAATGGCAGCCTAAGAATCTATCTCATCCTGTTGCAAAACAGATTGCAAGGCACATTTTTCTTCCACTTCTGGTGGGAGGAACCCCGTAACCGGCCCACGGTCCAAAAAGTTTGGGCACCCCTGATCTTGAAGCTCAACACTATTAATTCTTCTTCATTTACCAAAATTGGTCCATGGAGGTTACAGTTTTCTCTTGCCCTCTGAGCAATTTATGAGTCAGTCTTGCTTAAAAAGGAAGACGGAGACACTCACAGATCGGCCAAAGACAGTGGCCCCCGGGTGCAAGAAGACTTCCACAAAGTCACTCTCAGGCACCACCTGAATGCGCTGGACTTCCCCTTTCGCCAGCATCTCATTCACAAAGTCGTTCCAGGAGATGTTGCTCTCGGTAGAGCTCAGGGCATTCAGCAACCACAAGGTGATGGCAATGACGAAGAGGGTCCGCAGGCGCTCCAGATACATCTGGTCTTCTTTCTCTCGGCGTCTCTTTTCCTCTGGAGAGAGGGAAACATAAGAGCACATCAAGATTAGCGCACCGCAGAGCAGATTGATTGCGCCCCAAGCCAAAGACCTCCCCACAGTCTGTTTTGTGTTCCATTTTTCTCTCTCTCTATCTAGGAAAGAAGCTGGACTAGCAGAGGCAGCATCTGGTTTGCAGCACGATATATATCACGTTACAGCCCCCGTTTCCAGGGACTGAATGAGGAGAGGCCAAGAGCAAGGTCAGGCAGGGAGACTCCTCTACCGAAAGGCCTCTTCCAAACCAGGCCAACAGCCAGGGAGCAGAGCTTGTTTACTGAGCTGCCTATCCAGAGAGCCAGCACTTGCCCAGGATGTACAGCAGGGATTCTCAACCTGCGGCCCGCAGGCCAGATGCGGCCCTTGATGCCATTTCATGTGGCCCCACGATCACCTCCACCACACCCGGAAGTGCCATGTGGTGGAGGAAGGGCAAAATGGCCGTCTGGACCCCAAAGCTGTCTGATGGAGCGTGACCCGACCCTTGGCTTGAAAAGGTTTAGAACTCCTGATATACAGGGTGCCAATACAAACCAGCTTCTCCTGCTTACCAAGATGGGAAGGGATGGCTTAAGATAGGGGTGGCACTCACAGCGCTCTCTGTGGTCCTATGCGCCGTCACCCCAACAGAGCTCATCCCGCCTCTCCGCCCAGCAGCCCAATGGGAGCACTTCCTCCCTCCGCCCAGCAGTGTTCACCCCACCCCTCTGCACAGCAGCCCAATGGGAGCGCTTCCTCCCTCCCCCAGCACAGAGTTCACCCCACCCCGTTTGGGCACTCGGTCTCTAAAAGGTTCACCATCACTGGCTTAAGATAGATTTCTTAAGACAAATTCAGTTCTTCCTCTCAAGGAATTGGGTTTCTGTTATATGGCAGACAGTCTATATGCAGAAAACGCCCGAACCTCTGCAGCCCTGATTTTTCAGGGAATCACCAAGAAACCACTCATTTACTTTTGGTTAAAACAGATTTATGTTGCAGACAGACTTGCTGTCTCTTTTCAGAAACAGCCAAGATGCAAGATGCATTATTTGAATAAAACACTTCCCTTCGCCACAAGAGGAGACATTAGAAAGCAGAGGCACATGCAGGGAAAATCCACAATGCCACAGGAACCAGGGATGAATGGAGAGTTCTCCCACTGATCTGCATTTGACCTGTTCCTGCCCATTTTCACAAAGTTACATCCCTCTCTCAAGCTACAGAACAGCCACACTAAACAGCCCATAAATAAGCCATATCCTCAGTGGAAAAGCCACTTACAGGCAGCAGCTGGGGGAACCATTCCAGCCTGAGGAAGCCTTCAGGAAGAAATGATTTGGCATTAACCCCAAACCTGAACTCCGAGATTAAAACCTCACCAGGGTTGCAATGACAGGTTATGGGACTTTTTGCGAATAAATCACTGTTGGGATGCTCTTTCCCATAAAGATGCAAAGGACATTTCTGCCTCCCAAAGTCAATGTATGCATTCGTGTGGGAACCGGTGAGGGCCCTGGACTTCAACAGGTCACAGTTTACACAGGCCAAGAACCCCACACCTCAGGGGTTCCCAACCTAAGACACGTGGGCCGGATCTAGCCAACGGTGCCAGTTCATGTGGCCTCCCACAAGTTTTCTAAGTGTTTTACTGTGGAGCAATAGATTCATGCCTTCTTTTTGAAAAGTGACATATATAGGGCACCACAAGTCTTACGTGTGGAGCTTCAGTTTTTATGAAAGGAAAACGAAGTCCCTTTCGTTGCATGCAACTAGAAAGATACTGTACTAGTCAGTCTTCTTGCCAAAAACCAGAACCCTGTCTTGGCTGTCCTTTCTTTTCTTTTCTGCTGATCTGAACTATTCCTTCAAAACAAAAATATAATTCTCACTTACCCTCGTCCTCCTCTGGGGTTTTCCCTTTGGATTCTTTACTACTGCGACGATGAGCAGAGGTAGAAAAATAAGAAACGCCATCTAAAAACAGAGAAGGGAAAGAAGGGTCAGACTCTGATTCTCTCACATACAGTGGAACCTCAGTTAACATAATTAATGTGTTCTCCAGGATGTTTCTTACAGCGAAAATTACTTTAACGGAATTTCCCATAGGAGTGCATTGAAAAAATCAAAATACATTAACCAAAATGCGGTTTTAATTTAATTTTTACATTTGTATTGCCACCCCCTCACCAAAGCGACTCTGGGTGGCTCACAAATAAAAGCATAAAAGACAATAAAACATCCATGATAAAATCGTTTTTTAAAATAACCATCTCTATTAAAATCCCACCAACCGCATCTGTAAAAAGAGGATATTATACAAGCCAGCAGGCGAGGGTCATCCCATAGGAATGCATTAAAAACCAATTAATCCGTTCCAGGCGGGGGGGGGGGGGAGTCCGTAAACCGAGCCACTATTTTCTATGGATTTCCTTTTGTTATGCGATTTTTATGTTAACCAAGCCGTTTGTTCACCGAGGTTCCACTGTGTACTGCAAAGGACAGGGCTAGGCATTTCAGCTTTTACTATGAAATGGCATGGGTTCAAACTCTGACGCACTTGTGGGTAATGTTTATTGAAACAACTCTGGGGGGAGAAGGGATGACAATTATGGAAAACATGGGTTAATATACTTAAGATACTCTTATGAACAAACCAGTTTTCCATAATATCTTATAGGTATAGACTAGGTGTCTTCCTTGGCAAACTCTATCATAGGGTTTCATGTACGACTCTGAGCACTCCTACGTATGACAAAAGGTCTACCTAAGTTACCATCCTGACTATGACGACTGCATTGTATCCTCATTGTGCACCCATCATAGAATATAGAACCTCGGATAAAGTCCAAACTCCGTTCCACAAGTTTGGACTTTATCCGAATCAAATGGGCGATGCATCGGATAACGACCCCAAAAAAATGGACTCTATGCGGGGTTCCTATACCAAATACCTCGGATAACGTCCTTTTTTAGCGGGGTTAGACTTTATGCGATGATTCACATATGCATGAAAACAGCGACTTTATCCGAATCGGACTTTATCCGAGGTACCACTGTACTTACATTGAAGGAGAGGATTTTGATCTGCAAATGCTCACCTGGATATGAAACTGTTAGTCTTATAAAGGTAAAGGTTTCCCTTGCTCGAAAGCCAGGCGTATCCGACTCTAGGGTGCAGTGCTCATCTCTGTTTCAAAGCCGAAGAGCCAGCGTTGTCTGCTTCTGCAGAAGTTTCTGTGGTCATGTGGCAGACATGACTAGACACCGGAGCACACGGAACGCTGTTACCTTCCCACCAAAGTGGTCCCTATTTACCTACTTGAAATTTCTTGCTTTCGAACTGCTAGGTTGGCTGGAGCTGGGACAAAGACGGGAGCTCACACCGTCCTGCAGTACTCGGGAATCAAACTGCTGACCTTCCGCCTCCCAGTCAGCGTTTTAGCCATAAAATGGTACAATATTTTTCACACACACACACACTTTGCCAATCTTCTAATCTAGACAGACTTAACATAGCAACCCTTTTGGGAAGATGGCAATAGAAGACTTCCCTTACTTAGAACTCTCCAGAGTTGGAGCGGGACAAACTGTCTTTTTGCTGCGCATCCAGCAAGTCCTTGAGATGTGGGAGAAAGCAGTTGTGACAGAAGGCTCTGAGGAGAGAAAACAGGAAAAGGAGAGTAAAATAGTCGGCCCCCCCCAGGTACAATCACGGAAACAACCTCCCAATCTCGTTGTTCTGAGCAGGACAATGACAATCAAGATCAATCGATCTAATCTATCTCCATGAGGCCCTAGAGAAAGCAAAACGCATTAAACCTTTATCAGAGAGCAAACAAAACAAACCTTGTGGCACCTTAAAGACTAACTCCTGTATTTACACATGAGCTTTCGCGGATCGAGTCCACTTTATTTGCTGTGGCTAGATTTCTTGGCCAAAGAGCAGCGATTCTCAACTTGCAGCCTGCAGGCCGGACGTGGGCCATAGCATCATTTCATGTGGGGGCTCCCCATCGCCTCCACCACACCAGGAAATGCCATATGGTGGAGGAAGGGCAAAATGGCCATCCGGACCCCGAAGCTATCTGACGGAGCATGACCCAGCCCCTGGCTTTAAAAATGTTTATCATATCAGGGTCATCTGATTGTGACAGGAATCTTTGAACCTGACATACTAATGCCAAGAAACTACTGACACTGTAAGTCGAAATGCCCAAAATACGGCCCAGGGACCGGATCCAGCCCCCAATGCCAATTCATCCGGCCCACGAAGCCCTCGTTGCTCCTCGTTGCATACGGGCGCATGAATTGGCATCAGGGGGCGGATTTGGCCCCCGGGCCGTAGTGAACCATGTGGCCCGAAAAGTTTGGGCACCCCTGCTGTAAGTAAATATCTATCCCTATTTCAATACTGTACACTGCCCAGAGTGGGATACTACACCCAAATGCCAGTATAAGCTAAAGGTAAAGGTTTCCCTTGCTCGAAAGCCAGTCGTATCCGACTCTAGGGTGCAGTGCTCATCTGTTTCAAAGCCGAAGAGCCAGTGCTGTCTGCTGCTGCAGACGTTTCCCGTGGTCATGTGGCAGGCATGACTAGACACCAAAGCGCACGGAACGCTGTTTCCTTCCCACTGAAGTGGTCCCTATTTATCTACTTGCAGTATGTCTTGTTTTCAAACTACTAGGTTGGCAGGAGCTGGGACAAAGACGGGAGCTCATTCCGTCCTGCAGTACTCGGGAATCGAACCGCTGTCCTTCCGCCTCCCAGTCAGCGTCTTAGGCACTTGAGCCACTGCAGTATAGAAATGCAATAAATAAAATAAAAATAAATCCCTATTTTACAACCATTGGTACTGATCAAGGGGGCCACGCAGATGTGGATTTCTGGATCCATTCTCCTCTCCCTCAGGTACAAGAGTAACTAAGAACGGTGGCAAGTTATAACGACAGTAACGACAGTTACAACGACAGTAACGATAGTTACAATAGTAACGGTAACGTTTTGTTTTTTGAATTATCGCTTTTGTGGCTCCGATATTCTGCCCCGGGGGCTGGAAGCTCGATTAATCCCCCCAGTTTCTCTTCCTTCCTTACCTGGAGGCCCCCGCCGCCCCCGTCCCGGTTCTGGCCGGGAACTCCGGAGCCAAGGCCGCGGAAGGCCCTCACTCCAGCCGCCGGGAGAGGCCGGGGACCCTGAGGCAGGAGAAGCCGCCTCAGTGGCCGGTAGCAGCGGCCCTCCCGGAGGAGCAACAGCAGCCACGAAGCCGTCATGGCGGCGGGTGGCCGTCGGTCGGCGAAATGGAGGCCGCGGAGAGATGTGAGGGCGCGGAGGCCAGCTCCGCCATCTTGGAAGAGGGCGCCCGCGCCCGCTCTCAAGATGGCCGCCGCAGCGAATTGGCTCCTCCCCCCCCCCTCTGGGTCCATTTTAAAGAAGTTCCCGTTGCTTTCACATTAAAAAAATGAATAAATAAATAAAAATGTACACGTCTGTGTCTCGCCTCATTCCCCTGGTTGCAGAAACACCCACGCAGGGGGAGGCTAAGGGGGAGGAGGACCACAAAGACCATGCTCCACGCACATTACCCTCCATGGCTGGCGCACTTACAGTAATGCAACGCCACCCCTGCAGTGCAGGCGCTGCTCTGGGGTTGAAAGGGATCCCACAAGGTTTGGCCTTCGAGTGTGAGGGTGTGTGTGTGTGTGTAGAAACATTATTCCTGATTTTCTGGTCTCCTTCCCCATCCAGAAAGCCAGCTTGCTTTTGGGAGGCCAAGGCTTTATAAATTTAAAAGAGCAGCTAAGTGTGGTTTGCAAATTGCATTTATAATTTAAAACAGCAGGGCCAAGAATAATTAAAAAGGGGACGAAAGAGGAAAATACGCCGTTCTGAATGTCCTGCAAACAGCAAAGGTCAAGGGAGGTCTCACTTGCTCAAAAGGGGCTTATATCTGGTTTATACAGCCAAAGAACCATGGCCATGTGGCAGGCATGACTAGAAGCTGCAGCTCATGGAACACCGTTATCCATACCTGTCAAGTTTCGGGACATTTCTGTCGAGCCCCCGTATTTTACACTCTTTCCCACCGTCATCCCATATTAGTTAGACTGGAGGCCAGCACAGGATAAGCATAGCTGTCCAGTTTCCTGTTTTGGCCGGGAAATTTCCCTTATTTGACAGAAATTTCCCGAAACTTGACAGGTATGCCGTTATCTTTCCCTCCGAAACAGTACCTATTTATCTACTTGTAATTACTTGCTTTCAAATTGGTAGATAGGCAGGAGTTGCTGACTGCCAACCTTCCAGTCATCAAGTGCAGCATCTTAACCACTAACTAAGCCACCACAGTCCCCGCAAGCTAGAGAAGCCTCTTCTTTTTCTTATCGTTCAGCTCCTAGTCCTCCTTGCTATGTTTTCTTTTCCTTGCAGGGCAAACAGAAATGATGGTCTGAATCAGATGGAGAAGGAGTCAAGCCCAGATGTTAAACCAGGAGCAACTTCAATTATTTCTATGCACTTTGAAAAACATTGGTGTATTTTTTTAAAGAGATGCAGTTAGTAGGAGGATGTACACATCAACCATATGTTAATTCTGGCTCCAAAACTGGGTGTAGAAGGTTTCACATTTGCATGTGGGACACACTGACGTTATTAAAAGGATGCTAATTTTATTCTGAGATTTCTTCTGAACCTACATGCATGCACATTTGATCCCTGTAGAATTCTCCAAACAGAAGGGAAGGCAGACGATTCAAGCTGCAGAAAAATAGGGATAAATTTGTTTACAGACGAGCAACAGAGGAAAAAAACACTACTAACAGGGTTATGGTTAGGATAGTGTGTGTCATCTTCGAGTTAATGGTATACTGTGCTCTGATGTTCCCATAATCTTTAAAGCCACAGTGTTCTGATTGAAGAACAGGTTTTGTAATGCTGAGAGGCTTTCACGGTTTCACAGGTAGCAATCAACAAGCCTGTTCTTCCCAGGCCAAATTTCCCTTCTTTGTAGGTGACATAGCAACAGCTATTCAAACAAAAATAGAGTTGCAAAACTTTTCCTTCTGCTATTGATGTCTTGCGCTCATCGTCTTTGTGGCAAGCACACCCAGGATGCCAACTGGTTTCCTCTGTGACTGGTGCTGAGAGAAAACCTTATAATCAAGCAAAGAGCCTGCTAAATAATCTCTGTTATCACACTCGAATGCCTGTTTGTATTAGTGGTTTCACTGTTAAACAGCTTCATTTGCAGATATATAATTCCATGACTATACTTGGTAATAGCTGGCAAACTCTACACACACACAATTGGGAATATATATATCAAATACAAATAGTCATTTAGGATTCTGTTAAAATTTGTATGTGAAAATATGTTTTTTTTTAAAGTAACCATGAGAGGCCATAGGGCTGGAGATAGTCAAGTTGATTGCCTGCAGAGGTGCATGTCCCCCCTACGTGGCACTTTGATGTTAAGGACAAAGTTTGACTCAATGAACTGGTTTCAGGAATACTTCACTCTAATACATCATATATACCACTTTCCAACAAAGGATCCTAAGATTGCTGCTGTAAGCCAAATAAAATGCTGGTCCCATACTGTGCTATAATTTCTTCTACAATGACAGAAAATTAAGTTTGCCTCTTCTCTGCCAGCCTTAGTTGGGGATAGCAAAAGTTTCTGCCAGCCTTAGTTGGGGATAGCAAAATAAAATTAGAAATATCCTTTGTGAAACAATGGACCACAATTTGCTGCGTCCACAGCATAGAAACTTATCTAGGTTAAATAAACCTTCAGGTGTCAAAACAGACCAGAACAACACTGAGGCACATAATGGACATGAAAACAGTGTGAAAAGACAAACACCCCTATTCAATTTATGCAAAGTAGGGTGCAATTAGCTGGTGCCTTTCACCATGCCTCTTAGCTTGGTCTGGATGAGTACTTATATTATTAGCATCGCAGGCTTATGCATTTTGCCTTGGAAAGAAAGCCTAATTACACCAGTTTAGAATTAATACAGCAGGAGATGTTTCACTTGGATTACAAAATTGGAAGCATTACCAACCACTCTTTGAATGTACTAAATGTAACCTTGAAAAAAAGGTGACTTCATTCACCATCCTTTGAATGGTAATAAGGCTTCGTTTGGGAACACATCCAATATTTAGGGAACAGAAATATAGCCTGATCCACGTTGGCCTTACTGGGATGCACTCCAGTGATGATATCACTGGAGAAAATGGGTGGTAGAAGGCAATGCCTTGAAAAGTGGTTTTGCTATTACTGGAAGAAGTTGCGGGGGGGGGGGGGGGGGGACAAAACCAAACCCTGATATGGTCTTGCAAAAAGAACTAAGTCAGAGGTGAGCTATGTCTCTTACAGTAACTGCAAAATATAATCATGATTCTTTAAAACCCAGTTCTAAATTCATGAATTCACTCTCTTTCGTTTTTCTCTGCCAGATGTATGCGCTCCACACAGATATTAGTTTTTTAGTTTGATTCAGATTTCTACAGTCACGCCAAAAGGTAATGATGGGGAGTTGTGCTCCCCAAAAGGTAAAGATATTGTTGGATTAATTAAACATAACTCCTCACACCCATTGGCTGAACCTCTTGCTGATTTCTGTGGTGCTGCCACTACCATAAAGTGGGTGACTTTGGATCAGGAGATTGCAAACCCAGCAAGTCTGAATAAATATCTGCCAAATGTCTGTGCCCAAAACAGCCAAGGCATGTAATTCTGTGGCACACGAATGGAGCTTGAAATAAGAAATCATCATACAACCAACGCCTCATGTCTAGAAAATAAAAACCAAGGCACTTATCCGCAGGAAACCACTTGCCTATGTGTGTGTGTGAATCATATTATACTGACATGGACTATGCAGTATTTTATTCTGTGCAACTGCAGGTATTAAGTGGATTGACGCTTAAATGCATGGGAGAGGTACCCGTACACTATACAGCAGCCTACAGCTATCCGAAACTCCCAGTTGGGTCTTCTGTCAACATAGGTTAGATGGTGGTATAAACCTGAACCAAGTACTGCATAAATTGGGGGACTGCAGTGGCTTCGTGGTTAAGATGCTGAATTTGACTGGCAGGTCGGCAGTTCAAGACCCGAGTGCTGCACAATGGAGTGAGCTCCCGTCTAAGTCCCAGCTCCGGCCAACTTAGCAGTTAGAAAGCAAGAAATTGCAAGTAGATAAATAGGTACCACTTTGGTGGGAAATGTAACAGCATTCTGTGCCCTCTGGCATCTAGTTGTGCCTGCCACATGACAAGGGAAATGTCTGCAGACTCAGACCGTGCTATGAACAGAGATAAGCAGTGACTCCTAGAGTTGGATAGGACTGACTTTCAAGCAAGGGTGACCAAACTTTTAAAGCTGCAGGCTGGTCACGTGGTTCAGTGGGCCAGTCACGTGTTTCAGCAGGCTAGTCACGTGGTTCCTCCCACCGGAAGCAGAAGTAAAATGCACCTTGCAAACTGTTTTGCAACAGGATGAGATAAATTTTAAGATGCCATTCTGCTTAAACCAGGGGTGCCCAAACTACGGCCCATGGGCTGAATCCGGCTGCCAACACCAATCCATCCGGCCTACTCCGCCCTCATCACTCCTGGAAGAGGAAGTAAAATGCGGTGTGGGCATGTTTAACACTTCCGGGAGCAACGAGGGCAGAGCGAGCCGGATGAATTGGCGTTGGGGGCTGAATCCGGCCCATAGGCCATAGTTTGGGCACCCCTAGCATAAATCAACACACAATGTTCATACTCTAGAGTCCTGCAAAGTGATATTACCTGTTTTGATATGGATTTAAGCCTCTCTTTTTTTCCGTATAAGATTTTGACAATGTTTCTCAGCTTCTTTAAAAAGATGCCTGTGGTTTTATTTTTGTACCCCAGAGCAAGTCTGCTATGATGGGAAAACATTTTCCCCCACCAACCACAAGAAAAACAACAAACAGGCTTGCTGAAAGGAGACATACAGTACATACTTGACAATCTCCTCCTCTTGTGTTTAAGGGCTGAGAATTGCACACAGAGCACGTAACTATCATTACCAGGGTTATCTTCTTTCTTTTCCTGCTTTGGTGAAACAGCAAAAGTCTGGGGTGGGATGGGGGTGGAATTGCAACTGCTTAGATTACTGCGAAGGCTTTAGTGACTTAACAGGATGCAAACAGACAACTTTCTCTTTCTCCCTCCCAATCTTACAAGACAAGCACAAGAGAAAGCATGGTGCAGTCAAGAAAAGGAGGACACGCACAGAGACGCTAGAAATGAAATGCTCAGTGATTATCCTGTGACTTTTGACAGCTATATTCTGACTGTTCTTCCTTTCCTCTTTCTCAGAGTGTAGGTATAAGTCCCTCCTTATATTGCAACTGTTCAAAGGGCAAATTTATAACCTGGCAGGGAAGCAACCTGCCCAGGTTTGTGTGTGTGTGCTAACAGTTGCTGACCCATTTTATTACTTCACACCCTGTTCCTAGCGTATGCGCAGTTAAACCCTTTCGTGTGGATTCACAGGGACATGGGCTTCTGGAGATTGAAGTCCAAGAACAGCTCGAGTGCCAAGGTTCGCCATCACGGTACCTAGGGTGAAGAGGTCTAGTTGTTCTGGTAGTTACTTTATGTGATGATGACAAATCTAGGACGGTAGTTTTGACCTTGTGGCCCCTTTGCCACTAAGCAACTAAAAGAAAAAGAGGTAAAACAGTGTGCTCTTTTAGAGGGAATCTTTTTGGGATTTTGCCCCAGAAGTTTCCCCAGACAGCAAGCAAGCAAGCTTCCTAAGTTATTTTTCCTTGCTTCAGCACTGCCAATCTTCAAACCACCATCCCAGCCAGCACCGTTAAGAAATGGGCTCTGGCCCACATGAACTTAAGTCCAATAAAACCTGGCGCCAGGAGTCTACATGTTGTTTTTACTGCATTAGACCAGCTACTTCCCCCTAGAAATGGCCACAATTTCACCAGCTGTACCTAAGGTATGTAGAGACCTTGTCTGTTGGAGGACAATGGAAAGACTAAGGAGTCCTGGGTTCAAATGCTCACTCATCCTTAAATTTTTGAAGAGGTAGCTGTGTTTCTTTGTGCAATCATATCAAATACCAATATTGAATTTAAATACCAATCAAGGATTTTCTGTTATTATCAGTTGTAAAAAGCCACACTGATTTGCAAACTTGTGTTATACTGACCCGCCCTTGTGTACCTCTGTGCCTGATGTGCATAAAGGGATGTCATGAAGTCTCTCACTTATGTCTGAGAAGTGGACTTGATCCACAAAGTAAACGTAAAGGTTTCCCTTGCTCGAAAGCCAGTCGTATCCGACTCTAGGGTGCAATGCTCATCTCTGTTTCCAAGCTGAAGAGCCAGCGCTGTCTGCTTCTGCAGACGTTTCCATGGTCATGTGGCAGGCATGACTAGACACCGGAGTGCACGGAATGCTGTTACCTTCCCACCAAAGTGGTCCCTATTTATCTACTTGCAATTTCTTGCTTTTGAACTGCTAGTTTGGCAGGAGCTGGGACAAAGACGGGAGCTCATTCCGTCCTGCAGTACTCGGGAATCGAACTGCTGTCCTTCCGCTTCATCAAAACACATTGTTAGGATTTAACACTCCACAATGTTTTTTGCCTATTTACTCTCTGATGTGAAAGATGGCCCTGAACCACGCCTGAAATGCCTTGCAGACCTTGAAAACCCAAACAGCCAGGTTCGATTTGATGGAGGAAGGGCAAACTTTTTAAATAATAAATGCTTTAATTGCAATAAAGTGGGGGTGCACAGAAAGAGCTTCCTTGAAGACTGTGGTATTTTTGCAACAATCGGGGTGGTGGTGGGGGTACCCCTGGTAATTGCAACCTGGCTAATCTTTCTCCCACTAGGTCAGGCGAAAGGAACCAAGGGATAAATTCACCCAATGGTGTCTTTATTTTGGAAGTTTCACGTTTGGAAAACAGGATTGCAATAAAGTGGGGGGGCCTCTTAAAAGCCTTGCATTGAGCAAAACCATGCTTGCTTGGAAGAAAACAAGCCTTTTGCCATGAAAACCACAGCAGGAAAGGCGTGTGTGCGTGTGACTTTGTTGTGTGTGTGTTGGGAGGGGGGGAGGAGGAAATAGCTCTGTGGGCTCTGCGGGAAGGTTTCATGCCCGCACTCGCCCACCCTGCAAGGAGAGAAAGAGTAGTAGGCCCCCCTGGCCCTGCATTGGTTACCGTGGCAACCACAGTGCAGGAGGGGGGGAAAAAAAAGAGGGAGGCGGGGACTGAGGCGAGGAACCGGGCCCCGCCCACCACCACCCGTCCACGTGACCTCCGTCCACGCGCCTTGCCCAATCCCCCAAGACTTTGCTCTCAGGAGTTATTGCTCTCCTCCGGGCCCCGCCTCCCCTTCCCGCGCCTGCGCCCTGTGAGGCTGGGGGTGGGGTGGTGGTATAGGCCGCGCGCGACACTTCCTGGAGCACGTCACGCACGCTTGCGTCACTCCGCCCTCTCGCGCTTCTCCCCCGCAGCCAATGAGGTGGGGCGTCTCGCCGGGCCAATGGGGAAGCCCGGCTCTCTGGGAGCAGAAGGAGAAGCAGCAGCAACGACGGAGAAGGCTCGGCTCGCTCTGTGTGTGGGAAAAAGAGCGGAGGCGGGCGGCGCGGCTGCCGGGCGAGAGCGGCCGAGCCCCGGGTGGACCGGCAGGCCCTCCCCGGACTCAAACCCCCCATTCCCCCCACCGAGAGCCGCCGCCCACGGAGGCGGCGGGACCACCATGGAGCGGGCGGGCCAGAGGAGGAGGCGACGCCGGCACTGCTGAGGGAGGCCCGGCTGCCCCCCCCCCCCTCAGGCGGGCGGCAGGCAGGCAGGAAAAGCAGGCCTCGCCCGCCCGCCGGGCCCCGACGATTACGGAGCGCAGGCGGCGCCCCCCCCCCGGTAAGCAAGCCTCGCTTCCCCTCAGTCAGGGGGCGGCCTGGGGGGTGGGGGTGGCGGCGGAGAGGGCGCGGCCTCAAGGAGGGGGATGAGGGGAGGAAGGCGGGGGGGGGAAGAAGTTATGTGGGGAGGGGGCCGTATTGGGGAACCGAGGGGAAAGGGAAGGTGGGATGATGTCGTGGGAAGTACGGGGATGGGGGGGAGGGCATTGTGTATGTGTGTGGAGTTAGTAGTGGCCAGATTTTTTTTTTTGGGGGGGTCGTTGAGTTTATTGTTTTCGCTTCAAAAGTAACGTCTCGTTTTCAATGTATTTCTGACTGTCGTCTTAGTGGGGGGAGCAACCTTTAAGGGAAACAGAAGAATTGGAGGGGGGGGGTTAAGCTAAAAGAAAACAACAACACAAAGGGGGAGAAATGTAGGATGTTGGGGGAGGGAATCGTGGGGGGAGGGTGTTATTGGAGGGATCAGATTATTATTATTTTTTGGCGGGGGCGTTGGGTTTATCGTTTTCGGTTCAAAAGTATCACCCCGTATTAAATGTATTTCTGAGTGTTGTCCTGATTTGGGGGGGGGGGAAGCAACCTTTAAGAGAAACAGAATAATTGGGGGTTAAGTTAAAATAGCAACAACAAAATAAAGAGGGGGAAATGTGGGATGTGGAGGGAGGGCATCGTGGAGGGAGGGGGTGTTATTGGAGGTGTCAGATTTTGTGGGGCATTGAATTTATTGTTTTTGGTCCAATACTAAGTGTATTTCTGAATGTTATCCTTGTGGGGGGGAAGCAGAATTGGGGGTTAACAGAAACAGAAGAATTGGGTGTTAAGTTAAAATAAGACAGCACAAGATGGGGGGGAATGTAGGATGGTGTTAAGAGAAGGGAAGGCATTGTGTATGGGGGGATTTGGAGGTCATATATTGGGGGGGGGGCGTTGGGTTTATTTTTTCCAGTTCAAAAGTAATGCCTTGTCTTATATTTATTTCTGAATTCTGTTGGGAGGGGGGAGAATTAGAGGTTAACAGAAGCAAAGCAGTTTATTTTGTTGAACCCAATTTTGTTGTTCTGTGCAGGACAATGACAACAAAGACTTATCTTATCTTATCTATATACCACCCCTTATAAGTGCTTAGTGTACTCTCTGAGTGGTTCACAAGGTGATTAGCATTTTGCCCTCAATATGCTGGATCTTCATTTTAATGACCTCATAAAGATGAAAGATCCTAAGCCAATCTTGAGCCTTATCAGAAGAAACAGAAGATTTGGCCATTAAGTTAAAAGAAAGCAACACCACAAAAGGGAAGGACGAGGACAGGAGGTTGTTATTGTGCAAAGGATATTGGGTTATGGACCAGACAAATGGAGGTGGTCATTTGGGGAAGACGGGCCTTCTTTCTCCTTCTCTTTTTGTTGTGGCTGAGGTGGGGGGAAGGGGAAATGGAGGGGGCCAAGTACTGCTTAAAGCAATTAGCAATTACACTTATATATCACCCCATAGTGCTTTGTGCACTATTGGGGGTGGTTTACAGTTAATTGGCATTTTGCCCCTAACATGCTGGATCCTCACTTCACTGTACTGTACTTGGAAGGATAGGAGGCTGAGTCAGCCTGGAGTCCAGTCAGGAGTGAACTCACAATGTTTTTTTGGCTGTAGTACAGCAGTGTGGTGGAGGGGGCAATTTAGCAAAGGGAATGGGAGTGGGTTTGAAAACAAGGGATCTCTATTTTTGGATAGTAGGTAGAGAGCCTTGTGAGGGACAAGTGCAGAGGTCATGGAGTGATTTGCCGCTCTTCAGCCCAGCCTTTTGTTGTGGGGAGGGGGTTCCTGCAGGCAACATCACTTCACATTGTGAATGGCCTCCTTGGGTGAATGTGGTAAATTTCCCTTGATTGGATATGTAGGTCTAGATCTGGAAGGGACATGGGGTGGGGTTGGTTCTACTGAATTGTTTGCATGCCACAGAAATAAAGGGAGACAAAATTTCTGCCAAATTGTGTGTGTGTGTGTATATATGCGTGTCTATGGGGTGTGTGTGTGAGTGTCATGAAGCAGGGTGGGGTAACAATCTGCACAAATGAAGGTTATGAGACAGCAGCTCTTAGGTTTGACTGTGGAAAGCAGGCAGTAGGCTCAGACAAAGAATTAGGGGAGTGTACACATAGCTAAAAATGTGGAAATAAACCATAGCATGAGCTTTGTTGCTGAAGGCCTGCTGTTGAAAAACTCAGTATGTGCAGAGAGCTAAAACGGCAATTGCAGATGGTGCAGGATCGCTGAACATGTCAGAATTTGGTCTAGTTCGTTACAGAAGGAGGTGGAGGTTAAGAACTTGAGATCTTGGCAACGGCAGTGTTTGTGTCTCAGCAAGTTTGGGTGTGTATGTACATGAGAGATTTGTTGCATTAGAAGTAGTTAAAACTATTTTGCCTTGGTAATTTCCGTTTCACATTTCATCATCTTGGGCTTGCTTGAGCTCCGTGCGTATGCGTAGAGCAGAGAATTGATCTGTCGGTAAGGCTGGCTTGATCTGCATTTATTTTCCTGCTTAATCTCTAAATAGCTTAGTCTCCTCTTCGGCTGCCACCCTTCCTTTCTCTTAACGGAAGGAATAAAAAGCAGCTGTATGTCTCCAAACAGAATTTAAAACCTCCCCTCTCTCTCTCTCCCCCTCCCTCTTTTCTAGTCTCTTAAGAAAGAGGATTGATTACATGTTTAGAAAGGCAAATCTTTTCTCTCTTTCCCCCCACCCACAACCCTCCCAAAGAAGCTTGGAGAACTGAGCCCTCCAATGCCCTTTGCCCTTTTCCCAGAGAAAGCAGCTGTCTTGTGAGGCATGTATGCATGTGGTTTGAAAATCAGCCTTGTTCATTGAGGCACAAGGACTGGTGTGTTCTGATGGGCTTCTGCTCCTCAAAAGTTGTGGCTGTGCGTTTTGATATTCGGTTGCAGGAAGGAGCTTCTCTCCTCCTCCTCTTCTCCAGTTTTTATGCACAGATCTCCCTTGTCACAAGGGAAGCTGCTTTTAGAGAGTGAGCAGATTAGTCAGTGTCTTTGAAAGCCAAAGTCATCTCTGAAGACTGTTCTAGGCACTGAATGTGGACAAACTAGCTTTAGTGAGGCAAAATTGGCAATGAAACAGCTGACAAGATGATCACATATGTATTAAAAAAATCAATTTTGTAATTCCTAGAAGTAATTTTGCTGTGATGGGAGATGGTAATTTGCTTCTTGATTTTTTTCCAGCTAACAGTACTTCTGCTATTAATTTTTTTTTGCTTCTTCCTGATGCTTTCGTTGTTACGTTTTGGTGAACAAAACAGTGTTTGGAGACACCAACAGAAATCTTGATTTTTTTTTAAAAAAAAAATGGATTGCCCATGTTTGTAGCATGTGTTATGTTTTGGTGAAAAAACAGTGTCTGGAGACACCAACAGATTTTTTTAAAAAATTAGATTGCCCATGATTGTAGCAAAAATTATTTTGATGGTTAGAAATAGGTGAAAGTAAGCAAACTGTTTAAAAAAAGGGAGTGATGTGATGAAAATTCTTAACATACAAGGATTTAGAATACCCCATCAAGGTAAAAAGGTTGAAAAAGTAATCTATATTCTGTCTTTATGTACCATGCTAGATAAACCCGGAGGCCATGAAGCAGTATCTGTGTTTTGTAGTTAGAAGGATAAAATGTATAGAATTTTCCTGTCTCGAAGATTACTGGCTTGAGTTTCCGCCTATTTGTGCTGTTTAGTACCGTGAGTGCAGCAGCAGGATATGGATTACAGTTTTATAAGACACAGAACTAATTAGGCAGCTGTTGTAGTGCAGACCAGTCCTGTATTCTTTAATCTTCCCAATAGTGTTTTATTCTGAGTATTCAAGCAGCCCTTCTTAATCTGATGGCCTCCAGATGTTTTGGACTTCAGTTTCCATTAGTTCTAACCAGGAATTCTTCAATGTTTTGGAGCACATCAAGTTGGGGAGACCTTATGGAGGTGGAATTGGGAATGTCTTCCTCACCTTAAATTCCTTCTTCTGCTGAATCCGAATACTGGTGATCATCATGGCGATCAGCCATGAAGATGGTGCTGGGAACAATATAATAATGCAGTGGCCTTTCATCTGCCTCCCGCATCGCAGCATGTTACTCATAGTACCACTGATCCAGTTCTGCAAATCCCTTTCTGGTCCTGAGCCCTTTTGGCACACAAAGTCATCTTCAGCCCCAGACCAGGATGGATGAAGCTGCTGTCCTACACCAAGATGGATTCAAGTGGGATTTAATCCACTTGGGTCCATCACCCTTGGTATGGACTTCACACTACCCAAGACCATCAGTCCTCAGGGTGGTCAGGTTAATTAACTGCTGCTCGACACTTGGCTTTCAGTCGGTGGTAGAATGGTCTACTCCAGCGATGACTAACCTTAGCACTCCAGGAGTGCTGTCTTGGGCTTCTGGTAATTGAAGTCCAAGAACATCCGGAGTGCCAAAGTTAACCATCACTGGTCTACTCTAATTCCATGGCAGGATAGCCTAGCCATAATGGGCTTAAATTCCTAGTAGGCCTTTAAACTTGGAAGTTATGATGAAAGTTGTGGATACATGTACAGAAGGCATGAGTGAACAGTATAATGGCAGCTGCGTTGACACCTTTGTTTCTGTTAAGTGAGAACCACAATGATTCTCTAAAGAAGTTTTTTTTTGTCAGTAGCCATTGTCCAGACCGCCTCATTAAAACCTTAAATTCACAGCACATATTTTGGGCATTCTTCCCATGCACAGATGTGCTCATTCATCTACATAAATTATCTAATAATTTGGTGGCATGTAGCTGTGTCACTTCACTTCTCATAGATTGTGGTCCTCTGCCTGAATATTAAATATCAAAATTGTCAAGGCCAGGCTGTGCATCTCTTGAGAGAGATTGATAGTGGCCAGAATAATTTGTTATTGGTTTGTGTGATTTGCGATGACTTTATTTGGACACATTAGTTATATAATATTTAACTTCTGTTATAGAATACTGTAGTATGTTTTTCCCCATATGTAAGAACGCTTATATTTTTCTTTCTATTTTAGGAAAATCTCAAAGGGGTTTTTACATTCAAAGCACATCCAAAAAAGGAGTAGATAAATAACGAAACTACACACTACTGTACATAGAAAGCTGGGGTAACTGACAGTGTTATTCAAGAAAGTAATCAAATAGTTCTAGCACAAGAAGCTCATCTGATCTCAGTGGGGAAATCATTCTGTGCATAAATCTAAGGTAGATAACGTTTTCCAAATGTGTATGCTCTCAATCCAGTTTTTCACTTTTTCATCTCTTGATGCTGTAATACTTTTATATACGTTAAGTGCAAAGCAGGGTGGAGAACCTGTGTGGCCCTATAGCTCCTTGGATTCCAACTTTATGTCAGCCCCAGCCAGAATGTCAATGAATGGGATTACAGGAGTTGTAATTAAACAACACAAGGAGAGATGCAGGTACTCTATAGAAGGAGAGATGTAGTTGTAGAAGGAATAGAATAGCTGCCTCTCGTTAGATAGACCTGAAAACTTGAAAACAGTTTAGGAAGCCTTAGCAATATCTCAATATTTCCATGTTATAGCAGGCTTTTTTTTAGGTTATTGTATGAGAGCTATCTTCAGCACAATATGCACGAACATAGAGGGGGTAGGGAAGGGATGTCTTATGAGATTTAATATATGCTTGTTTTACATGCTTTAAAAGTGTGCTTAATCCTGAGGACCATGGACCAAAGTAGAACTTGTGTAGTTCAGTATGTTCCTCCTAGCCTCCACCTAGGTCAGCCTGATAGTAACTCAGACATATAAGGCACACAAACATGTGCACGCGTGCGCGCACACATACAGAGCTATCTGGGTTGTCCCTGCCACCTGCCATTGGTTTGCTGCACTGCCCTTGGCATTTATGCTGTGAATTATTTATTACCAAGTCTAATGGAAGTTTGTTGGAAGTTTTTTTTCCTGTTTAAAGAAAGATGGAAAGCAAAATTACCTCTTCATATAAAGGAGGTAGTTTATTAGTTTTAAATGCACAAATGACTTTGTAATGCAAGTTTTTGTCAAACACTGTCAGAAATTCCAAAGGGTATCAGAGCAGTGCTGTTTAACTCTACTCATTGTTATAAGCCAGGCTTATATTGGTTGGTGTAAACAGATTCTGCTGGAAAAATACAAGATTAAATGACTTGGATCAATAGGGTTTTGTATACAGTATTGTGAAAATGAAGAAGGTAATTCTTGTTCTGTTTTTATGTCTTTGGATATAACTTGTGTGTAAAAAGCATTGTAATAATTTCATTATGCACCAATTTTCTTGGAACGGTGATATTCACATCTGGAGGAAGCTGTCATGCAACATTGGCATAAATTTATATACTGAGTAAAGAGACCCTGGAGTGTGGAATTGAGTGGGTGGTTGTTTATCATAGTACACTAACAGTATTTCTGCTTTTTAATCTCTATAAAGTTGGTCTGTGTTTAGGGAATACTGCAGAATGTATTAGTTTTGTATTTTGGGAAATTTGATGGTGGCTGAAATCATACTTAAAAGAGTACTTTAGACTTAGATTCTATCCAAGAAGAATTGGAGAAGAAATATTATACTTGCTGACACACTGTCTTTGCAGGCACAACTTTTCTTGTTAAGTATGTTCATGTCACGGGTATGATGTGATTGTGAGACTATTCGTATCTCTGTTGTAGTTATTCTCAGTGAAAACCCAGTTAGGATTGTCATTTCTTAGCAGCACAGTGTATACTTTTTCTACAAATAGCTGTAGAAGAAGTTATGGAACCAATTTAGGCGCACAAACATGGCAGCATGCAGTGGCTAGAGAGGTTGGTCAGTCTTATGTCTTTCTCTTGTGCATGCCAGGAGCATAGATAAATTGAAGAACCCTCCTTGCATGATCAGGTCAAAAGCCTGTTTAGGTTGGTTTTCTGTTAACCAGGGTGATAAAATAGGTGCTGTGGGAAACACAAGCAGGGTGTAATTCTGCTGTTGTTTTTCCACAACTGTTGTGTAGGTCTGCTTGCTTGTAATTCTAGTAGTACTATGCAGCCGCTGTAACTAGTGCACATAGTCTTTTAGATGCAAATGTGAAATCTAGTAAGCTCTAGATTGTTCAGCAACTGAATTATATAATGAAGAGTTGGCCAGTCTGTTTACTGCTCTAGTTTTCATTTTCGCTTAGAGGGAATTGTTTGTTTACCGTTCTTTTGTGGCAGTTTGTAGTTGTTGTTAGGCAGATGCGTTTGTGCTAAAAGCTTCCAAAATAGTTATATTGGTCTCATTTATAAGTGTTTTCCCTAACAGATTTTAAATACTTATCTGGAATGATTTGCTTCCGGTGGTTCTAGTCTCATTGGAGAGCTAGAAGTTGGACTTAGTCCCAGCTGAATCAAGAACTTCTGCAGATCATTGTAAATAGTCCATTTCTTCTCAGCTGTATGACTGTAATAGCTGTAATATTTTTGTTGGCTTCACTGGCATTCTGTCTTGCTATAAAAAATTAAATACATTCTGAATTCAGATCAGCGGTGTCCTTTTTTATACTGCTCAAATATGTTGGTCAAGAGATTTAGTGCTTTCGTGATTTAATCTGTCGTCGTCTTCCTACTCTTCGGCATGTGCAGATATGTTATTGGAGGCATTTTTATATTTAATTTTACTCCATTCATATTTAAACACAGTATTTCGAGTTTGTTCTCTGAAGCACTCAAAGAGCAATGACAGCATAATACAGGTTTTGCTACAAAATATGTTGCGTGGTTATTGATACTTTTTGTTTTGCTGAGGTTTAACTTTCTGTTGTTTATGCCAAAGTCCTGATGATATGCAATCAAGTGACTCAAAGGCAAAACAAATACTGTATTTTCACGCATTTGTCTTGCACCAGCTGTTTTGACCCAACAGTGCACTAATTTTATGGTGTTCATTTTGCTTTTTAACATGGTGAGCCCAGAGTGGGAGTTTATCCCAGATGGGTGGGTTATAAGTCTAATATATAATAGTAATAATAACATCCTAACTCAGATCCTAACCCACTCGTGTGAATTCACAGAGACTTGAACTTCTGGGAATTGGATGTCCAAGAACAGCTGGAGTGTCAAGGTTCGCCATCATGGAGCCAGCCCATCCTATTGATCCACAATTATTGCTCTGAGTAGAAAGACTGTCACATACTGGCTTTAGCTTCTTCTGCTGATCAAGAGTCCATGAAAAGACAGATGTGGGCTTTGCTCCATTTAATTCTGATCTGCCCCCTCCCTTCCTGAATGCAGGGAGTGAGCATCTTGCCTGGGTTCCCTTTTGCCATTAGCACTAAGTGCTCGGCCAGTCTTGGAACTCTAGGCACTGTACCTTGTGAACAAGCTCTTCAGAGTATTTTTTGTGTACAGTAGTTCAGTCTAGTAACCTTTACGCAAATAAAAGGGAGTAGTGTGTTGTTACGTGAAGCCACACTGTCTCCTTACCAACCTAGAGGCCTCTGTTTGCTTTGGCAAGGAAAACATGGAATGATTTTAGATGTACAGTATATAGAAGATCATGTTCTGAACTTCAACGATAGAAACCAATGTACTTCTGTTTTGATCTGTAAGACAAAATCATTTGACTCAGGAGTATCCCAGAAGAGGAGCTGCCTGTACAATTTAATTCTGGCAATAGCATGTAGTTGGGCATAGATATTTTAACAGCACACATGAGTGCTTTATGCTCAGCTTTGTGCGGGATATGTTCATTAAACATTCAGTTACAATTTCTAGGCAAAGCCACATAGATATTTTCTGTGCTGCAAGATATGTTTTCGCCCAGTGGTGGTGAGCCTATGTCATGTGTGCTAGAAGGGGGCACCTAGAGCCTTCTCTGTGGGCATGGACAACATTACCCCAGCACAGAGTTCACCCCACCCCTCTGGCCTGCAGCCCAATGGAAGTTCTTCCTCCCCCACACCCCCAGGCACAGAGTTCGTCCTGCCTGTCTATGACGCGGATGGCAGTCTGTTGAGTTTGGGCACTTGGTCTCTAAAAAGCTTCTCTATTACTGTTTTAGACAGTGCTAAGGCCAAGCCTATAAGGAACAGTACTTGGGAGAAACCTGGTAGAGCAAGGCTTGATAAACAACTTACCATGTAAGGCAGGGATTCTCAACCTGTGCCCCCCATCCACTTCTACCTCTTGTGGCCGCCCACCGCCTCCACCACACCCGGAAGTGCCGTGTGGTGGAGGAAGGGCAAAATGGCCATCCGGCCTTGAAGCTGTCTGAGGGATTGTGACCTGGCCCCCAGGTTGAAAAGGTAGAGAACTCCTGGTGTAAGGTTTGCTCTTCGGAGTGAGCTGTATTGCAGAGTTACCACACATTTTTGTGTCACTGTTATATATCACATGCCTCATGAGTGGACATGGCCAACTAACTTGGCCTAGAATTATTTTATAGATGCATAGCCAACATGCCTGAGCAAATGTATCATAGTGAACATTTTACGTAGGAAACTGTGTATAGGGGTTTACTCAGATCAATGTACAGTATTGGATTTTCTGAACCAGGAGATATTTTAATTCTCTTTGAAAGAGCTTGTGTTTCCTTCTTCAGTGTGAAGCTTGCTATGGATTGAATTCTGACCTCCACTGAAACATAACTGGGCAGAACATTTTCTAAACCTATCTTTGGGTTGCTTGGTTTTCAGAAACTGGGGAGGGAAATCTGGGGCCAGGCTGTCATGATTGTGTTGTTGTTGTTTTTTTTTTAAATGGCATCCTCTCTTTACCTGGCGCCCTACAGTGTGGCATGGCACATAGTTTTATTTATTCAGTATTTTGCTTGTCACTATCTTTTGGATTTTTTAAACTAGTGCATTTGTCCCATAGCAGGACAAAATTCTGTTCTGTTCTTATTTATTTTGCATTATTATTTTTTGATTTTGGGTTCACTTCTTGAGATAAACTATGCATACATTTATCAGGAGTGGTGAAATTATTAATGTGTAATTAGACTATATAATGTTGCACAAATTTCTCTCTATTTTGCTGCTCTCATTGACAGACCTGTTGCGTGATTATTTTTCTTTGGTGAATTGATGACTTTTTAAATGGTTATGTCTCTTTAAGGAGGAACCATTTAAAGTGCCTCAACTTGAACAATGAAGCCAGCATCTTCTCACCTTGAAATTATTTCTGAATTCAGAGCATCTCAATCTCTAATTCAGAGCCACATGTTCTTGCAACAAACAAGATGTAAGCACAGTCACTGGCTATGGTTTCAGATTGATTGCAAATTATTAAAATGTCCATTAAAAACCGTGATAGCAACACTTTGATATTCAGTGGAACCTCACACATATAGCAACGAAATCGCATAACAATTAGGTTTTGGGGGGAAATAGCACCCCCATAACAATTTTCCCTATGGAAAAACCGTACAACAATTTTTCAATGGGAAAAAACCATTTGGTGAAAAAAATCGTTGTATGCTGTATCCCATAGGGGAAATCGCTATACGATGCATGCATTGTATAGCAATTGTTTTGAGTCCCGTGGAACGGATTAAAATCGTTGCATGAGATACCACTGTATTGCAATTTTAGATTTATTTGATTTAATTTTAGTAATGTTTACACTAACTTATAAATAAATAGCTGTTGTAAATACCTCATGAAAATTGATGTGATTAATCTCCCCCACCCCCCGCACTCATTTTAATCAGCATGCAACCTGTTTACTGAAGTGTTTTATCAGAAGCTACACTGCAAATACAGTACTCCTGTGTTTTGAATGTATTTTCATGGAGTATAATTTTCACTTAACTGTAGTTTGCTTTATATATTTCACCCCCTGGTTGTCATGGAAACTCAGTCCAGTGTAGCAGTGACAGCTAGCAAGTGCTGGGTTACATGGGCTTTTATAATAGAGCTAGTGTTAGTCATGCTGCACCTTTTCAGCCGTGGAATTCTGACTGTTTGGAGATGTGCCTTCATAAAATTAAGACATGACTAGCATTTTGAGCATTTCAGAAATGTAAATATCTAATGTTTTGCAAGCATTTTTTTACCCAAATGTCTGCCTGTTTCCAGCATTGGATGTTTCAGCTAGCTCTTGGAATGTGCATAGTATCCTTTGAAGTCAAGGTTTGATTCTTATTGATGTAATAATGGTCTCGCATCATTGGAAATATTTTCTTCTTGTGGCATGGAATTCTGTGGCAATATTTTCATGCTTGAAAATGCAGGCAGCTGGTGGTATTTACATCTGTTGAAGAAGTGTAATTATTGTTAAGCAGATGATTCATGCTCCATTTAGACCATTGTTTTCTTCCTGAAAACTCTTTAACTTTTCATTCTCATGAGAAAGTGAAGTCATCCTGGTGTTTATATGTTGCTGCTAGAAGGAAATTCCCCTTGGGTTCATAGTGTTCAAGCATCTCTTCTTGGTTCTCAGTTGGAAAAATATCTTGTCAGCTATGGAATATATTTAACCTTAGGGTTGCTGAGACTCTTCTAAAGGAATAACATTCTTATGCAAAATAAATAAAGTTGAAAACAATGTGTTCTCCCAGACTGATAGATCGTTTGACTTGTTTCATGTTAGCACATGGGGACAAATCTTTGCAGAAGGAAAGAAACAGTGCTTAACAGACTTAAAGGTGTGGGGGAGAGGGAAGGAGATGTTTCTCAAGACAGTTGACTCTGGCTGTGCCTATCCCATATAGCTTCCTCAATTAACTCATCAGTCAGATGTGTAATGTCAGAATGTTTATTCTGCAAACCTAACTCCTCAAACTGACTTCCAGCAGAGATTCACCGCTATAAAAAGGCAAACTGATTGTCTTTTATTTTGTTGTTGTTATTGTTAAGTTGCACAATCAAGTCCGACTCTTTGCGGACCAACGCATGCCAGGCTCCTCTGTCATCTGCCATCCTCTGTAGCCCACCCAGATCTATGCCCAATGCCATCTAGCCATCTCATCCTCTGCCGTCCCCTTTGGCTGTAAATAACTCATTGGTTTGCATATCCATCTCTTGAACCAACCAACTTTGCTCAACTACTCTGGGCCTCTATATCAGATGTATAAATGTATACCATGAAAATCCACTCTTATGTCTGATGAAGAGGACTTGATCCACGAAAGCCAACATTAAAATACAGGAGTTAGTCTTTAAGGTGCCACAGCATTTTTTTTGGTTGTATTTTGTTTTGTTTCCTCTCTGAAGTGCTAACAGAGAAATTGCTCTCCACCAATGCCACTTCATAGAACATCTCCGGAGGTAGACGATTTGGTATTCTGAATGTAGAATTTTCTTTATTGATGAAACATGGTATTGGTAGGGTGGCTATTATGCTGTTAGGGTAGGTTTTAAGTAACCAGGAGCTTTGATGATGATCCATCTTCAATACTTAGTATCAAAACTTAGCCCTTCAAAATGATGTATGATTTTAGAGAGTAACATACATGGATTCTTAAACATTGTTCTTATGTATTCAGGCATGTCTCCATAGCAATGGGTGGAGGATTCTGATTTTACAAGGATTTTTTTTTTGTGAACTTGCAGGCTGCACAATTACGTTGTCATGTGGCTTTTGGGCCTTATGTTGTTGGCCACTGGCATACATAGTTTCCACGTTCTCTAGCGACATGAGATTTGGTCTAAAATGCAAAACTGCTTGTGCATTTTTTCAAACCTGTGCTTATTGTATACAATTAAGGAATATATGAACATGCAGTTCAAGTTCTTCTAAACATTTTATACTACTTTAACTAGTTACCCCAATTTCCTTTCAGGTTATGCTAAGTAGTACGGTTTATCCCTATTTACGACTTCTCATACAGACCTAGCAGTTTTTCCACAGTGTTTTTAAATACCATTTTAATGAATGGCAAAGGCATTATGAATTTAGTATTAAAGTTGTGTGGTTATAGAGCTTAACCAGCAAAAACAGAAGTAAGAAAAAGCTGTGATTTTCTTAATTATGAGAACCTGCTTCCATTTTTGTTGTAATGCTGACGTATTTGTGGATAAAGGATGGTATTTAGGATTTACGTGGTAGGAATTAATGTATCATTGCCTGCAATATAAAACAAATTTTAATTAGCTGCATACAGTCAAATTCTTTTTGGTTCATTTCTTCAATTATTACCCACCTTTCTATCAAAATATGCCAATTTGAGAGTTGAATACAAAAATACTGTAGTATAGACTGGGTTTGCTTTAAGATAGAAATTGAGTTCTGCAGGAAGTACATGTTATTTTTCCTTTGTTCTGCTCCATTGGAAGCTTCTGATAGTTAGAATATAACAGATACAAATAGGAATCTCGAGCTTTTTGTGTATAAATTAATAGGTTGCCACAGTTAACATTTTGGTCCACAGTAGAATAGGCTCTTTGAAAACAGTGAAACTTATAGAGATGACTAACAGGTGTCATTCATTCCAGTGGCTCTGCAGTTGTTGGGTCTCAAATTGGATTTACTCTTGTATCTGCACATTAAAATTTGAGAGTCTGTATGGTTTACAGATGGCCTTAGAATAGGGGTCCCCAACCACTGGGCCACGGACTGGTACAGGGCTACGGGCTGTCCCAAACTGGGCTACGGGGGTGGATGGTGCTGGGAGCACCGATGGCAGCCTTCTGCTCTCAATGTGCTCCTCTGGGTTTGCCCGGTGAATGGGGTTGAGAGCAATGGCTTCAGAGACAGCAGATAGGCAGGTGGCTGGATCCCTCCTCCACATTGCTTAACTACCCGGCTGTGTGCACCGTCCAGTCCCATCACCCTCACTTACCAGTCCGTGGAAAAATTGTTTAGCATGAAACGGGTGCGTGGTCCAAAAATGTTTGTGGACCCCTGCCTTAGAAGACCAACCTAAAAACAATCAGTTGTTCAAAAAACCAAAAAGAGCTGTCACTTCTTGGCCCAAATACATAATTTGCTAAAGTACCATTTTATCTATTGTTGATCTAAGTGAAATAATATATTCATTTGCTTTGCATTCTTTCAGTGGCTTATGTGCACCAAACAAACTTGTATGTTAATGGCCTTAGGCTAGTAGGTAGGGCTTTTATGAATCGTTTATCTCATAGGCTGGCAAGTGTTTGGTGAAAAGTGATTGACAGGACAAATATTAGTCAACATGTCTTGTCAAGATTAACTTGGAAGAAAGCACCAGCCTGTTGCAAACAAATTCAGGGTGCTCTATACCTAGAAAACCCTGGAAAGTGTTGCCATAGGTCAGAATTGAGTTGACTGCATATATTTGTTAGCTCTTGTTTATTATTATTGGCTTTTGTACTCCAGTTAGTTTATTGGTGTTTATGTATATGTTTTTAATTTATGTAAACCACCCAGAGTAGTCGTTATGCTAGATGGGCGGTATAAAAGTCAAATGAATAAATAAGTGTTTGTGTATCACACTAGTTTTGTTAATGGAACTTTGACTCAAGCTACCTTGGTTCCCACTTGTGGCAGAAGATTCAATACAAGTCAGATAAACAATGGCTATTATCATGTTGCTAGTCTCCATTTGTACATTGGGAGTAATGACACAGCCAGTAGCAAATCGCTCCTAATTAGAGATTTCCTTTTTAAAATTTGGGATTGCGTCTATCTAGTGCACAATGATGTAGTGTTGCATGCATTCTGAAATTGGGGGGAAAAATTCTGATCAATAGCAATCTGTAGCTGTCAGTAATGTGACTGACTCCCCTTGCACAGACGAGCCTGTGCAGCAGACCAATGATATAATGCTGTGATGGCGAACCTTGGCACTCCAGATGTTCTTGGACTTCAATTCCCAGAAGCCCAAGCCCCTGTGAATCCACACGAAGGGGTTTACTGCGATTCAGCCAGCCCGCACCACCTTGGTTGCTCGCAGAAGTAAAATGGCCCTTTTAGAGAGTCAGGTTATTTACCACTGCCCAACACCCAGCGTTGAGTTGCTGGCTGTAGGGTCTACTCCATTACCATAGCGGGATGTCCGGCCAGACATAATGGGGCAGGATATAGAAGTGCAATTGCTGTTGCTATTGATGTCTCAAGTTCTCATTTGAAGAAAGAAGTTATTTCTTTTTGAAGGAAATGGTCATCAGTTCATTCTCTGTTCCCAACAGACAAACATTCCTTTCTTCTCTCTCAAATAAGTGTGGGAGATGGAGAGGATTTTGTGTGGTGCTGGAAATAGACCATGTGCTGTTGTTGCCTAAAGAGGCATTTGTGCCCCATAAGACTTCAGGCCTGTAAAATAAAAGTGAACAGATGGTGATTTCCCCCCCCCCTAAATTCTAGTTACGTTAAATTGAACCTCACACCCTACTAAATTAAACTTCTAAGCTAACATACTTTAAAAAGCATTGTATGCTTACTTTAAATCAGTTTATTTTTCCATAGGTGTTTCACTTCTTTTATTGGAAAATACTTTGTGGGGAGGAATGTTGTCTATTTTTGGCAGGCTACCACACGTGCCATTTACTTGCAACTCCCTAATAGCTGCTAATGCCCTAGCTATAATCCTAAGGCAAAACCTGGAAAAGGCAATTCAGATAGACACAGAATCCCCGCCCCAGCCATATGGGCAGGAAGTTGTAACTTTACTTAGCTCTGGTGTGTACTTGCATTGCTGTTCAGCATGAGGAAAAAATGGCAGACTCTATGGGAAGGATTCCTGTCTGGCCAAGTTATCCTGCTATGGTAATAGAGTAAACCCTAATGCCAGTGACTCAATGCTGAGTGTCAGGTGGCAGTTAACTATAACCTGACAACCCTGAATACTAACGGCCTTAGGTGGTGAAGTCCACAGGGAAGGGTGATGGTCTCCAAGTGGATTAAATCCCACTTGAATCCATCTTGATGGAGGGCAGCAGCTTCATCCATCCTGGCCTGGGGCCGAGGAGGACTTTGTGTGCCAAAAGGGTTCAGGGCCAGAAAGTGACTCGTGGAGCTGGATCAGTGGTACTATGGGTGTCATGCTGTGATGCGGAAAGCAGATGAAAGGCCACTGCATTATGTTCTCAGGACCGTCTTCATGGCTGATTGCCCACACATGCACAAACGCATCTGCACATGTGCAAATGCGTCCACCGCGGTTTACGGCAGCATTTGTGGCAGGGGGAAATCATGTGCCTGCTCAGCTGTTGAGGGGAGTTGTCTTGCCTTTGGCGCGGTAAGGCTTTGCAGTAGTGTAAGAACAGTCTAGAAAAGAGTTTCCCAACCCTTACTTTTTGGACTTCAATTCCCAGAAGCCAAAGCCAATTCCCCAAAGCACTGATCAGTCAGTGGACTGAGTTAGGCTTTTGGGAATTGAAGTCCAAAAAAACCAAAGGTTGGGAAATGCTAGCCTAGAATCAGTATGAGCACTGCAGTATGAGCATTGCAGTATGAGCGTTGCAGATGTTGTTAGATTGCACCTGCCATTTGCCTTACTCAGCACCGTCAAGGTGTGAAATGCTGCAAGTTCCACTCTTCAAAACAATTTGGAGGGCTGCGATTTGCTTATGCCTCCTGTAGACACTGTTTTTCACTCTAACTTGATTACAGGTTGCCATGAGGCTAGCACGAAACAATCTTTTGAAACCCCTCTTATATGAAAGGCCATATAAAAATAAGCAATCAAGAATGGAGGATACTTGACTTTTCCATCTTAATGGTTCATTGAAATTTGCAAGCTTGTACAGCCATCCTGGCTCACGAAAATGGGCCCCAATGATATGTATCACTTTACCTGCTTTGTTCTTTCTATCTTCCTCCTTTCTGTCAAGAATTGTAAAAGATCCTTGTGGCAGGTAACAGAAATAGGAGTGTAACATTAGAAAGGCATTTTTTACTTTCGTCTTTGATAAAACGTTCTGTCCTGAAACTAATCAACCCTTCTTTGCTTTTCATTTCAACACTCATTTCCAGATGTTCCTTATTTTACCCAGTGCCCTAGACGTTCCTCTGCCTCCTGACCGGGTAATGTGCTATCTTTCCTACCCACCAACACCCTACACCACAAATATATGTCCTCATGCTTAACACTCATTATGGTGGACTGTCCCAATGGCCAAACATTCTTTCTGGTTGATAGAGTCTTGACTGCAGTTCTCTGCAGGTCATTATATAGTAATACACCAGGTTACAACCGCCTTGGTTTAATTTTGCTGCTGTTTACAATGGCGAATCCTATGGAAATGCCGTCCCGGTTTACACATTTTTAATGTATCTTTTTCAGTTTACAACGATCAATTCAAGACCATTTTTATTTTTCAATGCATTCCTATGGATGTTTTGGTTTACAATTGTTTCAGGTTACAACGGAGACTGTTGGAGCGGACCTTGGTCGTAACCTAGGGTTTTACTGTATTCAGATGAAACGATTAGTGGAATCTCTGCTCTTTTGTCTTTCATTGATCATAAACATCATGTTATCAGAGCAGTAGTGTTTTGTTGGTGGCTTTGGTGGCTCAGGTGGTTAAGACGCTGAACTTGACGACTGGAAGGTTGGCAGATCAGCAGTTCCAGACCCCAAATACTGCATGACGGAATTAGCTCCCGTCTCTGTCCTAGCTCCTGCCAGCCTAGCAGTTTGAAAGTAAGACATTGCAAGTAGATCAATAGGGACCACTTCAGTGGGAAGGTAAACAGCGTTCCGTGCACTCCAATGTCTAGGCACATGTCCACGGAAACGCCTGCAGCTGCAGACAGCACTGGCTCTTTGGCTATAAGCAGATGAGCACTGAACCCTATAGTTGGATACAACTGGCTTTTGAACAAGGGCGACCTTTACCTTTATCTAGTGCAGGATTGGCAAACCTATGGCATGTGTGCCAGAGGTGGCACTCTGAGCCCTCTCTATGCCACCCATGCAGTTGCCCCAGCACAGAGTTCACCCCGCCCCTCTGCCCAGCAGCCCAATGGGAGCGCTTCCTCCCTCCCCAACAGAGCTGACCCCACCCCTCTGCCCAGCAGCCCAATGGGAGCATTTCCTCCCTCCCAGGTTGCCGTGTTGGCACTTTGCGATAAATAAGGATGTTTTGGGTTGCAGTCTGGGCACTCGGTCTCTCCAACGTTCGCCATCACTGACCTAGTGTTTTGTTTGTTTCTTTGTTCCAGCAAGCTTGGTTGGTGCCTCAGAGAGAGCCAGCCTGTGTATGAAAGACACAATTTCCAACTCCCAGACACATCATTTTGCTCTCAAGAAAAAAAATAAGTAGTTCATATTTCTGTGTTGCTAAAAATTTCAAGTTTCGTTTATATAGAACCCCTATATCCCTCTTCTGGAACCTTAGTATGGCTTAGTTCGAGCAAATATTATGGCTTAGGAAGATGGGATACTAGTAGTAAGGACTGCTAACCATCTGTTTCATCATTTCTAAACAAGTCATAGGTTCTCTTCAAATGGAATATTCTGTTCTTGGCTTAGCCTCCTGCTGTCTCTCTTGTTTTTTTATGGATTATAGCACATGGGTTCATTTCCTGGTTCAGCAATGGTTTCCCCCCTATTATATTCACACTTGTGAAATCAGTTGAACTCAATAAGGATTGACAGGCACTGTGTTACCCAGACATAATAGCTTTTACCTATCCTTATTCATTTTCTTATCTATAAAATTATTTGATTTGCTGCCTTCCCCCCGCCCTCCCTAAAAAAGGCTTCTAATGTGACTAACAATTGTAAAAGTTTAAAAAATGCTGTACTTAAACACAGAATATGGTATTAAAATACTTTGGAGTTAATTCAGAAGATATGCAGAACAAAAAGTCTTTAAAATGTTAAGTTAATTTGTTTGTGTAACTACTATTGTATTTGTGCAACCACGTTGATTCTCACGGTGATGCTGAGGTCTAGTTAAGATTGTCAAATCCATTGTTGAGATTCATTTCCCATAGGCCACTCTTTAGCCCTTAGTTTCTAGCTTGGGTCTATGGATTTTCTTTGCAGAAGAAGTGACCATTGACTGTATTGGGTAAGGTTTCCAGAAATTGTAATGCATGGGATGTGTGGGGCTGGGAATCTGGGAATCTGTTGGGTTTTAATGGCTCAGGTGTTTTTTTATGTATGTTTTAACTTGTTGTGAGCCGCCCAGAGTCAGGTTTACCTGATTGGGCGGCATAAAGATTTGAATTTAAATAAATAAAAATAAATAAAAATTACTGTTGAGTATCTGAATATGTGTGTCTGGAGTCCTGGCCTAACATACATTTTTAAAACCACTGCTTAATATACTTTACTGCAAGAGGGTTGGTTATGTGTGGTTCCTAAGTGGTCTCCAGTCCAGAAGGTCTTAACAGCAGGGGTGCCCAAACTTTTCTGGCCACAGGCTGGTCACGTGGTTCAGTGGGCCAGTCACATGGTTCCACCCAATGGAAGTGGAAATAGTGCAGAACTCTGCCATAAATGCACCCGCTGCTGTCATAAACATATTTCTGAGGGCGGCGTGGGCCAGATGAATTGGCATCGGGGGCCTGATCTGGCCCTTGGACCATTTTTTTGGGCTCCCCTGTCTTACAGCATCACTTCTACTTCACTTCTGCGGTACAGATGCACTATCTTGAATTACTATTTAGTTATTTATCTACTGGATTTCTTGTATTTCATTTTTATGGGGGTTTTCTCCCCCTCTAGTAGAGATTGTTGTGTGTGTAGCTACTGATGGCTGACAGTATAAGCCTTTTCCTTTTATAGGTTAGCATTGGCTTCTTTTACTTAAGAACAGCTGGTTTCTCCGCAGTTATGAGTCACAACTTGCTTGTTCTAGAATGCTAATAGGAAGGACCAGATATTCTTATAGGATTATTACCCATACAAACAATAGAAACACAGTTTAAGAAAGGAAGCGGAATTATTTCTATTTGGCAACATTAGTTTCTGCTAATGCTTACAAAATAATGGTATGGGTTACCTATAAGAGATAATTGGTAGAGATATTGATGAGCACATACCCATATTTCTGAAAAAAGTATCGCCTATCTATTTTGAACTAGTACTATAAACAGTTTGCATATTAAAGTCTATTATTTTCTATTTGTGTGGTATTACTATTTTGATCCCAGATGTTTAAAAAAGTGTTGCTGTCTTGAAAAATAGCAATATTTTTATTGTGGGAAGGAAAGATGGTTGGTAAACAAGTTATGTAATTTTGCGAATCCCAAGTTCTCTTGTGCAGTAGCATACAGCACATGGGGTTAGTGTTGTGAGTTAAAGGGCTAAGATCTCTTTTAAAAGGCCCTACTTAATGCTAGGCGAGCAGATGTCTTTCGTCTTCATTTTGCTGTGGATTTCTAGCAGAGTTCTGTTACATTTGGTTTAAATAATGTTTTTTTAGCTGTACATGAATCTACATCTTCTGAAAGGATAATTCAGAAGGCGAGAGGTAGGGATGATGGAGGAAGAAAAGCAGTATACGACCTTTAGACAATTTTTTTTGATGAACCTGCGAGTAGATGTAGTTCCAGAAACAGTTCTTAATGTATTTATGAAATTTCAATTGTGTGATCCCTTCAAAGTCTTTTATGTGTCTTTGAACCAGTCCTAATAATGGACTATTGTAGTATCAAAGCACCATGGAGACTGAATTCAAAAGATGGTTTCATTAGGTGTAATTTTAACATGCATTGTTATCTGAAGGCTATATTGTGAATATTTTGTCTGACGGCCGGGTAATGAATATTTATGCCAGCTAATTTTGTCTTTCAGAATTTCTTCGGAGACACCTCTTGGTTGGATTTTATCTGTATCTTGCTAACTGCTACTTTCAGCTATGGACTCGGTAAATATTTTACTGCTTTTCCTCTAAAGAACTCTTCATGTAACATAAACACAAATCAATGCAATAAAATTGTGGTTTGAAGTTTTATTTATACTTCCTAAATGTATATGTTGCAACAAGCTGATAGAATGGTCTTTGGAAAAAATTACCTACAGTTTATGTCCAAATTATTATTATTATTATTATTATTTTTAAATTAAAGTGCAGTAACTTGATGTTGCTTTAATGCTTTCCCATTCTGGTTTCTGTTTTAATTGCAGTGTAATGCATAGGAGCTTTGTAAACAAGGGCAGTGTGGCCTTCTCGTTCTCCTGTCCTTTGCCACAGATATAAATGTTCTCTCCACCTTTACTCCCTTGCCAAGAGAGAGCTTATGTAAGGCACTTGCGTCTGTCTGCTGCTGCTATTCACCTTAGGCCGCCATCCAAGTGCCTAATTGCAAGAAAAGTGGGTTAGAAGTCATGGCATAGAATTGCATAGACCCATGTGGGTGAATCTTGGCACTCCAGGTGTTCTTGGACTTCAATTCCCAGAAGCCCAAGTAAACCCATTCATGTGGATTCACAGGGACTTGGGCTTCTGGGAATTGAAGTCCAAGAACAGCTGGAGTGCCAGTAAACCCATCCGTGTGAATTCACAGAGACTTGGGCTTCTGGAAATTGAAGTCCAAGAACATCTGGAGTGCCAAGGTTTGCCATCACTGGCATAGACTGACTTTGCTGTAACAACTAAACAGCAGCTCACTCAGTTCTTAGTTGTATATCATGAGTCTGACAGTGCTAATATGAAAGTTCTAGATGATTAAGTTCTAGATGACCTACCTTCGCCCCCCCAACGCTGTCAGGTTCTGCACCACAGCGTGTAAGATCAGAAGAACTTATCCTGGCAGGACCTTCAGCTAAATGAACTACTAGCGCCTCAGCATAGGCTTAGTAATAGTTGTAACACTATTGATTTATGTACTAATTTTACTACTCCTTAACTCTTAGCAGAAATGGTCTTTTTAAAGCACTTTGTCTCTTGATATATTCCAAGTACTATACCCCCATTTTATCTTCTCTTCCCTTTGTAGTTCTGTGCTGGTCTTGGACCATAATAAAGATTTGATTTCATTTGATTTTATGAATCTGACTGTGCTAATATGAAAGTTCTAGGTAATTAAAATTTGCATCTGACTAGTTTTTGTTCAGGTTCATTGCCAGTTTACCTGTGGGATTGCCACCTTCCACGTAGAAGTACAGTAAAATATGTAAGAGTTAAGTGTCATTTTTAAAAAAGGCAAGACATTTCATAGGACAGTGGTGGTCAGACACAAAAGTGATTTTTTTGGTTTTGTTTTAGCTGTACTGCAGATTTGGAGCTGTCTCTCATGTTCTGAACAGATTCTTACCCTTTATTAAAAGGAACCTCTCAGAAGTTGTTAATTAACTGGTCTTTTAATAGGATGAAACTGACTTGCTTGTTAATGAGGTGAAAAGTTTTGCTTTAGCTTTTACAGTGGCTGTGGAAGGGGGGGGAATGGTGTTTCCCATTTTTCAGTTCATGTATCATTGATTATTGTGAGTTTGTAAATTTCAAAGTAGACATTAATGCTGCTTGTTGTAACAGTGATAGAGGCACCAAACCTCTCTTAATATATCTACACACCTGTGTGAACCTCATTTTCAACAGGAAAGCACTAACATTTCATCTACCTAATTATAATTAAGAGCTGATTCTTTAATTCAAAACTAAAGAATATTTTATCTCAACTTTCTGAAAGTCTAGATTTTGTTCTTTAAATTTAAAGGAAATTATATTTATGAAGTATATTTCATTTTTAATCTGTTGGAAGAGCATGCTAGGGGAAATGTGATGTCTGGTTTCAACACTGCTGACGGAAACCAGAGCTTGTCATGTGAACACCTCATTCAGTGGTGGTGAGATTGAGAAACATGGGCTGGTCTAAATGTCTCTCAGTTAAAATAAACAATGGTAACAAAATTGGAGGTGTCTGGATAGAAAGAAAGGCAATTTCTCTTTGCTTGATAAGCTTAAGCCTCGAGTAGGACATTACATGGACATTAGGCTTTTAACAGTTTAGTGCTTCCATGAACGAGGCCTTGGGAAAGATTTATAGAGTGATGAGATTGATGAGAAGTTTAGGCCATGCTTAGTAGATGGCAGGACGAGCATTCTTGTATTGCATATGGGTGTCTGATACTCTATTCTACAAACCCAGGATCCCTCTCTGAGCACTCAGTGATTTATGCATTTATCTTTTACGTTTATACAGGTTTTATAGCTTTTCAAATCAAACATTGTGTAAATGGAAAGCCATTGCACTATATAGTAAACAACAGACTTTCAGCTGGAGATGCTTATCACAATATGAAAACTCCCGTTACTACATTTACATAGGATGGTGACCGTCATGTGTTTCACAAAGGAACAATGACAAAATGTACGTTTCCATACCTTGTGCCCTCTTGGTGAACAAAAATATCTTGTTCATCCACCCGTAGCCATTGGCCCCTTTTGGTAGTCAGGTTATTTACCGCCGCCCAATACTCGGCTTTGAGTCGCTGGTTGTACGGTCTCCTTCATTACCGTAGCGGGGCATTCCTTTAAATAGCATTTACCTTTAAGCTACTGTTGATTGTACAAGATGTCACGGCAAAATCCATATGATAAATTTTGTGTAGTTTGCCTTTGACTGCACTTTCTCACTGTGGATTCTAGTTTGGCACGCTTTGTACTGCTGCTATTTAAAACTGATGAGCAGGTAAATTGAAAGTAGGCTCTTAAGTCAGGATTCTTTAATAACATTGCATTTTCCATAGAAAGAACTCGGCTCATGACAGCCTTAGAGAGGCAACCCTGGATGTTGCTGAAAGAAGATGCACCTGTGCTGTTTTATTAACGTTTCACTGCTTAACCTGTCTTGTACACAAGCACATCATATCTTATATGTCACAGGTCCTCAGTGCAACAGCCTTCTAGGCATAAGGGAGGCTGCAAACTAGTGACTGGAGCATGAATTTCTCCCATGGCTATTTTCTTTTCAATGTGTGTCTGCTCGTTTTTTAAAAGAAGTCTCCTTTTTATTATTCCTGTTTATTCTAGGATTTGGTAGCTTTTCAATGGCATGGGATGTTAGCTGACAGCTGGCATAATTCTTACAATGTTCAAGGCTTCCTCTGAGCAGGCGAGTGAAATGGTGGCTTTTTTGCTCTAGTATTTCACTGAGTTTGTAATGAACACGTGAGTGTAAGATTAAAAGAAAGAATACGAATAGAATTGTTTTTTTCCCCTCTTTCCTTGTTCTGACTTCTCAAGAAGAATGCAATTGTAAACCTGAGGTCTTAGTCAAAAGGCAAGTTCGGCAATGCGCTTCAAGAATGAAATTGTCTTCCGAAAAGCAACATGTTACAGGAGCGATAGAATTGCTCAGACAAAATGGGGCCAAATCATGATGTTTGTTTAATGCAGCCCTGTTCTATTAATAACACGTCAGCTTGGGTGCACTGGCATTTAAATATTTACTGATTCTTGAATGGGTAGGGAAGTTTGTGTTGTTGGTTGATAAAACTATCTGGAAGGTCAGAATTTTGTCAGATCCTTGAGCTACATTCAGCTCAACTTTCCTTGAATGTACAGGATACTCAAATGCAGCCTGAGATCCTAAAGGTGTCTGGTAACGCAAGCGGCTGATTTCAACAAAGAAGGAACATTGAGAGTCTTCATTACTGCTGTTTGCCAGTATAATCAACATGCTTCAGTCTTATTGTTCAAAGGGCATATCTTGTAAAGTTGTGGAAATATGATAAATTAGACCCAGGGTACCCAAATGTTTTGGGTCGTGGGCCAGTCACGGGTTTCCTCCCACCGGAAGCGGAAGTAAAACATGCCTTGCAATCTGTTTTGCAACAGGATGAGATAGATTTTAAGCTGCCATTTTCTCTGCTTAAACCAGGCATTCACAAACTATGGCCTGTTTTACTTCCATGAGCGACGAGGTCAGCGTGGGCAGGATGAATTGGTTTTGGGGCCTGGATCTGGCCCACAGGCCATAGTTTGGGCACCCCTGAATTAGACATTCTTGGAGAGATTCATGTCATATCCTGGAAGAAAGTAAAGAGGACAATCCTTTCTGATGTTGGACCTCTGCAGGAAATAGGGTCTACTTTATTGTTGGCCAGAGAGGGGACATCCATCTGATTGATAAGAGGTCCATAGAGTTTCGTGTTTTGCTCATAATGCTTCTAAACCCACCTGGAAATACTGCTAAGAAGCAACAAGTAGCTGAAAGATGTTTCTCATTACCTTCAACCCACTCCAAGATAATGTCATTCCCACGCATAGTACTTTTGAAATCTGGCAATATTTTCTGTAGAAATTCAGATAAAAATAACAGGAGTAATAAGCTGCTGCTTCTTATTTCCAAGCACTCTTTTTCTTCTTTTACCCCCGAGCCACCATTTTGTATGTGTCCAACTGGTGGACCTCATAGTTGTTGAAAAGCAAGGCATCATTAGTAGATGTTGCAAGCTTGAAGGTTAGTTCAGTTTTTTTTGTTGCTCTGGCTAAATTTCTTGTATAAGCATGTATAACTGGTGCTTGTTATGAAACACAGTGAGTTAAGATAAGATCACCGTATTTGCCGCCATATAAGACGCATCAGAGTATAAGATGCACCCTGTTATTACCAAAATAACCCACTACAGGTCACTATATACAGTACAAGATGCACTTCATTTTCCCAGTGTATTTTAAGTGGAAAAAAGTGTGTCTTATATGCCAGCAAATATGGTAAATGCTCTAAGAGGTTTTAGGATAGCATGTGGTTATTGGAAATACTGTAAAAGTAAATAATAATTTTGTGTCAGAGATTACTCTGGGTTGAAAGGACTTTTTCTGGAGAAACTCTGCTCAGGGGACGTCCAAATGAGACTCCTTTCATGTCCCTAAGTGCAGCTCTCGGGTGTCGAAACCCAACCTTCCAGTCTGCAGTTCAGCCTCTTAATATTAATAGAAATAATATTTTTAATTTAAATAATGTATTTATTTATTCATTTATTTAGGATATGTATGTAGAATTGTACACAAAGGGAGTTAAAAAACGATTCACAGGTAATGCTTCATCTGACGATGACATACCTGGCTGTGATATGGCATAGTCAGAGTGCTAATCAGTCATAATGAGTTAGTTACTCAATAGTGATCTAAAGGCACACAGTGCTACACCTGTCTGTGTTTCTTTGGTTTCTGGGATAGATATTGTCCGAGCACCACACCAATACTCTGATTTTGGATTCCTTCCAACTAGTGTATAAGTGCTGATAAATTTAGTTGAATATTCTATAATATGCTGCTACTTATAAGGCTGTGCATGATCATGTACAGTGTTTCCATGCACACTAGTACACAAGCTGCCATTATTTTCAGGAAGCTATAGTTTAAAGCAGGGGTCCATGGTGCCATTTCATGTGCCCTCCAAGGGTATTGGAGAAACAAAATGGCCAGCCTTTTTGAAGCTTTTGGGACAAAATGGCCATCCCATCGTGCAGGCAGGGCAAAATGGCCATCCAGCCCTCAAAGCTGTGTTCTGGCTCCTGACTTGAAAAGGTTGGCCATCCCCGGTTTAAAGCATGTGTGGCTAGTTTCACTCTCTGGTTAACTATTGTGGCAAGTTTGGACATAGAGCACCAGCTGATTCTTAAGCAAAGTTCTTCTTTACTTGTATTCATCTGCTGCCACCACTGTTACAGTGGGGCACATACAGCTCATCTGTTCTTCTTAAAATTCCCTGTTAAAGCTGTATGTTTGCCTCTCAAGTGACTATGTTGTTTGGGCTAGGACGGCTGTGACAGAGAACCCGTATTACTGTGGGTATGCTTTTTCCTCATGCTGCAACATGCCTATAGCTGTTGTGGGCATGTTAAATTACAGTTTTCGAAAGGGTGGTTCTGTTTTTGGTTCATGGGGTAGAAGTTGAATAGCCTGTGATAAAATTTGAGTTGTTTAAAGTTTTGACTATGGATAATTATTCTGGCTTAAAAGGATTTCTGCAAAAAAACAAAAAAAACAAAAAACAAAAAAAAAAACTCCACTCAGGGAATGCCCAAATGAGGCTCCTTTCATGTTCCCAAGAGCTAGGACAGAGGCGGGCACTCAGTCTGTCATGCAGTACTCAGATCTTGAACTGCCGACTTGCCAGCCTTCCAGCTAACAAGGTGAGCTTCTTAACCACTGAGCCACATGAAAAGGGGTAAACCTCATGTCCTGTGCTATCCAAGCTGAGCACCACAGAGCGTGACTTGATTAAAACCATATGTGACAAGTTAACATTTTAATGACTAATGCTGCTATGGATCTTGGGAGTGGATGAACTAATTTTAGTTCCTCTATCCAGAGGCAGAACTAGGAAGTGGAAGAGTCATTTGGGGCCACTATTCTCAATTCTGAATGCCTGATCAGAGTTGTGACTCCGATTAGTTCATGCTTCCTTTTTTTCAAGTGGGAAAATGATAAACGAGGTTTGTCTCTCTTCTGGGTATCACTGAAACTCCACTTAAGAAGAATCCTGAGAAAAATGTGCATTGCCCTGCGTAGCACATGCTCTAATTAACAGTAGCAGTGGCAACCACAGAAGTAATAGTGTACAGATGAGTTAGTTGGATGAGTTTATGGTTATACTTTCCTCCATATTTAAAAACATTCAAGAAGATTTTAAAATTACAAAGGGGTATAAATTAGTATTGTGATCACGCCCCACACATGCACTTAGGAGGGGTGGGAGGCATGCCAGAAGTTGAGAAGGTAAAAGTGTTTTATTGATCCCTGTCTACAAAGTTCGAAGATAAATTTTTGTCATCCAGGAATTTACATAAAAAATTTTTTTTGGAACTGATGAATTGGTTTTCAATGCATTCCTATGGGAACTTGCATTCCTATGGGAAATTTACTTTACAAATTTACAAAATGGAGCACTGAATGCCACCAGTTTAAGAGTCTAAGCAAAGGGATTTTTTAAAAAAAAATTAAAACTTAGACCACTGAAGTAATTCATGGAGTTGTATGCAAAGATTTCCTGACGTTTTGGCAGCATATTGATGAAGGAGGTTTGGTGGGTGGGTATATAAACTATGGACGCCAAGTTATGAACATATAGTATTACCCTCACAATGGTATCCAAGACTGAGTAACCATGAGGTACGGTACTCCATTGGCTTGGTTGAGAGAAGGAGTCCTTAAAGTCCCTTTTATCCTTCAGTTATTTCCTCCGTTCAGGCTGGACAGTTTGGCAGGTTGCATCTTTAAGGATTTTTATGTTATTGATCTTATGTAAGCTGCTCCTAAGAGCAAAGCAAAATGCTTCAAATAAACAAGACTGACTTAGTTCCAGTGTGTGAAGCTGAAAATCTGATTTATTTATTTAAAAAAAGGTAATACTGTATACTGAGTACAGTTTTGAATAATATGTTAGGGAGGGTTTTTTCCTCCCTTTTTGCTGAAAATGCTAAATCTTCATAGACTTTGTCTATTGTAAAACAAGTTGGAAATAGCATTGGGGTGGTGAGAGGAAGGATGAGGCCATATAACCCGTTATGTCTGTGTTCCTGCAGTTTAAATGGGCTCCAGTCCTTTTCCTTTCCAGCTGCACTATAATGCTAGCTTTTATAAATCCCCTTTAGGTCCACACCTCAGTCTGTAAAGTCACCAATACACAGATGTGTTGTTTGTCATCCTCTGTTCCACTGAGATCCAAGAGTTATTGGAGCACACTCATGAAACATATCTGAATCGGTTCCACTCCTCTGCAGCCCTTCCGGATCTGCACAACATACCAGGTTACGGGCAGAAAGAGTGGCTGCTTTTTGGGCTTCTGTTGATTTAATTCTGTCTACTTTGATTCAGTACAGCTGGTGAAAACAATTTGGTCCAGGCTAGTAGGGTAGTAGTAGCCATCTCATGTTCAGAATTGTAATGATGTTCTTTTCTTTCCCAAGAGCACAGCTGCAAAATATGCCGTGCACCGTATAACACTTGTGAGTATTAAATAACTAGCACAGTACCGGAAACACTATCAAAATATACCTGCCTGTGTAAACTTTAATTGTACAATGGCGTTGAGTAGAGCCATGGTTGCCTGTCTAATTTTCTCCATGTATGGCCACTATCATGTTGCTTTCTACTGAAGGTGTGAATGAGGCCATTCCGTAGATGAAATCAAAGCTGCGCTGACTTGCCCAGCTGTCATTGACATCTGCCTATGCAACTGAACAGTAGCATCCGCCGACATAGTTCACTGTTTAGAGCCTATTCATTATCTCTTTGAGATGCTTTAAAGCACAGCCAGTTGGTTTACTTGGTGAAATGTGAACCTAATACATGTCGTCTATTCTGAGTGCACAGAAAATTTTGATGGATACTCTTTATTAAGCCATGGATTCTCAACCTGTGGCTCACGGCGCCATTTCATGTGGGCTCCCCACCGCCTCCACCACACCAGGAAAGTGTCATGTGGTGGAGGAAGAAGAGCAAAATGGCTGTACGGCCCCCGAAGCTGTCTGAGGAAGCTTAACCCAGCCCCCGGCTTAAAAAAGGTTGAGAACTCCTACTTTAAGCCAAGAAGACTCCAGCTTTTAAGGGCTTTGCTAAATGTTTCTGTTATTTTATGCCTTAGAAAAGTTAACTTACAAATAGCACTTAATATTTGGATCCTTAACTATGTAAGTTGCACAGCAGATTAAAGAACAGCCTTTCGGGCGAGTCGGGGTTTTCCAGCTTCTTCTAGCAGACATTATCATTGCAGACTCCCTTGAGGACAAGTTGGAAGAGGTCGTAGGAAAGGCATATGTGGTGGCAGCATGCCAGCTGATGTTCTCTGTTCATTCCAATTACATGATTTGAGTCAGGCCCAGTCAGAAGGACAGCTCTTGTTTGCTTGCATGCATTTAAAATTATAGAGTTCCCCTTTAGCTTTGCATTTTTGGGTGCTGGGTCGGAACTGTCGTGTCGAGGCGCATTTCTCTAGTTAAGAAGAGTAACCCATTCTCTTCTTTAGGTGAACAAGTTTTAATGTCGAAATGAAAGTAGTCTCCTTGTGGCTGAGACAATTTTCCCACATCTCGTAGGATGGTACAGGCTTTTAAAAAGTAGAACATACCCTGAATTTTAAAAGTCAACAAGCTCTAACTGCTGTGGCATAGTTTGAAGGACATATGCTATGTGTAATTCATGCAAAGTTATAAATCTTTGTACATAGTTCAGTTTTAATAATAATCTACCTGTCAGCTATGCAATACTTCATGGAAATTTCCCTTCCTTCTTCCTTTCTGATCTTTAGTCCTAATGTGAAAGACTAAAGTCCTCTCTGATTCAGATAATTTCTCTTGGAGGAAGATTACCAGTTTGGAAAGCGGGGTTGCTTTTTTGTTCTTATTACCTGATGGAAGAGCGTACTGTATCGTTCAGCCATAACCCACTCTGTTTGCTAAATATGACTACCTAAACCAGAAAAAGAGGGGGAGCTACACAAAAACTACCCATCTTATTCTGACTTTGCAAGACTTTGATTCATACTGGAAGTCAGACTGCATGACCAGTATGCCATGGAAACAAATGGAGAAAAATGTTGGCTGTAAGTGTCGCTTCCTGTCGATAGATATCCAAAATACATGCCAGAAATCCCTGTGAGTTTCACTTAGATGCATTTTAAAAATGTTACTAGCAACCTTTTTGGACAATATAGCTGACTCGTGGGTTTTACTTCAATCTCTGTATGTGCAGACACATTCAGAAAACCACTGTTTTAATATTATTATTATTCTTCCGTGTCTAGGGCAGATGTGAAACTGCCAAAGTGAAGCCACCTTTGAGTGAATTCATTCTGTAGTTCCTTTCGCCTGACCTAGTGTGAGAAAAATTAGCTGACACAAGGTTGACGTTGCCCTGGTACACCCAGTTGTGGTTCAGAAATACCACAGTCTTTGAGGAGGCTCTTTCTGTGTACCCCATTTTTATCTTGCATACATTACTCAGCCTTCAGATCAAAGATATATAATTCATGTGAATGCATTGAATGTTTAAGGCAATGCTTTTGAAATCCTCACAGGTGGGATGCATGCATGCATGTATATGGGTCAGCTAGCTTTTCCTTTGTTGATGGCCACAGTTATATTCTGTATATTTTGTTCTCTCTCACTAGAAAGCAGAATTGCTGACACAAGAGGTATAGATTTCATTTTGATGTGGGTTACAGGTCCCACCTTTCCCCATGCGTCCTTGCTTTAATCATTTCATGTGAAACAACTCAGTCACAGAGGGATGGCGTTTGACAAAGTGAAGGAAGAGTCGTGTGTTTGCAGGATTTCTACTCTTTCTCATTTTATAAGCAGAAAGTTGAGTTTCAGCCAAAGCTTTGACTGTCTTTGGAGGTGATTGTGACTTGGTGTTGCTAAGGCAGTTCTTGGCTCCTTCTGCACATACTTTGCTGGAATTTAATTTCTGCTGCAATTGGGGGTGGAAAAAGAGCATGTTCATATTTGGTAAGCTTCCTTGCACCTGTCTAATCCATTCTGCATATTGAACTGTAAAAGAACTGCCTGTCATTTAGATTAACACACTGTTGTGCTTTGGGATGGGTTTGCATTACAGGAAAGGGTGAAGAATATGGTTTAGCAACTGCTTGAACTAAAGTATGTTTCTGTGCTCTCAAGGGAGGAGGGTGCACTGGATGGAGTAGAGTAGTTACAAGACTGAGGGGTTCGCACAGGAACGTTTCCTCTTTGTAGAGTAGGTACGCACTCAAAACATTACAGCAGCCCAGCTCCCCCCTCCCCACTCTTAGGCTCAGACAGGTGATATTGTTGGGAAATGGAGTTACACTTCCTGGTGAGGTAAAAACAATTCAGATAATTTGGTTCCAAGTTGGATTATTGGAGTAGGTCAGTATGTCCTTCTGAATAAAATTAGCATTTAGTAGATTTTGAGGCGAGGTACCTTGCCACTAAATCAGTGGCGGCGAACCTGTGGCACACGTGCCAGAGGTGGTACTCAGAGCCCTCTCTGTGGGCACATGTGCCGTTGTCCCAGGACAGAGTTTGCTCTGCCCAGCATCCCAATGGGAGTGCTTACTCCCTTCCCCTACACCCGTGATGGCGAACCTTGGCACTCCAGATATTCTTGGACTTCAATTCCCAGAAGCGCAAGCCCCCACGAATCTGCACGAATGGGTTTACTGCAATTCATCCGGCCCACACCACCCTTGTCGCTCCTGGAAGCGGAAGTAAAACGCGCCTGTACGGAGGAAGGGTTAACCCAGTAGAGCCTTAAACATATGGGCGCATTTTACTTCTGCTTCCAGGAGCAACGAGGGTGGCGCGGGCCAGATGAATAGCAGTAAACCGATTTGTGCGGATTTATGGGGGCTTGGGCTTCTGGGAATTGAAGTCCAAGAACATCTGGAGTGCCAAGGTTCACCATCATGGGTCTAGACTGAGTTCACCCCACCCCTCTGCAGTACAGACAGCAACCTGTTGAGTCTGGACACTCGGTCTCTTAAAAGGTTCACCTTCACTGCACTAAATGTTAAGCTTGTGGAAATATTGAACACTGGCAAGACCACGATTCCAGGCAGTTGGCTGATATAATGCTCAGTTTTGTGCAGATCTCTGTGTGGTTAATTATATACCACCCACGGAAAGAGGCAACATTCTTTTAGCGAGTCTAGGCAGTTTTATCGGGGTTAACAGTGAGAGCCTATGGAAAACAATAGTGTCATTATACACATGCCATGTGGAGTCATTTCTCCCATTCTGCTTCTTTAGGGAGATCTAAACTTTCCTCCACTAACCATCCTTGTCTTCCTAGGAGAGTCTCTCTGTTCATGCTTGTGTTCTATGGCACCACATAGCTTCATATCGCCTAGTGCAGGGGTGCCAAAACATTTCCGTCACATGGTTTCGCGGGCAGGTCACGTGGTTCTTCCCACCGGAAGTGGAAATAAAATGCGCCTTGCAATCTGTTTTGCAACAGGATGAGATAGATTTTAAGCTGCCATTTTCTTTGCTTAAGCCAGGGGTGCTCAAACTATGTCCTGTGGGCTGGATCTGGCCTCTAGCAACGCCAATTCATCTGACTCATGCCACCCTCGTTGCTCCCGGAAGCGGAAGTAAAACGTGCTGGGCGCATTTTACTTCCGCTTCTGGGAGCGACGAGGATGGCGTGGGCCAGATGAATTGGCATCAGGGGGCAGATCTGGCCCACAGGCTGTAGTTTGGGCACCCCTGCCCTAGTGCTTCAATGCACTTAAACTTTTAGATCTATTAGAATATGTTCCAAAGGGTTTGTTCTACATTCTGTCTTGTTCCTATGAAGTTGTCTTAAATAATGGCGGATCACAAGGAGGAGAAAATGTGTTGCTGGTATCAACTGAATCGTTTTTCCTTTCTCTCCCAAGACAAAGAGGGCTGGCTAAATTCCATCTATGGCAGTCTGGCTGGGACGGTGTTTATGAGTTAGCCACATGCTGTGTTCAGCAGCATTGCATTCCCTTTAATGAGAGGCAGGCTAGTCACAATTCTGTTTGCTTATGTTTTGATGGTTGATATTCAAGGATGTGAGGTTGGCCTATTTACAGTGGCTGGTTGCATCCAGATGATACTAAGCTTGAATGGTAGCATTCCTATGGTATTTGGTAGAAGGTGACAGATGCGATTTGCTGCATTTATGCCAGGAATTAGCAGAGGTGAGATTGCAACATTGCCTGGCACATAAAGGGAATTTCCTTTGAAGGTTATAGATAAGGACAGATGTTAAGATTAGGAGGGGTTACATGATTAAAAAACTATGCATGATTGGAGGAGTTTCTAAATCACTACGGTTTTTATAATCAATGGCAGGGACCCGTGCACCTTTTAAAATAATAAGGTTTAATTAAAATGGATCTGGAAAGTGGAAGGGCTAGTTTCAATCCTATAATTCAACTTTGTATTGCTGTATGTCAGAGGTTGGAAATTTCACAAAATAAATCAAAAGCTGCCAACACTCAATCTTGGAAGAAAAAATGTTTATCTTACTGCTTTACAGAAAAAAAAATTTTCTGTTTCAGTAGCAATTTGTATACCTTCAAAATCTTTTTGTGAAGCAGTGTTATTGTAAAGTTGCAATTTCCCCTTTGTTTACTTTCTGGTTATATTGAAAGTTAAACAGTACTTTACTTATATTTTTAACACAGGTTTATCATTCAATTCTGTGCAAAAAACAACGACAACTACTGTATTAATCGACAACAAAAATTAAACACAAATGTTTACCAGCCAACAATGATGCAAAACCAAACAAAGGAATCTTTATCATAAAACAGAATGAAAATTAAAACCAATAAAATGTTGACAGACCAAAATACTCCTTTTCTTTGCCATGTCTTACACAGTAAAGACGGGACTTCCGTACACTTCCTGGGGAAGGAAGTCCGGCTGTAATGTTCTCCCTCCGAGAGAGTGTGTCCATGTGTCCTGTCTTCTATGTTCACCTCCCAAACCTTTCTTGGTGGTAGAGCACAAATTCATAGGAGAGGATATGATCTTTCAGGTATATCAGATTCAAGCCAAATCTAAAATAGTGTCACTTTCAAGAAATAAAGTTTTGTAAAAGGCTGCACGGCCTGTCCGCAGGTTTATCAGCATGGCTTTCTTAGACATGTAATTGTGTGTGTTATTTGCGTGACAGAAAGTGACATGCCAGAACCATGTACAGTATTCTGAGATTATTATTTTTTTGGTGCCACTGTAAAGAATATATTTGTTTTAACAATGATGGTTTTTTTTAAAAAAAATTGAATAGTCTCCTCCTCCATATATTGTATGCAACATGCTGTTTTAAATACCTTTTAGTCTACTCACTGGACCTTGACAAGCCACATTATGTTTTGGGTAGGCATGGATATATTATTTCATTATCTAAATTGCTGTGCAGATGGTTGACTTAGAGGCTGAGAATTGAAAACTTAGGTTGTAACTTGATTCTGCTCTGCTACCTAGTTTTATAGCTTGTAAAAAAAGGCAAATTCCTTGCAGCCCTAGTTAATTTACTACTGTACTAGGAAAAGAAACTATTTGCTATTTTTCATGTTTTGGATTTCCCTTAAGTTTAATGTGCTGGCTAAAGCCTTAAAGCAGGGGTTCTCAGTTTATGGCCCACGGTCCAGATCTGGCCCGTGGCACCAAATCATCCGCCTCCAACCTCACTCCAGATGCGGATGCATTCGCGACAGCCGTAAATGTGTCCACAGGTGTAGTAAACATGTTTGCAACAACTGTGGTTGTGTTTTTTGGCAGCATTTATGGTGGGGGAAACCACAAGTCTGGCCCCCCCTCAACTGTCTGAGGAATCATGACCTGGACCCTGATGTAAAAAGGTTGAGAACCCCTGCCTTAAAGCATTAGCTGGTTTATTTGTTGCATGGAGTTTACTTTGCCAGACATGTAAAGAATTATTCATTTAGTAGTTTGTGATGTTTTTAAATCTGTTTTTCAAAACTTAATGGTTCGATGCCACTGTTTACATAAATGCTAGAAATACCTAAAAGCTTTCTTTATATTAGAGCATTGTGGGCTGGATGAATTGGAGTCAGTGGCCGGATCTGGCCCACGGGCCGTAGTTTGGGCACCTCTGCTTTAAGCAGAGAAAATAGCAGCCTGAAATCTATATCATCCTGTTGCAAAACAGATTGCAAGGTGCGTTTTACTTCCACTTCCAGTGAGAGGAACCCCGTGACCAGCCTGGAAAAACCCTGTGACCGGCCCACAGCCCGAAAAGTTTGGGCACCCCTGTTTTAATGCAATGGTGAGATATAGATGCACTAACAAAAATATCTGGATTGTAGCTTCTCTGCCATCTGCCTAATGTAAATGAACTAAGTAGTTTAGGATCATGTATAAGGCACACTGTGTGGGATTTTGTCCATTTTATGATGGCATCACCGTTTTCATCATCATGTTCATAGCCCCAAAACTAGTGGAGAAATCGGGGTGGGGTGGGGGGTGTTCTCCCTTTTTCTCCTACTTTTTTCCTGCTTCCAGATGCCAAAAAATTTACAATGAAATATGTTTCCACACTTGTAAAAGAGGGGGATGCTGACCTTCAGATGGCATGGCCTCAGAAATGGAGAAATGAAAGGGGTGGAGGGGCAGAGAGGCGTTTTAATTCATGTAACCTAGTTTACTGCTTCAGGATTGAGAGGAGGAACAAACTTCATGCTCAGCCAAAATTTAGCTCTTGTTGGATGGTAAAAATAGAACAGTTTATGATGTCAGTCTCTGCCTTTCTTCTCTGGCTGGGTCTCCTGAGCAGTGCTCAAATGCAGCTCTTTCTGGCTCATCGTCTCTTTACATGCACCCGCCGTTATAATTTCTAGATAGCTTTGTAGAAGTAGTTATGATAATATGTGTGTCAGAAATTATTCTGGGTCGAAAGGATTTTTGCAGAAGAAACTCTGCTCAGGGAATGCCCAAATGAGGCTGGGACAGAGATGGGCACTCAGTCCGTCATGCAATACCCGGGTCTCAAGCTGCCAACTTGCCAGCCTTCCAGCTAACAAGGCAAGCTTCTTAGCCATTGAGCCATTGCAGCCCCTAATTTTGTGTCAAAAATTATTTTGGGTTGAAAGGAGTTTTGCTGGAGAAACTCCACTCAGGGGACGCCCATATGAGGCTCCTTTCATGTCTCCAAGTGCAACTCTCGGGTATCGAAACCCGACCTTCCAGTCTCCAGCTCAGCGCTTTAACCACTAAGCCACCGGGGGAGCTTGGTGAGGAATAAAATTCCTCAAGATTAAATAGATTATCAAGATTAAATAAGTTTTTCTATTGATAAAAGGGCCTGTTCAGAATACATTTTAGAAAAATTGAACTCTGAATATGAGGTAGTAATGCTGAATAGGTAGGTAGTCTTTGAATAGAGAAAACTCAGGACTTGCAATGAAAGAGCATTTAATGTCCTCATCACAGTAGACAGAGTTCCCTGTTCGTGCCTTCCTGTAACTGGGATACACACTAGGTTTCAATTTGGACATTATTTTGAACTGTTTCTTGTTAATCCTTAAAACAAAACAAAAACAAGCTTAACAAGCGAAAGAGTGTCTCCCTTTGATCTCTACTTCCTAGCATTTTTTGGCTCCCGCCTATTAATGTTGTTGTTACTTGCCATCAAGTCACTTCAGGCTTAGGGTGATGCTATAAACCAGGGGTGTCCAAACGACGGCCCACATGTGGCCCCTAATGCCAATTCATCCTGTCCCAACACCAATTTGTATGCACACATTTTACTTCTGTTTCTAGGAGTGACAAGGACAGCACAGGCTGGATGAATTGGTGTCGGGGGCTGAATCTGGCCCATGGGTTATAGTTTGGGCATCCCTGGTTTAAGCAAAGAAAATTGCAGTCTAAAATCTATCTCATCCTGTTGCAAAAACAGATTGCAAGGTGTGTTTTACTTCCGCTTCCGGTGAGAGAAACCAGCCAAAAAGTTTGGGGCACCCCTGCTATAAACGAACAATCTCCAAAATGTGCTGTGCACATTAGCACTGCTCAGCTTTTGCAAAGTCAAGCCTACAGTCTTCCTCTTTCTTGCTGTCTTTCCATTTGTTGACATATTCTTGTTAGGATTTTGGCAGAAGCAGTCTCTATTCAGTTTTTGTGTAAACCAGAGCCAAATACACCAAGCATTACCAGAGCATTCAGCATTGATTGACAAATGCAGATAGTGTCAATTGCAGGCAGAACAAGCAGGTTTCTCGATCTTGGGCAGTGCGTTGTTTCTCTCTCTTGGAAAGGCAGTTCTTGTCTCTAGTAGAAGTTAAAGGTCTCCCTTGCCGTATCGAGGGGATTAATGGTGATGCCAATTCTCTTTCCTAGTGCGCTGTATGTTTCTGCTGTCTGTGAGCAGAACAGTCTTTCAAAGGTGATTTTCAGCTTGCCAAAAGACTTAATTTTGACCTTAATAATGTCTCTGCCAGGCATGTGTACAGAGGCAGATCAAAGCAGCTCTTCATCTACACAGTGTTTGCTCTCCTATGTTCTGGGCTTAGTTTGAGCAAGCATGCCAGTGTTACTAAATATAATGCATTGAATATTTACTGGTTTGTGGAACTGTACAATGTCTTTAAAGGAGGGGAAAAATGTTCCCAAAAACCTGTCAGCTTTGAGGTTAAATATGTATTCAGAGTTTGCTATTAAAGACATCCACTCTTTAATTACATCTATGTTAGCTATCCATGTTGGAGACAATAAGTACAATGTGTGGAGCTTGGAATCTGCAGTTTCCGGTTGTCCCCAGAGAGTAAATTTTAAGGTTTAATTTTTGATTTCTTTTCCCCTCCCAGCATGGTGCCAGTTCTTTAATGGATGTTTAGGGCAGATTTTTATGGTAAGCAAAGTTCTTATCTCTTTCCCCACCCTCTGACATTTAGTTCTTGGTGCTTATATGTTGCATTTTTAAAAAAGAAGTTGTATTGAAGACTGAGTGGGCAGATTGCTTCATTTGAGCTACCATGGCAACTCATAAAGAGCTTCAACCATAGCTGACAACCTTGTAGGTTTTTTTTTAGTGACTTTCAGTGTATAACAGTTTCTGAAGCTTTTTGATTATTTCCTCTTCCAAATTCTCTCATTGAAATGTCTTTTTTCTTTAAAACTCTTCCCGAAATGTCTTGCGTGTGATGTCAGGGCAGTCCAATTTTCTGCACAATTTTCTGGGTAAGAAAAAGCTGTGGTTCACAAATAACTCATGTCATGACTAGAGCATTATTCTTGAGGCAGGGCGGAGAAGAGAACTCATGGTCTTACAGGACACAGAAGTTAGCTCAGCAGGGCATTTCCTTCATTTGTTCTTTCTTTACAAGCCTTTATGCACTGGTCTATGGAACTCCCTGCCAGAAGAAGTGGTGACAGCTGTCAGTCTTGACAGCTTCAAGAAAGGATTAGACAAGTTCATGGAGGACAAGAGTATCCATGGCTATAATTATGGATACCTAAGGACAACCTCCACTGGGTTGGAGAGATAGGCAGGATATCTCTCAATGCCATAGTTGAAACTGATGAATAAAATTCTGTAAATCATCATCCTATAGAAAGAAGACTGTGAGAACAGCACTGAGTACTCTGGAAAAAGCCTCTTGCCATTTTTAAGAATAAATAAAGAACTGGATCACAAATTGATAATTCAACAGTTGGGACTTGCCTGGTGCTTTGGTTGACCCAGTCCTGGATCAGTCCGTGCAGATTTCTTTTTGAGCTCTCAAAAGGGACCCAGAATAAATGAGATTTTTGGTTATCATTTGAAATTGCCTCTATGTCGGAAGGAGTTCTTCATTTATTATTGGGATGAGATGTTTGTCCAAAGAGTAGTGGAAAGAAGCATTTACTATTTGAATTGTTCTCTAGATAACATACATAGGTGTTTTTTTTCTGTTCATGAAAGGCCTGCTCGGAAATACAGCTTCTAAGGCGGGGGTGCCCAAAACTTTCGAGCTGAGGGCTGGCCATGTGGTTCCTCCCACTGGAAGCAGAGGTAAAACGCACCTTGCAGTCTGTTTTGCAACAGAATGAGATTGATTTTTAAGCTGCCATTTTCTCTGCTTAAACCATGGGTGGCCAAAGTTGGTCCCATGGACCAGACCTGGCCCCTGACGCCAATTCATCTGGCCCACGTCACCCTCATCGCTCCCAGAAGTTGAAGCAAAACACGCCCGCTTCCTGGAGTGACAAGGGCATCGCGGACTGCATGAATTGGCGTCAGGGGCCGGGTCTGGCCCACAGGCCGTAGTTTGGCCACCCCTGTTCTAAGGGGATATGTGCAAGATAGATTAACCCCAACCCCTGCCCTTCTCTTCCGCTGGAGAGAAGCAGAGGAGCATGCAAATCAAGCATATTTGGCTAAAGTGGATTCCCCTTTCCCATGCTTCATTAATTCCAGCAGCTTTTTAGTTCATACAGAGGGCAGCTGCAAGACGCAGCACACCCTCAGCCCCATACCACGGGCTTCAAGTCGCCGAACTCTTATCTCCGCAAGGAAGGCCATCCAATCCACCACAGTCCTATTTAGACTTGTTTTCTTCTTCTTCTTCCTCCTCCTCCTCCATCATCATCATTTGTGTTCTCTGCTGCCCTCCTACCCACTTGCCACCTGCCGCCTTTTCAGCAGAGAGCACAAGGCATTTCTTTTTGCTACCTGCTCTGCATGCAGCTCATGCTGCAAACGAACATCAGTGTGTGTGTGAGAGGCAGTCTATCCACCATTCTGCAGCCAGGGAGAGATGAATTAAGAGGAAGCCAGGGCAGTATGAAAGGGCACAGATGTGACTCTCTTCCCTTCGTGGAGACCTTGCACAGCTCACATGATGCTACCTTGTAAATGCCAGAGCCTTGGTTTATTCAGAAAGGGTCTCTCTCTCTCTCTCTCCTTCTCCCCTCCCTCGCTCTCTCCTTTCCTCCTTTCCTTATTGATATGGAGTATGTAGGAGCATGGAGTGCTCAGCATGCAGTACACAAAGAACTATTAGTAGCAGTCTGTCAGTGTTTGAGGTTTCCACTCAACTTCCTTCGGTCGGTTGACTGAGTAGGATTCCACATACATGACATTCCCAGAAAGAGAGCAAACTGTAGCAACAGCAAGATTTAATGTGCTAGAACAGTGGTAGTGAACCTGTGGCATGCGTGCCAGAGGTGGTACTCGAAGCCCTCTCTGTGGGCATCTGTGCAGTCACCCCAGCACAGAGTTTGCCCCACCCCTCTTCCCAGCAGCCCAATGGGAGTGTTTCCTTCCTCCCCCTAGCACAGAGTTTGCCCCGCCCCTCTGCCCTGCAGCCCAATGGGAGCGTTTCTTCCCTCCCCTGTTGCTGTGTTACTTTGCGATAAATAAGTGGGGTTTGGGCACTCGGTCTCTAAAAGGTTCGCCATCACTGTGCTAGAATGTCATTGGCAATCTTAGTTATACTTTTATTTTCAGCAGGCTTTTAGTTCCCACAATTGGAAGGACGACGTTAACATGCATCTCTGACACAGACCTCCATAGCTGAAGATTTTATGGTACAGTTTGGGGTTGACTTCATAGTGTCAGTAATTTAGAATTGCTTGAAAAGATTGCAGTGGACTGGTGCTGTTAGTACCTTTACTTCTTGTTTATTACCAGTGTTGTTGCAAATCTCTGTAGACCCATCAAATGGATCCATCCTGTAAATATCAGTTTGTTTTTTGCTGGTAGAGCAAAGCATTTTCTGTTTTCTGCCCTGTAGAAGAGAGAAATGCCATTTCAGTGGCTATCATAACAAGTGAGTACCGAAGAGCAATAATGCATGTCTAGGCCAGACGTGAAACTGCCAAAATGAAGCCACCTTTGGGTGAGTTCCTTTCACCTGATCTAGTGTGAGAAAGATTAGCCGGCAACACAAGGTTGCCGTTGCCCAGGGTATGCCCAATTGTAGTTCAAAAATACCACAATCTTTGAGGAGGCTCTTTCTGTGTACCCCTTTTACAAGATGAGACCGCTTCACAGATAATAGAGTACCTGTGCAGGTCACAGTGTGTGTGTATTGCATGTTTCTTTGAACTAAACAGCCAGTGTCATTGAAGGCTTCTAAATCCTTATAATAACCAATTGAAGGACATTAGCCTAAGAAAGGGCACTTTGTCCCCAAATTGCCCAGTAAGTGTTCATGACTGAGGAGGGCTTCTAGCTTAGATGTCTCCTACCCAAACCACACCCGGCATATTCACTTTTGTCTAAATCTGGCAGTCACACGGCCAGAATGCGTAGATAATGCTGTGAGTTCCAACAGAGTTAGTATACCAGTATGCCGTCAGTAAGAACTGCTGCGGCATGGTATGCAGCCATGGAGAAGCAGAGGCAGCCGCATGAGCCATGCAGGTAACATGAATCGGCCGCGAGAATGCATTTGGAGAGATGTCTAGCAGTGGAGACTGCAGTGGCTTAGTGGCTAAGATGCTGAACTTAACGACTGGCAGGTCAGCAGTTTGAGACCTTGGTGCTGTATGACGGAGTGAGTTCCCATCTTTGTCCCAGCTCCTGCCAACCTAGCAGTTAGAAAGCAAGAAATTTTAAGTAAACAAATAGGGACCACTTCGGTGGGAAGGTAGACAGTGTTCCGTGCACTCCGGTGTCAAGTCATGCCTGCTACATGTCCACGGAAAGATCTGCAGATGCAGACAGCGCTGGCTCTTTAGCTATAAATGGAAATGAGCACTGAACCCTAGAATCAGCTACGACTGGCTTTCGAGCAAGGGTGACCTCTACCTTTACAGCAGTGGTTGCATTTAGGCTCCTCTTGGGCTGAAAATCTGCCTGACTCATTTTTCTGTTGATCCTACTCAACAGACCTTCCCTAATGCAGGCTGTGCCGAAGCTTAGACCATTGTTTGCTGAGCACTTTTCGTCCCCACTAAGAACCAGAGAGAGAGAGAGAGACTCTCACTGTATAGGATTATGTAGAATTTATTTTTGTATCTCATGTGTAATGAAGGAATGAATGATGCTAATTAGGTCTCCATCAGAGAGGGAGAGAGTAAACATCCAGTTGCCTCCCAGGTGTAAAGTGCTATTAGCCACAGTTGCAGCTTGTCTCCGCAAGCGCAGTGTAAGGCTGTGAGCATCCTGAGGCTGTGAATATGGGTGAGAAGTATTGGAGATGGAAGGATAATTTTGTTAGATTTACAGGAAGCTGACTTAATTGACAAATAGTTATTTTTACTCCTGGAAGCAAGGCTAAGTCTGCCACATCTGCAAACCTGATTCTAAAATAACCATACCCTTTTTTTATTGTTCCACAGAGGAAGAACAGCTTCTTCCTTGCAGATGGAAAAATGACTCCTTCCATGTATTGATAGTCATGATGTGCATTTTGAGCCATTTAAGTGTCTTGTGGTTTAAATAGCAAACAATGTAAAAGTCTCAAAGATCAGGAATAAGGAAGAAAAAAAAAGGGAAGAGCTGTCCCTTAGAGCAGGGGTGTACAAGCTATAGCCTGTGGGCCAGATCTGGCCCACAGGCCATAGTTTGGGCACCCCTGGTTTAAGCAGAGAAAATTGCACCGCAAAATCTACCTCATCTTGTTGCAAAACACAGATTGCAAGGCACATTTTACTTCCACTTCTGGTGGGAGGAACCACATGACCGGCCCACTGAACCACGTGGCTGACCCACGGCCTGAAAGGTTTGGGCACCCCTGCCTTAGAGGACAACTTAGAGGATATTATGTAAAAGTAGTACAATGTATTTTCTCTGAATTAGATTCATGTTAGGATGGGATGGCTGTAAAATCTGTACAGCAGATGCATGGAAAGGTTACAGAATAATATGCCTGAAAATTTGACACACTGTAATAGTACAAAGTGTGGGACCATGGTGGCTTAGTGGTTAAGATAGTGAGCTTGGCAACTGGAAGGCAGATCAGCAATTCGAGACCCGTGTGCTCCACAACAGAGTGAGATCCCGTCATCTGTCCCAGCTCCTGCCAACCTAGCAGTTCGCAAGCAACTGCTTGCATTCTGTGCACTTCGGTGTCTTGTCATGCCTGCCACATGTCCACGGAAATGTCTGCAAAAACACAGACAGCGCTGGCTCTTTGGCTGTAAATGGAGATGAGCACCATACCCTAGAGTCGGATACAACTGGCTTTTTGAGCAAAGGCGACCTTACCTTTACCTAATAGAAGAAATTGGAATGCTTGAATGGCTATATTTTGACTACTAGTAGGCATACCAGAAATGTAAAACATTCCATAACTCCTCAGATCCCCTTTGTTCCTCATCATCTGGACTTGTTTGTTGTAACCACAGAAAATTAGTGAGATGGGATATTTGCTACTACGGGATGCAGTGACAAGTCACCATCATGCACCCTTTGAAAAAGGGCATCAATCAAATGGAAGGGGGAGGGTGCCGTCAGTGGCCGTAGCACATGGCAGCACTATAGGCATGCTTGTGCTTCACTTGAGGGTGGAGAGTACAGCTGCCTTCCTGTCCTGCTGTTAGACTTCGCATAGATAGCTGACTGGCCATGGAGGGGGTTAGGAGGAAACCAGGCTAGAATGCTTTTTGTAACAAACAAAAAAATCTGATCCAACAGAGTAATTCGTATGTTCTTATGACTAGTGCTATATACAGTATTTCTTTTTAGGAGACAGCCATGAGCGGCTCGGAACGGTTTAGACCTGTGATGACGAACCTTGGTACTCCAGGTGATCTTGGACTTCAATTCCCAGAAGCCCAAGTCCCTGTGAATCCAAAGGGAAGGGTTTACTGGCATTCCAGCTGTTCTTGGTCTTCAATTCCCAGAAGCCCAAGTCCCTATGAATCCACACAAATGAGTTTACTGGCACTCCAGCTGTTCTTGGACTTCAAGTCCCTGTGAATCCAGCTGTTCTTGGTCTTCAATTCCCAGAAGCCCAAGTCCCTGTGAATACACATGAATGGGTTTATTGGCACTCCAGGTGTTCTTGGACTTCAGTTCCAGAAGCCCAATTCCCTGTGAATCCAAACGGAAGGGTTTACTGGCACTCCAGCTGTTCTTGGACTTCAAGTCCCAGAAGCCCAGGTCTATGAATCCACACGAATGAGTTTACTGGCACTCCAGCTGTTCTTGGACTTCAAGTCCCTGTGAATCCAGCTGTTCTTGGACTTCAATTCCCAGAAGCCCAAGTCCCTATGAATCCACATGAATGGTTTTACTGGCACTCCAGCTGTTCTTGGACATCAATTCCCAGAAGCCCAAGTCCCAGTGCATCCACATGAATGGTTTTACTGGCACTCCAGCTCTTCTTGGACTTCAATTTCCAGTAGCCCGAGTCCCTGTGCATGCAGCTGTACTTGGGCTTCTGGGAATTGAAGTCCAAGAAGAGCTGGAGTGCCAAGGTTTGCCATCACTGGCCTTAGACTCCTCTGCCTGTGACAAGTTTGGCCCACCTTCTTAAAGCGTTTACCTGCTCCCACTTACCACCTGTGCACTGTTAGGCATCTTCCTCTCCACCACAAACAATGGTGCTAAATTAAGTCCGGCTTTCTGGAGCAACCAACTGTGGGACTTTGTCTTGGCGTTCTTTCTTGCTGGCGATATGTAGGTCAGGCGGGGAGCTCCTGTTTCTCCGAGCACAAAGCGAGTCACTGTGTTCAGTGGAGCAATCCGTAAGGCGGCAGCCTTATATTTAGCCACTTTTTCTGGTTGCCACTTGGTGAGCTGAGATCCTTTCTATTCAGGTCATTTCAGTGGCTGACGTGGGAGGGATGGGGATCTCTTCCAGCCCACTGGGGCTCTGTGGCAGCTATAAAGGAATCAGCACAAAAATGCAGCAGCCACATTCCACTTTTCCTTGATAAAATGGTATCAGTGTTTAAAAATGGAACAAATTAGCATGCTTTTCCCTGCTGGCTGAAGGAAAAAGACTTCTCTACAACCAGAGATATGTAGAAAACGTGGAAATGTAGACTGCTAGCTAGCATGGGAGCAAGCGAATAGAAGCAGTATGTGTGAACAAGTAGCCTGGCTTAGCTAGATGTGGGACTGCAGTGGCTTAGTGGTTAAGACACTGAACTTGATGACTGTAAGGTCAGCAGTTCGAGACCCGAGTGCTGCATGACGGAGTGAGCCCCCGTCATCTGTCCCAGCTCCTGCCAACCTAGCAGTTTGAAAGCAAGGAATTGCAAGTAGATAAATAGGTACCACTTCAGTGGGAAGGTAAACAGTGTCCCGTGCGCTCATGCCTGCCATGTGTCCATGGAAACATCTGTGCTGGCTCTTTGGATATAAACAGAGATGAGCACTGAACCCTAGAGTCAGATACAACTGGCTTTCGAGCAAGGGCGATGGTTACTCTTATTTAGATGGCAACGTTAAGTGACCTTTTCTGCATGTTAACCTTGGGTTGTTTTCTGCAACCTTATGTGGGCTCTAGTGGGAAGTGCTTCTGTTTTTGTAAGTCAGGGTGCCTGGTTTTTGCCAGTCACGACTCTCTGCCTACTGCATCCTGTGGGCCACATCCCACACTGTTTTAGAGTCCATCAACTTCTAGTTGCTTCTGTGGAAGGACTGATTCAGGCAGTGTCTACAGTAGGGGTGTCGAACCTATGGCACATGTGGCAGAAGTGGCACTTGAAGCCCTCTCTGTGGGCACCCTTGTGGTCGCCCCAGCACACAGTTCGCTCTGCTCAGCAGCCCATTGGGAGCACGTCCTCCTTCCCCCCAGCACAGAGTTTGCCCCACCCTTCTGCCTAACAGCCCAATGGGACCATTTCCTCCCTCCGCCAGCAGCGTTTGCTCTGCCCAGCAGTCCAATGAAAGCACTTCCTCCCTCCCCCCAGCACAGAGTTCATCCCGCCCCTCTGCCCAGCAGCCCAATGGGAGCGCTTCCTCCCTCTCCTGTTGTTGTGTTGGCACTTTGAAGTAAATACAGTGGATTCTCGAATAACGATGTTACTTGGTTCCCCAAGTAGCGTTGCTATTGGAATAACGTCGTTATTCGAATAATGGCAAAAAAACCTTTATTCGAATAAAGATGGTAAAAATACTGTCGTTAATCAAATAACGATGTCGTTATTCGAATAATGACGTGAAAAAGTACCGTCGTTATTCGAACAATCACATTGGGAGCGTTGTAGCGTCGTTAATAAAAAATGACGCTATTCGAACACATTGTTAATCGAGGGTCCACTGTAAGTGGGTTTTGGGTTGCAGTTTGGGCACTTGGTCTCTAAAAGGTTCGCCATCCCTGCTCTATAGTAACTATTGTGTACCCCACTTTCTGTGAGCTGAATGTTTACTTCTCGTACAAAGCTTTCATTTCGTGTCATTTTTGAGCAGCTAGCACTCGCTATCTAAAACAACTAGACGGATTGGTTGTTGGTGGACATTTTTGAGATTTTTAATCCCCATGAGGAAAGACTATAGCTTTTGGAAATGTTCAGTGTAATAATAATTGCCTGCCATCAAGTCAATTCTAATTTATGGTGACCTTCTCCAGGGTTTTCTAGGCAGAGAATACACCGAAGTGGTTTACAATTCCCTTTTCCTGGAAGTGTCCTGGAGCTTTCTTTATGGTTTGCCCATGACTACTCTGGCTGGCTCTTCTCTCTGAAGCATCAGTCAGGAATTGGATCCCTGGTTTCTGGCTCTACAGTTGTATACCTAAACCACTGAACCAGCCAACCAGCCACACTTTAGTACTATGGAAGTTTGCGTATGACACCGGTAGATAAGTGAATCTTATTTTAGACACAACTTCCATCAATATTAAGTTTTGCATTATTCCAAATCAAGATATTTTGGGGTGGCTGCAGCTTTCAATATTACAGTAAAACCCCTACTTACGTAAAAAGTCTGTTTCGTAGCCTTTTACGTAAATTAGGTTTTTTTACGTAAGTCGAAGCAAACCCATAGGGAAAATGAATTTTTTACGTAAATCGAAGCAAACCTATAAGGAAAATGATTTTTTTAACGTAAATCAAAGCAAACTCATAGGAAAATGAATATTTACGTAAATCGAAGCAAACCCATAGGAAATCACATTACGTAAATTGGGACATTTATGTAAATCGGGACATCGTTTTGTGGGGAAATCCTTACGTAAGTCACATTTAACGTAACTCGAGGCATACGTAGGTTGGTTTTTTTTACTGCACATGGATTTTTACATGCCGGTTCGATCGTGAAACTGCTTATTTCCGAAAGAGGTTTTGCAGCCTGTTACACTAGCACATTGACCTGTTTATGTCAGTGATTTATGTCTCCTGTTAGAAGGCATTAGGTGAGAGTTGGCTTGGTTTAGCTTCTACAGTATTTAGGTTGGGAAATTAACGAGCCATTAAAGCTCATGTCCTAATATATTTATTTTCAAGTTGCAGCAGGATTAATTGTTTAAGGAAAGAAAACAGGCAGCTGGGTATTTTTTGGGGTGTGTGTGTGCGCGGTGCATCATCATTATCCCCAGGCCAGGACGGATGGAGCTGGTGCCCTCTATTTAGAGGGACTCAAGTGGGACCATTGAATTCACTTGGGGCCCATCACCCTTCCCTGTGGACTTTGGCACCCAAGGCCCTTAGTCCTCAGGGTGGTCAGCCTGACACTCAGCATTGAGTCACTGGCTGTATGGTCTACTCTATTACCATCGCAGGATAGCCTGAGCCATTTTCATGTGAAAGCACCTCCCTCTTCAAGCTGTGGGCATTTTATTGAGATTTGTTTGGCAACTCTGTAAAAAAAAAAGGGGGGATTTCTTCCCATGCCCTGTTACTTGTTGCAAATGGTGTGCAAGTTTTTCCTTGTCATTCTGTTGCAGCTTCTTGCTTTGGAGGAAGCAAAGAGCAAAATCAATAGTCCTTAGGTCCTGCCGTTCTCCTTGGCATCTCGTGAAATATTCAGAATGCACAGAATCGGCGATAAAAATAAGGTTGCCAGCTTTCTTGGGGTGAACTGTAGGAGGCCTTGAAGTGTGTGTGTGTGTGTGTGTGTGTGTGTGTGTGTGTGTGTGTGTGCGTGTGCGTGTGTGTGTGTGCGTGTGTGTGTGTGTGTGTGTGTGTGTGTGTGTGTGTGTGTGTGTGTGTGTGTGTGTGTGTGTGGTGATCTCACCAAAGAATGAAGGCTGATGTAAGTTTACCTCTAAGCTTTTTCACGGCTGAATTAGCGGGACTGTGACTGTCTAGGCTTCAACGTGACTGTTCTGTTTTTGTTTAAAACAATGGAGGGCACAGCCAAATTCCTTGCTGTTCTCACAAAAAAAATGAAGATTAGCTGTAATGCCTTGTAGGATTCAGGATAGAGTTTAAAATCCATACTTTGTTTTTTTTGTTATCAACACGGAAGAGAAATATGTACACAGTAATAATGTTAGATCAGGGGTGCCCAAACTACGAGGTCTGGTCCCCGACACCAATTCATCCGGTCTACACACCCTGCATGGGTGTGTTATACTTCCGCTTCTGGGAGTGAAGAGGGCGGTGTGGGCCAGATGAATTGGCATCGGGGGCTGGGTCCGGCCCACGGGCCATTGTTTGGACACCCCTGGTTTAAGCAGAGAAAATGGCTGCCTAAAATCTATCATCCTGTTGCAAAACAGATTGCAAGGCACATTTCACTTCCGATGGGAGGAACCATGTGACGGGCCCACTGAACCATGTGACCGGCCCACGGTCTGCAATGCTTGGGGACCCCTGTGTTAGATGGTTTTACCTTGTTTTACAGAGCTATGTGCAGCATGGGTACAGAAATGTCTACAGCCCACATTTGTTAAGCCTGATAATATATAGTCTTTCTTCTACCATCACAGAGTAAAATATCATGCCTGTAACTTTTGTGAAAATCCTGTCTGAAATGTTTACTTGCTGTGTGGGCAACAATGGACTTTTTACCATTGATTAGGAACGTGCGTTTTGCATCCTTCACAGCCACTGGTGCTTGCATCAGCTTCTGGTAGCTTGCTTCATTTTTACCAAAAAAATATAGCTTTAAGTAACACATCTCTTAACTTTTTTTTCGGTTTCTCCCCCTTCCTTATCTTGTTATCTCAGTTGCCACATTCTGAATTATGTATGAAATTCTTACCAGTGCAAGGATATCTGCAAATATAAATATATATATTAAATATATATATTAAGCAAAAGACAGTGCAGCTTCAGTATGCAGATTTTGGGGTGGGGGGGAGAGAAGACGAAGCAACAACAGCATTAGCGGATGTCGAAGTCGCTGGAATGAGAAGCTTTTGTGCCATTAATAACAGTTTTGGCTGGCAGCCAAGGCTCAGAGTGTGGGATTAGCCTGAACAATCAAGACTGCAGGATCAAAACAAGGAGGCAGGAACAGGGAGGTCACACTGCTCATGCCATCTGCCTTGGTTGCCGCAGTGCTGGGAGGGGGACTTTGGGGACGGGGGGAGGAGGAGGAGGAAGAAGACCACGACGAAGAAGATGGGGGCAGGGCTGGACCAGAATCGAGTGAGCAACTTGGAGCTGACTTACCTCCCCCACAAGCCTTTCCTTTAGAAAGCGGGTGGGGAAATCCATGCCATTTGGAGTTTGAACACACACACACACACACTCCTGCAGTTTCCCACAGAGCTGCAGAGGAAAGGGTGACTGCAAAAAAAAAAGGTGCTGGTATTCTGTTTCTAATGTTCAGCATTTGGACACTGAGTCACAATAAATAAATAAATATTGTCTGCTACTTGGTCTCATCCAGTGGTGGAGAACCTATGGCACACGTGCCAGAGGTGGCACTCGGAGCCCTCTGTGGGCATCTGCGCAGTCACCACAGCACAGAGTTAACCCTATCCCTCTGCCCAGAAGCCCAATGGGAGTGCTTCCTCCCTCCCCCAGCACACAGTTCGCTCCACCCCTCTGTCCAGCAGCCCAATGGGAGCGCTTCCTTCCCTCCCTGTTGCTGTGTTGGCACTTTGCAACAAATAAGTGGGTTTTGGGTTGCAGTTTGGGCACTCGGTTTCCAAAGGGTTTGCCATCATTGGTCTAATCTATGCGTCCTGTACTAAATCAAGTGCACTGAATCCAAACCTGAAGTCCTATTCTGCCAGGATCTTAAGTTAGCAAATCTCACCCATTTGGATAGGTTCTTGTGTATATTTGCCACAAATGTAGCAAAAATTGTCCAGTTTTTTTAAAAACACAGCTGGGCCTACTCATCTTTAGCTCAAATCAGACTCACTCTGGCCTAGCTGTACTACCCAATAAGATGGTTTTGCACTAGAGACAAGCCCTTGGTCCATATTGCCTTATATACCTATTTCTGACGTCAGCTCACTGACTTACCCAGACATGCCCGACCACTGCTGGAACATGCATGCCACCAGGGCACGTGATTCAGCTGAGGCGGCAGCAGGCTGCAACTGTTATAATGTTCCCATGTAAAAATACATTACCCAATTACCGACCATTTGAACAGCTAGTGCACGCCTTAAAATATGTACCTGATAGGCAAATTCTGAGTTCAGCTTTGGAATCAGCACACTTGTTATCATGTAAATCACATGCGTTGTTCCCAGTAGCAAAATCATCATTGTGCAGTGTCAAATATATCACCCGTCTGGCCTCCTCTCTGAGCTGAAAGTGTCTGGCATGTCACTCCTCCCCATTTTATCCTTACAAAAGCAACCCTGAGAGCTAGGCCAGTCTAAAGGAGAAAGAGAGGAATTTCCTGTCTGGCCAGGTTACCCTGCTATGGTAATAGAAGAATCCCGTGATGGCGAACCTTGGCCCGACGGGTGTTCTTGAACTTCAGTTCCCAGAAGCCCAAGTCAACACAGGGCTTCTGATCAGGGCTTCTGGGAATTGAAGGTCAAGAGCAGCTGGAGTGCCAAGGTTGGCCATCACTGGAGTAGACCATACTGCCAGTAGCTCTCGTCAGGGTGGCAAAGTCTACAGGGAAGGGTGAGGGTCCCCAAGTGCATTAAATCCCTCTTGATGGAGGGCCGCAGCTTCATCCATCCTGGCCTGGGGGCTGAGGAGGAGGACTTTGTTTGCAGAAAGGGCTCAGGACCAGAAAGTGAATTGTGGAATTGGACCAGTGGTAAAGGCGTCATGGTGCGCGGTATAGGGCAAAACAAAGGCCACTGCAGTATATTGTTCCCAGGACAATCAATCCTCATGGCTCATCGCCATGAGGATGGTCAATATTCTCAATCGGATGGATACAGCCCTCGAAGAAGAGTATTTGAGCGATGGAAAGAGTTTGATGGTGGCATCCTATTGAGCTTCTCCTGAGTAGAGTCCTGCCACAGAGTAGAGTGCGCGGTTTGTAAGTGGCGGTTGAGTCTCCTGGGCAGTCCATGGAAACACATCTTACAAACCAACCTATTGCGTGTGAGCAAATGGAGCAACGGTATTAGCTGTGTCCTGTTCCTAAGCATTTTCCAGAAATGCATCAACTTAAAACGGGTGGAGTCAGACACATTGTTTGGCTTGTCATGCAGAAAGATATTCATCTGAAGAGTATGGGAAGCGGTTCGAAAGACAATTGCAATGTATATTGTTCTTTTAAATGCACAAAGCATAATCATCATCATCATCTTCCAGCAGTGCAGGGTTATAAAACGTGGAGGCAAAAACTCCACAGCAGTGTCTCTTAGTGCTTGCTAAAAATATTCCTGTCTGGTGCAGTTTACGCTTCTGCATTCTTTTGCCTTGACTGCTTTTGAAAGCCCTAATTGAACTTGGGTGGACGGCAATGTGCCTGTTAGTGGCGTAAATGCGCGCGGTAGTAAATGAGGGAAAAGTGGAGCAAACTGAATCACGTTTTATTCTTTTCGGTTTATTAGTTTATTTCAAGAAAGATCCAGAAATCTGGCTCCTAGCTGATCAAATGCGCTGAGAAAGTCTGCAGGGGAAAAAATATGGTGTGTGGGAGGGGTTGGGTGACAACCCAATTTTTGTGTAATTGCCATTCCCACACTACATTTAGATGTTGTGCAGATAATAACATCTCTGAATTGCATGCATGCTACTAAGAGAATCTTCCACAGCTTCGTGGAAGTCTAAACCAGGAGTTCTCAGCCTTTTTAAGCCAGTGTGGGGTGGGTCATGCTCTCTCAGACAGCTTTGGGGGCTGGATGGCCATTTTGTCCTTCCTCCACCACATGGCACGTCCTGATGTGGTGGTGGGGGGCACATGGGATGGTGCAGTTTGAGAATCCCTGGTCTAAATATTGGAGTTTATATATTCAAGTTTGAAAAGTATTTGCGGTATGATTATTGAACATGGGTTTTAAGCTGTAAAGCTGTATGATTCCTCTCTGCATTGTAAGGTGTTTTTTTATTATTTACTTTGGAAAGACTGCACATTTTCTCTCATCTTAGTTTTGCTTGCTACGGTTTCTGTGTAAAATTAAAGATGCCTGTTCCACATATGTTTTGGAGGAAAATATGTTTGCCTAGTACTGTTGAGATGTTTAAATACGTCTGTTTGCATAGGCTCCTGAGGAAGAGTTTTATGAATGAAATGTGTTGAGACTGAACTTGTGTCATCCAGTTGTTCCCCTCTATCTGCTGGATTTTGCAAAGCATTCCTGCTGGGTATTTATGGCCGTATGTTTTTAGCTTTTGAGGAAGCAGATCTTTTTGCTGTTATCAAGTTCTTCTTGAAAGAGCTGGTTTTATATAGTGCAGCGACAGACAAGAGCAAGACTTGCTTTTCCTGTTTCATGGTGCTAGATTTTCAGGACAAAGGGACTTTCATTGCATAAACAGATCTCCCTGCACCCCAACTCTGTGGCTTCCCCACCCACATGGGTCTTCACAGCCACACGAGGGGCTGCGGTGGATCAGTGGTTAGGAAGCTCACCTTGTTAGCTGGAAGGCCGGCAAGTCGGCAGTTTGAGACCCGAGTGCTGCGTGGTGGATTGAGCACCCGCCTCTGTCCCAGCGCTTGGGGACATGAAAGGAGCCTCGTTTGGCCGTTCCCTGAGGGGAGTTTCTTCTGCAAAAATCCTTTCAACCCAGAATAATTTCTGACACGAAATTATTATTATTGTACAGCCACTCCTGTCCTCCTTCAGTTCATTTCCTTTCCCCCTCACTGTCAATCTCATTAACTTGGCGCTCCCTCACAAGTGACCCTCCTAGTTTAGCAAACAAGATACCTTATGTAATCCTGATTCTTGATTGTCCCTTCCTGCAATGCTGTGCAAAATAGAATCCTAGTTCTTTTTGCCATTGTTATTAATGCTTCTCCGATTCTTCCTGGAAAATTATCCCAAATCAAGGATTTTTCAGTGGGTGCAAGTGCTTTCATGAAAATCACATGCATGCACGCGCACACACACAGGAGTGTGTGGAAGCATCTTATTTTTCTTGTTATTTAAACTGAGCTGTAATTTAACAGGATATATAGGCCTGTGATGGTGAACATTGGCACTCCAGATCTTCTTGGACTTCAATTCCCAGAAGCCCCCATGAATCCACACGAATGGGTTTGCTGCGATTCATCCGGCCCACGCCACCATCGTCGCTCCTGGAAGCGGAAGTAAAACGTGCCCGTACGGAGGAAGAGTTAACCTGGAAGAGCCTTAACCGTACGGGCGCGTTTTACTTCCGCTTCCAGGGGCGGCATGGGGCAGATGAATCGCAGCAAACCCATTCGTGTGGATTCACGGGGACTTCTGGGAATTGAAGTCCAAGAACATCTGGAGTGCCAAGGTTCGCCATCGTGGACATAGTCCGTTGCCATGATGCAACAGTGGTAAAGATATTTCCTTTGATGCCTCTTCAGGTATCAGTGCGTGTTTGGATAAAAAGTTATAGAAAGTGCTGGGTGTCTTTGGAAGCACTTTGCTGAACGAGGGTTTATGAGACATTTAAGGTGTGTGTCTGATATAAGAACCACAGTTTGCTTTTAACAATAATTTCTGGAAGTGATTGTCGTCACTTTCTAAGTTGCTTTCCCAAATGGAAAACAAGATTTCATGCCCCCAGGAATCCTGAATTTAAACAACAGTTTTCAAGTAACAATTGCCCACAATGCAAAGCCCCTAAAAACCATAAAATTTCGACAAACATAAAAGTACGCCAATTCCTCAATCTGCACCTCTCAGCTTTTTAAAGCTGTCCCCAACATTTCATGTTGTACATATTGGAGCACTGGTGGTGCGGTGGTTAAAACAGGTGTACTGCAACCCATAGGTTGTGAGTTCGGTCCTGACCAGCAGTCAAGGTTGACTCGGCCTTCCTTCCTTCCGAGGTCGGCCAAAGTGCATGTTGGGGCCAAAATGCTAATGAACTTGTGAACTAAGAGTGCACTAAGTGGTCTGGGTGCAGGCACAGGAGTGTCATAGCTTTGCTTTGCATAATTCTCCCAGATTATTTTCATTTATGACTTCTTTTCCAGACATCTGATTTTTAGCTTCTCCCTTCTCTTTTTGGTGGGAGGGGTTTCATATCTGTGTTGCAGTAAGAGCAAAAATAGGCAGAAAATGTCTCGGTTTCCTGCAGTGCGAAGCAGGCATTGCAAAAAAGGCTGCGTTGCGCAACTGTTGTGCACTCTCGGTTACCAACATTTCCCGTCCCCATTCTCCCCCCCCCCCCAATTCCCCACTTGTGTAAACATTGCGGTAGAGGCTTTCTGCCCTGTGAGCATATGAACTACAGCTACATCCTGGTGGCAGAATAGCTTCCAGCAGGGGTGGCCCAACTTCAGCCCATGGGCCAGATCCGGCCCATGGCACCAATTAATCTGGCCTTCGCAGCTCCTGGAAGTAGAAGTAAAACACGCATCTGCAGGCACATAATGCTGCTGTAAATGACCCACGGTTGTCATAAATGCATTTACGACAGCCAGGGGTCATTTACGGTATCATTCTGCGCATGTGTGGGTGCGTTCTGTGTTCACGTATGCATGTTTTCCTTCCGCTTCCAGGTGGGAGGAACCAAGTGACCGGCCCACGGCTCAAAAAGCTTGGACACCCTGGCTTGGAGTTCCTTTCTCCCTCTGTGGTCAACCCAAATAGTTCCTTGTTTACCTTTCATTGGTGAGCGCCAAGAGAGGAGGAGGAGGAGGAGGAGGAAGGTGTGCCTTTTTGTCTTCCTCTCCCTCCTTGAGGTTTGATGGCTTTGTATTTGTGCTGAGCCTTCAGAGCAACCTGACCCTCCTTTGTCTGCAGGAGAAGGCGCTGGCTCAGCTGCTGCTGGGTTAATGTCAGATGCCCGCGTTGGCCGAAAATGCAGCCAGATAACTTTATTGGACTATTTTTGGCATGGGTTTTACTGAAGACTAACGTCCAAGGCTGCAGTGGCTTAGTGGTTAAGACGCTGAACTTCACAACCGGAAGGTCATCAGGGTGGCAGTTTGAGACCCGAGTGCTGCACGACGGAGTGAGCTCTTGTCGTCTCTGTCTCAGCTCCTGCCAACCTAGCAGTTCGAAAGCAAGAAATTGCAAGTAGATGAATAGGGCCCATTTTGGTGGGAAGGTAGACAGCATTCCACGCACTCTAGGCATGCCTGCCACACACGTCCATGGAAATGTCTGCAAAATGCAGACAGCACTGGCTCTGGCTATAAACGGAGATGATCATTGAACCCTAGAGTCGGATATGACTGGCTTTCGAGCAAGGGAGACCGACCTAACATCCAGAGATCTTGGGAAATGAGGAAAGTTCCCTTGCTCAGTGCTTGACTACCCACCCACACCTTTTGAATCCTGCCTTGTTTGGATGGCATGTGTACTACATGTGCAGTAAAGGCCCATCCGATGCTGCTGTTTGATCTGGCCCTTTGTACGCATAGCTTGGGGAAGCTCCATGCGCCCCCCCCCCATCTCCCGAGACAAGCCAAGATTACCTGTCAGAGCAGCAAAGGGTAAGGGTTGCCCATGCTTGCAACTGCATGTTTGGAGCAGAATAAAAGCCCTGGGAGAGAATAAAACACTCGGGTTGCACATTGCTTCAAGATTATGTAGTCCGGTAGAGCAGAAGTTCTCAACATTTTTTAACATGGGGCCGGCTTACCTTTCCTCAGACAGCTTTAGGGTCCAGATGGCCATTTTGCCCTTCGTCCACCATATAACACTTCCTGGTGTGGTGGAGGCAAGGGGGGCACATGAAATAGCGCCGCAGGCCATAGGTTGCGAATCCCTGGAATAGAGGCTCCACACGTACCAATTTCTGTCCTGGGTAAAGGTCGCCCTTGCTCAAAAGCCAGTCGTATCTGACTCTAGGGTTCAATGATCATCTCTGTTTATAGCCAGAGCCAATGCTGTCTGCATTTTGCACACATTTCTGTGGACACTGGAGTGCAAGGAACGCCGTTTACCTTCCCACCGAAGCGGTCCCTGCTTATCTCCTTGCAATTTCTTGCTTTCAAACTGCTAGGTTGGCAGGAGCAGGGACAGAGATGGGCGCTCACTCCGCCATGCAGCACTCGGGAATTGAACTCCAACCTTCCAGTTGTTGAGTTCAGCATCTTAACCACTTGAGTGAGCCACAGCAGCCCCTCCTGGGAGGACCTCATGAAAAGATGGGCACTTCACCAGTTTCCCCACAAACTTCACCTGGTCTCTCGACCACCTCAGGCTTTATCCTATGGATTCTTTGCATGCTGCAGGCTGCGCCTGTTCATGAGAAATGTCTGCCTTATGCGGGAGACACCCTGGCTGCCAGTTCCCCCTTGCTGGCAGGAAAGGCATGGGCCGGGTGCCAGTTCCCCCACCCTCTGGAATTTAGCTACAATAGATGATTCAATGGGTTGTGGTTAGGGACGGGGGGGGGGGCAGAGAGAGAAGAGACTAACTAACGGAGATGGTTGGCTGAGTAGAAAAGCAGAATATATATATTTTTTTAGTCTGGTCAGAGACCATCTGGTTGAAATATTGCTGTGATGTTTCTTGTGCAGCACTGAAATTCCCAGCTCATGCTTAAGGTCTTTATGTAGCATCAGTTGGATTTTTGGAACCAGCAAAGTACTCTACCTGTAGTAGAGTTGCAGCCGACGGTATAGAAATACTGTTCAGGACCATTTATTTTGTTTCAGAGCCAGTCTTCAACTTTGGCACAGGAAGAAATTTCTGTCCAAGCTTATGCTTTGAATGTACAGTATATCTACTCTGAGGGGAGAGTGGCTTGCATTGCTCACATGCGCAGGGCTCTTTGGTCTCCTACTCCTGCTTTTGACAGAGTTTGCCCTTCCTGTTTTCGATACGAACGTGGCTGTGTTGCTTATATTCAAGATCAGCAACGTGGACCTCAGTCGTCGTGTCAAAACGTGAGCTAGCTTAAACCCCCCCATTTTTAGCAATTATAACTGTACTGCCTTGGAAAACTTTCTCTCGGGTCTAGATTTCCCCATACTTTATTTCAGGTCAGAAGCTAAGATCGGCAGTTCATGCCAGGCTTGCGAAATCTCTCAGTGAGGCAACTGCAAAATATTTTCCATTTTAAACGTGACAGTAAGCTGCATAACAACTTAGAAAGCTCAACTGGCTTCACCGGTGTGTCTATACATCTTTTAAACATTCTTTTTAGAAGCCGGGCGTATGGATCGCAGTGTGTATATCCAGTTCTGGAGCATAAAGGTCAGGAGCTTTCCAACGATAGGTCTCCTTTGCTCAAAAGCCAGTCATATCCATCTCTCAAGGTTGGTGCTCAACTTCGTTTTCAACTTCGTGTGCATCTGCAGGTGTTTCTATGGTCATGCAGGCATGACTAGACACTTCTACCTTTCCTACCGAAGCAGTACCTATTTATCCACCAGCAATTTCTTGCTTTCGAACTGCTAGTTTAGCAGGAGCTGGGAGAGAGGACGGGAATTCACTTTGTCATGCAGCGCTTGGGTCTCAAACTGCTGTCCTGCTGAATGTCTGGTCGTCCAGCTCAGCGTCTTAACCACTAAGCCACCACAACCTTTACGTCTCCTATGATACATCAGTGAAAAGCAAGGCATGTTAAAGTTGGGGCAAAAGAGATTTTTTTAAAAAAGAGGGGCTCCTCCTTGAAAGGACAAATACTGAAGATGAAGCTAAAGTATTTTGGACACCAAATGAGAAGAAAGGATGACAGAGGAGCCTGGTGTGTGGTGGTCCATGGGGTTGCAAAGGGTCTGACTCGATTGTGCAACTGAACAACTGGCTTCTCTATCACACTCTGTGCTACTGAAAATGAAGCTACAGTACTTTGGCCACCAAATGAGAAGAGAGGACTCACTGGAGAAGGCCTTGATGCTGGGAAAGATCAAAGGCAAAAGGAGAAGAGGATGGCAGAGGATGAGATAAATAGATAAATAGATGGCATCGTTGACGCAGTGGGCGTAGAGCTGAGTGGGCTACGGAGGATGGTGGAGGATAGGCGTGCCTGGCGTGCAATGGTCCATTGGTGGTGCAAAGGGTTGGACTCGACTGTGCGACTGAACAACAACAGCTCTATGCATGGTCACCATGTCAGTTCTGCCATTCCAGGATGGCCTAACTTTTTAGAGCTTTAGTTTCTCTGCGCCTTGGAGATCAGAATGTGCATTGTGCTAATCTTGGTAGTGGACGGAGGAATCAATGTCAGAACAAGGCAAGGAGACATTCCAGAAGACGGGCAAGAGAGGACTGGGCAGCTGTGTTCCAGATCCAGCTGTGCCAGGGGGGCAGGCTGCAGATTTGCTTAATTCTCTATGCCCACCCGCCCCGTTTGGTAACTAAAGTACAAACGGTTGCATGTCTCCCGAAGCTGTTTGGCAGTGTGTTGATTGTTTCTTTTATCTCTCCTTGGCTTACACTTTTTTTGTTCTAATAAAGCAGGAAGTGTCAACAGGAAAAAAAATGCTTTGCAGAGACTGGCTAGATAATATCACTTTACCGAAGTTGGCACGCTTGAGGCTCACTTGGCCCATTGGATGATTGCATCAGAGTGCTGAGGCTCCTCTCATTACATCTGGGATCATCGCTTGTGAGAAGGGAATAGCAGTAGCCGCGGCTACATTGATTTACCACCCCATAGTGCTTCAGAGCACTCTCTGGGGCAGTTCACAAAGCAATTAGCATTTTGCCCCTATGACACTGGGTACTACGTAATTTTATCAACTTTGGAAGGATAGAAGGCTGAGTCAGCCTTGAGCCCGTCAAGATCAAACTCAAAATGTGAGCACAGTTTTGGCTCCTGCAGCACTGCTGCTGAACCATTATGCCACGCGGGGAATAAATAAAGAGAAATGTTTGTTTGAAGAGTCTTGCTCTCTTTGATGGAGGGCAGATTGGTTTATAACAAAAAGAAATCGATTATTATTTTTGCTCTCACACACAGCGACTAGATAAGGGTAAAGGTCACCCTTGCTTGAAAGCCAGTCGTTTCCGACTGTAGGGTTCAGTGCTCATCTCTGCATATAGCCAAAGAGCCAGCGCTGTCCTGCGTCCGCAGAAGTCTCCGTGGCCATGTGGCGGGCAAGACTAGATGCCGAAAGCCCACAGAACACTGTTACCTTTCCCACTGAAGCAGCATCTATTTATCTACTTGCAATTTGTTGCTTTCAGATTGCTAGTTTAGCAAGAGCTGGTGCTCACTCCGTTGTGCAGCACTCAGGAATCAAACTGATCTTCCAGTCGTCGAGTTCAGCGGCTGAACCACCTACCTCAGTATAAAAGAATGAGGAAGTTTAAACATCTCTATTTGCTGTCCACTAAGTTCTGGCAATCTCTGGGTCATGCGTCGCCACCATTTTAGCCAAAGCCGTGTGGCAAGTGGATGGGAGTTTCCTTCAGCGTCTCGGTCCAGGGATCACAGGTGGTGCTCAAACCATAGAAACGACTCTGGCTGTTTCCACCAGTGCGCTCTGTTCTTTCTGCCAAATTGCATTAGCTTCTTTTCAGGAAATACTCACTTTGATACTCTCGACCTAATCACGTCCGTCCTACTTATCTGGTATTGCCTGTTCAGCTTTGCTAAATAGAGGAAAGAGGAGAGAATTCCGCTTACGCTGGAAATGCATCTTCTCTCTTTTTTTTATTGTAAGGAACCTATAAAAAAAGAGAATTATTTCAATTTTACAAGTGAAGAAAAATGGATTGGATCCACGTTTTTTTAGTACTTGGAGTAGACTGCACTTAAATCAACAGGGCTTAACTTAGTAAATTAATCTTTGGCAGAGTTCTCTTGATTTCAACTGTGTGTGACCAAGTATGGAAACAAGCTCATTTGTGTATCTAAGCCCCTTTGAAAACACAGTTCACATCATTCAGTCACCAAGGCTATAGCTTGTCAGGCCATAATCTCTTCTTGGATATTCTCCTTCTGCCTAAAAGAATATACAGTAAAACCACGCATAAGGAGCGCCTCGCTTAGAGACTAACTCGCTTAAACAGCTGAATTTTCTCTGAAATGTTGCCTCGCTTAACAACTAAAACCAACCAAAAACTCGCTTAACGACTAAATCGGAGTTCACAATCCCCCCCCCCCCAGTCACAATGAGTCGCTTACAATGGTGTTTCGCTTAAAGAGCAATCCCGTGGAACGCATTATGCTCTTTAAGCGAGGTACCACTGCATCTATGTTGATGTCTACTTAACATAACAATTTCCTTGGCATTTTGAAAGGTGGGCTGGAAATACTTTTGCATAGCCTTTGCTACTTTTCAGGATATCCTGTAGATAAAACCAGTTGCTGTTACAAAGTATCCATGGTGAAGATGGTGGATAGTTTGTGAGGTTTAGACATCATCTGCTTAAATTATGGACCTTTATATTTTCTGTTTGATCACTCCTCACTCCACCCCCCAATAGTATGTTGAAACATTGTTCTTCAGCGAAATTAAGATTAAGTCACTTCTTCTGCTTCTTTTTCTTCTTTAAATGACGTACAGTGGACCCTCGGTTAACGACGCGTTCGAATAGCGTCATTTCCGCTTAACGACGCGTCGTGCTCACCACGTGGCTATCCGCACAACGACGAAAAACCGTCGTTGTGCGGATTAATGACATTTTTTTAACACCGCTGTGCGGATAATGACAGTTTTTTGCTGCGAGATTGAAAACCGCACAACAACATTTCCCCTATAGCGACGCTACTTGGGGAACCAAGCAACATCGTTATGTGAGGGTCTACTGTACCCAATTTTAAAATTTTTTGTCTATTTTCTTGGCAATCAGCCATGGAAATTGTCCTGTGAGCAATATAATGCATTGGCCTTCTGCATTGCGGCTTGACACCCATAGTACCACTGATCCAGTTCCACGAGTCCCTTTCTGGTCCTGAACCCTTTTGGCATGTGCTGCCTGGTTTTTTCGAGTGATCCCTTCCCACTCCTTTCCCATGTAACTCCTGTCACTTCAGATTCTTTGGTGCCACTCCCACTCTTGATACATGAAGGAGGCTAAGTTGGAGGAAACGAATGTGATGATAATAATTTTGTGTCAGAGGTTTTTCTGGGTTGAAAGGATTTTTTAGGGACACCCGACTGAGGCTCCTTTCATGTCCCCAAGTGCGGTTCTTGGGCATGAAAACCCGACCTTCCACTCTCCAGCTCAGTGTCTTAACCAGAAAGCCACCGGGGGAGCTGCATGGATTCTGGGAATGGTTTACCTTTCCTTACCCACATATCTTGGGTAAAAAACATTATCTTCTACCCATCCTTCCGGGCCCCAACTATGAACTACAGGAAGGGCTATCCTGGTATTCACCTAGACATTGACCCTGGGCAACAATTTTTATATTCAGGTTATGGTCCAACTCTACTGAAATAGCGTGTCGATCACCCTCGTTATGTTAATTAGATCTATGTTAATTCTACTTTTTGGAACTGTTTTCTTGCTATGCCATTTGCTAGACCTCTCATCTCCTTTCGGTATGCTCAGACTAAAATTAAATGTTTCTGTTTTCCATTAATTGAAGGTTAATTATAAGTGGGATATTTTATTTGCTTGCTTCACATTAACATAAACCTTGGCTTTGCTATGGAATCTGTCTCGTCTAAGTCAGTTTACGGCTTGGCTTTGAGGCCATGTGCTGGCCTGTCACTAATGAAAGACAGTAATTTCCAGTTAACATTTGCATGATGCTTCTTATAATGCTACTTCCTTTTCACCAAGGAAGGAATCACTATCTCTGTACGTGGTGCCATAATGGCAGAGAATAGATTCTCCTAGCATGTGCTTACATGTACAAATGTGCCATCAAGCGGATTCCAATTTCAGATCAGTCTTAATAGCGTTTCTGTGGCCAAGCATTTATTTGACCCCAGATCTCTTCATCCAACACTCTTACCTACTGTGCTACACTGGCATTCATTACTCGTGTAGTACAGGATAGCAGGTTCTTCAGCCAAACTAGCAACTAAAAACACTTGAGCACATTTCAATATGTTATTGAATTTCTTAAAGTTAATTTCCCCCCCTCTGTTAGAGTAATTGTTGGTACTTCCACTAGTCTGGTAGATACAATGCATTCATTGTTGATTCAAATCCATGCTTAGTCACACATTTACTTTCCCAACTGTTTGCTAAAGGGGAATTGTATGGTCCTTTTTGTAGTGAAGTTGTACTGAAATTTCTTTATGGGATATGCCTCATCAGGTTTCCAATGCCTACACGTTAAGTGTGGGGTGGAAGTCCACATTCTTACAGTTCCTCTCGGGAGAGAGGCCTGCCCAAATCACCCACATCATGTGGCGGTTGGTGGGTCGATATGTCCTGCCTTCTGTGCAGTTTTGCACAAGCTATATGGTTCAGGACACCATCAGAGGAGTGGAACATTTTGTGGACTTTGTACCCAGAAAACCCTTCAGAATTAAGACCACACAATCAAAGGTTACCTTATTTGAAATAGTGAAATTGGTATTAGGAGCAGCCCCAAGGAAGCGATGTGGCTGCTTGTTTCTGCTGCTAGCATTTGAGAACTAGAACTGTAGACGGAAGCAGCCTCTCACGTCTTCATCACCATGTCTTTTTCTGAAACAGCAGGTCTTCCTTGACAGATTGAGCCATGCTGGTTTTTTTAAATGTGGGAAAAAATAATCATCATATTGCCTTCTTAGATTTGTACAGAGCACTAATAATTATGTGCCATCAAGTGAAGTCTGGCTTACGAGGACCCTTTCCAGGGTTTTCTAGGTACAGATGACTCGGAAGAGATTTACCGGGGTGTTTTTGTAGGAGTGGTTGGGCAGATTGGCCAAGGCTATAAAGCAGGGGTTACCCAAACTATGGCCCATGGGCCAGATCCGGCCCCCGATGCCAATTCATCCAGCCCACATCGCTCCCAGAAGCAGAAGTAAAACACACCTGTATGGTCGCATTTTACTTATGCTTCTGGGAGCGACGAGGGCTGTGTGGGCCAGATGAATTGGCGTCGGGGGCTGGATCTGGCCTACAGGCCATAGTTTGGGTACCCCTGCTTTAAGCAGAGAAAATGGCAGCCTGTAATCTATCTCATCCTGTTGCAAAACCACATGACCAGCCTGCTGAACCATGTGACCGGTCCGCAGCCCGAAAAGTTTGGGTACCGCTGCTATAAAGATTGGCTTTTTTCTCTGGAGACAAAACGAGGGATCCCTCAGCCCTTGATCTATGCAGCAAGGCACCCATCTTAGAACTGCCCAGCCAACTGGTAATAGTGCAAAGAGTGTGTAAGAGATTATTATATGGGTTGACCGTGTGATATCTTTCATCTCCAGTTTGGGTGAGGAAAGAACCCTGCTGGAAGCTACAGAGAGCCTGGAAAAAGCATTCGTTGATTGACTTTTGGTATAAGTCAGTTTCCTGTGATCCTGAAATAAAAATCCAAACTCCATTCCTGGAATGAACGTGGGCTTCCAGTTCACAAATACAAGTGCTTATTTAACATATATGCAGAATACATCATGTGTAATGCAGGGCTGGAGGAAGCACAGGCTGGGATTAAGATTGCTGGGAGAAACATCAACAACCTGAGATATGCAGATGATGCTACTCTACCCTAATGGCAGAAAGTGAAGAAGACCTAAAGAGCCTCTTGATGAAGGTGAAAGAAGAGAATGCAAAAGCTGGCCTGAAACGCCACATAAAAAAACAACAACCCAAGATCATGGCCTCCGGACCCATCACTCCTTGGCAAAATAGATGGGGAAGAAATAGAAACAGCGACAGACTTTAACTTCTTGGGCTCTAAGATCGCTGCAGATGGTGGTGACTGCAGCCATGAAATAAAGAGACGCTTCCTTCTTGGGAGGCAAACTATGAGAAACCTAGGCAGCATAATGAAAAGTAGAGACATCACCCTGCCAACAAAAGTCTGCCTAGTCAAAGCCATGGTCTTCCCAGTTGTCATGTATGGCTGTGAGATCTGGACCCTAAGGAAGGCTGAGCCCAGAAGAATAGACGCCTTTGAACCCTGTGGTGCTAGAGGAGACCCATGAGAGTCCCCTGGGGTGCGAGGAGATCAGATCAGTCCATCCTGAAGGAAACCAACCCTGACTGCTCCTTGGAAGGACAAAGACTGAAGCTGAAGCTCAAGTACTTTGGCCACCAAATGAGAAGAGAGGATTCACTTGAGAAGGCCCTGATGCTAAGAAAGATTGAAGGCAAAAGGAGAAAAGGGGCAGCAGAGGATGAGAGGGCTAGATGGCATTCTTGACACAGTGGGTGTAGATCTGGGTAGGCTATGGAGGGTGGCAGATGGCAGGGGGGTGGGAGCCTGGCGTGCAGTGATCCATGGGGTTGCAAAGGGTTGGACTCGACTGTCTGTGACAAAGTCTAGGCAATTAAACCCATTTGTGCAAAGATAAGTTTTCTAATCTCTCCCAGTTTCAGGAATGGATATTTATGTTTATTTATTTATATTCATATTTATACTTATACATATCAGCAGAATTGGGAATAACCTCTTGGATTAAAGTACTGTAATAACTCGTTTTAAGTAGTTAAAAAATGTAAATACGACTGTCACCTATGTAATTTAGAAGTCCGTTTCCACATCATTAGAGCTATTGGTATATTTATCTTTCCTCTTCTTTGCAACGACCTGAGGGTTGTAAAGGGGGGGGGGGGTCCTCTCTGAAAGAGATTCTGTTTGCCCTTTCAGCTGAAATATTTATTGCTGTTCTTGTGTTACAAATGATATTTTTTCCCCTTTCCTCATCCTCTGAAATTCTCACATGACGGGACTTATTTGGCTTATTTCTACCATTTTACTTTTTAACTGCTTGTTACATGTCTGCTGTACATATGTTGTTAGTACTTTAACCAGCAAAATGTTTAATAAACTTGGACTTCATTCAAAGCCTAAGTGATGCTTCAGTTGACTATTGTCATTCATTTCATTGTCAGGTTTTGCTGAATGGTGATGCTAAAGCTTTCTGTCTTAGGATTCAGAAAGGTGGCATAGTTTTTGAGTTGTATACTAATATATTTTTCACACTTCTCCTGAAGGGAGAGATTATATATGCAGCAACACATAATCTATTCATACAGATTATCCTCTTAGCCCCAAACTACTACAGACTTGATTTTAACCATTTCTTCCAACACTACCACTGAGTCCTTCTTGAACAAGGTCCATCTTGAACATCAAATGTGATACCTATGTCACCAACGTCGCAGTCTTCGAGAAGGCAAATGTAAATAGCATCAAAACATCCTTCCTAGGCCATTGTCTTAGATGGATAGGGTATGTCTGCTCTGTGGATGGTTCCAGGCTTCCTCATCATGTATCTCCGGTACAGACCTCCTTTGAAGGACCAGCTGAAGCAAACCATGTAGGTGTCAGGCATAAACCCACAAACTCGGGAAACAGATCGTCCACATTGGATCGTCCACATTGGAGCCAAACCATCTCGGCTGCTACTGATCACTTCAAAGAATAATGCTGCGCACATGAAGAGGCTAAGTGACAAGCACTGAAGCTTTGTCAACCTCAACTACGCCCTCCACCATCTATCTATTCAGTGTAATGTGTGTGGTCGCATGTTTCATGCCCGGATCGGTTTATTGAGTCACCAGAGACACATCCATCAACTGAGAAAATGACTTTCAGGGGAAATGTATGCTCGGATACGAATAGCATCTGACGACGACCGACATTGTTGAATCATGTATAAAACAAATTACTGAGAGATGGAATTTGAGCAGTAGCTTCGGTTTGGGAGGGGGGGGAGAAAGTTTATTGATAAACTGACTTCCTGTTGGGAAATCTGTTTGGCTTCATCTTCTACTGCTGCGAGGACTTATTTTAGCTTGATGCGAAATGTGTTTTGCCATATGTAAAATTCATTTGTGTAGCTGCACACCCTGCTAGACACTGAATGGGCATAGGGGCATTTCAAGTCCCAGTCCCATTTATTATTTAAAAGCAGCAGAATTGCATTTGCAGATAAGGAGAGCGCAAAGTAGAGAGAGAGAGAGAAGTCATGATGTAATGGGCATTTGTACTCCCGTTGCAGTAAGAGCCACTCTGTACATTAGTGTGGTTGGGCCTATCCATTATTGATAGTCTCCTGGCACATGGCCTGGATAGGGTCACAGCGCTGAAAGCTAACTTTATCTCCATTCTTCCCAGGCTCCTGCCACAGCTGTCACTCCGTTCCCTAATTTAATATACTTTGAGAGTGGTGTAAAAGGACGGCAAGGTTTCTGTTAGCTCTTGCCCATCAGTTAATGCTAAATGACTCATAATTCTGTAATTTAATTTTTATGTAATACTTCACTATTGACGTGATATTTTGTATTTAAAAAATGTTTTCAATGACTTTGCTTAGATTATTGGCCAGCATATTTGGGACCTGCTATTTCCTTTTTGTTTCACATCCGCATATTTAAGTATGCATCCGTGAAACATGAGAAACGAAGCATCTGGGCCACCCAGGTTCTGCTGTAGCACCGTGATGGTGAATCTTGGCACTCCAGATGTTCTTGGACTTCAATTCCCAGAAGCCCCCATGAATCCTCACGAATGGGTTTACTGTGATTCATCCAGCCTGCGCCACCCTCTTTGCTCCTGGAAGTAAAATGCGCCCATACGGCTAACTTTATCTCCATGTGTGTATAAATCTAAAAGCTCTTTGTGGCTAAAAAGAAGGTCCAGGTGTGATGATATCCTGCAATGAGATGAATTTCCATAGACCGGAAAATGTAAATCCTTTTTTAAAAACATTGTGGAGATGAGGATAGGCATCTTGTGAGAGGAACATGTGTCGTCTTCGTTTCCCGGCCCACCAGTTGGTTAACTTGATTGACACTCTGGCCCTTTTTCTACTTGACAGACAGTGAGATATTTTTAAACTGTATGTAATTTGCCACATGGACATCAAGCAATCTGTTTTATTCTCTAATTATGCACCTCATAGTTCTCAAGATTTGGAAGAAAAGGGGCACGCAAGCAAGTTTGTATATATTGAATTACTGACTGTTTCTTTATAGTGTGGGGTTGTAGGCTTGGCTTGGATCCAGACCCCACCTCCCCATGCTATTATTTACAGCAGGGGTGCTTAATGCTTTCCCACCATGGGCCAGACCACGCCCCCTTGGACAACTGAGTGGGCCGGACACGTGGTCCCCCCCCACACACACACACCATAAACGCTGCTGTAAAACGCATTTGCGGCTGTCGTAAATGCATTTATGACAGCCATGGGTGCATGTACAGTGCATTTTTGGCTGTTTTCACCACTTCTGCTACTTCTAGCGGTGAGCCACATGAAATGGCACTGCGGGCTGGGTCTGGTCTATGGGCCTGACTTACAGTTTTCAAAAAAGAGCTGATGTCACTGCACATATGTTTAGAGCGGTTGCTAAGGTGATTAGCTGCACAATTCATCACCTACGCAGTCCTGTTGAACGGCTGAGAACCGACTTGTTCTCATATCCATGTGCTACCAACCCAAATGGACAATAGCCACGAAGGATTGTCTCCCATTGGGGGTTAAATGCCTTCGCTGTGAGTTTGCTGGGTGTTTTCACAGGTTTTCACGTATACATTTGCTTAGCATCAAAGTTGTAAGACCCCTTTCAACTTTAGCCGCATGTTGTGTCCCTCAAGAAATCGCTTTATTAATTCTATCAATATAGCATTGTGAGGTTCAAAACTATAGAAGTGTTTTTGTTCTTTTTCCTCAACTGTTCTTAGTAAGCCGTGTGTTATGAACAGCAACATTTGAACTCAAAACTAACTTAATTCCATGTCAGAAATTATTCTGGGTTGAAAGGGTTTTTGCTGGAGAAACTCCACTCTGGGGACGCCCGAATGCGGCTCCTTTCATGTCCCCAAGATCTTTTCCCCACCCAAGTGGTCCCTATTGATCTACTTGCAATTTCTTGATTTTGAACTGCTAGGTTGGCAGGAGCTGGGACAATCCCACGTCTCGAACTGCTGACTTGCCGGCCTTCCAGTTAGCAAGGCAAGCATCCTAACCACTGACCCACCACATCCCCTACAACTCAAAACTGTGTTTCTCTGTTGTTTATGGTGGATATTTGCTCATGACTTTGTTAACGCTTCTATCCAGTTTACGTTCTTGAAAGAGCACATGTGCGCCATCGCGCTCCGTCTCATCCCAGGGATTTTATGGCGAGAATTTCTTCCACTGCAAAATTCAGCCGAATCTTTTCGTGTCCAACGATTTTGCTGCCTTGGCATGTCATGTTTCGATAAAAAGGACTCCTGGCCAGTGCTCTCTCCGAGCCTTTTCCTCTCTGGGAGGAATGAAAGCCATTTTATCTTTCACAATCCGCACTTTTAAAACATGGAACTGTATCCAAGATTCTATGAGATTCTTCTCTTCATGTGCCTCCCTCCAGACCTTTAGCAATGCAAGAGAGAATGGCTTTTATTCACAACAAGGAAGCCGTGAAATACAGTCAACCAACCCACAACCTCTCCTGGGCTTTAGCACACTAATTTCTCTTTGATAGCACTATAGGTATTCTCTCTCCCCCCCCCCCCCCCCCCAATTCTTGGTGTTTGCAAAATAAAACAGTATTTCCTTCCAGACCTGAGTAATCATTAGCTTCATTTATGAAGAGATGATTTGTGAAAACCTAAAGGGGTTTTGTTCTCATGAACAGATGCATTTACCAAGTTACTGGGTTTATGGATGGCCGTATTATGCTTCCAAGCACCCATCTTCATCCTTAACCATGTCGTCTTAGTATAATGCTGCCCTCTCCCTTTTGCATTGGAAAACCATACAGTAAGGCTAGACTTAGCAATTCTGGTTAGCAGTTTAGGTATGTCAATTTCTACCTACTATATAAAGAGCCAGATTGCATTATAAGGTAAGGTAAGATAAGAGTTTTACTTCCACCTCCAGGAGCGACGAGGGTGTCGTGGGCCAGATGAATTGGTGTCAGGCGCCGGCCCCGGCCCACAACCCATAGTTTGCACACCCTTGTGTTAGAATTCATTATACAATCAGATATTGTATGTTTGTCATTCTTCTAGAAAATACTTCATATGTAAATTGCAGCGAGCAGCCGGGGGACGGATGAATTCTTGTAACAGTCAGCGGTGCAGTACATGTATATTCCATAGAGTGATGTCTTAAGCGGTGGAATGCATTAGGCTGCTCGTTCCTAATAAGAAATGCCTCGTCAGAGGTCTGTTGACACTAATTATTCTGTAAATGAAGTTATTCCATTCAGCAGGCACAAATAGTGATAGCTGTTATCCTCTTAGAGTAGAAATGTTGGGATACTATGAATGATAGCACTGGCGTTTTTTAGTTTTCTGTGCTCCTGGTCTTCAGTCTGTGCTAGTGGTGGCAAACCTATGGCACACGTGCCAGAGGTGGCGCTCAGAGTCCTCTCTGTGGGCACCCATGCGGTTGCCCCAGCACAGAGTTCGCCCCGCCCCTCTGCCCAGCAGCCCAATGGGAGCGCTTCCTCCCTCCCCCAGCACAGAGGTTGCCCCACCCTCTGCACAGCTACCCAATGGGAGCGCTTCCTCCCTCCCCCAGCACAGTTTGCCCCACCCTCTGCCCATCAGCCCAATGGGAGTGCTTCCTCCCTCCCCCAGCACAGAGTTTGCCCCAGCGCAGCAGCCCAATGGGAGCGCTTTCTCCCTCCCCCAGCACTGAGGTTGCCCCACCCTCTTCCCAGCAGCCCAATGGGAGCGCTTCCTCCCTCCCCCAGCACAGAGTTTGCCCCACCCTCTGCCCAGCAGCCCAGTGGGAGCGTTTCCTCCCTCCCCTGTTGCCGTGTTGGCACTTTGCGTTAAATAAGTAGGTTTTGGGTTGCAGTTTGGGCACTCAGTCTCTAAAAGGTTCACCATCCCTGGTCTATGCTTTTGTTTGAAATTATTAAACTAATTATTTTAACTATATACATAAGACGATTCTGCATTTAAAGATAATAAACGTTGATTTCTTCCATCCTTGCGTTAGTGTCCTAACTAAGTAGCATTGCTAATGGACCAGTCATGGATTTTGTTATTGTTGTAGATGCTTCGACATAGACTGACCGTACCGCCATGCTGATTATGGCTACTGAATCCGTGGTGCATAATTCAGCCAACGAGACAATCTGTTGTGGAGAATAGCCTGATCCTGAACATCCTTGAGTCTTTTTCATTTCTTCAGGAAACAGCAATTCCCTTTGCTTATCAGTAAGAGAGATGTACCAAGGTTAGGAGGGCAGAAGAGTAAAAATTATACATGCTTAAAACATTTCCCCATAATAAATCTGCCAAACATTTTGAATGACTCTCTCTGCTTTATAGAATTATTGTGCATCTGTCATAGGTAAACACGCTAAAAGTGAGGTGGGGAAAGCAACCTTTACCTAAAAGTGAGGGGAACCGACTGTGTGGCTAAAACCATCTCTGGTGGTAACGGTGCGCTCTGGAGTGAAGGCCTCCATTAAGGCGGCTTATTGTGCCTGCTGTTCTCATGCATTCGACTCATTCCAGGTTAATGATTACTAGAATGTACTCTTGTGCCAGGTGTTTGCTCTCCTTCCTCATGATGTGCAAAAGGAGATAAGAAATTGGTCTGCTCACTTCGTAGACCCACAAAGCTGGCTTTGGCCACGTTGCCAGGGAGCTGAGTTGGCCTAAGCTGCTTCCAGGACTTGTGTTTGCACAGCCAGCTTTGGGGAGAGCAGCTTCCTATCGTTCACAAACAGTAACCCGAGAGGAAAATGTACCTGAATCATGAAGGGAGCATTAAAAAAAAAGAAACACAGCATCAGGCACGTAGTGGACACGTTATACAGTAAAAACCTTTACGCACGCATGAGGTTATTTGTATGTCGAAAGCACATTGCATTACCAGAAGAGGCCACTAGATGCCAGTATATATTTTTTGTATGTCGAATTTTTCCGATTAAAATTTTGTGTGTTGCATTTTTTTTTGGCAAGATTTCTATTTGTACGTCAATTTTTTTGTAAGTAGAACCGTTTGTATGTCAGGGTTCCAATATATCGTTTGAATGCAGATTCTCTGCCCATCTAGAGCTGGGGTGCCCAAACTATGGCCCATGGGCTGGATCCGGCCCTCGATGCCAATTCATCCAGCCCGTGCCACCCTCGTTGCTCCTGGAAGCTGAAGTAAAATGCGCCTGTATGGGCTTGTTTTACTTCCACTTCCGGGAGCAACGAGGGCGGTGTGGGCCGGATGAATTGGCATCAGGGGCCTGATCCAGCCCATAGGCCGCAGTTTGGGCACTCCTGGTTTAAGCAGAGAAAATGGCAGCTTTAAATCTATCTCATCCTGTTGCAAAACAGATTGCAGGGCACATTTTACTTCCGCTTCCGGTGAGAGGAACCACGTGACCGGCCCGTGGCCCAAAAAGTTTGGGCACCCCTGATCTAGAGAGACTTGAACTTCCACCACTGAGGTATCTCCAGCTGTATAAAGCACCAATAAAAACTACAACCTTTTAGCTTTTGTAGTAGTACTTGGAAAGGTCTTTGTGGAAGCTCCCTAACCTAACTTCGACTTCATGGTCTGGCTGGGAAACCATTTCATTATATCTTCACCTTTTGCATCCTCTGGAGAGGTCGTGGAGAGCCTGTAAGCTGTGCAAGCCAGCTATGGCAGTGATGGCAAACCTTTTAAAGACTGAGTGCCAAAAGAGGGGGGTGGGGCTAACTGTGTGCTGGGGGAGGAAACGCTCCCATTGGGCTGCCGGGCAGATGGGCGGGGTGAACTCTGTGCTGGGGGAGGGAGGAAGCGCTCCCATTGGGCTGCTGGGCAGAAAGGCAGGTGAACTCTGCGCTTGGAGGAAGAAGGAAGCATTCCCATTGGGCTGCTGGGCAGAGGGGTGTGGTGAACTGTATGCTGTGGGGAGGGAGGAAACAATCCCATTGGGCTGCTGAGTAGAGGGGTGGGGCTAACTCTGTGCTGGGGTGACAGCGTGCGTGCCAACAGAAAGGCTTGGGAGCGCCATGCCTGGCACGCATACTGTAGGTTCGCCACCACTGAACTATGGTGAAAGTGTGGAAATGGTGTTTCCATGGCTTGCGTTCCGAAATCTGCTGAGTCTTGCCAAACAACTGCAGCGCCAGTCAGTTCTTTTGCGCTCTCTCACTGCCCAATTGAATACTGTAGGGACATTTTCCCCTTCCATCTCGTGCAAGGCTGCTGCTGCTCCCCAGAGATGTGCATCTCACACTTGGTGATGGAACGGGCTCATTGATATTCCAAGCATCTCTTCAGAGCATTTCAGATGATATGTGATCCTTCTTATCTTGTGAAGTAATATGAGAGGCAGCGTTTTTTGAAGTGCATATGCTAGGCGAGAGAGGTAGCAGAATAAGAAAGTACAACCCATGTAGAGGGAATATATACAGACCAGCAGAAAAGGTCTGTATGCACACCATATGGATTTCTTGAATTCTACTGACCAGACTTTTCATCACTTACGTTTTTCTGCACAGTTACATTAAATAGGAATTATTATTATTATTATTATTATTATTATTATTATTATTATTATTATTATTATTATTATTATTATTATTATTATTATTATTATTATTATTATTATTATCATCATTATTATTATTATTATTATTATTATTATTATTATTATTATTATTATTATTATTATTATTATTATTATTATTATTTACATTTGTATCGCCACCGCCCCCACTGAGGCGACTCTGGGTGGCTGACAGGTAAAAGGCATAAAAAACAGAGGAAAGAATATCACAATAAAACCATTTGAAACCATCCCCATTAAAAAAAACCACCCACCCCATTCATAAAAAAGAGGGGAGATCTAGATTATTTATTTATACAAGCCATGAATGAAGGAAGGAATTGTTTTCAAGTGCTATAAAAAAACTCATCTTTGCCTGAAAATAACCCCTGCCTCCCCCAATTGACAAAATGTATTGCTTAGGTTTCTGTTTTGCTTAGAGATAAGTAGTTTTTAGAGGTAAGCATGTTTGTCATTAGCATAATGCAGGGGTGCCCAAACTACAGCCAGTGGGCCAGATCTGGCCCCCAGCCCCAATTCATCCGGCCTGCACCACCCTTGTTGCTTCTGGAAGCAGAAGTGAAATGCAGCTGGATGGGTGCACTTTACTTCCACTTCCAGGAGCAACAAGGGCGGCACAGGCCGGATGAATTGGGGCTGGGGGCCAGATCTGGCCCACTGGCTGTAGTTTGGGCACCCCTGGTTTAAGCAGAGAAAATGGCAGTGTAAAATCTTATCTCATCAGATTGCAAGGTGTGTTTTACTTCAGCTTCCAGTTGGGAGGAACCCCATGAACCCCGTGACCGGCCCGTGTACCAAAATGTTTGGGCACCCATGGTATAGTGCCATGTGCCTTAATATCCAGTCTTAGTTAAAACTATGCCTACTCAGTTCACAAGCACTGAGTAGGTAAAGCTTAGCCCAAAAGAGGGGAACGGGGAAGCAAGCGTTGCAACGTTCAGAGGCTTTCTACTAGAAAACATGAACACCAGGAATAAAAAAAAGGCATGCTAACATTCAGCATGATCGGCCGTGACTCATTTTGTGCTCAATGTAGGTCAGTCTCCATCATCATCAGCAGCAGCAGTTCTGGTACATTTGTGTTTGGCAGAATCACATTTTTTTTGTTTTGTTTTCTCCAAACCTTTTCTTTCTCAAAATGTAACTTACAGGCGTTTTTTTTTTTTTAAATCACAGTGGGGAAATTATGGCAGGCTTGCGCACCCACCCACCTGCAACCCCCCCCACACACACACACACACTCACTCACCAGAAAATGCCTTGCTGAAACAACTAAGATTTGAAGGTCTTAAGGCACAAAAGCCCATAGTAACGAGAGTTGGGAGCAATTATAAATGAAGAGAGGGGTCTGAGTTTTTTTCACCATTATTATTATTATTATTATTATTATTATTATTATTATTATTATTATTATTATTATTATTATTATTATTATTATTATTATTAAAGACAGTATGCTTGAAACTAGATTTTCCTGCCAAGAGCTGAAGCCAGAAATTCTTAAGCCGCTCATCTCTGTTTCTAGTCAAAGAGTCTGTTTCTGTCTGCATCTGCAGATGTTTCCGTGGACATGTGGCAGGCATGCCTCGACACCGGAGTGCATGGAATGCTGTTTACCGTCCCCACTAAAGTGGTCCCTATTGATCTACTTGCAGTTTCTTGCTTTCAAACTGCTAGGTTGGCAGGAGCTGGGACAAGAGACGGAAGCTCACTCTGTCATGCAGTCGTTGGGAATTGAATTCCCGACTTTGCAGTCAGCAAGTTCAGTGTCTTAACCACTTGAGCCAGTCCTACTATATTAAGGTTTCACAAATCAGCAACTAGTTGGTTGATAGGCTGTTCTGTCTCAGGAAGATGCCTCCCTCAATCCCCCCCCCCCCCCCGCTTTCCCAGTTATACCCTTTCCCCCAGGAGGCACCTCATTGAAACCAGTACATAAAATTACAGTGGTACCTTGTGTTACAGATTTAATGTGGTCCAAGGCATTTTTCATGTTATGAAAAATTTGCATCTCGGATTTCCCCTAGGAATGCATTCATAACATGAAACATGGTTTCCCATAGGAATGCATTGAAAAATCAGTTAATCTGTTCCGGAAAAATTTGTAACTTGAGCCGTTATTTCCAAATTGATTTTCATTCGTATTGTGAAATTTTTTGTAACGTGGACCATTTGAAACCCGAGGTACCACTGTGTTTTGCAACTGGAAATGCCTCGGGTTGCAAACTGGATAGGCCGGAGCGCATAGACCTGGTAGGTCCCTCTTGCATAAGGCCTGGACCACCTTGTCAAGCTTTGTTTTGTCGTTGCTGAGAAGTGTTGAGAAGGGAGCAGTTATATTGTTTTTCTGAGTTTGCTCCGTCTCCCACTTCCTTATTTTGCAACGAAACACAAAGTCATCTGGTTCAAGGAAGTTCAGTGAGCTGTTAACAAAAACAGTGGCATGCATTCAATGACAATCCGTTAGCATGGAGAACCAAGTTTGGGAACAGAATGGCCCTCCACTTTTTAGGTTAGGAATGCTTTGCGCAAGATTTCATGTAACAATGGAGACCACACCATTTAATTTTAATTTTTTTCCTTGAGGGTCATCCAGAGATTCTCAACCGGATGTGGCTCACAGCACCATTCCATGTGGCCCACCACCACACCAGGAAGTGCCATGTGGTGTAGAAAGGGCAAAATGGCCATCCGGCCCCCAATGCTGTCTGAGGGTGGGTGACCCATTGGCTTTAAAAGGGTAGTCGGTACAAAGTAGATATTTACATCTCTTCTCTCTGTACTCCCAACCCTCCTTAACAATGCGCTGTAAAACAAAATTGGGGGGTTGCAGGGGTGTGTGTGTTGGTGTGGTGTTCAGGCACTGCTGGTAATTGTTGTGCAAATATAATGCGCTCTCCAAGCTGCTAAATAGGCCAGGGCTCTGTTTACATGAAGAGGCAGCCAGCTTTCCAAGTGTAATGAGTCAGCTACATGAACAGAAGGGGTGCGCAGTTAATCTGGCATCCGGCTGTGGGCTCTCCCTCCCCCAGGTTTTCAAACTTTTCTGTAAAATAGGTACGTATGTTCTGTAGTTACAGAGTCTGTGTTGCCATTCAGAGCTACCAAGGAACGAGATTTTTTTAAAAATCAAAATTGAAGTGAATAGCACCGAGAGCTAGTCCTTCCTCATAGGTTTCGTTCCAACTGGGCCCCTCCTTTGAATGTGACTGCCAGTGGCTGGATCGTATGTGCTGGCTCTGATTTCCCCCATGCTGCTTTTCATGTTGCCTCAGTTGTAGATCACACACACACACAAAAAAAGCTTATTGTGCATTCTAATATCCTGCATCTGAATTGGCACCAGCGAACGCAAAGTTATTTGGGGCGTTTATTACTTGCCTGGCAGTTTGCATGCTCTTGCTTCGTGGCGGTTTATGAGCATTGGCATAAGTGGTGCAACGTCTTCCCCATGGTGATTGGGAATTACCTGTTTGTTTGTGTCTTGACTTTCTGCACAGCAACAGCGTTCAAGGGCAGCTATTGATTAGGTTAATGCATAAGAAAAGGAGAAATAACTCATAGAACACAGCTTATTTCACTTCAGCGCAACAATTCTTTCAGCTTTCACTTTGGCTTGGTAGTTTTCGATTTATTTGATTTGAATTTAACCTGGGAAATAGGGAACACATGGTCTAAATCAGGGGTTCCGAACCTAAGGCCCGTGGGCCACCCCTTTGAAGCTGTTGGGACAAAACAGACACCCCCTGTCGCGCAGGCAGAGCAAAATGGCCATCCGGCTCTTGAAGCTGACTGAGAGAGTGTGACCCGGCCCCCGGCTTGGAAAGGTTGGGAACGCCTAGTCTAAATGGTTGAAACCAGTTCTGGTCAGAGCTTACTATCCAGGTCATGAGTTGTTTTGTTCATTTGAGCGGAGGTAAATCTCTGCTGCATCCAGGAAAGTGTTGACATTTTTAGTGTGTCATGTCATCATGTGAAAGAAACCCCCGATGTGCTCATAGGTCATTGGGTCCACGTCTTAGAATGGTTTGTAACACAAAAGATGGGATTTGGGCTTGTTCTACTTCTCTTCCTCCTTAAAAACAGTGGTGTTGTCCAGTATCCTGCCAACCTAGCAGTTCGAAAGCAAGAAATTGCAAGTAGATAAGTAGGGACCACTTCGGTGGGAAGGTAACAGCATTCCGTGCGCTCTGGTGTCTAGTCATGCCTGCCACATAACCATGGAAAAGTCTGCAGCAGCAGACAGCGCTGGCTCTTCGGCTTTGAAACAGAGATGAGCACTGCACCCTAGAGTTGGATACGACTGGCTTTCGAGCAAGGGAAACCTTTACCTTTACCTTGTCCAGTATCTGGTATTAACCTCTGATAGCAATCTTAGTCTAGCATGTTACGGTACAGGAAAGATCGCATTTTGATTTGGTGAATTGTCATGCTTTGGGCCCAGGAGGGAGCATAAATACAGTATATACTTGAGTATAAGCCAAGTTTTTCAGCCCCAAAAATGGGCCCCAGAAAGGGGACACAGCCATAGGCCATAAAATGAATGCAAACAGTTGAGAAAAAATGAGAATCGAACTCTCTCTCTCTCTCTCTCCCCAATTTTCTCTTCAATTTGGCCATCCTTCCCCTAACAGGTTTTGGACTCAGGAGTTCCTTCTGTCCCTGAGCAAATTCCCTCCATTGGTTGCTGTTCGAAACGGAAAAGCCCTTCTGTGTCTGTGTTGCCGGATGCAATGTCCGCCCCACAGCGATAGCAAGGGAAAGGGGTCTTCCTGTGGCAGTTTCAGCTCTTCTTTCTCCTCTCTATGGCAAACAGAGCAAGATACAGTAGTTGCACTTAGGACGTGTTCTGCTGGCCATGAAGTGAGACGGTACTAATTTCAGTAGCCATAGGTCTGCTTATACTAAGAAAAATAAAATTATGGCTGCATACCAAGTTGCAGATCTCTTCCAATGCAGACGTTTCTGCTGTGTATTGCACATGGCAGTTTCCTTTCAGCCGTGTCACCAGGCAACCCATAGCGAGGGCAACCGTGCTTTGTCGCTGTGCTTCTCAATTGTGTTTTACCGAGGTCCATGTACAAAGACATTCCTGCGTTGAATGGGAAGAACACTTAGCAAACTTGTGTTGGGAACATCAAATGCCACACCTTCATGGTATCGCATTTCTGCTCATTCCTAGAAATAACCCTGTTTGGGATCATTTTTTCTTAAGCATGTGTTCTGTTTCATTGCACAAGCCGTACAAATAAACATCAATGCTTACCAGAAGTACTTGTGGGGCTGCACAGACAGACGAATCAACCTTTTGCAACAATTGGGTCATGCAAAGGAATATCTAATAATCTCTTCTGGGAAGCCACACGCTACCAGAACTTGGTTGAAAAGATGTTCTCCCACCGATGATACTGGGGTGGAGTTCAATTTCAAAACCTATGTTTGGCATGAAATAAGCACATTATAGTGTGCATGAGACGCTGAAGGTAGAGAATTAATTTCACCCTATTCTGAACTGTTAAGAACTTTATCTGGGGAAATGAGCCACAATTTGGGAGATTTCTGACAGAGTGTCACTTAACAGCATGCTGTGGTGGTTCAGTGGTTAAGAAGCTCACCTTGTTAGCTGGAAGGCTGGCAAGTTGGCAATTCGAGACCCAGGTACTGCATATTATTATTATTATTATTATTATTATTATTATTATTATTATTATTATTATTATTATTATTATTATTATTATTATTATTATTAACCAATATTGAAGGGAAAGGGCCACCCTAGTTGGGGATTTATCCTTCAGGGGACTCAAGAGAAACTTTGGGGGAGTTCCTTGCCTTTGATTATGCACAACGAGAACCCGAGTTGGTTTCTGACTCTTGCGCAAGTCTATCTAGACCTGAGACCTGTTTTCCTCCTAGCTCTGGGTACATGCTCCATTTTGAGGTACATGCTCAGCCCCAGGGATGCCAGTCTGGTGATTTTTGTTGTTGTGAAAAGAGCAGTTCTTTACCTTCCACATTCCCCCTTTTATGTTTGTGAGTTCCTAGTTTAAATGCCTCCATGTCCTTCTTCTTCCTCCTGCAGACGGTTGATGATGAAGCAATGGCAGAATAAATGAAGGCCAAGTAAGGAAAGCAGAACGATGCCCAAGAGTGGGTGTTCTAAAACACCACAATCGGAAGATTTCTCGCTCAGCAACGACATGGTGGAGAAACAAACGGGGAAAAAAGTAAGCATGTCTTCTTTGGCTTCTGGAACCATTTGTGGAGAAGCAAAAGGTTCTCCTTCACATCATTTCTTACAGTTTGTTTCTGTTTCTTGTTCCTGTCTTTTTAAAAAAAAACCATACCTATTGATCTAGGAGGCTCTAAGAGCAGTGGCGTGTTCTTCCTTGCATCTGTGGAGCTAAGCGGAGGCCATGGCACAGAACACTTGTTCCCACTGTTTTTATTCTGCAACAGCCATGGGGAGGTGAGAGGACTGAGATGGAAGAGGAATGTCAGGATAGGTTCTGCTCCATCCCATACCAACTTGTGAACAGAAGTGCAAAGTAGTCTGTGTGGGGAATGTCCATGCCATCTTACTCCAGATAAAATTGCAGAGTGGGAGGTACAGTGGTACCTCGCTTAAAGAGCATAATGCGTCCCACAGGATTGCTCTTGAAGCGAAACACCATTGTAAGTGACCAATTGTGACTTCTGGTGTGTGTGTGTGTGTGAACCCCAATTTAGTTGTTAAGCGATTTTGTTGTATTTAGTTGTTAAGCGAAGGCGGCCATTCAGAGAAAATTCTGCTCTTTAAGCAAGTTAGTTTCTAAGTGAGGCGCTCTTTGTGCAAGGTTTTACTGTATTTAGCATGCTTAGTGGTTAAGACGCTGAACTTGATGACTGGAAGGTCGGCATGCCAACCTCCGGGTTGGAGAGATAGGCAGGATATCTCTCAATGCCATTTCCAGGGAATCCTAAGCAGGTGAAGGCATCTGCATGGGAATAATACCCTGAAGCACATGGTGAGCCACTGTGTGAGACAGAAGGCTGGACTGGATGGGCTCCTGTGGCCTGTTCCAGCAAGGCTGTTCTTATGTTCAGTTCGAGCCCCAAGAGCTGCACGACGGAGTGAGCGTCCGTCTTTGTCCCAGCTCCTGCCAAGCTAGCAGTTCAAAAGCAAGAAATTGCAAAGTAGATAAATGTTCTGTATGCCCCAGCGTCTAGTCATGCCTGCCACATGTCCACGCAAGCTTCTGCAGACACAGATAGGCTCTTTGGCTGCAAACAGAGATGAGCACCGAACCCTAGAGTCGGATACGACTGGCTTTGGAGCAAGGGCGACTTTGACATTACAACACTTTACAGCAGTGAAAGGGGCCTGGTCTCTCGCATGTTCTTTTTGACTGCCGCTTACAGATTCCCTCGCCACTGGCTGCGCAAGCTAGAATGGACGGGCGTTGTTGCCTTGCAAGCGCCAGGAGAGTCACACGTTCTCCCTCTCTGCTTTATACAGAAATAGCATATGCCACGTGCTCGGTTATTTCTGTTCTGTTCTGTGTGCTTTGAATTCTTGTCCTCTTTTTCTTTTATTGCGTTTGATGCTTTTTGTTGTTAGGCACCTAGAGTTTTTCCAAAGGTAAACAACACGTGAGCTCCTCTTAAGAGAGATGAATGAAGGGTGGAGAGGACAACCGCTCTGCGCAACATCCCTTTTTTGTTTTGTTGTTCTCACTAGCAGATGCTTAATATGCACTTGCATAAGACCGTACCGAGCACAAAGTGTTGTTTGTCAGGGCTGTTGACATGCAGCGTTTCCCCTGTGTTGGGGGAAACAGGACATCCACATTAAAGTGAACGTTGCACGTGTGTCTCTTGTACTGTATGTACATTGGTTTGTGTAGCATGAGAAGTCGTTGCTGGTTGCAGCCTTCCAACATATAAAAGGATTGTGAAGTAGTCACGTGCACAATCTTTGTGCAAATGGCTGTTCTTTGTATTTTTCCCCTGTGTTGGGTGAAACGCAGGAACCCCCCCCCCCCAGGCGTGTGCAATCTGTTTCCATTGTCTGACCAGCCTGCATAGAACGACAACTCCGAGACTTTCCCATTCTAAAATAATCTCAGTAACACTTTTTTGTAGAAATGGATGAGTCTGCTTTAGAAGAACTGTATGAGACGGCATGTGAGTGCAGTTCACTACATGTATGGGAGAGCCAAGCCTGTCAAAAGTTGGGGAACCCTTCTGTAAAGCAGGGGTGCCCAAACTTTTTGGGCCAAGGGTTGGCCACGTGGTTCAGCAGGCCGGTCATGGGGTTCCTCCCACCAGAAGCGGAAGTGAAACACGCCTGTGCAATCTCGGTTTTGCAACAGAATGAGATAGGTTTTAGGCTGCCATTTTCTCTGCTTAAACCAGGGGTACCTAACTACGGCCCATGGGGCCAGATCCAGCCCCTGACGCCAATTCATCTGGCCTACACCACCTTCATAACTCCCATCCAGGCACATTTTACTTCTGCTTCTGGGAACAATGAGGGTGGCATGGGCCCGATGAATCGGCATCAGGGGCCGGATCCGGCCCTGGGGCCATAGTTTGGGCACCCCTGCTATAGAGTATATTTCAACAAAGATCTTCATGACGCTCTAATTCAGTGATGGCGAATCTTTTAGCGACCGAGTGCCCAAACTGCAACCCCCAAACCCATTTTTTTTGTTGCAAAATGCCAAAACAAAGAGCCGCCCAGAGTCGTCTTGGCGAGTGGGATGGCGTTAGAAATATGAATGAATGAATGAATGAATGAATAAATAACACAGCAAAAGGGGAGGAAGGAAGGAAGCGCTCCCATTGGGCTGATGGGCAGAGGGGCAGGGCCAACTATGTGTTGAGGGGAGGGAGGAACTGCTCCCATTGGGCTGCTAGGATGTGGTGGGGCAAACTCTGTGCTGGGGTGACTGCATGCGTGCCTGCACAGAGGGCTGTGAGTGCTCCTTCTGACATGTGCCATAGGTCCGCCAGGTTTGATTCTGACTTTTTAAAAATCCAAACCATGAAGGTTACTCTGTCCACGTTTCTGTTAGAGGTTTTGCAGACTAAACCTGCGCGTTGCTTGCACTCATGGCTGTGCCAGGATCTCTTTTCTCAATAGTATGACTCATGGTTGCTCGTGAACATAAAAGGTGAAGCCAAAGGTCTGTCTAGCCTGGGGCTTTGGAATTGCTACTGGCTGTGCTGATGGGTGGGATTCTGGGAGCAGAAAGTCCCCCAAAAGCTCTAGTTGGTGTGCCATCCAACTCCTTACTCTTGAGCAACCCTGTTAAGTCAAACAATGCCATTTTTTAAATCTTGCCTGTCCTTCACAGAACTCAGGACAAGGGCCTTCCCCCGTCTTCTGGCAACTAGTCATGAACTAGGAGTGAACTCTCCGGTTGAGTGAATATTTCAACTTGGACATCCCTGGTTTTAGAATAAGACCATTAACCCCAGCATCGCTGAGATGAGTTTCTTTTAGATGCTCTTTGAGAAAGCCATGAGCAGAACATGGTTTGTCCCTCCGACAGCTAACATCCACTCTTCCACTTCCATGAATTCTCACTTTTCAAGGAAGCAAGGGGAGCTTCAAAGGATCGCATGGCTAATTTTCTGTCTCCAGGATCTCAAAAAAGAAAAAAAAATGTAGCTGCCGTATTTTTCGGACCATGATACGCACTTTTCCACCACAAGAGGGGGGGGGGGATGAGGGTGCATCTTATAGTCCGAATGCTGTGATCCCTGGCTTGGTTTGGGGAAAAGCGGGCGGGCGCACCCATGCGCATTCCCCTAAACCAAGCAGAGATGCCGCTATATTTTAATAAATATTTTAGTATACTGGTACTATTTGGTTCAGAATATTTTTTTCTTGTTTTCCTCCTCTAAAAACTCGGTGCGTCTTATGGTCCGAAAAATACGGTAATTTTTTTCAACAGGCTTTTATCAATTTTTGTTGAAGTGTCAGTAAACACTGCTTCTGCCACTAGTCTCTGGGACAGTATTAGGAGGCTTTATCAAAGGCTATATGGATTGGCATGTGGCGGCGGCGCATGGATTGCGTTTTGTCTATCCCAATTTTTAAAGCTCAATGAGTTAGTATCCAGCAGGACATCTTGAATGCGACATAAGTCCATCGGCCCTTATTACAGAGGCTCTAAGTAGCTTTGTAGAAATGAGCGTGGGTGTTAATTTCGTTGCTTCATTTCAGCCTGTTCCTTTATTGTTACTTATTTATTCCAGTATTTTCAGTTAACACATCTGTGCGCTCAAAGCGATTCACAGTGGAACGTATGCAAGTCGTAAATGCAAGACTAATAGTCAGCAAAACACATTGTTCTTCTTTGTGAATCGCACATGTGGGTTCTTTCTGCACCAGCATGAAACATTTTGGTTACAGACATAACGAGGAAATGATAATATAATAAATTTGCCAGATTGTTAAAATGTCGAGTTTTGTTGTTGTTGTTGTTGTTGTTGTTGTTTTTAACACAACAAATTTGCAAGGGATGTAGCAAGTTCTAGGCTCTGAATAAATACTAACCCAGTGAAATCTTTTAAAATAGCAAACAATGCTGGAATTGTAATTTTTGGTGCATATATTTGGTACAATTGACCCTTGCTGCTGGTCTTCTGAGAGTCTCAGCATGGTGCTTTCTGTGCAAGTACAGTATGTTACTGCTTTTTTCTTTAAAAATATCCCACTTTCAAGGTTTTAACTGGGTCCCTGCTTTCATCTTGGAGCATTTCAACATGCTTACATACTTTAACAAGCTGTCTACTTTCTCTTATTGTCCTCTAGAAGAATATGAGATGTAGTGATCTCTGTTCCCAAGATTATGTTGCGAACCTAGTGTTCATTGATACTCATTTCTTATGACAGAAATAGCATTTCTGGATATTCTTTCAAGCAGGAGTTCTCAACCTTTTAAAGCCGGGGGCCGAGTCGCGCGCTCTCAGACAGCTTCGGGGGCCAGATGGCCATTTTACCCTTCCTCCACCACATGGCACTTCCAGGTGTGGTGGAGGTGGTGGTGGGCCACATGAAATGGCACCCAACCTGTGGGCCGTGGGTTGAGAATCCCTGCTTTAAAGAGTCACTGCGTTTTCATGGCTTGTAGTACATAGTGGGAAGTGGGCAGTTGAATGATGCACTGGTTTCAAGTTTCTTCAAGAAATGTGGGAAAAGACTTTTGCAATAAGGTATAAGAAAATGAAGGCAATACATGAACGTAACAGTAGAAAAACTATCACAGTTCTAGCTACCTTGCATTTTTCTGTGGGATTATCCAAAGTACAGTTGTAGCTCAGATAACGAAATGAATGCGAATTAATGCAAATTTGGAGTTTCTTTGCGGAATGTGTCTATTAAAATTTCTGGGCTATGAGAGATCAAAAATGTCCCTAGTAGCTGAGAAAACCATAAGTAGGCTACTTACATGCCTACATGTCTGATGATCTCTTTCTTTGCCATGGGTAAATTGTTTTAAAATGCAGTAGCAGAATAAATGCTGCATGTAAAAAAACATGTTCAGTGCATGGAATTCTTTTTTTTTTTTTTGCATCACTATGGGATGGGTCAGGAAAATAAGGCAAAGTAACTTTTATGCTGAATAGTTCTTCTTCTGTCATATCTGAATCCAAATATTGGCGATCCTCATGGCAATCAGCCCTGAAGAATATAATGCAGTGGCCCATCATCTGCCTTCCGCATCGCAGCATGACCCCCGCACTACCGATCCAGTTCTGCGAGTTATTTGGTGCTGAATAGTTAAAACAGAAATTAAAGTGTGTTTTTGATGTTCGCTTTTGCAGAATTGTTCTGGTGAGTAAATAATATCAGCAGCAAGGAACCCCTCCATTATTTTGAATATCCCTTATCTACTTCCTAATGTAATACGACATCGTTCTTTCTCAGTATTGCCGAATTTTTGGCTCTGCCCATGAAAGCACAGTTGTGAAGAAAGCTGGGACGCTGCACTGTTAAAAATGTTCCAGCTTTTTTTGGATTACAACAAACTTGACAGAGTTTTGATGATCATGGATGTACTTTTTGGTCCGTCCGTCCCCCCTTTAGCTTGATGAGACTGCTATGAAAACAAATAGATAGTGTGGAATAATGGAATTACATGCTTATTTCTCTGTGTGTGGGGAATGCATGAATGAAATCAAACATACGCCACAAGTAGAGTCCAAAGTAACAAGGCATGCAGAAAGAGGAAGGAGCATTATATGTGCGTCTTATGACTGGGCCTGTACTCTGAGGCATCGGTCACAATCTTATGAGAAAGACAGCAAACATTTTTGTGGGTTTCCCTCCACAGTCATTGAGGGCATTTCTGTTCTGAGGCAGTAGTGATTCCTGTGATTCATTCTTGTAAACAACAGGCTAGGTTGGCTAAAAAATGAGCACAGTTATATATATTTAATAAAAAGCAAAGCTGCCTCCCCTTTGTGTTGACAAACTATACTCACCTAGAATCGAACCATGTGCTCCATCTCTCTGCCTTCCTCCCGCCCAGTGTGTAGCACACAGTTTTGAAAACTTTACACGGCAGACATAGATTGGTGTTCAAGCCTTTTCTCCTTGGAAGGAGAGATTTTGCCCCAAGGATCAGCACCAGCCTTTCCCTGCCCAATTCTTATTTGACTGACACGAGCATGGAGATACACCATTTCCAGAAATTCTGAAGCCATATGAGGTGGGGTGGAAAACAACAACATTGGAAGACTTGTGCAATAAATACAGTGGTGTTCGCAATTGGCACATCAACTCTACAAACTACTGGTTTAATGTTGTAAAGAGCCTCATTGGTAATTTAGCATAGAAAATTGTTCTGTTCCATCAAGCCATCTTTCACTTATGGCAACTCTCTATAAATAGGAGCTCTCCAAAATCTCCTGTCCTCAACAGACTGCGGTGGCTCAGTGGTTAAGAAGCTCGCCTTGTTAGTTGGAAGACCGGCAAGTTGGCAGTTCAAGACCCGGGGTACTGCATGATGGATTGAGCGCGCGTCTCTGTCTCCTTTTCTGAACGCTAAACAGGCCCGCAGTTTCTTCAGTCTTCCCTCATAGGGTTTGGTTTTCAGTCCTCTGATCATCATCCTTGTTGCCCCTTCGCTCAATTTGTTCCAGTTTGTTGGCATTCTTTTACAGCAGGGGTTCCCAACTTATGGCCTGTGGGCCGGATCCAGCCCCTGGGCAAAATTCACTGCCCTCCCTCTGGGCCAAATTGCCGCCGATGCCAAAAGTGCCCCGACGTCACTGGAAGTGCCGAAATCGCCATGTTTTCACACTGAAATGCCGCAGAAATGCGGCAAAAATAAAAAAAAATGGCTCAATGTTCCTCTCGCTCCCTCCAAGGGAAGCAGTGCAGGTGGGGAAAACACCCAGAAATGCGGCGCAAATGCATGTGCCACCAAGAAGAACCACATGACCGGCCCCCTCAGTATGTACATATATATACATACTGTATATTGTGTATATATTGTACTCTTTGGGATACCCATGACATGTAAAAAATGCAAAGCCTTCATTTTGTCCAACCCGTATCACTGTCCTGTGCACTCAGAAGAGAGCTGTTGTATACCTATGCTACTCAAGTGCCAGATATCTTGGTTTTTGTCACCTGAGAAGCAGGAGGAAATAAAAACAGAAACCACAAATTGTGTAATAAGTGAAGTACAGCATATAAATTTTTTAAATGTGAATACTGTTCTTTTGTTTCTTTGGCAGTGGCCTCACTAAACAAGCACAGAGGTTGTCAGAAAGAAGGCAAGCTGCAGTTTTCCAAACAATGAAGCCTGCCCATCCCATACGTTAACTCACAAAAGCTCCACTTGGTTATTTATGGGTGTGATATTTGTATACGATGCACAGGAATTGATGTTTTCTGTTTCTGTAGATTGTCCTACATCGGTGAGGGTGAACATTGGCCATCCAGGTGTTCTTGGACTTCAGTAAACCCATTCGTGTGGATTCACAGGGACTTGGGCTTCTGGGAATTGAAGTCCAAGAATACCTTGAGTGCCAAGGTTCGCCATCACTACCCTAGGCTTTTGAGATACTCAATCCACCTTGGGTCCATCGGCTTCCATTTAAATCAGGAGTTCCCCACTTTTTAAAGCCGGAAGCCGGGTCATGCTCCCGCAGACAGCTTCTGGGGCTGGATGGCCATTTTGCCCTCCCTCCATCACATGGCACTTCTGGGTGTGGTGGTGTGCATATGAAATGGTGCCACAGGTTGCCTCCGGCTCACAGGCCGCAGGTTGAGAATCCCTGGTTTGAATCCACGAAAGGTATCGTGTAAAAAAAACGGATTCTCAACCTGCGGGCCGGGGACTGAATGTGGCCCGGGGCACCATTTCATGTGGCCCACCACTGCCTCTACCACACCAGAAAGTCCCGTGTGGTGGAGGAAGGTCAAAATAGCCGTCCGGCCGCTAAAGCTGTCTGCAGGAACGTGACCCGGCCTCCGGCTTTAAAAGGTTGAGAACGCCTGGCGTAAAGCATGGCAGGAGGCAACGCTGCAGTTCTGGCCTCCTTATGAATCATGTCATTTCGGAAGAGAGAAATCTACCGTGTTGCTTAATCTTCACACACACAACACTGAATCTTCCCCCTGCGTCTCGCGTTAGAGGTTTACCATAAAAGGCTCCCGAACCGCTGGCCTCCGCCGTCTGGCTTCATAGCAGATACTTCAACCAGATTAAGGTTTTAGAAATGGTGTGTCCTCTTTTCTTTGACTGCAAGAGCCGACTCTTTCCCCACCCAGATAGCAAGGACCAAAAACAGCCTTTTGGGTTTCATGCTGTTCTTTACGGGGGTCCGAGAGGGACGTTGGAGAGTCTGGATATTTTCATGGCAGGAAGATGAGGCCAAGAGCCGACGGTGGAAGCTTTCCCCCTCCTACTCATAGCAATGGCCGTATCCCGTCCTCCTCCTCCTCCTCCTCTTCCCACCCCGTCTTTGCAGCCGAAATGACACACTGTTGAGAACAGAACATCGTTTCCCCCCTGGCTGGAGTGACGACTCCTTGAACTGACCATGAGATGTGCCACAAGAAAAAAAAATCCTCTGGCCTTTGGGAGGAAGACATTTCACTTATATTAATTAGCAAAGTATTACTTCCTTATGAATTCCAGATACGATAGAGAGAAAGCAACAAGAAACCATTTAACGGTTTTTAAAAGGGAAGGAAACAATGAACAATTTATTTATATATGTACTGTGTTGTGATGGTGCCCAAACTGCAACCGCAAATTTCCCATAGGAATGCATTGAATGCAGTTTCCCATAGGGATGCATTGAAAACCAATTAATTCCTTCCGGAAAATATTCTGTAAACCAAGCCACTATTTTCTATGGATTTCCTTTTATCTGATTTTTATGTTAACCGAGCCGTGTGTTAACTGAGGTCTCACTGTAGTTTGAAAGCAACGTCTAGTAGACAATCTATTACCTTCATTAAGTCCAACTAATTTTTGACGATCTGCAAGTATGTCAGGCATCTGTATTAGTCCATTGGGACAGAATTCATAGTATGAGTATTAACCCAATGAATTTTGCGGGTAGTATATTTGTGAAACTAAGAGGAGGTTTTTTTTTATTTTTAAACTAGGTACATTTTAATTTCTGTGCAGGCACACAAACGCATGGGAAAGTAACGTGTTGGTTGTGCTGAAAACCATTATTCACAAAATGCCCCTGATATTTGTGCTGTTAAGTGCACCAAATCACAGTAATCCACATAGTAGAATTGAACTAGGCCACCCATGGCACTCCAGATGTTCTTGAACCTCAGTTCCCAGATGCCATGAACAGCAGGAGTGCTGACCTGGGCTTCTGGGAATTGAAGTCCAAGACTACCTGGAGTGCCAAGGTTCGCCGTCGCTGAACTAGGAGTTTCAAGATAGATGCACAAGTGCTGAAATGCTGGATACATTTGGGCCCTCTTTTAGTCAGGTGCCTTAAGACAGTGATGGCCAACCTTGACTCTCCAGATGTTCTTGAATTTATATTCCCAGAAGCACTGATCAGCAGGCGTGTTGACTGGGGCTTCTGGGAACTGAAGTCCAAGAACACCTGATTGGCCATCATGCCCCTAGGACCTTCATTATGGCTTTTGACAATGTTCAAGCTCCTGCCCATTAATCTATGGCTAGGAGGAATGATTGTTTCTGTAGAAAAACCTCTGAAACAGGAACATAAGAACAGCCACAGGCCACAGGAGCCCATGATCCAGTCCAGCATTCTGTCTCACACAGTGGCTCACCATTTGCTTCAGGGTATTATTCCCAAGCAGATGCCTTCACCTGCTTAGGATTCCTGCCTGGAAATGGCATTGAGAGAGATCCTGCCTATCTCTCCAACCATATAATTGTAGCCATGGATACCCTTGTCCTCCATGAACTTGTCCAATCCTTTCTTAAAGGAAACTAGCCCTTGCCAAGTTACTGGCCCTCTTTGAAAATCTCCTGGTTTTTTTCTGTCTCCTTTTTTTTAGGATAAAGATAAGGTTTCTCTAACCAAGACTCCAAAATTGGAGCGGAATGATGGCGGCAAAGAGGTGAAAGAAAGAGCGACAAAACGGAAGTTGCCTTTCACTGTTGGAACAAATGGAGATCAGAAAGATTCAGATACAGGTAAGAGAAGAGAAAAGTCATATTACTTTAAAGAGGTCTCTTGCTTGTGGCGGGGTGGGAGGAAGTTTTCCCTCTCTGAAGGGAAAAACAACCTCCTCATCAACCTTCCTGTGTGCAGAGATTAGTCACAATCTCAACCAGTGAACCAAGGAGTGATGGAAGGGAATTCTGCCCTGGTGGCACCTTGTTTATGGCTCGTTCATGCTTCTGAAGGTTTGCTGTGTGATTACTTTGGTTCCAGGCTTGTCTTTGTTAAATCATGCTTAATTTTTACTGATGGTTTTGTCTGCCATTTGTATTTTTTTAATTGTAAAAATAAAATAAAATCATATGAACTGCCCTAAGAATGTTGCTGGGCATTATTTTGAAAAAGAATCAAAATAAGATCAGTCTGACTTGATAGGTAGAGAAAAGTGTGGTGTGTGTGTATTATTATTATTATTATTATTATTATTATTATTATTATTATTATTATTATTATTATTATTATTATTATTATTATTATTATTATTATTATTATTATTATTATTATTATTATTATTATTTTGGGGGGAAGAGGGGTCTTCCTGGTTGTCACTTGTTTTAACTAAAGTTAAACGGTTTTGTGCATACCTGTAGTTTTTAATTTAATGTGGCTGTTGGGAGAGTGTATTTTAATGGTTTTTAAATGTTAAATGTTTTTGTGATTTTATTGTCGGCATGTTTTATATCTGAATGTTTTTATGGTGATTGTGAGCCACCTGGAGTCGCTTCGGCGAGGGGGCGGCAATAGAAATCCAATTAAATGAATAAATATAGTAATGTTCATTTGTTACACAAGATATGACATCAGTCTTTTCCCCCAGCAAGGGATTCTCAACCTGTGGCCTGTGGGCCAGATGCAGCCCATGGCACCATTCCATGTGGCCCCCCACTGCCTCCACCACACCTGGAAGTGTCATGTGGTTGAGGAAGGATAAAATGGCCATCCAACCCCTGAAGCTGTCTGAGGAAGTATGACCAGCTTTAAAAGGTTTGAGAACTCCTGCTCTAGTCCCATGATGGCGAACCTTGGCACTCCAGCTGTTCTTGGACTTCAGTTTCCAGAAGCCCAAGCACACGTGCAGTAAACCCATTCATGTGGATTCACAGGGTCTTGGGCTTATGGGAATTGAAGTCCAAGAACAGCTGGAGTGCCAAGGTTCGCCATCACTGCTCTAGTCTGACTTTGTTCTCTTCAGTCTGGATTGTTTGTAGTCTGGTTAACGTTGGTGTTTAGTGCACGCTACATAATCGTTGTCTGTCTTGAGCACTTGGAAAGCAAAAGTGTTGAAGATGCATTTACACATCTGTTCATTGACAAAGATCAGCATAGGCGATTTGACACTTGCTTGCATTTTGGTTCACAACTCTCATCGGCACCTTCTAGCGAGGAAAGTGGTTAGCAGTTAAGAGCATCGGTGCCCAAAATTACCTGGGAAACATTGCGTTGCCTGGTCATCACGATTATAGAGAAGGCCTTGTTTAGTGTTGCAGCTTACCGATGGACTCTGCCTCCCAGAAAGCCACCTTGGCTTGCTGTTGGTACACTGTATGGCACTACCTCCTATGCACCAACGATACCGGCCGACGGCCGTGGTAGCTGTTGAACCTTAGATAAGGCTCGGAAGGTAATAACTGTTTGTCTTGTGGGCAGTGGCTCTCAGGTTAGAAGAGGAAGGAACATCTTTTGTTTGGGTACATTCTGTAGTAATAATTTCGTGCCAGAAATTATTCTGGGTTGAAAGGATTTCTGCTGGAGGAACTCTGCTCGGGGGACGCTTGAATGAGGCTCCTTTCATGCCCCCAAGAACTGGGACAAAGACGGGCACTCAGTCCCTCATGCAGGACCCGGGTCTCGAACTGCAGACTTGCCGGCCTTCCAGCTAACAAGGCGAGCTTCTTAACCCACTGAGCCACCTTTGCAGCCCCATATTCCGTAGTGATCCCCACATTGGGGTTCTTGCCTCTCGCTTGATTTCAGTGCCACTTGCTTTCCTTAATAGTGTGTAATAATGTGTTGAAAAGACAAACTGTGCAGCGTTATTTGAATCCTCCCCTTAACCTTTTATAAGAGGGTGCTTGGAATGCTTCCTTCTCGTTCCAAAGTGATGTGTAGAAAAGAAGATGATAACTTGCACATGCAATTCCGATTCATATTTTTATTTCCGTCATAGACCAGAGGCCTATCGCTAACACTGTATCACACACCAAAAAATATTGTCTACTACTTGGTCTTATCCATGTGCTCTACACTAAAGCAAGTGCGCTGAATCCAAATCTGAAGTCTGATTCTGCCTAGGATCTTAAATTAGCAAATCTCACCCTCTTGGTTAGATTCTTACGTTCATCAGGCGGGGTATATTTGCCACAAAGTTTATTAACACAGCTGCGCCTACTCATCTTTAGCTCAAAACAGACTCACTATGGCCCAGCTGTACTAAAGACAAGTCTTTGGTCTATCTCGCCTTATATACCAATTTCTGATGTCAGCTCATTGACTTGTCCAGATATGCCCAGCTGCTGCTGGAACATGCATGCCGTCAGGGGACATGATTCAACTGAGACAGCAGCAGGCATAAGGGTAGCTGCAACTGTTATAATGTTCCCACGTAAAATACATTATCCCAGTAGTACTCAACCTTTTTAAGCCATAGGCCAGGTCATGCTCCAACAGACAGCGTTGGGGACCAGATGGCAATTTTGCCCTTCCTCCACCACTTGGCATTTCCTGGTGTGGTGCAGGCGGTGGGGGCCCCACATGAAATGGAGCCACAGGCTGCAGGTTTAGAATCCCTGCATTACCCAATTACCGACCATTTGAACAGCTATAGCACACCTTAAAATCTGTACGTGATAGGCACATTCTGAGTTCAGATTTGGAATCAGCACACTGGATAGCCTGTAAATCACATGTGTTATTTCCAGTAGCAAAAACCATTGTTGTGCAGTGTAATTTATACATGCGTAAGTGAAAACCCCATAAGGTTTTCCACCATCATCTTCCCAGTTCTCTTGCACAAACGTGCATCAGCTATCGGATCCAGGCCATTTCCCATGAGTTGCAGTGCAAACACCTTCTCAGAGAGACTTTTAATCGGCAGGCTCTAATCTCTTGGTTTCTTAAAGCTTTTGGACTCTGTGCTGTGTGTTTAACAATAGGTGTTGTGTTATACTTAAGAGCGAGTGAGTAAGAAAGAGATAGAGATACAAAACAGTGCCCTTTTATTGGGCCAGGTGCGCAGAACCTCTGAGCCAGCTTCCAATTAAAGTGCCACATGACTTCTTTGGGAGATTTGTTCCATGTCGTGTGCTGTGAGAAAACACAGCCTGTGAGCCTGGTTTCTCCTTTTACGACCCCAATTCCACTATTCATGTGGCATAATGTTGCCACCACCACCACCACCACCAAGCATCTTCCAGGCTCTTCTAGTAACAACAACTCCTCTTCCCCCTCCCATTTTGTGCAGTCAGATGCTGCATATTTTTTTTTAATGCAGAATGCTTCCAAGACAGAATGGAACAAGAAACCAGAGGCCAAGAACATATTTTAGAAACCTTTTCTCTCTCACTAATGTAGCCTGAGGCAGATCGGTGGCGCTTTGTTGAGACATGGTCCTGGAACTTGTTCAAATCTGTATTTGTCATTGCGCAAAATCTGTTGAAAGCGCTTTCACTCGGAGAAGGCATAAGGCCATGATGACAAGCCTTGGCACTCCAGGTGTTCTTGGACTTCAATTCCCAGAAGCCCAAGTCCCTGTGAATCCCCACGAATGGGTTTACTGCTGAGTACCAGATGAGTGACCTGAATGGTGGTGCCTTGTAGGTTTTTGAGCTCACAGTGCTTGAAGACTCACCAATCAACAATGCATGTATCTGAGAGTTAGGATCTGAACAGCTTGCCAGTTGGTTGGTTGCTCATCTTCTTCCGTGTCTTGGCCAGATGTGAAACTGCCAAACTGAAGCCACCTTTGGGTCAGCCCATCTTCCTTCTGATAGGTCCTGCCCCTTCACATGTTTCACACAGTCACTACATATCCCAGTTTCCACAGACATCACATGAACCCATGACGATCACATGATCGTCAACCAAGGGGGTTAATTTGGGGAAGTTCTGGGAGAAATATGTGTAAAAATATATCTTGGGGAGCATTGGGGTTTCTCTTGCGAAATTGGTAATAAAGAAAGGAACTTTTCCCCATTCTGCGTATGGAAACTAACCTGCATCTTCCAGTCCAAGGCTTTAAGCCACCTTGCTCTGCCTACTCCCCTTCCATGTGACGTTTGGAGCCAGTCAAGAGTGGGGGGCTGGCTTTCCCTCCTTCCATGTGACTCTGGGTCAATGGGGTGTGAGCAAGAGTCCCACTCTTCTCCATGGTGAACACCTGCTTAAAAAGAACTGTTTTTGCTACCCTTGTGGCTGGACCGCTATCCTTTCTGACCCAGACCTGTGGCTGCAAATTCCATGGCAGAGGGCCATGCGCCATGGGACGTTTTACTTGCTTCACAGTTCTATCCGGGGTAAAGGATACCCCCTCCCTCATTGATGTTTCCTTCCTTTGGTTTGTGGACTATGCACCTAACTCACTGTGGCTGCTGCAATCTTTGGGTTCTCAGGTATTACAGGTAAAAATAAAAAAATTCTGATTCGTTGCACAGTTCCTGAATTTGATGATTGGAGAACCTCAATATCTCTGAAGTGGGTAAAAGAATGAAATGTTGGCAGTAAGCAAGATGAAATTTTTTGGGAAGCCAATGTTTCTGGTACCCCCATAATAGGGAATAACCAGGGTAGGAGGTCTGATTTTATCTGAGGCATGGGAAGAACGGAAGATGTTTTAACCATAAATTGGAACTGGGTGAAAGCGCAACCCATCGAGTGTAATTTATGTAGCCATAATTTTAGAGTTCCCCATTTATTTCAATAAAACATTCCTTTTTTTTTTATTCCCCTGAAACCCCCATGTGCATGTTCACAATGTCCGCACAAGCAGCACATGGCACACACACCTCACAAACACATAAATGCATATAAATAAATGCATTTAAAACTGACTCGCCAAAGCCGTTAGAAAAGGCTAAGGGGGTTTGAAACCGCTCCATAGGCTCCCATGGAGGGTAGTAAGAAACGGTTCAGCTAGGGAAAGTACAGAAGAGATTCAATCAAACCATTTTAGGACTACAAAGTACCTGTCAAAAAAATAATGTTTTAAAAATAATTTAATGCTTTTGAAATTCATTTTCTCCGCAACGGTTTTGACAGACATTAATCAGGCTTGTTTCTTTCATCTTAGGGAAGTACGGGTCTACTCTAGAGCAGGCAGATATGCGGGTCTACTCTAGAGTAAAGTAAAAAAGCTGAAATATAGTGAATGTCTTAGAATTCTTTAACGTTTTAGAATTTTGTTTCATCTCAGGGAAGCCTCGCTCATCCTCGCCTAAAGACGGAAACGTTAAACCATCAAAATGCGGTTTGGACTTTTGACCACTCCTCAACAAAACTATGGATTTAACATGTTCACCTTGTGTTCCACTCAGTTGCTTGTCTTGCCACAGGGGATAAGAACATCGATGCAATTTCCGATGTTCTCCAGCCAACTTGTTAGAGGTGGCAGCCAGGTGCTGATTTGATATTTTTAGAATCAAATGTTGTGTAGTTGTGTAAATTATGTGAATACATTTACCGGATGAGTGCTCGGCTGAAGACATCTTCCTGCATCCTGACTGATGAGACTTACCTTAACTGACAAATTACTTTATGTACTCATTTGTAGGGTGGCTATTTTTTTAACATGCACCAATGAAACCTGTATGTTACTTGTTTTTTTTTACTTCTACTAGTTTACTTTATTGTTTACTTGTCATCTTTGACTGTGTAACCTTTTGTGCTAAAAGTAACGTTACTTACTTGCTTTGTATAACTTTATTAACTACTTTGTGTATGGCCATGGCAACTGTGTAAAACTTCTTTTGTGATCCTCTGTAACCCTTTGTGTTTATGTCAACGTTGTATAATTGTGGTAGTTAGTTCTTCCCCTTATCAACCCCTTGTTATAACCTTCTAGAAAAGCCTGATCTCTGGACTTGATTGGGACAAGCCTTTTCCCATCTAGTTAGTTAGCTTGGTCATTTGCGGAGTGGGAGTGGGTGGGAAGATTTTAATGCATTGAAATTGCACGATTCAATGTAATAAACTCCTTTTTTATTTTTACCAGCATCCTAGTTATTTTTGGTCCTTTATTCAACTCTACCAGTGGCTCCTAGATTTAAAGTTAGTTTTTCCCTCCATCGTCTAGCGACCTGCAGGTCCGCTGAACTTTTGTGTTGAGGTTAGCGGGGCTTAGATTTGCATCCATAGCATGGGGAAGCCTCTTCAGGTAAGAATTGCCACATAGGTAACTTTGAAATTCAATGTGAATATGTGAGAAATCCCTGCTAGTCTGGCACAAGAAATTGATCGTGGGTCTAGGATGTGTTTAAAACACACCTTGTGTAATTTGGTTTTAAAGAAAAGGGTGTCTTCTGATGGGAATTGGTTTGTGTAATCTGTCCCTTGGAGCACATGTACCGTGGCACCTTGCTTAAAGAGTAAAATACGTTCCTCGGGATTGCTCTTTAAGCGAGTCGCTCTTTAAGCGAAATACATTTCCCCATAGGAATGCACTGAAAACCAAAATTCTGTTCCAGACCTCAGGGGGAAAAAGGCACAAAAACCATTTGTAAGCTTCAGAATTCCTTATAAAATGCACTTTAACTGCATAAATTCTGTGCGGGGACATGGTAAATCAAGCAGTAACATTTCAAACATCAAACTTCAAGTTTTAAAACATCATCAGGCTAAATCTAGAGTGTCTCCCTCTGTATTTCTTTCATCCCTTTTATTTCTTTTATGAATTGGGTGGGTGGGGAGGGAGGGTGGGTGACTTGGTTTTTTAAAATCTGTTTTATATGTTTTTAATCTGCTGTAAGCCGCCCTGAGTTGGGTTTGCCTGAGTGGGCGGCATAGAAATCTGGAAATTAAATAAAATTAAAATTAAATCAAATCATATATCAAGGATAAAGTTTTTAAAAGAGTATTTTACAGGGTACCTGTTCAAAACTCATTAATAAAGTGCTCTTTAAAGGCATATAGAACACACAAAGCATAATGGTGATTAAAAGCCATGCAAAAATGCTATATACAGTATACAAATGCCCCTTCAGAATTTCAAACTAAAAATGCTCCAAGAACAAACAGAAAATGGCTTCCACACCATTTTAATACAGTAACCCCCCAAAAAAAAACTCCATTTTAAAAACCTCCAATCCCACCCTCAAATTTCCACAAATGTTAAATCAAAATAATCCTTAACTTTGCACTGCTCGAGAAATCCAGAACTGCTCCAAACAACCCAGTAACAGAAATAAAAAATCACTTTTAAAACACCTCCTCCTCCATACACTCTGCTGACTCCCAGGCACAATGCAGGGAGAAGTTCCAGTCGCTGTGCGATTTTTAGTCGCCACACGGGGGTGCTATTTCCTAACAATTTCCAGCATTAAGTGAATTAGTTGCTCTATGAGGCACTCGTTATGTGAGGTTTTCCTGTATTATGTTAAGCATTGGCTTTCTTTTTAAAAATTGGGTTAAAAAATGTCAGGAAGAATCAGAAATTTGACCTGTGCAGTCTGCCTTTGGTCTAATTTGAACACAAGACCCATTTGGCTCAAAAGCTAAATGGGTAATCCAAAACGTGTGAGTAGCTGATAGTTTGATTAGTGATTAGAGAAACCACAGGATGAGTTCTTACTGTAATGTTCCTGCATTTTTTGGCAAATGCAATTGGCCAAAGTGTAGTGGAATTGCCTTGTAATATTGGCTAGGTGTAAGACGTGGTTAAAGATATAAATAATTTTGGAATATAAATTGTGGAGTCTGCCTTAAGCATGATCCACACCCCATGACCCTGTAAGTTTTGGGCCATGTGGATGGTCCAAATTGTCTGCATAACTGGGAGATTGTTTTAAGTAGAATTTTTTTCCCAACCATCTGTTTCAGGTAGAAGAGAGGCCAGGAGATCTTATTGATCTGTGTTGTGATTTTCTTGAATTTTTATTGCATGTGGGGTCCCCTGAACAGAGGGCCTAAAGCTAGAGCAAGTCTCAGGAACAAGGCTTGCAATGCCAGCAACTACTAGGTGGGATGCGTGCATGGATTCTGAAAGTGTGCTTGTACCTCTCACAATTAAATTTCCCCCTCTTTCCCTACAGAATGGCAATTTGGGGATTAGTTAAGAGCCTATCCCTAAAACTGCAAAAGGGTGTGTGTGTTTGAGAATGTAAAGTAGAAAAGTCACTAAGCCAGTCCTCAAAGTAGAAGAATCAGTAAACCAGTCCGTAAAATAGAAGAATTAGTAAGCAAAAGTCAGTCTTCAAAAGCGGGCATTAAAAAACTAAACTTATTCAAGGTTAAAAAACTTTTTTAAAAATCTTTTCAAAAGTACCCTCCAATATCACAGCAACTTCCATGTGACTCTGGGCTAATGGGGTGTGAACAAGCGTCCCACTTCTCCATGGCGAACTCCTGCTTAATAAAAAGAAATGTTTTTGCTCTACCCTGGTGGCTGGACCGCCATCCCTTCTGATCCACACCTGTGGCTGCAAATTCCAATGCAGAGGGCCATGCGCCAAGGGACGTTGCCAAGGGACGTTTGACTTGCTTCACAGTTCTTTGTTTTTCTGCCCTATGTTTTATTTTCGCTCTTTGCAATCTTTCTTTTGTCTTGTCTTTGCCGGTCTCATTTTATCCTCTGCCAGAGAAATCCTGTTTGAAATAAAATGTGATTGTTACTGAAATGTTTCCTTCTCATTTATTTTTACACACACACACACACACACACACACACACACACACACACACACACACACACACACACACACACACACACACACACACAGATAGATACACACACACATATAGATAGATATACACACACATATAGATAGATACACACACACACACACACACACACACACACACACACACACACACACACACACACTGTATATACAGTACTGTATATGCTCCGGGGTAAAGGGTACCCCGTCACTCATGGATGTTGCTTTCCTTTGGTTTGTGGACTATGCACCTACTCACTGTGAGTGCTGTAATCTTTGGGTTCTTGGGTATTACAGGGAATGGGGTGGAAAATGGAGCATCAAAAATAAAAATCTGGCTATTCTGATTCAGTGCACAGTTCCTGAATGTGATGATTGTTGTTGTTCAGTCGCACAGTCGATTCCGACCCTTTGCGACCCTATGGACCATCGTTCTCCAGGCGCCTCTGTCCTCCACCATCCCCCTCAGTCCTCCCAGCTCTGTGCCCATTGTGTCTACAATACCATCTATCCATCTCATCCTTGGCCTCCCCCTTCTTCTTTTGCCCTCCACCTTTCCCAACATCACGGCCTTCTCAAGTGAATCCTCCCTTCTCATTTGATGCCCAAAGTACTTTAGCCTCATCTTTACTATTTGACCTTCCAATGAGCAGTCAGTGTTGATTTCTTCTAAGATTGACCTATTTGTTCTCCTCGCTGTCCAAGGTACCCTCAAAACTCTCCTCCAACACCACATTTCAAAGGCATCTATTCTTCTGCGTTCAGCTTTCCTAATTGTCCAGCTCTCACATCCGTACATTACCACTGGGAATACCATTGCTTCGACTATTCTAATTTTTGTTTTCAAGGTGATGTCTCTGCTTTTCACTATGTTCCCCAGGTTTCTCATGGCTTGTCTCCCTAGAATCAGCCGCCTCTTTATTTCATGGCTGCAATCTCCATCTGCAGTGATCTTAGATCCTAAGAACGTAAAATCTGTCACTGCTTCTACTTCTTCCCCATCTATTTTCCAGGAACTGATCGGGCCTGTTGCCATTATCTTGGTTTTCTTGACATTGAGTCTCAAGCCAGCTTTTGCACTGTGATGATTTTGTGATGATTGGAGAACCTCAATATCTCTGAAGTGGGTAAAAGAATGCAATGTTGGCAGTAGGTAATGAGGTGCTCCCATCCAAAGGGACACCCCCAGAACTTCAGGAAACACAAGGGCGCCGGAAGTGCCAAGGTTCGCCATCATGGCCTTAGAGAAAGGCCGATGAGGCTCACTGCAGTGGCTTTACCAGATGTTGTTGTGTCCTGTTCCTTAAACATGTTTGTGGTACTAATTAGTGGGTTAGCAATGCCTAGTGAATTAGGCCAGTTCTCAGCTATGCTCCCCTCCCCTCTTCCAAATATGAACCTTGTTGGGTAGCTTACTCAACCGGTGGCTGCTAATGGATGTTAAACTGGCTTCCATGGGAACAGGCTTATTAGTCACCAGTTGCCTAATTGGCTGGAGAATCCGTGAGAAGCAAGTCGCTGGCTTTGGGGGAAGGTCCATAAGTGCATGCAACTGTGACATGTGTGTGTTTTCTCTTGCTGGCTTTGGTACCCATGCGTGCAGCTGTGAACTCAGAAGGGCTCTTCTGGATGGGCCTGTGTGTGTGTGTGTGTGTGTGTGTGTGTGTGTGTGTGTGTGTGTGTGTGTGTGTGTGTGTGTGTGTGTGTGTGTGTGTGTGTGTGTGTGTGTGTGTGTAACTTCATCCTAAGGGGGGTGAGCAGCCAAAATTCTTCCTTAGTAACCATTTAGAGCTGCTGTTGTGAACCTTGGCACTCCAGATGTTCTTGGACTTCAATTCCCAGAAGCTCCCGGGAATCCTCACAAATGGGTTTACTGCGCATATGCACCTGGAGTGCCAAGGTTCGCCATTGCTGATGTAGATAATTAGATGAGAAAAAGGATTTGTTAATGATCTTCCTAACCCTTGCAAGATTAATTATAGCAAAACAATGGAAAATTATTCCCAACTGGTATAAAGAGGTATGGGACATTGCTCTAAATCTAAATGATAAATTAGCATGGGAGCTTAATACTGATCAGATTTGGAAATGTTTTCTTGAATTTGCAATGAAAAGGCACTTTGGATGTAAACATGTCCAAGAACCTCTGGAATTTTGGGAAGGCGAAAATTCAGGTTGATAATGTTATTACAGCTAAATAATGATAGCGGCTCTCCATGTTGGTGTTGGGTGCGCACAGTGTAGAAATTGCATATCTAGTAAGAAAGTACTGTACTTAACAAACCATGGTTTATCACATAGTAATGAATAACAAATAACTAAGCATTTAAGAAACTAGTAAATGTTTCCCTTGCTCAAAAGCCAGTCGCATCTGACTCTAGGGTTCAGTGCTCATCTCTGTTTCAAAGCCGAAGAGCCGGCGCTTGTGCTTCCGTGGTCATGTGGCAGGCATGACTAGACCCCGGAGCGCACGGAATGCTGTTTAAGAAACTACAAACTACTTAAATAATTATAGAAGTAATCAAAAGTAATTACGTATTAGTATTGAATAGAGATTTTTAACTATTTGAAATAAGGCTAAGCGTTGTTAACAGCTCTACTTATAATTACTTAATTGTCAACTGTCTTTCTACCATTATTTTTCCAGTTATCTTTTTTTCTCTCTTATTCATCACTTTTCTTGTATAATTGTTTAAGTTTCAATTTAACTCTTTATTTACTCAATTTAACTCTTTATTATTAAAAAAAAACGATGTAGAGAATTTAATGACTCGCCTTTCCTTCTGATCCCCCAACATATAATGCTAGTACAGTGTTCCTGGGCTAGCACACATCATCCTTAGGAACTGCACTACCCATCTTTCTTCCATCTGTGAAATTTTGACATAAAGCATCTGGTCACGGGGAGGGGGGGGGGGCGGGTAGAGAGTGTTGCTGGCCAGGAATTTTATGCGTTCCAGGACAAAAAATGTAAAACACAAACGCCTATATTACCCTTTTTTTTTCCTTGTTACATTTGTGGGATGTTACACATGTTTGCCAATCTCTGGCTTTCTGGTTGGAGCTGAGGAATGGAAGCTGTCTGTTTTTATTTCCTGATGGGCAAGACTAGCACCCACCTGCCCAATAAAACATGCCACACCTTGCCGCAGAGAAATTACTTTAGGCGCATAAGAAAGGCTGTGAAAATATGTCCAAACCTTTAGACACCTGTGAGCCAAGGTGCTTGGGATTTTCCCCAGCTATTGCATCCACTCCAGAATTTTATAATGCTTTGGAGGCTCTTTCAGGCGTTTAGAACTGTTTTGCATGTTGAATCGCAATCGGGTAGCCAGTCGTATCTGACTAGGGTGCGGTGCTCATCTCCGTAAACAGCCAAAGAGCCAGCGCTGTTTGCCTCTGAAGACGTTAACATGGCCCATGTGGCTGGCATGACTAGATGCTGGAGTACATGGAATGCTGTTACCTTTTCACCGAAGTGGTACCTGTTTATCTACTTGCAATGTCTTGCTTTTGAAGTCTCATTATGATTAGGCATCAGCATAAAGATCTTTTACTCCATGATCTTTCAGTTACTTCCTTTTTCTCTGGCTCCCAGTCTATTCTCTTTGTTTGGGCTGTATGTTTTGGCTGTCCTGTATTGACCACTGGTCACCAGTTATTTCCCACATGGTTCCCTTTAATTTCCCATCCCTGATTTCTTGCCGTATGCACCGGCAGAGCCTGTAGAACAGGGATGCCCAAACTATGGCCCACGGGCTGGATCCGGCCCCCGATGCCAATTTATCCGGGCAAGTTTTACTTCCGTCTCCAGGAGCGACGAGGGCAGCGTGACCCAGATGAATTGGCATCGGGGGCTGGATCCAGCCCGTGGGCCATAGTTTGGGCACCCCTGGTTTAATCAGAGAAAATGGTAGCCCTCCTTGCACACTGTACTTCCTTCCTCTGAACCTTGGCCATGCTCAAGGAAAACCTAATTCGCCCCCTCTGAGCTGACATTTGCGAAAGCAGAAACCTTTCCTTAATGCGCTAGTGTGCCCGAGATCAAAATGAGTCACACTTTGCACGTGAGCCTATGAATAAGGAAAGCAGGGCCTGTCTTGAGCGTTGTCGTCCCAGGAGCATAATTTATTCTCCGTCTGTGCTTTTCTAATTTATTCCTATTGATCCTTTACGTGCCTACTTGGGAGCATACTCTTGAAAATGAACCTCTTGAAATGGACCCGGAAGTTGTGCCATCTGCTTGTGTTGGTGAGGCCATGTTTGTGCACAATTCACTTTCATTTTACAGGAACTGTGCATTTTCCTGTCCTAAAGTGTAAATCCATCAATTTAAGATTCCTCCCCTGCTGCTGTATTTCAGTCCTCTTTAACTTGCTCGCTGCTCCCATGTTCTCTCAGCTCAGATTTAACTCCCTGAATGAGATCATATTCTGCCCAGTGTGACACAGCATATGGGGAGAGGTGCGCCGAAGCTGATGTGCGCAGTGTAGGTGGTTGAGTTCCCCATTTATAGTTTGTGAGTTTCCTGATGATGTTGTTCCTTGTACTAACTTTGGCTTTGGTATTCCGGCAGTGTTGCTTAAAAGAGAGTCTCCTTTCAAGCCTCACGCAGAGGTATTTTGGTGCTGAACAGTCCTGTGATCGATGCCCTTGCCACATAACATTCAACTTAACCCTTGCCTCTCGGTTTCAAGGGTGGGAAGCGCATACTTGAGTCTTGCTTGGATTAGGCTTCCAATGGTTGTTGTTGGAATATACTGTCCTAATTCTTCAAGTGCTCCAGTAGGTTTTCCAGCTACCTCATCAAAGCTTGAGCCTTGAACCACCATTGCTGTGTCGTCCGCATAGATGAACAGTTTTGTATTGTCAGGAACTGCCTGGTCATTGGTATATATATTATACAGTGTTGGAGACAATATGCTTCCATGAGGCAGACCATTCTTCTCCATCTGTCGTTCTTTCCATTCATTGTCCCATAGAATCTCTGGTTCTGAAGGAAGCTGCCAGTGGCCCTCGTAAGCTTGTTATCTTTGGTAAGCTTATTTATTTTATGGAGCAGGATCCTAGGATTGACAGTATCGTATGTTGCAGTTAAGTCAATGGAAGCCACTCCCGTAATTTGCTTTCTTTCGAAGCCATGCTCAATGTGTTGTGTAAGGTTAATGATGTGACCACAACATGATCTGACCGGCTTGAATCTTGCTTGCTCCTTTAATCCCCCCCCCCTAAAAAATGAGTGCCAACTCCTCTGTTCCATCCAAAGTTGACCCTTCATAGCCTTCCTTATGTCCATCGTAGCTTTAAATTGGTCCAAATCTTCCACTGATTTAAGGAAGATTTCCCTGTATTTTAATCTCTGGGTGGGCTGTGGTGGGGCTGGTTGAAGGCCATATAGAAGATGTCGTTCAGATATTAATGATTTAAGCCTCCTCTTTGCAGACAGCGGGATGGGGTGCAGGTGGGGATACCGGCTAGGTTATAGGCCTTCTCTAGGGAGGTAAGATTTAGACATCCTGTGCTAATTCTACTGATTTTGTTGAATTCAATATCTCCTTGCACAGCATATGCCGATTTATACCAAACTGGGCTGGCGTATTCATCAGCAGAGTAGCAAAGGACCAAGGCTGTTGTTTTAAGGTCCCTTTACTTGTCTCCCCAGGTAGAACTCATTAATTTCTGAAGAGCATTTGATATGCTAAAAGCCACTAACCTCTTGCATGGAATGCCATGCTCTTGGCCTTGGGTCCAGTCTGCGCAGTCTGCCGTCTGTATTTGCTTATGCTCCGTTCACGTCCATAAAACAGATTTGGACGTCTTACAGGTTTCTGGCTTTGTGAAGGTCCACCTCCACATAGGCAACCCTTGGATAAATTAGGCCAGGGATTGTCAACATGCGGCCCGCGGCACCATTTCATGTCGAACACACACACACACCCCGCTTCCACCACACCACGAAGTGCCATGTGCTGGAGGGAGGGCAAAATGGCCGTCCAGCCCCTGAAGCTGTCTGAGGGAGTGTGACTCAGCCCCTCGCTTAAAACAGGTTTTTAACCTGTTTTTATGTTTCTAACTCTTGTACGCCGCCCTGAGTCGGGTTCGCCTGAGTGGGTGGGATAAAAATTGAAGAATTAAATTAAATTAAAGGCTGAGAACTCCTGAATTAGGCCTTGCTTTTTTGTCGACGAAAACAGATTCTTGAGTTCCAAACCTAGGAAGAAACTATGGAACAATTTTTGACCCTCCAGAACATCTGCAACTTCTATTTCTGCAGAAAGTGAAAAAGTAATAAGCGAGCCAGAGACCAAGTGCGCATGTTAAGTGCATAATGACTGTGATGTCATTAGTATAAATCTGGTGCTGTTCAGGGAAGTCTGTTCCGTTTTAAAAATATACAGTGAGGTCCTTGAAGGCGAGGCGTCCAAATCTCTGCCATCTCAGTCTCCCCCATACATTGTAGATAGAATATATATATATATTCCCATTGATTTCTCTGTCTGTCTCGGTTCTGAAACCCAACCCAAAAGAATGATAATAGCACATCGTCTGCTGTTCCTAGTCAGCCTTTTTCTCGGCCACCTCTTCTGTCCTTCCTGTTTACATTCCTCACTTGCTTCCAGAATTTGCCAAAACTTGTGCATGGTTTAACCCTTTCGCTCCCATCGAATGCACTGTGAGTTGTTTTTTTTTTTACAAAAATGACTTCCTTTCAGAGCAGATAAAAAGCAAGACTGGAAAAAGAAATATGTTATTTATTTTTCCATTTGTACGACTGGCTTTCGAGCAAGGGAAACTTTTACTATGATAACGGAGCAAGATTTTGCTGATTGGCAGAATCTATTATACCTGTGATGGCGAACCTTGGCACTCCAGATGTTCTTGGACTTCAATTCCCAGAAGCCCAAGCCCCCGTGAATCCACACTTACTGCAATTCATCCGGCTGTGCCGCCCTTGTCACTCCTGGAAGCGGAAGTAAAACGCGCCCATCACGGGGGCTTGGGCTTCTGGGAATTGAAGTCCAAGAACATCAAGTGCCAAGGTTCGCCATCACGGTTCTATACTGTGTCACTACAGTTGAGAAGCAATCTCATGAAAAGTCTTTTTACATTTTTTAGTTTTGGTTTTAAAAACAACAACAACCCTACCACCTAATACTAACAGCAGCATAGTTCATCATGCATATCATGCACGGTGCCCATGCTAATCCCCCCCCCTTTATTCAGTTTTTGCATTTGATACAGTGAAAAAGAACATAGGAAAGAATAGTGATAAGATGTGCATTCTGCTCTTCAGCAAACCTCCATGGCACCTTACAAAATAAAAATAAAATAAATGCTTTTGTTTATTTTTTCCATTTAAATAGTAACTTTTAGACACTTTAAACCAGGCATTCTCAACCTTTTTAAGCTGGGGGCCAGGTCGCGCTCCCTCAGGCAGCTTTGGGGGCTGGATGGACACCACATGACCCTTCCTGGTGTGGTGGAGGTGGTGGGGAGCCACATGAAATGGGCCACATCTAGCCCATAGGTTGAGAATCCCTGCTTTAAACTTTCAGTTCTAACCATGATGTTAAAATGCCACCTGACTGGGAAGAGACGATCCATGTACAGTACCTGCAAACATTTTAAAATAAAAACAATCTATTCTGATTAGATTGTGATCATGTATTATTAGTCATGTGGAATTAAAAGCTGTTTTTCTGTGTAAAAGGGGGGACGGACGGACACTGGTTTTAAGTTAATCGGTTTAAATGGCCCAGTAAAGTGTTTGCTATATGTAGTACGGATGTCTTTCTCCCTACCTACCGGTTCCTCTAAGTAGCAAGCCATCATTACAGAGGCTGAAATTGGGGAGAGATCATCTTATATCTAGGATAGTCTAAAGTCAAATAGCAGTTAACCCTTTGTACAGTCAACTAGGAATCTCTCTTGGTTTGAAAGAGATGCCTGCAGAAGCCTGTGAATTAATGGCATGATGAAAGGTTTTTTTAGACTGGTTGTAAAAGGCTAGATATAATTGCAATTAAACTATTTATTTTAATAGAACAAAGTTGGTGCCATTGCTTTGTTCGGGAGGCAAGTGGGTTTTTAAAAGGGAAATTGTTTATTTTAAGTCCCATTTGGTGTGGTGCCTAAAGGCAAATCTTGCTTTTTTCATCACGGCGGCGTTTCTTGGTTGATGGTTCATGTGACTTGTCAGCTGAACTCCGTCTCTTTGAGGAGCAGTCGGGGGATATATAATTCATTGAGGCCAAGGTTTTAGGGTATTTCCACTCTTTTCAAGCATTTGCATTTCAGATGAGCAACCCAAGTAACTGTAGTTAAAATCCTTTCGCTTGCAACCTTCTTAGTTGCGCTGGGTTTTGATAATAGTTCTGCCTGTGAGGTTTTCTGTGCTCTTATATTCCTTTCTTATATAATTGGTCTGGTCTGGCCGGACATCCCGCTACGGCAAGGGAGTAGACCGACCAGTGTTTCTCAACCTGTGGCTTTTGGACTTCAATTCCCAGAAGCCTAAGCCAGTTTCCCAAAGCACTGATCAGTTAATGTCCTGGCTTAGGCTTGTGGGAATTGAAGTCCAAAAGCCAAAGGTTGAGAAACACTGGAGTAGACCCTACAGCCAACGACTCAACGTCAAGTGTTGGGCAGAGGTAAATAACATGACTCCCCAAAGGGGCTAATGGCTATGGGCGGATGAGCCCCTTTAGGTGGGGTGATGGCCCCACTCCTCCGTGGAGGAAATGCCACTGGGAACCATCCTTATTGGCAAAATGAGCGGAGGAGGAACTCTGATTCCCAACAGTCATGGAGGCGGAAGAGGCCATGCCAGATGGACTGGCTGTGAAGGCGCACCTTGTCCATATCTTCAAGGGTGCAGCAGTCCAGGTGTCTAATTGTGCATGTCTCATTTCATATGTGCCACAGAAGATGGCTCCGCGATCGCAGTGTGTGGGTCACTTCATGGCAAGCTGGGATGCGCCTTAAACGAATACACACCAGTGGCATTTTTCCTGCTTCGGGTGGTGGTGGTGGTGGTGGTGGGATGCACTCTCTGATACGAGTTGCAGAAACAGGTACCTGCAGGTTGTAGCTGAGATAGTCTCCTTGCAGCGATAGCTGTATCCAGGACTGTTGAATAGTTTTCAGATTGGCAAATAGGCCTCTCTTGGTGAACATCCTTGGGTGTTATAAGATCCGAGTGTGCCCAAACGGTGCATTATCGCTTTTGGTCAGGATCAGTTTGGGGGATCCGAGGCCAGACCTTTTCTGCTGCTTACTTGTTGCTTCCCAACCTGCCAATTCCACACATGTGGCCTGTTTTGTGCAGTTGTTATGCCTGGAAATTGCAATTTTTCTAGAAGGGGGGAAATGGAAAAGAAAGCAAGAAAGATTGTGGCTAGAAAAGGGGGAGCGAAAGCAGCAACGGATGCGCAGTGTGGTGCAATGGGTAAAGGCACAGACTGGGATGCAGGAGTCCTGCTTCTGGCAGTTTATAGACCAGGTTCGCCATCCCGGTCCTCCTCTACTCTCAAAGGAAGCCCAATGGCAAGGCTGGAGATCAACCCCTCTGTAGCTGCCCAATTCCTTCCTATGAAGGATGTGAACCGACGGTAGCATCTTTCCAGTGCATGTGTTCTCCCAGGCAAGCTGTCGAATTCCCCCATGGTAAAAGTTGGAGTGCAGAAAGAAGTCTTGTCGTTTTATTTTTATCCCTATTGATTGCAGGATTCTAGCCTTAAATGTTCCACCGAGGAGGAAATCTCTGCATTTGCAGAGTTGGCAAAATTAAAAATTTAGTAACCTTAGCCAAACATTGCAGAGATGGAGAGAAAGGGCTTCTGTTAACCCTGCAGCATCTGAGTAACTTTAGTAGTAGTAGTAGTAGTAGTAGTAATAATAATAGTTTCATGCCAGAAATTATTCTGGGTTGAAAGGATGTTTGCTGGAGACACTCCGCTCGGGGAATGGCCAAATGAGGCTCCCTTTCATGTCCTCAAGAGCTGGGACAGAGACGGGCGCTCAATCCGTCATGCAGCACCCAGGTCTCAACCTGCTGACCTTCCGGTTGTCAAGTTCAGAGTCTTAACCACCAAGCCACCATAGTCCCTTGATAGACAATTTAGCCTGTTCCGTTTTTCATTGAGGCAGGTTTTCACACGTTGAATGTGCCTCACATGTGTACTTTAGCTCCTGCTTTCTCTTTCCTACCCCATCCCTCTTTCTGGTTGGTTCCCACAACATCTAAGTGACGCATGGTTCCCCCACACCAAGAGATGAACGCAACATTGCCAAGATCACTGGTGGGCTGCTACTATTCGGCCCTTGTTCTTAATTGACAGATGGAGCTGGGGAGACCCAGAGAAAGTGGCTCCTGGTAGCGCTCTTGCCATTCCTTTGTGAGGGGGTTTGACAAATTGCCCAAAGCATTCTGGCCTTGTAAACCACATCTTCTTTGCAGTGTCATGTTTCTCTCCCAGACTTGTTATTGCTACAAGTACAAACAAAGTTATAGAATCAAAAGAACAATCCTGCTTGTAGACCACACTTGTGATTTTAAAAATAAACATGGGCCTCGCATCATTTTCTGGGCATGCATCCCCCCACTTCCCCCACCCTGCCTGTCCTTTCCAAATGCTCCAACTTACCTCCTTCATTCTGCTCAACAAGACACGCAATAGACACCTGGATAGCATAGCGTGTCCCGTTTGCCACATAGATCCCATCCACCACGATAGCCTTGTCATCCATGATTCCAGGGTTTAACCCAAGGGTGCCCCCAACTTTTTGGGCTGTGGGCCTGTCACGTGGTTCAGTGCGCCAGTCACATGGTTCCTCCCACCGGAAGCGGAGGAACAGATGTTTTGCAACAGGATGAGATAGATTTTAGGCTGCCATTTTCTCTGCTTAAACTAGGGGTCCCCAAACTACGTCCCGTGGGCCAGATCCAGACCCCAACACCAATTCATCCAGCCCATGTCGCTCCTGGAAGCGGAAGTAAAATGCGACAACATGCATGTTTTACTTCCACATTTGGGAGCGGCGAGAGCAGCATGGGCCGGATGAATTGGCGTCGAGGCCAGATCCGGGCCATACTTTCGTCACCCCTGGTTTAGCCCCTTGTACTGAAAGCAGGCGTGCGGAGCCTTTGCACATCGGCAGCTGAAATTAAACCTCATGCTATCTTGGTCTTCAGTGCCTGTTTACACCAGGGTGGTCCTGTTGACTTCAGCTGAGTTTTATGGCTCTAAATGGCCATTAAACTGTGCGCGGCTGAGTGTGCGGTCTAACTAGAGAGAGAGAGAGAGATTGTCTGGTGTAAGACGGCTCTTTGTTAAAATGCATTGGGTTTTTAGAACATCAGAGGAAATGGGTATCCACAGAAAAGCATTACCTGATTTTTCTCTCTGTAGTTTGAGAGTCATATTTAAAAAAAGGAAAAGCAGCCATAATGAGAGGAACCTGATCTCCAACCTCTTGCCAGACTCGAGAGCAGAAGTCTTGCCATGTTTTAAGTCCTACTGAGATGCCCACCAAGAGAGGGAAAAGTCTACCGAGGAGATTATGAGTCATGTGCTCCAAGGACTGATGCAAGGAGGTAATATATCCACTTATGCTGGATAACATTCTCACAGGGGATTGTTATGATATGGAGCAATACTTTGCTGCCTGACACATTTTAGAGCTTTTAGGACTTAAGGTCTTGACAGAATTGGGTACTTCCAGAGGAGACTTGAGTAGCTCAGAGGTCTTGTCATCATTCCTTGCGTTATGGAGGTATCCGATTGATCCGTTTTAGAACCACTGGAGCCCATAAGACTTACTTTGGGGTACCACAACTAGCAGGCTTCCCAGATCAACTTGGCCATGGCCCATGTGGTTCTGGTGAAGTTGTAGCCTTGAAAAGCAATCTCCAGGTTGCAATTGTGTGTGTGTGTCTGTGTGTGTGAAGGATGCTGGATCGGAGTGCCCAAACTAGTAGGGGAAGTTGGAAGGGCAGTATTCTACTTGTTGTTCTGCCGAATGCGAATATTGCCGATGCTCGTGGCGATCAGCCATGAAGACTGTCCTGAGAATCTAATGCAGTAGCTTCTCATCTGCCTTCCACATCGCAGCATGAAACCCATTGCACCAATGATCCAGTGCCATGAGTCACTTTCTGGTCCTGAGCCCTTCTGGCACACAAAGTCCTCCTCAGCTCCAGGCCAGGATGGATGAAGCTCCTGCCCTCCATCCAGAGGCATCCAAGTGGGACCATTTAATCCACTTGGAGACCATTACCCTTCCCTGTGGACTTTGGCACCCAAGGCCATTAGTCCTTAGGGTGGTCGGGTTAGTTAACCACCGCCTGACACTCAGCGTTGAGTCACTGTCAGTAGGGTCTACTCTATGACCATAGAAGGATAACCTGGCCAGACACAGGGAATGGCAATATAGGTATCTATAAAATAGCACAGGTTGGTCTCTCATGGGTGGATGGAAGGGAAATCATAGGCTAGGGGAAAGACTGAGAGGTGGAGGCCAGTATATCCACATCTGTTTGAGATATTGGAGCTGGCATTCCAGTCATTGGTGTTTAGAAATAATGTGTTCATTGTTGCAGCCTCCACTCATCTCAAGGTCTCAGGATAACATGCTCGAAGCGTAGCTTTCTCAGAAATGCTGTACAACTTCGGAGGCGTTTATTGCCCTTGGAAGTAACCCCTGGTATCAGTTCCAGACTGGATGAAACATTTGTATGTCAAGGACAAGGTTGTTCCTGTGGTGGTTCTGAATTATGAGCATAATATTGCCTACTACCTTGTTGCATTGTTACACTTCGTTGGCTCAAGGTTGAGTCTTCACCAGAGATGAAGTGATGCTGTGATTCACGCTTGTGGAAGAAATGTGATCACACAAAACATTTCCTAGTAAACAACTCTTTCCTCAACCAGTAGACCAAGGGTGCTCAAACTACGGCCTGTGGGCCAGATCCAGCCCCAGACACCAATTCTTCCAGCATGCGCTGCCCCTCGTTGCATATGGGCACATTTTACTTGCGCTTCCAGGAGTGTTGAGGACAGCATGAGCCAGAAGAATTGGCATTGGGGGCTGGATCTGGCGCACAGACCGTAGTTTGGGCAGCCCTGGTTTAAGCAGAGAAAATGGCAGCCTAAAATCTATCTCATCCTGTTGCAAAACATTGCAAGGCGCATTTGACTCCCGCTTTTGGTGGGAGGAACCACGTGACCGGCCCATGTCCTGAAAAGTTTGGGCACTCCTGCAGTAGGCACTCCACTCACCTCTGAAGGGCTGGTGGCCGAAGCCTACGTAGTTACAAGCCAAGAAATGTAATTTTGGCTAGGCTGGGAGGAGCGCACAGATAAACATCAGCGGCCCAGACTTGGCAAAAGAGACAGCAAGGAAAGGTGAAGAGGTGAACATTAAAATGCTTACGACAGGTCAGCAAGATCAGTTAAATAAGTGCCTTTCTAATTCAACTAATAAAACAAGGGGGCTTTATGCAAAGTTACTTTCTTCGTTCTTCCAAAAATATGAGAAACATTTGGCCTCTGGATTTCTGAAGAAGAGCCATGCCTGCTTAAACATAAGAGCATTTGTATGTCTGCGCGGGTATTTAGCTTGGCCTTCTCCGTGCCATGGAGCGCTGGTGGGTGTGCTTTCTCTTAATGTCTCTCGGTGCACTCAGTCCACACACACACACACACACACACACACACACTTAAAAGTGGGCCACTGCTTGTGCAGAACGAAACCTCCTGGCAAAGAGAGCAGTTGCTTGTGTCGCACCTGGTAAGTCATCGAAAACTGTTTGGCACCAATGTGTCTGGTGCAAGAGCGGCGGGATGTTTGATGTGGTTGTATTGCTTTCTCCCTATTGATCTTAAATCATGGTTTGTGTTAAAACTGTCTAGATTGTGACAGGTTTTGAGGACTTATTTTACTCCTCTACTGCCTTATTCCTTAAAACATAAGATATTTGGTGCCATAAGTTGTCTCACTCCAGAGTGTGTAAGGAGCGGTGCATTTTCCTGTTTTCAAATCAGAAGCGGAGCAAGTGCTGGTTTCCCTTGGTTGTAATGCTGCTGCTGTGCTTTGTGCGCAGAGTGGCAAGTGGGATAACTATGGCGATCCCTGTATCTCAAAGCAAGGCTGAACTAGCAACCCATCGGAACCGTACCTGTGTGGTTTATTATCTCCCATAGAATAATTGGGTCTCTGAGAACTAGAGATAGTTTAGCAGACCAAGCAGAGCTGAAGCCCACTAGGAAGGGTGAGGGTCCCCAATGGGACTGAATGGTCCCACCTGAATCCCTCTGGATGGAGGGAAGGAGCTTCATCCATCCTGATGATGAGGACTTTGCGTGCCAAAAGGGTTCAGGACCAGAAAGGGACTCACAGAACTGGATCAGGGGTACTATGAATGTCACGCTGCAATATGGAAGGCACATGAAAGGCAACCGCATTATGTTGTCCTCAGGACAATCTTCATGTTTGATCACCATGAGGAACGCCAATATTCGGAATCAGATATGGAAGAAGCAGGATAATAATAAGCTAAGACGCTGACTGGGAGGCGGAAGGTCAGCAGTTCGATTCCCGAGGACTGCAGGATGGAATGAGCATTCCCGTCTCTCTCCCAGCTCCTGCCAACCTAGCAGTTCAAAGGCAAGACATTGCAAGTAGATAAATAGGGGCCACATCGGTTGGAAAGGTAAACAGCATTCCGTGTGCTCCAGTGTCTAGTCATGCTTGCCACATGACCACGGAAGCGTCTGCAGAAGCAGACAGCGCTGGCTCTTCGGCTTTGAAACAGAGATGAGCACTGAACCCTAGAGTCGGATACGACTGGCTTTCGAGCAAGGGAAACCTTTACCTAATAATAATAATGATAATAATAATATGGTCCCTGAGCTATGGGTGGAAATATTTTTGCAGACCAAGCAAAAATAGGACTGCATAGAAGAAGCAAAGGCTGCTCTTGCCGGCAGAAATGCTCGGGGCAAGTGGGGGGGAAAGGAGAGCCGTGCCTAAGTTGCCAGAATGCCAGGCCACTTTCCCACATTCCTACAAGAGAGGTTCATAGCACATGCTGTTGGGAAAAGAAACAGAAGAAATCCACCCTAGCCACATCGCGTCTCCCCCCTTTCCTTTTCCCTGCCGCCGCCCCTGCATTTTTTGTGCTTCCTTGCACGACCAAGGGTTTAAGGAGGATTTACAAGCGCACATGTTTTTGTGGCATTTTGGTGGGTCTTAGTCAGGGATATTGCCCAGCTGTGGCCTTCATGTTTTATACGTTTGCGTCAAAATACCATTTTTTGTTTGATTTTGCAGTTTGTTTATAAATTTTTGTGAGCTGCCTGAAGCAAATGTTTTTAACAGTGGGACGGTGCAGCATTAAAAACTTGAAATGGAAGTGGGAGGTCATTCCTAAAACATACTCCGTGGGGTCTTGGTCTAGACCCGTAATGGCCAACCTTCCAGATGTTCTTGAACCTCAATTCCCAGAAGCCCTGATCAGCAGCAGGAGTGCTGGCTTGGCCTTCTGGGAATTGTAGCCCAAGAACACCTGGAGTGCCAAGGTTCACCATCACTAGTACAGACCAGCTTGGTGCCATTGTACATTATCTGAAAGACTCTCTCTTCCATAGTATTTGAGGATATGGGATTCTAAGTAATGAACCCATGCCATGTGAAGCCAGGTGGATGTCACGACGTAAGACATTTCTTTGGCCTCGATTATGGGTTTCCCTGGCCAGGAATGTCAGGCTTATATCCTCTGTAATAGGGACTGTAGTGACTCGGGTTAAGAAGCTCGCCTTGTTAGCTGGAAGGCTGGCAAGTCAGCAGTTCGAGACCTGAGTGCTGCATGACGGGTTGAGCTCAGCTCCTGCCAACCTAGCTGTTCAAAAGCAAGAAATTGCAAGTAGATCCATAGGGAAAAGATCTTGGGGACATGAAAGGAGCCTCGTTCGGGTGTCCCCCGAGTGAAAAATTATTATTATTATCATCTGTAATGATAGGCAAGACGTAGGTGACCGGCACACCACATGCCAACCCTTGGATCATTTTTGGAACTGACCAGCATTCTTACATGTGAAAGAAATCTTAAAAATATTAATCTTTGTTAAAATATATTTTGGGGAGGGGGGGGGAATAAACAGATTTTTTTGTTCACTTTTTTAGTGAAACCTATTTTTAAGTTTACAAAACCTCATTGTAGAATTTTTTACAGTGTATAACCATTACATCGGACTAAATAATATATGTAAGGTGGTATTAAGTCTGTTTCTTTGAGCTGTTGGTTTATTTTAAAGGATGCTTGACTTGCAGCATTGGTTTCCAAACGTCTGCCTCTTTGAGGGTTGTGCATTGATTCTGGGACTCTCGTGAGTCAAGAAGTGACGAATGCTTTGAATTATAAATAAGCAAATTATGCCAAAGCCTGACATTCTCAGGAGTAGTAAAAACCTTATTTTCCTCTGTCTGGAAGAGAAAAGTTTGTGAAGAAACTTTTAGTTAGCAATCAAATATATCTCAATTGTAGAAATAAGTCCTAATGTGTTTTAATGTATTTTCCACAGAAAAACAAGGTCCTGAGCGGAAGAGGATTAAAAAAGAGCCTGCTCCCCGGAAGCCCAGCCTGCTCTTTGGGATGGGGCTCTCAGGAATCCGCGCCGGCTATCCCCTGTCCGAACGCCAGCAGGTGGCCCTCCTCATGCAGATGACAGCAGAAGAGTCTGCCAATAGTCCAGGTATGGGCAAGAGAGGGTAAAGGTAAAGGTATCGCCCTTGCTCGAAAGCCAACCGCATCCGACTCTAGGGTTCACTGCTCATCTCCATTCATAGCCAAAGAACCAGCGCTGTCTGCGTCTGTAGACGCTTCTGTGGACATGTGGCAGGTGTGACTAGATGCGGGAGTGCATGGAACGCTGTCTAACTCCCCACTGAAGTGGTACCTCTTTATCTACTTGCAAATTCTTGCTTTCATACTGCTAGGTTGGCAGGAGCCAGGACAGAGGACGGGCAGCTCACTCCGTCACACAGCACTCAGGTCTTGAACCTGCTGACTTGCCGACCTTCCAGTCATCAAGTTCAGAGGCTTAACCACTAAGCCAGGAGTTCTCAACCTTTTTAAGCGGGACCATGCTCCCTCTGACAGCTGGGATTGGGGGGGCACAGCCATTTTGCCCTTTCTCCGCCACATGGCACTTCTGGGACAGCCTGGGGGCTACATGTCATGGTGCCGTGGGCTGCAGGTTGAGAATCCCTGCACCAAGCCACCGTACTCTTCATGGGCAAGATAATTTGTGCTTAATGTAGGAAGAGAGCCTTAGAGTTCTTCCCTGCAGATTTATTGCTCTTAAAGTTTGGAGCCTTCCCCCCCCCCCAGCTTTGTGCCTTTGCAGCTGGTGAATAGAGACCTCCCTTCATTCCTTAGATCTAAAGGCTCCTTCTTTCTTGAGAGCAACCACAGCTGCTTTCTACACTATTTGCTTCATCACAGCCTTCCATTAATGTCTCCATTGTGCGTGCAAAGGCATTCATTCCTCTGTTTCAGAAGATTCATTCCCACCCCCTTCCCCTCCTTCTCTGCCCCCATGGCCTCTATTCCAAGGCTGGGTATTAACTCTTGGACAACAGCTCCCTCTCAAGGCCTTGGCGGGGGTTTGCTTTTGATTGGGATTCCTACTCAATACCGTTTCTCTCCACCACCACCCCGCCTCTTTCCTTCCTACCCCTTGCAGTAGATACAACACCAAAGCACCCTTCTCAGTCCACAGTTTGTCCGAAGGGAACTCCTAATTCTGCCTCCAAAACCAAAGATAAAGTAAACAAGAGAAATGAGCGCGGAGAGACTCGGCTACACCGGGCAGCCATCCGCGGAGATGCCCGGCGCATCAAGGAACTCATTATTGAGGGAGCAGATGTCAACGTCAAAGACTTTGCAGGTAATCACTTTGAGCTGCCTGGAGAAGTAAAGGAATGAAGGGGCAGAACTTGATACTTGGCTCAGCCTTTATTGCCATGGTGTGGGGGTGGGGATTGGATCCTGTCTCATTAAGTTTCCTATCGTAACCTGGCTGAGTTGCTTCACAGGACCACTGGCTAGAGCAGTGGTGGTGAACCTAGGGCACATAATTACAGAGGGGGCACTCAGAGCCCTCTCTGTGGGCACGTGCGCCGTGAATCGAAACAGGCCACCTTTGCCACATAATGTGTTTAATGTGTACCTTTGCAGGTTGGACGGCTCTGCACGAAGCATGCAACCGTGGGTACTATGATGTTGCAAAGCAGCTGCTTGCGGCAGGTGCCGAGGTCAATACCAAGGGTTTGGATGACGACACGCCCCTGCATGACGCAGCCAGCAATGGTCACTACAAGGTCAGTCTTACTGAGTGGAGGTAATTGATGGTTGCCTGGGTGGGTTTTACCTGCAAAAATCCTTTCAACCCAGAATAATTTCTGCCATGAAATTATTATTACCTGGGCTCAAAGGGTCTCTCTCTCGCATTCAACTCCTCTACTTATCAGCTGTCTGCAAACCTTCAACAGCCCTCCTCATTGCTTCTGCTCTTTGTTGGTATTGCTCTACTTAAGATAAGAGAAGTAGCGGTGGACGCCGAGGGAACTAAACAAGGGAAGGACCCTCGACATCCCCTGAGTGGATATGAGCCTCAAGTCTGTCAGCTCAGATCCAGGAAGAGCTTTATGGTAAGAGCAAACATTCTTGAAGGTACTCAAGAGCAAAACCAAAATAGAAGACGGAGGAAGGAGCTCACTGGACAAGGAAGAACATTAAAGGAGGAAGAGATGGCTGAGGAACTCAACCTCCCCTACGTCACTTGGAGGGTATGGCTGAGGGTCGGCGTGCCTAAATGCAAGACCAAGAGGCTCAAAGGACACCGGGCGCTCTCTTTCCCTCCCGGCCAGACCGGCGGGAGATGAACAGGCACAGTTGGAGGGAGTTTTGGCAGGCGGCCTCAAAAGCGGGGCCGACGCTGCCGATGCTAAGAACACCGGGCACTCTCTTTCCCTCCCGGTCGGACCGGAGGGAGATGAACATCCATGGCTGGAGGGGGAGTCGGTTGCAGGGGCCGCTGCCGGCTCTCATCCAGCTAACACCGTTCTGACTGCTCCTTTGGCCTGGCCGGCCGTGGGAATTGGAGGCACCGATGACTGATATCACCTATGCCTGAGTTTATTTTCATTTAGTATTCTGAGTATCCCTCCTTTCCTGATCCTAAGGTCGGTAATGCAGTGTAAGGTTAGAGGGTTGTGGTTTTCCCCTCTCCTTATTCCTACTGGACTTGGTGTGGTGTGGTGGTGGGGGTGTTATAGTGCTATTATGTTTATTTGTTACTTTAACTGTACTTGATATGTACTTGTATATGTTATTTGAATTTTGTGGGTGGGATATTCTGATAATGCTACTGTGAAATATTGCATTTATATTAATAGTGACTGTGATTTGTTATTGTTAGGGTTTGGTATTTTGTTAATATGCTGCTTTCTATTTGAATAGTATTTATTTGCATTTAACTATATGATATGTTTGTTATACTTTGGTTTTGTTATATTGTATATTTGATTATGTTGGAAGCCGCCCTGAGTCGGTCTATAGGCTGAGATGGGCGGGGTACAAATTTAAAAATCTAAAATCTAATCTAATCTAAGTGGAGGCTGCTGGCAGACGACAACACACTGTGTGAATGTGGAGAGATACAGAACGCGGCTCATTTACTGGTCTGCCGACGACTGCCCGAAACATGTCCAGATGAAGCCTTAATGGCAGTCCAAGAAGCAAAGGTTGGGAAACACTGGTCTAACTTAATACGGCTGACATTGCCTGGCAGGAATCCTTGGCCTGACCGATTTTATAGCTAAGGAGGTGAGGGAACTGAGGTGAAGCTCTTGCTTATGGTGTTGTCTCTTAGTTCTTGGACCATGTTCTATGGATAACTGTGCTAGACTTTAGGCTACCATATCCACTAGCTGACAATTGCGATTCGACAGTTTTTCTCAAGCTTTGGTCATTTTAGTTTTTTAATCCTTCAAGAAAAAGCACCTGACTGAAGCCTCTTGGCAAGATTTTATGAACTTCTTTTATGATTTGATTTGTCCAGGTAGTGAAACTGTTGTTACATTATGGAGGAAACCCGCACCAGCTCAACAGGAGGGGGGAGACCCCATTAAAAGTTGCCAACTCCCCCACAATGGTGAATCTGCTTCTCGGGAAGGCCACCTATCCTTCCAGTGAAGAGAGTTCCACAGGTAAGAGGAGGCGGGGATGGGAAGAAGGGTGTGGTTTGAAGAACCATCAGTATGTGATATAGAACAGGGGTTCCCAACCTACGGCCGATGTGCCGGCCCCAGCACACAGCACCGTTTTACGTGGCCCACTGTCTCAACTGGAAATGGGCATCAATGCAGTTACATCAGCCATAATTTTGCTACATTCATGGCAAATATACCCAGTGTGATCAACGCAAGAACCTAACCAAGAGGGTGAGATTTGCTAACTTAAGATCCTGATGTCCTAGGCAGAATTGGACTTCAGATTTGGATTCAGTGCACTTGATTTAGTATAGAACACATGGATTAGACCAAGTAGCAGACAATATTTATTTTTTTCCCCATGTAAAAAACACATTACCCAATTGCCGACCATTTGAACAGCTATAACACGCCTTAAAATCTGTATGTGATAGGCAAATTCTGAGTTCATATTTGGAATCAGCACACTGGATATCCTGTAAATCACATGTGTTATTCCCTGTAGCAAAATCGCTGTTGTGCAGTGTAATTTATACATGCATAAGTGAAAATCACATAAGGTTTTCCACCATCAGCTTCCCAGTTCTCTTGCACAAACGTGCATCAGCTATCGGATTCAGGCCATTTCCTACAAATTGCTGTTACAGTTCTGTCATGATGTTGATCCTTATCTAGGGATCTTAATCATGCCTTCCTGCCACACCTCACCTCTTGCCCTATTGCCAACAGAATCTGCCACCTCCACCTTGGGGCAACCCCCCTCTTGAGTTCTCCTTGGCTCTGCTTGGCTCAGGCTAGTGAGGGTTCAGGGAACCAATTATTCAGAATTAGGTAGCATAAATGTGGCCTCTGCATGGTCCAATCAACCCTTGTCCCAATTCAATAGACACAAAGGATCTATGATTAATAAGGTTTATTAATGTAAGTTAAGAAAATGAGTATAGCATAAGGAATCAAACTTGCAAATGTAGTCATTCAAATTACATACTAAAATAAAGAAAACTTAACTGGTTATCTAGGCCCTCTGGCCTTATCTGACTCACAATTGCGTCCTGTGAGGCTCCCCCACGACTTGTCCATGGCGAAAGAGAGCAAGCAATTCCTCGCACTGTAGTTTTATTATTCTGATATCAGTATTCCCATGTGGGGTCTCCCAGCCAATTGAAATCAATTTGCATTCCTCTGTCTCTCACTGGTATGTAATACACAAAGACTCCTCCATCTTGAAAGTACTAAAACACAAGGTGGGTAAAAAGATCTTGAAAAAGCAGAGTTTAAAATGGGGCTTATTTCATTACAAGTTCAGATACCCTGAGCAGGTTTCTGTGGAGAATCGTCACAGCTAAGAAAGAGACTGGACTGGCAGTACCTAACTTTTGCATTCTTGTTTTTTCCCAGAGAGCTCGGAAGAGGAAGATGCTCCTTCATTTGCACCCTCCAGTTCCATCGATGGCAATAACACAGACTCTGAATTTGAGAAAGGCCTGAAACACAAGGCCAAGCACCAAGAGCCCCCAAAAGCCATCACCCCAGTGAAAGATGAGTATGAGTTTGACGAGGATGATGAACAGGACCGGGTCCCCCCGGTCGATGACAAACACCTGCTGAAGAAAGATTACCGGAAAGAGACGAAAGCCAACAGTTTAATCTCCATCCCCAAGATGGAGGTGGTGAAAACCTACACAAAAAGCAGCAGCACAACCACACCAAAGAAAGCGGCCCATCGCATCCTTTCGGACACATCTGACGAGGAAGAGGGCGCCGCCGGAGCTGGAGAGAAGCTACGGCTGACGGCACACTCCATCCAGCCCAGCAACAAGGCACGGGAGTCGGCCAATGCTAAGCAACAGAAGGAGAAGAACAAAGTGAAGAAGAAACGGAAGAAGGAGGCCAAGGGCAAAGAAGTTCGGTTTGGCAAGAAAAACGACAAGTTCTGTTCCTCTGAATCAGAGAGTGAAAACCTGGAGAGCGAGGGGGACGACAGGGACTCTGTGCGTAGCGCGACCTGTGTCAAGGACTCCAGAATCGTCTTGAAAGAGTCTTCCTCCTTGTTTAATTCCCTCTCTGCCTCCTCAGCCTCTTCCCATGGAAGTTTGGGCTCGCAGAAGCATAACCCTGCCCTTACGGAACAGCACACCAAGCACTGGAGGACAGACAACTGGAAAACGGTCTCCTCTCCTGCTTGGTCAGACGTCAGTTCCTTGTCGGATTCGACGAGGACGAGGTTGACCAGCGAGTCGGACTACACGTCCGAAGACTCGAGCCTGGAATCCCTGAAGCCTCTGCGGAAGAAGCAGGAGCCAAAGAAGCAGCGAACCCAGCACGGGGCGGCCGTAGTGGTGATCGAGAAGAAGAATTCATTCCATGGCAATGTGGACGGAGCGATTCCGAAGCTGGACAAGGAGGGGAAGGTGGTCAAGAAACATAAAACCAAACACAAACACAAAAGTAAAGACCGGGGCCAGGGGCCAGTCGGCCAAGACATTAAAATCATCAAAGCCTTTTCTTTTGACTTTGAGGACTCTAAGCAGCAAAAGCCAGAGAAAGCTTTGATGGTCGAAACAGAAAGCCCCGTTGAGAACAAGCTGAAAGCGCTTAGGCACGAGAGAGAGCACTTCAAGAAGGAAGACAAATTTCTGAAAACGAAATCCGAAGAGAAGGAGTGGCTGTTTAAAGAGGAGCCCGGGAAGAACTCCAGAGAGGAGAAATCCTCGAAAAAGGGCAAGGAAGCGAGCAAAGATGTTAATAAATCTTTCAGAGAAGAAAAGGCCAGCAAACTGGAAAAAGAAAAAACCGTCAAGGAGAAATCTCCAAAAGAGGAGAAGCCTCGAATACACAAGGAGGAACGGAAGAAGAAATCTAAGGAGAAGCAGTTTAAGGCTGAAAAGAAGAATGAGTCCAAGGAGGAAAAAGCAGCCAAAGCAGCAGAGAAGGAGAGGCCTTTGAAAGAGGAGAAGGAGAAAGCCAGGAAAGACAAAGGTTACAAAGAAGAATCCAGCTTTGAAGAGTTTAGTAATAAAAACCAGTTTTTGGAAAACGAGGACACCAAGTTCAGCCTGTCCGATGATCAGCAGGATCTGTGGCTTTCGGATTTGTCGTCGGATTCTTCTTTTGATTTCAAAGGTGAGGATAGCTGGGATTCGGCAGTGTCAGACTACAGGGAAATAAAAAATGACACGGTGGCCAAACTCATAATTGAAACAGTCAAGGAGGAAACGAAAGAGAAGAAACGGGAGAGTAAAGCAAAAGACAAGCGGGAATACGGCGAGAAACGGAGCGAAAAGGAGACTTTTCTTAAAAAGAAGGAGCGTGATTTTGTCGAGCGGAACACTGACAAGAAAAAGGACCAAATGGAGAAGCATAAAACTGTCCCTGGTTATTTGCCTGAAAAGAAAAGGAAGGACTCTGCCGAAAACTTTAAAGAGAAGAAGGAGAAAGACGGCATGGAAATGAGCCGGGAGAGAAGAGAATTGTCGGAGAGTTCAAAAGAGAGAAAAGAGGTTAAAATCAAGCAAGATGAATTTTACAGGGATGAATTCAAAGACTATGGGTGTGAAGCCTTCTTCAAAGAAAAATCTGATCCTGAATTTAGTGGGAAAAATATGGAGGCCTGGGAAAGGCATCATTTAGGGAAGGAGAAGAAGGAGGTACCGGAAAAGGAGAAGAAAGACAAACTCAAAGCAGAAAAGTACAAAGAAAAATCTAAAATGGAAGACAAAGAGAGGAACGAGAAATCTCTGCTTGACAAGAACCAGAAGGACAAAGAACTGGATAAAGGCTTTAAAGAGAAGAAAGAGAAATACAAAGATTCTCACAACAAAGAGAAGGAAAGGAAATCTTCCTTAGACCAGGGCAAAGAAAAGAAAGAGAAGAACTTTTCTGGCGACAAAGAAGACTTCCACGAGAGAAGAGAGGAGAAGAAGGGCCGAGAGAGAACCTGGTACAGCATTTTAGACATCTTCACGGATGAAAGTGAAGAAGAGAAAGAGGATTACAGCCTTACCGGGTTCAAATTTGGAGAGGGCCTTGGCAGCGAAATGCATCGGACGGACAGCCTGCAAGAGAAAGAGGAGGGCACGGGAGGAGCCGAGAGAGACCTTTACATTCCCGACAAACACCGGAAATATTCCTCCGAGAGGCAGCATTCGGCTGAGAAGCAGAAAGAGAAAGACTCCCGGGAGAAGAAGAAAGACAAAGGGCTGCTGGAGGGAGGGAAGGAGAAGAAAGAAAAGAACTCCTTCGAGAAACACAAAGAGAAGAAGGAGAAGGACTCCGTGGAGAAGTACCGGGAGAGGAAAGAGAGAAGCTCCGTCGATTCCATACAGGAGAGGAAGGCCAAGCAGAAGCTCCCGGAGAAGACGGAGAAGAAACACCTTGGAGAAGAGAAAGTGAAAAGCCGACACAAAGACAAGCTGGACAAAGAGTACGCCAAAGAGAAACGGTCTTCCAAAAGTGGAGAAACGGAGAAGAGCATGCTGGAGAAACTGGAGGAAGAAGCCCTCAATGACTACAGGGATGACTCGAATGACAAGATCAGTGAGATTTCCTCAGATAGCTTCACAGACAGGGGACAAGACCCCGTGCTCACCAGCCTCTTTGAGTCTTCTTCCCACCACCTCTCACTCACCGAGACTTCGGAAGAAAAATCATTGAAGGAGTCGTCGTCCTTGCCTTTGCCTGGCCTGCCGGATAAACTCAAGGAAAAGGAGAGGCACCGGCATTCCTCATCCTCATCAAAGAAGAGCCACGAAAAAGAGAAAACCAAGAAAGACAAAGCAGAGAAGAAGGATAAGACAGACGAGTTCAAAGACAGGAAGGATTCCACCCAATATGAAAAGGAGTTTGCGGCCGACGGAGAAGGCTTTGGCATTTCCTACGGTACCAAACCAGAGGCAGAAGAAGAACTAGACAGGAACGCAGAGTACCCATTTTCGGAAAAGAAGGACAAAAGTGAGTCTGAACGGGAACTTCCAAAGAAGGCGGAAAAGGAGAAGACGTACAACGCCACCAAAGAAAAGAAGAAGAGAGACCGGCACAAAGAGAAGTGGAAAGAAGAGAGGGAGAAGCACCGAGAGAAACACACCGACGGCTTCTTCAGACACCACAAAGAGGAGCCGAAGACCCTCAAAGAGAAAGACTGCTCTCAAACCATCAGCCTCAAAGACAAATCTAAAGAAGAACCGCCCAAACTTAATGACCTCAAAGTCAAGGAGCGACTCAAGGAGAATCAAGACAAGGAGAAAACCGAGTCTCTCAAGATGAGCAACGGGAACGATAAAATCGTGTTACCCAAAGAGAACGCCGCCAAGAAAGAGCGGCCCCGAGAGAAGCTGTTGGGCGATGGGGACCTGATGATGACCAGTTTTGAGAGGATGCTAAGCCAAAAAGACCTTGAAATCGAAGAGCGCCACAAGAGGCACAAAGAGCGGATGAAACAGATGGAGAAGATGCGGCACCGATCCGGAGACCCCAAATTCAAAGACAAACCCAAAGCCGGCGAGGACCTGCGCAAGAGGAGCCTGGATCTGACAGCTAAGAAGCCTCTCGCACTTGACCCTCAGCTGAAAGACAAGAAAAGCAAAGATCTTCTAGGCCCACTTGCCCCGATCGTGTCCCCTGAGAATAATAACAAAACCCAGCCAAGTGTTGGAGTGGATTCCAAGGACTGGATCGCTGGGCCCCAGTTGAAGGAGATCTTACCTGCTTCGCCCAGGCCAGATCAGAACCGGCCAACGGGGGTTCCGACACCCACCTCGGTGGTTTCGTGCCCAAGCTACGAGGAGGTGATGCAGACCCCCAGGACCCCCTCTTGCAGCAACGAGGACTACACGGACCTGATCTTTGACTGTGCCGACTCTCAGCACTCCCTGCCCATCTCTACCATGTCCATGAATGCCTGCTCCCCATCCTTTTTTGACAGGTATTCCAACCCTCCCAGTGGCTTTCCCGAGAACCCAAGCCAGACCCCCACCAGAACCCACCCCTCTACCAGTCTCAACCGCTCCATGTCCATGGATATCCGAAGAGCGCCAGAGGACGAATTCAGCCTCGGAGAGAAACTCTTTCGCCAGCAGAGTGTCCCAGCCTCGTCGAATTACGATTCCCCGGCCCAGCACTTAATGGAGGAGAAACTCCCTCTTTCTTCCATTCCAATGGAAAAGTCCCCTTGTTTATCTCCAGAATATTACTCCCTGGACTATGGGATTCCGTCTCCCAAGGGAGAAGCATTGCATTGCCCAACGGGGGCTGTGGGCAGCCTTGTCCCTCCCCCTGAGAGTGTGTTTTCTGGAATGCAAGCCAAATCCTCCCCTTCCCATCGAGATGAGTTGCTGGCCCCTTCTCTGGAAAGTGCTCTTCCCCCAGACCTTGGCATACCTTTGGATGTCACGGAAGAGCAACAAGCCACGGCCTCCATTATGCCCCCCGAGTCTAGCTTCCTGCCCCCCATTGAGGAACACGACTTTGGTTCTGGCCTTCCAGAACAGAACAGCGCAGAGTGGGAGGACATTCCAGAACGAGACCTCGATCCGCCTGGGCTTCCCGGTTTGATAGGCAGTCCTTCTGAGCACCCCGTGAGTTGGCCAGAGTTGCTTCCTAAATCTCCGCCGCAGGGCCCCAGTTCACCCAAGACCTTCTGTTCCATGGACTCCACCCATCCCGCGCCTGCGCCTTTCATTCCCACTGACCCTCTCTTATACCCTGGCTCCCCTGTTCCGTACCCCGCCTCGGTGATTGAACCAGGGCTTGATAAGGCAAAGGAAGAGGCTGAAGGGGTGGTGCCGGCAGAATTAGGAGCCGCTGACCCACCACAGGCCTCTTACGCAGAATCTCCCGCTAGGTTAGACACTTTATTTAATAGTGACAAGTCTGTCCCGGAAGAAGCGTCAGAGACGCCTGTACAGCCGGCCAGTTTGCCCGCCGAGTCCCAAGTGGAGGCAGTCAACAGCCTTGAGAAAGAGCCTTACTTGGAGGGCCTTGGCCCTGGCAACGCGGAAGAGCCCGTCCCGTGGCCTGATCCGTTTGCCAACTCAGAAGATGACCTGGACCTGGGCCCTTTCTCCTTACCGGAGTTGCCACTTCCCACAAAAGACGTCCCAGAGGTTGAGGCGGCAGAGCCGGAAACCACCGAAGGAGGCCAAGCAGTAGCTTCGGAAACTGTTGGCCTGGGGCTGGTAGATGTTGGTGCATCTTTGTCACCTGAAGAGGAGGATCAGGAGAAGGTGGCTCTCGACCCGCAAAGCATTCTTGCCGAGGAGCCAGTACCACCAGCCGCTGGTGAGACAAAGTCTGGGGAGATGTCAGTCAGAGGGGTTGTAGCAGAAACGCCGTGCGCTCTGGAGCAGAAGAATGGAGAAGTAGAAACCACCCAGGAAGCCCCATCCACTGATGTTCTTCTGTTGGAGACCAAGGAGGCAACAGCAGCCAGTGGTGAGGAGCTCTCGGAGGCCACAGTTGCATCTGAGGGTGCTTCTGAAGCCAATCTGAACCAAGCAATCAAGGCTGAGAACAGTGAGGTTCAAGATGTAGCGTTGGGTGCCGGCCAGACCCCTTCTTCTCAGGTTAAGGTTCCTCAGGGGAATGTCCCGCCTGAAGCCACGGAACCGGCCCCCAAACCAGTTCCTGAACCTCCCAAGCCCCCCAAAGTAGAAGAGATCCCACAACGGATCACCAGGAACCGTGCTCAGATGCTGGCCAATCAAAGCAAGCAGAACGCGGCGGCCGCAGCGGCAGTGGCAGTGGTGGTAGAGAAGGAGCACTCGCCTGCCAACACCAACGCCCCTACCACGCGGGCAAAGGGCCGTGTTTCAGAGGAGGAGGATGCCCAGGCCCAGCACCCTCGGAAGCGCCGGTTCCAGCGCTCGAGTCAGCAGCTCCAGCAGCACATCACCACCTCCACCCAGCAGACGCGGGAGATGATCCAGCAGACGCTGGCTGCCATTGTGGACACCATCAAGCTGGACGACATTGAGCCCTACCACAGTGACCGCTCAAATCCCTACTTCGAGTACCTGCAGATTAGGAAGAAGATTGAGGAGAAGCGGAAAATCCTCTGCTACATCACGCCCCAAGCCCCCCAATGCTATGCTGAGTACGTCACCTACACGGGCTCGTACCTGCTGGATGGCAAGCCCCTAAGCAAGCTGCACGTTCCTGTGGTGAGTAACCTCTTCGATGCTTATCAGAGAGTAAACAAAAAAAAAAGATGCTGTGGTACCTTAAAGACTAACTCCTGTACTTTAATGTTATCTTTCATGGATCAAGTTCACTTTGTCAGACATAAGAGTGGATATTCATGGTATACATTTAAACATATCTGAGACAGAGGCCCAGAGTAGCTTGGCAACGGTTACGGGGCCCCCTCCGCTGTTGCTGGTACAGCGTAGGCTAACTGCACAAGAGAGAGAGAGTTCAATCACCAGTTCAGCCAAGTCCGAAAGGATAATCCAAGGGGCATCATCAGAGTACAGGCTGAGGTTAGAGTCCAGGTTCGTTAAGCAGGCAGAGTATACAGAATGGAAAAATGCAACGTCGGGAGAACAAGCCTTAGCTGCTGTGGGCGGTTCCTTAAGAGTCCTCCAGCTCTGGACTTACACCTGGTAGTGGTCTCTGTAAATGAGTGTGTGCTTTTTTCCTTCTCACGTGCAGCTCGTGTCTCAGCTGAAGGCGGCATCTCTCCGAAGGGCTTGGCTCCTCCTCCACCTCCTCCTCCTCACTGACATTTGGAGCCTCGGCGGCGTGGGCTGGCTGAGCTGCTTTGATCAGCTTTGCCCTGACCAGGCAGTTCTGATCTGACACACAGGCTGGGGAGTTGACTCTTCCTCCCCGAACTCAGGGTCCCAAGGTCATCACAGCAACGTTGGTTGGTTCAGGAGATGGACATGCAAAGCAATGAGTTATTTACAACTAGCGATAAAACGCAGTCAGTTTGGTGAATTTCTCATCGAAGCCCATCCGAGGAGCCAGGTTTGCAAAATAAACATCCCAACACTACACATTGGCAGCTCAGTGGGTCAAAGCACTGCGCAGGGTTCGATTTCCCAAGAGCTACACGATGGGGGACATGAAAGGAGCCTCATTCGGGCGTCCCCTGCAAAAATCCTTTCAACCTAGAGTAATCTCTGACATGAAAACCTACACATCTCCTACTAATCATGAGTCAACTGAGGAAGCTTTATGGCAGGGATTCTCAACCTGTGGCCTGCAGCACCATTTTATGTGGACCAGCCCACTGCCTCCACCACACCCGGAAGTGCCATGTGGTGGAGGAAGGGCAAAATGGCTGACCGGCCCCCGAAGCTGTCTGAGGGAGCAAAACCCAAAGGGCCCCAGCTTAAAAAGGTTGAGAACTGCTTTACTGGATAGGCACAGCCAGAGGTCCCATGTCTTGGGTAATATCTCCCTCCCCACATGTTTAAGTCTGTTCTGCAAGGTGAATGCAACCTCTTAGTTGTGGCATTTTTTAAATTTGATAATGTCCCAGAACCCCCTGGCTAATACTGTACTCACACCTTTGTGATGAGCATCCCGCGCATGTATATCTTTTTATCTCTGCTTTCTCTTTCTGAATTCTAGTTTTGTAATTTCCCTGTTCCAGAATGGCAACTTTTAGGTCCAGCATACAATTAAAATGTTTTGAAACAGGTTTCAGCATGTCAACATTTTCCGATGTCAGATTTTGTGTCCAATCTTTGGCGAAGAGATTGTCCTGTTGGCCCTCTGCAGAGGGCAGAAGAAGGGCATTTGGGGCAGGAGATGGCATTTCTGGAGTAAACTTGGGGATGTAGCTGACACCTGGGTGTCTTGCAGGGTGACGTTCCCATCCCTGTTGCACTGGTGTTTGTTGTGTGCCAGTAGTTGCTTGGGGACTGCAGTGGGTCAAGTGGTTAAGACGCTGACTGGAAGTCAGCAGGTCAGCAGTTCGAGACCCGAGTGTTGCATGACGGAATGAGCTCCTGTCATCTGTCCCAGCTCCTGCCAACGTAGCAGTTCGAAAGCAAGAAATTGCAAGTAGAGAAATAGGGACCACTTCGGTGGGAAGGTAAACCACAGGAACATCTGCACAAGCAGAGATAAGCACTAAACCCTAGAGTCGGATACGACTGGTTTTCGAGCAAGAGTGGCCTTTACCTACTTGCTTGATGTTGGTGTGTGTGTGTGTGTGTGTGTGTGTGTGTGTGTGTGTGTGTGTGTGTGTGTGTGTGTGTGTGTGTAAGTAAGCAGGGGTCTCCCACCGAGAGCTTTGGGAAGCGAACTACCAGGGTGGGGGGGGGGGGGAGAGAAAAACGGGGGGGGGGGAGTTTTGAAGATACAGCAGACGTTTCAATGCCGATTTCTGCTTATTGTGTGTTTCAGATCGCGCCCCCTCCATCCTTGGCGGAACCCCTCAAGGATCTCTTCAAGCAGCAGGAAGGAGTCCGGGGCAAGTTACGGCTCCAGCATAGCATTGAGCGGGTAATTGCTAGCCTTTGCCTGTCCCCCAAAACCTGCTTGGATTGGGAGCGTGTAAGGAAGGGGTGCTCAAACTGTTCGGGACGCAAACCGGTTACGTGATTCAGCAAGGCCGGTTACGTGGTTCCTCCCACCAGAAGTGGAAGTAAAACTATGGCTTGTGGGCTGGATCTGGCCCCTAATGCCATGGAGACACATTTTACTTCCATTTCTGGGACTGGCGAGGGTGCCATGGGGTGGGGTGGCTGAATTGGCTCGGGGGGGGGGGGGGGCAGATCAGGCCCATGGGCCATAGTTTGGCCATCCCTAATGTTAGGCCTTCCCTGTCCTCTTTGAGGAAGGAGGGGGAGGGTCCTCCGCTGCTGCCCCTGCTCCCTTCCTCCCTCCTGACACTCCTTCCTCTTCTTCCTGCCCAGGAGAAGCTGATTGTGTCCTGTGAGCAAGAGATTCTACGGGTTCATTGTCGGGCCGCAAGGACCATCGCCAACCAAGCCGTGCCCTTCAGTGCTTGCACCATGCTTCTGGACTCAGAGGTGTACAACATGCCTTTGGAAAATCAGGTCTGGGACTGTTTTTTCATGGTCACATTTCTCTCTTGCCTCTTCCATGCAGGTACCTGGAGTGGCAGGATTAGGATGCGCGGGTGAGGTAGAGGCAATGTGCTGTATGCTGGAGTGACTCTGAACTCGTCCCTCCTGGGCCCACTTTGTGGCAGGAGAAAGGCTACTTCCCATGGCTGTGGCTGAGCGGAACAATCTCCAGGATCCTGCCATCTGATGAATTCATATACTTTTGCTGATAAATGATTCAAAAGTTGTTGGAGTCAACAAGGTTGATCTGTCCATATTCTGCTTTTGGTTTTCTCATAAAGGCCACTAAAACAGTTGAAATCACTTAATAACAGCGGCAGCCCTGGCAGGAATATCACTGAGAAATAAACAGTATCCAAAGTTACGGAGTATTTAACAGCAGCCATCCTTAGGACTCAATTGAACCAAAAATTCTGTGCTCAAACTGGCAAACCTTTAATATTTAGCGTATTTTTTTAATTTACTAGATTTCTAGGCTGCCTTCCTCGCCTTGGCAACCCAAGGTGGCTCACATCAATCAAAACCATCTTGTACATTAAAAATCAACCACTAAAACAGTAAAATGATTAAAATCTAAAAACCAATAGCCCTTTAATTAAGACCTCAAACAGGGCTAGATGAGCCAGCGCAGCTCGGTTGTGCTGCCAGACGCACCCCAGAGCCAGGTTTTTAGAGCCTTCCTGAAGGGATACACCTCTGCCTGGAGGCGCAGCTCTGGTGGCAGGAGGTTCCAAAGGGCCGGGGCAGACACCGAGAAGGCTCTCCTCCTGGTCCCAGTTAGATGTGCGTCCCTGGCTGATGGGACCACCAGAGAGCCCCTATGGCCCGCCCTCGTAGGACAGGTCGAAAACCTTGAGACGATGTGGTCTCTTAGATATCCTGGCCCATTGCCATGAAGGGCTTAACCAGCACCTTGAAATGCACCAGGAAGCATACTGGTAGCCAGTGTCTCCTCCCCACACCCCCACACCCCACCCCAGCCATTCCATCACTGGGGGGATAAAAGGACCCTGGGAATTTGGGCTATCGGGCAGCCAAAGAAGAGGAGGAGGACGCCAAGTGGCGCGCCTTTGCCGAGCACCGCGTCTCCTCCCCACCCCACCCCCAGCCATTCCATGCTGCCATTGTTGCACCTTAATTGTATATTACCTCTTTATATGGAGTGTTGCTCTTTATATGGTTTTATATGGATTGTGTCTGGGGAAACTGATGTAATTTGTATCTGTAACTTGTAGCTTATTTCTGCTCTTCATATGTTGTTGCTTTCTATGGTTTGACTGGGGAAATTGACTTAACTTCGATGTAATTCTTTGTAATTGTATATTGTATCTTATTGGACTTTTTTTGTTAATTGACATGTTGTGGGGCCGCCCTGAGTCAGCCCTGTGCTGAGAAGGGCGGGGTATAAGTCAAATAAACGTAAACAAACATTGTATTTGTGAGCACACCTCCATAAACCCTCTCTGCCTCTTACGCAGTGAAGCCAAGGATGAAGGCGTTCTTCCAGACGACACGGGTACCAAAGAGATGGCACAGGTTGTGGTACTGAGGTTGGGGGTCCCTTCCTGAGAGGTTGTCCTGCTCTGAAAGGAAGAAATCAATATTTGTGAGCACGCCTGTACCCATTTCTCAGAAGGGAAAAGGTCCGCGCACTACGGTCTGAGATGGAGCCACCGTCACAAAGAAGGAACAATTGTGCAGGGAAAGGAAGGAGGGGGGTGGAAAGGGCGCTTAAAACCGGCAGCAAGGAACAGCCACGGATTCATGGCACGGCAGGTTTGGAAGGGATCTCCGTGGTCTCATTGCATTAAAGTCCAAAGCTTCCCTGGCTGAGGACCGCTCAAGCCCTGCTCAGAAGAGCGGATCTTCTACCTCCTTTGGGGACCAAACGTTCCTTGGCCCAGCAGGCATAAATGTTTGGGAGGCCCTTCGAAGTCAGCATCACATTTTCCTCATCATTGGCATCCCTGCACATTTCATTCATTTCATTTTCATTTATTTGATTTATATCCCGCCCTACTTGGCCAGGGCCAACTCAGGGCGGCTTACAACAAGTAAATTAAATACGGTATAACAAGAGAAAACAATATAAACACACAAAACACAATAGTATACAATTACAAATCAATACAAAATTAGTAAACCATGTACATAAGCAGAAGGCAATACAATCCATACCAATATACCAATACTCATATCAATATACAAAATAAATAAATAGACAATAAAATGCCAAAAGTCCAAGAAATACAATTCAAAAATACAATAGCATTATACATAATAAATACACCAAAATACTATAAGGTAAAGGTTTTAAACAAAATATCAAAACATCAAATACAATAAAATGACATGATTCTCTCTCTCTCCCCTGCCTCCACTTATGAGATCTCATTATCGATCCAGCAGTGACTCACACAGTGTGGTTTGCCTCTGGTTACTCACAAGTAATGCTCTTCCTCTACTATTATGTCCTCATGTGCCATATCAGATTCCAAATATTGGCTCCCATTGTGGCGATCAGCTATGAAGATTGTCCTGGGAGCAATATAATGCATGCACTGGCTTTCTGTTGGCCTTCCACATCGCAGCGTGGGATCCACAGTACCACTGATCCAGTTCCATGAGTCACTTGTTTATTTTTAGTTTAGTTATTAAACTTCTATCCTGCCCCTCTAGGAAAAACCTTCCTACCCAGGATGGCTAACAGCATAAAAACTCAACAGATACAAACAAACACAAATATTAAAAATTTTCCTATAACAGCATCAAACCTATTTGTGGCACAGAGAGACAGAGCCCTTTTGGCACACAAATTTTGTTTGTTTATTTATTTCTGCACATTTATATCCCGCCCTCCTGGTGGGTGCAAAGTCCTCATCACCATCATCCCCAGGCCAGGATGGATGAAGCTGCTGTTCCCCATCTAGACGGACTCAAGTGGGACCATTTCATCCACTTGGGGACCCTCACCCTTTCCCTGTGGACTTTGCCACGCAAGGCGTTAGCCCTGAGGTTGGTCAGGTTAGTTAACCATCGCCTGATGAATTGATAACGGTAGGGTCTACTCCAGTGATGGTGAACGTTGGCACTCCAGGTGTTCTTGGACTTCAATTCCCAGGAGCCCAAGCCAGCACTCCTGCTGATCAAGGCTTCTGGGAATTGATGTTCCAGAATAGCTGGAGTGCCAAGGTTGGCCATCATTGGGCCTACTCTATGACCATAGCAGGACAATCTGACCAGACTGCAGGATACCTCTGCCCTACAAGCACCCCTCTGCCCTCCAGAGTTTAGACATTTTTACAACCCCATTGTTCAGCTCATACTGTGGCCTCCGAGCTCTTTGGGAGCAGAACTCTTCCAGAAGGAAATCTGCCGGCCTTGAATTGCAAGATCACATCCGGGACGAAGCGCTGTCAATGGATCCAACTTTGAACTCCTCTTGTCACTTTGCAGTGAGGGGAAAACCCTCCCGAGTGGCTGCAGCTCCCCAGAGCTGTGACATGAGCATCTCCTGCTGGCCAGGCGCTGTGAGGCTCCTCTGAGGGCCATCAAGCAGCCGTGGAAGCAGAGTGCTGCATTGCTGACTCCCCACATAGTATAGCGCAAACGAAGGAGCTTTATTACAGTATGTATCCTTTGTATTGATCTCTCTCTCTGCATCTAATTTAAAACTCACTCGTTCTTGATACAGAAAGGGAAAATGAGTCGCTGCTTTATGATCTATTCCTTGAGCTGGGTGCCTCCACTCAAGATATTGGGTGGGGTGGCTTCATCCACAGGACAGTGAGACTGAGACCTTTCCTGCAATGTATTGGTTCCTCAGCTACAGAGATGTGATATTGTAAAAGTATCACATTATGTCCCTGTATGGCTTAGCGGTTAAAGCGCTGAACTTGACGACTGGAAGGTCGGCAGTTTGAGACTTGAGTACTGCGTGACGGAGTGAGTGAGCTTTGTCCCAGCTCTTGCCAACCTAGCAGTTCGAAAGCAAGAAATTGCAAGTAGATAAAGAGAGTGGGAAAAGGTAACAGTGTTCTGGTGGTGAGGCATGCCTGCCACATGACCATGTAAATGTCTGCGAAACACAGACAGCTCTGGCTCTTTGGCTCTAAGCAGAGGTGAGCACCTGTCCCTAGAGTCAGATACGACTGGCTTTTGAACAAGGGAGACCTTGACTCTTTACTATAACTTGAGACCCTTTATGGAGGAATGGATGAGTGTAAGAGAGAGAGAGAGATTTAGCAAGGTGTCCGGAGTGCGAAGACGGAGGGTTGACTTTGGTCACTGACTGACTTCCTTTCTTTCTCAGGGAGATGAAAACAAATCTGTCAGAGACCGTTTCAACGCCCGCCAGTTTATTTCCTGGTTGCAAGACGTTGATGACAAATACGACCGGATGAAGGTGAGCCGCCTGTTCTGTGTAAAAAAAACACCACGTGGTCAACAATGATGCGCTCTGTTGCTCATGCCTTTCTCACCGTGGCAGCTATTTTGTGGTCCTCTCCACGACAGGTTTTTCAGAGTTCCAGAGGTGGCCACAGGTTTCAGGAGATTAAGGAAATCCTGTGCACAGAACCCATAAATATGAGGCGACAGGCCAGCCAGCCTTCGGTCTCTTTGAGATTCCGGTGCACAAGATGAAGCAGAAAGCTCTACCACCTAGGACGGAGATGGCCAACCTTGGCACTCCAGCTGTTCAATTCCCAGAAACCCTGATGAATCAGCAGGAGTGCGGACTTGGGCTTCTGGGAATTGAAGCCCAAGAACAGCTGGAGTGCCAAGGTTGGCCATCTTGGACCTAGGAGAAAAAGCCTGGTAGGAGGAAGGCCCAAGAGGAGGCATTCTAGGCACTGGGGGGGCGGGATAAATGTCTAATTGCTATTGCTTTAACCTTGTTAAATATAATAACCATGTTTTAATTAGTTTGGGCTATATACAATGTCTATGTATGCCCCTATGTCAGGGATTCTCAACTGCGGGCCCCGTGCCAAATGCGGCCCATGGCGCCATTTCATGTGGCCCCCCACACCGCCTCCACCACATCCAGAAGTACCATGTGGTGGAGGAAGGGCAAAATGGCCGTCCGGCCCCCCAAAGCTATCTGAGGGAGCTATCTGTCAGGGAAATTTTATTTCTATTTTCCCCAGCTGCTACACACAAAAGGACTCTAGGCATAATATCTTAAAACAGTATTAAGTAGTTTATTATAAGCCGTAGTCAAATAAAATCAGAACGCAATAGATAAAGTACAATACCTTAAGAAAGAGATGCAAGTAATATTAAGATTGGCCAATAATATAGAAATTGGAGCAAAGCAAAGACAGGTTCCCAACGGATCCAGTGTTGGCAATGCCCACTTGCCTCTCTTTTCTCCTCCCTTCTTTTCCTTCTTTTCTCCCCCCCCCCTTATTTTCCTTCTGAAAAGGTTTTTTTTTTTTTAGTACATTAGGTCATGTCACGTTTTGCGGGTTACTATTAGTCACGTGTTATGGTCAGCATGAGGTACATGTTGTGGTCAACACTGACCCTATCTTGAGTCACCTGCTGAGGTTCATCTTTTCAGTCAACGCAACCTAACCACAAAGCACATCCGTTTACTCACGTGATAACACCCTTTATATCATTTTGATTTTACTTTCAATTAATATGGCTGCATATTTGACAAACAATGTGCATCAAAATTTCTTACAGCTCTGTCAAGTTCTTCTTCGTGGTCCCCTGGTGAATCCACACCAATGGGTTTACTGCGTGTATGTGCAGTAAACCCATTGGTGTGGATGCACAGGGGACCACGAAGAAGAAGAAGAACAGTAACAGGTCAGCAATCTGTCATTATAGAGCCCTGGTGGTGCAGGGATTAAAGCTGCTGTCCTGCAACATGAACGTTGTGAGTTCGATCCTGACTGAACTACAACCATTCCAAGATCCTTCTCGCTCGTCATATTGTTGAGCCAAGCCTTCCCACATCTTGTAACCATTGTGTGTCTTGAGGTTTTGTTCCCTAGGCGTGTAAAACTTTGCACTACTCTTTCTTACGTGTATTTCTGTTGGAGGGCAGAAGAGAGAATGACGGAGCAGGATTACTTACTCCTCTTTGAACATATTTGCCCATTTCGTTTCATCTGGTGGTGGGGAGGCCTCTGGTTTTGATCTTTAAAACCTGGCTCAGGTGTCAGTGAGAGGAAGCCGTTCACAAAAGGACATTTCTCCTGGTGACCGGCTGCTAAGGCTGGCCTCTCTCCTCCCTTCCACCCCACCCCTACCCCCGACCCCTCGGACTCACCCGTCTTTCTTTCCTGCCCCCCAGACATGCCTCTTAATGCGGCAGCAACACGAAGCGGCGGCCCTGAATGCCGTACAGCGGATGGAATGGCAGCTGAAGGTGCAGGAGCTGGACCCCGCCGGGCACAAGTCGCTGGGCGTCAACGAGGTGCCCTCCTTCTACGTGCCAATGGTCGACGTCAACGATGACTTTGTGCTCTTGCCGGCATGACAGGACCGGAGCTCGAGACGTTCTCGCTGCAAACTGGCACGGGCAGGGGCCCGCTCGCCCGCCTCCTCCTCCTCCGAGGACGGGTGCAGGTGCCCACGCGCACACCCGCCACCCCAACCGCTTGCTGATGAATCCCTCGACCGATGAGGAGGAAGCAGAAAGAAGGACATGCACCAAGGAAGGCCACAAACAGCACTTTCAATCCCGGCTGCCTCCCAGGCAGGGCTCAGGGGAGACGGGGAGTCCCGTTTTGTGCACCAGAGAATGCTGGGGCATTAGGCAGGCTGGACACGGGCCGGCAGCCATCGCGGCAGTGGCGGAAGCATCATGTACAGGACAGGAAAGCAGGAGAAAGACCGAGGGGAGCCGGAGGACTCCTGGGGAGGGCAATCTTTCCGCCCAGAGCCATTGACTCACCACCGTGGTTCCCCCACGGGCCTCAATTCTTCCGGTGGTCTGTGGGTAGAGCTTGCCTTGTGGAATAGTTGTGGGGCAAAACGCTGTGGGTTTGGGCAGCAGGGGTGGGGTACCATTTTTAGTTCCTTCTCCGCATCCAGGATGTAGGTAACCATTAAAGGTTACCTGGAAGGTGGTCCCCAAAGAACTAACGTCTAAGTCATCCGAACCATGGGAAGGCAGCAGCGCACTCGAACCCCCACCCCCGGAACCAGAAAAGCCGTGGTAAGCGAGGAGGGGGGGAAAGAAGTGAAAAATGTCGCGTAGTGACTTCTGTTGTTGTTTTTTTAAAAAAATGGAGCAAAATCCGTATGGTTTATATATATATATAAATAAATATATATATATATATATATATATATATATATTTCCTTTAATCTTGGGCATTTCGTTTCTCTTTCGGAGAACGTAACTTGAAAAAAACGAAAAAATAAAATAAAAATAAAAACGAATACGATAAAAACACTACAAGAGCCAATACTCGTATAAAAAGACAAATTGTATCCCGTAAAAGCTGTACAGTTTTTATATTACATTAACAATGTACTTTTTTGCTGCCTTCTAGATAATTTATTTTGCAACACGTTACTGCACAGTTGTAAATAATTTATGTACTGTAACATCACTTTTCGGTCATGTGTAAAGAAATAAATTAATTAATTGAAATTATCTCTGGTATGTAGCGTTCACCCCTTTCTCTTCCCCCGACCCCAAACTCAAGAGGGTGGGAGGAAGGAATTCTTCCACCCCACCCTGAGGACCTTATGGGGTGCTCTTTGCCCAGTGATGGTGAACTTTGGCGCTCCAGTTGTTCCTGGACTTCAATTCCCAGAAGCCCAAGTTCCTGTGGATTCATAGGGATTTGAACTTCTGGGAATTGAAGTCCAAGAACAGCTGGAGCATATGCGCAGTAATCCCATTCGTGTGGATTCACGGGGATTTTGACTTCTGGGAATTGAAGTCCAAGAAGAGCTGGAGCGCCAAGATTCGCCATCACTGTTAGCAGAACACGCATGGCACCTTTCCCGACATGCAGTTGGAGAGATACCCCAAGAAGGGGACTCTTGTAGAAAGGCCCCCCCCAGACCCCCCACCCCCCACAAGCACTTGTAGCCCTGTATTGCTCAGGTTGTTGTCGTCCGCTGCTACTCGTAGTATCCGAGTATACATTTCCCCCTGAAAATCATTTTCAGGGAAAGTGCCATCGGTTTGGATTTGTTGAAGGCGGATCCCGGCTTGCCATGGGGTGACCCACACGTGGCGACCACGGAGCTTTCTCCTGCGGCACGTATGAAATAAGACATGCTGGGTTTGGTCCCGGGACTGCAAAGGCCCCGTGGTGCTCAGGCAGGGAGTGGAGGCTTGGAAAGCCCTGGCAGGCTATTCCGGGGATGCTGAACATCGGGGCAACTTACTGGAGGGTCCCCAACCCTTGGCTCATATGTGTACCTATGCGTGTTACACGGACACTTGATAGGCTAGTGTATGATATAGTGAATAAAGCCTGCCTCTTTTTTAAAAGCCATTTTCTTCAGTGCCTGCTCTGCGCACCCAACCTCAACCAGGACGTCTTTTCGCCCACTTTGCCGTCCCAGTTGCTCCCTTGTCCCTGGGAATAATAATAATTTTATGAACAGGAATTACTCTGGGGTGAAAGGAATTTTTGCTGGAGAAACTCCGCTCAGGGGACGCCCAAATAAGGCTCCTTTCATGCCCCCGAGATCTTTTCCCCCACCCAAGTGGTCCCTGTTGATCTACTTGCTATGTCTTACTTTCAGATTGCAAGGTTGGCAGGAGCCTGGGACAGAGACGAGCACTCATTCCGTCCTGCCTTACCCGGGTCTCAAACCTGCTGACGTCTCCCTCATGAGCTCCTGGTTAGTGGCTCGGAAGCCACTCGTATCCGACTCTAGGGATCAGTGCTCATCTCTGTTTATAGCCAAAGAGCCAGCGCTGTCTGCAGAAGGTTGCGAGTTCGATCCTGACGGGGATCCAGGTTGGCTGAGTCTCTTCCATCCTTCCGAGGACCCAGCAACTTGTGAACTGCCCAGAGATGGGCGCGTTTCACTTCCGCTTCCGGGAGCGATGAGGGCAGTGTGGGTCGGATGGATTGGCATCGGGGGGGGGGGGGGGGCTGGATCCGGCCCACAGGCCGTAGTTTGGCCACCACTGCTCTAGCAAGACGTTTCAAGGCTTTGCAAGTAAACACTTCAGTTCCACTGTTTTCGGATAAGTGGATTCTGCCCAAGAGATTCTTGTCTGTCTGTCTGTCTGTCTGTCTGTCTGTCTGGTGGGTTTGCACAAGACCGTTGAAATAAGTACTGCGTGGGTTTGGAAGAGAGAGGGATGGCCGGCGGAGCATGCGCAACCTGTTCAAAACCCTGCAATAGGTTGTCCGTCCTCTCCACCACATTAGAACGCAAACCCTGGAAAACAACAAATCTCTTGCTTTCCTTTTTAATTTTAATTTTAACTATTAATGAAAGGACTTTGCAAAATTTCCAGGATAACAACGGGAGCGTCATATTGTTTGATCACATGTGATCTCTGGATTGGGACGTCCATGTAAACCCCCCTCCGTATTAAAACCTTTACACCAGACAGTTGTTATGTACATATATACCAGGGGTTTTCAACCTAAGGCCTATGGGCCGGATCTAGCCCACAGCGCCATTTCATGTGCCCCCCCCATCCCTCCAAGGGTATTTGAGAAACAAAATGGCCACTCCCTTTGAAGCTATTGGGACAAAATGGCCACCCCCATCGTGCAGGCAGGGCAAAGTGGCCATCCGGCCCTCAAAGCTGACTGAGAAGCATGACCCGGCCCCCGGCTTGAAAAGGTTGGGAACCCCTGATATATACATACAACTGCCTGGTGTAAAGATTTTACATATATTCATACATACACAAAGGTCAAGGTCACCCTTGCTCGAAAGCCAGTCGTATCCGACTCTAGGGTTCAGTGCTCATCTGTGTTTCCAAGCCGAAGAGCCAGCCTTGTCTGCTTCTCACACATGTAAACAATTCACAGCTCATTTCGCACCCTTTTATTTGTAGGAGTGTGACTTGCAAAGAACATGGGGTGGAATCAGGATGTGTTATTTGTAATTTAACCGTGTGACGTCTTTTGTGCGCATAAATGCTGTCGGGCAGTGCTGGTGCTGCCACAGCCATTCCCTCTGCCTCTCCGCAACTGTCCGGAAAGAGACAAGTGAATACAGATGTTATTTTCTACACTTGCATGTGCAGACAGGGAGTGCAAGGGGGGGATGTTTGTCCATCAAGAGAGAATGTTCATAAATAAAATTTTTATATATAAAAGAAGCAGCATCTCCGGTGGGCTCTTAATTTGTTCCTGCTTTGCCTAATGCGTTCGGCCATAACACCTTTGGGGTGAGAGAAAATGTGTTTTTGTATGTGCAAAGTTGTTCCGGGGTCTTGCAAGTTGTGAGTCCTTCATGCCTGTCCCTTTTCACCAGGGATGTGCTGGCTATGCTAAAAGGATGCTGGACAGGGTGGGAGGGAGGGGGCGGCGCCTATGCGGGGCACTGCATGACGTCATGGGTTGTAGCCGCCAAGTGACATAATTCTGCCCACCTCTGGAGGGTGTCAGTCACTGGGGCGCACCGGGACGTGTTTCTGTATCCCAGATGGCCAGCATGGGCCTGCTTTTCACGCACAAGATGCCTAGAGCTCATCGACTTCCACTACTTTAGTTAGGGTAAGTCATGCTAGAACACAGAATGACTAGAGACTATGGTGGCTCTGTGGTTAAGAAAGCTCGCCTTGTTAGCTGGAAGGCTGGCAAGTCGGCAGTTCGAGACCCGGGTACTGCATGACAGATTGAGCATCCGTCTCTGTCGCAACTCTTGGGGACATGAAAAGAGCCTCCTTCAGGCCTCCCCTGTGCGGAGTTTCTCCAGCAAGAATCCTTTCAACCCAGAATAATTTCTGACACATTATTATTCTAGACTATGATGTGGCGCTCCTCTAGATGGAATTTTGTTACCTTTCCCACCAAAGTGGTACCTATTTAGCTACTTGCAATGACTTGCTTACAGACTGCTAGGTTGGCAGGAGCTGGAATAGAGACGGTAGCTCACCCTGTCGTGCAGCACTCGGGTCTCGAACTGTTGACCTGCCGACCTTCCAGTTAAGTTCAGTGCCTTAACCACTAAGCCACCACACTCCCATCCACCTAGTGCTCACTTTAAATGTTTTGTGGGCATGTGAGCATTTCAGTGGGACAATGAATTCCATGTTAGTTCCCCCACACACACCATGCCCAAAGTCTTTCCCTACTCTTTCATTCAGGGGGTGTTTGTAGTCTAAGCAAGGGCTCTGATTTGCCCCATTAATCCCTTTAAACACACAAAATGCTAATCAAACAGATGGAGCAGGCGTGCCCAAACTTCTTGGGCCACTGGCCAGTCATGTGGTTCAGTGGGCCGTCACGTGGTTCCACTGGAAGAAGAAGTAAAACATGCCTTGCAATCTGTTTTGCAACAGGATGAGATAGGTTTTTTAGGCTGCCATTTGATCTGCTTAAAGCAGGGGTGCCCAAACTATGGCCCGTGGGCCGGATCCAGCCCCTGATGCCAATTCATCTAGTCCACACCATCCTTGTCACTCCCGGAAGTGTACAGGCACATTGTACTTCTGCTTCCGGGAGCAATGAGGGTGGCGCGGGCTGGACGAATTGGTGTTTGGAGGCTGGATCCAACCCACGGGCCATAGTTTGGGCACCCCTGCGCTGGAGGCCTGGTGTGTCCTCTTGATGATGCTCCACTCCAAAAAGGCACATGGGAAACGTCTTAAGTCTGCATGCCTCTAGATGTCGCCAACGTCTTTGCAAGTGCAACGCCGAAAATCTGCCCAGGGAAAGCAAAGACAAGATTATTTCCAGCTACTTCTCAAATGTTCATTTGCAGCTGGTCTCAGAGCCAGGACCAGAGAAGGACGTTTGCGTGATGGCCAACCTTGGCACTCCAGCTGTTCTTGGACTTCAATTCCCCGATACCCAAGCCAGCAATCCTGCTGATCAGGGCTTCTGGGAATTGAAGTCCAAGAACAGCTGGAGGGCCAAGGTTGGCCATCGCTGTGCTAGGTTGTCTGGAACTGGGACAGAGGGCGGGAGCTCACTCCGCTGTGCACCACGCGAGTTTCGAACTGCTGACCTTTTTGGTTGTCAAGCTCAGCATCTTAACCACTCAGCCACTGCAGCTCTTGAATTTCATGTGCAACATATCGCCAAAAGCTTAAACTTTAAAAGATGCCAAGATTGTAAAGTTTAAAACCCATTGCTAAAAAATGCCCAATGATTAAAATAAAACGGGTTAAACCAGTGGCAGGTGGGGGGCTATCGTGCCATTAGTGCCCCAAATATACGAATCCATTCAACTCCAGGACACAAATCAAATTAAGTGGGACTCGGACCAAATCAGGAGACATTTTAAACTGAACCGGCCTCTGAATTGGAATTCGATTGGCTATTAAAACAATTACTGTCCTCTTTAATTTTAATTTAATTGTGAGATTTATATACCGCCCACTCTGTAGAATTGTCCGAAACATGCACAGAAAAGGCTGTGGCAGGCTGGAAATAAGGTGAGTTGAGGTGGCTTCCCAAGGGGGAGTATATGGGTGGGGAAGACCTTTCACACCTGTTCTACCTGTATGTAATGGCTGAAGCAATGGGAGAGGGCCGTGCATTGTCCGTCCCCTGGGGTATGCTCACCTTGACCTTTGGGTGCCAACGTCGTGAAGGAGCCCTTTTGTCTTGGAGGAGGACATGGGCAACCTCAAGAGGAGGAAGAGAGCAAACATGTCTTGCTCAAAACACCCAGAATTGTGCAAGGTAGCGAAGGGGGAGCGCAATAGGAATGTTCCTTCTAGAACACCGGATCTTATGACATGTCTTGAACACCTGGAGGGGCACCAGGAGGAGACAAGGAAACCTCTCCAATTGGAGACTCCCAGGGCCGCTTTTCTCCATCCTGAGTGCCTTACCTGCAGACTTAGAGCAGGGGTGACCGAACTACAGCCCGTGGGCCGGACTTGGCCCTCAGCACCATTTCATGTGGCCCGTTGGCCACCCTCGTCACTCCCGGAAGCAGGTGTGTTTACGACTGCCATAAAGACACCCACGGCTGTTGTAAATGCTGTTGAAAATGCATCCAGATCTGCCGCAAACACTGCCGTAAATGCACCCACGTGGCTGGCCCGTGGCGTGAAATGTTTGGCCGCCCCTGGCTTGGAGAAAAGCCAGATGCAAAAGGAGAAAAGCACAGGAAAGCGGACAGAGAAACTGCAGGGCCCTGGGAACCGCGTCAGGTGGCCGGAACCATGCGAGAGGTCTCACAGGGCGTGAAGGTGTGGAGAAGCAAACACAACGCCCTGTGTCACCCATTAAAGCAGGGATTCTCAACCTGTGGGCCAGATGTGGCCCGTGGCAACATTTCATGTGGCCCCTCACTGCCTCCACCACACCAGGAAGGGCAAAATGGCCATCCGGCCCACCAAGCTGTCTGAGGGAGTGTGACCCAATGTGTCCCCCACACACACACACACACACACACACACACACACTTACACTTAAAAAGGTCGAGAACTGCTGCCTTAAAGGCCAAGGCCTCTTTCCCTTGCTCGGAAGCCAGTCGTGTCTGACGCTAGCCTTCGGTGCTCAATTCCCATTTACAGCCCAAGCGCTAATCTGCTGCGGTCTGTGTGGGCAGACGAGACGTCCCCGCGGTCGCCTGGCAGGCAGGACTAGACTCGCAGGGCGGGGCGGGGGACGCTGTTACCTTCCCCGCCGCAGCGGGTCTCTCTCTCTCTCTCCCCCCTTGCAATGTCTTGCGTTCGGAAACGGCTCGGTTTGGACGTTGACCCCCGTCCGCTCCGCTGTCAAGAGAGCGAGAGAAGCCGGAGCTCCCTGGGCAAGAGGAGGAGGAGAGTCTCTCTCTCTCTCTCTCTCTCTCTCTCTCTCTTCTGGGGGCCGGAGGGAGCCCGAGCGAGGGTCAGGGTGGCCAGAAACGGGGCAAACGCTTGACCACCTGGTGGGGCAGAGGAACCCTGGACCGAGGGAAGATGGAAAGGCGGGGGGGGGGGGGCATTGAGAGAGCGAGAAGGGGGAGGAGGCCCCTCCCTCCCTCCTCTTCCTCCTCTTCTTCCTCCTCCTCCTCCTCCTCCTCGCTCCCAGTCCCAGTCCCAGAGCTTTTCCTCGACGGGGCGCACGGCGGGCGCAGGAGGAGGAGGAGGAGGAGGAAGAAGGGGACCCGCGGGACGTTTCCTCCCCCCTCTTCTTCTTCTTCGCCCCCTGCTGCTGGGGGGCTCCTCGAGGAGGAGGAGGAGGAGGACGGATGGACTTCTTGGACGGGCGTCGTGTGCGTGGGGCGCGGGGGGGCTCGGTGGTCTTGGCCTCCTGGCTGCCCAACCTGCCTCTGGCGCTGGCCTTAGCCGGGGGGCTCCTGATGCTGCTGCCGCCGCCGCCGCCGCCGCCCGGGCCCTCCCCGGCGCCCCACCGCTGCCCCCCGGACCCCCCGCCCCAGCGCAACGCCTCGGAAGAGGAGGACCCCCAGCCCCCCAGCCGCCGCCGCCGCCCCCCCTGCCCCACGCCCAACAACGCCACGGCGGAGCCGGAGCCCCCCTCCTGCCCCGACCGAGGGGAGGACTCGACGCTACCCGTGGCCGGACTCCGCTCCACGCCGGTCACGCAGGTAGGGTCGAGGGGGGGTCCCCGGGGGAGGGGGGTCGCCGTCGGGGGGGGGAGGAGGGCGCATCGTAGCATGGGCAGAGGGCCTTCCCCGCACGCCCCCCCCCCAAAAAAAAAAAACCAAACACCCCAAAACCAAACACACTTCTAGGTCAAGGTTTCCCTTGCTCGAAAGCCAGTCGCATCCGACTCTCGTGCTCATCTCTGCTTCAAAGCCGAAGAGCCAGCGCTGTCTGCTTCTGCAGACGTTTTCCGTGGTCGTGTGGCAGGCATGATGACCATGACTAGACACCGGAGCGTACGGAGCACTGTTAACCTTTCCCACCGAAGTGGTCCCTATTGATCTACTTGCAATGTCTTGCTTTCGAATTACTAGGTTGGCAGGGAAACACACTTCCCTCCCTCCCTCCCTCCCTCCCTCCCTCCCCACAGAAGCGCTTCGTTAGTGCCTTAGCTGGGCGCTTCACGAGGGAATTTGCATTTTGCCCCCCCACAACATGCTGGGTCCTCATTTTACCGACCTCGGAAGGATGGATAGAAGAGGCTGAGCCGACTTGGGCTGTCCCCTCCCCCCCCCCCCCAGGATCGAACGCACAACTTTTTTTGGCTGTAGGGCAACAGTCTAACCTGTTGTAAAGTTACAAAGTAACTTAAATGAAAAGTAACTTCTCTATGGATTTCATGACATAACCCAAGTGTTTTCAACCCTTTGAAGCCATGGGGCCATTGGGTCACACGCGCTCAGACAGTTTGGGGGCCTGGACGGTCATTTTGCCCTTCCTCCTCCCCATGGCACTTTCCTGACGTGGTGGATGCGGCAGTGTGTGTGTGTGTGGAGGGGGGGGGGGCTAGGAAATGGCACATAGTGGGCCGCAGGTTGAGAATCCCTGGTTGAAGCCCTGCACCACCAGGGCGCATAAGGACAGTTTGCTTACCAGTATTTGCTTGAAGAAACAAATAATCCATACCTTGTCACTGTTATCCTTCTCCGTGGTCCCCTGTAAACCCATTCGTGTGGATTCACAGGGACCAGGAAGAACGTGGGTAGGGACAGAAATAAACATTGTAGATAACCCATCATTAGAACATAGTTATCTTTAACAAGGGTATACAGTAGCAGTAACAAGCACATTTCTGTACTCCCTCTCCATACAATGCCTTTTGCCCTCTCTGGACAGTTCACAAGTTAATTACCATTTTGCCCCCAACATGCTGACCCAAACTGAAAAGGATGGAAGAGCCTGAGTCAAACTCCCCCCACCCCACAGGATCGAACTCACAACGTTTTGGCCGTAGGACAGCAGTTTTAACTCCTTCACTGCTGTTTGGCTCCCTTATTTCAGGCATGGGGTTCAGGGGGTCCCCAAAGCCAGTCATTTGCTCATCTCTGTCCTGTCTCCCCCCCCCCCTTATCTCCCCCCCACCTCCACTCTACAGTGGGCTCTGGTGTGCACCAACAGCTGGAAAGCCCCCCTGGGACAGACCACCTACCTGCTGGGATGGCTGGTCGGTTACGTGGCCTTCGGCTCAGCCTGCGACAGGTAAGACATGCTCATAAGGGGACAGTCATTAAGAATTATACGAGAAGCATAACAAACGCCCCGGCCTTCCTCTTCCCTTCCGGCGCCACCACTATCACCACCTTGCGCCATTCCTCCTTGGACTCCCTAGCAAGTGTGGCTTGCATGTCGTGACTCCTCGGTGAGGACTGGGTGCTTAGTTTGAAGTTCTTAATCAGGGCACAGTATAGCACTGCCGTGGCTTAGTGGTTACGATGCTGAGCTTGGAGGCTGGAAGGTCAGGGTTCGATACCCGAGTGCTGCACAACAGATCTTGGGGACATGAAAGATCTCTGTTTCAAAGCCGAAGAGTCAGCACTGTCTGCTTATAAAACAGCGTTGGAAAATAAACAGATGTCTTTTCCTGCTGAAGACAGCTCTGCTTCTAATTGCAATGCTGCTCATCTTGACTGCTTTGAGTCCAGCTGTTGCCGACAGCCTGCCTTTCTCACAGTCCGTCTCTCTTCCTCCCTGCCTGTTTCGAATGACCCCAGGATTGGCCGGAGGACCACCTTCGTCTTGGCACTGATGCTGTCTGTCCCGTTGGGTCTTGCTGTCGCCTTAGCCGTGAGCTACATCATGTTCGTTCTCACCCACCTGCTCTTTGGGGCCGTGCTGGCGGGTGCCTTCATCTCCCTCTACATTGCTCGTGAGTAACATCTGTAAAGGGATAGAGTTGTGGTGTGTGTGCATGTGTGCGCGCTTTGCATTTTAAGAGTAAAGTATATTTTGGATTTCTTGTTTCCAGAGGCAGAGAAGGAATGGGCCCTTCAAAGCAGCTGCCGGATGGGGTGGTCATTGCACTTGTAGTCACAATGAGCTGTAGACCAGGGGGTCCAAAACTTTTCATGCCACGGATCAGTCACGTGGTTCAGCGGGCCAGTCACCTGGTTCTTCCCACTGGAAGTGGAAGTAAAACATGCCCACACATGCACAAAATGCTGCCATAAATGCACCTGCGGCTGTCGTAAATGCATTTATGACAGCTGCGGGTGCATTTACGGAAGCATTTTGCATGTGTGTCGGCATGTTTTACTTCAGCTTCCTAGAGCGGTGTGGGCCTGATGTTACGGTGCTGTGGGCCAGAGGCGGCCCACAGGCCATAGTTTGGGGACCCCTGCTGTAGACTGTGGGAACAGAACTTGATTTGATGGGCAGTTCTTTCCTTTAGTAAGGAACTGAAAACCTGGCTGGCAGGGCAGGTGTGGGGCACCGATGGAGGGGTGACCCACGCCCGCTGGCTTATATAATTAAGATTTTTCTCTCTCTCTTTTAATGGATGGGGTGAGTGGGTAAATTATTTAGAATTTTTAATGGGGTTTTAAAGGGCTTTTAATTAGTTTGATGTTGCTTTCAATTGCTGTTAGCCAACCAGAGTCATTGCCGAGTTGGGCGGCAATAGAAATTTGGAGAATAAATAAATAAAACAATAAATTGTATGCGGTGCTGTATGCACCCCATGTGGTTGGGACCCAGTGTGGCGGTGCGCTCTTCCAAGGCCACTGTCACCTGCGCCTTCCACTGGTTCGTCTTCTCACCCTCTTTCCTCTCCTCCCCAGGACTAGAGTTGTGTGACCCTCCCCACCGTCTCGGGGTCACCATGGTGGCCGGGTTCTTCTGGGTGGCCGGGGAACTTTTGCTACCAGGGCTGGCCGTGGCCTTCAAAGACTGGCGCCTCCTCCAAGGAGCCATCACGCTGGGATGCGCGCTCCTGGCGGCTGGGTGGTGGTAAGTCTGTCCCCACATCCTGCCCCGTCCACCTCCTCTGGGTCTTCAAAGAAACCTCAAAGGACACCCTTTGTGTGGGTTCACAGGTGACCACAAAGAAGGACAGCTATAGGTGAACAACCTCTCCTTATAGAGCCCTGGCGGCGCAGGGGTTAACCTGCTATCCTGCAGCCCAAAAGGTTGTGAGTTTGATCCCAATGGGGGCCCAGGTTGACTCAGCTTCCCATCCTTCCAAAGTCACTCAAACGAGTCCCCAGCATGTTTGGGGGCAAGATGCTAATTAAGCAGACATTATCCTGGGTTGAAAGGATTTTTTTCGCTGGAGAAACTCCACTCAGGGGACGATGCCCGAATGAGGCTCCTTTCGTGGCACCAAGATCTTTTCCCCATCCAAGTGGTTCCTATTGATCTACTTGCAATTTCTTGCTTTCAAACAGCTAGGTTGGCAGGAGTGGGACAGAGACGGGTGCTCAAACCGTCGTGCAGTACCTGGGTCTCGAACTACCGACTCACCAGCCTTCCGGCTAACAAGGCGGGCTTCTTAACCACTGAGCCACCGGAGACCCTTAAAATAATAATAATAATAATAATCTCATATCAGACATTATTCTGGGTTGAAAGGATTTTTTTCGCTGGAGAAACTCCGCTCAGGGGACGATGCCCGGATGAGGTTCCTTTCGTGGCCCCAAGATCTTTTCCCCCTCTGAAGTGGTCCCTGTTTATTTACTTGCCGTCTCTTGCACTTTGGAACTGCTAGGTTGGCCGTGTCACTGGGCAACCGTCGGAGTGACGTGTCCAAACCTGCTCATTCCAGATTTCATCCGGCCAGTGGGCCATTTCCCAGAAACGGTGGGGGCGTCCAGTGTGGTGAAGAGCCCAGGGTGCGAATCCAGCCAGGAAGCCTGCCAGCTCTCCCTGTGCATCTCTCTCGTGCTAGGCGGCCGGTGGCGGCTTCATTTCCCCCAGGGGAGTCTCTGCGTCCCCTACCCTTTGTAAACACTTCCACACCTTCCTCTCCACACCCGGTGTTGCGTAAATTCCCAGTAGGCGGCCAGAGAGGTGCTTGTGGCCGGGCTGAGCCCCTTGACTTGAAGAGGTCCCTCTTGGTCATGCTCCAGAGAAGAGGGCCTTTTGCAAGAACCCTTGTCAAGCACCCTCTCCACCCTCTTTTCCCACGGCTTGCTGCCTTTTCAGCTTAGCTTTGCCTCCCTCTGTGTGTGTGTGTGTGTGGGGGGGGCTGTGGTGGCTCAAGTGGTTAAGACACTGAACATGACGACTGGGAGATCGGCAGGTCAGACGTTCGAGACACCGAATACTGCACAACACAATGAGCTCCAGGCGTCTGGCCCAGCTGTCCTGCCAACCTAGCAGTTCGAAAGCAAGAAATTGCAAGTAGATGAATAGAGACCACTTGAGTGGGAAAGGTAACAATGTCCCGTGCACTCTGGTCTCTAGTCATGCCTGCCACATGTCCACGAAAACGTCTGCAGAAGGAGACAGCTCTGGCTCTGGCTAGAAACAGAGATGCAACTGGCTTTTGAGCACGGGAGACCTTTACTTTTGCCACCATGCAGTGGCTTTTTCTTGGTGCCAGATCCGTGCACACCCAGGCTGTGGTTTGGGAGCATGAGGCATGGAGGGTGTGACTCAGGGCTGAGTCCTTGACATGGGTCTTATCAGCCTGGCTGGGTAAACAGAACCGTGTCACATTTCACCAGCCTTGCACAGCTGCTAGTGTGGCCCAAGTGAGGGATTTTTCCCCCTGGGCTTTGAGGCTACTAAATGTTTGCAAACACTGTTACCTTCCCTTGTAATCCAGTTTGCAAGATAAGCGAGTCCAGAGGTTCCTGCTTTTTCGGATCTCAACTCTGCCCGTCCTCCGATCCCTTTTGTCAAAGGCCCCGGGTCCCCCTCTGCGTGGAAACGAACCTTCTCCCTCCTTCTGAGAAAGATGACTTTACGCATGTACACAACCTGTGAGTTGATTGCTTACTATAACTTCTAAGCAGTGGTTAAGACACTGAGATTGACCGCTCCAAGTCAGCAGGTCAGCAGTTTGAGCCCCGAGTGCTGCACAATAGAGCGAGATCTCATCTCCGTCCCAACCTAGCAAGAAATTGCAAGTAGATAAACAGGTGCCACTTTAGGCTGGAAAGGTAACAGTGTCCTGTGCAATCCAGCATCTTGTCGTGCCTGCCACATGACCACAGGAACGCCCGCAGATGCAGACTTTGCTGGCTCTTTGGCAGTATAATATTAGTGTAATTACGGTTGCTATATCCTTATTAAATATAACAATTTTAAAATAGAACAATATTTGTTCAGTGGTCACATGGTTGAGCAGGCCAGTCATGTGGTCCCTCCTGCTGTAAAACGCGCCCACACATGCGTAAACATGCCTGCTGTGTATGCCGTAAGTGCATTTTACGACAGCTGTGGATGCATTTTACTACAGGAGGCACCACGTGACCGTCCCGCGGTGCAAAAGGTTTGGGAACCGCTGCTCTTGCCCATGGCTCTCGCCCCTTCCGCCAGCCTGCTTTTCTTGGGTCAGGAGCACACCTGGATTCCTGGATTTGTCCTTTTGGCGCAGGTCCCCCTCCCTCTTCCCGGAGTCTGCCCGGTGGCTCCTGGCCACTGGCCAGATGGAGGAAGGCCAAAGACTTCTGTGTGGTTTGAAGGAGGGCGGCGGCGCCCATTCGGAGGAGAACTCCAGTGCTCAAGAGCATCACTTTCCAGGTGAGGCTTGCCAGGTAACAGATGCAGCAAACTCCACTCCGTACCTCCTCTCCCGCTGGGTTTGCCCCCATGGCATCCTATTTCCCTGCCACTACCACCTACAAAGGAGACTGCATGGGGATCTAGGCAGGAGTTTCCAACCTTGGCACTCCCAAGTGTTCTTGGACTTTAATTCCCAGAAGCCCAAGTCAGGGCACTTGTTGATTGGGGCTTCTGGGAATTGAAGTCCAAGAACACCTGGAGTGCCAAAGTTCGCCATCACTGGAGTAGACCCTACCATTATCAATTCATCAGGCGACGGTTAACTAACCTGACCAACCTCAGGGCTAACGCCTTGCGTGGCAAAGTCCACAGGGAAAGGGTGAGGGTCCCCAAGTGGATTAAATGGTCCCACTTGAGTCCGTCTAGATGGGGAGCAGCAGCTTCATCCATCCTGGCCTGGGGATGATAGTGATGAGGACTTTGCACCCACCAGGAGGGCAGGATATAAATGTGCAGAAATAAATAAATAAATAAATTTGCGTGTCAAAAGGGCTCTGTCTCTCTGTGCCACAAATAGGTTTTCTTTGTAGGGTGTCTTGGGTTTTGATGCTGTTATAGGAAAATTTTAATATTTGTGTTTGTTTGTATCTGTTGAGTTTTTATGCTGTTAGCCGTCCTGGGTAGGAAGGTTTTTCCTAGAGGGGCAGGATAGAAGTTTAATAAATAAAAATAAACTAAAAATAAACAAGTGACTCATGGAACTGGATCAGTGGTACTGTGGATGCCACGCTGCGATGTGGAAGGCCAATAGAAAGCCAGTGCATGCATTATATTGCTCCCAGGACAATCTTCATGGCTGATCGCCACAATGGGAGCCAATATTCGGCATCAGATATGGCACATGGAGTAGTAGTAGTAGAGGAAGAGCATTACTTGTGAGTAACCAGAGGCAAACCACAGTCTCCTGTGTGAATCACTGCTGGATCGATAACGTGATCTCATAAGCGGAGGCAGGGGAGAGAGAGAGAATCATGTGCAGGGATGCCAATGACGAGGAAAATGTGATGCTGACTTCGAAGGGCCTCCCAAACATTTATGCCTGCTGGGCCAAGGAACGTTTGGTCCCCAAAGGAGGTAGAAGATCCGCTCTTCTGAGCAGGGCTTGAGCGGTCCTCAGCCAGGGAAGCTTTGGACTTTAATGCAATGAGACCACGGAGATCCCTTCCAAACCTGCCGTGCCACGAATCCGTGGCTGTTCCTTGCTGCTGGTTTTAAGCGCCCTTTCCACCCCCTCCCTCCTTTCCCTGCACAATTGTTCCTTCTTTGTGACGGTGGCTCCATCTCAGACCGTAGTGCGCGGACCTTTTCCCTTCTGAGAAATGGGTACAGGCGTGCTCACAAATACTGATTTCTTCCTTTCAGAGCAGGACAACCTCTCAGGAAGGGACCCCCAACCTCAGTACCACAACCTGTGCCATCTCTTTGGTACCCGTGTCGTCTGGAAGAACGCCTTCATCCTTGGCTTCACTGCGTAAGAGGCAGAGAGGGTTTATGGAGGGGAGGGACCAAGGACAGAGAATGTGTGTGTGTGTGTGTGTGTGTGCGTGTTTGTGTGTGTGTGTGTCTCACATAAGGGCTTAGTTGGCATTGGTGGAACCCCTCCCCCCCCCCACCTTGTTGGTGGATTTATTTGACATCTCCCCAACCACAAAACCCCTTTTTTGGTTTTTCTGCATCCCTGTTTGCAACTGGCCCCAAAGAGCTCAATGGAAGCAACATGTTATAGGAACTGGAGCCTTTGCTTTTGTGAGTTTAAAAAGGATGTTGTTTCCTTCCTTCCTTCCTTCCTAAACGGGGATGAATATCTGGACAAACCAGAAGCTTGGAATTTGGCCTCAAACCCAGGTTCAAATTTTTTCCCCCTCTGAGATAAGTCAAAATAATCCAGGGCATTGAGAACAGAAGGAAAGATGTTGGACGTTGAACGTTGGAGTTGTATTGGGTACGAAAGAGGAAAAGGTGGGACAAAGGGTGAAAAATGGGCTTTGTTATCTTAGAATGGTGGAGAAGAAGCGCCATTGTTTAAGCCTGGTCAAGGCGGGAGGAGGAGAAAGAAGTCCAGTAGGAAGATAACATTTTGTTAGCTGGCCTGTCCAGGATAGATAGATAGATAGAAAGATAGATGGATGGATAGATAGGGTGGGAGAGATTAGATAGATACGTAGGTAGGTTGGTAGGCAGGCAGGCAGGCAGGCAGGCAGGTAGGTAGATGATAGATAGATAGATAGAAAGGTAGGTAGGTAAGTAGGTAGGTAGATAGATAGGTAGGCAGGTAGGTAGGTAGGTTGGCAGATAGATAGATAGATAGATAGATAGATAGATAGAAAGGTAGGTAGGTAGGTAGGTAGATAGATGATGATGATAGATAGAAAGAAAGGTAGGTAGGTAGATTAGATAGATAGATAGATAGATAGAAAGATAGGTAGGTAGGTAGGCAGGCAGATATAGGCAGATAGATAGATGATGATAGATAGATAGAAAGATAGAAAGATAGATAGATAGATAGATAGATAGAAAGGTAGGTAGGTAGGTAGGTAGGTAGGTAGATAGATAGATGATGATGATGATAGATAGAAAGAAAGAAAGATAGGTAGGTAGGTAGATTAGATAGATAGGTAGGTAGGTAGGTAGGCAGATAGATAGGCAGATAATGATGATGATAGATAGATAGGCAGGCCTTTCTTGTTTTAACAAACAGGAGAAGGGGATAAAAGTAAAAATGTCCCTTTTAATTTTTATAACCTTTTTTGTGATCCTGATCTTGAATCTATTTTTCCTTTGCGTCATCAAGCTTTGACCTTTGACAGAAGACTTTTGATTTAGAGCCTAAGCAGGTGGGAGAATTCCAGTTCCTTTTGAAACTTTATTGGCATTTTTGCTATCTCATTTACCCATTGCTGTTGTCCTACCTGATCTGGTCGGTTTGTAAGCATCAACAACCAGTGGATTGAAACCTGTCACAGATTTCCCTCGCCTGGAGCAGGACCTTAACATACTACGAAGCCCACCAAAAGGCCTTCTGCTGCCTTCCTGAATGTATGGAGGTCTCTCTCAGGTGCAATGGGTCCTGTGTTAGTGGAATAATGGGCTTTGTTATCCGTACGCATATAGCTTTCGTAGCTGCCTTTTGTTCCACGGCATGTTTTACAGCCTTTAAACCATTTCCCTTCCCTACCAGATTTATCGGGAGTGGGATCCGCCACTGCTTCACCCGCAACCTGGCTCCCTACGGGCCCCGATTCTACTTCCCGTACTTCCTGCTGGCGGCGAGCAAGGCCGTGGCCATCCTCTTCCTCTGCCTGACGGTGGACCGCTTTGGCCGCCGGGCCGTCCTCCTGTTCAGCGCCATCCTGACGGGCGTCTCCTCGCTGCTTTTGCTGGCTCTGCTGCAGTGTAAGAAGAGGGCGGTGGATGTCTGGGGTGGGTGTTGAGGATGCAAAGAGACCGCCTGGTGCATGCCGCTTGGCTCGCTTGCTAGAGCCATCTGTGGAAGCTCAATTTTCTGTGCGCATGAGACGGGGATAAAATAAGGTTGCTCTGGTGTAAGGTGGGGGTCCTGCTGTAGAGTTGACCTCTCTCTTCTTTCCCTAGACCTTGTGCCCTGGCTGGTCTTGACCCTCTCCGTCTTGGGCATCCTGGCCTCCCACGCGGTCGCTGCCCTCAGTGTCCTTTTTGCCAGCGAGCTGCTGCCCACGGTGGTCAGGTGAGGAAAAAAGAGAGAGAGACCGCCTGGCCTCTTCCTCTGTGCAGAAACTCAACTCCACAAACCTGCATCGAAGGTGACAGCAGATTGAGCCCTGGTAGTGCAGGGGTTAAACCAGGGATTCTCAACCTGTGGGTCAGATGCGGCCTGCGGCACCATTTCATGTGGCCCCACCACCGTCTCCACCACACCATGTGGTGGAGGAAGGGCAAAATGGCCGTCTAGCTCTCCGAAACTGTCTGAGGGAGCGTGACCTGGCCTCCGGCTTAAAAAGGTTGAGAACTCCTGGGTTCAACTGCTGTCCTGCAGCCAAAAGGTTGTGAGTTTGATCCAAGGTTGACTCAGCCTCTTCCATCCTTAGGATGCTAGGAAAGACTCCTGCCTCTCTGCCTTCCCACCACAGAGTTGAGAGCACCTGGGGTAGGGAGATCAAACGTCCTTTCCTGTTGAAGGCAGTTCTGCTTCTAATTGCAAAGTTACACATCTTGGCTGGGGAAAATCCAGGTTGCCTTCCTCAACGTCCTCCTTCCTTCCTCTCGGCTGAGGGCCTGCGGTGGCTTAGTGGTTAAGACGCTGAACTCAACAACTGGAAAGTTGGCAGGTCAGCCGTTCAAGACCCGAGTGCCGCATAATGGAGTGAGCTCCCGTCGTCCATCCCAGATCCTGCCAGCAGTTCAGAAGCAAGAAATTGCAAGTAGACAAAGAGGTACCGCTTCGGCAGGAAAGGTAACACTGTTCCATGCATTTCAGTGTCTAGTCATGCCTGCCACATGACCACAGAAGAGCTTTGGCTCTTTGGCTGTGAACGTAGATGAGCACAGAAGAGGAAAGGGCAGGAAGGGGCCACTTCTTTCCTTCCCCTAAGCTTTCTCCTCTTCCTTCCCTCCTCCTTCTGCAGGGGGTCCGGGCTGGGTCTCATCCTGGCTGCCCGGTCGGTGGGCATGGCGGCCACCCCCCTCATGGACATCCACAACCGCCGGGGCTTCTTCCTCCACCACGTGGTCTTTGCCTCCTTCGCCATCCTCTCGGTCCTCAGTATCCTGCTGCTCCCGGAGAGCACCAACAAGCCCCTGCCCGACTCCCTGGACGACGGGGAGAAGCGGTGCCGGCCCCCGCTCTTCCACGCCAAGCGCCCGCGGCGCCACCGCCACTACCTGCCACTCTTTGCCCCGCGTCCCAGGTCCGGCCCTTACGACCCCGACAGCTACGCCTGCCTGGTCACGGCCACCCACAAGATGCTGGGCGCGCGGCATGACATCTCCGGTCTCCAGCGGGGCAAGGAGCCGCTTCTGGGGCCCTCGAAAGCCAGCGAATCACAGGGGGATATGTAGGGGGGGGGGGCTGAGGACCCCCAAACCGAGCCAGTGTCTTGGGGAGGGGGTGGGTGGTTTTTTTAAGGGGTACAAGGGATCTGGAACTCAGCCTCTTTCTACATACATGGGGACAAGTGGCCGAAAGCCACAACCCTTGAAGAAACCAAGAACCTAGCCCACCCCGTCCGGATGCCATCGGCCTGGTGCCCCCCTCCTGTGCCCGGTGTGCTAATAAAAGGGTGTGGGTTTTGTAGCCACGCCATCTGGGTCTGCTTGGTTTCCGCCTCACCTGCCCCCAGGATCGCCACCCCATCTCCTTCAGTGCCCAGGTACAGTATCAGTTCCCCTGCCTTGCCAGCCAAGAGATGATGCCAACAGGTGATGCCTAGGGCTGCCCCATGCGCGCGGAAGGGGGACACTCTTGACGGTGTGGTGTTTCTTCATCCTGGCAGGGATGGTGGGCATTTTCTGGGTAGAGTTTGGAGGGGTGGTGGTGGTCTTTGCATTGTGTCCATTGTGTTGATGGGGGCAACCTGACCCCTGCCTGGCCACTCTCACGTCCGGCCCTGAAGAGAACCGAATGGTGGTCCTCATTGGGAACCCTCTCTGGCCCGCTGATGTTCCTCGTCCAGTGAGCTCCTTCCTCCATCTTTTAATCCAGTTTCGCTCTTGTGTACCCTCAAGAGGGTTTGGTTTTGCCATAAAGCTCTTCCTGGATCTCAGCTGGCCGACGTGAGGCTCATTTCCACTCAGAGGGTGTTGGGCAGGGGTTCCCTAACTAAGGCCCATGGGCCAGATGTGGCCCACGGTGCCCTTTCATGGGCATTTGAGAAATAAAAGGCTCATCCCTTTGAAGCTGTTGGGACAAAACGGCCACCACCACCCCATCATGCAGGCAGGGCAAAATGGCCATCCAGCCCTCGAAGCCGACTGGAAGAGCGTGATCCGGCCCCATGGCTTGAAAAGGTTGGGAACTCCGGGTGTCGAGGGTCCTTCTCTTGCTTAGTTCTCTCGGCCGTCCGCTGCTACTTCTCTCCTGACCTTAGGTGGATCTTAGGTGGAGCAGCACCAGGTGAAGAAGGAGGAGGAGGGGGAGGAGATGCCAGGTGGTCTTTCAGGCACTGCTCTTATCGTCTGGGGGGGGGCACAGGGAGGTTTTGGGGTGTCGTGATGGCTCAACTGAAGACTAGGATTGCCGCACTGAGAAAGATGAAAGCCTGTGGGGGGTGGGCTAGATGGGGGGGGGCTTCTTGTGGAGGTGGTTTTTGGGTCCTTTCCAGGGTCCCCCCTCCCCCCTCCCTGCTTCCGGCCCCTCCTACTGGCCATAGAGCTCAGCCAGGCGCCGGAATCGTGGCCCCCAGTCCCGGAGGTAGTCGTAATCCTGGTCTTCGTCGGTCAAGCTGGAAAGGATGGAGCTGAGGGACCCCCCGGCCGAGCCCTCCCCTTCGTAGTCGTAGATGAGGGCCGTGTCGAAGGGGGGCACGCTGGGGTCGTTGTTGGCTGCCTCCAGGCCCTGTTAAATTGGGCACACAGAAAGGAGGCGAGTTGGAAAGGTTGGGGTGATGGCTTCCCCCTCCCCTTGACTTTGTCCCCCACCCACCCAGCGGACCACCTTGTATGGGATTGGTGAGGAATTTGAACCCGGGACTCAATGCATCAATCTAAGGCTCACTGGCCTCCAAAGCCCTTTTTGGAAGCCACCTCTTAGGATGGCTTACGATGTTCTCCACCCTCTCTATGACCACTTAGAAAAAGTAACTTTTTTTGGAGGTGAACGCCCAGAATCCTTGCCTGGCTGACATGCCAAGATAAAATGTCTCCCTTGCTCGGAAGCCAGCCGTGTCTGACTCAAGGGCCTGGTGCTCATGTCTGAGCCTGCAGACAGTTCTGTGGTCTTATGGCAGGCATGACTAGACACCGGTGACACACGGAATGCCTGTACCTATTTATCTCCTTGCACGTTCTTGCTTTCAAACTGCTAGGTTGGCAGGAGAGGGGACAGACGACGGGAACTCACTCTGCCATGCAGCACTCGGGTCTCGACCTGCTGACCTTCAGGTCGTCAAGCTCAGCATCTTAACCACTAAGCCACCGAGGGAGCTAAGTGTGACACAGTGGCAGGGATTAAAACAACCAGGTCATGCCATTCGTGGGGGGGAGGAACTAAACTCAAGTAACTTAGCGTGCCACAAGTTACTTTGCTGCTCTGAGCCAAACGTACGCCACCCAACACTGCTAGAGCTTCCTAGGGCAGGATCTGGCCCCCTTCTAAGCCTAAGAAGGGGTGGAGTTGTGGAATATGGGGGGACCCATATTCATGTCCCTTCCCCAAAGCAATGCCCCCAGCCCCCCTTCCCCAGCCCCTCGCCCGTGTGGCACCCTCCTTGCCTCATTGATGAAGTCCTCGATGTCCGAAGGGCAGGCGGGCATCTGCCGGGGCGGCGGCAGGGGCAAAGCGTAGTCATAGGGGGCATCTCTTCGGCGCAGCGGCTTGCCCCGAGGTGACGGAGAGGGGAAGAGGCCCACGTGGCGGAGCTGGTTGAGGTCGTAGGCGTCCTGAGGAGTGGGCAGAGAGGAGCCCTTAGAGCCACCCTGGTGCCTGTCGCCGGTGCCCGGGGAAGGGGACCCTGGCATCGCCCCCTTCCTCCGCCTGCCTTGGTTGGCATGGAGAGGGTTGTGTGGGGTCCCTCAAACTCACCTGGTCTTCCTCTCCCCCGCCCTGCTCATTGTAGTTGAGGATATTGTCCCGCAGGTCATCTTGGGAGCCCCCCAGGAGACCCTTGTGGAAAGCCTGGCGCCGGGAATGCGCCAGCGTGGCCACCAGCAACACCAGCACTGCCAGTAGAGAGAGAGGGAGACGTTAAACTGGGGTGGTGAGGAGGGGAGAGAGTGAGTGAGTCAAGGCATGGATCGAAACACATCAGCTGCTTTTCTCATTTGCTGGCCAGGTGACCCTGCCATGGTCCTAGAGGAGACCCTACGGCCAGTGGCTTAACAACAGTCGTCAGGTGGGGGTTAATACACCCGGCAGGCCTGTTGTTCAGGCCGAGCCCACCTGCCCATCATCCTCCCCTTGGCGCTGCTGCAACCCTTGTGGGAAGGTTCAATGAGGCGCCATGGGCTAGTCGAAAATCATCCCTGTAGTGCTTGCTACTTTTGCAAGTAATGGTCAAGATGCCACCCTTGCTCGAAAGCCAGCCGTGTCCAACTCTAGGGCTCAGTGCTCATCTACATCTGCATCTACAGTGCATCTACAGACATTTCCATGGCAGGTATGACTAGATACCAGAGCGCAAGGAATGCTGTTACTTTTCCTACCAAAGTGCTGTTACCTTTCCTACCTATTTATCTACTTGCAGACGTCTCCATGGTCATGTGGCAGGCAGGACTAGAGGCCAGAGCACACGGAACACTGTAATCTTTCCCGCTGAAGTGGTAACTAGTTTTCGCCTTGCAATCTCTTGCTTTGGAACTGCTAGGTTGGCAGGAGCTGGGACAGACGGCAGGAGCTCACTCCCGTCATGCAGCACTTGGGTCTCAAACCGCCAACTTGTTGATTTGGGGTATGAATGCTAAAGGTCTGGCCAGTCCTAGCTGCTTACACTGGGTGGCGGTTGCAGAAGGGCTGGAGCCCCATTGCCCCAGGGATAAAGAGGGCCCAATCCCATCACACTTACACAGGAGCAAGATGGCACTGCAGAGAATGATCATCAACGCCCCGAAGCTGAGTCCGGCCACGGCACCCACCGCAGCTGCCACGTGGGACTGGCAGGAGCCCCATATGTCACATGCGCACACCGAGATGTTCAGGAGTTGCTCTCGGACCCGCGCAGGAGACCCCGAGTCACTGATGAGCAGGGGGACATGATGGAGCCCCTCGGCCACTTCTCCCAGGGGACGCAGCAAGACATGGGTGCCTGCAGTGGACGAGGAGAGAGGCGTCAAGAAGCAGCACCAGCAGCACAGCTCTCCAGTGGCTAACAGTGGGTACAAGCACTGTGCTTGGAGACCGAAAGGATGGGGTTCGACTCCCAAGAGCTGCACGATGGGGGACATGAAAGGAGCCTCATTTGGGCATCCCCGTGCAAAAAATCCTTTCGACCCAGAGTAATCTCTGACACAAAAACACACACATTATTATTATTATTATTATTATTATTATTATTATTATTATTAGTAGTAGTAGTAGTAGTAGTAGTAGTAGTAGTAGTAGTAGTAGTAGTAGTAGAAGAAGAAGAAGAAGAAGAAGAAACAGTAAGTAGTAGTAGTGGGGGGAGAGGTATTAAGTAGTAGTAGCAGCAGCAGCAGCAATAGAAGAAACAGTAAGTAAGTAGGAGGAGGAGGAGGAGGGGGAAGGTATTAAGTAGTAGTAGTAGCAGTAGAAACAGTAAGTAAGAAAGAAAGCAGCAGCAGCAGAAACAGTAAGTAGTAGTAGTAGAAGAAGAAACAGTAGGAACAGTAAGTAAGTAAGTAAGTAAGTAAGTAAGTGTTGGATCGGGGCTGCGAAGCGGCTGTTGGGTCCCGGAGGAGACTGGTCAAGCAATGAGACACGAGACAAGATGGAGCGAAGACCAGTAGTTTAATGAGGGAAAATCATCAGTATTTATCATGTACGGGCTGCATGCAAAAGAACTGTGATCTGACAAGATCCACATGCCATGTTTACATGAGTTAATTGGGAAACTCTTCAGGGGAGTTAATTAACTAACTTAATCAATGACAGGGGAACTCCATTGTTCCAAGCTATCTGGGATAAACATGTGGCTGGTATTGGCTTTAGGGTTTAGATTAATCCGCAGATGCGGGACTACCTATTCCATGACTAGCAAGTTAGTCATTAGCTTCCTATTGTCCGAGCTTCTTGTCAGGTCAGCTGTAGGTGAATTAAACCCTGTCTAATATTCCGCTCCCCCAATTTCTGTCCCCTCGGGAACCGCTGGCAACGAGGTGGTCGCCCATCACCCTGGTTCTGTCAGGGCCAGTATACCAATTGTCTGCCCGGATCCCACAAGTAAGTAAGTAAGTAGTAGTAGAAGAAGAAGAGAGGTATTTAGTAGCAGCAGAAGAAACTAAGTAAGTAAGTAAGAAAGTAAGAAAGAAAGTAGCAGCAGCAGCAAAAACAGTAAGTAATAAAGTAGCAGCAGCAGCAACTGTAAGTAAGTAGGTAAGAAAGTAAGTCAGCAGCAGCAGTAGTAGTAGTAGTAGTAGTAGGAGGAGGAGGAGAGAGGTATTAAGCAGCGGCAGCAGAAGCAGCAGCAGTAGTAGTAGTAGACAGGGTGGGCTGCATTTGTGTCAGATGCTCTCCAACAACTGTTTCCCTTTTTGAAGGTCCTGGAGAAAGTCTGGAGGGAAATTGGGAAACATTTCTCTTTCCATTTGGTTTTTGCGTCTAGCCAAAAAGAAGCGCATGCATGGATGGCAATTAGCAATTCTATTTAAATTGCCAAACCCGACTCCCCTCCTCGCCTCTAACAGGCGGCAGATTTACCATTGGCCTGGCTGAGGGTCCAGTTACCGGCCAGCTGTGCGGTGCTCTCGCCGGGGCTGAGCCTGAAGTGGAAGGGCTCGGCGTGGGGCGGTAGGTCTTCATCGATGGCACTCAGCACCAAGCCAGCCCCACCCTGGGTGCACAACTCCCGCATCCCCGGCAGCAGGAGCGGCGCATGGTCATTGACCTCCGTCACTTCAATGGAGAGGGTCGTGGTGGCCGTGAACGAAGGGTTTCCTACGAAGGGAGGAGACAGAGTCAGGGGCGCCCGTCAGAGATGGGTCAAGCCACCTACCAGTCAGGCAAGGTCAAAAGTAGAACCTCCACCCCGAAGGGGAAGTCTACCTTGATTCTCAGGTGCAGGGAACACCTTGGCTCTCCAGGTGTTCTTGGACTTCAATTCCCAAAAGCCCCGATCAGCAGGAGGGCTGACTTGGACTGCTGGGGATTGAAACCCAAGAACATTTGGAGTGCCCAAGGTTGGCCATCACAGGAACTTAGGGTAATGGGCCGTAACATGGGAGACCCAAGTCTGTCTCCTTTGAGGCATGAACATCCCTGGGTGCTCCTCTCGGTTCTGACCACGCTTGGCTGGAGAATTCTGGAAGCAACCATTCAGATAAGTAACTTTTCCAAGTTCTGGCCGGGCTCGGCCTTCTCACCGTTGTCACTGGCCAGGAGGAACACGGTGTACCAGCCGTCTGGGAATGTTGATCGAGGGGGTACGGGATGGCGGGTCTGCACATGTCCGGACTCCGGGACCACTTGCAACCAGCTGGCCAGGTCTGAGGCTGCAGCGTACCTGGATTCAGGTAGGAAAGAGAGAGAACGTGCGCGCACAGCGCCGGGTTTGCACTGGTAGACAGAGCTTGCTTTCCAAAATTTATCTTCCGACTCATCGTAAAAGTCTCCCTGACTCCCAACAAGACTCTGAGGATGATCCAATAGGGAAAAGAGGCTCTGAGACAGATGTGCAGTGCTTTTGAGCACCTTTCTTTCCCTGTGGCCCTAAGGGCCAGCTGCATGACTTTTTAAAACAGAGGGGGAGTGGCCGTGTGCCATGAAGCATTGCACAGAGGTTTTTTTTTTTAACTGGACAACAATGCAGGGGGCCGGGGGTCTGAGTTCGGGGCAGTGGAACGAATATACCGAAATCTCCCTGGGTCAATAGCCAGTTGTATCTGACTCTAGGGTTCAGTGCTCATCACTGTTTATAGCCCAAAAGCCAGTGCTGAGTCTGCAGATGTCTCTGTGGACATGTGGCAGGTATGACACAACATGACACAACACCCTAGTGCCGCGACAGCGAACTTTGGCATTCCAGATGTTCTTGGACTTCAATTCCCAGAAGCCCATGTGAATCCACACAAATGGGTTTACTGCGATTCCTCTGGCCTTGTCGCTCCCAGAAGCGGAAGCCTGTACGTTTAACGCTCTTCCAGGTAAACCCTTCCTCCGTACAGGCGCATTTTACTTCCGCTTCCGGGAGCAACGAGGGCAGCATGGGCCAGATGAATCGCAGTAAACCCATTCATGTGGATTCACAGGGGGCTTGGGCTTCTGGGAATTGAAGTCCAAGAACATCTGGAGTGCCAAGATTCGCCATCATGGCCCTAGTGCAAGGAATGCTGTTATCTTTCCCACCGAAGTGGCCCCTATTTATCTACTTGCAATTTCTTGCTTTCAAATGGCTAGGTTGGCAGGAGCTGGGTCAGAGGACGGGAGCTCACTCTGTCCATCATTCAGCGCTCGGGTCTCAAACTGCTGCCCTGCCTTGCCAACCTTCGAGTTGTCAAGCTAAGCTTCTTAACCACTAAGCCACCGTGGCGCTAATGTCGGCATACTTAAATCTTAAAAACCATGAGCATGATTTCATATGAAATCATAAGTATGATTTCAGTGTGTTGCTATTTAACGAAAAGAACAGTAGTCACAAGCTCCGCTTCGAGCCACTGCATGCGGTTAAGGATAATAAGTCCCAGATAATCCAAACACAGAGCTATGCAATGCAGAAGTGACCACGGAAGACCAGATGTGGGACAGGATCCCTACCCACCCACACCCACCTCCCACTAGTTTCCTTTCCCAGTTGGAACTCACCAGAGTTCCTGTGGTTGATGGGTATCGGGGTCGCTGGCACGGCAGAGGACAATGTCCGTGCCTGGCAGGGCTCCTTCCTCCACGCTCCCCTTGCAGGGATTCTCCCGGAAGAAGGGGGGCTCGTTGGCATCCAGGACCCGCACCCGCACGGTGGCCAAAGCTTGGGCCGCTTTGGGGGCCGACAGCTCCAGCGGACTTTGGTTCTGGACAGAGACCAGTAACTCAAAGAGATTTTGCTCTTCATAGTTGAGGGCCTGGGATGGAAGGACAGAGGGTGGGAGAGAGAGAGGGCACGTCATACGTCCGCTTCCCGGCGCAACGAGGGCTTCGTGGGCCGGATGAATTGGCCGGATGAATTGGGCCGTAGTTTGAGCACCCCTGATCTATGGGGTAGAAAGAGCTTGCTTATAGAGCTGTTCAAAAACAATTACTGTATTTGCTGGTGCATAAGACCCACTCCCCTGCTTAAAATACACCTGAAAAATATAGTGCGTCTTATGTGCAGGCAAATACAGTATTCACTGTATATAGTGGGCTATTTTGGCAATAGCAGGGTGTGTCTTATACTCTGATGGATCGTATACGCCAGCAAATACAGTATGCAATGACATTTATTTTATCCTTTATGTTTTCCTGTTTCTTTATATATATATATATATATATATATATATATATATATATATATATATATATATATATATATATATATATATATATATATATATATATATATATATATATATACAGTTCAAGATGTAAATCTGCAGTGTAGATGGCCTCTTCTGCCTCTGGAAACCAGCTCGGAGAATCCCAGAGGAATCAGCGTTGGTGCCATCTCTACGTCATTGTTGGAAAAGCCCCCGGCACATGCTCAGAGGTGGGGCGCTGTATGTGTTTGTCTGCACATCTAGCGAGCCACCTGCCTGCCAGGTAGAAAGGCCCCTTGTTTTCTTTGATCCATGCTCATAGCCACAGACGTGGAGGCAGGAGGAAAAAGCTGCCGAGTTTGGTCGTGAAAAGTGGGAAAGACTCTGGACATGCTCAGAGGCACGAATGGGCTTACCCCCAAGGCTTGAGAACCCAGTCCCCAGAGCCTGCTCCTTACCTTCCTCAAGGAGACCACCCCGTCATTGGTGAGAGGGTCAGTCTGTATGACAAAGACCCCTTTCGGGTCGCCGTCCAAGATGGTGAACTTGGCCAGCCAGTTCGGGGAGCCAGGTAAGTCCTTGTCTGTGACCATCACCCGTCCAACCACCACCTCCGGCGCATTCTCTGGGGCCTCCATGGAGAACTGCAAGAGGAGAGAGTTTGGGTGTGTGTGTGAGCATTGAACATAGACGATATTTCCACAATGGCTCCTTTAGCTACTCTTTTGGGATGGTTACAAGGGGCAAAATTTCACTCAAAGGAGGCGTGAGATGGTGTGGTGGTTTGATCCTGACTAGGCGGGACTTTCTAAAAAAAGACATGAGTCAGTTCAATGGGGGGGGGGGGGGAGATGGCTGAAAAGTTGGATCTGAACTCGTAGATCTCATAATATAAATCAGAAGAATTAAATAAATAAATGAACAAATAACCCTTGGTACATGCTCAGAGATGGGGCACGGGCATCTGCTAGGAAGCCCCAAGCTGACACCACATCCTCCTGAACAACTTGGAGTAATGAAGTGAGATAAGAATCAGGAGGAGGATCAATGACAATTTATTTCTGCAAAGATAAATTGTTCGGGGGCGGCTGGCCAGGACTTCCGCTTCTCAGAACCTGAGTCTATAGAAACTGGAACATCTGGGCAGCCCTGACTTCTAGAAAGTTCCTTTTTGACAGCGCCCCCCCCCATCCCGCCATCTTTGCAAGCTGCATTTTCCTGCAATCTGCATTTCCCCAGGCGCATTTCCTACCTCCTTCTGTGTGAACTCAGGTGGATTATCGTTGACGTCGTCCACGTAGATCACAGCCGTGGCTGTGGTGGCCAACCCTTCTCCGGACATGTCTGCCACTTGCAGGGTCAGGTTGTAAACACCCACGACCTGGGTGTAGAAGCACAAGGTGAGGTTCAAGTCGGACCCCCAACCCATGCTTGCCAAAAGCACCCAAAGCAAGTCCGCAACAATAATAAAAATTTCGGGTCAGAAATTATTCTGGGTTGAAAGGATTTTTGCGGAAGAAATTCCACTCAGGAGATGCCTGAATGAAGCTTCTTTCATGTCCCCAAGAGCTGGGACAGAGACGTGCGCTCACTCTGTCATCCAGTACCTGGGTCTCGAACTGCCGACTTGCTGCTGTTGCTAACATCTGGCTCTTACCTCCCGGTCAAGCGCAACACCTGTGGTATGGATCTCCCCTGACAGCTCGCCCATGGAGAAGAGGTCTCCTATGCCCGGGTCCAGGATGGAGTATTTCAGGGCCGCATTGTCTGTCTCTGGGTCGTCCGCGTCTGTCGCTTCTGCCTTCATCACAAAGGTCCCTTGGGGTTTGAAAAAAGAAACCCTGGACTGTAACTTGTTAGAAGTTACTGATCAATAGCGTGATTTGGGATGGATTTATTGCCATTACTCATGACGACATTTGCAAAAGCTAATTACTGGATGACCATGACTTGGGCTTCTGGGAACTGAAGTCCAAGAACACCTGGAGTGCCAAGGTTTGCCATAGCAAGGGCAAACTCACAAGGGCTTGGTTTTTTCGGCTGCTCCTACCTGGGGTGGCTCCTTCCACCACGTGTCCCGTGAAGACCTTCTGCCGGAAGAGGGGCCGGTTGTCGTTTTGGTCCATGACCACAATCTCCAGGTCTGTGGGGTCTTCTAGAGGTACTCCCCCAAGATCTAGCGCATAGGCCTTGAGCTGAAGGGTTCAAAGCATGAAGGATCCCATTCACAGTCCCTTTGGCTTTTTTCATCATCACCACCACTACCATCCCCGCCTTCGTTACAGAACTATCCCAGCGGTCTTCACAGCTGAACATCAGCAGATATCCCACCTTAATTCAACATATTTTATAACAACATGCACAAAACCTACAGCAGCTGCTCGGTTGTTGCAAGAAAGCAAATGCACTGGATGGGTTTTTCGCATCTTTTCAAACCGCTCATTGCCAACCCTTCCCTACTTGCTCGCATGTACAAAGCTTAGCTTCTTGACTGTACATTTGCAAAGCTGTTTGAACCCAGGACGTGCACCTGCCCCCAGATCAGGACTACAATGCGCGGCCCACGTGAATCGGAGCTCACGGCTGTTCTTACCCGGAAACGTCCGTTCTTTTCTCGGTCCAGCATGGTGTTGAGGTAGACCTTCCCGCTGAGCTTGTCGATGGAGAAGATGCCCTTTGGGTCCTCATCCACTCCGGGTCCCTTGATACTGTAGATCACGCCTCCGGGCCGTTGTTTGTCTGATTTAATCTACAAAGGGAGACGATCTTTGGAGCAGGAAAGGGACGACAGGTAAAGGCCGCCCCTGGCTCGAAAGCCAGTCGTATCCGATGCTCAGTGCTCATTTCTGTTTGTAACCAAAGAGCAAGCGCTGTTTGGCCAAGTTTGTGTCCATCTCTGTTTATAGCCAAAGAGCCAGCGCTGCCTGCATCCGCAGATGTTTTCGTGGACATGCGGCAGGCATGGCTAGACACGAGCACACATTAAACGCTGTTACTTTTCCCACCAAAATGGTACTTATTTATCTCCTTGCAATTTCTTGCTTTTGAACTGCTAGGTTGGCAGGAGCTGGGGCAGAGATGGAAGTGCGCTCTGTCGTGCAGCGCTCGGGTCTTGAACGACTGACCTGCCGGCCTTCCAGTCGTCAAGTACAGCGTCTTAACCACTAATCCACTGCAGTCCTACAAATGGGATGATAGCAAATCATAGCTTCCAACCCACTGATGCTTCCCTGCCAACAACCCAATCCCAACAATAATGATGAAGAGAGGAAGGAAATTTCTCCTTCTTTTGAATGGAGATTTTTTTTTTAAAGGTAATACTAAAAAGGGTTGGAACAGCTTATAGAATCTAGTTATAATGGAGAAAACATCCCATAAGATAACGAGAATGGATTCACCCAAATGGTGGCTTCATTTTGGCAGTTTTGTGTCTGGCCAAGAAGAAGTGCTGAAAGAGAAGGCAAATTTGATTTCCCCAAAATTGTGGCTTTATGTGATTTAGGGCCGTGATGGCAAATCTTGGTGCTCCAGATGTTCTTGGACTTCAATTCCCAGAAGCCCGAGTCTCTATAAATCCACACGAATCAATTCACAGAGACTGGGGCTTCTGGGAATTGAAGTCCAAGAACACCTGGATTGCCAAGTGCAGTAAACCCATTCGTGTGGATTCACAGAGACTTGGGCTTCTGGGAATTGAAGTCCAAGAACACCTGGATTGCTAAGTGCAGTAAACCCATTCGTGTGGATTCACAGAGACTTGGGCTTCTGGGAATTGAAGTCCAAGAACACCTGGGGTGCCCCCCCTCCCCGGTCCATGTTATTTAATTGCAAAGAAAGACAATTCAAAGCCTCTTGGAGTGAGAAGGCCGGATCCGGGCGCTTGCTCTCTGCCTTACCTGCACCAAGAGATGGGGAAGCCGCTTGTGGTTCTCAGACACACTGATGGGTGGGATGACCCAGGCCCGTTTCACCCGTCCCAGTCCGTCTTTCTGCGGCTTCCTTAGGTGCAATGTTGGGGTGCGCCTGGGGTCACCCTCTTCGGACAAAGACATGGCCTGCAAAGAGGAGAAGAAATCGCCACCCGAAGGTGTTGTGCCCATTAAAGCCACCCCACATGAGCAAAGGGACGGTAGTGGCTTAGTGGTTAAGATGTTGAGCTTGGTAACTGGAAGGCTGGCTGGTTCAAGACCCATGTGCCATGTGACGAAGTGAGCTCTTGCTGTCTGCCCACCTCGCAGTTCGAAAGCAAGAGATTGCAAGTCGATAAATAAGGACGACTTTGGTGGGAAAGGTAATAGCATTTAATGTGTGCTCATGCCATCCACATGACCATGGAAACACCTGCAGATGCAAGGTGGGCTGCAAACGGAAATGAGCACCGAGCTCTAGAGTCAGACACGACTGGCTTCTGAGCAAAGGCATCCGTTTATCTTTACAATATGAACATCAAACCTTCTCCTATCTCCCCCTGCGATTCCTCTTTCTGCCTGGAGCCGGGAGGAAGCAATGCAGCTTGACTCCTCCTCCATGAGGACTAGGAGCATGCTTTTAAATTAGAAAAGAAGAAGCACAATTTAGCTAGCTCAAGATGGGCGCCGCCAGAGCCAGTGAGCCAAGCTGCAAACAGTCACGCAGGGATTTTACCTTGTCTCCGTTTTTCAAGCTAGGACCGAGGAGGACTTCTGCCTATCCCCAAAACCCATGCCCCCTCCGTGCATGGAGTGAGATCACCTCTGGCGGCAACATTTTTCACATTTCAAAGGCCAACATTTCAGGCAGGCCAAGCCCAACCGGCTCAAGCATCTGGTTCAGACCTGGGGAGCAGAATCAGATTCTTTCCCCCTCCAGACAGAGGCCAAGAGTTGAACATCTCCTTTGTTGGCTGGCCTGGAGGGAGGGCCGCCAGAGGCCAGGTGTGGCCCATCCATTCCTCTCGGGTAACCCTAGAGCTCTTTGTGCTATGGGGAACAGCTGCAGGGTGGGGGGTGGGAGTGGGGTGGGAGGGCTGAGAGCCCTGGCACTGAAGGACTGTAGCAGCCGGTAGGGACATGGCTGTAGCGCGAAGGAAGGTCCCCATGCATACTGTGGACATGGAAGCCTCATGTCTGGTCTTCTGGTTCATCTCAAGGCAAGAGCCAACCTGGTAGGCAAGGCAGATGTTCTGCCAGCTGTGACCCTGGGAAAGCTCCCTGCACAACCTGTGGGGCCATCTTCTTCTTCTTCCTTGGACGGAGCCAATAATAATAATTTCGTGCCATAAATTATTCTGGGTTGAAAGGGTTTTGGCAGAAGAAACTCCACCCAAATGAGGCTCCTTTCATGTCCCCAAGAGCTGGGACAGAGATGGGTGCTCAATCTGTCATGCAGTACCCAGGTCTCGAACTGCCAACTTGCCAGCCTTCCAGCTAACCAGGCGAGCTTCTTAACCACCGAGCCACCGCAGCCCAGTGGCACCGACCATTTGGGTTGATCTCCGCCGCACAGCAGGGAATGTCGGGTGCTTTGCTAAGCGACAGGATCCACAGGAGTGAAAGGAGGGCCGTGGTTAAGACACTGAGATTGACACATCTGAAGGTCGGCAGTTTGAGACCCGAGTGCTGCATGATGGACTGAGGTCCCATCGTCTTGCCCCAGCTCCTGCCGAGCTGGCAGTTCGAAAGCAAGAATTTGCAAGTAGATAAAAAGGTACTGCTTCAGTGGGAAAGGTAACAGCATTCCATGCTTGACTGCGAACTTTACAGGAGAAAAAATGGCCATGCAGTGTGGATCAACCCACTCCGGACCAAAGGTGTCCCCCCAAAAAAAAAACGAGTGGCATTCGTCTGGGGGAATGGGACCGTTGGGCTATAAAAAGGAAGGCAAGGGCATGTGGGGGTGGGCCGGAAGGTGAGGTGGGCCGGGAATGTGATGATGCTCCCCCCTTCCTCTCCCCACTCTTGCAGCTGCTCTGCATGTGACCCCAGGACTTCTGAAGCCCCCCCCCCCCCTTCTCTTGCCAGTGGGCCAGAATCCCAGCCTTTGCTTTTGAGGGAGAGGCTGGGCTGGGAGGCACTCCTGAGAATTCCCACCCCAAGGGAACCCTTTCTTCCCACTTCCGGCCTCCCATGCCTTCCCTGGGAGAGAGAAAGAGTGAGAGAAAGATCTATTTTCGGTACAGTTCGGAAAGAGACGACCCTCCTGCCCCTTTCCCACGTTACGCCAGCCTTGGCTTGGCTTGTGGGGGTGGATTTGCAGCGTCTGCTCTTCTCCTCTGTTTTGCTCTACATCAGGGGTGCCCAAACTATAGCCCATGGGCCAGATCTGGCCACCTACACCAATTCATCCAGCCCATGCTGCCCTTGTTGCTCCTGGAAGTAAATGCACCCATACTTCCGCTTCCGAGAGCAACAAGGGCAGTGCGGGCCAGATGAATTGGCACTGAGGCTGGATCCGGCCCACGGGCCAGAGTTTGGGCATCCCTGGCTTAAGCAGAGAAAATGGAAGCTTGGAATCTATCCCATCTATCTCAGATTGCAAGGAGCGTTTTACTTCTACTTCCGGTGGGAGGAGCCACATAAGCAGCACACTGAACCGTGTGACCGACCCATGGCCTGAAAAATTTGGGCACCCCTGCTCTACATGGACCCAATGCTAGCGATGCAAATATAGTTCTCTAGCAAAGTCTTTCCCTATCCTGGTTTTACCCCAGCTTCCTCCCTCCCCCCAGCACAGAGTTCACCCCGCCCTTCTGCCCAGCAGCCCAATGGGAGAGCTTCCTCCCTCCCCCAGCACAGAGTTTGCCCCGCCCTTCTGCCCAGCAGCCCAATGGGAGCGCTTCCTCCCTCCCCTGTTGCTGTGTTGACACTTTGTGTTAGATAAGTGGGTTTTTGGGTTGCAGTTTGGGCACTCGGTCTCTACAAGGTTCGCCATCCCTGACCTCTAAGATCTCTAAGAAAGAGAGATTTCCCACCCTGGCAAATTCTCTTCACTGACAATATTTTAGTGACCAACCAAGACTTGACGGAGCCCCCAAATTTTGTGCCAGCGGGACACGATCAGGCCACGAATCGGACCACACAGCCACACAGTGTGAAACGCCCCATCCGCCCCCACTGTTTCCTTCTCCTCCCTGGCTTTGTCTTTTGACCTGAAAATGGAAAGGCATCCTTCAGTCCTCCCCCCCAAAAAATCCAACCACAGCAGGTGGCTGGATGTGGGGTAGGGAGTTGATGGGGGGGGGGGAGGAGTGATGTGTGTGTCTGGGGGGGGGGGCTGCAGGGAAGAATGCAAATTCCCCCCCCCCCCCCATTTCCTCCAGTAGACAGGCATTGTAAGGGGAGACAGGCACTCAGTCCTGTTCGGACAAGCCAAGAGGTCCATTCAGGGGACCATCAACAACTATTGCTTTAAATCAATTTTTGATAAACTTGGTCCCATCCTAGGTAAAAAGTCATGTCAAGACCTCCCTTACTTGAAAACCAGTCCTATCCAACTCTATCTTTGTGCTGCCTGTGTCTGCAGATGTTTCTGTGGTCACGTGGCAGGCAGGACTAAATGCATGGAATGCCGTTGCCCTTTCCCACTGAAGCAGTGCCTGTCTATCTGCTTGCAAACTCTTGCTTTCGCACTGCTAGGTTGGAAGGGTCTGGGACAGGCGACGGGCCCTCGCCCTGTCATGCAGCTCTCAGGTCTCGACCTGCCGACCTTCCCGTCCTCAAGCTCAGCCTCTTGACCACTAAGCCCTCTTAAGCTGCACCCTACGTTGCTTTTTGATAAGGGGCAAAGAAGCCAAGGCAGCCCATCCATTCCACAGAATTTCTGCTCCAGAGTGGAGCTAATCCAAGCCACATGGAAGGCAGGAATTCCCACTGATTGATTAATCCGTGACTTATGCCCATTGATCCCTCTCTTTCTTTCTGGACATTTCATGCTTAAGAGAGAGGGGGAACCATGCAGCCTCTTGAACTTTCTCTCCCCTCCCCACCAACAACAACCTTGCAGAGACCTCCAGCATCCTTCCCCACCTTCTTATGGAGCCTTTGGGGAGGAGCCGCTCAGTCTCTTTGGGTCTTTCCATCACTCACTCCTCATGCTCTATGGAATATCGCTATAAATCTATTTAACAACAACAACAACAATTTCATGTCAGAAGTTATTCCGGGTTGAAAGGATTATTATTATTGTTATTGTTGTTGTTGTTGTTGTTATTATTATTATTATTATTATTATTATTATTATTATTATTATTATTATTATTATTATTATTATTATTATTATTATTATTATTGGTGGAAGAAACTCTGCTGACAGAAACGCCCAAATGAGGCTCCTTTCATGTCCCCAAGAGCAGGGAAAGAGACAGGCACTCAATGCATCACGCAGTACCCGGGTCTCGAACTGCAGACTTGCCTGCCTTCCAGCTAATAAGGCGAGATTCTTAACCACTGAGTCACCCCCCAGCCCCTTTCTATTTAATTCTTTTATTCTTGCATTCTTGTCCTGCCCCATCTGGGATATTTTCCCACTCTGGATGGCTTATATCAGGGGTTCCCAACCTACGGCCCATGGGCCGGCCCCGGCCCATGACACCATTTCATGTGGCCTGCCACTGCCGCTGCCACACCTGGAGGTGGGTGTGTTTGCAACAGCCATACGCATATGTAAAGGTAGTTATGTCAGCCATAAATGCACCAGTGGCTGTCGCAAACATGGAAGCGGGCACATATACTCCTGCTTCCATGGGGTTTTGCTTATAGGAAGAGAGTTAGTTTGGAGAATGGTGGCAAGATGCACCGAACACTGTTACCTTTCCTGCCGAAGCGGTACCTGTTTGTCTATTTGCAATTCAATTGCTTCTGAAATGCTAGGTTGGCAGGAACTGGGCCAGACGACGGGCGCTCATTCCGTCGTGCAGGACTCGGGTCTCAAGCGGTTGACGTTCCAGGTGTCAAGTTCGGCTTCTTAACCCCTAAGCCACCACACAGTCCCTTGGCCCAGAGGGCCATGAAGGATTTCAACCCAGGCTTCCCAGCAAAGGAGAGACTTACCTGAGTCTGGAGCCATGCCAGGAGAGAGCAGGTGAGGAAGAGGAGGCTGCCCATGGCGCTTGGTGCCTTCCTATGTTCTTGGGATGGACTGGATGTACTCTGTCCCCTCCTTTCTTTCTTTCTTTCTTTCTTTCCTTCCTTCCTTTCTTCTCACCCACACAGACTGAGCTGCTTTGCTTTGGACACGGCTGCAACGGCCAAGGCTGGCCGGCCTTTGACAGACAAGCACATGTGTCGAGACTCTTCTGGGGCCTGGGAGAGGAAGGCGGGGTGGGGGAACAGAGTGGCCTGGGAACTGTAGTGTCCCAGCTGAAGACCTCTTCCTCTCTCTTGTGCACACACACACACACACACACATGGACACATGCGTGGTCCTTGGGAAAGGAAGGGAGTGGGCAGACGTAGGTTGGTGTGATTTCCAGCCACAGATACACAACCGGCCATAACGGGGCCTCCTGGGGAAGAAGGTCTCTTTGGGCTCCTGTTCATGAAAGATCTGAGCCCACCGTTGGAAAGGCAAGAAATCATGGACCAGCCTTTGGCCTGAGTCCACGTGTGGGGAGTGTGACTACATGCCTCTCCTTGGCCGCTTGCGTTGATTGTCACATAACACAACGCGGGAGCAAAAACAATAACAACCAAATTAGAAGATGTAGGAAGGAGCTCACTGGACAAGGAAGGACATTAAAGGAGGGATATGGCTGAGGAACTCAACCTCCCCGATGCCACTAGTGTTGGCTGAGGGGCGGCCAAACGGGTAAACTCCACATCGTCTTATGGTGCTTGTGATGGTAGCGTGAGTTGCTTGTGTTGACAGTTTTTCTTGTCATACTTCCTAAATTGCCAAGCACTAAGAAACTGTGGTGTGAATAGCAACAGTCCTTCCAGATTAGTGTCACACCTGCATTTTGAAGAGCCATGTGTTGCTTTTGTGTACTCCCTTGAATGGCGGGTGTGATAATCTACCCAGAGCTTTACATGCTCAACCCCAGTGGGAATGGCTCATCATAACCAATTCAACAGAAAGATGGTCTTTCTTCTTTGGTGTTCGTACACCTCCCCTATGTCACTTGGGGGACCCTGAATAGGCTGAGGGCCGGAGTCCCTCAACGCAAGACCCACAGGCTCAAGTGGGGGCTGATGGCGGACAACAACATGCTGTGTGAACCCATTGGCTCACTTACTGATGATTGCCAGAAACATGCACTGACAAGGACTAAAGTTTGGCCAATGGCAAAGCCAAGAAAGTGGCTTCATTTGGGTAGTCCAGGGTTTGATCGGTTCACAAAAGAAGAAACCTTAACACAACTGGAGGAAGGGGCTTCACAGCCCAACCTATTGTTTGTACCCCAATTGAGGGGTCATTAAATGGTGCCATTAAATGGTCTCAGAAAGGGGACCCAGGGAGAAACAAGAAAGGAAGGGATATGTACAGGGTATGTATGTATGTATGTATGTATGTATGTATGTATGTATGTATGTATGTATGTATGTATGGATGGATGGCTGGATGGCTGGATGCATGGCTGGATGCATGGCTGGATGGATAGGGAAGAAAAAGAAGGATGGATGGATGGATGGATGGAGAAAAAGTAGGAAGGAAGGAAGGAAGAATGGAGGGATGGAGGGAGGAGAAAAAGGATGTATGGATGGAGGAGGAGCAGAAGGAAGGATGGATGGATGGAGAAGAAGTAGGAAGGAAAGAAGGAAGGAAGGATGGATGAAGGGATGGATGGAGGAGAAAAAGGAAGAAAGAAAGAAAGCAGCCCGTTGGGACCACGGAAGGGCTTCATGTGGCAGAGTAAGACCACAGCTAACCATTCTCTCTCTCTCTCTCTGGGGCGGGTGGAGCCTGACTGCCTTTCTCTCTCCCTTCCAACCCACAGGCCAGTCTTTTGGGGCTGATGTTTCAGAACAGCTGCACTGCTGTGGTGGCTGCCGGTCCTTCCAGGAGGGCGTCCGTCCATCCGTCCCCCTGGCCAAGCTGGTCAGGAGAGGGCTTCTTGGGGGATGGGAGCCAGATAGGAGGGAGCAGCTGGGAGCCCCCCCCCCCCTGCCCCACAGCTTGGCCCATGCTGAGGGAAGGGAGGCCAAGAGGTCCTTGGGCGCATGTCTTCTTATGCCATGGTGTCTTGCTCCTTCCAAGTCCGGCCGCCTCTCCTTGCGGTGATTTCAAAGTATGGTCCTCCTCCTCCTCCTCCTCCACTCGCCTGGCCCTCGCCACAGCCCACCTCTGGCCAGCCTGAGAGAGGGTGGCCGTGTCAGGCTACTCTTGTGAGTTTCATGAGCATTTCCACTCGGCCACACTGGCTGGCTGCCGTGTGCCAACCTCGCTTGCTTTGCCTTCAGTTTTTAACTTCCACCTTTCTTAGCCTGCCCTGGTGAAGTGGAGCCTGATCGATCGCGGTGGCCACCATGTTTTAGGACTTGGTGTTCAGGTTGGCAGCCTCCCCAAAGATGTGGGGGAAAATGAAACCTTTCCATCAGAACTAGACACGCAGGTGAGCTCTTGCAAAGTTCACCTGCCTCAGGTGTGCTCCTTTAGAACAATCTTTCTCAACCTTTGGTTTTGGGGTTTCAATTCCCAGAAGTCTAAGTCAGTTCACCAAAGGACTGACCAGGCAATGGACTGGCTTAGGCTTCTGGGAAATGAAGTCCCCATGTGGGGCCTGTGCCCCACATTGGGAACCACGGCCTTAGAAGGACTTCAGCCTCCACTCATGCATGGGTTCAGCTCTCTAGGGCAGGGGATCCCCAACCTAAGGCCCATGGGCCGGATCTGGCCTCTGGCAACATTTCATGTGCCTCCCCCCCCCCCCCCCCCGCTCCAAGGTCATTCGAGAAACAAAATGGCCACCCGCTTTGAAGCTACTTGGACAAAATGGCCACCCCCATCATGCAGGCAGGGCGAAATGGCCGTCTGGCCCTCGAAGCTGACTAAGAGAGCGTGACCCGGCCCTGGCTTGAAAAGGTTGGGAACCCCCTGTTCCAGGGGTCCAAGGAGACTCCCAAATAGGGAGTAAACCTGCACCCTTTGGGATGGGCCGCAAGACCTAAGGATGGCATCATGCTCTGTGCTTGGTTGGATCCAACGTTGCGGTCTCCTACGTGGTGGTGACATCCTCTGGAAAGCCACCTCCGCGCCTCTACCTGGCAGTTTCCAGGGACTTCATCCAACCTCCTCTACTCTTGTTCCTTGGGGAGGGTGTTTCACCTGTTGCATTGCAAACTCAGCAACCACTGATGTTTGATCCCATCCCGAGCCATGCAAAGTCTCCGAGGAAACGACGCGGCCAACATCTCGAGAATGTCACAGCTGTCCGTCTCCTGGGGAGGCTCAATGCCCGGGATGCCTTCATACCTTCTAGAAGCCTCTGCTCCTTGTCTAGCCAACCCGGGGGCCCCTCCAGATTCTGTGGGGAATGAATAGTATCTACCCCACCCCTTCCTTAGTTGGGTGACCTCTAAGAGCCCCCATTGCTGGTTCTCTCTAGAGCAGGGGTGGGCAATGGGCAAACAACTCCAGAAGCCCCACGGATCCCAGGATCTGTTTCTGGTTTCTTGTGTCGCATTTATGCAAACTTCCAGGAAATACGCCTTTGTTTAGAGCACACGGAATGCCGTTACCTTTCCCGCCAAAGTGGTACCTCTTTATCTCCTTGCAATTCCTTGCTTTCGAGCTGCTAAGTTGGCAGGAGCTGGGGCAGGCGACATCACGCAGGACTCGGGTCTCGAACTGCTGGACTGTGGGCCATTAAGTGCATCCAACTTTTTTTTTGACCCAGGGGTTCTCAACCTACGGCCTGGGGGCCAGATGTGGCCCAGGGCACCATTTCATGTGGCCCTCTCACCGCCTCTATCACACCCAGAAGTGCCATGTGTAGCAGGCAGGGCAAAATGGCCATCTGGCACCCAAAGCTGTCCAAGGGAGCGTGACCCAATGGCCCTCAGCTGGAAAAGGTTGAGAACCCCTGCTAGTTTGACCCACCTTTTCACCTCTAGAAAACGCCCAGGGAATCCCTCACCGATGCCCAATTCAACACAAGCCCACAAAGATGCGTGTCTGTTGCATGTGGGGATGGATGCTGCTCGGTACTCAAGTTTTCAGGTCCGCGAAGGCTCCAAAACGACACGCAGGTTCAAGCCCCGGTGCGGTGCATTCCCACCCGGGGCCAGGAGGGAGCGCTCAAACACCACCAAACGGGATTGAGCCATGAGGCCCAGAACGGGAGGGACTCGGAAGCCCATGCTCCCCTCCGCAAGCATGGATGGAACCCACCGGGACCCCCTGTTTAGAAACATAGTTTTATTTGCATCAGAAGTTAAGAAGCATGCCTTGTTAGCTGGAAGGATGGCAAGTCGGCAGTTCGAGACCTGTACGACGGAGTGAGCACCCGTCTCTGTCCCAGCTCCTGCCAACCTAGCAGTTTGAAAGCAAGAAATTGCAAGTAGATAAATAGGAACCACCTCGGTGGGGAAAAAGATCTTGGGGACATGAAAGTAGCCTCATTGGGGCTCAGGGTAATTTCTGATACGAGGGTATCTCCTCCTCCTCCATCATCCTCATCAAGTGCCATATCCAAATCTGAATATTGGCCATCCTCCTTACGATTGCCCTGGGAATCATTATAATAAGGCAGTGGCTTTCCATTGGCTTGCCACATCACAGCATGACACCTGTACCATGGATCCAGTTCTGTGAGTCACTTTCTGGTCCTGAGCCCTTTGGGCACACAAAGTCCTCCTCCTCCTCATCATCATCCCCAGGCCAGGATGGATGAAGCTTCTGCCCTCCATCAAGAAGGATTCAAGTGGGACCATTTAATCCACTTGGGGACCCTCACCCTTCTTTCCGTGTGAACTTTTTCACCCAAGGCCGTCAGTTTGTCCTCAGGGTGGTCAGCTTAGTTGACCGTTGCCTGACGATTGCCATTGAGTCACTGGCAGTAGGGTCTACTCTATGACCAGAGCAGGATCACCTGCCCAGACTGGCATGTGCAGGCTGGAATGTGGAGAGGAGAGACACCAGTGGGTTCGTGGTTAAGATGCTGAGTTTGGAGACTGAAAGGTCGGGTTCAATACCTAGAAATACGTCCTGGAATGGCATTACTAATGGATTTTTGGAAATAAGAAAATATAAACAAGAAAGATTTTTCGCACAGGTGATGGGTGCGCCTATTAGTTATGTAATATCGTTACATAATCATTTAGATTAGACTTATTTTAATTATTTTCTTAAATTTGTATCCCACCCCCTCGCCAGAGGCGACTCCAGGCATCTTAAACCAACGTTATAAAAAACCCAACTTAAAATCAGTAAAAAAGCTATCAACCAAAGGAGGTGGGGGATGCTGCACCAACGACAGCACCCCACACCTGGTGAGCTAGCCACATTTTAAACCCCTTTCTGAATGGCAATAGCGCTGCTTGGAAGCGCAACTCGGTCAGTAAGAGGATCCACAAGGCTGGAGCAGATACGGAGAAGGCGCTCCTTCAAGGCTCGTCTCTTTGGCAGATGGAACCCTTAGGGAGCACCTCCAATCCACTCTGGTGGGATGGGCCGATGTCCTTGGGGTGATGTGGTCTCTTAAGTACCCTGGTCCACTACCATGTAGGGCTTTAAAGGTCATTACCAGCACCTTGAATTGCACAGAGCACACCGGCAGCCAATGCAGCTCCCGCAGCAGGGGAGAGGTGCGGGTTTTCCCCACACTCCAGGCATTTAAAAGGCTTCTCTCCGGTGTGGGTCCTGTGGTGTCTATTAAGGTTTCCACTGTCATTGAAGCTCTTTCCACACTCCTGGCATTTAAAAGGCTTCTCTCCTGTGTGGGTCCTGCGATAAGAACATAAGAACAGCCTTGCTGGAACAGGCCACAGCCCATCCAGTCCAGCATTCTGTCTCACACGGAGGCTCACCATTTCCTTCAGGGTATTCCCAAGGAGATGCCTTCACCTGCTTAGGATTCCCTGGAAATGACATTGAGAGATATCCTGCCTATCTCTCCAACCCGGAGGTTGTCCTTAGGTATCCATAATTATAGCCATTGATACCCTTGTCCTCCATGAACTTGTCTAATCCTTTCTTAAAGCTGTCAAGACTGACAGCTGTCACCACTTCTTCTGGAAGGGAGTTCCATAGACCAGTAATCCTCTAGGTGAAAAAGTACTTTCTCTTATTTGTTTGAGAACTAGTACCCAAAAGTTTCATGGAGTGTCCCCTAGTTCTAGTGTTGTGCGATAGGGAAAACAGTTTTTCCTTGTCTACTTTGTCCACATTGTGCATAATTTTATACACTTCAATCAGGTCACCTCTTAAGACGCCGTCGTTCAAGAGTGAAAAGGCCCAAACGTTGCAGCCTCAGATGGTAAGGAAGGTGTTCCAGTCCCCTAATCATTTTGGTTGCCCTCCTCTGAACTTTTTCCAACTCCATAATATCCTTCTGGAGGTATGGCGACCAGAACTGTACACAGTATTCCAGATGGGGCCTCACCATAGATTTATAAAGAGGCAAAATGACACTTGCTGACTTATTTTCTATACCCTTCCTAATGATCCCTAGCATTGAGTTTGCTTTTTTCACTGCTGAGGCACACTGGGTTGACACCTTCCTTGAGCTCTCGTCCACCAGTACACCAAGGTCCCTTTCCTGATTTGTCGCAGAGAGTTCAGACCCCATCGGTTTATAAATGTAATTGGTTTTTTTTGCCCCAACATGCATCACTCTGCACTTATTAATGTTGAAACTCATTTGCCACTGTTTTGCCCACTCCCCCAGTGTCAAGAGATCCCTCTGGAGCTCCTCACAATCTCTCACAGTTTTCACTACCCTGTATAATTTAGTGTCATCAGCAAATTTGGCTACCTTGCTTTTTACTCCTACCTCTAGATCATTTATGAAGAGGTTGAAAAGCAGGAGTCCCAGTACGAACCTTGGGGGACCCCACTCTTTACTTCCCTCCACTTGGAGAAGTGTCCATTTAGTGCTACCCTCTGTCTCCTGTCCCTTGGCCAGTTGCTGATCCAGGACAAGACCTGTCCCTTTATTTCATGACTGGTAAGTTTATTCAAGAGCCTTTGGTGTGGGACCTTGTCAAAAGCCTTCTGAAAGTCCAGATAAACAATGTCAACTGGATCCCCCTTATCCACATGCTTGTTGACACTCTCAAAGAATTCCAACAGATTAGTGAGGCATGATTTGCCCTTGCAAAAGCCATGTTGGCTCTCCTTTGGCAGCGCCTTCTCTTCTATGTGCCTATTAATTCTATCTTTTAGGATGGTTTCCATCACTTTACCTGGGACACATGTCAAACTGACAGGTCGGTAATTTCCTGGATCACCCCTGGATCCTTTTTTGAAAATTGGTGTTACATTCGCTACCTTCCAGTCATCAGGCACAAAGCCTGATTTGAGGGAAAGATTATATATTTTGGCTAGGAGATCAACAATTTCATCTTTAAGTTCCCAGAGAACTCGTGGATGGATGCCATCTGGTCCTGGTGATTTGTTAGTGTTTAGCTTAACAAGACATGCAAGGACCTCCTCCCTGGTTATTTCTATCTGGCTTAATTCTTCGGTTTCCCTCCCTACGAAGATAGGCTCTGTTTTGGGCATGTGGTCTCTGTCTTCTTCAGTGAATACTGAAGCAAATAATTCATTGAGTCTCTCTGCAATCTCTGTTTCCTCTTTAATAACCCCTTGCCTTCCATGGTCATCCAATGGTCCAATGGCCTTCCTAGTTGAGTTCTTACTTCTAATGTACTTAAAGAAGTCTTTGTTATTTCTCTGAGTCTATTAAGGTTTCCACTGTCATTGAAGCTCTTTCCACACTCCTGGCATTTGAAAGGCTTCTCTCCTGTGTGGGTCTTGCGATGTCTAATAAGATTTCCCCTGACACTGAAGCTTTTTCCACACTCCTGGCATTTAAAAGCATCTCTCCTGTGTGGGTCCTGTGATGTGTATTAAAGCTTCCACTGACACTGAAGCTCTTTCCACACTCCTGGCATTTAAAAGGCTTTTCTCCTGTGTGGGTCCTATGATGATTAGCAAGGGTTCCACTGACACAGAAGCTCTTTCCACACTCCAGCCATTTAAAAGGCTTCTCTCCTGTGTGGGTCCTGTGATGCTTAGTAAGGCTTCCACCGTCACTGAAGCTTTTTCCACACTCCTGGCATTTGAAAGGCTTCTCTCCTGTGTGGGTCCTGCGATGTCTATTAAGGTTTCCACTGACGCTGAAGCTTTTTCCACACTCCTGGCATTTAAAAGGCATCTCTCCTGTGTGGGTCCTATGATGATTAGCAAGGTGTTGTCTCTCACTGAAGCTCTTTCCACACTCTTGGCACTTAAAAGGCTTCTTTCCTGTGTGGGTCCTATGATGTATATCAAGGGTTCCACTTTGGCTGAAGCTTTTGCCACACTCTAGACATTTAAAAGGCTTCTCTCCTGTGTGGGTCCTATGATGATAAGTAAGCCTTCTACTGTCACTGAAGCTCTTTCCACATTCCTGGCATTTAAAAGACTTCTCTCCTGTGTGAGTCCTGTGATGGGAAGCAAGGTGTGAACTTTGACTAAAGCACTTTCCACACTCCAAGCATTTAAAAGGCTTCTCTCCTGTGTGGGTCCTGTGATGTTTAGTAAGGTTTCCACTGACACTGAAGCTCTTTCCACACTCCTGGCATTTAAAAGGCTTCTCTCCTGTGTGGGTCCTGTGATGGGAAGCAAGGCTTCCACTCCGACTGAAGCTCTTTCCACACTCCAAGCATTTAAAAGGCTTCTCTCCTGTGTGGGTCCTGTGATGTTTAGTAAGGTTTCCACTGACACTGAAGCTCTTTCCACACTCCTGGCATTTAAAAGGCTTCTCTCCTGTGTGGGTCCTGCGATGTTTATTAAGGTTTCCACTGACACTGAAGGTCTTTCCACACTCCAGGCATTTAAAAGGCATCTCTCCTGTGTGGGTCCTGTGATGATAAGTAAGGCTTCTACTGTCACTGAAGCTCTTTCCACACTCTTGGCATTTAAAAGGCATCTCTCCTGTGTGGGTCCTATGATGATTAGCAAGGTGTTGTCTCTCACTGAAGCTCTTTCCACACTCTTGGCATTTAAAAGGCTTCTCTCCTGTGTGGGTCCTGTGATGATAAGTAAGGCTTCTACTGTCACTGAAGCTCTTTCCACATTCCTGGCATTTAAAAGGCTTCTCTCCTGTGTGGGTCCTGTGATGATAAGTAAGGCTTCTACTGTCACTGAAGCTCTTTCCACATTCCTGGCATTTAAAAGGCTTCTCTCCTGTGTGGGTCCTGTGATGGGAAGCGAGGTTGTGACTCTGACTAAAGCACTTTCCACACTCCAAGCATTTAAAAGGCTTCACTCCTGTGTGGGTCCTATGATGTATATGAAGGGTTCCACTTTGGCTGAAGCTTTTGCCACACTCCTGGCATTTAAAAGGCTTTTCTGCTGTGTGGGTCCTGTGATGTTTAGTAAGGCTTCCACTGTCACTGAAGCTTTTTCCACACTCAACACAATTAAAAGGCTTCTCTCCTGTGTGGGTCCTGTGATGTTTAGCAAGGTTTTGTCTCAGACTGAAGCTCTTTCCACACTCCTGGCATTTAAAAGGCTTCTCTCCTGTGTGGGTCCTATGATGGGAAGCAAGGTGTGAACTTCTACTGAAGCTCTTTCCACACTCCAAGCATGTAAAAGGCTTCTCTCCTGTGTTGGTGCTGTTTTGTCTAGCAAGGTGTACTTGTTTACTGAAACCTTTCCCACACTCCATCTCTTTTCTGTGTATTCTTTCCTGAGTTTTATGATGTCCTCTCAGTTGAATAGTTGCTCTACTTTCAACATCAGCAGTTGTGCGAAAAGACTGAGGAAAATGGATCAACAGTTACTTAGTTTGAGGAGCAGATGCCTGAAAAGACATGTAAAATTGAAAACTAATAAAGAATCAAGTTTGACTAGAATCTTCTAGAGGGTTTCAGGTAGATACACAAGTCCTGACGGAAACAAACATACATAACAACTCTGCTCTCTACTCTTCAGCTCATCTTGATATCCATACCACCTTTCATTTGTCCCCCACCCCTTTGTCTGTGGAAGTAACAAAGATTAACGAGAAATGGGGAGGGGGGAGGGGGCTACTCTGATTCCAAGGAGAAACGTCAGTGGTATTTGTCTAATAGTGAGAGAACATGAGAACCCATCATGCTTGAAGCTATCTCAGAGGAACTTGGAGAGGCTCTCATCGTGTTCCCTAATGCTATTGATGTACCAGGTGCATCTCAAACAGCCACATACCCTTGTAAGGGGGCATCTATTCATATTCCTCTTTGCTCCTCAAAGAGCTCCTCTCCAAAAAAAGTCTTTCCCTCTTTCTCTCAGGCCAACGGAGTTTGGAATTGTCTCCTAAGAAAATTTCCTCACAGCCCTCACACTTTTCAAGAGAAGCACTCCCAGGCTATACTGTTAACCCCTTAAGACAGGGGTGTCCAACCTTTTCATGCTGCGGGCCTGACCACGTCTCCCAGGACAGCTGAGCGGGCGATAGCACACCCCCAGAAGTGGAAATGGGCACATTTACAGCTGGCACAAACGCACCCACTTTTGTGTTTGTGACAGGCATGGGAGCATTTTACAGCTATCATAAACGCATCCGCATCCACTTCCTGAGGTGGCGGAAGGCCACATGAAATGGTGCCATTTGCCAGGTCTTTCCTGTGTGGGTCCTGCCCACGGGCCATATGTTGGGAATCCATGCCTTAAGACAACCAGTAGGAAGTGGATGGGCAGAAAGTAGTGTAAAATACACCCCAGATCTGACGTCTGTTATACATAAGAACATAAGAGCAGCCTTGCTGGGACAGGCCTGGAAATGGCATTGAGAGATATCCTGCCTATCTCTCCAACCCAGAGGTTGTCCTTAGGTATCCATAATTATAGCCGTTGATACCCTTGTTCTCCATGAACATGTCTAATCCTTTCTTAAAGCTGTCAAGACTGACAGCTGTCACCACTTCTTCTGGCAGGGAGTTCCATAGACCAGTAATCCTCTGGGTGAAAAAGTACTTTCTCTTATTTGTTTGAGAAATAGCACCCAAAAGTTTCATGGAGTGCCCCCCTAGTTCTAGTGTTGTGTGATAGGGAAAAGTTTTTCCTTATCTACTTTGTCCACACCGTGCATGATTTTATAAACTTCAGTCAGGTCACGTCTTAGACGCCGTCGTTCAAGAGTGAAGAGGCCTGATCGTTGCACCTTCAGATGGTAAAGAAGGTGTTCCAGTCCCCTAATCATTTTGGTTGCCCTCCTCTGCACAGGTGGGTACAGAAGAATGGCCTGCCTCATAGAACCGTATTGTCTCCAACACTGAAAATGTGTGTTTGCGCGTGTGTTTGCGCGTGTGTGCGCGCGCACAAACACACACACATACAGTGATACCTCATACAACGTCCAAACTTGGTTCCAAAAGTTTGGACTTTATATGGATTTGGACTTTGTACGAGGCATGCAAAATCCTAGCCGTGATGCCTCATACAGCGTCCAAATCCTTGCCGCAATGCCTCATACAACGTCGTTTCCATAGAGATACATTGCACTGTATGAATCCGATGTTGTATGAAGCGGACTTTGTATGAGGTATTACTACACACACACACACACACACACACACACACACACACACACACACACACACACACACACACACACACACACACACACGGCCAGGTAGTTCCTGACAATACAAAACTGTTCATCTATGCGGACGACACAGCAATGGCAGTTCAAGGCTCAAGCTTTGATGAGGTAGCTGGAAAACCTACTGGAGCACTTGAAGAATTAGGACAGTATATTCCAACATCAACCATTGGAAGCCTAATCCAAGCAAGACTCAAGTATGCGCTTCCTACCTTTGAAACCGAGAGGCAAGGGTTAAGTTGAATGTTACGTGGCAAGGGCATCGATCACAGCACTGTTCAGCACCAAAATACCTCTGCGTGAGGCTTGAAAGGAGACTCTCTTTTAAGCAACACTGCCGGAATACCAAAGCCAAAGTTAGTACAAGGAACATCATCATCAGGAAACTCACAAACTATAAATGGGGAACTCAACCACCTACACTGGGCACATGAGCTTTAGCCCTGAGCGCCTCCACCGCAGAGTATGCTGCTCCAGTATGGAGCTCTGATACTCTGATGGCTCAAAGTCAGTGATGGCTAACCTTGGGCACTCCAGGTGTTCTTGGACTTCAATTCCCAGAAGCCCTGGACAGCAGGAATAATGACTGGGGCTTCTGGGTAATTGAAGTCCAAGAACACCTTGGCTCTAAAAGGCCACAGGTATGTAGAAGGTGACGCTGAGGAGGAGGAGGAGGACTGAGGGATCTTTCAGAGGATGCCATTTTGTGCCCTCCAGAAGTCTTTGCAGAATGAGGTGGGATGAGATGAATGGGTAGAGATTTCTCTCCCATTGATCCCCACAGAGGCTGCAGCATTGAGCACTCTTTTCCTCACAGAACCAGAGGGGGGAAAACATCCCTCAAGGAGGAGGCCCATTAGGGGGTCAAGGAGACTTGTTGGGTCAAAGACAGGGGGGGAAATCTGCTTTAATTGTGTCTTCTTCTTCTCCTTCTCCCCATTTATCAAGAGGGCCCAAAAGACACACATGTGGGGCTCAGAGTTTCCCTCCAGAAGGGAAATTATGGCCAGAGAAGGAGGGGGAGGAAAAAAGGGGCTAAGAAGGCGCTGACTGGCAGGCGGAAGGTCAGCAGTTCGATTCCCGAGTACTGCAGGGCGGAGTGAGCTCCCGTCTTTGTCCCAGCTCCTGGAAACCTAGCAGTTCGGAAGCAAGACCTATTGTAAGTAGATCAATAGGGACCACTTCGGTGGGAAAGGTAAACAGCGCTCTGTGCACTCCGGTGTCTACTCATGCCTGCCACATGACCGCGGAAACGTCTGCACCAGCAGACAGCGCTAGGCACTTCGGCTTAGAAACAGAGATGAGCACTGCACCCTAGAGACGGATACGACTGGCTTTCGAGCGAGGGTAACCGTTTACCTTCTCATTATCACGGAATAACCTTTCATATTCCCAAGGGCGAAGGGAGACTTTCCTTACCGGGTGGGTCTCCTCTAGAGGAGGAGAGTAACGCCAGGGGCGGAGAAAGTAACGCCCGTTCCTCTGCGGAGGATGGAGACGTCAGCGCCCCCCCCTCCTTCGCTCCTCTGCTCAGGAAAGGTAACGCCGTTCCTTTTCGACGCCCAGACGTGGAAGGGGAAAGGCCGCCACACAAAAGGGGGACAACATGTGGGGAAGGACCACTTCCGGTTGAAAGAGCCCCCGCCTCTCTTCTTCCTCTCCCCCATTTCCTCCCTCTCTAGGAATATCCCTCTCTGTCGCCTTTAACCCTTTTTCTCAGCCATCCCTCATCCAATGCTATGCCTGAGAAGGGATCTTCTTTGGATAAAGAACAGGGAGCTGAATGGGCAGATGATGATGATGATGATGATGATGACGTGGTGTCCCTTTCGCAAGGAGGATGCATTTGCACCACTTCCCTTCCTTAATTCCTCCCCCCCACCCCCCCACCCCCACCCCTGTTGACTCCTGCCCAGAATACCAGATACCCTTCTCTCCTGCCTTTATTCATCCCATCCATCCTCCCAAGCAGGGCCTCCTTCCCCAGCCTTTGCGCTTGCGACTCCGGTCGGTCAGTGGTTGAGAAGACGCTGGACTTCATGACTAGAAGGCCGGCAGGTCAGCAGTTCGAGACCCGAGTGCTCCATGGCGGAGTGAGCACCCGTCTCCGTCCCAGCTCCTGCCAAGCTAGTTCAAATGCAAGCAATTGCAAGTGGATAAATAGGCACCAGGGACCGCACTGGTTCAAGTGGTTAAGACACTGAACTTAAAGAATGGAAGGTCACAGCTAGATACACGAGTGCTGCAGACAGGTTGAGCGCGCACCTGTCTCCGCCCCAGCTCCTGCCAAGCTAGCTGTTGGAAAGCAAGACATTGCAAGTAGGTAAAGAGGTGCCAGCAGGGACTGCGTTGGTTCAAGCGGTTAAGACGCTGAACTTATGGAAACGGAAGGTTGGAGTTTGTCCCAGGCTCCTGCCAACCTTGCAGTTCGAAAGCAGGAAATTGCAAGTGGATAAATAGGAACTGCTTCAGTGGGAAGGTAAACAGTGTTCCGTTTGCTCCGGTGTCTAGGCAGGCCTGCCACATGACCACGGGAACATCTGCAGAAGCAGACAGCGCTGGCTTTTCGGCTTTGAAACAGAGATGAGCACTGAGCACTAGAGTCGGATGCGACTGGCTTTCAAGCAAGGGAGACCTTGGCCTTCTAAATGTTTTAGGGGGGTGGGGGTGGAGTCTTTCTACCTACAGCGCATTTCTTAAGGGCCAGTTTTGTGTGACCATCATGGCCTCTTTCTCCGTTTGCTGCGATTCGTCCGGCCTGCGTCACCCTCTTCGCTCCCGGAAGCGGAAGTAAAACACCCCTCAGAGTGCCACCCCATTCCTTGCCATCCCTTCCACTGAACCGAGAGTGGCAAACGTTGGAGTATCTCCTCCTCCATCATCCTCATCAAGTGCCATATCCAAATCTGAATATTGGCCATCCTCCTTACGATCGTCTTGGGAACAATTATAATAAGGCAGTGACTTTCCACATCACAGCATGACACCTGTACCACGGATCCAGTTCTGTGAGTCACTTTCTGGTCCTGAACCCTTTGGGCACACAAAGTCCTCCTCCTCATCATCATCATCCCCAGGTCAGGATGAATGAAGTTTCTGCCCTCCATCAAGAAGGATTCAAGTGGGACCATTTATTTATTTATTATTTATTTATTTTTCACGCTTATATACCGCCCACTCAGGAACAACCCAACTCAGGGCGGTTTACACAGCGGACAGTAAATACATAAAAGACACATGATAAAACAAAGTTAAAAAAAACCCACCCCTAAAAGGTGCGCAAGAACCGAAGGGACCTTGGGGGAAGGCACACTTCTCTATACCAACCACCCAACGGTACCCCCATCCCCACCCGCACCCCAAATTTGGCCCGCCAGCCAGGTCTTTAGTTCCTTCCAAAAGGGCAACAACTCCGTCTGGAGATGCAGTTCCACAGGCAGGAGGTTCCAAAGGGTCGGTGCGGACACAGAGAAGGCCCTCCTCCTCCTTGTGCCAGAGAGGCGACCCCCCTGGCTGATGGCAGAATTAGAGAGACCCTCCGGTCCGCTCTGGTTGGACGAACAGACGTCCTTAGGGCGATGCGTTCTCTAAGATACCCTGGCCCACTACCATGTAGGGCTTTAAAGGTCAAAACCAGCACCTTGAATTGCACCCGGAGACAAACTGGTAACCAGTGCAGCCCCCGAAGCAGTGGTGAGGCATGGGCATAACGTCCACACCCCATCACCACCCGGGCCGCAGCATTCTGGACCAGCTGCAGCCTCCGAATGGTCATCATGGGCAGCCCCATGTAGAGCGCATTACAATAGTCTAGTCTGGAGGTCACCAGAGCGTCAGTGACCATGAGCAAAGAGTCCCGGTCCAGGAGCGGGCGCAACTGGCTAATCACCCGAAGTTGTGCGAGCGAAGGCCCTCCTAGCCATAGCCGCCACCTGTTCTTCTAGCAGCACCCGCAAATCCAGGAGGACCCCCAAGTTGCGCACCGGGTTGATCTGGGGCAAAACAGTCCCATCCAAAACCAAAGATGGTAGCTCCCAGGATAACATAGGACCCCCCCATCCACAACCACTCAGTCTTGCTAGGATTCAGCTGTAGCCCATTTGCCCCATCCAGACCCCAACAGCCTCCAGACAGCTGGAAAGGACTTTGACTGCATCACCGGGGTCCCCACGGGCCGAGATGTACAACTGTGTGTCATCCGCGTACTGGTGGTACCGCACCCCGTGGGAACGGATGATCTCACCCAGAGGCTTCATGTAGATGTTAAATAGGAGAGGAGAGAGTACCGAGCCCTGAGGCACCCCATATTTTAGGGGCCTAGGACTCGACCTCTCACTCTCCAACCAAACTGACTGGATCCGGCCCCTCAGAAATGAGGAAAACCAGGACCACACCGTGCCCTGCATCCCCAATCCTCGGAGCCGTTCCAGAAGGATACTGTGGTCAATGGTATCGAAGGCCGCTGAGAGGTCAAGAAGAGCAAGGACGGATGGATGACTGCCATCCCGCTCTCGCCAGAGATCATCCATCAGCGTGACCAATGCAGTCTCAGTACCATATCCAGGTCTGAATCCTGACTGGAATGGGTCCAGATATTCCGCTTCATCCAGTACCCCCTGCAGCTGACATGCCACTGCCTTCTCCAGAACCTTCCCCAAAAAAGGAAGGTTAGAGACAGGTCTGTAGTTGGTTAGGATTGCTGGATCGAGGGATGGGTTCTTCAGGAGGGGGCGCACAAGAGCATGTTTCAATGGTGCAGGAAATATCCCCTCCCGAAAAGACGCATTAATTATAGCCCCGACCCAGCCACCTGTCACCGTCTTGGAGGCTTTTACCAGCCAGGCGGGACAGGGATCCAATGGACAATTAGTGGAACGGACCGCCGCAAGGAGCCTGTCCACTTCATCCGGGGCAACTGGATCAAAACGATCCCAGGTAACACCGCAAGACTGTGCACTGGCTCCCCCGGACCCTCCCCGTCCACGCCAAGTTTGAACCCCGAGCGAATCCGATCGATTTTCTCCACCAGATGGTCAGCAAAGTCCTCAGCCGATCCCTGCCAACCAGGCACAGCCCCCCCCCCCCCCCAAGGAGGCACCTGGTCACCTGAAATAGGGTGGCTGGGCGATTATCAGTGGAGGCAATAAGGGAGGTGAAGTACTGCCTCCTCACCACCCCCATCGCCACTAGGTAGGCCCTAATAGTGGCTCTAGCTAGTGTCCAATCGGAATCGCTCTGGGTCTTCACCCAGCGGCGCTCAAGGCGCCTCTTTGCCCGTTTGAGCTCCCGTAGTTCTTCCGTGAACCACGGGGATGACCTAGCTCCGTGGGCTCTGAGAGGCCGTAGTGGAGCGATTACATCCAAGGCAGATGTCGTCGACCCGTACCACAGGTCAACAATTGCCTCAGGTGAATCGTGTCGCCGATCCAGAAGAAATTCCCCCAGTTCCCTCTGGAATCCATCCGGATCCATCAGTTGCCGGGGGCGGGCCACTTTAATCGACCCTGCCTCCTTACGATGAAGTGTCACCCCCAGAAAGTCTAGAGCCACCAGATAGTGATCTGACCATGGCACAGGTGTTATGTCTAGCTTCTGTAAACTCAGATCACTCTGCCACCGCCCCGACAAAAAGACTAAATCTGGCGTGTGGCCACTGCCCCTGGTCAGGCCCTGAATTACCTGAGCCAGGTCCATAGCTGCCATGGAAGCCATGAACTCCCTTGCCACCTCGGAACCAGACCCCAGCGAAGGCAAATTGAAGTCCCCCAAAACCATCAGTCTAGGGAACTCCAAAGCCAACACTGAGATGGCTTCAAGGAGCCCTGGCAGGGAGTCCCTTACCCTGCAAGGAGGAAGGTACAGGAGTAGGACCCCCAACTGACCGTTAGGGCCCAACCGCAGGAGCAGGGCCTCACAACCCAAAATTTGTGGAGCGGTGGCCCTGGCGACTCCCAAGGACTCCCTGGCTATAATGGCAACACCACCGCCCTTACCCACATCCCTAGGCTGGTGCCAAACACCGAACCCGGCCGGACACATCTCTGATAGAGGCACCCCATCCTCAGGTCTCAGCCAGGTCTCAGTGATGCATGCCAGGTCGGCCCGCTCCCCCAAAATAGAGTCTTGTATTAGGGGAGCCTTATTACAGACCGACCTGGCATTCATCAGCAGCAGCCTAAGGACGGGGTCACCCTGGATCAGCTGCTCAGGACCTAGAGGTGAAACCGGGGGGCCAGAATGCGGGACAGATACTAAGCATCGGTCCCACGTTCCCCGAGTGCGGCCCGCCCCACGGTTCCCGCTATAACGCCCCATGCCCGTCACAACCTCTAAATGAGCCCCTGGAACCTCCACCATTAACCCAGACGGAGTGTCGCCCTCTCTTCCCGGCTGGCAAGGCCATCTCCCCCTCCCTCCCTAACCCACTTAAAACATACCCTCTCACTCTCTCCACCTCCCCTGACAGAACTACAATGACAGAAGTCTCCTCCTAGCCCTGGTCCAAGCGCTGTAAGGCCGCGGGGTGACGGGGAGGGGGGGCGCCGCCCCTAAGCAACCCCAGGTGCGGCCATAGTTCTCCTCCCCACCCCGGTCCACACGGCACGAGGCGCGATGCTGCAGGGACGGCGAGGGGTGCCACCTTTGATGCCGCAAGCCGCCCCAGGTACGGCCAATGTTCTCCTCCCCGCCCCAGTTCTGGCAGCACAAGGCTCGTGGCTGCCGAGATGGCGGAGGGCGCCGCTTTTGTGGCTGCAAGCAACCCCAGGTACAATCAACGCTCTCCTCCCCACCCCAGTCCTGGCAGCGCAAGGCTCGTAGCTGCAGAGATGGCGGGGGGCACCATCTTTGGGGCCACAAGCGACCCCAGGTGCAGCCGATGTTCTCCTCCCCGCCCCCGGTCCTGGCGGCGCAAGGTCCTCCTTGTAGCTGCTGCGCCGGACCCGCACAGCCGGGAAAAATATCCCCTCTCCGAAACCAGCCATGGGACGGAAGACAAATGTCCAATGTTCTCAATGGCCTCCACTCCCGAAGATGAAACCGGCTAAGCGGCGGTGGAGGCGGCTTTGGAGCCCAACCAGGAGTCCAGAAGCCGCCCTGCCTCAGGTGTTCTCGCCAGTCTCCCTCCCGAAGGCGGTGTTCTCGGCAGGCTGGGGGCTGGTGGCTTTTACCTTCCCTCAGGCTGGGAGAGTCAGCCCAGGATCAGCTGTGGCCTTGGTGTATAACCAGAGCAGGATCACCTGCCCAGACTGGCATGTGCAGGCTGGGATGTGGAGAGGAGAGACAACAAGCTCCCTTCCTAGAGAAGGATGAGAAACCAGTGGGTTCGTGGCTAAGATGCTGAGTTTGGAGACTGAAAGGTTGGGTTCAATACCTAGAAATACATCCTGGAATAGCATTACTAATGGATTTTGGAAATAAGAAAATATAAACAAGAAAGATTTTTCGCACAGGTGATGGGTGCGCCTATTACCTATGTAATATCGTTACATAATCATTTAGATTAGACTTATTTTAATTATTTTCTTAAATTTGTGCCCCGCCCCCTCGCCAGAGGCGACTCCAAGCATCTTACACCAACATTATAAAAAACCCAACTTAAAATCAGTAAAAAAGCTACCCCCCCCCCCCATGGCCATATATCGACCAAAGGAGGTGGGGGATGCTGCACCACCGACAGCACCCCACACCTGGTGAGCTAGCCACATTTTAAACCCCTTTCTGAATGGCAACAGCGCTGCCTGGAAGCGCAACTCGGTCAGTAAGAGGATCCACAGGGCTGGAGCAGATACGGAGAAGGCCCTCCTTCGAGTGCCAGAGAGACGAGCCTCTCTGGCAGATGGAACCCTTAGGGAGCACCTCCTATCCACTGTGGTGGGACGGGCCGATGTCCTTGGGTGATGTGGTCTCTTAAGTACCCTGGTCCACTACCATATAGGGCTTTAAAGGTCATTACCAGCACCTTGAATTGCACAGAGCACACCGGCAACTAATGCTGCTCCCGCAGCAGGGGAGAGGAGCGTGTTTTCCCCACACTCCAGCCATTTAAAAGGCTTCTCTCCTGTGTGGGTCCTATGATGATAAGTAAGGCTTCTACTGTCTCTGAAGCTCGTTCCACACTCCTGGCATTTAAAAGGCTTCTCTCCTGTGTGGGTCCTGTGATGTTTAGTAAGGTTTCCACTGACACTGAAGCTCTTTCCACACTCCAGGCATTTAAAAGGTTTCTCTCCTGTGTGGCTCCTGTGATGGGAAGCAAGGTGTGAACTTCGACTGAAGCTCTTTCCACACTCCAGGCATTTAAAAGGCTTCTGTCCTGTGTGGATACTGTGATGTCTACCAAGGGTTCCACTTTGACTGAAGCTCATTCCACACTCCAGGCATTTAAAAGGTTTCTCTCCTGTGTGGCTCCTGTGATGGGAAGCAAGGTGGGAACTTCGACTGAAGCTCTTTCCACACTCCAGGCATTTAAAAGGCTTTTGTCCTGTGTGGATAATGTGATGTCTACCAAGGGTTCCACTTTGACTGAAGCTCATTCCACACTCCAGGCATTTAAAAGGTTTCTCTCCTGTGTGGCTCCTGTGATGGGAAGCAAGGTGGGAACTTCGACTGAAGCTCTTTCCACACTCCAGGCATTTAAAAGGCTTCTCTCCTGTGTGGCTCCTGTGATGTGTAGTAAGGCTTCCACCGTCACTGAAGCTTTTTCCACACTCCTGGCATTTAAAAGGCTTCTCTCGTGTGTGGGTCCTGTGATGTGTAGTAAGGCTTCCACTGTCACGGAAGCTCTTTCCACACTCTACACAATTAAAAGGCTTCTCTCCTGTGTGGCTCCTGCGATGTGTAGTAAGGCTTCCACCATCACTGAAGCTCTTTCCACACTCTTGGCATTGAAAAGGCTTCTCTGCTGTGTGGCTCCTGTGATGTGTAGTAAGGCTTCCACCTTCACTGAAGCTTTTTCCACACTCCTGGCATTTAAAAGGCTTCTCTCCTGTGTGGGTCCTGCGATGTCTATTAAGGTTTCCACTGACACTGAAGCTCTTTCCACACTCCTGGCATTTAAAAGGCTTCTCTCCTGTGTGGGTCCTGCGATGTATATTAAGGTTTCCACTGACACTGAAGCTCTTTCCACACTCTTGGCATTTAAAAGGCTTCTCTCCTGTGTGGGTCCTGTGATGTATATTAAGGCTTCCACTGTCACTGAAGCTCTTTCCACACTCCTGGCATTTAAAAGGCTTTTCTCCTGTGTGGGTCCTGCGATGTATATTAAGGCTTCCACTGTCACTGAAGGTCTTTCCACACTCTAGACATTTAAAAGGCATCTCTCCTGTGTGGGTCCTGTGATGTGATGCAAGGTGTGAACTTCGACTGAAGCTCTTTCCACACTCCTGGCATTTAAAAGGCTTCTCTCCTGTGTGGGTCCTGTGATGTATATTAAGGCTTGTACTCTGACTGAAGCTCTTTCCACATTCCTGACATTTAAAAGGCTTCTCTCCTGTGTGGGTCCTGTGATGTGTAGTAAGGCTTCCACCATCACTGAAGCTCTTTCCACACTCCTGGCATTTGAAAGGCTTCTCTCCTTTGTGGGTTCCGTGATGTGTATTAAGGCTTCTACTATCACCGAAGCTTTTTCCACACTCCAGGCATTTGAAAGGCTTCTCTCCTGTGTGGGTCCTGCGATGTCTATTAAGGTTTCCACTGACACTGAAGGTCTTTCCACACTCCAGACATTTAAAAGGCTTCTCTCCTGTGTGGGTCCTGCGATGTCTATTAAGGTTTCCACTGTCACTGAAGCTCTTTCCACACTCTTGGCATTTAAAAGGCATCTCTCCTGTGTGGCTCCTGTGATGGGAAGCAAGGTGTGAACTTCGACTGAAGCTCTTTCCACACTCCTGGCATCTAAAAGGCTTCTCTCCTGTGTGGGTCCTGTGATGTGATGCAAGGTGTGAACTTCGACTGAAGCTCTTTCCACACTCCTGGCATTTAAAAGGCTTCTCTCCTGTGTGGGTCCTGTGATGTATATTAAGTTGCTGACTTAGACTGAAGCTCTTTCCACACTCCTGGCATTTAAAAGGCTTCTCTCCTGTGTGGGTCCTGTGATGTATATTAAGTTGCTGACTTAGACTGAAGCTCTTTCCACACTCCTGGCATTTAAAAGGCTTCTCTCCTGTGTGGGTCCTGTGATGTATATTAAGTTGCTGACTTAGACTGAAACTCTTTCCACACTCCTGGCATTTAAAAGGCTTCTCTCCTGTGTGGGTCCTGTGATGTATATTAAGTTGCTGACTTAGACTGAAGCTCTTTCCACACTCCTGGCATTTAAAAGGCTTCTCTCCTGTGTGGGTCCTGTGATGTTTAGCAAGGTTTTGTCTCAGACTGAAGCTCTTTCCACACTCCTGGCATTTAAAAGGCTTCTCTCCTGTGTGGGTCCTATGATGGGAAGCAAGGTGTGAACTTCTACTGAAGCTCTTTCCACACTCCAGGCATTTAAAAGGCTTCTCTCCTGTGTGGGTCCTGTGATGTATATTAAGGCTTGTACTCTGACTGAAGCTCTTTCCACACTCCTGGCATTTAAAAGGCTTCTCTCCTGTGTGGGTCCTGTGATGTATATTAAGGTGCTGACTTAGACTGAAGCTCTTTCCACACTCCTGGCATTTAAAAGGCTTCTCTCCTGTGTGGGTCCTGTGATGATTAGCAAGGTTTCGTCTCAGACTGAAGCTCTTTCCACACTCCAAGCATGTAAAAGGCTTCTCTCCTGTGTTGGTGCTGTTTTGTCTAGCAAGGTGTACTTGTTTACTGAAACCTTTCCCACACTCCATCTCTTTTCTGTGTATTCTTTCCTGAGTTTTATGATGTCCTCTCAGTTGAATAGTTGCTCTACTTTCAACATCAGCAGCTGTGTGAAAAGACTGAGGAAAATGGATCAACAGTTACTTAGTTTGAGGAGCAGATGCCTGAAAAGACATGTAAAATTGAAAACTAATAAAGAATCAAGTTTGACTAGAATCTTCTAGAGGGTTTCAGGTAGATACACAAGTCCTGAGGGTAACAAACATACATAACAACTCTGCTCTCTACTCTTCAGCTCATCCTGATATCCATACCACCTTTCATTTGTCCCCCACCCTTTTGTCTGTGGAAGTAACAAAGATTAACGAGAAATGGGGAGAGGAGCCGACTCTGATTCCAAGGAGAAACGTCAGTGGTATTTGTCTAATAGTGAGAGAACATGAGAACCCATCATGCTTGAAGCTATCTCAGAGGAACTTGGAGAGGCTCTCATCGTGTTCCCTAATGCTATTGATGTACCAGGTGCATCTCAAACACCCACATACCAATGTAAGGGGGCATCTATTCATATTCCTCTTTGCTCCTCAAAAAGCTCCTCTCCAAAAAAAGTCTTTCCCTCTTTCTCTCAGGCCAACGGAGTTTGGAATTGTCTCCTAAGAAAATTTCCTCACAGCCCTCACACTTTTCAAGAGAAGCACTCCCAGGCTATACTGTTAACCCCTTAAGACAGGGGTGTCCAACCTTTTCATGCTGCGGGCCTGACCACGTCTCCCAGGACAGCTGAGCGGGCGATAGCACACCCCCAGCAGTGGAAATGGGCACATTTACAGCAGGCACAAACGCACCCACTTCTGTGTTTGTGACAGGCATGGGACCATTTTACTGCTATCATAAACGCATCCGCATCCACTTCCTGAGGTGGCGGAAGGCCACATGAAATGGTGCCATTGGCCAGGTCTTTCCTGTGTGGGTCCTGCCCACGGGCCATATGTTGGGAATCCCTGCCTTAAGACAACCAGTAGGAAGTGGATGGGCAGAAAGTAGTGTAAAATACACCCCAGATCTGACGTCTGTTATACATAAGAACATAAGAGCAGCCTTGCCTGGACAGGCCACAGGAATCCATCCAGTCAGCCTTCTGTCTCACACAGTGGCTCACCATGTGCTTCAGCGTATTCTTCCCAAGCAGATGCCTTTACCTGCTTAGGATTCCCTGGAAATGGCATTGAGAGATATCCTGCCTATCTCTCCAACCCAGAGGTTGTCCTTAGGTATCCATAATTATAGCCGTTGATACCCTTGTATCATGAACATGTCTAATCCTTTCGTAAAGCTGTCAAGACTGACAGCTGTCACCACTTCTTCTGGCAGGGAGTTCCATAGACCAGTAATCCTCTGGGTGAAAAAGTACTTTCTCTTATTTGTTTGAGAACTAGTACCCAAAAGTTTCATGGAGTGCCCCCCTAGTTCTAGTGTTGTGCGATAGGGAAAACAGTTTTTCTTTATCTACTTTGTCCATACCGTGCATGATTTTATACACTTCAATCAGGTCACCTCTTAGACGTCGTCGTTCAAGAGTGAAGAGGCCCAAACGTTGGGCTGACTTATTTTCTATACCCTTCCTAATGATCCCTAGCATTGAGTTTGCTTTTTTCACTACTGAGGCACACTGGGTTGACACCTTCCTTGAGCTCTCGTCCACTAGTACACCAAGGTCCCTTTCCTGGTTTGTCGCAGAGAGTTCAGACTCCATCAGTTTATAAATGTAATTGGGTTTTTTTGCCCCAACGTGCATCACTCTGCACTTACTCATGTTGAAGCTCATTTGCCACTGTTTTGCCCACTCCCCCAGTGTCAAGAGATCCCTCTGGAGCGCCTCACAATCTCTCACAGTTTTCACTACCCTGCATAATTTAGTGTCGTCAGCAAATTTGGCTACCTTGCTATTTACTCCTACTTCTAGATCATTTATGAAGAGGTTGAAAAGCAGGGGTCCCAGTACTGAACCCCTTGGGGGTCCCCACTCTTGACTCCCCTCCACTTGGAAATGTCCATTTAGTGCTACCCTCTGTTTCCTGTCCCTTAGCCAGTTGCTGATCCAGAACTAGACCTGTCCCTTTATTCCATGACTGGTAAGTTTATTCAAGAGCCTTTGGTGCGGGACCTTGTCAAAAGCCTTCTGAAAGTCCAGATAAGCAATGTCAACTGGATCCCCCTTATCCACATGCTTGTTGACACTCTCAAAAAATCCCAACAGATGAGTGAGGCATGATTTGCCCTTGCAAAAGCCATGTTGGCTCTCCTTTAGCAGCACCTTCTCTTCTATGTGCCTATTAATTCTATCTTTTAGGATGGTTTTCATCACTTTACCTGGGACACATGTCAAACTGACAGGTCGGTAATTTCCTGGATCAACCCTGGATCCTTTTTTGAAAATTGGTGTTACATTCGCTACCTTCTAGTCATCAATCATATAGAAGCTTCTTTCTTGGTCTCGATAAGCAAGGAGGGCAGGTGAGATCAACCCATCCAGAATTTAACCATGATGGGGAAGGAAAAGTAAACCCTTCCTCCTCAGTTTAAACCCTCCCTGCCAGGCCTGTACAGAAGGGATAAGCTTTGAACACACATTGTGCATGCAACTACCATGCCCTAAATGCTAATTCACTTTTAGAACTGCCCAGAGAGCGCACTAAGTGTGATAGGGCAATATAATACAGGTGTGATGGCTTTGCTTCCATGGACCTCGATATGCTCTTTCCTTGGCCGGTTGGAAGAGACCCTATTTGTGCCTCTGGCCTGAACATTAGTAAATCTTCTCCCTTGCGCAAAGGACTCTCGAGGGCAAAGGAGGTCTGCAGTCTGTTTTTCCCCCAAGGGGATCCTCCCTACTCTCTCTTTACTTGAGAGAGTAGGATCAGCCTTAGCTTTTGGTCCAGAGGAGAAGCCACCCAAACACTCTCCACCTCGCAAGGGTTTCGTTGGCAGCATCTGACACCTGGGGCAACTGTTCATACATGCCTATGGTTAGGGCTGGCTTGAAGTCCAACTCTTGGCTGATAACCCAGCACATAATAACCAGTATGATGATTCAGTTCATAATGGCCTTCCAGGAAAGGGAAAAAAATCCCTAACATTCTTCCCTCCTTTCCTTTTAAAATGTATATACGATATAGACAGTAAATTTCATGACCAAGGGGACCCTAAGCTGGCCATTCCTCAGCATGTAGCCAAAGTAGCCACATACAGGGTGGCCAATGTCCCTACCCATCCATATATCTTATGTATCCAGTGTCTCTGTGTTCTCTCCCTCATTCACACAGCAGAATATTATGCAATGCCATGTTCTGTGAGATATTGGGCTTAAATTGGCCATTTTTCTATGAGAAAAAAGGATACATGCCTATTTGACTATAACATCATAACCTATGGACAGGCCGGGTCTTATAGGCCACCCTCTAGATTGAAAAGAACAGAAGATGGATTCCTAAGCCACAGGCAAAGCCCCTCCAGTGTGAACACTTGCCCTTCATCCCAGAGTCTTTTGCTGCCTCAGGTGGTTGTTTTGCAATCTCCAGATGTAGGCTGGCCTCCAAGCCAAGCTTTCACTGCAAGGTGACTCTGCCTTCAGACTGGAAGATGAAGTGGACTCAATTCCCAATAAATATTTATACATTGCTATTTTGAATAAGCATTTTCCAGCAAAACAGTCAAAAATACTCACGTGTCTTTTCCCCACAAGGAACTCTTGTCAGTCATGGACGATATTTCCAGTTTTCCGTCCAACTTCTCAGTATAAGTTAGGTCGGTCAAAACAAGCACATGTGATTGGAGGATTCTTTGAGATTAGGCAGTCCACTACGGTACTGTATATTCTTTCTTATGCAGTCAATGCAACAATAGGAACCTGAAAAGAAAACAGAAATAAGAGAAATGGGAAGCAGACAAAACAGGGGGGAAATCTTTTAATATCATGATCCATAAGTACTGAGGAGAGGGCAGGCCAAGAGTTGCAGCATACAATACGGTCAGTCATAGGATTCTGCTCCATAAAATAAATAAGCTTACCAAAGATTAACAAGCGTACTGGGACCCTTCAGAACTGGGGATTCTATGGGACGATGAATGGAAAGAACGGCAGAAGGTGGGTATAGAAGAATGGCCTGCCTCATAGAAGCGTATTGTCTCCAACACTGAAAATGTGTGTGTGTGTGTGTGTGCGTGCGCGCGCACGCACGCACACACGCACGCACGCACACACACACACAGTGATACCTCATACAACGTCCAAACTTGGTTCCACAAGTTTGGACTTTATATGGATTTGGACTTGAAGAATTAGGACAGTATATTCCAACAACAACCATAGGAAGCCTAATCCAAGCAAGACTCAAGTATGCGCTTCCCACCTTTGAAACCGAGAGGCAAGGGTTAAGTTGAATGTTACGTGGCAAGGGCATTGATCACAGGACTGTTCAGCACCAAAATACCTCTGTGTAAGGCTTGAAAGGAGACTCTCTTTTAAGCAACACTGCCGGAATACCAAAACCAAAGTTAGTACAAGGAACATCATCATCAGGAAACTCACAAACTATAAATGGGGAACTCAACCACCTACACTGGGCACATGAGCTTTAGCCCTGAGCGCCTCCACCGCAGAGTATGCTGCTCCAGTATGGAGCTCTGATACTCTGATGGCTCAAAGTCAGTGATGGCCAACCTTGGGCACTCCAGGTGTTCTTGGACTTCAATTCCCAGAAGCCCTGGACAGCAGGAATGATGGCTGGGGCTTCTGGGTAATTGAAGTCCAAGAACACCTTGGCTCTAAAAGGCCACAGGTATGTAGAAGGTGACGCTGAGGAGGAGGAGGAGGACTGAGGGATCTTTCAGAGGATGCCATTTTGTGCCCTCCAGAAGTCTTTGCAGAATGAGGTGGGATGAGATGAATGGGTAGAGATTTCTCTCCCATTGATCCCCACAGAGGCTGCAGCATTGAGCACTCTTTTCCTCACAGAACCAGAGGGGGGAAAACATCCCTCAAGGAGGAGGCCCATTAGGGGGTCAAGGAGACTTGTTGGGTCAAAGACAGGGGGGGAAATCTGCTTTAATTGTGTCTTCTTCTTCTCCTTCTCCCCATTTATCAAGAGGGCCCAAAAGACACACATGTGGGGCTCAGAGTTTCCCTCCAGAAGGGAAATTATGGCCAGAGAAGGAGGGGGAGGAAAAAAGGGGCTAAGAAGGCGCTGACTGGCAGGCGGAAGGTCAGCAGTTCGATTCCCGAGTACTGCAGGGCGGAGTGAGCTCCCGTCTTTGTCCCAGCTCCTGGAAACCTAGCAGTTCGGAAGCAAGACCTATTGTAAGTAGATCAATAGGGACCACTTCGGTGGGAAAGGTAAACAGCGCTCTGTGCACTCCGGTGTCTACTCATGCCTGCCACATGACCGTGGAAACGTCTGCACCAGCAGACAGCGCTAGGCACTTCGGCTTAGAAACAGAGATGAGCACTGCACCCTAGAGACGGATACGACTGGCTTTCGAGCGAGGGTAACCGTTTACCTTCTCATTATCACGGAATAACCTTTATATTCTCCAGGCCTAAGGGAGACTTTCCTTACCGGGTGGGTCTCCTCTAGAGGAGGAGAGTAACGCCAGGGGCGGAGAAAGTAACGCCCGTTCCTCTGCGGAGGATGGAGACGTCAGCGCCCCCCCCTCCTTCGTTTCTCTGCTCAGGAAAGGTAACGCCGTTCCTTTTCGACGCCCAGACGTGGAAGGGGAAAGGCCGCCACACAAAAGGGGGACAACATGTGGGGAAGGACCACTTCCGGTTGAAAGAGCCCCCGCCTCTCTTCTTCCTCTCCCCCATTTCCTCCCTCTCTAGGAATCTCCCTCTCTGTCGCCTTTAACCCTTTTTCGCAGCCATCCCTCATCCAATGCTATGCCTGAGAAGGGATCTTCTTTGGATAAAGAACAGGGAGCTGAATGGGCAGATGATGATGATGATGATGATGATGATGATGATGACGTGGTGTCCCTTTCGCAAGGAGGATGCATTTGCACCACTTCCCTTCCTTAATTCCTCCCCCCCACCCCCCCACCCCCCCCCCTGTTGACTCCTGCCCAGAATACAAGATACCCTTCTCTCCTGCCTTTATTCATCCCATCCATCCTCCCAAGCAGGGCCTCCTTCCCCAGCCTTTGCGCTTGCGACTCCGGTCGGTCAGTGGTTGAGAAGACGCTGGACTTCATGACTAGAAGGCCGGCAGGTCAGCAGTTCGAGACCCGAGTGCTCCATGGCGGAGTGAGCACCCGTCTCCGTCCCAGCTCCTGCCAAGCTAGTTCAAATGCAAGCAATTGCAAGTGGATAAATAGGCACCAGGGACCGCACTGGTTCAAGTGGTTAAGACACTGAACTTAAAGAATGGAAGGTCACAGCTAGATACACGAGTGCTGCAGACAGAGTGAGCGCGCACCTGTCTCCGCCCCAGCTCCTGCCAAGCTAGCTGTTAGAAAGCAAGACATTGCAAGTAGGTAAAGAGGTGCCAGCAGGGACTGCGTTGGTTCAAGCGGTTAAGACGCTGAACTTATGGAAACAGAAGGTTGGAGTTTGTCCCAGACAATTATAATAAGGCAGTGGCTTTCCACATCACAGCATGACACCTGTACCACGGATCCAGTTCTGTGAGTCACTTTCTGGTTCCTGAGCCCTTTGGGCACACAAAGTCCTCCTCCTCATCATCATCATCCCCAGGTCAGGATGAATGAAGCTTCTGCCCTCCATCAAGAAGGATTCAAGTGGGACCATTTATTTATTATTTATTTATTTATTTTTCACGCTTATATACCGCCCACTCAGGTACAACCCAACTCAGGGCGGTTTACACAGCGGACAGTAAATACATAAAAGACACATGATAAAACAAAGTTAAAAGTTAAAAAAAAAACCACCCCTAAAAGGTGCGCAAGAACCGAAGGGACCTTGGGGGAAGTCACACTTCTCTATACCAACCACCCAACGGTACCCCCATCCCCACCCGCACCCCAAACTTGGCCCGCCAGCCAGGTCTTTAGTTCCTTCCAAAAGGGCAACAACTCCGTCTGGAGACGCAGTTCCACAGGCAGGAGGTTCCAAAGGGCCGGTGCGGACACAGAGAAGGCCCTCCTCCTCCTTGTGCCAGAGAGGCGAGCCCCCCTGGCTGATGGCACAATTAGAGAGCCCCTCCGGTCCGCTCTGGTTGGACGAACAGACGTCCTTAGGGCGATGCGTTCTCTAAGATACCCTGGCCCACTACCATGTAGGGCTTTAAAGGTCAAAACCAGCACCTTGAATTGCACCCGGAGACAAACTGGTAACCAGTGTAGCCCCCGAAGCAGTGGTGAGGCATGGGCATAACGTCCACACCCCATCACCACCCGGGCCGCGGCATTCTGGACCAGCTGCAGCCTCCGAATGGTCATCAAGGGCAGCCCCATGTAGAGCGCATTACAGTAGTCTAGTCTGGAGGTCACCAGAGCGTGAGTGACCATGAGCAAAGAGTTCCGGTCCAGGAGCGGGCGCAACTGGCTAATCACCCGAAGTTGTGCGAGCGAAGGCCCTCCTAGCCATAGCCACCACCTTTTCTTCTAGCAGCACCCGCAAATCCAGGAGGACCCCCAAGCTGCACACCGGGTTGATCTGGGGCAAAACAGTCCCATCCAAAACCAAAGATGGTAGCTCCCAGGATAACACAGGACCCCCCCATCCACAACCACTCAGTCTTGCTAGGATTCAGCTGTAGCCCATTTGCCCCATCCAGACCCCAACAGCCTCCAGACAGCTGGAAAGGACTTTGACTGCATCACCGGGGTCCCCACGGGCCGAGATGTACAACTGTGTGTCATCCGCGTACTGGTGGTACCGCACCCCGTGGGAACGGATGATCTCACCCAGAGGCTTCATGTAGATGTTAAATAGGAGAGGAGAGAGTACCGAGCCCTGAGGCACCCCATATTTTAGGGGCCTAGGACTCGACCTCTCACTCTCCAACCAAACTGACTGGGTCCGGCCTCTCAGAAATGAGGAAAACCAGGACCACACCGTGCCCTGCATCCCCAATCCTCGGAGCCGTTCCAGAAGGATACTGTGGTCAATGGTATCGAAGGCCACTGAGAGGTCAAGAAGAGCAAGGACGGATGGATGACTGCCATCCCGCTCTCGCCAGAGATCATCCATCAGCGTGACCAATGCAGTCTCAGTACCATATCCAGGTCTGAATCCTGACTGGAATGGGTCCAGATATTCCGCTTCATCCAGTACCCCCTGCAGCTGACATGCCACTGCCTTCTCCAGAACCTTCCCCAAAAAAGGAAGGTTGGAGACAGGTCTGTAGTTGGTTAGGATTGCTGGATCGAGGGATGGCTTCTTCAGGAGGGGGCGCACAAGAGCATGTTTCAACGGTGCAGGAAATATCCCCTCCCGAAAAGACGCATTAATTATAGCCCCGACCCAGCCACCTGTCACCGTCTTGGAGGCTTTTACCAGCCAGGCGGGACAGGGATCCAATGGACAATTAGTGGCACGGACCGCTGCAAGGAGCCTGTCCACTTCATCCGGGGCAACTGGATCAAAACGATCCCAGGTAACACCGCAAGACTGTGCACTGGCTCCCCCGGACCCTCCCCGTCCACGCCAAGTTTGAACCCCGAGCGAATCCGATCGATTTTCTCCACCAGATGGTCAGCAAAGTCCTCAGCCGATCCCTGCCAACCAGGCACAGCCCCCCCCCCCCCAAGGAGGCACCTGGTCACCCGAAACAGGGTGGCTGGGCGATTATCAGCGGAGGCAATAAGGGAGGTGAAGTACTGCCTCCTCACCACCCCCATCGCCACTAGGTAGGCCCTAATAGTGGCTCTAGCTAGTGTCCAATCGGAATCGCTCTGGGTCTTCACCCAGCGGCGCTCAAGGCGCCTCTTTGCCCGTTTGAGCTCCCGTAGTTCTTCCGTGAACCACGGGGATGACCTAGCTCCGCGGGCTCGGAGAGGCCGCAGTGGCGCGATTTCATCCAAGGCAGATGTCGTCGACCCGTACCACAGGTCAACAAGTGCCTCAGGTGAATCGTGTCGCCAATCCAGAGGAAATTCCTCCAGTTCCCTCTGGAATCCATCCGGATCCATCAGTTGCCGGGGGCGGGCCACTTTAATCGACCCTGCCTCCTTACGATGAAGTGTCACCCCCAGAAAGTCTAGAGCCACCAGATAGTGATCTGACCATGGCACAGGTGTTATGTCTAGCTTCTGTAAACTCAGATCACTCTGCCACCGCCCCGACAAAAAGACTAAATCTGGCGTGTGGCCACTGCCCCTGGTCAGGCCCTGAATTACCTGAGCCAGGTCCATAGCTTCCATGGAAGCCATGAACTCCTGTGCCACCTCGGAACCAGACCCCAGCGAAGGCAAATTGAAGTCCCCCAAAACCATCAGTCTAGGGAACTCCAAAGCCAACACTGAGATGGCTTCAAGGAGCCCAGGCAGGAAGTCCCTTACCCTGCAAGGAGGAAGGTACAGGAGTAGGACCCCTAACTGACCGCTAGAGCCCAACCGCAGGAGCAGGGCCTCACAACCCGAAATTAGTGGAGCGGTGGCCCTGGCGACTCCCAAGGACTCCCTGGCTATAATGGCAACACCACCGCCCTTACCCACATCCCTAGGCTGGTGCCAAACACCGAACCCGGTCGGACACATCTCTGATAGAGGCACCCCATCCTCAGGTCTCAGTGATGCATGCCAGGTCGGCCCGCTCCCCCAAAATAGAGTCTTGTATTAGGGAAGCCTTATTACAGACCGACCTGGCATTCATCAGCAGCAGCCTAAGGACGGGGTCACCCTGGATCAGCTGCTCAGGACCTAGAGGTGAAACCGGGGGGGGGGGGGCAGAACGCGGGACAGATACTAAGCATCGGTCCCACGTTCCCCGAGTGCGGCCCGCCCCACGGTTCCCGCTATAACGCCCCATGCCCGTCACAACCTCTAAATGAGCCCCTGGAACCTCCACCATCAACCCAGACGGAGTGTCGCCCTCTCTTCCCGGCTGGCAAGGCCATCTCCCCCTCCCTCCCTCCCTAACCCACTTAAAACATACCCTCTCACTCTCTCCACCTCCCCTGACAGAACTACAATGACAGAAGTCTCCTCCTAGCCCTGGTCCAAGCGCTGTAAGGCCGCGGGGTGACGGGGAGGGGGGGCGCCGCCCCTAAGCAACCCCAGGTGTGGCCATAGTTCTCCTCCCCACCCCGGTCCACACGGTACGAGGCGCGATGCTGCAGGGACGGCGAGGGGTGCCACCTTTGATGCCGCAAGCCGCCCCAGGTATGGCCAATGTTCTCCTCCCCGCCCCAGTTCTGGCAGCACGAGGCTCGTGGCTGCCGAGATGGCGGAGGGCGCCGCTTTTGTGGCTGCAAGCAACCCCAGGTACAACCAACGCTCTCCTCCCCACCCCAGTCCTGGCAGCGCAAGGCTCGTAGCTGCAGAGATGGCGGGGGGCACCATCTTTGGGGCCACAAGCGACCCCAGGTGCAGCCGATGTTCTCCTCCCCGCCCCCGGTCCTGGCTGCGCAAGGTCCTCCTTGTAGCTGCTGCGCCGGACCCGCACAGCCGGGAAAAATATCCCCTCTCCGAAACCAGCCATGGGACGGAAGACAAATGTCCAATGTTCTCAATGGCCTCCACTCCCGAAGATGAAACCGGCTAAGCGGCGGTGGAGGCGGTGGAGGCGGCTTTGGAGCCCAACCAGGAGTCCAGAAGCCGCCCTGCCTCAGGTGTTCTCGCCAGTCTCCCTCCCGAAGGCGGTGTTCTCGGCAGGCCAGGGGCTGGTGGCTTTTACCTTCCCTCAGGCTGGGAGAGTCAGCCCAGGATCAGCTGTGGCCTTGGTGTATAACCAGAGCAGGATCACCTGCCCAGACTGGCATGTGCAGGCTGGGATGTGGAGAGGAGCGACAACAAGCTCCCTTCCTAGAGAAGGATGAGAAACCAGTGGGTTCGTGGCTAAGATGCTGAGTTTGGAGACTGAAAGGTTGGGTTCAATACCTAGAAATACATCCTGGAATAGCATTACTAATGGATTTTGGAAATAAGAAAATATAAACAAGAAAGATTTTTCGCACAGGTGATGGGTGCGCCTATTACCTATGTAATATCGTTACATAATCATTTAGGTTAGACTTATTTTAATTATTTTCTTAAATTTGTGCCCCGCCCCCTCGCCAGAGGCGACTCCAAGCATCTTACACCAACGTTATAAAAAACCCAACTTAAAATCAGTAAAAAAGCTACCCCCCCCCCATGGCCATATATCAACCAAAGGAGGTGGGGGATGCTACACCACCGACAGCACCCCACACCTGGTGAGCTAGCCACATTTTAAACCCCTTTCTGAATGGCAATAGCGCTGCCTGGAAGCGCAACTCTGTCAGTAAGAGGATCCACAGGGCTGGAGCAGATACGGAGAAGGCCCTCCTTTGAGTGCCAGAGAGACGAGCCTCTCTGGCAGATGGAACCCTAGGGAGGCACCTCCTATCCACTGTGGTGGGACGGGCCGATGTCCTTGGGTGATATGCTCTCTTAAGTACCCTGGTCCACTACCATGTAGGGCTTTAAAGGTCATTACCAGCACCTTGAATTGCACCGAGCACACCGGCAACTAATGCTGCTCCTGCAGCAGGGGAGAGGTGCGTGTTTTCCAAACACTCCAGCCATTTAAAAGGCTTCTCTCCTGTGTGGGTCCTGTGATGGGAAGCAAGGCTTCCACTGTCACTGAAGCTTTTTCAACACTCCTGGCATTTAAAAGGCTTCTCTCCTGTGTGGGTCCTGTGATGATAAGTAAGGCTTGTACTGTGACTGAAGCTCTTTCCACACTCCTGGCATTTAAAAGGCTTCTCTCCTGTGTGGGTCCTGTGATGTATATTAAGGCTTCCACTGTCACTGAAGCTCTTTCCACACTCTTGGCATTTAAAAGGCTTCTCTCCTGTGTGGGTCCTGTGATGGGAAGCAAGGCTTCCACTGTCACTGAAGCTCTTTCCACACTCCTGGCATTTAAAAGGCTTCTCTCCTGTGTGGGTCCTGTGATGTGTAGTAAGGCTTCCACCATCACTGAAGCTCTTTCCACACTCCCGGCATTTAAAAGGCTTCTCTCCTGTGTGGGTCCTGCGATGTCTATTAAGGCTTCCACCGTCTCTGAAGCTCTTTCCACACTCCTGGCATTTGAAAGGCTTCTCTCCTTTGTGGGTTCTGTGATGTGTATTAAGGCTTCCACTATCACCGAAGCTTTTTCCACACTGCAGGCATTTGAAAGGCTTCTCTCCTGTGTGGGTCCTGCGATGTCTATTAAGGTTTCCACTGACACTGAAGGTCTTTCCACACTCTAGACATTTAAAAGGCATCTCTCCTGTGTGGGTCCTGTGATGTTTAGTAAGGTGTTGTCTCTCACTGAAGCTCTTTCCACACTCTTGGCATTTAAAAGGCATCTCTCCTGTGTGGCTCCTGTGATGGGAAGCAAGGCTTCCACCGTCACTGAAGCTCTTTCCACACTCCTGGCATTTAAAAGGCTTCTCTCCTGTGTGGGTCCTGTGATGTGATGCAAGGTGTGAACTCCGACTGAAGCTCTTTCCACACTCCTGGCATTTAAAAGGCTTCTCTCCTGTGTGGGTCCTGTGATGTATATTAAGGCTTGTACTCTGACTGAAGCACTTTCCACACTCCTGGCATTTAAAAGGCTTCTCTCCTGTGTGGGTCCTGTGATGTATATTAAGGCTTGTACTCTGACTGAAGCTCTTTCCACACTCCTGGCATTTAAAAGGCTTCTCTCCTGTGTGGGTCCTGTGATGTATATTAAGGTGATGACTTAGACTGAAGCTCTTTCCACACTCCTGGCATTTAAAAGGCTTCTCTCCTGTGTGGGTCCTGTGATGATTAGCAAGGTTTCGTCTCAGACTGAAGCTCTTTCCACACTCCAAGCATGTAAAAGGCTTCTCTCCTGTGTGGGTCCTGTGATGATAAGTAAGGCTTCTACTGTCACTGAAGCTCTTTCCACATTCCTGGCATTTAAAAGGCTTCTCTCCTGTGTGGGCCCTGTGATGTATATTAAGGCTTGTACTCTGACTAAAGCACTTTCCACACTCCTGGCATTTAAAAGGCTTCACTCCTGTGTGGGTCCTGTGATGTATATGAAGGGTTCCACTTTGGCTGAAGCTTTTGCCACACTCCTGGCATTTAAAAGGCTTTTCTCCTGTGTGGGCCCTGTGATGTTTAGTAAGGCTTCCACTGTCACTGAAGCTTTTTCCACACTCAACACAATTAAAAGGCTTCTCTCCTGTGTGGGTCCTGTGATGTTTAGCAAGGTTTTGTCTCAGACTGAAGCTGTTTCCACACTCCTGGCATTTAAAAGGCTTCACTCCTGTGTGGGTCCTGTGATGTATATGAAGGGTTCCACTTTGGCTGAAGCTTTTGCCACACTCCTGGCATTTAAAAGGCTTTTCTCCTGTGTGGGCCCTGTGATGTTTAGTAAGGCTTCCAGTGTCACTGAAGCTTTTTCCACACTCAACACAATTAAAAGGCTTCTCTCCTGTGTGGGCCCTGTGATGTTTAGTAAGGCTTCTGCTGTCACTGAAGCTTTTTCCACACTCTACACAATTAAAAAGCTTCTCTCCTGTGTGGGTCCTGTGATGTGAAGCAAGGTTTCCACTCTGACTGAAGCTCTTTCCACACTCCTGGCATTTAAAAGGCTTCTCTCCTGTGTGGGTCCTATGATGGGAAGCAAGGTGTGAACTTCTACTGAAGCTCTTTCCACACTCCAAGCATGTAAAAGGCTTCTCTCCTGTGTTGGTGCTGTTTTGTCTAGCAAGGTGTACTTGTTTACTGAAACCTTTCCCACACTCCATCTCTTTTCTGTGTATTCTTTCCTGAGTTTTATGATGTCCTCTCAGTTGAATAGTTGCTCTACTTTCAACAACAGCAGTTGTGCAAAAAGTCTGAGGAAAATGGATCAACAGTTACTTAGTTTGAGGAGCAGATGCCTGAAAAGACATGTAAAATTGAAAACTGATAAAGACTCAAGTTTGACTAGAATCTTCTAGAGGGTTTCAGGTAGATACACAAGTCCTGAGGGAAACAAACATACATAACAACTCTGCTCTCTACTCTTCAGCTCATCCTGATATCCATAACACCTTTCATTTGTCCCCCACCCTTTTGTCTGTGGAAGTAACAAAGATTAACGACAAATGGGGAGAGGAGCCGACTCTGATTCCAAGGAGAAACGTCAGTGGTATTTGTCTAATAGTGAGAGAACATGAGAACCCATCATGCTTGAAGCTATCTCAGAGGAACTTGGAGAGGCTCTCATCGTGTTCCCTAATGCTATTGATGTACCAGGTACATCTCAAACACCCACATACCCTTGTAAGGGGGCATCTATTCATATTCCTCTTTGCTCCTCAAAGAGCTCCTCTCCAAAAAAAGTCTTTCCCTCTTTCTCTCAGGCCAACGGAGTTTGGAATTGTCTCCTAAGAAAATTTCCTCACAGGCCTCACACTTTTCAAGAGGAGCACTCCCAGGCTATACTGTTAACCCCTTAAGACAGGGGTGTCCAACCTTTTCATGCTGCAGGCCTGACCACGTCTCCCAGGACAGCTGAGCGGGCGATAGCACACCCCCAGAAGTGGAAATGGGCACATTTACAGCTGGCACAAACGCACCCACTTCTGTGTTTGTGACAGGCATGGGAGCATTTTACAGCTATCATAAACGCATCCGCATCCACTTCCTGAGGTGGCGGAAGGCCACATGAAATGGTGCCATTGGCCAGGTCTTTCCTGTGTGGGTCCTGCCCACGGGCCATATGTTGGGAATCCCTGCCTTAAGACAACCAGTAGGAAGTGGATGGGCAGAAAGTAGTGTAAAATACACCCCAGATCTGACGTCTGTTATACATAAGAACATAAGAGCAGCCTTGCCTGGACAGGCCACAGGAATCCATCCAGTCCAGCCTTCTGTCTCACACAGTGGCTCACCATGTGCTTCAGGGTATTATTCCCAAGGAGATGCCTTCACCTGCTTAGTATTCCCTGGAAATGGCATTGAGAGATATCCTTCCTATCTCTCCAACCCAGAGGTTGTCCTTAGGTATCCATAATTATAGCCGTTGATACCCTTGTATCATGAACATGTCTAATCCTTTCGTAAAGCTGTCAAGACTGACAGCTGTCACCACTTCTTCTGGCAGGGAGTTCCATAGACCAGGGATCCTCTGGGTGAAAAAGTAGTTTCTCTTATTTGTTTGAGAACTAGCACCCAAAAGTTTCATGGAGTGTCCCCTAGTTCTAGTGTTGTGCGATAGGGAAAACAGTTTTTCCTTATCTACTTTGTCCACACCGTGCATGATTTTATAAACTTCAGTCAGGTCACGTTTTAGACGCCATCATTCAAGAGTGAAGAGGCCTGACCGTTGCACCTTCAGATGGTAAGGAAGGTGTTCCAGTCCCCTAATCATTTTGGTTGCCCTCCTCTGCACTTTTTCCAGCTCCATAATATCCTTCTGGAGGGATGGCGACCAGAACTGTACACAGTATTCCAGATGGGGCCTGACCATAGATTTATAAAGAGGCAAAATGACACTTGCTGACTTATTTTCTATATCCTTCCTAATGATCCCTAGCATTGAGTTTGCTTTTTTCACTACTGAGGCACACTGGGTTGACACCTTCCTTGAGCTCTCGTCCACCAGTACACCAAGGTCCCTTTCCTGATTTGTCGCAGAGAGTTCAGACTCCATCAGTTTATAAATGTAATTGGTTTTTTTTGCCCCAACGTGCATCACTCTGCACTTACTCATGTTGAAGCTCATTTGCCACTGTTTTGCCCACTCCCCCAGTGTCAAGAGATCCCTCTGGAGTGCCTCACAATCTCTCACAGTTTTCACTACCCTGCATAATTTAGTGTCGTCAGCAAATTTGGCTACCTTGCTATTTACTCCTACTTCTAGATCATTTATGAAGAGGTTGAAAAGCAGGGGTCCCAGTACTGAACCCCTTGGGAGTCCCCACTCTTGACTCCCCTCCACTTAGAAATGTCCATTTAGTGCTACCCTCTGTTTCCTGTCCCTTAGCCAGTTGCTGATCCAGGACAAGACCTGTCCCTTTATTCCATGACTGGTAAGTTTATTCAAGAGCCTTTGGTGCGGGACCTTGTCAAAAGCCTTCTGAAAGTCCAGATAAGCAATGTCAACTGGATCCCCCTTATCCACATGCTTGTTGACACTCTCAAAAAATCCCAACAGATGAGTGAGGCATGATTTGCCCTTGCAAAAGCCATGTTGGCTCTCCTTTAGCAGCACCTTCTCTTCTATGTGCCTATTAATTCTATCTTTTAGGATGGTTTCCATCACTTTACCTGGGACACATGTCAAACTGACAGGTCGGTAATTTCCTGGATCACCCCCGGATCCTTTTTTGAAAATTGGTGTTACATTCGCTACCTTCTAGTCATCAATCATATAGAAGCTTCTTTCTTGGTCTCGATAAGCAAGGAGGGCAGGTGAGATCAACCCATCCAAAATTTAAGCCATGATGGGGAAGGAAAAGTAAACCCTTCCTCCTCAGTTTAAACCCTCACTGCCAGGCCTGTACAGAAGGGATAAGCTTTGAACACACATTGTGCATGCAACTACCATGCCCTAAATGCTAATTCACTTTTAGAACTGCCCAGAGAGCGCACTAAGTGTGATAGGGCAATATAATACAGGTGTGATGGCTTTGCTTCCATGGACCTCGATATGCTCTTTCCTTGGCCGGGTGGAAGAGACCCTATTTGTGCCTCTGGCCTGAACGTTAGTAAATTTTCTCCCTTGCGCAAAGGACTCTCGAGGGAAAAGGAGCTCTGCAGTCTGTTTTTCCCCCAAGGGGATCCTCCCTACTCCCTCTTTACTTGAGAGAGTAGGATCAGCCTTAGCTTTTGGTCTAGAGGAGAAGCCACCCAAACACTCTCCACCTCGCAAGGGTTTCGTTGGCAGCATCTGACACCTGGGGCAACTGTTCATACATGCCTATGGTTAGGGCTGGCTTGAAGTCCAACTCTTGGCTGATAACCCAGCACATAATAACCAGTATGATGATGCAGTTCATAATGGCCTTCCAGGAAAGGGAAAACATCCCTAACATTCTTCCCTCCTTTCCTTTTAAAATGTATATACGATATAGACAGTAAATTTCATGACCAAGGGGACCCTAAGCTGGCCATTCCTCAGCATGTAGCCAAAGTAGCCACATACAGGGTGGCCAATGTCCCTACCCATCCATATATCTTATGTATCCAGTGTCTCTGTGTGCTCTCCCTCATTCACACAGCAGAATATTATGCAATGCCATGTTCTGTGAGATATTGGGCTTAAATTGGCCATTTTTATATGAGAAAAAAAGGATACATGCCTATTTGACTATAACATCATAACCTATGGACAGGCCGGGTCTTATAGGCCACCCTCTAGATTGAAAAGAACAGAAGATGGATTCCTAAGCCTCAGGCAAAGCCCCTCCTGTGTGAACACTTGCCCTTCATCCCAGAGTCTTTTGCTGCCTCAGGTGGTTGTTTTGCAATCTCCAGATGTAGGCTGGCCTCCAAGCCAAGCTTTCACTGCAAGGTGACTCTGCCTTCAGACTGGAAGATGAAGTGGACTCAATTCCCAATAAATATTTATACATTGCTATTTTGAATAAGCATTTTCCAGCAAAACAGTCAAAAATACTCACGTGTCTTTTCCCCACAAGGAACTCTTGTCAGTCATGGACGATATTTCCAGTTTTCCGTCCAACTTCTCAGTATAAGTTAGGTCGGTCAAAACTAGCACATGTGATTGGAGGATTCTTTGAGGTTAGGCAGGCCACTACGGTACTGTATATTCTTTCTTATGCAGTCAATGCAACAATAGGAACCTGAAAAGAAAACAGAAATAAGAGAAATGGGAAGCAGACAAAACAGGGGGGAAATCTTTTAATATCATGATCCATAAGTACTGAGGAGAGGGCAGGCCAAGAGTTGCAGCATACAATACGGTCAGTCATAGGATTCTGCTCCATAAAATAAATAAGCTTACCAAAGATTAACAAGCGTACTGGGACCCTTCAGAACTGGGGATTCTATGGGACGATGAATGGAAAGAACGGCAGAAGGTGGGTACAGAAGAATGGCCTGCCTCATAGAAGCGTATTGTCTCCAACAATTGGTAATTGAAGTCCAAGAACACCTTGGCTCTAAAAGGCCACAGGTATGTAGAAGGTGACGCTGAGGAGGAGGAGGAGGACTGAGGGATCTTTCGGAGGATGCCATTTTGTGCCCTCCAGAAGTCTTTGCAGAATGAGGTGGGATGAGATGAATGGGTAGAGATTTCTCTCCCATTGATCCCCACAGAGGCTGCAGCATTGAGCACTCTTTTCCTCACAGAACCAGAGGGGGGAAAACATCCCTCAAGGAGGAGGCCCATTAGGGGGTCAAGGAGACTTGTTGGGTCAAAGACAGGGGGGGAAATCTGCTTTAATTGTGTCTTCTTCTTCTCCTTCTCCCCATTTATCAAGAGGGCCCAAAAGACACACATGTGGGGCTCAGAGTTTCCCTCCAGAAGGGAAATTATGGCCAGAGAAGGAGGGGGAGGAAAAAAAGGGCTAAGAAGGCGCTGACTGGCAGGCGGAAGGTCAGCAGTTCGATTCCCGAGTACTGCAGGGCGGAGTGAGCTCCCGTCTTTGTCCCAGCTCCTGGAAACCTAGCAGTTCGGAAGCAAGACCTATTGTAAGTAGATCAATAGGGACCACTTCGGTGGGAAAGGTAAACAGCGCTCTGTGCACTCCGGTGTCTACTCATGCCTGCCACATGACCGCGGAAACGTCTGCACCAGCAGACAGCGCTAGGCACTTCGGCTTAGAAACAGAGATGAGCACTGCACCCTAGAGACGGATACGACTGGCTTTCGAGCGAGGGTAACCGTTTACCTTCTCATTATCACGGAATAACCTTTATATTCTCCAGGCCTAAGGGAGACTTTCCTTACCGGGTGGGTCTCCTCTAGAGGAGGAGAGTAACGCCAGGGGCGGAGAAAGTAACGCCCGTTCCTCTGCGGAGGATGGAGACGTCAGCGCCCCCCCCTCCTTCGCTCCTCTGCTCAGGAAAGGTAACGCCGTTCCTTTTCGACGCCCAGACGTGGAAGGGGAAAGGCCGCCACACAAAAGGGGGACAACATGTGGGGAAGGACCACTTCCGGTTGAAAGAGCCCCCGCCTCTCTTCTTCCTCTCCCCCATTTCCTCCCTCTCTAGGAATCTCCCTCTCTGTCGCCTTTAACCCTTTTTCTCAGCCATCCCTCATCCAATGCTATGCCTGAGAAGGGATCTTCTTTGGATAAAGAACAGGGAGCTGAATGGGCAGATGATGATGATGATGATGACGACGTGGTGTCCCTTTCGCAAGGAGGATGCATTTGCACCACTTCCCTTCCTTAATTCCTCCCCCAACCCCCGCTGACTCCTGCCCAGAATACAAGATACCCTTCTCTCCTGCCTTTATTCATCCCATCCATCCTCCCAAGCAGGGCCTCCTTCCCCAGCCTTTGCGCTTGCGACTCCGGTCGGTCAGTGGTTGAGAAGACGCTGGACTTCATGACTAGAAGGCCGGCAGGTCAGCAGTTCGAGACCCGAGTGCTCCATGGCGGAGTGAGCACCCGTCTCCGTCCCAGCTCCTGCCAAGCTAGTTCAAATGCAAGCAATTGCAAGTGGATAAATAGGCACCAGGGACCGCACTGGTTCAAGTGGTTAAGACACTGAACTTAAAGAATGGAAGGTCACAGCTAGATACACGAGTGCTGCAGACAGAGTGAGCGCGCACCTGTCTCCGCCCCAGCTCCTGCCAAGCTAGCTGTTGGAAAGCAAGACATTGCAAGTAGGTAAAGAGGTGCCAGCAGGGACTGCGTTGGTTCAAGCGGTTAAGACGCTGAACTTATGGAAACGGAAGGTTGGAGTTTGTCCCAGGCTCCTGCCAACCTTGCAGTTCGAAAGCAGGAAATTGCAAGTGGATAAATAGGAACTGCTTCAGTGGGAAGGTAAACAGTGTTCCGTTTGCTCCGGTGTCTAGGCAGGCCTGCCACATGACCACGGGAACATCTGCAGAAGCAGACAGCGCTGGCTTTTCGGCTTTGAAACAGAGATGAGCACTGAGCACTAGAGTCGGATGCGACTGGCTTTCAAGCAAGGGAGACCTTGGCCTTCTAAATGTTTTAGGGGGGTGGGGGTGGAGTCTTTCTACCTACAGCGCATTTCTTAAGGGCCAGTTTTGTGTGACCATCATGGCCTCTTTCTCCGTTTGCTGCGATTCGTCCGGCCTGCGTCACCCTCTTCGCTCCCGGAAGCGGAAGTAAAACACCCCTCAGAGTGCCACCCCATTCCTTGCCATCCCTTCCACTGAACCGAGAGTGGCAAACGTTGGAGTATCTCCTCCTCCATCATCCTCATCAAGTGCCATATCCAAATCTGAATATTGGCCATCCTCCTTACGATCGTCTTGGGAACAATTATAATAAGGCAGTGGCTTTCCACATCAGAGCATGACACCTGTACCACGGATCCAGTTCTGTGAGTCACTTTCTGGTCCTGAGCCCTTTGGGCACACAAAGTCCTCCTCCTCCTCATCATCATCCCCAGGTCAGGATGAATGAAGCTTCGGCCCTCCATCAAGAAGGATTCAAGTGGGACCATTTATTTATTTATTATTTATTTATTTTTCACGCTTATATACCGCCCACTCAGGTACAACCCAACTCAGGGCGGTTTACACAGCGGACAGTAAATACATAAAAGACACATGATAAAACAAAGTTAAAAAAAACCCCTAAAAGGTGCGCAAGAACCGAAGGGACCTTGGGGGAAGGCACACTTCTCTATACCAACCACCCAACGGTACCCCCATCCCCACCCGCACCCCAAACTTGGCCCACCAGCCAGGTCTTTAGTTCCTTCCTAAAGGGCAACAACTCCGTCTGGAGATGCAGTTCCACAGGCAGGAGGTTCCAAAGGGCCGGTGCGGACACAGAGAAGGCCCTCCTCCTCCTTGTGCCAGAGAGGCGAGCCCCCTGGCTGATGGCAGAATTAGAGAGACCCTCCGGTCCGCTCTGGTTGGACGAACAGACGTCCTTAGGGCGATGCGTTCTCTAAGATACCCTGGCCCACTACCATGTAGGGCTTTAAAGGTCAAAACCAGCACCTTGAATTGCACCCGGAGACAAACTGGTAACCAGTGCAGCCGTCTTGGAGGCTTTTACCAGCCAGGCGGGACAGGGATCCAATGGACAATTAGTGGAACGGACCGCCGCAAGGCGCCTGTCCACTTCATCCGGGGCAACTGGATCAAAACGATCCCAGGTAACACCGCAAGACTGTGCACTGGCTCCCCCGGACCCTCCCCGTCCACGCCAAGTTTGAACCCCGAGCGAATCCGATCGATTTTCTCCACCAGATGGTCAGCAAAGTCCTCAGCCGATCCCTGCCAACCAGGCAGAGCCCCCCCCCCCCCCCCCCCCCAAGGAGGCACCTGGTCACCCGAAACAGGGTGGCTGGGCGATTATCAGCGGAGGCAATAAGGGAGGTGAAGTACTGCCTCCTCACCACCCCCATCGCCACTAGGTAGGCCCTAATAGTGGCTCTAGCTAGTGTCCAATCGGAATCGCTCTGGGTCTTCACCCAGCAGCGCTCAAGGCGCCTCTTTGCCCGTTTGAGCTCCCGTAGTTCTTCCGTGAACCACGGGGATGACCTAGCTCCGCGGGCTCGGAGAGGCCGCAGTGGCGCGATTTCATCCAAGGCAGATGTCGTCGACCCGTACCACAGGTCAACAAGTGCCTCAGGTGAATCGTTTCGCCGATCCAGAGGAAATTCCCCCAGTTCCCTCTGGAATCCATCCGGATCCATCAGTTGCCGGGGGCGGGCCACTTTAATCGACCCTGCCTCCTTACGATGAAGTGTCGCCCCCAGAAAGTCTAGAGCCACCAGATAGTGATCTGACCATGGCACAGGTGTTATGTCTAGCTTCTGTAAACTCAGATCACTCTGCCACCGCCCCGACAAAAAGACTAAATCTGGCGTGTGGCCACTGCCCCTGGTCGGGCCCTGAATTACCTGAGCCAGGTCCATAGCTTCCATGGAAGCCATGAACTCCTGTGCCACCTCGGAACCAGACCCCAGCGAAGGCAAATTGAAGTCCCCCAAAACCATCAGTCTAGGGAACTCCAAAGCCAACACTGAGATGGGTTCAAGGAGCCCTGGCAGGGAGTCCCTTACCCTGCAAGGAGGAAGGTACAGGAGTAGGACCCCCAACTGACCGTTAGGGCCCAACCGCAGGAGCAGGGCCTCACAACCCAAAATTTGTGGAGCGGTGGCCCTGGCGACTCCCAAGGACTCCCTGGCTATAATGGCAACACCACCGCCCTTACCCACATCCCTAGGCTGGTGCCAAACACCGAACCCGGCCGGACACATCTCTGATAGAGGCACCCCATCCTCAGGTCTCAGTGATGCATACCAGGTCGACCCGCTCCCCCAAAATAGAGTCTTGTATTAGGGGAGCCTTATTACAGACCGACCTGGCATTCATCAGCAGCAGCCTAAGGACGGGGTCACCCTGGATCAGCTGCTCAGGACCTAGAGGTGAAACCCGGGGGGGGGGGCCAAGAACGCGGGACAGATACTAAGCATCGGTCCCGCGTTCCCCGAGTGCGGCCCGCCCCACGGTTCCCGCTATAACGCCCCATGCCCGTCACGACCTCTAAATGAGCCCCTGGAACCTCCACCATTAACCCAGACGGAGTGTCGCCCTCTCTTCCCGGCTGGCAAGGCCATCTCCCCCTCCCTCCCTCCCTAACCCACTTAAAACATACCCTCTCACTCTCTCCACCAACCCCCCCCCCGACAGAACTACAATGACGGGAGTCTCCTCCTAGCCCTGGTCCAAGCGCTGTAAGGCCGCGGGGGTGCCGGGGAGGGGGGGCGCCGCCCCTAAGCAACCCCAGGTGCGGCCATAGTTCTCCTCCCCACCCCGGTCCACACGGCATGAGGCGCGATGCTGCAGGGATGGCGAGGGGTGCCACTTTTGAGGCCGCAAGCAGCCCCAGGTACGGCCAATGTTCTCCTCCCCGCCCCAGTTCTGGCAGCACAAGGCTCGTGGCTGCCGAGATGGCGGAGGGCGCCGCTTTTGTGGCTGCAAGCAACCCCAGGTACAATCAACGCTCTCCTCCCCACCCCAGTCCTGGCAGCGCAAGGCTCGTAGCTGCAGAGATGGCGCGGGGCACCATCTTTGGGACCACAAGCGACCCCAGGTGCAGCCGATGTTCTCCTCCCCGCCCCCGGTCCTGGCGGCCCAAGGTCCTCCTTGTAGCTGCTGCGCCGGACCCGCACAGCCAGGAAAAATATCCCCTCTCCGAAACCAGCCATGGGACGGAAGACAAATGTCCAATGTTCTCAATGGCCTCCACTCCCGAAGATGAAACCGGCTAAGCGGCAGTGGAGGCGGTCTTGGAGCCCAACCAGGAGTCCAGAAGCCGCCCTGCCTCAGGTGTTCTCGCCAGTCTCCCTCCCGAAGGCGGTGTTCTCGGCAGGCTGGGGGCTGGTGGCTTTTACCTTCCCTCAGGCTGGGAGAGTCAGCCCAGGATCAGCTGTGGCCTTGGTGTATGACAAGAGCAGGATCACCTGCCCAGACTGGCATGTGCAGGCTGGGATGTGGAGAGGAGAGACAACAAGCTCCCTTCCTAGAGAAGGATGAGAAACCAGTGGGTTCGTGGCTAAGATGCTGAGTTTGGAGACTGAAAGGTCGGGTTCAATACCTAGAAATACGTCCTGGAATAGCATTACTAATGGATTTTGGAAATAAGAAAATATAAACAAGAAAGATTTTTCACACAGGTGATGGGTGCGCCTATTAGCTATGTAATATCGTTACATAATCATTTAGATTAGACTTATTTTAATTATTTTCTTAAATTTGTGCCCCGCCCCCTCGCCAGAGGCGACTCCAAGCATCTTACACCAACGTTATAAAAAAACCAACTTAAAATCATTAAAAAAGCTAACCCGCCCCCCCATGGCCATATATCAACCAAAGGAGGTGGGGGATGCTACACCACCGACAGCACCCCACACCTGGTGAGCTAGCCACATTTTAAACCCCTTTCTGAATGGCAATAGCGCTGCCTGGAAGCGCAACTCTGTCAATAAGAGGATCCACAGGGCTGGAGCAGATACGGAGAAGGCCCTCCTTCGAGTGCCAGAGAGACGAGCCTCTCTGGCAGATGGAACCCTTAGGGAGCACCTCCTATCCACTGTGGTGGTACGGGCCGATGTCCTTGGGTGATGTGGTCTCTTAAGTACCCTGGTCCACTACCATGTAGGGCTTTAAAGGTCATTACCAGCACCTTGAATTGCACCGAGCACACCGGCAACTAATGCTGCTCCCGCAGCAGGGAAGAGGTGCGTGTTTCCCCCACACTCCAGCCATTTAAAAGGCTTCTCTCCTGTGTGGGTTCTGTGATGGGAAGCAAGGCTTCTACTGTCACTGAAGCTCTTTCCACACTCCTGGCATTTAAAAGGCTTCTCTCCTGTGTGGGTCCTATGATGATAAGTAAGGCTTGTACTGTGACTGAAGCTCTTTCCACACTCCTGGCATTTAAAAGGCTTCTCTCCTGTGTGGGTCCTGTGATGTATATTAAGGCTTCCACTTTCACTGAAGCTCTTTCCACACTCTTGGCATTTAAAAGGCTTCTCTCCTGTGTGGGTCCTGCGATGTTTATTAAGGCTTGTACTGTGACTGAAGCTCTTTCCACACTTCTGGCATTTAAAAGGCTTCTGTCCTGTGTGTATACTGTGATGTCTACCAAGGGTTCCACTTTGACTGAAGCTCTTTCCACACTCCAGGCATTTAAAAGGTTTCTCTCCTGTGTGGCTCCTGTAATGGGAAGCAAGGTGTGAACTTCGACTGAAGCTCTTTCCACACTCCAGGCATTTAAAAGGCTTCTCTCCTGTGTGGCTCATGTGATGTGTAGTAAGGCTTCTACCGTCACTGAAGCTTTTTCCACACTCCTGGCATTTAAAAGGCTTCTCTCCTGTGTGGCTCCTGCGATGTGTAGTAAGGCTTCCACCATCACTGAAACTCTTTCCACACTCTTGGCATTGAAAAGGCTTCTCTGCTGTGTGGCTCCTGTGATGTGTAGTAAGGCTTCCACCGTCACTGAAGCTTTTTCCACACTCCTGGCATTTAAAAGGCTTCTCTCCTCTGTGGGTCCTGTGATGTGTAGTAAGGCTTCCACTGTCACTGAAGCTCTTTCCACACTCTTGGCATTGAAAAGGCTTCTCTGCTGTGTGGCTCCTGTGATGTGTAGTAAGGCTTCCACTGTCACTGAAGCTTTTTCCACACTCCTGGCATTTAAAAGGCTTCTCTCCTGTGTGGGTCCTGAGATGTGTAGTAAGTCTTCCACTGTCACTGAAGCTCTTTCCACACTCTTGGCATTTAAAAGGCTTCTCTCCTGTGTGGGTCCTGTGATGTATATTAAGGTGATGAGTTAGACTGAAGCTCTTTCCACACTCCAAGCATTTAAAAGGCTTCTTTCCTGTGTGGGTCCTGTGATGGGAAGCAAGGCTTCCACCGCCACTGAAGCTCTTTCCACACTCCTGGCATTTAAAAGGCTTCTCTCCTGTGTGGGTCCTGTGATGTGTAGTAAGGTTTCCACTGACACTAAAGCTCTTTCCACACTCCTGGCATTTAAAAGGCTTCTCTCCTGTGTGGGTCCTGCGATGTCTATTAAGGCTTCCACCATCACTGAAGCTCTTTCCACATTCCTGGCATTTGAAAGGCTTCTCTCCTGTGTGGGTCCTGCGATGTATATTAAGGTTTCCACTGACACTGAAGCTCTTTCCACACTCTTGGCATTTAAAAGGCTTCTCTCCTGTGTGGGTCCTGTGATGTATATTAAGGCTTCCACTGTCACTGAAGCTCTTTCCACACTCCTGGCATTTAAAAGGCTTTTCTCCTGTGTGGGTCCTGTGATGTATATTAAGGCTTCCACTGTCACTGAAGCTCTTTCCACACTCCTGGCATTTAAAAGGCTTCTCTCCTGTGTGGGTCCTGTGATGGGAAGCAAGGCTTCCACCGTCACTGAAGCTCTTTCCACACTCCTGGCATTTAAAAGGCTTCTCTCCTGTGTGGGTCCTGTGATGTATATGAAGGCTTGTACTCTGACTGAAGCTCTTTCCACATTCCTGACATTTAAAAGGCTTCTCTCCTGTGTGGGTCCTGTGATGTGTAGTAAGGCTTCCACCATCACTGAAGCTCTTTCCACACTCCTGGCATTTAAAAGGCTTCTCTCCTGTGTGGGTCCTGCAATGTCTATTAAGGCTTCCACCGTCTCTGAAGCTCTTTCCACACTCCTGGCATTTGAAAGGCTTCTCTCCTTTGTGAGTTCTGTGATGTGTATTAAGGCTTCCACTATCACCGAAGCTTTTTCCACACTCCAGGCATTTGAAAGGCTTCTCTCCTGTGTGGGTCCTGCGATGTCTATTAAGGTTTCCACTGACACTGAAGGTCTTTCCACACTCTAGACATTTAAAAGGCATCTCTCCTGTGTGGGTCCTGTGATGTTTAGTAAGGTGTTGTCTCTCACTGAAGCTCTTTCCACACTCTTGGCATTTAAAAGGCATCTCTCCTGTGTGGCTCCTGTGATGGGAAGCAAGGCTTCCACCGTCACTGAAGCTCTTTCCACACTCCTGGCATTTAAAAGGCTTCTCTCCTGTGTGGGTCCTGTGATGTGATGCAAGGTGTGAACTCCGACTGAAGCTCTTTCCACACTCCAGGCATTTAAAAGGCTTCTCTCCTGTGTGGGTCCTGTGATGTATATTAAGGCTTGTACTCTGACTGAAGCACTTTCCACACTCCTGGCATTTAAAAGGCTTCTCTCCTGTGTGGGTCCTGTGATGTATATTAAGGTGTTGACTTAGACTGAAGCTCTTTCCACACTCCTGGCATTTAAAAGGCTTCTCTCCTGTGTGGGTCCTGTGATGATTAGCAAGGTTTCGTCTCAGACTGAAGCTCTTTCCACACTCCAAGCATGTAAAAGGCTTCTCTCCTGTGTTGGTGCTGTTTTGTCTAGCAAGGTGTACTTGTTTACTGAAACCTTTCCCCCACTCCATCTCTTTTCTGTGTATTCTTTCCTGAGTTTTATGATGTCCTCTCAGTTGAATAGTTGCTCTACTTTCAACATCAGCAGTTGTGCGAAAAGACTGAGGAAAATGGATCAACAGTTACTTAGTTTGAGGAACAGATGCCTGAAAAGACATGTAAAATTGAAAACTCATAAAGAATCAAGTTTGACTAGAATCTTCTAGAGGGTTTCAGGTAGATACAGAAGCCCTGAGGGAAACAAACATACATAACAACTCTGCTTTCTACTCTTCAGCTCATCCTGATATCCATAACACCTTTCATTTGTCCCCCACCCCTTTGTCTGTGGAAGTAACAAAGATTAACGAGAAATGGGGAGAGGAGTCGACTCTGATTCCAAGGAGAAATGTCAGTGGTATTTGTCTAATAGTGAGAGAACAGGAGAACCCATCATGCTTGAAGCTATCTCAGAGGAACTTGGAGAGGCTCTCATCGTGTTCCCTAATGCTATTGATGTACCAGGTGCATCTCAAACAGCCACATACCCTTGTAAGGGGGCATCTATTCATATTCCTCTTTGCTCCTCAAAGAGCTCCTCTCCAAAAAAAGTCTTTCCCTCTTTCTCTCAGGCCAACGGAGTTTGGAATTGTCTCCTAAGAAAATTTCCTCACAGCCCTCACACTTTTCAAGAGAAGCACTCCCAGGCTATACTGTTAACCCCTTAAGACAGGGGTGTCCAACCTTTTCATGCTGCGGGCCTGACCACGTCTCCCAGGACAGCTGAGCGGGCGATAGCACACCCCCAGAAGTGGAAATGGGCACATTTACACCTGGCACAAACGCACCCACTTCTGTGTTTGTGACAGGCATGGGAGCATTTTACAGCTATCATAAACGCATCCGCATCCACTTCCTGAGGTGGCGGAAGGCCACATGAAATGGTGCCATTGGCCAGGTCTTTCCTGTGTGGGTCCTGCCCACGGGCCATATGTTGGGAATCCCTGCCTTAAGACAACCAGTAGGAAGTGGATGGGCAGAAAGTAGTGTAAAATACACCCCAGATCTGACGTCTGTTATACATAAGAACATAAGAGCAGCCTTGCCTGGACAGGCCACAGGAATCCATCCAGTCCAGCCTTCTGTCTCACACAGTGGCTCACCATGTGCTTCAGGGTATTCTTCCCAAGCAGATGCCTTCACCTGCTTAGTATTCCCTGGAAATGGCATTGAGAGATATCCTGCCTATCTCTCCAACCCAGAGGTTGTCCTTAGGTATCCATAATTATAGCCGTTGATACCCTTGTTCTCCATGAACATGTCTAATCCTTTCTTAAAGCTGTCAAGACTGACAGCTGTCACCACTTCTTCTGGCAGGGAGTTCCATAGACCAGGGATCCTCTGGGTGAAAACGTACTTTCTCTTATTTGTTTGAGAACTAGTACCCAAAAGTTTCATGGAGTGTCCCCTAGTTCTAGTGTTGTGCGATAGGGAAAACAGTTTTTCTTTATATACTTTGTCTACACTGTGCATGATTTTATAAACTTCAATCAGGTCACCTCTTACACGCCGTCGTTCAAGAGTGAAGAGGCCTGACCGTTGCACCTTCAGATGGTAAGGAAGGTCTTCCAGTCCCCTAATCATTTTGGTTGCCCTCCTCTGCACTTTTTCCAGCTCCATAATATCCTTCTGGAGGGATGGCGACCAGAACTGTACACAGTATTTCAGATGGGGCCTGACCATAGATTTATAAAGAGGCAAAATGACACTTGCTGACTTATTTTCTATATCCTTCCTAATGATCCCTAGCATTGAGTTTGCTTTTTTCACTACTGAGGCACACTGGGTTGACACCTTCCTTGAGCTCTCGTCCACCAGTACACCAAGGTCCCTTTCCTGGTTTGTCGCAGAGAGTTCAGACTCCATCAGTTTATAAATGTAATTGGGTTTTTTTGCCCCAACATGCATCACTCTGCACTTACTCATGTTGAAGCTCATTTGCCACTGTTTTGCCCACTCCCCCAGTGTCAAGAGATCCCTCTGGAGCGCCTCACAATCTCTCACAGTTTTCACTACCCTGCATAATTTAGTGTCGTCAGCAAATTTGGCTACCTTGCTATTTACTCCTACTTCTAGATCATTTATGAAGAGGTTGAAAAGCAGGGGTCCCAGTACTGAACCCCTTGGGGGTCCCCACTCTTGACTCCCCTCCACTTGGAAATGTCCATTTAGTGCTACCCTCTGTTTCCTGTCCCTTAGCCAGTTGCTGATCCAGGACAAGACCTGTCCCTTTATTCCATGACTGGTAAGTTTATTCAAGAGCCTTTGGTGCGGGACCTTGTCAAAAGCCTTCTGGAAGTCCAGATAAACAATGTCAACTGGATCCCCCTTATCCACATGCTTGTTGACACTCTCAAAAAATCCCAACAGATGAGTGAGGCATGATTTGCCCTTACAAAAGCCATGTTGGCTCTCCTTTAGCAGCGCCTTCTCTTCTATGTGCCTATTAATTCTATCTTTTAGGATGGTTTCCATCACTTTACCTGGGACACATGTCAAACTGACAGGTCGGTAATTTCCTGGATCACCCCTGGATCCTTTTTTGAAAATTGGCGTTACATTCGCTACCTTCTAGTCATCAATCATATAGAAGCTTCTTTCTTGGTCTCGATAAGCAAGGAGGGCAGGTGAGATCAACCCATCCAGAATTTAAGCCATGATGGGGAAGGAAAAGTAAACCCTTCCTCCTCAGTTTAAACCCTCACTGCCAGGCCTGTACAGAAGGGATAAGCTTTGAACACACATTGTGCATGCAACTACCATGCCCTAAATGCTAATTCACTTTTAGAACTGCCCAGAGAGAGCACTAAGTGTGATAGGGCAATATAATACAGGTGTGATGGCTTTGCTTCCATGGACCTCGATATGCTCTTTCCTTGGCCGGGTGGAAGAGACCCTATTTGTGCCTCTGGCCTGAACATTAGTAAATCTTCTCCCTTGCGCAAAGGACTCTCGAGGGCAAAGGAGCTCTGCAGTCTGTTTTTCCCCCAAGGGGATCCTCCCTACTCCCTCTTTACTTGAGAGAGTAGGATCAGCCTTAGCTTTTGGTCCAGAGGAGAAGCCACCCAAACACTCTCCACCTCGCAAGGGTTTCGTTGGCAGCATCTGACACCTGAGGCAACTGTTCATACATGCCTATGGTTAGGGCTGGCTTGAAGTCCAACTCTTGGCTGATAACCCAGCACATAATAACCAGTATGATGATGCAGTTCATAATGGCCTTCCAGGAAAGGGAAAAAATCCCTAACATTCTTCCCTCCTTTCCTTTTAAAATGTATATATGATATAGACAGTAAATTTCATGACCAAGGGGACCCTAAGCTGGCCATTCCTCAGCATGTAGCTAAAGTGGAGCAATCTGAGTGTAAATAAAAGCCCCCCCCCCCTTTCCGGTTCTGCGCAGTGTGCTAGGCAACACACTGCCTGGTGTTTTCATTTTCCCTGGGCTTCACATCATGACTGGGTATGCCAGGGCTGTGGAAGGGGCTGGAAAGGCTAGGATTGTGCAAGGCCCACTCAGAACTGAGGAAAGCTATTTCTTTATGTGGCTTTTAAAAGACATCACTTTCCTGGGTTCCGAGTGGTCCTTGCACAATTCTGGCCATTCCAGCCATTTCCGCTTAAGATCTCTATACTGCCCCCTCCATAGCCCTGGCAAACCCAGTCATGATGTGAAGTCCAGGGACATTTGGGGAAAAACACCAGGCAGTGCTGGAACGGCGGTGCTTAGCAAACCTGGCAGAACAGCCTTTACATACAGGGTGGCCCATGTCCCTACCCATCCATATATCTTATGTATCCAGTGTCTCTGTGTGCTCTCCCTCATTCACACAGCAGAATATTATGCAATGCCATGTTCTGTGAGATATTGGGCTTAAATTGGCCATTTTTATATGAGAAAAAATGGATACATGCCTATTTGACTATAACATCATAACCTATGGACAGGCCGGGTCTTATAGGCCACCCTCTAGATTTAAAAGAACAGAAGATGGATTCCTAAGCCACAGGCAAAGCCCCTCCTGTGTGAACACTTGCCCTTCATCCCAGAGTCTTTTGCTGCCTCAGGTGGTTGTTTTGCAATCTCCAGATGTAGGCTGGCCTCCAAGCCAAGCTTTTACTGCAAGGTGACTCTGCCTTCAGACTGGAAGATGAAGTGGACTCAATTCCCAATAAATATTTATACATTGCTATTTTGAATAAGCATTTTCCAGCAAAACAGTCCAAAATACTCACGTGTCTTTTCCCCACAAGGAACTCTTGTCAGTCATGGACGATATTTCCAGTTTTCCGTCCAACTTCTCAGTATAAGTTAGGTCGGTCAAAACAAGCACATGTGATTGGAGGATTCTTTGAGGTTAGGCAGGCCACTACGGTACTGTATATTCTTTCTTATGCAGTCAATGCAACAATAGGAACCTGAAAAGAAAACAGAAATAAGAGAAATGGGAAGCAGACAAAACAGGGGGGAAATCTTTTAATATCATGATCCATAAGTACTGAGGAGAGGGCAGGCCAAGAGTTGCAGCATACAATACGGTCAGTCATAGGATTCTGCTCCATAAAATAAATAAGCTTACCAAAGATTAACAAGCGTACTGGGACCCTTCAGAACTGGGGATTCTATGGGACGATGAATGGAAAGAACGGCAGAAGGTGGGTACAGAAGAATGGCCTGCCTCATAGAAGCGTATTGTCTCCAACAATTGGTAATTGAAGTCCAAGAACACCTTGGCTCTAAAAGGCCACAGGTATGTAGAAGGTGACGCTGAGGAGGAGGAGGAGGACTGAGGGATCTTTCAGAGGATGCCATTTTGTGCCCTCCAGAAGTCTTTGCAGAATGAGGTGGGATGAGATGAATGGGTAGAGATTTCTCTCCCATTGATCCCCACAGAGGCTGCAGCATTGAGCACTCTTTTCCTCACAGAACCAGAGGGGGGAAAACATCCCTCAAGGAGGAGGCCCATTAGGGGGTCAAGGAGACTTGTTGGGTCAAAGACAGGGGGGGAAATCTGCTTTAATTGTGTCTTCTTCTTCTCCTTCTCCCCATTTATCAAGAGGGCCCAAAAGACACACATGTGGGGCTCAGAGTTTCCCTCCAGAAGGGAAATTATGGCCAGAGAAGGAGGGGGAGGAAAAAAGGGGCTAAGAAGGCGCTGACTGGCAGGCGGAAGGTCAGCAGTTCGATTCCCGAGTACTGCAGGGCGGAGTGAGCTCCCGTCTTTGTCCCAGCTCCTGGAAACCTAGCAGTTCGGAAGCAAGACCTATTGTAAGTAGATCAATAGGGACCACTTCGGTGGGAAAGGTAAACAGCGCTCTGTGCACTCCGGTGTCTACTCATGCCTGCCACATGACCGCGGAAACGTCTGCACCAGCAGACAGCGCTAGGCACTTCGGCTTAGAAACAGAGATGAGCACTGCACCCTAGAGACGGATACGACTGGCTTTCGAGCGAGGGTAACCGTTTACCTTCTCATTATCACGGAATAACCTTTCATATTCCCAAGGGCGAAGGGAGACTTTCCTTACCGGGTGGGTCTCCTCTAGAGGAGGAGAGTAACGCCAGGGGCGGAGAAAGTAACGCCGTTCCTCTGCGGAGGATGGAGACGTCAGCGCCCCCCCCTCCTTCGTTCCTCTGCTCAGGAAAGGTAACGCCGTTCCTTTTCGACGCCCAGACGTGGAAGGGGAAAGGCCGCCACACAAAAGGGGGACAACATGTGGGGAAGGACCACTTCCGGTTGAAAGAGCCCCCGCCTCTCTTCTTCCTCTCCCCCATTTCCTCCCTCTCTAGGAATCTCCCTCTCTGTCACCTTTAACCCTTTTTCTCAGCCATCCCTCATCCAATGCTATGCCTGAGAAGGGATCTTCTTTGGATAAAGAACAGGGAGCTGAATGGGCAGATGATGATGATGATGATGATGATGATGACGTGGTGTCCCTTTCGCAAGGAGGATGCATTTGCACCACTTCCCTTCCTTAATTCCTCCCCCCCACCCCCCCACCCCCACCCCTGTTGACTCCTGCCCAGAATACCAGATACCCTTCTCTCCTGCCTTTATTCATCCCATCCATCCTCCCAAGCAGGGCCTCCTTCCCCAGCCTTTGCGCTTGCGACTCCGGTCGGTCAGTGGTTGAGAAGACGCTGGACTTCATGACTAGAAGGCCGGCAGGTCAGCAGTTCGAGACCCGAGTGCTCCATGGCGGAGTGAGCACCCGTCTCCGTCCCAGCTCCTGCCAAGCTAGTTCAAATGCAAGCACTTGCAAGTGGATAAATAGGCACCAGGGACCGCACTGGTTCAAGTGGTTAAGACACTGAACTTAAAGAATGGAAGGTCACAGCTAGATACACGAGTGCTGCAGACAGGTTGAGCGCGCACCTGTCTCCGCCCCAGCTCCTGCCAAGCTAGCTGTTAGAAAGCAAGACATTGCAAGTAGGTAAAGAGGTGCCAGCAGGGACTGCGTTGGTTCAAGCGGTTAAGACGCTGAACTTATGGAAACGGAAGGTTGGAGTTCGTCCCAGGCTCCTGCCAACCTTGCAGTTCGAAAGCAGGAAATTGCAAGTGGATAAATAGGAACTGCTTCAGTGGGAAGGTAAACAGTGTTCCGTTTGCTCCGGTGTCTAGGCAGGCCTGCCACATGACCACGGGAACATCTGCAGAAGCAGACAGCGCTGGCTTTTCGGCTTTGAAACAGAGATGAGCACTGAGCACTAGAGTCGGATGCGACTGGCTTTCAAGCAAGGGAGACCTTGGCCTTCTAAATGTTTTAGGGGGGTGGGGGTGGGGTCTTTCTACCTACAGCGCATTTCTTAAGGGCCAGTTTTGTGTGACCATCATGGCCTCTTTCTCCGTTTGCTGCGATTCGTCCGGCCTGCATCACCCTCTTCGCTCCCGGAAGCGGAAGTAAAACGTGCCTGTTGCTTTCTTTTGCACATGGTCTTCAGGATATAAGTACATTTTTCATTTTCAAGTCAGAGTTCTCAACAATGAATCACACTGTGAGAAATTCTTTCCAAGAGCCAACCAGGATAGGAAATAAAATAAACAAAAACAAACGTGACTTCACTGCTAACAAGGGGTCAACCTTGCTTGAAAACCACTTGTAACCAGATCATAGGCAAAGATTCGACGCTGTCTGTGTTTGCAGATGTATCTGTGGTCATGTGGCAGGCATGACTAGATGCTGGCGTGCACAGAACGTTGTTACCCTTCAAACCAATACCTATTTATTTATCTACTTGCAATTTCTTGCCTGGGTGCGTGGTGGTCCATGGGCTTGCAAAGGGTTGGATTCGGGTGTGCAACTGAACAATAACAATTTTCTTGCTTTTGAACTGCTAAGTTGGCAGGAGCTGGGACAAAGGCGGGAGCTCACTCTGTCGTGCAGCACTCGGGTCTCGATCTGCTGACCTTCCAGTCATCAAGTCTGGCATCTTAACCACTAAGCCACCGCATTCCCAGCTAACAAGGGGACATCTGTAATGCGTAGCTTAATCCAAAGGTGTTGGAGACAGTCCAGAAAATGGTCGCCAAGAGTTTCAAAATCACAGAAATTGTCCTCGAACGTCAAGGCTTAGGAACCTGTCAGATGTTTTGCTCTTGACGTTGGGCTCTTCTGTGTGCCCTCAGGGTGATCCTCGATAGCCGTCGCCACCACGGGAGGTTGCATGATGTGTGAGCGAGTGAGAAGCCCACAGGCAAAGACAGAGAAAATATGCTCCGCTCATGCCCGTGTTGGCCGCCGTGTGCCCCCCTCTGCTCCGTCTGTCAGAGATGATTTGACATGATGGCCCCTTCTCTGCCTCCCGACGACGTGCCAGCCCCAGCCTGACCCACTTCACCCGGATTCCAGGGTGCCAGTGGCAGGGACCATCTGCTTGACTGCCCTGCTGCCAGAATGCATTAGGGTCAGGCTCCAGCCGGCTAATTATTGCGGGCTGCCCATCCCAGGGAAAGGAGAGGCCACCGGGGGCCAGAGGTGGCCGAGAAGACAAAGCCATTCTGCCCCCATTGGTGCCAGCTTCCAACAAAGACAGCGGGCAACAGAGAAGGACTGGGACGGGCAGAGGAGGGCACCGTCCATCTCCCAACCTGGCACAATTGGGAAACGTTGGCACAGCAGGGCTTGGATCTGAGACGTGCCCAGCCTTTGGCCAAATCTCTCTTTGTGTCCTAGTGTTGTTGTGTGGGTTGGGCAGCAACGTTTGTCCAAGCTTCCTTCATGCCAATAGTTCCTGGTCTATTGAGCCCCCATCCAGAAAGTTCAACACCAGACTAACAACAGCATGTGTCAATGTCTGAGTCCACCATAACTCTTCAGGAGTCTCCATGGTTCCCTCCCCCCAAATAGACAAGGCTCAAAATTAAGACTCAGTGTTGTGACCATGTGCTGACGATGTGGTGGTGGTCTCCTCCTCCTTCCTCCTCTTCTTCTCCTTCCTCCTACACATCTTCATCGTGATGCACAACAGTAGAAACGCCCAACAAGGCTGGTGGTGGACCTTCCACTGTTCCTGATATCTGAGCAGGGTCCAGGTGGGCTTCTCCTTTGAGAAGGAAGCTGGACCTCTAAAGCCAAGCCCCCCTCCTCCTTCAGCTTCATCCTTTTATGAATCTGGAACCCTTCCTTGTCTCGAGATGAAGACCACCAGCTGGACATTATTATTATTTTATTTTTGCCACAGTTGTCCAGCATGGTTCTACGCAGCAGAAGCGCCCCATCAGAAAAGCTGTTGGCAACCTGATAGAGGAGAGAGAAGGACAGAAAAATGCCTCTTGATCCACCCCCATCCCCCGCCAAATGCACATTTCCCAATCTGGAGATGATTGAATGTGTTTGTTATGTTACACATCTCGCAGTGGATCTGAACACTGTCGTTTTGATATAAACAGTGTAAACGAACCGGTGGCGCTTTGCATTCAGGCAAAGACGGGTGAGAAGCAAAATTATAGGCTGCCAATGGGCATCCCGTGGATTCGCTCTTCTCTCCCCAGCACTTATGCACTCTGTTGGCGCTGAATCAAGACAATGGCAACCTTTCCCCCATTCTGTGCAGTTACAATGGGCCAGATTTAGGGTGGTGATCCACAGAGACAAAAGACGGGTGAGGAAGACAAAGAGCTCAAAGTTTGCAGACGTGCCATGCTTTGGGCTACAATTCCCAGAATCCCCCGGACAGCAGGAGCATGGGCTTTCTGGGATCGCTGGTCAACATGGCATCGCTCCCGGCGGCCCCAGATTTCGGTGCTGTCTTTAGCCTGTGTGCATCTGCGTGCAATTGGCTTGTGTGACAGCAGGATGCGCCACCAGGAAGAGATGGAGCCCCAGCTCAGCACCCCCTCCCCGGCTGGCACTCCGGCACACTCACATACACACAACTGCACAAGCTGAGATGGTTCCTTCCTTGGCAGACGGCAGCCCTGCCGTTGAATGCCAAAGGAGAAGCAATAAAGGCATCGGAGCCTAGGATTTTATAAGGCCATAAAAGATTATGTCAGCCATAAAGAGCACTGGAGGGGCGAGGGAGGGGCGGGGGGGGAGGACCTTCATTTCCCTTGTGCACAACTAGACACCAAGAGGTATTTTGGAGAAAGGGAGCCAGACGTGAGTCCTGGGGTGTGTGAGTGTGCATTTTCATATAGAATAAAGGTCTCCCTTGCTGGAAAGCCAGTTGTATCCGACTCTAGAGCTCAGTGCTCATCTCTGCTTACAGCCAAAGAGCCAGCGCCATCTGCATCTGCACACCTTTCTGTGGACATGTGGCAAGCATGACTAGATGACTAGACACCTGGGTGCACAGAACGCTGTTACTTTTCCTGCTGAAGTGGTTCCTAATTATCTCCTTGCAATTTCTTGCTTTCGAACTGCTAGGTGGGCAGGAGCTGGGACAGATGACGGGAGCTCACTCCATCGTACAGCACTTGGGTCACGAACTGCTGACCTTCGAGCCATCAAGTTCAGCGTCTTTAGGTGCATATAGAGCAGCTTTATTTTGAAAAGGGGAGGAGGAGGAACAACAAGCCTACCTGTTCTCTCCCTCACATAAACACACGTGCGCGCAGTGTTACCTGGTGCAGGTGTACCTTGCAGGTATCCTTCCGGAAGGGTTGCCTGACTCCGGCTCCTTTGTTAAACCCTCAACGAAGTGGTAAATTTTCTCCACTCGCCCTATAGATCAATATCAAATTATCATGTCTCGCATTTATAACTCTTAAGCAAGCAACCAGCATGAGAGACAAGGTCACGGGAGGATAAATGGCAGCCGGAGTGCTCCGTGATCAATCATCCCCAGCAAGCCCCCCACCCCCACCACATCGCCACACCACATCCTGCACCAGGCCATTGACAAGATCATTAATAAAACTCTGCCCTGGCCCCCGATCGATGGTTTTTGATGGATGAGCCCAGGTAGCAAATACAGTAAAACAGCCGCCTGTCATGCTCTGGGGAAGGAAGGGAGGGAGCAGGAGCTATAAAAGACATTCACTGCTGAGCAGCCAACACTTGAACCCGGCACCGGTGGTGTCTGTTGTGAGAGGGTGAGAAGAACCTACATTGCATCCCTTCTGTGGACAGCAGAGAAGAGCTGGGAAGAAAGCAAGGCAGGATCCGAGCACCAAATGGAAGGTTGTCCCATGGGAACCTCTTCTGCACACGGATGGGCATCGCGCAAAAGCATTTTGCAGCACATCGATTGGCGCTGCTACGCCCGCTAGGGAACATCGTCTGCAGCAGAGATGATGGGTGGCTTGGCAGGTCCCTTTCCTGTATCTCACCGTATCTCACGCCAGGGGACTGGGGGGGCTTTGAGGCCATGGGGAAGCCAAACTGGGAGATGGTTTTCTCATACTCGGTAATAATAATAATTTCATGTCAGAAATTATTCTGGGTTCAAAGTAAATTTTTTTTGCTGGACAAACTCCGCTCAGGGAATGCCCGAATGAGGCTCCTTTCATGTCCCCAAGAGCTGGGACAGAGACGGGTGCTCAGTGCGTCATGCAGTACCCGGGTCTTGAACTGTCATCTTGCCAGCCTTCCAGCTAACAAGGCGAGCTTCTTAAGCACTGAGCCAAAGGGGAACCGCAGAATGAACTCGCCAAAGGGCGCCTTCGTTTTGGCAGTAGCAAGAATGTGCGAGTAGATAAATAGGTACCACTTCGGCAGGAAAGGTAGCAGCGTTCCGTGGACTTGCCCGTTGAGTCCTGCCTGCCACATGACCACGGAACATCTGCAGGCGCAGAGAGTCCTGGTGCTTTGGCTATAAACGGAGATGGGCGCCAAACCCTAGAATCAGATACCTTGACCTAACTTTCAGACTCCCACAGTGAACATGCCAGAAGCTGTCCGGGTTACAGGATTCTGGGACATGGAGTGGAAAAATAAAGGTAACTATCTCCCATTCCTGGAGAGGGGGTTGCCTTCACTCCCACCCTTTGGAGGAGCCCATGTGTCAGGGCAGGATTTGTGCCCCTGGTTCAGCCTTGTCCAAGATGGAGATTTCCATGCGTGGGGGAACCTTTAGGACATATCTTAGAGGGATTGGAATGTGTAAACGTGCTGGCTTCATGAGTTGGAAGAAATGAAACCTAATGTGTGATGGACATGTTATGCTGCATGATCATTGGCTGGATTCCTTTTAGGGGAATGGAAAGGGGGTGAACCATGTGTAAGGAGATAAAACCCAGAAGGTGGGGCCAAGATGCTCTCTTGATCCGATGCTTCAAGCGAAGGGTGAGCTGCAAACATCATGTAGGTGCTTAAGCCAGAAAAAAAAAGGGGGGGGGTTCCATGAGCTTCCTCAATTAGTGAGACTCCCTTTGCTATTATGTGCTTTCTGAACTTTTGATACACTTTCTTCTGTAACTTACTCTGATTACAATACACTTTTGAACTACCCGAAGACGACTAGAGTGTTTACTTAGCTATGCGCTACCTTATCTACACTAATCTACTATCTTGGGTTGCTTAGCTAGGGAGGCGGCAGCTCGGAAGCAGGAACCAACCACTTGGCGGGCAAGAAGTCCTTCTCGCGAGTAAATCTGTTTCCTGACACCATGTGTCTCTCTGCCTCAACGATGGGTTTGCGATTAGGATGTCGGTCGCTAATGAATGCCAAACGGGCAAGCCGATAGTTTTTGGACAAGCAAGTCAGGTGTTGCTTCATGCAAGCCCTTGTTTCCTGAGTTCAGTGGCTGAAGGGTTGGCGCTCTCGTGTGGTGCATCTGTCCCCAATGCCACAGGGCATCCACACACCTGGAAGGCAAAAACCCATAATCCTCCCCTCCTCCCTGTGGTGAGTCATCACCCAGTGAAACAACCCCTGCCAAATCCTCGATGTGCTACCGAGACATGCATCGCCAGCCAAGGAAGAGACAGAAGGGAAGCCAGGGTTGATTTATGCGCCTTCCTTGGAAATACATCACAGGTGCCGTCAAATCTTGACACCTGGTGATAAATAAGCCGAAGGGCTTGCCGAGGAAGTTGGACCGGGGTGTTGGGAACGAAGCCCGGCACGGTTTTATTATGGCTGGAAAGGTTCCCCTTCTTTCTTGGTCCTGCCCTTGCTAGGCAGAGCAGCAGAAGTGCCGGAGAAGATGTTTTTTGTCCACTTTGCCCATAGGGTTGCGTGGGATTTCCTCCACCAGGAACAGCTCAGAGGGGACGGTGTAGGGCGCCATGGATGCCCTGCAAACACACAAGCGCAGGGGACATTTCCATTAACCAACATGCGACTGTCAGGGACACTCATGGCCAACCTGGGCCAAAAACTCTGCCTGGCCCGGTTGCTAGTATTTCCTCCCTCCTAAAGAGAAGGGTGCGCAGTGTTTCATGGAGGAGCTGCGGTGACTCAAGGGTTAAGTAGCTCGCCTTGTTAGGCCGGCAAGTTGGCAGTTCGAGACCCGGGTACTGCATGACGGACTGAGCACCCGTCTCTGTGCCAGCTCTTGGGGACATGAAAGGAGTCTCATTCGGGCGTCCCCTGAGTGGAGTTTCTCCTGCAAAAGTCCTTTCAACCCAGAATAATTTCTGACACTAAATTATTATTATTATTATTATTATTATTATTATTATTATTATTATTATTATTATTATTATTATTATTATTATTATTATTATTATTATTATTATTATTATTATTATTATTATTATTATTATTATGTAGAGGCCACGCAAAGAAGTGTCGCTTCCCTCTTCAGCCCAGTTTGGGTGTCTGTCCATCTGGGCAGTGAGCAAAGTCATGTTGCCCTCTGCCAAGCAAATGGATGGATGGAGGGAGGGTGGGCTGCTTCCTTTGGCCACCCACGGCACCAGCCTTGGGTCATGCCCGGTTGCGCCAGGCTCCATCCCTGGCATTGCAGAGTCTCAAGTGACAGGACGGGCCCGCCGAGGAAGTCCCTGCCCCCCCTCTTCCTCCTCCAATGCTCTGGGCTTTAAGTTGTCACTGCGATCCTTGCCGCACGGAGCCCATGCATGTGTCAATGGGGGGAAAGATTGGAAGTGAAAGCTGCCCAACAAATCAACCTGAAGAGGGACATGTGTCTTCTGCCAGGGAGACGACAGGCTATGGAGGAGGAGGCCAGCCATGCGGAAGGGAAAGAGGAGTGACAGGCCAAGCAGTGCGCGGAGGGAAGCCGCCAGGGGTGGCAGGCCTAGCAGAGGAGGCGCACGGTGCATGGAGGTCCCCCCCACCTCTGGGTTCCCCAGGGTTGCCATGCACGGAGATGTGTCTCCCCTCCTTCAGGAAGGCAGGCGGCCCTCCTTGGCTGGCAGGAGGGTGTCAGTGGACACAGGGTGGGTCAAGGGCGCAGAGAGAGAGAGAGAGGGTCCAAGTGGGTGGAGAGAAGCTCCGTCCATCCGTGCCTCCCATTTAAGAGCCCTGGTGGCGCAGGGGTTAAAACTACTCAACTGCAGCCACAATGTTGTGAGTTCGATCCTGAAGGGGGATCAAGGTTGACTCGGCCTCTTCCGTCCTTCCGAGGTTGGTTCAATGAGGAACTAGCATGTTGGCAGGCAATAAAATGCTAATTGACTTGTGAACTGCCCATGTTCCCAAACTTTTCAAGCCACTCAGCCATAGCTGTCCATCTAGGGAGCTTCTAGAACAGAGACGGTCCCCATCAGGATCGAACTCACAACCTTTTGGTTGCAGGACAGCAGTTTCAACCCCCTGTGCCATCAGGGCTCCCTTGAAAGAGAGGCAGCTGCCCATTTGGTAGTGCCTGCTTACCTGGCCCACTCCTTCAGCTCCTTTAGAGACAGGGTATGGCCTGCGTGGAGCTTCACGACGGCGGTGACTTTCTGGCCCCACATGGAGTCCGGGGCGCCAATCACAGCCACATCTGGAGGGCAAGGGAGATGGAGGGAAAGAGTCACGCAGGGAATTAGGCAGGGAAATCCCACCCCCACCCCCCACCCCAAAAAAAGATATGCCAGCAGGAGCAGAGGGGTCTCTATTGATCGATTTGCCATTTCTTGCTTTTGAACTGCTAGGTTGGCAGGAACTGGGACAGATGACGGGCACTCACTCTGTCATGCAGTACCAGGGTCTCGAACTGCTGACTTGCCAGTTTCAACCGGGCATCTTATGCCATCTCCAGGCCTAACATGCTTTCTTCGACACCAGGTCTTTGGACACTCCAACCCAGGGCTTCAGAGCTTGCTGTGAAAGACTCTGGCATGCTTTATGTACGTCCCTCTTAGCACCATCAGTGTTCGCTTGGCAGGTTTCGGTTTTGGAACAAATTACTAGAGTTGCTCTTCGTTTTGTTTTGTTTGCTTCCAGGTCCCTGTTGCTTTGCGGTGAAAATAAGGAGCTGCAGTGGTTCGGCAGTTAAGAAGCTCGCCTTGTTAGCTGGAAGGCTGGCACATTGGCAGCTCGAGACCCGGGTACTGCATGACGGATTGAGTGCCCATCCTCTGTCCCAGCTCCCGCCAACCTAGCAGATTGAAAACAAGAAATTGCAAGTAGTTCAATAGGAGATACTTTGGTGGTGGTGGGGGGGGAGATTTTGGGGACATGAAAGGAGCCTCATTCGGGCCGGCCGGGCGTCCCCTGAGCCCGTGATAGCGAAGCCTGGCACTCCAGATGTTCTTGGACTTCAATCCCCAGAAGCCCAAGCACCCTGTGAATCCACACGGACGGGTTTACTGCGATTCATCCGGCCCATGCCGCCCTTGTTGGTCCCGGAAGCAGAAGTAAAACGCGCCCGTACGGTTAAGGCTCTTCCGGGTTAACCCATCTTTCATATGAGCGCATTTTACTTCCGGGAGCGATGAGGGCAGCGTGGGCCGGATGAAATATGTGACGGCTTTTAATATGCAAGTTTTCTGTTGACAGCTGCCCAGAGTAGGAATATGAGTGGGGTTTAAATATAATAAACAAATAAATAGACTTCTAAAAATAAAGTATTTTCTTTTTTTTTACTGCCCGCACTGAGGATTTTACCCTGTATTGGTTTCTGGTTTCCTTTGATTTTTTCAAAGGGTGTTTGTTTTGTTTTATTTATTTATTTAAAAAAAGGGTGGAATTATAAAACAACAACCAACTCATCAGTAAATAAACAGGGAACTCAGCCAGATGGCGAGCCTAGAAAAACAGAAGAGAAACAGGAGGCGGAGGCGGAGGAGGGAACCGGAGTGATGGCAGGCGATCCCTGGGCCGCCTCTTCCCATATGCTGCCGACTGAGCTCAGGCAGTCGGCATCGGAGGTCCCGCTCCGAGAGCCTCGGCGTGATGGGACTGCGTTGGGTGACTGATCCTGAACAGGAGGGAAGACCCTCAAACTGTCGAAAGATCTTGCCTTTGCCCATCCTCATCATGGCAGGTTGAACTTTCTGCCACCTCCTCCTTTTCCCAAGAAAGGTAATGGTGCTCCCTGGGGTTATGGCTCATCTGTGCAAAAATGTCACAACTCTCTTTTACCGGCAATGCTGCGGTGTGCCAAGAGGTGCCACTCCACTTCCAGGGCACTGATTTTGTAGCCGCCACTTTTGATGATGTCCACTGACGTCCGGCCCCTGATCCAGTAGGTGCCATCTTTATACACAGCTGTGTCACCTGAAGGGGTGAAGAAGGAGGAGAAGGAGGAGAAGCAGAAGGAGAAGAAGGAGGAGGAGGAAAAGGAAAAGGAGAAGAAGGAGAAGCAGAAGGAGAAGGTGAAGGGAAAAGAAGGAGGAAAAGGAGAAGGAAAAGGAGAAGGTGAAGCGAAAAGAAGGAGAAAGAGGAGAAGAAGGAGGAGGAGGAGGAGACGGAGAAGGAGAAAAAAACAGAATATGAATCAGGGGACATTTCCCAAGGGATGTATGTTGTGGAAGAGAGGAAGAGGTCCCCATAGTTGACATGAGGTGCTGGAAGCTACCTTGAAATACCACTATCGGAAGGGAAGATCAACAGACAAGTGGCTTCAGAACTTCTCAGAAGGACCCACACTCAACGCTGGGCATTGGGAGACATTCAGGTGGCCAACCTCAACTTAAGATGTCCTTCTGCCCTGGGAAGATGGAAGGACTGGGCAAGGTAGACAAAGAGGCAGCACCAGTGGAAGGCAGTTTCCTCGGCCCTGTGGAAGGAGCTCCTCAGACCAACCCATGAAGGAGGAGAAAGGCTTCCTCATCCAGATGTTGCTAGACATCATTTCGCAACCAACAACACACTGCGTGAAGGTGGAAAGACACAGAATCCGGCGCGTTGGCTAGTCTGCCAATCACTACCAGAAACATGTATTGATGAGGGTTGAGTGTTGGCCAATGACAAATCTCCCCAAAATGTTCTGTATAGGATTTTCAATTTCTAGTCATCTAGGACTGTGATGGTCAACCTTGGCCATACTCCAAGTGTTCTTGGATGTCAATTCCCAGAAGCCCATGTCAATGCTCCTGCGGATCAGGGCTTCTGGGAATTGAAGTTCAAGAACATCTGGAGCACCAAGGTTGGCCATCACTGATCTAGGACATCAGCACCATTAACCATTGGAATATTAAAGATCAAGGTGAAGGTCACCCTTGCTCAAAAGCCAGTCGTATCCAACTCTAAGGGTTGGTGCTCATCTCGGTTTACAGCCAAAGAGCTACCGCTGTCTGCATCTGCAGATGTTTCCGTGATCATGTGGCTAGCAGGACTAGATGCTGGAGCACATGGAATGCTGTTTCCTTTCTCACCGAAGCGGTAACTATTTATCTGCTTGCAATTTCTTGCTTTTCTAACTGCTAGATTGGCAGGAGCTGGGGCAGATGACCTCACTCTGTCTTGCAGCACTCAGGTCTCGAACTGCTGACCTGCCAACCTTCTGGTGTTCGAGCTCAGCATCTTAACCCTTAAGTCTTGCAATGGAGTATTAGCTCCATGCATTTCTAGAGTGGAAGAATCCCCTGGGATACGGAAAAGGCATTACACAGAGAAGAAAAAGGTTTATTTCTGGCTTACGTAGGACAGGTTCAGGAGGCGAGATGGGATGGGATGTCACACAATTAGAGTAGAAAGCATAGAAGATGAATGAGAGAATGGGAACGGCTTGCCCCCACCATAGCCATAGTGAGGTGTGACGTTTATGGCCTGCAAAGGTCTGTGATGTGCCTACACAGGTGTTATGGACATAAACCTCCCCCAAAGGAAAGCCACATCGATAGTCCCCCCCCCCCCATCTGCTCCCATCTATCACACACTTCATTCCGGTTTATTAGCCGGAATAAATCATAAATATTTCATTATACATCAACTGCGCTCCACGCGGGGGGAAGGCACAATCCATCACCTTGATGCTCCCTGTGACCCGCCACCATGCATTAAGCTTTCCAGTCTATTAAACAAGATTGATACAGTATGTGCCGGGATGGACTAAGGGAATGTATTTATAGCACGCCGGGCGAACAGGAGGCCACCAAGAGCATGCCAACCACCCGGACTGGACAGGACAGAGCTTCTCTCCAAAGGTACATGGGGGGGGGGGGGGGGTTTAACCTGAAAAAAAAAAGAGAAATCCCATACATTCTCATTATCTTTGCCTGCCTCTGGGGCGCACCGGGATGAGTCCCGGTATCCCTGTGGGCCAGCGCACCACGGCCTTTACCTTGACCTAAGGTTTGATGGTGAGGGGGCAGGTAAAAAAAATCCAGGGCTTCCTAGGAAAGAGGCCACCAAAATGCCACGGCCCCAAAATCCAGGCGAATGGCTCCGTTTGTTCTGCCCCCCCCCCCCATGCTCTCTTCGCCCCCTCCTCACCCCTGGGTAAGAAGGACTGAACAATGCCCGCGTTGTCTCTGAAGCGGGCACTGCCTGCCAGCCTGCAAAGGAATCCTTGCCATGCTCTGATCTTGGCAGTGCCTGTTGGTATTCCAGGCACGGCTTATGCGCAGCCTGCTGTCAGAGAGACCCTGCAAGAGAGGGCAAAACCCTGCTGAGATGAAAGCATGCCAGGCGCCAGGAGAGAGAGAGAGAGACTCCCCTGGCATTTACACTTGGCAAGAAACACATGCGCGCGTGCACACACACACACACCAGGAAAACGGAGACCCACTCGAGGGCTTTCTGCAGGGAGGAGCGCGCCTCATCCCTCTTTTGGCCAACACCCCTGCAAAGCAGCCTTTGCACAGAACTGCCCCAGCCAGGAGACCTGGAAGGCCGCATGTGGGCAGGCCGGATGGCCACCCCCTCTCTGGGCTGCCAGTCGGCTGGCATGGCTAACATTGGCTGCAGGAGGGTCCCAGAGAAGAAAGTGGGGCGCCAGGAAGGAGAACGGCCCCTTCCCTTCCTCTGCCTCGCCTGCCTCTCGTACATTCGCTTTTAAGTATATTTATAGACATCACCCCAGATGGTGAGCGAGCGAAGGAGGAGAAGGAGAAGAAGAAGGGGAGAAGAAAACGGGAAAAGGAGAAAGAGAAGGAAGAGAAGGAGGAGAAGGAGAAGGAGAAGAAGGAGAAAAAGAAGGAGAAGGAGAAAAGGAAGAAGAGGAAGAAGAAGAAGAGGAAGAAGGAATCTCTCTCACACACACATTTATGTTTGGAAAACCCAGGGTTTTTAAAAAAAATCATTTGAACACTTCATGAACCTGGGGCACAATCCATTGGGATCGAAACACACCCATAAATGTGGAGCGCATGATCCAGAAAGCAACGAGCTTTCTCTATATGCAACATCTCATGGAAAGCTTTGGCCAGATCCCACAATGGCATGGTGCACAGGGCTTCCTAACATCAAAAGTCACTTGGTCTTTTTTATAGTAGGAGCCCTTCCTGGTGGCGCAGTGGTTAAAAGTTGCTGTACTGTAACCAAAAGGTTGTGAGTTCGATTCTGAGCAGGGCACAAGGTTGACTCAGCCTGCCATGCTTCCGAGGTCGGTGAAAATGAGTCCCCCAGCATGTTGGAGGCCAAATGCTAATTGCCCTGCCTGCACAACGGTGGTGGCCATTCTGTCCCAACAGCTTCGAAGGGGTGGCCATTATTATTATTATTATTATTATTATTATTATTATTATTATTATTATTATTATTATTATTATTATTATTATTATTATTATTATATAAATTCCACTTCTACCCTACCCATCTGAGAATTAATCTCCACTCAGGGTGGCTATTTGTTTCTCAAATGCCCTTGGAGGTATGTGTGCAGGGGGCACATGAAATGCTGCCGCTGGCCAGATCTGGCCCACAGGCCTTAGGTTGGGAACCCCTGTTGTTTTAGATGTTCTTCTGCATTTCCCCAGAGATCGGAGACCGTGAGTAAAATAAATAAATAAAAATCAGAACATTACGAGAGAGAGTTCCAGATTGTGCGCAGGCCCTGCTTCTTTGACACATTTTGTTTTTAAAAAAGCATCCTCACGCCCCGAGAGTCCATATTGTATTCAATATGTTGAATTCAATCTGTTGACTCCTAGCCCAACACTTCCTATTTGCACGACGCGCTTGCCAACGCCTGGAAAGAGGAAACGCTCCTGGAAGATGCCGACATAAAAAGCATCCTAATAAATGCCCAGAATGCTTTAAAACAACAACAACAACATGTTTTGGTTACATGCAAAAATAAAAGCTGCATTGACTGCATTGCTTAACAACACGCGAGTCACCCTTTCAAAACCCACATCAAACAAGTTAAATAGCTCTTCCTTTCTTAACGGCATATTAGTCAAACGGCATTGATCCCTGAACCCGGTTCTGTTGCCACCCCGGCCCTTGATCTTGCTTGGCCCTGATGCAGGCATTAAGGGAGCTTTATTCTGACAGATACAATACCGTAATCAATAAAGGCTTATTCTATGGAGCTGATATACATGGATTTGCTCACAGGATTTATGCACCACTTTCCAAGTCGGCATTATTTCATGGCCCGGTCTCAAACCCGTAATTGAAAATAAATCTCTCCCAAAGACTCTCGGGTTCCCATTTCCGGCCTGCCTTGGGAACTGCAGATGGAGTTGGCCTTTCCTCGGGGAGACGGTGGCGTGAAGAGTCTGCTTCTCTGGGCTGTTCTATGGACTTCGCTTTCAGACAGGGATTCTCAACCTGCGGACCATGGGCCGGATATGGCCCATGGCAGCCTTTCATGCGGGGACTCCACCACACCAGGAAATGCCGTGTGGTGGAGGAAGGGCAAAATGGCCATCCGGCCTCTGGCTTAAAAAGGTTGAGAACTTCTGCTTTAGGAGAAGTCCTTTGATAGATCTTCTTTCAAATCCTGGACTGCCAAAATGAAGCCACTTTCTTGGCTTTGTCTCTGGTCAAACTTGACTCCTCATTGGTGCATGTTTCTGGCAGTCGCTGTTGTTCAAATGCAGGGTTGAGTCAGACCCTTTGCGACCCCATGGACCCAGACCCATCCAGCACGGCTCCTGGAAATACGGGAACTGCTCCAGCCCAGGTGCGCATGCACCACGACAACTCATCTGTACATGCGCAGAACCCCTCTGTGCACGCGCAGAGCCCATTTGCGATGGGTGCGCGTGCACAGTAACCACTTTCCCCGCTGTTGAAATATGGGACGGCGGCGGGAAAAGGGAGGAACGGGTGCAGAAATACAGGAAATCCCGGCCAACCCAGGATACTTGTCAGGTATGCATGGACCACCGCAGGCCAGGCTCCTCTGTCATCTGCCATCCTCCGTAGCCCACCCAGATCTACGGCCACTGCATCAATGATGCCATCCAGCCATCTCATCCTCTGCCGCCCCCTTCTCCTTTGTGCCTTTGATCTTTCCCAGCATCAGGGCCTTCTCGAGCGAGTCCTCTCTTCTTGTTTGGTGGCTAAAGGACTTGAGCTTTATCTTCAGGATGAACTGATTTGATCTCTTTGCACTCAAGAGTCTCCTCCAGCACCACAGTTCAAAGACAGTCATCGGCACATCAGTAAATGAGTCGGATTCTGTATCTCTTCACATTGACACATGGTGTTGTTGTCCGCCCCCACTTGAGCCTGTGGGTCTTGCATTGAGGGTCTCTGACCCTCAATCTATTCAGGGCCCCCCAAGTGATGTAGGGGAGGCGTACACACACCAAAGAAGAAAGACCATCTTTCTGTTGAATTGGTTATGAGCCATACATTTCCACCGGGGTTGTTGAGCATGTAAAGCTCTGGGTAGATTATCACACCCTCCATCCAAGGGAGTACACAAAGGCAACACATGGCTCCTCAAAATGCAGGCGTGACGCTAATGTGGAAGGACTGTTGCTATTCACACCGCCGTTTCTTAGCGCTTGGCGATTTAGGAAGTATGTCAAGAAAACTGTCAACACAAGCAACTCACACGGCCGTCACAAGCACCATAAAACGATGTTGAGTTTACCCATTTGGGTGACCTGGAAGTACCTACTCTGTGGCCAACTTCTGTTTGTGGAACGCAGTGACCGGGCCATGGCCTGAAAAGATTGGGTACCCCAGCCAAAGCAAAGCAGCAACTATCGTGACCATGCAAGAGCATGAAAGACATGAAGAAGGGAGAAATGGAGCCAGTCTCCATCAACCACACAGGCCACGGGAAACTGGCCTGTCCGGCCACCTGTCACTGTCTCTCCCTTCTCTGCCTCTGGTCTCCCCACCTGGGACGTGGGTGCGCCTCCTCAATGTGGCTCAATCCATCATAAGGTGTGTCATGTGAGCACCGCCACGTGCACTTGGGCTGCCGGCAATTACTCTTCATTTGCTGACCTGCCGGTTTCTAGCGCCTGTCATCAGCTATCAGCAAAACGCTAAATTATGGCTCTGAAGTTATTAGAGGAAGAGTGGGAGCATCATTCCTAGGTTTACTTTGCTCCAGTTGTGTGCTTGCTTCAACTGATAGATGGGAAAGAAGGTGGGATGCTATATGGCCATAATGGTGAACCTTGGCACTCCAGCTGTTCTTGGACTTTAGTTCCCAGAAGCCCAAGTCCCTGTGAATCCACACGCATGAGTTTACTGCCCATTGGTTCGCCATCACTGCTATATGGCAGGAAAAAAAACATTTGCAATATGGGCCCCTGTGTTTAGACATGAGAACTTGGGTTGCTCATGTGTGTTCTTCCAACACTCAAGACAATTCAGTGTAGCACATAGTGTAGCACAGGGATTCTCAACCTGCGGCCTGTGGGCCAGATACAGCCCACGACACCATTTCATGTGGCCCACCACCACCTCCACCACATCTGGAAGTGCCATGTGGTGGAGGAAGGGCAAAATGGCTGCCTGGCCCCCGAAGCTGTCTGAGGGAGCGTGACCCAATGGCCCCTGGCTTAAAAAGGTTGAGAACTCCTGGTGTAGCACATAGGGACTGAGGTGGCTCAGTGGTTAGCTGGAAGGCTCACCTTGTTAGCTGGAAGGCTGGCGAGTTGCCAGTTCGAGACCCGGGTACTGCATGATGGAGTGAGCTCCCATCTCTGCTGCTGCCAACCAAGCAGTTCGATAGCAAGAAATTGCAAGTAGATAAATAGGGACCACTTCGGTGGGAAAAAAAGATCTTGGGGACATGAAAGGAGCCTCATTTGGGCGTCTCCGGAGCAGAGTTCCTCCAGCAAAAATCTTTTCAACCCAGTTTAATTTCTGACACGTTATTATTATTATTATTATTATTATTATTATTATTATTATTATTATTATTATTATTATTATTATTATTATTATAGTACAATCTTTGGTACCGGTTTCCTTGAGCACCAAGGAATCTGGTCAGACATGTAGGATTTTGAGGTACTTCCACCCCACCCACCCCAGCCTGAGTAAAGCTTTGCTAGCTAGTAAATGCCCTTGCTGTGACTATAATCTGCCTCATTTGCATTCTAAGGCATTAATTAACTCTGTTTAACTCATTCAAATGCATCCGCCAGAACTCGCTCCACTAGCAGCTCTTTTGCTTCTAATCCAAACACCTGAAGCATAAGGTCTCTCTCCCTCTGGGAACCAGTGGCAGGCTCAAAGCTCAGAGAACGCATGGTTTGCTATGTGCAGGTGGAGGGGGACGTTTTCTCATCACCTGTGACTAATGCAAATATCTCAGGATTTCTTTATTTCCATAAAGCAGGGGTGCCCAAACTTTTGGGGGCCCGGTCCGGCCACGTGGTCCCTCCCACCAGAAGCGGAAGTAAAACATGCCTTGCAAACTGTTTTGCAACAGGAGGAGATAGATTTTAGGCTGCCATTTTCTCTGCTTAAACCAGGGGTGCCAAAACTACGGCCCGTGGGCCAGATCCAGCCCCTGACACCAATTCATCTGGCCCATGCCAACCTTGTCACTCCTGGAAGCGGAAGTAAAATGCACACGCTTCCGGGACCAATGAGGGTGGCGTGGGCCAGATGAATTGGTGTCGCAGGCCGGATACGGCCCATGGGCCATAGTTTGGGCACCACTGATATAAAGGTACATTTGACAATCTAACAAAAGACTATTAGAGAATCTCACTAGGAAGAAACAAAGGGTACGGGGATTCTGTTCTTCCATTTACAGAACTGACCTGCACGCATCAGGAAGCATGTCTGTGCAACATACTTGTGGCTTAGGGGTTAAGACGTTGGATTTGATGACTGGAAGGTCGGCAAGTGAACAGTTCGAGACCTGAGTACTGCATGACAGAGTGAGCTCTCGCCTCTGTCCCAACTCCTGCCGACCTAGCAGCTTGAAAGCAAGAAATTCCAAGTAGATAAGTAGGTACCGCTTTGGCGAGAAAGGTAACAGCAACATGCTTAGGTAAAGGTCGCCCTTGCGCGAAAGCCAGTCGTATCCGACGCTAGGGTTCACTGCTCATCTGTTTCGTAGCCGAAGAGCCAACGCTGTCTGCTTCTGCAGATGTTTCTGTGGTCATGTGGCAGGCATGACTAGACACCGGAGCGCACAGAACACTGTTTACCTTTCCCGTCAAAGGGGTTCCTATTTATTTACTTGCAATTTCTTGTTTTCAAACTGCTAGGTTGGCAAGAGCCTGGGAGAAGAGACGGGAGCTCATTCCGTCGTGCCGCACTCGGGTCTTGAACTGCTGACCTGCCGCCTTCCGGCCAGCATCTTAGGCACTTGAGCCACTGACATTAAGTGTGCGTGTGTGAACAGTCAGTTACTCCAGTGACATTTCCAACTCATTTCCCGTGCAAAGAAGCCTGTCTAACTCCCCACCAGACTTTTCCAATTCTAGCGAAATCCAGCCAGCGAAAGGGTTAAGTTTAATTTATACTGATTTCCATTTAATATCATTCTCTCCCGTAGGAGCCGGCAGCTGTGAGCTGATTGTAGTTTCTCATTATGCAGTCTGTATCGTTAATGGTCCGTGACAAAGGGAATGGCATCTTCCAGGCACCCCCCACCCGCCCCCCCACCCCTGGTACCCCCGAGAGCCAATTAAACACACATCCCACCCCCCACCCCTTCCTGTTTGCGGTGCATTACAATGAAATTAAACTGAATTTCAAAAAAAATCATTTTCTCCTAAAGACATCGCTTTACAATAATTAATGCAAGCTATTTCTTTGCAACTGAAATATTCATCAGGAGAGTAGTTGTGGTTTTTTTAAAATAATAATAATAATAATAACCATATTTTTAATGAATAAAAAACGGATTTGCCCTGCAAACTCTGAATTGCCCATTAGCAAACTGAAGGGGGAGAAAAAAAAAATCTCACCAAACACGTTTATGACTGCAAAATTTGATTAGCTGAAGCGTGCGCATTCTGGCCAAACAAAACCGACAACAGTTTCGGAAAAGTCTGGGAAGAAAACGCACATTCAAAGGGCACCGAGAGGGCACGGAAAACAATTCGGAATGGACCGATTGACTCAGAGCATAAACATGGACACCAAGCTTTTCAAGCCGTGGGCCGGGCCACGCTCTCTCAGTCAGCTTTGAGGGCCGGACGGCCATTGTGCCCTGCCTGCACTATGGGGTGGGCCATTTTATCCCAAAAGCTTCAAAAGTGGGTGGCCATTTTGTTTCCTGAATGCCCTTGGAGAGGGTGGGGGTCCACATGAAATGGTGCCGTGGGCCAGATCCAGCCCACGGGCCTTAGGTTGGGAACCCCTGGCTTAAAGCGACTCATATGCGTTACGCCGCAATTTTTACATCCACCCTGTGTTTAAGCCAGTGATCACAGAGGCAGGGTTCAAATCATGGATCGCTGGATGACCCTGGGTGTGACTATCATGGCAGGGATCTCCAAGACTAGTCCAGCCAGGTGATCCTGCTGTGGTAATAGAGTAGACCCTACTGCCAGTGACTCAATGCCGAGTGTAAGGCGGTGGTTAACTAACCTGACCACCTTGAAGACTAATGGCTTGGGTGCCAAAGTCCACAGGGAAGGGTTAAATCCCACTTGAGTCCCTCTAGAGCCGTAATGGCAAATCTTGGCACTCCAGATGTTCTTGGACTTCAATTCCCAGAAGCCCAAGCACCCTGTGAATCCACACGAATGGGTTTACTGTGATTCATCTGGCCCGCACCGCCCTCATCACTCCCGGAAGCGGAAGTAAAATGCGCCCGTATGGAGGAAGGGTTAACCCAGGAGAGCCTTAACCATACGGGCACATTTTACTTCCGCTTCCGGGAGCAACGAGGGTGGCGCTGGCCGGATGAATCGCAGTAAACCCATTTGTGTGGAATTACGGGGGCTTCTGGGAATTGAAGTCCAAGAACATCTGGAGTACCAAGGTTCGCCATCATGGCTCTAGATGGAGGGCAGCAGCTTCATCCATCCTGGCCTGGGACTGAGGAGGACTTTGCATGCCAAAAAGGCTCAGGACCAGAAAGTGACTTGTGGAACTGGACCAGTGGTACTATGGGTGTGTCATGCTGTGATGCAGACGGCAGATGAAAGGCCCCCGCATTATATTCTGAGGACAGTCTTCATGGCTGATTGCCATGAGGAGAGCCAATATTTAGAATCAGATATGGCACAATAAGAAGGGCTTCTTAGCTGCCGTGGAAGTTCTGCTCTTGCTGCTAACAACCACCCATTGACTTGTCTGGACTGTGATCAACTTCACTGCTTTTTTTTGGTTCTCATCTCAAGAGCTTTAGGTGGAAGGTCTCCTCTTTCCCCATTATGGGTCACGAGCTCATGTAGAACAGTGCCACTGGAGACCATCTGTATGGACTTTCCCAATGGGTAGCACCATGAAATGCAGGTGCATACAGGTGGCCAAACTCCAACATGTTAGACCCAGCACCAAAAGGGTTACTCTTCCACTCCTGCAAACTCTACTTTTTGAACCCTAGTCTAGCCAGCTGTGAGTTTTGTCTCTAGGGTCTGAATGGTGTGTGTGTGTGTGTGTGTGTGTGAGAGAGAGAGACCTTTCTCCCTGAAGAGCAGACACCAACTCTACCATACGTAGCTCCCAGGTAAGATACCTGTTTTGAACCAGCCATCAGGAGTGAAAGCCTCCACGGTCTCTTGAGATCTGTTCCAATATTCCCGAAATACCGTCGGGCCTTTCACCAAGAGTTCTCCTTCTTTGCTCTCCATCCCTGGGGTCACCTGGGGAGACAAAGAGGTACCATGTACTCTACTGGCACAAGGGGAGATACTACAAGATTCTTGCTCTGGCCCTTCTAACGGCCTCCACCGGCGTTATTTGGTGTTCTTAGATCTTCTTGAAACTTAATTGCTTATCTCAAGAACCCGACGCCCTCCACTGCACGCAGCCAAGAAAACGGGCCAAATCGTTACCATTATCATTAAAAAATAAAATAAAGAACACCCTAGTTCTGTGATGGTGAGTCTCGGCACTCCAGGTGTTCTTGGACTTCAATTCCCAGAAGCCCTGATCAGCAGCAGTGCTGACTCGGGCTCCTGGGAATTGAAGACCAAGAACACCTGGAGTGCACAGGAAACCCATTCATGTGGGTTCACAGAGACTTGGGCTGCTGGTAATTGAAGTCCAAGAACACCTGGAGTGCCAAGGTTCACCATCATGACCCTAAGAAGATGCTACTCTCCCTCTGAACACACTGATCTTGTTTGATCCTGCATGCGGATCAGATCTGGTTTGCACCCAGATGGGAAGCCACAAGGAAATGTCAGGGAAGGGCCGAGGATGGTTGAGTTGTTAGCCACACTTCTTTTGTGTCCAGATCAAACCCTGGACTGCCAAAACGGAGCCACTTTCTTGGCTTTGGCGTTGGCCAAACTCAAGTCCTAATTGGTGCATGTTTCTGGTTCTTCTTCCGTGTTCCGATCAAACCCTGGACTGCCAAAACGGAGCCACTTTCTTGGCTTTGGCGTTGGCCAAACTCAAGTCCTAATTGGTGCATGTTTCTGGTTCTTCTTCCGTGTTCCGATCAAACCCTGGACTGCCAAAACAGAGCCACTTTCTTGGCTTTGGCATTGGCCAAACTCAAGTTCTCATTGGTGCATGTTTCTGGTTCTTCTTCTTCTGTGTCCCAATCAAACCCTAGATTGCCAAAACGGAGCCACTTTCTTGGCGTTGGTGTTGGCCAAACTCAAGTTCTCATTGGTGCATGTTTCTGGTTCTTCTTCTTCTGTGTCCCAATCAAACCCTAGATTGCCAAAACGGAGCCACTTTCTTGGCGTTGGTGTTGGCCAAACTCAAGTTCTCATTGGTGCATGTTTCTGGTTCTTCTTCCGTGTTCCGATCAAACCCTGGACTGCCAAAACGGAGCCACTTTCTTGGCTTTGGCGTTGGCCAAACTCAAGTCCTAATTGGTGCATGTTTCTGGTTCTTCTTCCGTGTTCCGATCAAACCCTGGACTGCCAAAACGGAGCCACATTCTTGGCTTTGGCGTTGGCCAAACTCAAGTCCTAATTGGTGCATGTTTCTGGTTCTTCTTCCGTGTTCCGATCAAACCCTGGACTGCCAAAACGGAGCCACTTTCTTGGCTTTGGCGTTGGCCAAACTCAAGTTCTCATTGGTGCATGTTTCTGGTTCTTCTTCTTCTGTGTCCCAATCAAACCCTAGATTGCCAAAACGGAGCCACTTTCTTGGCGTTGGCGTTGGCCAAACTCAAGTTCTCATTGGTGCATGTTTCTGGTTCTTCTTCTTCCGTGTCCTGATCAAACCCTGGACTGCCAAAACGGAGCCACTTTCTTGGCTTTGGCGTTGGCCAAACTCAAGTCTTCATCGGTACAGTAATCAGCAGATCGGTAAATGAGCTGGATTCTGTATCTCTCCACATTCACGCTACGCATTGTTGTCGTTCAACAGCAGCCCCCACTTGAACAATGCTGTAGGCAAGGCAGATTCCTATGCTCTTTGAGTGCTTCGGCAGAGATGTTGGGTGAGCTCCAAATTCCTCGCCACTTCTACTTGGGTTCCTGGCAGAGGCTCAAACTGCTGTCTTATCTCCTGCCCAGCTCCTTGGCAGAAGGGCCCTCCTGGCTGTGCCACTTCACGGCGCCACGGCCGGCTCACAAAGGGGAGAGCGCTCAAAGCCTGCGATGTTATCTTCATAGGGTGTGGCTTCCTGAACTGGCCACGGCAGGAGTTGAACACGTTCAGGGCTATCAACCTCACAATCTGTGATCATTGCTGGTGGGTGCATACAGCTGGATTTGATGTTCCCAGGGACTGCGGTGGCTCAAGTGGTTAAGACGTTGAACTTGATGACTGAAAGGTCAACAGCTCAGCAGTTTGAGACCTGTGCTGCATGGCGGTGTGAGCATCCGTCTCTGTCCCAGCTCCTGCCAACCTAGCAGTTTGAAAGCAAGAAATTGCAAGTAGATAAATTGATACCACTTTGGTGAGAAAGGTAACAGTGCTCTATGCACTCCAATGTCTAGTCATGCCTGCCACATGGCCACAGAAATGTCTGCAGACATAGCACTGGCTCTTTGGTTATAAACAGAGATGAGCACCGAACCCTAGAGTCGGATACTACTGGCTTTTGATCAAGGGCAACCCCTTGATCTTTATCTTGATATTTCCATTGGTTGTGCACTCCCAAACAAAGCAGCAACACCCAAAAAACCAGAGATTTTTCTTTATGCTCAAAGGAGAACATCCTCTCTAGACAGCCCCCCACCCCCACCCCCACCCCAGCTTCTCCGCTTTTCCTTTCATCTCGAAAGGCACCTTTTCTTGATGCACCGGATCCAACTTACAAGCAGCTGTTGAAAAGCATCAGATGGTTAATTGCATAGATATCCTATTCTCCAAGTGCCATATTTTAATGCACGTTTCAGCTGCTTTAATGCGTTCAAGCAACTTTAACATGCAGAGGCGGTTGCGCCCCTGGAAGGCTGGCGTTTGATAGCTTTCCGCCGCAGAACGGATTCAAGCATGCCGAGGTAGGCCAGCCGGCGCGCCAGATAAGATTACATTTGCCACGCATGGAAATAAAAAGGTTGTAATATAACTCTCTGAAGGAATAAATCCGGGTGATTATAAAATGCATATTTTCAATGCTTCCCATTCTACCACTCTATTAGCAAAGCAGTCAAGGGGGACAAGTGGAGAAAAGATAGCCCTCCGCTGATACCCCGGCCTCTTGCCCTGCTCCGGACTGCGCTGAGGGGTTGAGGTCAGCCCTTAAGTCTGATGCCCTATATGCCAGTGATGGCAAACCTTGGCACTCCAGCTGCTCTAGAACTTCAATTCCCAGAAGCCCATGTCCCTATGAATCTACAGGGATTCACTGCGCGTACACGCAGTAAACCCATTCGTGTGGATTCACAGGGACTTGGGCTTCTGGGAATTGAAGTCCAAGAACAACTGGGGTGCCAAGGTTCGCCATCACTGCCCTATGCCAACCACGGCACAAGCTTCTGATGGGCACGAAGGCAGGTGGAATAACTGGACCTAGAGGGTTGGACCATCCAATGCGCTCTTGGGTTCTTATCTGGCTTTGACTTTGTTTCAGAATCTGACACCCTGGAGAGAGACAGAATCCGGCTCGTTTGTTGGTCTGCCGATGACTGCCAGAAACATGCGCCGATGAGGACTTGAGTTTGGCCAACGACGAAGCCAAGAAAGTGGCCTCATTTTGGCAGTCTAGGGTTTGATAGGGCCACGAATGCAGATGACCTCGCACCATTGTTGTAAAGGTCAAGGTCCGCATCTTAACCAGCATCTTAACTATCCTAACCACTAAGCCGCCACGTCCTTTCTTTTGGAGGCGCGCCATGCAAAAGCCGAGAAGGTGTGTTTCTTTTGCAAAGCCACTTACAGAATCCACCCGAGGTGTGCCAAAAGGGCATCCTATCATGGAAACTGTGTGCTATTGGCTAGCCATGGGTTGCATTGCAGGCGATGCTCGCGTTGTGCCCTTGACTCCAGAGAAGAAGAGTCGGGTGGAGGTCTTGTTAATGGACATCATCCTTCCCTGGGGAAAGAGAGCCGGGTGCAGGAGCAGGGGAGGGAGGAAGCCAAGGCAGCAAAAGTAAGAAATGCTAATCTTTCTAGTGGGACATGGTTGTAAACACGCCAGCTGTGCTCTCCAAGATCACCGGCGGCAGCGCACAGAGAAAAAAAGAAGGCAATAAAATTTAAATTTTAAAGAAGCACTTCCAGAATGGTATATATTCCCACTTCCACCATCACCGCCCGCCTGGCACTGGTTAAAAATGCAAAAAAGGGGTTTGCACTGCTGGTTTATATTTGCAATTAAATGATTACCTGAATATCAAAGTACTTAAGGAATACTAGAAAGATTCTTCTTAGCAGGGGCAGGAGGGGGGCTAAGTGGGGAGGGGAAAAAAACCATCTCTGCTTGTCATGTCTTGCATTAATGAGTCATTTTATCAATCCATTTGCCTAACTTCCCACCCCCCACCCCTAAAAAAATCTGAAACCTGAATAAACAATTTTTAATCGGAGCAAAAAAGCCACAAAACCTCAGTCGGGAGTTCTTATTCCGTGGGCTCCGGGTTGTTTTATATCGCTGCATGACAATGTATGGACATACACACACCTGGCAGCCATGCACATGGTAAAGGTCGACTGAAAGGTTGGCAGGTCATCAGCTCAAGACCTGAGTGCTGCATGGAAGAGTGAGCTCCTGTCATCTGTCCCAGCTCCTGCCGACCTAGCAGTTTGAAATTGCAAGTAGATAAATTGGTACAGATTCAGTAGGAAAGATTACAGCACTGCTTTCTTGGGTTGTAAACAGAGATGTGCACTGAACCCTAGTTGGACATGAATGGCTTTCGAGCAAAGGAAACCATGACCATGTTATAGGGTGAATCTTGGCCCTCCAGGTGTTCTTGGACTTCAATTCCCAGAAGCCCAAGTCTCTGTGAATCCACACCAATGGGTTTACTGCACATACGCACAGTAAAATTCGGCATCTAGAAAAGCACCTCGTGGAGATCAAACATAAAGCTTGGCCAACAATGACTCTGTGGCTCCCAGAATGGCGTGCCAAGGAAGTCTCTGACTTGATTCTTCCATGAAACCTACTCATGTCTGGCCAGATTGTCCTGCTATGGTCGTAGAGTAGACCCTACTGCCATCGAAGACGATGAAGATGATGAGGATGAAGAAGATGATGATGAAGTAGTAGTTCAACCTACACGTACCCTTTCTTAGGTGTCCAGCCCCCGTTTGGCCAATGCCATTCTGCTCGTTGCAACCATTCTGCAAGGCGTAAGGCGGAAGCAAGGGTTTTTATTTTGCACGGTGTGTGTGTGTGCGTGCGCGCATGTGTGTGTGCGGAGGGGTGCCAATCAGTCTTCAGGTAGCAATAAACTTTTAATTGCTGTCGGTTCTGGCAGATTTGATACTAGTAAAACACTCAGAGGCACATTACCCATCTCCTAGGCAACCTGGTCCCCCGTACCCACTTGTAATTAAAAAAATCCCCCCCTCCATCAGTTCAGTTTCCGCGCAAGCGGCATTATCTCTGCGAGGACCCAGCGGGCCATGGAGCAGGGCTTCAGAAGGCCATGGCAAGAGAGGCGGCATCATCTCCCTCCTGCCGGTGAGAAGGCAGATTTCGGCTCCTTGGGGAGGCAAGGCAGAGCCAGAAATGTGGTGGTGGTGGGGGATACACCCCCCCCACACACACACACACACAAGCCCAGGTTGTAATGTGCAAAAGCCACATTTCCACATCTGGCTTTGCCACCGTAAGGTTTCCATAAAGGCAGCGGGGAACAATGCAAGAAATTTGCTTTTCATTAACCGAAGGTTTCACATGTTCCAATGAAGGCAAAGGTCAAGATGTTGCCCTTGCTCGAAAGCCAGTCGTATCCAACTCTAGGGTCCAGTGCTCATCTCTGTTTCAAAGAGGCTAGGCGGCCAGACGGTGAGATAGCAAGGAATGAGAAAGCCGTCTGAGGCAAAAAGAGTCTATATAATTAGTTGTTGAAATTAAAGAGGATAATTCTCCCCCAAAAAATAATAATCAAGTATTCAATGAATGTCAAGAATGGTTCAGAAAGTTGACTCAATGAAAGTAGTTCACCGTGTCTTCAAAATGCAGACAAAATACAGTCTCTATGCCTCAAGGTGACAGATCTTTTTTCAAATACTTTTCAAATAAATCAAAATGGATGAGATATTGTCTCTCAAGATTATTCCAAAGCTGTTTCCTGGGTATATACAGCTTTTCATCTAGAAAATCTTCTTCAAGGAATTATAAATCTAAAAAGAAACAAATCATCATAATATATAATCATAATACAGGTAGTTTAAACTTATTATGCAAAAAGTACATGAGCGCTGTCTGTGTCAGCAGACATTCCCATGGACATGTGGCAGGCATGACTAGACACCTGAGCGCACGGAGCACTGTGGCCTTCCCTGCCGAAGCGGTACCTATTTATCCACTTGCGATGTCTTGCTTTCGAACTGCTAGGTTGGCAGGAGCTGGGACGGAGACAGAAGTTCACTCGAATTGCTGACCCGCCGACCCTCCAGTTGTCAAGTTCGACGTCTTAACCGCTTGAGCCACTGCAGTCCCCGTGTTTCAATGGAGGGGAAGAGAAATGTGCGGAGGATGACGGAAAGGTGCAAGAACTGGAGACTTTCAACTCCAAGTTGGATGTGGGAATAACCAAGAAACCAGTGGCTTACCTGGGCAAAGGTATTTGAAATACAATAGCCCAATGATCAGCTGAAAACATAAACCTGAAAGCAGAGATTCCTAAACTCTTACCAAAAGATTGGGATAGAGGGGGAAAAATTGCATTCCACAATAATACTCAATACAGGCGAGGCGGCCTGGAAACCCATGAAATGACCCAGAAATTCCTGAGCATAATTTAAAATCATTGCCTGTTCTCTTTCAAAGAGGGGCTTCATTTTAATTCTCAGGCGTGCCTCGGAGACACGAGAGATCAAAGAGGGAGCCGTCATGCTAGGAATTCAAAACAAGCATATTTATATATTCAACCTTTTGTCTCATTTTTTTTTTTTACAAATGCTATGCGCTTCTGTTTCAGAAACACACACCAAGCAGCCGGCAAACGTTAACAACAGGCAATATAAATGCAATAAAAAATAAGTTTGCTTGGAAAGACCTTGAAGGAATCCCTGAAATAAATTAATAAAAGCAATTTTTAAAAAAACAGCTACTCTAACACAGCAAAGTAGCTTAATGGAGTGAAATCATGCTTTAACAGAGCATGTGCAGTGGCTCAAGTGGATAAGACGCTGACTGGGAGGCGGAAGGTCAGCAGTTTGATTCCCGAGGACTGCTAGACGGAATGAGCTCCCGTCTTTGTCCCAGCTCCTGCCAACCTAGCAGTTCGAAAGCAAGAAATTGCAAGTAGATCAATAGGGACCACTTTGGTGGGAAGGTAACAGTGTTCCGTGCACTCCGGTGTCTAGTCATGCCTGCCACATGACCACGGAAACGTCTGCAGCAGCAGACAGCGCTGGCTCTTCGGCTTTGAAACAGAGATGAGCACTGCACCCTAGAGTCGGATACGACTGGCTTTCGAGCAAGGGAAACCTTTACCTTTACTAAAATAAATTGACCAGGGTCAATTAGCTCTGTTTGTTTTTGCAACCTGAGAGTCCACTATTCCATCCACCAGAAAACAATCTGGGTAAGAAACAAGAATCGTCACTCTTAGAACACACCTGTTGATTTTTAGGATCTGTGTTTTGGATTTTTCTGGACTACAAATCCCATCGTTCTGCCTTCTAAGGGTGCCACCTACAGGGTCAAAGTCGCCCTTGCTCGGAAGTCAATAGTTCTGACTCTAGGGTTCGGTGGTCATCTCTGTTTAGAGCCAACGTGCTTGCCTGCGTCTGAAGACCTTTCCATGGACATAGGACAGGTATGACTAAACAGCCGGAATGCATAGAATGCTGTTTACCTCTCCCGCCAAAGTGGTTCCTATTTATCTACTTGCAATGTCTTGCTTTCGAACTGCTAGGTGGGCAGGATCAGGGACAGAGATGGGAGCTCACTCCGCTGTGCAGTACTCGGGTCTCGAACTGTTGACCTGCCACCTTCCAATCAGCATCTTAAATTGTGCTCGCCGGGAGAGACGGATCCACTGGCAGGCTTCATAACTTGGACAAGTTTTCCAAAGCAGAAAGATGTTTCCTTTTAAAAAATATATCTATATTTATATCTCCATTTATCTATATCTATCTATATCTATCTATATAGACCGTCCACGAATTATGTTGCCCATTAAGCTTTACCCTGACTGGCAGCATCTCTACAAAGAGCCAGGCAGAGCTACCTAAGTTACTTTCCTTTTTAAACTTGGGAGGGCAACGGCTAGGCCAGGGGTGCCCAACCTACGGCCCACGGGCCAGATCCAACCCCCAATGCCAATTCGTCTGGCCCGTGCAACCCTCGTCGCTCCCGGAAGCAGAAGTAAAATCTGCCCCTATTACGTCTGCTACTAGGAATGACGAGGGCGGTGCGGGCCAGATGAACCGGCGTCAGGGGCCGGATCTTTAGTTTGGGCGCCCCTGGTTTAAGCGGAGAAAATGGCAGCCTAAAAAATATGTATCTCAGCCTGTTGCAAAACATATCTGTTTCACTTCCGCTTCCGGCAGGAGGAACCACGTGACCGGCCCGCTGTACCACGTGTCCGGCCCACGGCCCGAAACGTTTGGCACGACTTAGCCAGCCACATGTTGCTCCGCTGTGTGCCGTCCCAAGACCCTCGAGTTAAGAAACGCGGCGTTTGTGTACAGCTGCAAAGCCCGGACAGGCCATTGTCAAGGCTCAGCCTGGCTCCTCTCTCTAGGCTAGCACTTCTTTTCTTCTGAATGGGTGGTAGTGGTGGTGGTGGTGGTGGTGGTGGTGGTGGTAGTGGTGGGGGCCGTGGGGGCTTCCGAAATAAAACAAACAAACAGACAATAAGCGCTATGCTCAGACAATTTGCAGCCTCCTGCCAGCTGGGAAGAGCTACAGCCGATGAAATATGCATCGCCAGGAACAAAAAGCAAGAAGAAACATCCAAGGAGAAGCAGAAAAGAGGAAAGGAAGCAGGAGAAGAGAAGGACTGGAGGCTGGACCATTGATGGCCAACCTTGGCACACCGGGGGTTCTCGGACTTCAATTCCCAGAAGTCTGAGTCAGCACTCCTGTGGGTCAGAGCTTCCTGGAATTGAAGTCCGAGAACACTTGGCATGCCAAGGTTGGCCATCAGCGTCATCCGGCCTGCGCTGCCCTCGTCGCTCCTGGAAGCGGAAGTAAAACGCGCCCGTACGGGCGCGTTTTACTTCCGCTTCCAGGAGCGACGAGGGCAGCGCAGGCCGGATGACGCTGATGGCCAACCTTGGCATGCCAAGTGTTCTCGGACTCCAATTCCCAGAAGCCCGAGTCATCACTCCTGCTGATTTATTTATTTGTTGGATTAATATAGCCGCCTTTTTCGCCCAAGCGATCCAAGGCGGCTCACTACATCAGCTAAAACCCATAACCCAATATGAATCAAAACCAAATACTATAAAATGGTCTAAAAACGTCCATAAAGCCTCCCCAATCCGGGCTTCTGGGAACTGAAACCCCAAAACAGCTGGAGTGCCAAGGTTGGCCATCACTGAAAATCAAAGCCAAGGTCTCGCTCGCTCGAAAGCCAGTCGTGTCTGAATCTAGGGTTCGGTGATCATCTCTGTTTACAGCCAAAGACCCAGCACGATATGCATCTGCGGACATTTCCATGGCAGGCATGACTAGACACTGGAGTGCATGGAACGCTGTTACCTTTCCCATCAAAGTGGGCCCTATTTAAAGGTAAAGGTTTCCCCTTGCTCGAAAGCCAGTCGTATCCGACTCTAGGGTTCAGCGCTCATCTCTGTTTCAAAGCCGAAGAGCCAGCGCTGTCTGCTTCTGCAGATGTTTCCGTGGTCATGTGGCAGGCATGACTAGACACCGGAGCGCACAGAGCGCTGTTTACCTTTCCCACCAAAGTGTTCCCTATTTATCTACTTGCAATTTCTTGCTTTTCGAACTGCTAAGCTGGCAGGAGCCTGGGACGAAGACACTCAGAGTCTTCTGAGTGCTCAAGTGGCTAAGACTTGCTTTCGGGCTGCTAAGTTGACAGGAGCCGGGACGGATGACGGGAGCTCACTCTGTCGAGCCGCACTCGGGTCTCGAACTGCAAACTTGATCACCCTCTGGTTGTCGAGTTCAGCATCTTAACCACTAAGCCACTGCCCCAGGACGTTATAGGAGCAGAGGAAAAAGGAATCTATTTTCATCTCAAACCTGCATAAGAGGGAGGAGAAGGAACCCAAGCAGACACGGTTGGAGACCCCTGGGTGGGGGGATGGCTTTGGAAGGCATCATCATGCCAGGGGAATGGCTCCCTGCTGCACTTAATTAGGGCAGCCTTCTGGGCACAAACGAGGATCAGGCATTTTGGAAAGCTGACACACTCTTAAGTAGGGCATGGGGTGGGGTGTGGGGAGAGAAGCACACCACCACCGGAGTGGCACCTCTTTATCTCCTTGCAATTTCTTGCTTTCGAACTGCTAGGTTGGCAGGAGCCTGGGCAGAAGCTCTCGGACTTTGCTCAATTAGATGCAACCAGCTGAGCTACAGAAATCCTGCAAAAACGTGCATACATTTCTGGCTGGTCAAGTACACCAACACTCTAAGCCAAGGGTGGCCAACCTTGGCACGTCAGCTAATCTTGGACTTCAATTCCCAGGAGCCCAAGTCGGCACGCCTGCTGATCAGGGCTTGGGGAAATTGAAGTCCAAATATACCTGGAGAGCCACGTTTGAGGATCTATGATCTAGATTGGTGATGGCGAACCTTGGCATTCCAGCTGTTCTTGAACTTGATCAGCAGGAGCCCTGACTTGGGCTTCTGGGAATTGAAGTCCAAGAACACCCGGAGAGCCAGTAAACCCTTCCGTTTGGATTCACAGGGAATTGGGCTTCTGGGAATTGAAGTCTAAGAACACCTGGAGTGCCAAGGTTGGCCACCACCGAACTAGACCAAGACTTTAACCACTGCATGGTGTTGGTTCCTACTGCTTCTGGAGGACCTACTGACATAAGTACCACCTGTGCTTTCCCCTCTCCCTCTGCCAACCCACATTTGTGCCAATCCAGGTGAAGACCCAAGAGAAGCACTCTGGCCCCGCCAGGTTACCTTTGTGCCCCACGCGTTGCCTTCAGCATGGACAAGGTAGGCAGAGCCATCCCTGTGGGAACTTTCCGTGGCAATGCGGACTTCCACTCCTGGCAGAGGAGACCCAACTGACCCTGGAAGGAAGGAAGGAAGGAAAGAAAGAAGAGGGAAGTGAAGGTTGGTCAACAGAGTAGGCAGGATAAAGACCAAGTTCACAGGCAACAACCACACCTATAAGCCATAATTCAATGGATCCAACTCAATGGATCCAACTCAATGGATCAGGAGTTTGGTCTTCCCTTGGAGGAGAGGGATTGTCTTTTTCCAAAGCAAAGAGTTCTCTTGGCTGTAACTGTCACTGAAGGGCCATAAAAACCCTACGTGCCGATGGAAAACAAAATGAAACAATATTGTAACTGGATTTTTATTTTATTTTAGGGAACATCATGGGATGCACAGAAAGAGCCTCCTCGAAGACTGTGGTCTTATTTATGTATTCATTCATTCATTCAATTTGTATAGCCGCCCCAATCAACATGCGAACCACAATTGGGCATACCCTGGGCAACAGCAACCTTGTGTTGCCGGCTAATCTTTCTCACACTAGGTCACCAGGCTAAAGGAACTGCAGAATGAACTCACCCAAAGGCGGCTTCATTTTGGCAGTTTCACATCTGTCCTTGACATGGAAGAAGGAGGTGGAGGAAGAAGAAGAAGAAGGAAGAAGAGAAAGAGATGGGGTAAGTTAGAACTCTCTTCTAAAGCAGCTACTTTTCGAGACAAACTAGTTTCGTCCTTTTCTCTGACCTCCTTCCTTTACTTTTTATTTTGGCAGCCTTTAGGCAACTGCTTGGCTTTGGAGCAGGGATTCTCAACCTGTGGCCCGCGCCACCATTTCATGTGGCTCACCACCACCTCCACCACACCTGGAAGTGCCATGTGGTGGAGGAAGGGCAAAATGGCCATCCGGCCCCCGAAGCTGTCTGAGGGAGCATGACCCAATGGCTTCCGGCTTAAAAAGGTTGAGAACTCCTGCTTTGGAGGAAACGGCGTTCAGCTTCCAAACATCTGGAGAGATGCCGGACAAGACACGTGTCAGCTACCCCAAGGTGGGCCACCATCAGGGGTGAGGAGAACGCTACCAGCCCTCCGCCCTAGTTGTACCCTCTGTTTAATGATGGTCACCCTGCTGCGGTGGGTGTCCTTTGGTACCAGGGGGACCCGTGGGCCGTCCTGCCTGGTGGCGGTGGCAGTGGTGGCGGCATCCCTAGGGGACTTGAGGCAGGGCACTTTGGACCAGCCTCTCCGCCACTCTGCCTGTCAACCATCACTGGAGTCCCCCGTCGTCGCTGTGAGCAGCTATTAGCCGCCTCTGATCTAAACCTCCAATTAAAGTGGTGATTAGGCCCAGCGAGGCATTCGCGGAGCCATGAATTATTCATCTCCCTTCATGGTAACAACACCAAGGGGGATTCGGAGGAGAGAGAGAGAAAGGAAGAAAACAGAAGCATTTTTTAAAGCGGAGCATTAACCATGTCGCAGCAAAAAATAAAAAAATAAAGTGTCTCTTGCTATCTTTCATCTCCACGCCTTTCAAAGGCCAGGCTCCTCTCTTGCATCGCTTCATCTCCGTCACCTCTAGAGCAGACGTGTCAGAGACCTTCCTGGGGATCAAACATAGTCCCTGGAGAGGAACAAGGGTGGGGGAATGTGCAACGAGAAAGGCAGGGAGGCGCATGCATGCCTTTGCAAAGATTACAGAAGCTCAGGGCAGGAACGGGGAGAAGCAGCAGGATATTTGCAAGGAAGAAGAGATGTGGGACTGTGGTGGCTTAGTGGTTAAGATGCGGAGCTTGGTGACTGGATGGTCATCAGGTCAGCAATTTGATTCCTGAGTGCTGCATGACGGAGTGGGCGCCATCGCCTGCCCCAGCTCTGTCCAACCTCGTAGTTCAAAAGCAAGACATTAGGTAAAGATTTCCCTTACTCGAAAGCCAGTCGTATCCAACTCTAGGGTTGAGTGCTCACCTCTATTCATAGCAAGTGATCCCTATTTATCTACTTCGTAATTTCTTGCTTTTGAACTGCTAGGTTGGGAGGCGCTGGAACAGAGACAACCTAGCAGTTCGGAAGCATAAAATTGCAAGTAGATAAATAGGGACCGCTTTGGGGGGAAAGGTAATGGTGCCTGTGCACTCTGGCGCCTAGCCGTGCCTGCCGCATGTCCACAGACGCATCTGCAAAACTTAGACAGTGCTGGTTCTTTGGCTGTAAACAGAGGTGAGCACCAGACCCTAGAGTATGATACGACTGGTTTTCGAGCAAGGGCGATTTTGACCTTATTGACCCAAGAGCGTTTGAGGTTCACAACCCATGTCATCAGTCCAAAGATCGAACCCTTTGAGGTTCAGTTATGTCTGCAGAGTGTTAGAGGTGAGATCAGTGCGTAAGTGGATGTAGAAATGGAGACAAGAGTGCTCTTAACGCCAGCCATTAATAAAACATACACATAGAGTTGCCATAATTCTCTCCCACAAAACCGGGACAGAAGCATACTTGACAAAAATGGGTGGGTTATCTACAAAATAGCCTTTTTTAAAAAAAACATAATATAATGACAGCTATAAAACACTTTCACACTAAATATAAGAATACATAAATGAATTTATTTACAACAGTTAATTCTTTCTGTAAGATAATAGGTTGCACTTCTGAGAAGTCACATCGCGGCCAACTATTAATGTCCTCAGTTCCAGGAAACACACTGGGCACAGAGTTCGAATTTATTTTCATGGTGATGTGTTATAATACAAAATCAGTAAATTTTTAAAACCCGGGACTTTAACATGATTTTTATTGAACTGGCCGGGACTGTTTTTCTGACCTTGAATCCGGGACAATCCCGGTTTTCCGTGACATATGGCAACCCTACATACACAGAATGCTGTTACCCCAGGAGAAGGGAGAGCAGATGACAGGGTGGATTTTGCCCTTATCGCGAAGATCCCAAAGGCAACCGACTTTGTTCAGCTTTCTCATCCTGACTCCGTCCCCTGCAGCGCCCGTTGCCCACTTATGAACCTTTGGGTGATGCTAATGATTCCCCTTTCCTTGTGTTGTGTCAACCTCCGCCACTCACTCCCTTTTCATCTCAGACCCCAGGGAGGCGCTTGGCGCGTGCCCTTCTGATGAACACAAGAGCCGCAGAAGAAGAAGAACGCCATTGTGCGCTGGAGTTCATTGATGCTCCTGCTGCCGCATTTCAACAACTTAAACATGAAAAGTGTGCAAGAGCGCACTGCTTTCTTCTCATCGCCCGTAAAGGAATCTAATTGCAGTCGGTGAGAAGTGGCGGCTCTTTGTGTAGCTGAAAGCGCTTCTGTCATTCCCTGGGAGCAAATCTAGACGTCACAACTGATGGTGTGTTAGAGCAGGTGTGACCAAAGTACGCCCGGTGGGCTGTATACGGCCCCTGACACCAATGGCCCACACCACCCTTGCTGCTCCTGAAAGCAGAAGTAAACTGCACCACCCATACTACTCAGGGCAGTCAGGTTACTTAACCTCCACCTGACACTCGGCATTGAGTCACTGGCAGTAGGGTCTACTCTATTATCACAGCAGGATAACCTGGACAGACTAGCTAAGCTCCATCTTGGAAATCCCTCCCATGATAGTCACACCCAAGGGTCATCTAGCAATCCATGTTTTGAATCTGACCTTCTCCCGATTCTCACCTGGGATGCGAGGGCCGTGCAGTGGGTTGGAAAGGGCCATCCCGATCTCTGTCATGCCGTACCTCTCCAACAAGGTGTGCCCCGTGATGCTCCTCCACTTCTCCAGGATTGGCACAGGAAGAGCTGCAGACCCCGAGACCATCAAACTGAAAGCAAGAGCAACAGGCAGAGGTTAAAACCGTCATGGTGAACCTTGGCACTCCAGGTGTTCTGGGACTTCAATTCCCAGAAGCCCAAGCACCCTGTGAATCCACACGAATGGGTTTACTGTGCGTGTTCTTGGACTTCAATTCCTAGAAGCCCAAGTCTTTGTGAATCCACATGAATGGGTTTACTGCACATACTCAAGGGTTGAGTCGTTGGCAGTAGGGTCTACTCCAGTGATGGCGAACCTTGGCACTCTAGATGTTCTTGAACTTCAATTCCCAGAAGCTCTGATCAGCAGGAGTGCTGGCTTGGGCTTCTGGGAATTGAAGTCCAGGAACACCTAGAGTGCCAAGGTTGGCCATCCCTGGTCTAGTGTATGACCATAGCAGGATAACCTGGCCAGACTGGCAAGAAGGGCCCACCTACCGGATGTTTTCCTGGCAGACGGCACGAATCAAATCCTGGACGTCAGACTGAACATAATGCTGGTCGTAGTACTCAATGAGTTTGGCATAAATGGTGGGCACTGCCATGAAGATGTTAACTCGGGGAGTACGACGGCTCAGGAACATCTCCCAAACCTGGGGAAAGGGAGGCAGAAAGCGGAGGGGACGGAAGCGTTACTCCCAAGCAGCCCGATTTCCTGCTGAGTTTCCAAAATTGAGACAAGGTCGAGGAGGAGGAAAAAGATAAATGGAAGAACACACAGAATTGGCCCTTGAGTCCTGCTAGCTCTGCTCTGTAGACACACATCTCTGGGGTGCCTGGAAGACTTTTCTTACCCCTTCCAAGGTTAAACATGCCCAGTCCCTTCTGTCTTTCCTCCTAGGGCCATGATGGCAAACCTTGGCACTCCAGATGTTCTTGGACTTCAATTTCCAGAAACCCCTGTGAATCCACACGAACGGGTTCACTGCGATTCATCCGGCCCACGCCGCCCTCGTCGCTCCTGGAAGTGGAAGTAAAACGCGGCCGGACAGTTAAGGCTCTTCCAGGTTAACCCTTCCTCCGTATGGGCGCGTTTTACTTCCCTTCCAGGAGCGACGAGGGCAGGTGGGCCGGATGAATCGCAGCAAACCCCTTCGTGTGGATTCATGTGGACCTGAATACTGCAGGATGGAATGAGCTCCCGCCTTTGTCCCGGCTCCTGCCAACCTAGCAGTTCGAAAACAAGAAATTGCAAGTAAATAAATAGGGACCACTTCAGTGGGACGGTAGCTCCGGTGTCTAGGCATGCCTGCCACATGGCCACAGAAACGTTTGCAGAAGCAGACAAAGTGCTGGCTCTTCTGCTATGAAACAGAGATGAGCACTGCACCCTAGTCGGATACGTCTGACCTTGACCTGCCTTCCTTCTTTGCCTTTTTGCCTCCATTCCAGGCATTTCCTCTTCCTTCCTGCGCCTCTTGAAACATGGCACCTTCGTTCGTCACCCTGCCCACTGAAAGCCCTGCGCACATCTCTAGAGGCCAGTGTCCTTGTGGCTAACGGACCGCCAGGGACAAATGGCAGAGCGGAGAAGGCCACAATGCGCGAGCATGAATTTCCCAGAGGAAACTGCTTGGCCGCCTTTGGGAAGACAAGATATTGAATGGAGACGGGCCGAGGATCCTGACGCAAGGCAGAAATTCTCCAGGGTCCGTTGGCATGGCCTGACTGGGCAGTGTCCAGAAAGATGAAGACAGAAATGAGACCCCCCACCCTCTCCTCCTCCTTCCACAAGCTTCTGGCTTGAGCGCTTGCTGTGTGCCATACCCTCAAACCATGCGCAGGCTCTTCGCGGCTCTGTTTTAATCCCTTGTGCATCACGTGTCTTGGCATCTGAAGCTACCGCTTCCAAACCTTTGCCAGGCTGTAGGCACACTGGAAGAGCAACCCCTTTCCCCGGGACCCAAGAACCTAACAAACTATGACAGTCAGTCTCCAGTTCTTCTTCTTCCTCTCGTTCGATTTCCTTTTATTTTTAAAAAAATAATCTCCCTTCTTTCCACTCTCCCCACATCAAGAGGCATTACTCTGTAAAAGATGCTGAGGACAAATGGCACATTTGGCCAAGGAAGGCCAAAAAATAATGGAAAGCAGATTTTTTTTCTCAAGCCAAGAAAGAGATCTTCTGGGATCCATCCTCGGCCATCCGGCCCCTTGTGTGGTCCCACATGTTCCCCTTTACGGCCAGAAGGAAAGATGCGCGAATTGAAGGGGAAGTCAAGGCCAACTTTTCTCAAGAAGGAAGGAAGGAAGGCTAAGGAAACCTTCCATGACAAACCTGATCTTATTCTAGATCAGCGGCTCCCAAACTTGGGTCCCAGGGTATCTTCTAATTCTTGTGCCACATATTCGATTCTGAATATTGGTGATGCTGAGGGTGACCCGCTATGAAGATTGTCCTGGGAACATATAGGTAAAGGTATCCCTTACTCGAAAGCCAGTTGTATCTGACTCTAGGGTTCAGTGCTCATCTGTTTCAAAGCCGAAGAGCCAGCGCTGTCTGCTTCTGCAGATGAAAGTTTCCATGGTCACGTGGCAGGCATGACTAGACACAGGAGCGCACGGAATGCACCCAAGTGGTCCCTATTTATCTCCTTGCAATTTTCTTGCTTTCGAGCTGCTAGGTTGGCCAACGCAATGGGGTATGGAGGTGGTCGTGGCCTGGGGGGATTTCCACTACCCGGACAATGCTTCAGTGCATCACTGCATATAATGCACCCATAATACCATGCATGGATCCAGTTCCACAGGTCACTTTCTGGTCCTGAGCCCTTTTGGCGCACAAAGTCCTCCTCTTCATCATCATCATCATCCCCAGACCAGGACGGATGAAGCTGCTGCCTTCCATCAAGAGGGGTTCAAGTCGGATTTAATCCAACTGGGGACCATCATCCTTCCTTCCCTGTGGACTTTGTCACCCAAGGTTGTTAGTCCTCAGGGTGTCAGGTGAGTCAACCATCGCCTGATGATGGGCACTGAGTTTAATTTAATTTAATTTAATTGTCAAATGTATATACCGCCCACTGGCCAAAGCCGACTGAGTTGCTGGCGGTAGGGTCTACACTCTCGCCATAGCATGCTCACCTGCTCTATAGCGGAGAATCTCAAGGTGTGACACAAGCAGCAGAACAGCACCGAACGTTAAGGCAAAACAATAGCTTAGATTTTAAACCACACACACACACACACACACACACACACACACACACACACACACACACACACACACACACACAAACACCTTGAAGAATTTAACCACGGTGGCTTAGCGGTTAAGATGCTGAGCTTGACGACAGGAAGGTCGGCAAGTCAGCAATTCAAGACCCAAGGGCTGCGTAATAGAGGGTCTCGAACTGCCGACTTTCCAGTCCTCCAGTCCAGCAACTTAACCACTACGCCGCCACAGCCCCTGGAATGGGATGTGTCCTAACACAAAAGACCCCACCACTTGCCACCTGTATCTCCCACTGTAGAGGCATGCTGCAAAATTAAGTAATCTAATAAACATTGTAATAACGAAGCGTGTATTGTGTATAATGAAGTGTTAGCGATTAGAAAGGCTGCGGTTTGCTGCTGAAGCGATGCCAGGATCACTCAAGGCGGGTTGAGGCAGCGGCGGCGGCGGCTTTGCAAGCAGGTTCCCGGCTTTGTTGTGATCGGTGCGCCGGAGTGGTTTGAGCGCCTGTTTGGGGTTCCTTTTATATCACCCTGTGATTGATTGTTCTCTTGAGGGGCAAAGAAACAGAAGCACAAAAGGCAGGAGAAGGGAAGGCTGAGAAACATTACACTAGGGTTGCCCAAACTACGGCTTGCGGGCTGGATCTGGCCCCTGATGCCGATTCATCCGGCCCACGCCGCCCTCGTCGCTCCCGGAGGCGGAAGTAAAACGCGCCACCGCAGTCCCTGATGGGGCAGTAGATATGTAAGTGCAATTGCTAATCCTCGCTGTTTCCCGAAAATGCCCAGGTTCCCACGCAAGAGAAAGTGCCTTTGAAGGCGCTGTTCTGGCCTCCTTCTCCCCAGGCGCACTCAAGCTCCTGGGTCTAAGGGTCATGCCCAAAGGCTCGGTTCTTTTCATTTCCTTTGCTACCGCCATGTATCGCAAGCGCTAGCCACAGGGAGGCTGGTGCGCCTTTCATCTGCTCCACTGTGGCTCGCTCTCCAGGGACAACCCCATCGACATCAAAGCTCTCTCCTCTCACAATGCCATGCGCTCACAGCATCTGGCATGGAATTGCTGCTGCTGCAGGTCTCGGTGCACCTCTGGGCGTTAGGAGAGGCTGACAAGGGCAGGATTTCCCCGCATAAGCTTTGGTGCCACAAAGCGCACAAGCAGACGCTAGATTACGAGCATAGAGCAAGACTCAGCTTTTTCACACACACATGCACACAAACTTAGCACAGAGTCATGAAGAAAGCCTAGGCAAGGAAGAAGGATCAAGAAGGCAATGCTTCCGTTTGCTTTTTATTTTAAAATTTAAACAAATAAAAATCATCACTGAGAAATAAATGTTTGCACTCCAGCCCAGAGGGAAACACTAAGAGAGCCAAAGCTTTCGAGCATCACTGAGTAACTTGAGCAGAAAACGATCAAAACAAGGTCAAAGTCGCCCTTGCTCGAAAGCCAGTTGTATCCAACTCTAGGGTTCGGTGCTCATCTTCATTTACAGACCAAGAGCATTCCACTATCACAGGATAGAGACTCCCACTCATTTAGGAAGCCAGCATAAGGCCGTTGCTGCTTCAGAGAACGTTAAGGTCCTGCTCCAGGCTAGGGAAATCTATGACATGGTTTCAATCCCTGTGGTGGTTATGCTTACAAACCAACCTGAGCAGGTAGAAGGTAGCAATAGATAAAGGTCAAGGGGCCGCCCTTGCTTGAAAGCCAGTTGTATCCGACTCTTGAGTTCAGTGCTCATCTGTGTTTATAGCCAGAGTCAGCACTGTCTGCTTCTGCAGACATTTCCGTGGCCACGTGGCAGGCATGACTAGACGTTTGGATCCTGAGCGGAGTTCCTCCAGCAAAAATCCTTTCAACCCAGGAATTACTTTCTCCCCACGAAATTACTATTAGTGGCAGTGACCCCATGAACCCCGACTGACTTACCTTCTGAGCATTGAATCCGGGGAGCATGATGCAGGTGGCCCCCACCCAGAGGGGACACAGTAGCTTGTTGACAACCCCATGGACGTGGTGCAAGGGGAGCACATGGAGAATGACATCATCCTCTTTCCATCCCCACTTATCAACCAGCCCAGTGATCTGCAAGGGTGTTCAGACAGATCCGTAAGAAGGATAAAAATTAAAGGGACTGTAGAGGAAACAAAACAAAGAAACATGCGCACTGTATTGCCCTGCTGGGGTAAGGGTGCACATGTTATTATTGTACAGTAGAACCCCGTATAACTAATTAGAGATAACTCATTAGACTAATTTTTTGGTTATGCAAATCACTATTGCCGATACCCCGCATAATGACATTCAACCCCCTCCCAATTATATAACAAATTTTTCATTATACGAAGCGTTTGTTATATGAGGTACCACTGTATATTGTAGTCATATTTTGCTGTTTTATAGTAATGTGTAGTTGTTATTAAATAAATAAATATAAATATACAGTACAGGTATACCCTGTATAACGGGGAGGGGAAAAATGTTCGTTATACGGGGTGTATCCCGTATAACGAAAAAAGTTTTTCGTTATGTGGGCTATCACCAATAGCGCCAAAATGCTTCATTATACCAATTTTTCGTTATATGAAGCGTTCGTATACGGGGCACCACTGTATATTGTAGTCGTGTTTCCGCTGTTTTATTGTAAGGTGTAGTTGTTATTAAATAAATAAAAAGAAAGCAAACGAACAAAAAGAACGTAGTGGAAACTAGAAAGAAAAAAGAGAATCCTTTTGACCAGTTTTAATAATAATTCTTTTTTTTTTGATAAACTAGATTTTTTTTAGTGTAAAGAATTTATGCTTTCCCCCCTTCTTCTTTCTTTTTAAAAGATCTTCTATTCTGCTCTGGCACTTAAGACTGTCCACAGGTAAAACTTTGCCCTCCAGAACCTTGAAAAGGAAAAGAAAATGTCGTTTTATGGACAGCCCCTATACAGGTTCTTTTCACAGTCCGGTTGGTATTCCAGATGGTGCTGCAAGGAGGAAAAGTAAAATAACAAGGTAAAGGTCAGTCATATCCGACTCTAGGGTTCGGTGCTCATTTCTGTTTATAGCCAAAGAGCCAGCGGTGCCTGCAGACGTTTTCATGGACATGTGGCAGGCATGACTATATGCCCGAGCGCACGGAACACTGTTTACCTTTCCCTGTTTATCTACTTGCAATTTCTTGCTTTCGAATTGCTGGGTTGGCAGGAGCTGGGACAGAGATGGGCGCTCATTCTGTCATGCAGTACTCGGGTCTTGAACTGCTGAGCTGCCGACCTTCCAGTCGTCAAGTTCAGCATCTTAACCACTAAGCCACGGCAGTCCCACCGAATAACAAGGAGAGCGTTTTAAAACTGGCCATGCCTTCATTTATGAACAAGATCACATAATCATATAGCATTGGTATTTTCTGGAGAGCCACCCTCAGAATCCGTGAACAAGCATAGCTGGTGGGGCCAGCAGCCCCTCAGAAATGACCTCTCCTCCCCCCCATGCCCCACAAGCTTTGATCAAGATCTGCAATTAGCAGCAGAAGGAAACCACGGTTCGTTTGAGAGATGCAGAGAAAGATGCTCTAAACCAGGAGTGCCCAGTAACGTGGTTCAGAGGGCCGGCCACGTGGTTCCTCCCACCGGAAGCAAAACACGCCTTGCAATCTGTTTTGCATCAGGATGAGATAGATTTTACGCCGCCATTTTCTCTGCTTAAACCAGGGGTGCCCAAACTATGGCCCGTGGGCCAGATTTGACCCCCGACACCAATTCATCTGGCTCACACCACCCTCTTCACTCCCGGAAGTGGAAGTAAAACGTGCCCGTACGGTGTAAACGTGCGGCATTGCCTAGATGCATTGGCACCGGGGCTCAGATCTGGCCCACAGGCCATAGTCTGGGCACCCCTGCTCTAAATTCCCCTGATGTGCTCCAGCTGCATAAAGCCTAGGTGTCTTGTTTCCTTGAGGGAACAATTTCATTCATTTCAGGCAGAGAGAACCGGTGCTGTTACAGCACTCAGCCGGCTCCAAACTTCTCACTCTTTTTTGCCTCATGGAATTAATGGGTTTCCTTGCCTTGGGGAGGAACAGCTAAAGCCGTAAACAGACTTCACAGGACGCCTCCACAGACACCTTTTAGCAATGCAAACCCATCAGAGGCGGGCGGGGGAGAGCTCAGAGTTGAAACTGGTACCACTGGGCTCTTCCAAAGGGAGAGACACAGCAGAATAAAGAATGGGATTTATTTATTTATTAAAAAACCAGAGCCGTGGTTCACGCTACACATGTGCAGATCTATTTTCTTTGGGTTACAGTTTCCATAATTCCTTGGGCAACCTGGTCGGCTAAATCAGAAAGTAAACGAAACCAAACAACAAAGGTGTTGCGGCACTTTAAAGACTCGCTGCTTGTATTTTAACGTGAGCTTTCGAGGATGAAGTCCACTCCTTGTGAATTCGCACCAACACGTACGCGCAGTAAACCCTTCAGAGGGAGTGGACTTCATTCCTTGCTTGAATGCCGGTCATATCCAACTCTAGGGTTCAGTGCTCATCTCTGTTTCAAAGCCGAAGAGCTGCAGACATTTCTGTGAACATGTAGCAGGCATGCCTCAACACCGGAGTGCTCAGAACACTGTTTACCTTTCCACTGAAGGGGTCCCTGTTTAGTAAAGGTAAAGGTTTCCCTTGCTCGAAAGCCAGTTGTATCCAGCTCTAGGGTTCAGTGCTCATCTCTGTTTCAAAGCCGAAGAGCCATCGCTGCCTTGCTTCTGCAGACGTTTCCGTGGTCATGTGGCAGGCATGACTAGACACTGGAGTGCATGGAATGCTGTTACTTTCCCACCGAAGTGGTCCCTAAGTACTCGGTAATCGAACTCCGACCTTCCAGTCAATGAGTTGAGCGTCTTAACCACTTGAGCCCCCGCAGTCCTCATCCACGAAAGCTCACATTAAAATACAGCACATCAAAGAGTAAACAAAGCAAAGGGACAAAAACCCCCACACTGTGACACTTTAAAGACTCACTGCTGTGTTTGAATGTGAGCTTTCGTGGATCAAGTCCATGTTGTCAGACATAAGGGTGAGGCCTAATTGTAAATGGTTGCAAAACAAACTTCCGTTGCGAGCTGATGCATCACACCCAAAGGATGGGTGCAAAACAAACAAACATTGTGGCATTGCACATATGCCAATGGGTTAGCATCTCTATGTTTTCTTAAGGTGAATCCAAACCCCGTATGTTAAGTATAAACTCACCACAGCTTGGACATTCTGGTGGGTGCTGAGGACCCCTTTGGGTCTCCCTGTGGTGCCACTTGTGTAAATGATCATGGCAGGCCTCTCCTTCCAGTCTGAAATGGGACAGCCGGCTTCCGAATGGGACTCCTCCTCCGCCACTGAATCAGACGTCCCAGATTTGGGCAGCGAGAGCACCGGTACTCCCAGTTTCTTTGCACTATGTGCGATTTTCTCCAAATGCCCATCTTCTACAACAAGAAGAGCGCTCTGAGAATCCTGGATGAAATATTCCAGTTCTGATGCGGGATGTTTTTTGTACAGCGGTACAGCGACGCCTCCACTCATCCACGAAGCCCACTGGGCGGTTACGTAGGAGGCGTCATTAGGGCACAGAAATGAAATCCTTTCCCCCTTCAAGTCTCGGCTCGAATTCCCAAGGGTCTGGCAGATCTTTTGGGACAGATGGAGGCTTCGTGCAAAGAGGTCCTGATACGTGTGCTCTCCGTTTTGGTCAACAATGGCTGTTTTATCTCCAAAGGCCAGTGCCCTGGTGAAAACAGGGGAAACCTGTTTGCAATAAGTTCCGCTGCTCGTACGAAGGCCCCTGGAGACGCAGAGAGGAGTCCTGTAGCCTCGGCAGTCCCATGTTGGACAAGAACCACAAGCAAAAATACGGATCAAGCAGATCTCCTTTGAAAACTTTAAGGGCCTCTGCATTTCCCTTGACGCTGGAGGAGAAAAGCAAAAACATCAGTTAATATAATAATAATTTCGTGTCAGAAATTATTCTGGGTTGAAAGGATTTTTGCAAGAGAAACTCTACTCAGGGGACGCCCAAATGAGGCTCCTTTCATGCCCCCGAGAGCTGGGACAGAGACGGGTGCTCAATCTGTCATGCAGTACCCAGGGCTCAAACTGCCGACTTGCCAGCCTTCCAGCAAACAAGGCGAGCTTCTTAACCACTAAGCCACCGCGGCCCTATGTCAGTTAATCTGAAGAGCAAGGGCTACAGAGGGATACAAAGCAAGGCACATGAAGCCTAACCAGCAACCTGACAAATATTTTCACTGCTCAGAGAATGCCATAGTGGGAGAGAGAAAAAAACCCTATCCCAAAGCACTTTGCAAATCTAAATATTAATAATTTCTCAACATCAGCAGCAGTCTGACTTGCACGCCAGAACTCTGGTTTCATTGTTCCATCAGCTCTAAGGGCACAAGAGAAAGAGAAGACTGGCTAAGAAACATACTGCATTTCCTGTTTAATAAGCCAATGGAAATGGGGCCTTGCCTGGCCTTGATGTAGAATACAAACACATTTCAGGCTGCCATAGACATTGACCCCCACCCACCCACCCACCCACCCCCAAACAAGGCAAGCCACAAAGATACAGTGAGTGATGTGTGGAGAGATGCAGAGGAGAGATGGGGAGTCGCCTTGGGAGAGGTGGGCCCCCCCGCATAAAATGGCACCATGGGCCAGATCTGGCCCACAGGCCTTAGGTTGGGAACCTCTGATATAAACTAAGGATGTCAATTTTGCATCTTCTCACTCTTAGAAAGAAATGGAGCGAAATCTCTTTCACTTTCCCTTCATGAGGGTTTGTGCAAAATTACGTAGGGATTCCCTCAGAGGTTTTGCAGTTACTAACCCATGAAAAACAGTTTCAAGCTGCAAAGGATTTTTACAACTCCTAGGAGGGACTGCAGTGGCTCAAGTGGCTAAGACGCTGACTGGGAGGCGGAAGGTCAGTGGTTCGATTCCCGAGTACTGCAGGACGGAATGAGCTCCCGTCTTTGTCCCAGCTCCTGCCAACCTAGCAGTTCAAAAGCAAGAAATTGCAAGTAGGTAAATAGAGACCACTTCGGTGGGAAGGTAACAGCGTTCCATGCGCTCCGGTGTCTAGTCATACCTGCCACATGACCACGGAAATGTCTGCAGCAGCAGACAGCGCTGGCTCTTTGGCTTTGAAACAGAGATGAGCACTGCACCCTAGAGTCGGATACGACTGGCTTTCGAGCAAGGGAAACCTTTACCTTACTAGAACGGCATCCTTACTATGTAGAATTCACCAGGAAAGAGCAGATAAACCACCATGCCTCTTTCCAGCAGAGGATTCACCTGGAAGTAGCAAAAGAAACACCAGGCTTCACAGCGTTATTCCAAATTCCAGCGTAGAACGTTACCTTTCCTGAATGATATTCTTTAGCAAGGACATTATTAAGCTGCAATAAACTGGGTCGTTTCCTGCAGAGAATATCAGCCAGGAAACAAACAGACAAATAAAGGGAGAAATGAGACCCCATTCTCGTTTTCATGGGGAATCTTGGCGGGGAGTCTCAGCATGAAGAGACTTGGGGAACTGCCAGGAATGAGACATTTTATGAGTCCTCATCTCATCCGTTATAGAAACTAAGAGTCAAGGGATGTCTTTGCACGCTGGCACCCGCCTTCCTCACTTTTGCCACCACCCTGAAATAAACTGTTGATTTTGTGTGGGAAGAGCTTTTAGCTAAACGTGACATGCATCACTTGAGAACACAACAGCTTGGCCTCTTTTCCACTTCACACATTCCTCTCTAGGAGTGCAAGCTAGAAAATCATGCATGCATGCGCACGCACACACACACACAAGAAAGGAATTGCTCACAAAGATGGTTAGCCAAAGACAAATCGGCTTCTACCTTCAAAGCCACCTGAGGACACCTTGTGAATGCTGATGTTGTGTAGGGGACTTGTTACCAGTGGACTTACTCTGAAACAAACAGCTCTTCCAGGGCAATCAGTAAAACGCACCGTGTTAATTATAAGGCACGACATGCTTTAGTGGACTAGGATTCTCACCATAACTTTTGCTCAAAATTGTGGACACCAAGGTTTCAACCGATGAGCTAATTAAACCTCCTGCACTTTGCCACTTGAGAACTTGAACCCAACAGCCCTATTTGCCCAGGGGACTCTGGGAGTTGTAGCCCAACAGCCCTATTTGCCCAGGGGATTCTGGGAGTTGTAATCCAACAGCCCTTTTTGCCCAGAGGATTCTGGGAGTTGTAATCAAACCATCCTATTTGCCCAAGAGATCCTGGAAGTTCTAATCCAACAGTCTTTTTTATCTACTGGATCCTGTAGTCCAACAGCCCTTTTTGCCCAGGGGATTCTGGGAGTTGTAACCCAACAGCCCTTTTTGCAGAGGGATTTCTGGGAGTTGTAACTCAACAGCCCTATTTGCCCAGGGGGGGTCCTGGGAGTTCTAATCCAACAGTTTGTCTACTGGATTCTGTAGTCCAACAGCCCTTTTTTTGCCAAGGGGATTCTGGGAGTTGTAATCCAACCGGCCTATTTGCCCAGGGGATTCTGGGAGTTGTAACCCAACAGCCCTTTTTGCAGAGGGGTTTATGGGAGTTGTAACCCAACAGTCCTATTTGCCCAGGGGGGATTATGGGAGTTCTAACCCAACAGCCCTTTTTATCTACTGGATTCTGGGAGCTGTAGTCCAACAACCATTTTTTTTTTTTTTTGGCCAGTGGATCCTGGGAGTTGTAACCCAACAGCCCCTTTCGGTCTGGTGGGTTCTGGGAGTTGTAGCCCACTAGCCCTCTTTGCCAAGGGGGATTCTGGGAGTTGTAGTATACACCACCCACATCTTTCCCAGGTTTTACCTCTCCTGCTGTCCCACCGCGACCCCTCCCTCAGGGTCAGGGAGCAGGAAAAGGAGAGCCATAGATGGGGAGGAGGACATTGCAGCCATGCCTTCTCCTTCTCCTTCCACCCTACAAGGGCAGGCCTTTGCTCTCTCCCCCCCCCCCCCCCAAAGCAAAAGGTCCTCCCTGGCAGTCTAGGCACCGACCCTGGGTCTGCCCTAGATATCAAACCCACACAAGTCCTACCCGCTTGCCCCCGACGTAGTGTCTCTCCTACAGGACAAAAAAGGCACCGGAAGAGAGAGAGGGGGACACCTTGGTCCGTCCCCGAAAAGCGTCCCTCCCGGGAACCAGGAGCGCTCACGAAGGTTCCAAGTCAGGTGGGGGCCGGGTGAATCATAGTAAACCCATTTGTGTGGATTCACAGGGGGCTTAGACTTCTGGGAATTGAAGACCAAGAACAGCTGGAGTGCCAAGGTTCGCCAAAACGAGGCTATCTGGTGTTTGTGGCATTCACAACGAGCTTCTTCAAGTGCTGTATCTGGATCCGAATACTGGCGATCCTCTTGGTAATCAGCCATGAAGATTGTCCTGGGGCCCATATAATGTGGTGGCCTTCCATCTGCCTTCTGCATCGCAGCGTGATACCTGTACCACGGATCCAGTTCTGCGAGTCCCTTTCTGGTCCTGAGCCCTTTTGGCACGCAAAGTCCTCCTCCTCAGCCTCAGGCCAGGAAAGATGAAGCTGCTGCCCTCCATCAAGATGGAGTCAAGGGGGATTTAATCTACTTGGGGACCATCACCCGTCCCTGTAGACTTCAGCACCCAAGGACTTCTACCCAACATTAAAACTTAACCTGCCAATTGTGGCTGCTGGTGGCCCATGTAGCTTCCAACCAATGCAGATCCCATCCCTTCTAGATTCCAACCATTGTGTTGCATTTGTTAACCAAAGTCTGAAATTCTTGTAATATTTCCATTTGGGCAGCAAAGCGAGGCAGGATCCCAAGAAGTATCCCCAAAGAGAGAGAGAGAGAAACAAAAACACAATATGAAGAGTCAAGTTTGGAGTTTTAACCCCCCCAAAATAAATAAATAAATAAATAAATAAATAAATAAATAAATAAATAAATAGTCAGGTGTTCAACCCCTAGATCAGGCCCTTGACTCTGTTGTAAACCCCTTTTGGTATCTCAACGGCCACATGAAGTAGACATGAGTAGTTTTCTCTTCTTAGTTCCCCAAATAATAAAGTTTCCTTCTTATCTAAACCTCAGTCCATTAGACACAATCATATACAGGAATACCTCATACAAAGTCCGCTTCGTACAACATTGGATTAATACAACATCGCCTAATTCCTTGAAAAAGTTGCCTCATACAAAGTCGTGCGACTTTGTATGAGGCATTGGGGTTTTTCCCAGGTTGCATTGTGCCTGGGCAGTATAAAAGGCAGGACACATGCGTGCATTGCTCTTGTGGGTTTTGCATGAGGTGAAGAGTGTTTAGGAGTGGTTTTGAGCGCGATTTTGGATTTTTTTGAATTTTTTCGTCAGAATTTTTAGAAGCATTCCTGGGATTTTTGCAGCATTCTTCAGGTTCTTGGACAATCAGGGTTGTTTGACACGTTTTTGTAACGTTTTTAGCCTTTAGTCAATGATTTCTTAAAGTTCTGTCAGTTTCCTGTCTGTTTCCTTGACTTTGCCTTGAAGTCTGTGCTGTTACAGTACAATGTATCTCTATGGAAACGACATTGTACGAGGCATCGCGGCAAGGATTTGGACGTTGTATGAGGCATCGCGGCTAGGTTTTGCATGCCTCATACAAAGTCCAAATCCATATAAAGTCCAAACTTGTGAAACCAAGTTTAGACGTTGTATTAGGTATCACTGTACTTATGTAGGTGTCAAAGTCCACAAATCAAAATAGCAATGTTTATCCACTTACAGGTATTTAACTATTTGAATTCACCTCGTTGCAATCTGAAGAGGTTTTGTAGCTGTTACATGACATCAAGACGCTTCTGACTTATGATAACCCCATGAATTAACGACATCCCATCATTAGGCGCATCCCTGCAGTAAACCTACAATTTCATAAACAGGGGACATCAAAATGTTTCAGCCAAACCAGATCATGCTCTAGATTTTTCCCCCTGCTAAAGGCTTTCAAAAGACACATTTCATCTTAAGCGGATTCTCCTCGTTTACCATATTTCAGCTTTGATTTCGTGAAGTCCCATGTCAAACTCGTCATGAATGTAAACAACAGCTTGCAAACCTGACTGGAGTAAAGGCCCTAAAGACTTGGAAATGAGAACGCCAATTAAGAAGGCCCCAAGAGCATTATGGAATAAAGGCCTTGTGATCTTTATGTCAATGTCATGCTACACCTCCTGGAGGGGTGATGCATAATTGATCAGCCTTTGGGACGCCCAAACCCTTCTTGTTTCTCTACACACCTGTGCAATGCTGAGCAATAGGGAGGGATCTTTATCTCAAGCCTGACCTGCACATGCAGGAAGACGTTAGCCTCAAACTGGACCATGACACTTTATTCAGAAAATGATACCCTATTAACTATTATTTGTTTCCTGCATCGTGAGGAGGTTCTTCTTTTTCTTTCGTGTCCTCATCAAAACCTGGACTGCCAAAATGAAGCCACTTTCTTGGTTTCGCCATTGGCCAAATTTAAGTCCTCATCAGTGCAAGTTTGTGGCAGTCATAGGCAAACTGGTAAATGAGCCCATGGATTCTGTCTCTCTCCACATTCACACACAGCATGTTGTTGTGCGCCAGCAGGCCCCCCCCCCCCCCGACCGTGGTGGCTCACTCCGTCCTGCAGCACTTGGGTCTCAAACGGTTGACCTGCCAACCTTCCAGATGTCAAGTTCAGTGTCGTCATAACCACTAAGCCACCACAGGGAGAGAAGGAGGCTATTTATGTGCATAAGGGAAGTGGCCTTTCAAAGCAAGAAGGTGACTGGGGTAGCATTGCTACCGGAAAGTTTGTCACTGGCTAAACACAGTTCAGGAAGCCCCCCACCATCCAGCAGAGGGAAGCAGCGCTCAAGGACGATAACGCCCAAGGTGTGTTTGTGGAGGAGCTTGGGCCAGACCAGTGGTGGGCATCAGCAGGTTCGCACCAGTTCGCCAGAAATTCTGCCCATCCAAGTTTTGAAACTGTATTGTAGTCCTAATTCGGGTGCAACGCAGGGCTTTCCCTTGGCCACATCCACCACACCACACCCACAGTGTGGTAGTAAAAACATTTTTGGAGCCCACCACTTGGCCAGACCCTAATTTGTTCACTTCTGCTTCTCTCCCGATTGCTGAGTTTATACACTCCAGTTTGGCTCTTAAGCAGCCTGCTATAGAACACAACACAATGTTTTCTTCAGCTAAGAAACATTTTGTGTGTGTGTCTTGTGTGTGTGTAATGCAAAATTTGTGACTGTGGTGGCTTAGTGGTCAAGATGCAGAGCTTGGCAACAAGAAGATTGGCAGGTCAGCAGATCGAGACCTGTGTACTGCATGACAGGATGAGCTCCTGTCGTCTGTCCCAGCTCCTGCCAACCTAGCAGTTCCAAAGCAAGAAATTGCAAGTAGATAAACAGGGGGCTGAAGGTGTGCTACCATTTCCTCCTCCTGTGTTTTCCTCTTTCCCCAACCCTGCCTTCCAGCCCTTCCTTGGGACTTCCTGAGCAACATGAATAAGACATCTCTGACCCGGTTGCCTCTCGAGCCTCCATTATAAAGCAGCAGTTTTTTATGCCCGGTTTGTAATTACTTTTAAAACATAAATAGGGGCCGTTGTCAGAAGTAAACTCCAGTGCAGTAAAAGCTTCTCCTGCAATCCATAATTAATCGAGAGCTGCTTAATGTGGAGGGAAGTGATGACAGGAGCAGAAAGAGTGAGCCCAGCCGTGAGAGGAGAGTGTGTCAAATGTGACACAGAGGCAGACGGGCCGTGACTGCCTACGTTCACAACTGAGAGGCATTCAAGACTCCATAGAAGTCATCCTCTATGAATTCGAAGGGATATAAACTCCATAGCATGTATGGATAGGTCTGTGGCATGAAAGGGGTTAATCCTTGTTTATAGGTAAAACTGGTAAAGTTCTCCCTTGCTCAAAAGCCATTCATATCTGACTAGGATGTGGCGCTCACATCTCCATTTACAGCCCTCGAGCCAGCACTGTCTGTGTGGCAGCCATAACTACATGCCAGAGTGCATGGAATGCTGTTACCTTCCTCGCCAAAGTGGTTCCTGTTTATCTCCTTGCAATTTCTTGCTTTCAAACTGCTAGGTTGGCAGGAGCTGGGACGGATGACGGGAGCTCGCATAACGGCGATGTCAGCTTGTTTTGTGTATGTGGACATGCTCCATGCTGGAGCAGCGTACTCTGTCGCATTGATGTTCAGGGCCGAAGATGATGTCCACAGTATAGATGGCTCAGTCCCCCACGTTTGTCACCCTCCCGATGATATTGTAGGTAGACTTCGCTCTGCGTTGGAGCGGCTTGGCGAGTCTAGGGCCATGTTGGCGAACCTTGGGCACTCCAGGTGTTCTTGGACTCCAGTTCCCAGAAACCCAAGTCAGCACTCCTGCTGATCAGGACTTCTGGGAATTGAAGTCCAAGAACACTTGGAGGGCCAAGGTTCACCATCACTGGTCTAGGGGATTATTTTGTAACCGAAATAAATCCTGAGCCATTTGGGATGACCTTTTTCCTCTGTGTCTGTCCATCTTTGCCTACACCCGCAACCTCTTAGTCCTTCCTTGTCTGCTAGGAGGGAGGAAGATATGGGAAGATCCATCTGGGATGTTACTATCCTGGAGCACTCCAGATGGACGTGGATCACTCAACAGGTGCACAAACGTTGTGGTGGACGGGATTTTCCGGGCTGCACAAATGGCCCTCCGTCTGTCTGTCTGGCAGGCCGCTCACCGCGGACCAAACGCTGCAATCTGTCCCTCTAAGGAAAACACCGTGCCCTCCGTCACCCACGTCCTCCCCTCCCCGAGCATCGAGGCCGGCTCATAAGAGACAGATGGAGGACAGCTTTAATCCAATTAATCGGAGATGGTTATTTATTTATTTATGTATTTATTGCTGTGCCAATAGGACAGCTTGTGGGGGGTTCTGGAGCTTGTCTTAAAACAGTGCCTTTCCCAAGGGTTGGATGTTGCACCTTGAGGTCTGTATGGAAGTGAAAACCTTGACCGCGTGACATCTTGTTCCCTCTCCCTCCCCGGTTTCGGTGCTCCTTCCAAAGAACGGCGTTTCTGCCACTTATTGCAATAATTGGAAATTCTCTCCCCGCACCCCCCTCCATTCCATCTGCCAGGGGGGTTCTTCTAATCACTAATCCCACCCCAGTCTGTCCCTGTGAAGGGGGTCTGGGGTCCAGAATACCCCTCCTCACCCCCTACTGAGTCCACCTACTTTTTCCAAGGCTCAATGAAGTGGCTTAATCAAAACAACCCTTGGATTGGAAGTGGTGGAGGCAGCAAGGAAAGCAAAGGCAAGGAGAGAGATGACGGGCCAGACACCATATGGTGTGAGGAGTCAGGAGAACACCCCTTAATGCGCGGCTGCTGAGCCACCCTTCCTTCTGCTTTGACCTCTTACACCTCCTCCTTCTTCAAGTGCTGTATCCGAATCTGAACCTAGGCGTCGATCCTCATGGCAATCAGCCATGAAGACTGTCCTGAGAATATAATGCACTGGCCTTCCACGTTGTAGCGTGACACCCATTGTACCATCGATCCAGTTTCGCGAGTCACTTTCTGGTCCAGTGGTGTAGGAACTATTTTTGCTTGGGGGTGGGGGGCAACCTTGAAAAGGGCCCGGGGGGAAAGTAGTTACTGCACATCCCCTTCTGTGCAGAACCCTTCTGCGCATGCACAGAACCCTTCTGCGCATGCGTAGAAGGGACCTGCGCAGAAGGCTTCTGTGCATGCGTAGAAGCCTACGCATGTGTAGAAGGGACCTACACATAAGGTCTTGGATTGTCACCTTCCGAAAGGGCCCGGGGCAAATTCGGGGGAGAGGGGCCTTGGGCCCTCTCTGCCCCCCACTTCCAATGCCTCTGTATCTGGTCCTGAGCCCTTCTGGCACACAAAGTCCTCCTCGGCCAGGATGGATGAAGCTGCTGCCCTCCATTAAAATGTATTCACGTGGGATTTAATCCACTTGGGGACCACCAACCTTCCTTCCCTGTGGACGTTCAGCACCCAAGGCCATTAGCTCACAGGGTGGGTCAAGGCTAGTTAAATGCGGCCTGACGCTCGGCGTTGAGACACTGACAGTAGGGTCTACTCCAGGGGTTCCCAACCTAAGGCCCACGGCACCATTTTATGTGGCCTCCTGCCTCTCCAAGGGCACTTGAGGGAAAAAATAGCTGCCTGTTTGAAGCTGTTGGAACAAATGGCTAGCCTTTTGAAGCTGTTGGGACAAAATGGTTGCCCCATCGTGCAGACAGGACAAAAAATTATTTTATTTTATCTATTTATTTTTCAAATTTCTATTACCGCCCAACTTGACAACGGCTCTGGGCGGTTAACAGCATTAAAATAAACATTACACTTTTTGACTAAAACCCTTTAAAAACTCGTTAAAATACCCACAAAGTTACCCAAATGGCTGTCTGGCCCTCCAAGTTGACTGAGAAAGCACGACCCGGCCCCCCGGCTTGAAAAGGTTGGGAACCTCTGGTCTACTCTATTACCATTGCAGGATAAGCTGGCCAGACAGACACACTCCAGAGCTCCGGGAACCGAGATTCAGTTCCTTGGCCAATGCGTTGGGCAACGAGCCTAACTCTGTGTCTACTCGTGGATGGATTCAAATCAATCAGTAGACGCCAATTCATAAGCTTTGACACTTTATGCCAACTTGTACTTTGCAAAGGAGCTGACAAAACGGAGAGAGAGAGAAAGAGAAACGGCAACCAATGAAATAAATGAATCATTTCAAGAAGCTAATCTCTGCAAATAGCAATGGCACCGTCTCAACATAGAGAAGCGTCCAACTCACCCGAATTGGGTAGACGAGGTCCAGGTAACTCTGTGTGTATGTCTGCTGTTGAAGCTGATGCTAACTGGGAATGAAGGGGAACTTCATGTGGCCCCCACACCCCACCCCTACAAGCGCATTGGGGAAACAAAATGGCCACCCTTTTGAAGCTGTTGGGACAAGGCAGGGCAAAATGGCTGTCCTGCCCTCAAAGTGTGACCCGGCTCCCAGCTTGAAAAGGTTGGGAACCCCTGCATTAGAGGGTGCTTCCAAAAAGAGGACTGTTTCTGCAAAAGCCTTTCCTACATAGAACTGTATAAAAGAAGACCTAAGCGAGTCTCCTTTGCTCGAAAGCCAGTTGTGTCCGACTCTAGCGGCCGGTGCTCATCTCTGTTTGCAGCCCAAGTGCTCTCTGTGTCTGCAGACGTTTCCGTAGTCATGCGGCAGGCATGACTAGACGTGGAACGCTGTTGCCTTTCCCGCCGAAGCAGTACCTGTTTATCTGCCTGCAATGTCTTGCTTTCGAACTGCTAGCTTGGCAGGAGCTGGGACAGTCGATGGGCGCTCTCGCTCTGTCGCAAAGCACTCAGGTCTCGAACTACTGACCTGCCAGCCTTCTAAGCCACTGCAGTCCATAAAAGAGGATCAAACTCACAATGTTTTGGCTGCAGTGCAGCAGTTTCAACCCTGCGCCAGGGGTGTGTTGGGCACCTTGGGAGGGTTGTGGGCAGGAAGTGATGGGGCCAATTCACATGGCTTGAGTTCACTTGCAATTATTAACTTAAAGAAGGTAAAAGGTAAAGATCTCCCTTGTTCGAAAGCCAGCTCTACGGGTGGTGCTCACCTCCGTTGATAGCCAAAGAGCCAGCACTCTCTGCGTCTGCAGACGTTTCCGTGGTCATATAGCAAGCATGACTAGAGGCCGGAGCGCATGGAATGCTGCCACCTTTCCCGCCAGGGTGGTGCCTGTTTATCTACTTGCAATTTCTTGCTTTTCAAGTTTCTAGGTTGGCAGGAGCTGGGGCAGATGGCGGGAGCTCACTCTGCCGCGCAGTGCTCGGGTTTCGAACTGCTGACCTTCCGGCTGACAAGTTCCGTGTCTTAACCACTAAGCCACCTATTGCTTAGGGTGCTGACCTTTGGCCAAGAAAAACCTGATTGATGTGGACGTGTCTCTTCACGCCCGCAGGGAACGGCTTCCAGAGGAGCCGAGCTTTTCCGGTCCTACAGAGCCAACGTCTAGTCTTTTCCACAGGCTGGTTTGGTACCCGGGCTCAGGCCCGTGTTGGCCATTTGGGACACAAGGATATGTCCAGGTGCACCCCAGTGAATGACGCCCTCCAGAGCTGGGTAGGTATGTCACCTGGGGGCTACAATCCATGATGTCATGCAGTACCCCCCCCATAGACGCCACTTCACCCCCTCCCTGTCCAGCGTTCTTTTAGCATAGCCATCATGCCCCTGTTTGGGCTTGTGAAGCTGAACAGGTGTTGCCTTTGTTTCTAGGCTTGCACACTCTTTTGCACAAAGCCTCTGGGCTGTGCAACCAGGTCCTCGCTTTCCCAAAAACTGTGCCAACCTGAGCCGGAGCAAGACGATGGGTACCAAAGGGGGCGTGTCCTGTGGAGTTCCTCTTGCGGTGCCTTCAAGAGGACCACGGTGCGCATGTGGACGTCACCAAGCATCAGCGGCTACCTCTTGCTAGTGGCATCGTTTCCTTCCACTCATCCCACATCCTGGAGGCTGTGGGAATGAGGGTGGGAGCCACAGGGTGTGCATTATGCTCAGGAGCCAGGGAGGTCTCTGGTCATCACTAGGCTGAGAGGTGGATGGAGGAGAAGGCTTGGCCTCAGCCATTAAAATGTGGGATTCAAGATGGATCAATAGTCCTCCTGCCATCAACCTAGACTTCCCTCTCTTCTTCTTTTTGGCAGGAACAGAAAGAAGCATCTTCTTGGGAAGTGGCTGCCAAACCAACCTCCATGCGCGCCCCCCAGCCAGCCTGGCACCAGGATTTTCTCTTTACAGATTGGTAAGCTGGTGCACTTGGGTTTCCTTCCCTCCACATCTCTTCCCCCCCCCCCCCAAAAAAAAAATGTGGCTACAATCAGCTGCCGAGAGGAGGTCTCAGTTCCCAGGGTTCGTTCCCTGCCAATTTCCGCGACGCGCACAAAGCTGGCACGGCGAGCGGCTTCGCTGGCAAGGCACGGAAGACGCCGGAGAGGAGGGGAAGATGGAGCCATGCCATGGCGAGAGAGCACATGGCGTGTCTGCCAGGGTGCCAGGAGGCAGCATGGGGCCACAAGGAACAGACGAAGCTGGGAAGCTGGCAGCCCACTGCGAAGCAGGTGGCAGCTTGAGTTGGCAGAGGTGCCATGGAGGATGGGCTGCGAGATGCGGCAGCCCGGGTGAAAGAGAGGAAGGGACATGAGGAAGAGAGAGAGAGAGAGAGAGAGGCAGGGAGGATGGAAAGCCACGGCAGGTAGAGAGGAGCGGATGGCGAACCTGGAGAAGGACCGACCACAAGAAAAAGGTATTTCCTATTCTTTCTTCCTTTTTCTGTGTTTGCAGAGAAAGAGGTCCATCTGTCTGTCTGTCTGTCTGTCTGTCTGTCCCTGTGTGTCCCTTTCTGTACGTTGTTCGTGAGCTTACAGCGCACGAGTGTGCAGCGTCACTGTGGTGTGCTTTTCTGCATGGTCGTACCTCACAAGCACCCCAAGGGCTGGGTCAGGCTGGGATGATCCCATGGAAGGAATGACCTACACCAGTCATGGTGAGCCTTGGGCACTCCAGCTGTTCTTGGACTTCAATTCCCAGAAGCCCAAGTCTCTGTGAATCCACTCGCGTACGTGCAGTAAACCCATTCGTGTGGATTCACAGGGACTTGGGCTTCTGGGAATTGAAGTCCAAGAACAGCTGGAGTGCCCAAGGTTTGCCATCATGGACCCACACCAACATCTGGCATGGTTTGTTGCTTTCAACAACCCCTCCGTCGGCCTCCATGCCCAGAAAGAGGACTTTCTGCATGTTCTGTTCTGCCTTTAACGGCCCACATCTGTCGTGGAAGAAGGTTTTGCCTGTGTCGGGGGAGAGGGGTGGATCCTGGGTCGCTTTGGGCCTCAGCAAGGCTGGAAGACGCCTTCCCCAAATGGTGCAGCCTCTGCAAAACAGGCATGCCTACTGCAGAGAGTTTGCAATGCATAGTAGCGCCAGGAACTATCATTTCCCCAACTGTGCATGGGGTTGGGTTGGCCTGCCGAGTCTGACATAGAGGACTCTGTGCAGATCAAGAGGTAAAGGTAGTACACTGCAATTGCAACAGCAATTCCTCCCCACCCCCACCCCACCCCCCTGCCATGGGTGCCGAAAGCTGAAGCTCCAGTTTGTGCAAGCCATGCAACACATTTTCGACATTTGGAAGATGCCAAATTTTCGTTTTTAAAATTCCGCACTGAAATTTACTTGTTGGCTTTTAGCAGCCCCAGACCTCTTTCTGTGGAAGGAAGGGAAGGTCCGCCACCGTTGGCCAAGCTGAACTCTCGTTGAGTATGATTACATTTGCCTGAGAATTTCATGCCATGCTAGAACTGCCCCGAAAGGGGTGGTGGTGGTGGTGGTGGTAATGCGCATAAACATTTTGTTGTAGTTTCCCATAACCTGGCACCTTCCGGATGTGTTGGCTTACAACTCCCATTGCCTCAAGGGGTGTGAGGACTGGAAAGGGAAGGAGGATGGATGGATGGATGGAAAAGGAAGAAAAAGAGAGAGATGGATAGAAGGATGGATAGACGAACGGACAGATGGACTGATGGCAGGATGGATGGAAGAGGGAGAAAAAGAAAAAGAGAAATTGATGGAATGAAGGAAAGAAGGAAGAGGAAGAAAATGAGAGAGATTGATGGAAGGAAGGAAGAAGGGATGGATGGATAGAAATCAGTAGACCAATGGATGGATGGAAGAGGAAAAGAGAGAGATTGATGGGAGAAAGGAAGGATAGGTTGATAGATGGATAAATTATGGAAGAGGAGGAAAAAGAGAGAGACGGATGAATGGATTGAAGAGGAAGAAAAAGAAAAAGAGAGATTGATAAAATGAAGGAAAGAAGGAAGAGGTAGAAAATGAGAAAGAAAGATTGATGGAAGGATGGATGATTAATAATAATAATAATAATAATAATAATAATAATAATAATAATAATAATAATAATAATAATAATAATAATAATAATAATAATAATAATAATAATAATAATAATAATAATAATAATAATAATAATAATAATAATAATAATAATTTTGTGTCAGAAATAATTCTGAATTGGAAGGATTTTTTGCTAGAGAAACTGCACTCAGGGAACACCCAAATGAGACTCCTTTCATGTCCCCAAGAGCTGGGACAGAGACAGGTGCTCAAACTATCATGCAGTACCTGGGTCTCGAACTGCCGACTTGCCAGCCTTCCAGCTATCAAGGCAAGCTTCTTAACCATTGAGCCACCTTTAGTTTCAGAATTAGGAGGAGGCGATCCATCAGATTGGAGGTTGGGGGAATCGTTTGCCCTTCAAATTGTCTCTCTGTGTATGTCTGTGGCCATGGCAGGGGTTCTCAACCTATGGCCCATGGGCCGGATGTGGCCCATGGCACCATTTCATGTGGCTCACCACCACCACCACACAAGGAAGTGTCATGTGGTGGAGGAAGAGCAAAATGCCCATGCCGCCCCCGAAGCTGTCTGAGGGAGCATGACCTGGCCCCCAGCTTAAGAAGGTTGAGAACCCCTGGGCCATGGGCAACTGCAAACCAGCCAACACAAGTCTCAGCTGCCTCTGTGCCAAGCAATCCTCCTGGCCTGGGAGGCAGCTGTGGGGAGCCACAAGGAGGAGAGGCAGGCCTGAAGAGCCATGCCAAGGGAAGCTTCCTCTCCTCCTCCTCCTCTTCTTCCTCTGCCCGGCTCGCTCCCTTCCCCTTTCCATACTTCACAGTTCCTGCTTCCTGCATCGAGCCTGCAGGTCTCCAGAGACCCTGGCCAGATGTTCTCTGCAAGGCATCGCATGAAATATTCATACAGCCTTGCAGCCTCTTGGCCTGGAAGCTTCGGAGACCGAGGCTTTGCCGGAGGATGGGAGCCAGCCCACCCCAGGCTGCATTCCAGTAAAGGCAGGCCGGCTGGCAGGCCGGCCGGCAGTCCTGATGGCTACCTTCCCTTTGGCTTGACTCCTGGTCCCAGGCCTCCCTCCTCTAACCTTTCCCCTCTGGATTCAGGTCTCACACTGAAAAGAGGGTGGATGACCAAATGAGTCTACTTGCAATTTCTTGCTTTCAAACTGCTAGGTTGGCAGGAGCTGGGACAGACGATGGACACTGGATTTGGAGTTTATTTCAAACGGAGATGAACATCATTTATTTCAAACGGAGATGAGCACCGAACCGTAGAGTCAGATGTAACTGGCTTTTGAGCAAGTGCAGCCTTTACCTAAACTGGTATCACTTCAGTGGGAAAAGCAAAGCTCACAGTGTTCCGTGGGCTACGGCATCTAGTCCTGCCTGCCACATGACCACGGAAACATTTACAGACCCAGCAAGCACTGGTTCTTTGGCTGTAAATGGTGGTGAGCACCGAATGTTAGAGTCAGATACGGTTGGCTTTTCATATTGTTTTACGTCCATTTGGACATAACAGCTTCAAAGGGGGTGTCATTTTGTTTCTTGAATGCCCTTGGAGGGGTGGGGCCCCCACATGAAATGGCACCATCGGGCCAGATCCAGCCCATGGGCCAAAAGTTGGGAACCTCTGCTCTAACTCGATTCAGCATTAGCTGAAGATCTGTTATTCGGGCATTGCCCATTCATTTAAATGGCAATCGTTAAATCTGATAGTGCTTCTGAAAATAATACTCTCTGAGTGTGTGTGTGTGTCTATATATTTTCAATCCCTCTGTCTTTCACTCATGCCACTGCTGAAGTTGCCTGGGAGACCAGCCCGGTGGATTGGGCCCTCCCTGCTTCTTTCAGCTAGCATTTTGCTCTCGGAGGATGATGATGATGATGCATGGTGGAGCTAATTTGGCGTAGTGCCATTAATTCCAGCACAGCTGCTGAATCCTCCCCTCTTCCTCCTCCCCTTCCCTCAAGGCATCTCGCTAATACGCGGCTTCGGAGCCTCTCAGCAAATTAACATCATTTGTTCTCCAGAACATGTTTTTTCCCCCATTTCTACACAACATGCATCGCTTATTACCAGCCGGCGACATGGGGGAGCCTTGACGGTTGGAGGGCAGCTATCACAGGGCCGGGGCGTCCAATTCATCTCCCTGGGCCCCCCAATAACCCTGTCCTCCCCCACCCCACCCTCTCTGTCCCTTCCTCAATCTGTGGTGCGGAGAAAGGACGGGCAAGTGAGGGCTCCTGCAGCATTACACTAGAAGAACAAGAACAAGAACAAGAACAAGAACAAGAACAAGAACAATACATATCAGAAATTATTCTGGGTTGAAAGGATTTTTGCTGGAGGATCCTTTCATGTCCCCAAGAGCTGGGACAGAGCCGGGGGCTCAATCTGTCATGCAGTACCCAGGTCTCGAACTGCTGGCCTTCTAGCTAACAAGGCAAGCTTCATAACTACTGAGCCACTGCAGGCTGTGTCTTCTGCCATGTCTTCTGCATGGCGTTTTCCTCTAGGTGGGTGATAGTGCCTATCTCATTCCACATATCGGTTCTCACCCTAGCGATCAGCCATGAAGACTGTCCTGAGAATATAATGCGGTGGCTTTTCATCGGCCTCCTGCATCATAGCGTGACACCCATAGCACCACTGATCCAGTTCTGTGAGTCACTTTCTGGTCCTGAGCCCTTTTAGCACGCATAGTCCTCAATCATCATCCCCAGGCCAGGATGGATGAAGCTCCTGCCCTCCCTCCATCAAGAGGGATCCAAGTGGGACCATTTAATCCACTTGGGGACCCTCACCCTTCCTTCCCTGTGGACGTTCGGCACCCAAGGCCATTCATCCTCAGGGTGGTCAGGTGAGTTCACCACCACCTGACACTCAGAGTTGAGTCGCTGGCAGCATGGTCTACTCCTGTGATGGAGAACCTTGGCACTCCAGGTGTTCTTGGACTACAATTCCCAGAAGCCCAAGTCTCTGTGAATCCACACAAATCGATTCACAGAGACTTAGGCATCTGGGAATTGAAGTCCAAGAACACCTGGAGCGCCAAGCGCAGGAAACCCATTCGTATGGATACACAGAGAATTGAAGTCCAAGAACACCTGGAGTGCCATGGTTCACCGTGGCTGGTCTGCTCTAATACCATAGCAGGATAACGTGGCCAGACTGAACTGGATGGTGCTTAACTCTGTGTAAACTGAGTTAAAGCTGAGTGTGGTGAGGATGAACGCAAATGTTCCTTCATGCATGCTGAGTTCTTGGCTTGTGCTGTCATGGCTATCAGCAAATGAAGGGCAAACTGTGCTTAGCTCTGTCTTGCTCCTATCTAAATCTCATTGTTTTGTTGGCTTTTACAGGAACCATGCTGTTGTACATCACAAGATGTGGAGCCAAGCCTTTAGACGGAGGACACATAACAGCTCGGACAGTACATCTGGATGTTTGCCAGAAGACCATCAAAGCAAAGCATGTGTCTCTCTCTTCTGACTGCCCATCTCCAACTTTTCCATCCATGAAGCTGGAAAGTTCTGACCAAAGGAGATGTTCAAGAAGCCACTGCAAATTCTCCTGCACCGCTTTTAAAATCCTGAATGGCTTCGTCAAATTTCACAAAAGTCTTGTAGGCTGTCTCCTTACAATGCTCCCAGCACATTGGACCGGGAAGCATGCACAAAGAAAGTGCTGTTATATATGAACTCATCACTGGTCTGAGGAAACTAGAGGAAGGTTGGATCTCCACCCTTGTTGTAAAAGAATCCACATGCTCTCTAAAAGAAGAAGACAAAAACATTCTTTTCATGCACCAGAAGTAGTTTCTCAACTATTGCTTTTTAGACTTCAATTCCCAGGAGCCTAAGTCAGTTCTCCAAAACACTGATCAGCCAATGGACTGACTGTGGCTTCTGGGAATTGAAGTCCAAGAACTCAAGTTTGGGAAACACTGCTCTATGAATCCACATGAATGGGCTTACTGTGCATGCATGCAGTAAACCCATTCGTGTGGATTCACAGAGCAGTGTTCCCCAACTTTGTATTTTTTTTTAGACTTCTATTCCCAGAAGTCTAAGTCAATTCCCCAAAACACTGATGAGCCTATGTGCTGACTGAGGCTTCTGGGAATCAAAGCCCCTCTGTGGGGCATTGAGCTGCACATTGTCAACCAATGGTCTAGAAACTAGGGTGTTTTCGTTTTGTCTGCATGGAGGAAAGATGGAGCAACCATGTCGTCAAATGATCCCTTTTCAGAAAAGAAGTTCTGCATTGTGTATATAGATGTACGGGAAAGGGTTTGGGGAATCATCCACGTGCCCGATTCAAGCATTGAAATGGATAGAACCGTGATGGTGAACCTTGGCACTCCAGATGTTCTTGGACTTCAATTCCCAGAAGCCCAAGCCCCCATGACATGAATCCGCACAAATGGGTTTACTGCGATTCATCCGGCTCACGCTGCTCTCGTCACTCCTGGAAGGGGAAGTAAAACGCGCCCGGAGTGAATAATCCAGTAGGGCTGGAATATATGTATATTCCTTTATTTTTTTGGTGTATCATGTTTGGGAGGGACTGTGGTGCCTTAGTGGTTAAGGTACTGAACCTGATGCCCTGAAGGTCAGCAGGTTGGCAGTTCAAGACCCGAGTTCTGCATGACTGAGTGAGCGTCTGTCATCTGTCCCAGCTCCTGCCATCCTAGCAGTTTGAAATGAAGAAATTGCAAGTAGAAAAACAGGTACAGCTTTAGTGGGGAAGGTTCAGTTGTCAAGCTCAGCATCTTAACCACTAAGCCACTGCAATCCCCTGAAAATAATTGCAGTTCTCTGGAAACACACAATGCCCAACAAATGGCCTACACAGAAGCAAATACCCTTGTATTTGTGCCCTTCTTGGAGAAGTTGCTTAGGTGTGTGTGTGTGTGTGCATATGCGCATGCATAGACACAAAGACCTGGTCACTGCCCTGATTCCGTGCACTGTGACTTGCCAGAGCCATGCCAGATGTGCGGGGAGTGCCACGCTTGAATTTAAATTTCATCACCCCACAATCAGCTCCAGCCTCCTCGTAGTGCCACATTAACGAAGCCTGCTCGTTTGAGTGCATAATTAGGCTGAGCCTTCTTCCTCGCTAATTTTGAAGCAGGAGAAGAGAGTGGGAGCAGGAGGGGGGAAAGCGGGGTGGGGGCTTGGAATTTGCATATTAATTTAGCAGGGGGGGGGGGAGGAAAAAAATTGTTTACCACTCGCTTCTCGGTGTTGATCACAGAGGACTTAACTCTTTCGTGGGTGCCATCTGGAGAGGGAGCCGAAAACCACCCCTGGAAGCAGATTCAGAGGAGATCTGGGCTCGGCACATGTCTCCAAGCAAGCCCAGCCAAGAACCTACGTGCAAAGGGAAGAGGAAAATAAGACAGTGTGCAAGAAAACGGAATAACAACACAACCCTTTGGGCATTGGCGCTATGCCGTGCCGGAACCAGAGCTAAAAGACACTACGTCAGGAATTACTTGAGCAGAGAAGCCACCGTCTCCTTCGGTGGGAAGCTATCCGTAAGCCTCATGGCTCTGAGGCCTTTGATCCTTCGGTAAGGATAACATAGCCCATTATCCCACTATTACAGGACCCATTCCACCGGCCAGAGACCTCCACTCATTCAGGAAGCCAGCATAAGAGTACGTTAAGGTCCTGCTCCAGGCTAGGGCAATCTATGACATGGTTTCAATCCCTGGTTGTTCTGCTTACAAACCAACCTGAGCAGGTAGGAAGTAGGAATAGATAAAAATCAAGCTCGAAAGCCAGTCGTATCTGACTTTAGGGTTCAGTGCTCATCTCTGTTTATAGCCGAAGAGCCAGCACTGTCTGCATCTGCAGACATTTCTGTGGCCATGTGGCAGGCGTGACTAGACACCGGAATGCTGTTACCTTCCCACCCAAGTTTTACCTCTTTATCTACTTGCAATTTCTTGCTTTCCAACTGCTAGGTTGGCAGGACAATGGACACTCACTCAGCCATGCAGCACTCGGGTCTTGAACTGCCAACCTTCCAGTCGTCAAGTTCAGTGTCTTGGCCACTTGAGCCAAGGATGACAACATGCACATTCTCTCAATTCCTATGCATCCTATGAAAGCGCCCCTGAATTTCTTCCCTGCTGTAATTGATCATCTTGGTTTCTCACAGGGTGAATGAAGGCTGGACTACTGCATCCTCTGTCCAGGGTCCTGAACCCTTCCCTGCTTCGGTTGCAAACCTGTGGTGTCAATTCTGGAGAAGAATTCTGGTTGCAATTAGCAACGTGGCACCTTAATCAACAGGCAGAGAGAAAGTTTCCTAAATGACAACCCAACACCTGTCACTGGAGGAAGGAAGTAGATTGGGATGTCCGGCTCTTGAAATAGGTGCGGTGAACCCTTTTTTTCCGGCTACAGGCACTGGCTTGCCAACCTCCCCTGCTTGATTTACAAATGATTGTAGTGTTATGGGCCAAGAAGCTTCAGGAGAGAAGTAGCAGTGGACGCCAAGAGAACTAAGCAAGTGAAGGACCCTTGACACCCTCTGGATGGAGATGGGCCTCAAGTCTACGGATTCAGGTCCAGGAAGAGCTTTATGGTAAGAACAAACACTCTTGAGGGTAGGCAAGAGCAAAACCAAATTAGAAGATGGAGGAAGGAGATCACTGGACAAGGAACGCCATGAAAGGAGGATATAAGAAAGGATTAGACAAGTTCATGGAGGACAAGAGTATCAATGGCTATAATTATGGATACCTAAGGACAACCTCCGTTGGGTTGGAGAGATGGGCAGGATATCTCTCAATGCCATTTCCAGGGAATCCTAAGCAGGTGAAGAAGGCATCTGCTTGGGAAGGAAGACCCTGAAGCACATGGTGAGCCACAGTGTGTGAGACAGAATGCTGGACTGGATCATGGGCTCCTGTGGCCTCTTCCAGCAAGACTGTTCTTATGTTCTTATGCTCTTATATAGCTGAAGATCTCAAGCTATCCTACATCACTTGTAGGACCCTGAATAGGCTGAGGGTCAAAGTGCCTAAATTTAAGACCACCATACTCAAGTGGAGGCTGATAGTGGACAACAACACTGTGTGGATGTGGAGAGATACAGAATCCGGCTCATATACTGGTCTCCTGATTCCTGACAGAGACGTGCATCAACGAGGACTTCAGTTTGGCCAATGGCAAATCCAAGAAAGTGGCTTCATTTTGGAAGTTCAGGGCTTGGCCTGGACACGAATGAAGAAGATACAGCTTCTGTTCATTGTGGCTGCGGATTGTATGCGTGTGTTTCTGGTCTGCCTGTCCATAGCACAGAGAGATGCTGCCGTCGGCTGCAATCTGGGGCTGTTTGGAGCGGACTGCCGCACAGCACGGCGCTGGTTCGAGGGAGCGCTTTGCCGGGAAAGCACCAGCCGCAGCTTGTCTCCCCGGCTCCCCGCTGGCTCCTGCTCATCCGAGTGAGCCGAGATGGCTCCCTTTGTTTGGGAGCTGTGGGCGGCTCGAGCCGGGCTTGGCATTAATTTGTCTGCCTCCTGCAGCTGGCTGTCATTCCACATCTGCAAACCAGTTTCATTGCACCGTCATTAAAATGAGAATAAAGCACGCAATCCCCCAGGTCAGACAGGTAGTCAAAAAAAAGGGAAGTGTCTGCCCTCTGCATTCACACGTCTCCTCCAGAGTAGAGCAAGGGGTTGTTAGCTCAAGGGAAAGGGATGTTGTTGTTACTAGGATGGTAAAGAGGTCAGCAGGTCATCCAAGCGGCACCCTGGGGTTGGCAGCAGGAGCCGGACAGATGTGGGCAAACTGGAAAATCGGGTTGGGTGGGGGAATACGACACAGCTGGGAAGTCAACCTGCACAACATGTTTGTTTTAGAGTAAGGAAGGGTAAGAAAAGCAGGCCAATGGTTTCTCTGCCGTGGCATTCTCTACTCACCATGGGCACCCAGATCTCATGGGATGTGGCACTGCATTCAACTGTGCATTGGCTTGTAAGGACCCCTAGCAGGTGACAGTCCAAACATGGCCAGGTCAAAGGCCAAGTGACCCTGTCCCCCAGCCCTGCTTTGCCCCCACCCCCTTCTTCTTAAAATGCCATATCCAGTTCTGCTTATTGGCTATTCTCATAGTTATCAGTAATGAAGAATGTCCTGGGGACTATGAAATGCCGTGGTCTTCCATTTTGCCTTCCGCATCACAGCGTGACACCTGTATGTACCACGGATCCAGTTCCACAAGTCACTTTCTGTTCCTGAGCCCTTTCGGCATGCAAAGTCCTCATCATCATCCCCAGGGCAGGATGGGTGAAGATGCTGCCCTCCATCAAGATGGATTCAAGTGGGATTTAATCCATTTGGGGACCATCACCCTTCCACGTGGACTTCAGCAAAGCTGCTAGTCCTCAGGGTTGTCAGGTTAGCATTGAGTTGCTGGCAGCAGGGTATTTTTTTGGGGGAGGGGCATCATCAGTCCACTTGCAGTGCCTGAGCACCATCATCCTTCTCTGCACCATCATCACCTCCCCTCTGTAGCATTTAGCCACCCGCAACAGCTCTGGGTTAGGCCGGCAAAAGGCAAGTTGTCTCCCTCTGTCTGGAGGGGCCTGGCCCAGCAAGGGTTAACGCGTGATTACTGCCTTTGTCTCTGCACCATTGTACATAATGCACTGCTCATTTGCATACTGCAGTGTGCGCTCAATTAAAATGAACTTTTAATTTCTTCTAAGTAAATTACTTCTTCCCGGTACGTGATGCGCACAAATGTCACAATAATGGGAGAGCTTTAGATGAGGTTGGGAAAGCAGCATGAAGGAAAGGACAGAAGTTCCTTGAAAGGAATAGGGCGATTTCCCCTACATAACACAACACACACATGCACACACACACACAATGTGTTGCTGGGAATCCCAAGGTACCACCATAGTTGGAGGGAAGCTAAATTTCTGCAGACAGCTGAGGAATTTACTTCTCCTGCATGTGGCTGCATGTGGTTTTATAGGACTATTTTCTGAACATATGTGCCAGCCAATGGGACTGTGGTGGCTTAGTGGTGAAGATGCTGAACTAGGCAACTGGAAGGATGGCAGGTCAGCAGTTCAAGACCTGAGTGCTGCATGACGGAGTGAGCTCCCATCATCTACCCCAGCTCCTGCCAACCTAGCAGTTTGAAAGCAAGACATTGCAAGTAGATAAATAGTTACCACTTTGGTGGGAAGGTAAACAGCGTTCCATGCACTCTGGTGTCTTTTAATGCCTGCCACATGTCCATGGAAATGTCTGCAGAAGCAGGCATCCCTGGCTCTTGGTCTATTAACAGAGATGAGCACTGAGCCCTAGAGTTGGATACGATTGCTTTTGAGCAATCCTGCCAACTACAGGAATTTATCCTCAATCTCTTAGAATAATTCCAGCACATTTTTCTCAGCTCGCCAGTAGAAAACATTGCCCGCGTCCTGAAGGAACATGTGGGTTACAACTAATGGATGGTCTCAATGATTCTTCTGACAAACATCTGGCCAGAAAGGCAGAGCCTCACGCTGAGCAACGGGAATAGACAACCTCCTTCATGCTTCTGTGGACACGTCTCACCCTAGGACAAACCATGTGATATCCTTTGTTGAGACCAAGGCTGCCGAAGTGCACCATGAGACCACCAAGGTGAGGAAGGTGGAAGGAGGGAAATAAGGAAGCCATTGTGGAAGGAAGGAAGGAAGGAAGGAAGTAGATTCTGCTGCAATGGTGTACACGTGTGGAATTGCAAGTGGAAACTGGAATGGAGGAATCCTGACTGAACCATAGGGCTATCTATGGAAGGTCCCTTCTGCTCAACTCCTTTGCCATTCTCAGAGAAAGTGAGTCTGTCTGGCCAGGTGATCCTGCTATGGTAATAGAGTGGACCCTACTGCCAGCGACTCAATGCTGAGTGTCATGCGACCATTAACTACCCTGACAATCGTGAGGACTAATGGACTTGGGTGGTGAAGTGAAGTCCACTGGGAAGGTTGATGGTCCCCAAGGGGATTAAATCCCCCCTTGGATCCATCTTGATGGAGGTCAGCAGCTTCATCCATCCTGGCCTGGGACTGAGGAGGACATTGTGTGCCGAAAGGTCTCAGGTCCAGAAAGTGACTCACGGAACTGGATCCGTGGTACTATGACGATCACGCTGGAAGGCAAATGGAAGGTGACTACATTATGGCTGATCATAATGAGGATCACCGAATATTCAGATTCAGATACAGCAGAACAAGAAGAAGAAGAGAGAGTGGAGGGGCTGAGAGCTGAGCCCCATAGCCTACGGAAGAAGAGAAATGGTCCGTTTAGCCCTGGTGATGTGCAGTAATTTTGGGCGACCAGCTGGGATTTCCGAAGACACATCATTGGCACATGCGGTGGATAGGGTAGAAGAACGCTAAGATGGTGGACTGCTAGTGAGTTGTGAGAAAACAACTCTGATTCTGAGGCCATGGATCCCATTTCCAAAAGTGGCCAGCCAGTTATGGATGGAAAGTCCACTCGTAGGACCCAGACCACTTTCACTAAGCCAACGTTTTGAGACCAAGCTCTGTAGGTGGGCCGCCAAAAGAAGTCTGTATCCTCCCAATTTTGTCAGGTGAAGACTGGGATGATTCCAGATGATGCCTGTAGGTTCACTTACATTTTGTGATGGATTCTGTCCTAATGATGCTGATAACCCTCCACAATCTCAGTATCCATCCAAGGATTCATCCCCAATTCCACAAACCAGTCTATGTTCTTTTACAATGATGGCCAACCTTGGCACTCCAGGTGTTCTTGGACTTCAATTCCCAGAAGTCCAAGTCAGCACTCCTGCTGATCTGGGCTTCTGGGAACTGAAGGTCAAGAACATATGCCATGCCAAGGTTCACCATCACTGCCCTAGGGTGAGAGGTTCCCACAGAAGCATGGAGAAGGTTGTCTATTCCCCTTGATCCAGTGTGAGGCTCTGTGTTTCTGTCCAAATGTGTGTCAGAGGGATCATTGATGTCAGAAACCACCTGATCCAGGCCACTCGCTTCCATCCAAGCTTTCTCCCCAGTGTCAGAGCGGCTGTTCTGTCTTCATGGGATGGGATTACCCAGCTGTTTATTGGAGGTAGCTCAAGGGCCATCCCTATTTGGAAAGGTTCCCTTCCAGAGGATTATGGATAATGCATATCTGGAATGCCATGCGCTCAATCCTGCCTTGCGATTTATCTGGAAATCAAATTCCAGTAATCTTGCCTGCCATCTGGTTTCACGTCTATAGCTCTCCGTCTGCAGCCGTGTTTGTGTACACAAAGGCACATGGCACACAAGCTGGCTTGTGTGCAGGGCTAGATGTGCAAGCAGAGCCTAGTGAAGCCTGTGTTTGTAGACTGAAACTCCCAGAGTTGGATGAAGTCAACGGGGGAAACGAGGACACGGTTTCCAGACTCTATGTTTGGATTGGTGTGGGCAGACACACTTTCTCACACACTTTTTTTGTAGCAAGGGTGAAAGAAGTGGAAGGACGCCACGCCCAAGTCAAGGGAGGAGGGAGACACTACTTTTTATCCAATAGAACAGTGATGGCCAACCTTGGCACTCCAGATGTTTTTGATCTTCAATTCCCAGAAGCCCTGATCAGCAGGTGTACTGACCTAGGCTTCTGGGAATTGAAGTCCAAGAACACTTGGAATGCCAAGGTTGGCCATCACTGCGAGGGGCAATCTTAGATGTAAAGTGGGACAAACAGCAGCTTACATCTTTCTACAGCAGGGATTTTCAACCTGTGGCCCATGGGCCGGATGGGGCCTATAGCACCATTTCATGTGGTCCACCACACCGGAAAGGGCCATATGTGGTGGAGGAAGGGGGAAATGGCTGTCCGGCCCCTAAAACTGTCTGAAGGAGCATGACCCGGGTCCCTGGCTTTAAAAGGTCGAGAACTCCTGATCTACAGTTTAGAAGCAGGAAAGCAGGATTTGCATATTCTCTCCCCCCCAAAAGTGACCTGAAATAAGTACCATTTCTTTCCTGCATTTGCAGCATTTGATCCATCAAGTAATAAAACTCCGTCTCCTCACATTCACTTTATCCATCAGGAAGTGAAAATTGCTCTGGATACAGGCAGGCAAAGAGCGAGTCTGACTAGTGCAGGGATTATCAACCTGCAGCCTGTCGGACGGATGTGGCCCATGGCACCATTTCATGTGCCACTGCCTCCACCACACTTGGAAGTGCCATGTGGTGGAGGAAGGGCAAAATGGCCATCTGGCCCCAAAAGTGTCTGAGGGAGTGTGACCCAATGGCCCCCAATGGCTTAAAAAGGTTGAGAACTCCCGAAGTAGAGAAAGGTGTAATTTGGGGAATGTTATCTGTTGTACAATTCCCACCCATACAAAGAGTTTCAGAGGTTGGGGAGATAAGCCACACACACACACACACACACACACACACACACACACACACACACACACACACACACACACACACACACACACACACACACACACACACACACACACACACACACAAAACCCATGTGCAGCATAGACTCACTGTCTGATAGAAACCACCATCTCCTCTGTTTCCTCTGCAAAAAATCTTATCTTTATCTCTGGAGAAGATGACAAAGGCCTTTTGTTAGCCAATGGAGAGGAGAAGAAAAGAACTTGAAAAATGCTATTTTATTTTATATATATTTTTCCTGTTGAAAAAGCAAATTTAATCAAAAGATCCAGGCAGTCGCCACCGCCACAAAAGAGTCCATTAATGCCGATCTTTGCTTAAGAAGGTCTCGGAGAAACTGCAGGGAAATTCGGGACGAAAGGAGAAAGCCCCATGCCTCCTCGGTGTTGGAATAAAGGGAAGGAACCGGGGAGATAAAGAAGAGAAACAGGAATGGAAACAAAAGGAGAAGAGAGGAAAGGGAGAAAAGGCCGGCCGGAGTCACCACTCCATGTTGGGGCTTGAGAAGGGCTTTAATGATCAAAAGGGCCTTTTCAAAAGGCAGCAAAGAAAAGAAACCTCAGGTGGAGTAAGGGATTTTTCCTGGCTCCTTTTTAAAGTTGGAAGCTTAAGCTGAAGTCCCTGACACTAAGAAGAAGGAAGGCTTGCCTAATGACCACAGCACAGAATAACTCCGGTGTCTAGTCATGCCTGCCACACGACCATGGAAACGTCTGCAGTAGCAGACAGCGCTGGCTCTTCGGCTTAGAAACAGAGATGAGCACTGCACCCTAGAGTCGGATATGACTGGCTTTCGAGCAAGGGAAACCTTTATTACAGTTAAAACCCCTACTTACAGAAAACAAGTCCATCCCGTAGGCTTTTGCTTAAATCCATTTTGTATAGTAACTCGAAGCAAACCCATAGGGGGGAAAATGAAATTTTTATGTACATCGAAGCAAGCCCATAGGAAATCGTATTATGCAAATTTATGTAAATCAGGACGTTTATGTAAATCGGGACATGGTTTTAGCACAAAATCATTATGTAAGTCGAATTTTACGTAACTCGGGGCATTTGTTAGTCGTGGTTTTACTGTAATTCTTTTGGAAAGCGAAGGCAAGGTCACCCACCCTACAGCCCTTGGGTCTCTCAGGGGAAGAGAAAGGGAAAACTGCTTGAAAGCCAGTCATATTTGACTCTAGGGCTCGGTGCTCATCTCTGAGGCTCCTTTCATCTCCCCAAGATCTTTCCCCACCTAACTGGTCCCTACTGATCTACTTGCAATTTCTTGCTTTCAAACTGCTAGGTTGGCAGGAGCTGGGACAGACGACGGGCGCTCGATCCATCATGCAGGACCCGGGTCTTGAACTGCCGACTTGCCAGCCTTCAAGCTAACAAGTTGAGCTTCATAACCACTGAGCCACCAATATACTGTACATGTAACTGGACACATCACCTCATTCATTCGTGTCTCCCTTGCCTAGAATTCAGCACCAGGGACTTACGGACAGCTCCCAAACCCCAGTATAATATTCATTCCCACCATAGGATGCCGAAGGATCTCTGGATTTCTCTCTCCCTCTTAGGGGAAGAGGAACAAAATATGGAAATACTATTCCCCCCCCCCCCCTGAAGTTAAAGCTACATTTCTTGCCAATGTGAGACTTGAATTCATATTACAGAGAGTTTTAAAGATTTAAGACATTTAAGTGATTTTGAAAGCTAAAAAAAGCCCTAAAATATGCTGGACAAAATGGATTTGAGAGGGACCTTGGAGTGGGGTTGGGTGTTGGTGGAAGAGGACACTAGATCTAGGCTTGTGACCACATATGTGTCAGGTCGAAAGATTTCTGTAATGATGTAATGGCCCTGGTATGGTAAGAGTGCGCTATGTCCAAATAATTAGACACAGTAAACTCCCCATCGGATACCTTAGGAACTCTTTGATTCCAGATTTGGAATTGTTTGGGCACCCCTGGTTTAAACAGAGAAAATGGCAGCCTAAAATCTATCTCATCCTGTTGCAAAACAGATTGCAATGCACGTTTTGCTTCCGCTTCCATGGGAGGAACCACGTGCCCAGCCCTCTCTGAGCCACGTGCCCGGCCCATGGCCTGAAAATTAAACCTTTGCTCCAACTTACAGAGAGCCTAGTAGGCTTTTTTTTGAAGTTTTTAAGGTTCAAAGGGTGGTTTTTCACCAGTTCTATGCTCTTCCAGTGAGTCTTTGTGGCTGAAAAAGGGTTTGCACCAGTGGTGGGCTCAATTTTTCTTTACTGCCACACTGTGGGCATGGTATGGTGGCCGTGGCGGAAAGCCCTGCATTGCACCCGAATTAGGACTACTTTATTTCAAAACATGGATGGGCAAGCCAGCCAGAATCTCTGCTACTGGTTCTGGCGAACCCATGCAAACCTGCTGATGCTCACCATTGGTTTGCACCCAAGTCTGACTACGACACTCTATCCAGGCTTTGGCTGGTAGGACTCTGGTATCTTCTATCAGCTGGAGGAAGGTCAGAGTTGTTACACCCCCACCCCCAAACCTACAACGTTAGCCAAATTCTATGGGAACATCTTCTTAGATCCCAAGAAGGTGAAGTCTGTAGATCATAGATCCCTTCTTGGGGTCTAAGATCACTGCAGATGGTGACTGCAGCCATGAAATAAAAAGATGCTTACTTCTTGGGAGGCAAGCAATGAGAAACCTAGCATAATAAAGAGTAGAGACACCAGCATGTCCTCAAAAGTCCACATAGTTAATGCCATGGTCTTCCCAATAGTCATGTATGGCTGTGAGAGCTGGACCACACGGAAGGCTAAGCGCAGGAGATTAGATGCCTTTGAACTCTGTGGTGCTGGTGGAGACTTTTGAGAGTCTGCAAAGAGATCAAATCAGTCCATCCTAAAGGAAATCAAGGACTGCAGTGGCTCAAGTGGTTAAGACGCTGACTGGGAAGCAGAAGGTCAGCAGTTCAAAACCCAAGTACTGCACGACAGAGTGAGTTCCCGTCGTCTGTCTCAGCTCATGCCAACCTAGCAGTTCGAAAGCAAGAAACGGCAACTAGATCAATAGGGACCACTTGGGTGGGAAGGAAAACAGCGTTCCATACGCTCCGGTGTCTAGTCATGCCTGCCACATGTCCATGGAAACGTCTGCAGAAGCAGACCAGCGCTGGCTCTTCGGCTTTGAAACAGAGAGGAGCACTGAACCCTAGAGTCGGATACGACTGGCTTTCGAGCAAGGGAAACCTTTACCTTTATGTCGTCTTTGGTGAAAACAGCCAAGAAATGGAACTGAAATGGATTTACTGATTAGGAATTATATATATATGATATATATATAGAGAGAGACTTTTGACACCTTTCCGACCTGATCTCAGGCAAATCCTTGCCTTTCCCGAGACCCGGGCCAGCCTGGCCCATGAAGGGCCTGCCTCCTCTTTCCCTGGCCCTTTCTGTCTTAGCCAAATACGGCCCACCTGCTCAGTTACCCAGACCTTTATCAAAAAGGAGCTTGGAAATGAAAATCTGCCATCTCTGTAGCAGGTATTTTTTTAAAAAATAAAATAAAATAAGGTGCCTACACCTTTAAGAGGATGAATTATTTCCCCATGTCTCCCCCTCCTCTCCTTGTTTTCCATGCCAGCCTCTCCCCCCACCCCCCCTGGATACCTTCTGACAATTACCGCTTCCCTGGCAGCTGGTGCACGCTGCTTCATGTGTGTGCGTGCGTGTGGCTGCACACTTGCGATCTATGCGCAAGAGGTGATTGGAGCCGCACATCCCCCCCCCATTGCTGAAATTTACATTGAACCACAAATTAATTTCATAATTTTTTCCCTCTCTAATTATGCCAACATCTGCTGCCAAGGCAAGCTGTGTGCCTGCATTTTAATAGCTCGCTTTCCCCAGGTTCCTTCTCCCAATCTCTTTTCTCTCTCTATGCTCTGAACTTTCCAATAATTATCACCAAGAGAAGAGCTTTTCTCATGTTCAGAAACAGAGGGAAGGGAAAGGGGGGGGAGAGAGAGAAATCCAAATGAGCAAATCTTACTCTGCCCAGAAAGGAGACGGGACTGGGGCAGAAATGCCTTCCCTTTCTCGCGTGTTTCTATCATGTAGGTGTACATAAAGGCGGTCCACTCATGCGAACTTGCGGCTCTGCTAATACTTAAAACCAAGGGAGCCCAAACTATGGCCTGTGGGCTGGATCGGACCCATGAGGCCAAGTCATCTGGCCCACACCGCCCTCGTCACTCCCGGAAGTGGAAGTAAAATGCCCATCTGGAACATGTTTGACTTCTACGTCCAGGAGCGACAAGGGCAGGGCTGGCCAGATGAGCATCTCCATTGACAGTGTCTGCAAACATTTCCCTGGTCATGTGGCAGGCATGGATTATACAACGGAGCACACATGGGTTCCCTTTGAATGATACCACTCAAAACATCTGGATTTTCCAGTGTTTAATCTAGAGGGGAAGTCTTTTTTTTGGGGGGGGGGGCTGAATTACACAATTCCACCACCCTGGCCTCAAACACCTGCTGGGGTTTACCTGGTGGCCCCATGTCCTTCTCTCAGGCCTCCAGCCTCATCTTTCCTCTCCAGCCATTAACAACCCTAATGATTTTCCTCCGCCAAAGGTAGCGGCTTCAACAGTGTCTTTAATTGCCCCCCCTGCCCCCCCCTTTGATGTATCTCTCCCATCTAGGCTTTACTTTGTAAGGAAGGCATGGAGTCATTAAGGGAATCAACTATTAATGAGACAACCAGGCTAAGGTGTGAGGATCGTCGCTCCTTTCCTCCCTGGCCAAATTCTCCCCACTGCTGGAATAACACGTGCCGGGATCCCTAAGGAAAGCCGACACGAGGCAAGGAAAGGTGGGAGGTATCATCCTCTTGCCACCCCCCAATGTGCAGAGGATGGATGGGAAAACGCGTGGCCGCTTGGAAAGCCAGCCAAAACCAGGGTAAGAGTCTGAAATATTCATCCATAGCAATAGCCCCGTGATGGCGAACCTTGGCACTCCAGATGTTCTTGGACTTCAATTCCCAGAAGCCTCTGTGAATCCACACGAAGGGGTTTACTGTGGTTCATCTGGCCCACGCCACCCTCGTCGCTCCTGGAAGTGGAAGTAAAACGCGATTTCTTGCTTTCCAACTCCTGGGTCGGCAGGAACTGGGACAGAGGACAGGCTTCACTCCATAGAGCAGCACTTGGGTCTCGACCTGCCAACCTGCCTGCCTGCTGACCTTCCAGTCGCCAAGTTCAGCATCTCAATCTCTAAGCCACCCCCAGGCCCTCTGGCCGGGCCACTTGGTTACCCAGAGACAATAGCACACGGATGGCATGGCTTTTGTACGGGGAGAAGAACGTGATGGACGGCCGTGCTCTTGAAGCCCGGCCTTGTAAACGCCATATTTTTAACGCCATTTAAATGCCTCCAAGCAGATTAATAAGGTCTAGGTAATAGCGGGAGCAGCCTGTATTTATTCTATCTTAAATTCCAGTTTGTCAGGCTGCATTAAGACTCGGATTGAGGACAGGCATGGCTGGAAGTTGGCTTTATCTCTCCCAAACAGAAAGCAGCGGAGGCTTTATCAGCCTCCTGCAATTCCAGCATCTGCTTCTTCAAGGGCTGGTGTGTGTCTCTCTCTCTCTCTCTCTGCCCACCCCCCATCATCATCATCATCATCTGCCCCCTTCCTCCATCCTCCCCTCCACTTTTTAATCAGAGGAGAAGAAGTTCCCGGCTTGATCATTCCATTTTTATCTCTTTTATTTACTCCATTTTAATGCCTTTCGGTGCATATTTTATCCCCATCAAGGCAGGGCCACTGATAGCTCACACGGCGTCGGGTGACGGCCGCCTCCTCCTCCTTGGGTTTCCCACATCGCAGGCAAAACAGACAGAGGGGGTGTGCGTGGAAGGGGCTAAATGCTTTATCCCTCTCCCCCACCCCCCAGTTTGCTTTGGTTTCCTTCACAGGTGCACAGGACTGGACTCCGGGTCTTGTTTCGTCATTCCCACCTCTGGAACTCCCTGGGCGGCTCACAAGCTAATTCACATGTTGCCTCCAATGTGCTGGGGACTCGTTTGAGTGGCCTTGGAAGGATGGAAGAGGCCGAGTCAACCTTGCACTTCGTCAGGATCGAACTCACACCACTTGGGCTGCGGAACAGCGGTTTAACCCCCTGTGGCCACCAGGGCTTTCTAATGACAGGTTGCTTACCTGTAACTGGCCCCCGGTGCATCCACACAAATGGGTTTGCTGCACCACGAAGAGGAACTTGATAGAGCTTTGGGGGGGGAAGAAATAGACATTGTAGATATCCCATAATGAGAACATTGTTACATTTAACAAGGAAGTGTATTCGTGTGAAGTGTAGTAAACCAGATTGCATGAGAAGAAGAAAAAACAGAAAGTAATGGAATTCGATCTAGCAAAACCCCAGTGTGGTGTAGTGGATAGAGTAATGAGCTAGACCAGGGATCCCAACCTAAGCCCTGTGGGCTGGATCTGGCCCCCAGGGCCATTTCATGAGGCCCCCACCCCTCCAAGGGCATTCAAGAAACAAAATGTCCACCCCCTTTGAAGCTGTTGGGACAAAATGGCTAACCCCATCGTGCAGGCAGGGCCAAACGGCCACCTGGCCCTTGAAGGTGACTGAGAGAGTGTGACTCGGCCCCTGGCTTGAAAAGGTTGGGAACCCCTGAACTAGACAGTGATGGTCAACCTTGGTGTTCCAGGTGTTCTTGGACTTCAATTCCCAGAAGGCCCTGATCAGCAGGTGTGTTGGCTTGGGCTTCTGGGAACTGAAGTCCAAGAACACCTGGAGTGCCAAGGTCGGTCATCACCTTACTAGAACTCTAAACACCAGAGTTCATACACTCACTCCACTTCCAACCATTCAGCTAGGGTCTATCAGCACCATGGACAGCGCCCTGTGGACCTCATCCAAGAATTGCTGGGGTGGGATAGAAAAGACTCAAATTAAATCAATGAGGTCAAGGTTAAGGTCAAGGGCTGCCCTAGCTTGAAAGCCAGTCGAATCTGACTCTAGGGTTCAGTGCTCATCTCGTGCTCATCTCCGTTTATAGCCCAAGAACCAGAGCCGTCTGCATCTGTAGACATTTCCCTGGTCATGTGGCAGGCCTGACTAGACACCAGAGTGCACAAAACTCTGTTTACCTTCCATCCGAAGTGCTCCCCATTGATCTACTTGCAGTTTTTTGCTTCCAAACTGCTATGTTGATAGGAGATTGGACAGAGACGGAAGCTCATTCCATCGTGTATTACTCAGGTCTCGAACTACCAACCTGCCAACCTTTCAGTCGTCAGGTTCAGTGTCTTAACCACTAAGCCACTGCGGTCCCAGTCAATGAAGGGAGAAATAAATGGTGACGGAAACTCATTTCTGGACCCTTTGAGAGCCGAATCCACCTGCCTTTTGCTTGCGGTCTCGTTTTGCTTTCTGGAGAGGCAGCCGCCGATCTGCTTTTCTGGTGTGCTTTCCAAAAGCATCTTGCAAAATTGACACACACTCACACACTCACACACACACTCACACTACACGGTCTCTCTCTTCCTCTTCCTCCTCCTCCTCAGCCTCATTTGCCTTCAGATCAGCTGGTGGAAGGTCATGTTGGCAGAAAGGTCAAGAGCCAACATGACTCCCCCAAACCCCCACCCCTGGGCTTGGCAAGGACTGGAAAGTGAGGCCATTCATGTCCCTGGGCCTCCGGTCCCTGGGGCCTAATCCCCTGCCTTAGAGACACTTACACAGTGCCCTGGAAGGAGGAAAATGAACCTTTTCAGCCGAATAATGATTTTAATGGGGCAGTTACTCAACATTTTCTTAATGCACAGCTGTGTCAGCAACGAACACAGGGCAGGCAGGGTGTGTGTGTGTGTGTGTGTGTGTGTATGTGTGCCTGTGTTGCACTGCTGGGCAGGCCAGAGATGCTAAATGGGAGGGGAATCGCTTTATTACAGAAAATCAATGCCTCGGTCACTCAGCCCCGGAGGCTTCACACTTGCACACTTCAGCACCGTCTCCCACCCACCCCAGATAGCCACGCACACAAACGCCCTGCCTTTGCCAGCTCTTAACTGAGAAAGCAGGAGAAAAGACGGGTGGGAAGAGAGGAGAAACTGAACCGTTTTAATTCAGCAGCCATTAGCCTCCCCAATATCAAAGGGCGGAAATATCGAGATCCTTATTAGCTAATAAAAAGCCCATCGCTTCTCTCTCCCTCTTTAAGATAATTAACAGCCGCCAAGCATGTCAGCGAAAGCTTTGGCAAATGTCGGTCTTTGCACCATGAGAACTCCGGCCGGGCACCGGTCTCTCGGTAGCTTTCTCCTGGATTTTTCCAGCCGTGAGCGGGGGCTTCCATTGGCCCAGGAAGGCCCAGGTTCAAATCCCCCATCCATCCATCCATCCACCTATCCATCATCCATCCATCTATCCATCATCCATCCATCCTTCCTTCTATCCATCCATCCATCCATTTATCTATCCATCCCTTCCTTCCATTTCTATATTTTTCTTCTCCATCCATCCATCCATCCATCCATCCTTCCAACCATCTACCCATCTATCCATCCATCCATTCCTTCCTTCCATTTTTATGTTTTCTTCTCCATCCATCCATCCATCCTTCCATCCATCCTTCCATCCTTCCATCTATCCATCCTTCCATCCTTCCTTCCATCCATCCATCCCTTCCTTCCATTTCTATATTTTTCTTCTCCATCCATCCTTCCTTCCATCCTTCCTTCCATCCTTCCTTCCTTCTTCCCAGCAGTGGCCATTGGGCCCATCTGTCTCTCTTTAAACTGCCCTTGGCAGCTTGTGTCGCTTTCCCCCCAGTCCTCCTCTTAACCTTAAGCCTTTTTGTTTTGTTTGCCCTCTTCATTTGGTTCCCCTAGAAGGTTTGCCGGGGGTGGGGGGGTGGGGGCAGTACCCTGATGACCCCCAGCCGACTAAGCTACCCCCCCCCCCCCTTTGGCCTCTAGAGACACTGAGAACAACTCACTAACATTTCCTCAGAAACCTGAGCTGCGTGTGAAAAAGCCTGGAGGAGCCCCCCCCCCTTCCCTGGGTTTCCTCTGTGGGCCGCCACCCCCATCCTTCCTTCCACCCGGGCTCTTCTCCCCCAAACAGTTTCCCAGATGTGGCCCACTGCCTGCCTGCCTGCCTGTGGCCTGGCCCACCCTCCACTTCCTGCCTGGGAAGCCGCTGGGCTCTTGGTGGTCGCCGGCACCTGCGCTGCGCAATCAGTTCACATCAGCCCCGAAACTGAACCGCATCCCAAAATACGAAAGCCGGGGCCCCATCTGTTGTCCAACTGAGGAGAGCAGATGTGCCGAGGATTTGCAGAGGCCGGCTGGCAAGCAGTCAAAACGGCCAGGAGAGGCACCTGCTGTTGCCACCAGCTCGGCCGCCCCCCTCCTCTCCCCCCTTTGGGTTTTAATCCCCCCTCCCCTCCCCTCCCCTCCCTACAACAACAACAACAACAACAGCTTTGGCAAAGAAAGCAGAAGGGGAAATCCTCAACACAACAGCCATGCAACGCCCAAGCCCTCCCTGACCCCAAGTAGAGCTGCTGCTGCTGCTGCTGTATCCAGATCCAAACATTGGCGATCCTCTGCCACGAAGACTGTCTTGAGGATATAACGCAGTGGCCTTTCATCTGCCTTCAACATCACAGTGTAGGGGCTGTCATGGCTCGGTGGTTAAGAAGCTCGCCTGGTTAGCTGGAAGGCAGGCAAGTCAGCAGTTCGAGACCTGGGTGCTGCAGGACAGATGGAGTGCCCATCTCTGTCCCAGCTCTTGGGGACATGAAAGGAGCCTCATTCAGGCGTTCCTTGAGCAGAGTTTCTTCCGCAAAAATCTCTTCAACCCAGAATAATCTGACACTATGTTGTTGTTGTTGTTGTTATTATTATTATTATTATTATTATTATTATTATTATTATTATTATTATTATTATTATTATTATTATTATTATTAGTAGTAGTAGTAGTAGTAGTAGTAGTAGTAGTAGTAGTAGTAGTAGTAGTATCGCAGCATGATGCTCATACCACAGATCCAGTAACACACGAGTCACTTTCTGGTCCTGAGCCCTTTTGGCGCACAAAGTCCTCTTCGGCTCCAGGCCAGGATGGATGAAGCTTCTGACCTCCATCAAGTGGGACCCTTTAATCCCCTTGGGGATCCCCGCCCTTCCCTGTGGGCATCGGCACCTAAGCCATTAGTCCTCAGGTTTGTTAGATTGGTTACCTTCCACCTAACACTCGGGGTTGAGCCACTGGCAGTAGGGTCTACTCTATGACCATAACAGGATAACCTGCTATGGAGGGAGAGATGGCCATGCAAATCCAGAGCCCAGAATGCTGCCCTGATGTGAGACAGCTGTTGGGGTGGAAGAATCAGGGCCAAGTACCAATGCCATGAAGGCTTCCACGCATGGTTCATAAGCCACACACACCCACCCCAGCCATGCCAGAGTGCCGGAGTGTATGCATTGCCCCCCAATCTACACTGGCTGAAATCCTTGGACCCATCTGGAGGTGGCCGTGTTGCTGTCTAAAGTCACTCCTTTTCGGCGTGGTGTGATGAGGATTAGCATCCTGGCTTGGAGATGAGGTGCACGCTTCAGAAAGATGATAATGACAGAGACTCCTGGGGGGTGGGAGGGGGAGGGGGAGGGGAGGGGGATTAGATGCCCGCTGTTGCCGTCTCTCCCAAAGAGCTTGGCCATCTGTGACTCTGCCTGGCACCTTCTGCCCAGGAAACCCAACCACGTCAGGCTGGAATTCCCCCCCCCCCCCCCCAATTGCAGGACTATTAATTAGGGCAAGAAGGGCACCCACACACCCATTATAAGTCTATTTTGCCTGGTGCTATTCATGATCCAGGACTGCACTGGCTTAAGTGGTTAAGACACTGAGCTCGACAGGTTAGCAGGGCAGCAGTTTGAGACCTGAGTGGCACTTGGGGCTTCTGGGAAATGAAGTCCAAGAACACCTGGAGAGCCAAGGTTGGACACCACAGCCCTAAGGATGTCACCAAATCACTTTGCCTCCTACCAGGCCAACCTGAGCCAGGAAGTGTCCCGTATCTGGATCGAAGCTGCCAGCATCCTCCCCACTCCAAGCTCCACAGCTTCAGTGCCATTTTGGTACCCACTGAGATCAAAGTCCCAGGGTGGGTGGGGTGGGGTGGGGTGGGGGGCGGAGGACCCACCCCAGAATTTAAGAGCCTCTCATTTCTCAACCTAGGACGTCCTTCCTTCCTCCTCTGTCCCATCCCATCCCTCTTTCTCCCCCGGGTTCCTCTCCTTCTCTCTGAAAATTGATAATTAACCTTTTGCTCACGTGGCTGTTGTGTTTATCCGGCTGGAGCGGCTGCAGGTTGCTGATATGGAAATGTGCCGCGCACTGCCAGCCTCTCTCACACACACACACCCGGTGCAATCTGGGGGCCGAGCACAGCCGTTGGGCAGAGATAAGCAGGTGCTTTATTCCCCGGCCCAGCGCCAGCTGCGAGAGCCGGGCCTGACACATCACTCCGATCTGGGTGGAAAACTACTTGAGGTTAGCCTAAGATGATGGAGAGGGGCGATAGGCCCCAGGTGTGAGAGTGTGTGAGTGTGTGTGTGTGTGTGTGAGTGTGGGGGGGGGGGGGTTAGCACCCCAACTTCCTTGGCTTTGATTTCCTTCTTTCTCTCCTAATCTCCTCCTCCTCCTCTCCTTACCCCTTCTGTCTTTGCTCTTATCTCCCACTCCACACCTCCCTTTCATTGCTTTCCCCTCCCCATCATCAAAAGGAATTATTTATTTGAGCTTGTTCTCTCCCCCTTTCTGGCTCCTCGTCCTCTTCTCCCCCCCCCCCCTTCCACCATAATTCATCTCTTCAGGGGTGACTTTGTACCGCTCTGATTCCTGCAGGGTTCAACCTGTGATGGTAGGGAGATTAGCATGGCACCAAGCCCCGGACATCAAGCAGCCACATCTTGCCCAGAGATGGAGACAATGGTTGTCAAAGGCACTTGTGGAATGGGGGCGGAGGGGGGGGGAGTTCTCCAGAGGTCAGAGCATTGATCCGACTCTTGCCAGTTCCCCCGGGACGAGGCATCTCCACAGGTTGGTCTTCCCCGACTCCAGATGCAAACCAGAGGACCAGAAAGCACCCAACGCTCTAACACAGGGATTATTAACCTATCGTCCATGGGCCAGATGTGGCCCACTGTGCCATTTCATGTGGTCCCCTCACCGCCTACACCACACCCAGAAGTGCCATGTGGTGGAGGAAGGGCAAAATGGCCACCCAGCCCCTGAAGCTGTCTGAGGGAGCGTGACCTGGCTCTTGGCTTTAAAAGGTTGAGAACCCCTGGCCTACCAGAACAAAACACAGGGCTGTCAAGGTAAATGTTGACGCACCTCTTCCTCTCCATGTCTGGCCACCCAACAACGAATTCTCCCAGTTACTGTCTGGGTCCAAGCTGGAAATGGTACATTGGAGAAGAATTAAGAGCCCAGCCAGGTTACCCTGCTATGGTCATAAGAGGAGTTGACCCTCCTGCCAGCGACTCAAGGCTGATCATCAGGCGGCCGTTAATTAACCTGACAACCCTGAAGACTCACACCCTTGGGTGGCAAAGTCCACAGTGATGGGTGACAGTCCCCAAGGGGATTAAATGGTCCCACTTGAATCCATCTTGATGGAAGGCAGCAGCTTCACCTGTCCTGGTCTGGGGGTGATGATTGTGGACTTTGTGTGCCCAATGGGCTCAGGACCAGAAAGTGACACGTGGAACGGGATCAGTGGTACTATGGGTGTCAATGCTGTGATGCAGAAGGCAAATAGAAGGCCACTGCATTGTATTGTTTCCAGGACAATTTTTGGAATTGGATACAGCACAGGAAGAAGAAGAAGAAGAAGAACACCAAGACCAAGACCAAGACCAAGACCAAGACCAAGACCAAGACCAAGACCAAGACCAAGACCAAGACCAAGACCAAGACGAGGGAGGAGGAGGAGGAGGACAAAAAGGAGGAGGAGGAGAAGACCAAAACTAAGACCAGGAGAGGAAGGAGGAGGAGGAGAAAAAGGAGGAGGAGGAGAAGACCAACACCAAGATTAGGAAGGAGGAGGAGGAGAAGACCAAGACCAAGGAGGAGGAGGAGGCACTCAGTAGTCATAAGACCAACTGTTCAAACAATCAAACATCTGAAGTCTCACTGAAGGGGGGTATGTTGGAGAATATTATGTAGGCAGATGTCGGGGTATCAGGTGGAAATAGGCACCTATTTTGTCCTGGGAGAAAATGTCTTCCTTGAGTACCAAGGTCCAAAATTACAGCCGGGGAGAGCTTTTGCTCAGCCCTGAAATTTGGCCAGACCAAAACAATTCGGTGCGGTTTGCAGCAAAGAGCCCTTGTTTATATAAACACCTGGACCAAGAGAGAAGGCAGTCTTGGTTGACGAATGAGCATAACTCAATGGCCCTGCCCAGCTGCAGCTGTTTTCAAGGGGGTGGGGTAGGGGGGGACAGTCCCTTCCTGCCTTCTGTGGGGCCATAGAAGAGGATCTGAGAATTGATGTGGCTCTTCTGAGGTAGCAAGAGGGGATTTCCATTGCGCTGAGAGCAGCAAAACGGGTTCATCACTGCCTGTTCGTCATGAAACCAAAGTGGACCAGAGGGGAGATCCCATACACACACCCACAACTAAAAATAATAGTCTCCGTGCATTGTGTGGGTTTAAATCCTTTTTTGCAACTGAGACACTGGAGCATAAAAATCAGGTGAGGGGGGAGTGGCACAAATAGGTGTAGGCATGCAGTGGAGCATCTCTGCCATTCATGCTGCTCAAGGTGGCACAGCTGGTGATGGGTGGCATGGCAAAATCCTAGCTGCCTGAACTTTGCTTGGGGCTCTTGGGTTGGGGTTATACTTGGGAGAGTCTGAGGAGCAGGGGGGGAGCCACCATTAAGGGTCATTTGTCTGTCTGTCTGTCTGTCTGTCTGTCTGTCTGTCTGTCTGTCGGTCAGTCGATGAACTTCAGTTGTCCACATTAGTGTTGATCTATACAGTAAGAACAAATTGTCCATCTCAAGTTTCTAGCTAGAGTTCCACATCCAGGTTTGAAAGCCATTGAAGGGCTTCATCTCTAGCACTAGGCAAGTCCTCCATGTGCCTCCAAACATGCGTAAAGGACACCTAAATAAGGGCCATGAAGTGATAGGGTCTCAGAGACCCAAAGGGAGCCCATTTGGCATGCAAAGTCATCATCATCATCCCCAGGCCAGGACGGATGAAGCTGCTGCCCTCCATCTAGAGGGATTCAAGTGGGATTTAATCCACTGATTTGGGGACCCTCGCCCTTCCCTGCGGACTTCACTACCCAAGGCCATGAGTCCTCAGGGTGATCAGGTGACTTAACCACCGCCTGACACTGGGTGATGAGTTGCTGGCAGTAGGGTCTACTCTATGACTATAAACAGGTTTATTTACCCACTGTAAAAATCCATCCCATGGCAGAGGTTGCTTTGGATTGGTGTTGTGTCCTAATGGTTTGATCCTCCACACGGATAACAATGTATCTGAACCAATGTAACCTTGCCTATGGGCAACAATGTAACCTTCAGCTGTATCACATAAACCCTGTAATAGGACGCGAGCTAATGACCACCAGCTGGCAGCAGCGAGCGTCCAAGCTCTCTTGGTCCAAACTCATCAAAGGCAACAGCGCGGGAAGTTTTCCCGCCACCACCTACACCTGGACAAGAAGGGCGTGACCAGCAATGACGTCACGCAGATAGTAGCCAATGGGCTATCATGGAACCTCGTTCAAATGTGTTACTACAGTATATAAAGAGCTATTGATCCGCCATTACCTCATGATCCCTCTGACCACCATGCAATAAACCTGAGTTAACCCAGCCCGAGGCTGTGTCCTGTGTCTTGGTTTTCATACACTAAAATTGGCTTACCCTGAACCCTAATGGGGAAGATGACCTGATAAAATCATGACTATGGGTCCGTCCATGTGCCACTTGTAGGCACTTCCTTGCAGAAGGAAGCCACAGGAGAGGTCTGCCTGCTACATGCTCTCCTGCCAAATTCTTCTGCACATGTTTCCCAGTGAGCAACCTGTGGTCTTCTGGTTCACCCACCCACGCCTTTGCTTCCCCGTTTGGGGAAGTACGAAAGGGAAGCGATGGAGAAGCCAGTCCAGAACAGCCGGCCTGCCCAAAGCGCTGGGTTTCCTGTCACTGAGACAGATGTTTCCTGCCATGGGGGAAGGAGCCCGGCACAGCTGCCTTCCCTCCTCCACCCTCTGTGCTATCAATGCTCTGCAGTGGTTTCGCCTTCCCCTTTTGCCATGGGTGCGACCCTTCTTCCATGGAGCCGGAGCCCCGGTCCCCACGCCCTACGTGGGAAGCAGGATGCCAACATTGGGTGAAGGCTGGGTGAAGGGTTGCCCTCGGGCCTTGGAGCATGGCATGAGAAGAACGGCATGGGCTAAGAAAGTGCCTTCTTCTGCATCATCCCCACAGGGATGATGCAGAATCCCCTGCTGAACTTCTGCCTTCTCTCCCTTGGATGTCGGACAGCTCTTGAGCGTGGGATTTCCCACTCTGGATCCTGCAGGAAGGAGAAGCGACGGCAGGAGCTAGATGGCCAAGCATGTTCACACGGACTCTTCCAGAATATTCCAGGGCATCCCTACTTTCACAGTTCTTTCACAGAACTGACGGAGTGAAATTTCCCCTTCAGGGATGGCAGAAACCCACTTCAGCTCCTAAGCAAAGGGCAGTCTTAACAACAACAACAACAACAACAACAATTATTTTGTGTCTGGGTTGAAACAGTTTTTGCAGAAGAATGCCCAAATGAGGCTCCTTTCATGTCCCCAAGAGCTGCGACAGAGACAGGTGCTCATTCTGTCATGCAGTACCCAGGTCTCGAACTGCTGAATTGCTGGCCTTCCAGCTAACAAGGCGAGCTTCTTAACCACTAAGCCACCTACAGCCCCCAAGAGCAGCCTTGAAATAGAAGGACAGTCAATAGAAGGGTTGTCAATTACTGTTTAGCAATTAGCAATCATGCTTCATGTTGCTCAGGTGCAAGAAGACGCTTATCTTCCAAAGCACCACCATCATCACCGGCACTGGGGCCGGCAGGGTGGGTCTGGGGAAAGGGAAGTGGACACTCACACTCCCAGCCGGGCTGCCTCTTGGCCACCCAAAAGACTGTTTTTAGCCTGGGAACGTGGAAACAGGGCAGGCGGCCAAGTTGGCCAGGCCAAAGTGGCCGGGGAGGGGGGTTGGCCCGCTTCCCAAAATGTCACTGCTCTGTTCCATTCACAAAAAGCACAACAAAACACCCCAAGCAAGATGGACAGGTGGCTAACCTGCAACCCTCCTCCTCCTCCTCCTCCTCCTCCTCCTTCTTCGTGGTCCCGCGGGAACCCTCAAGAATAGGTTTAAGTAAACCCATTCGTGTGGATTCACAGAGAACATGGCTAAGAAGAACTTGGGGCAGAAATAGGCATTGGATATAGCCCAAATAATTAGAGCATAGGTATATTTAACAAGGATTGTTATGGTATATTTAAAAATTATTTTATTTAACAAGGGTATAGCAGTAGCAATTACACTTATACCCCACCCCATACGGGTGACTGCACTCTCTGGGCGGTTCACAAGTTAATTCGTTAGTCATGCCTGCCACATGACCATGGAAATATCTGCAGACAGCATTAGCTTTTGGGCGGTAAACAGAAAGGAGCACCAAGCCATAGAGTCAGATACAATTGGCTTTGACCTTGACCTAATAAAGGATGCTGACCCCCTTCAGGACATTGCTTTTCTCCCGGTGCTGAAAGAGGCCTTCCTTCGCATCAGAAGATTGATGCTTTGTGCAAGACGGTGTTTGCTGTGACACACACTCTCTGGGAATTGCAAAAGTTGCATCATCATCATCATCATCATCATCATCATCATCATCATCATCATCATCATTATTATTATTATTATTATTATTATTATTATTATTATTATTATTATTATTATTATTATTATTATTATTATTATTATTATTATTACTTTCTGCATTATAACCATTGGCTATGCCCGCAATGGCCAACCGCGATGGCCAACTCCATGTGTTCTTGGACTTCGATTCCCAGAAGCCCAAGTCTCTGTGAATCCATACACACAGTAAACCCATTTGTGTGGATTCACAGAGACTTGGGCTTCTGGGAATCGAAGGTCAAGGACAGCTGGAGTGCCAAGGTTGGCCATCACTGTCTGATGCTGTCTGCCTGGCATGTTTCTGAGTGGTCTTGTTCACAGATGACATTTTCAAAGGGGTTGCTGTGTTTGTCTGTGCAAGCGCATCAGATACTAAAGAAAACCATAAAGACAACAATCGGTTGTGGCACCTTGAAGACCCATTGCTGTATTTTGATGTGAGCTTTCGTGGAAACAAGTCCACTTCGTCAGACTTCGAAATCCATGCTAGCTCATTATTCCTTTATTTTTTTTGTCTGATTTATTTATGTATATACGATGGGACATGCATGTTCAAAGACTCACTCCGTTCTTCCCTGTCTCGTTGCAACAGAAGGAAAATGTCCTCCTTTGCCTTTGGAACTCTTGATTTATGATGCATGCAAATTTGCAACCAGCTAACGCGAATCTGGTGACCCAATAAAGATCTCTTCAACTGAGCAGCATTTTGTGCTGGGGTGGGGGTGGGGCTTTTCTCGACCTTTGGGATTTCACGAAATGCCATTCCATGTCAGGGCTTCCTTCTCTGGCTCCCTCTGAGGGGTCTCGTGTTTTTCAAAGTCAACCTTTCCAGCTTAGTTTCCCCTCTTAATCCTCTTTATTTTTCAATGGTTCAGATGCCAACAGAAGGCTCAATTCAGTTCTTGGCCTTGCATGCTGGCGTCCCATTAACAGAACATGGTTTACACCAGTGCTGGCTTCATTTGTCTCATTCATTCAGGCAGTGATGCGCTGCGGCAGGTTCTGCAGAACCGGCAGCGGAAATTCCCCCAGGCCACGCCCACTTGGTTGGCCACGCCCACCTCCATAGCCCATAATGCAGGATGTTTAGCCACGCACACAGATTTGGCACCGGCCACAGAGTAGGTAGTAAATTTTTTTGCAGTGCATCACTGCATTCAAGGGATCTTCTCTGGTAGCGATGAGCAACGATGCTGTGTTCCTGATCCCCCGCCAGGACAATATATATATATTATTATTATTATTATCAGCCGTTCGAAACCTGAGCGCTGCATGACGGAGCAAGCGTCCGTCTCTGCCCCAGCTCCTGCCAACCTAGCAGTTTAAAAGCAAGAAAGTGCAAGTAGTTAAATAGGTTCCCCCTTTCGGTGGGGAAAGTAACAGTGTTCTGTGCACTCCTGTGTCCAGTCATGCCTGCCATGTGTCCACAGAAATGTCTGCAAAGGCAGAGAGCGCTGGCACTTTGGCTTTAAATGGGGAGGAGCACCGGACCCTGGAGTCAGATACAGCTAGCTTTCAAACAAGGGAGACCTTTTTCTTTACTTTTGCAGAAGAGGAGGCGAGTGGTAGCAAAAATAAAGCAAACCCCCCCTACACACACACACACTTGCGCGCGCACACACACACACACACACACACACACACACACACACACACACACTCTTGTGCACACACACACACTTGTGCACACCCTTGCCTACGATTACTCAAAAACTGGCAGGAGGAACTTCCTGGCTGTTCCTGGCAGATGTTGCCCAGGCGGATACAGCTGCAAAGGGCGATAACTCTGGTGCGCAAGGAAGCTGCCTTCCTCAGCCCACTGCCTGCCTGCGAGCCGCTTCTTATCTCCTGCGCACATTCCACCCAGCATTGAAATAGAGAGAGCGAGGGAGAGACCCCATTGCCAAGGAAGGAGAGTGCTTCTGTTTCAAATGAAATTAAAAAGGCAGCCGCCGCATGGCCTCCGCAGCCAAACTCCTGGGATTAGCCGCCGCGAGGAGCTGGATTTAAACGCCGAGATTAAGACCAGCGCTTCAACAGCCGGGCAGGGTGGGGTGGGTGGGGTGGGTAAGAGAAGAAGGCACTGCCTCCTGAATATCAATGGCCCACCCAAGGTAGTAGCAGAAACCAGGCCTTTTCATGTGTACGCCATGAATGGGGTGGATCAGACCCCTTCCAGATTAGTAAATTGGGTCCACATCCCATGGTGATCAACGCATGGTCAAGGAAATGCCCCGTGGTCCATGCTTTGGAAGTGGGGTGTCACCTAAACCTAACTGGGGGGCGGGAAGAGTAGCTGATAGAGTTTGGGGGAAAGTTTGGGCTTCTTGGACTGCAGGACACAGAATCCCGGGATGGTGGTGGCTTAGTGTTGTGGCCCACCCCCACACGGGCTGGCAGCCACTGCATACGGAGTAAGTGGGCAAGAGGCAGAGTCTTACCACAGTCCGAAAGATAAGGCAGAGTGGTTAGTCAGGGAGACCCGAGTTCAGAAGCCGGTCATTGGAGAACTGATCCAGAAGGATGATCCAGAAGAGTAGTTGAGTTTCCCAAGGTCTAGGGGTCAGGAATCAGGAAAGAGGTACGGATCAGAGTGGCGTGGAGTCGGCAGAAACAAAGATCGTTCCGACAAGCTTGTGCTGGCATGGGTGTGTGCTTAAGAAGGGTCAGGCTCAAGGCTCACAGCTGGGAGTGGTCTTTGCCAATGAGCCCTTGCTTTTCTCCTTTGCACCTGTAGCTCATTTCTCAGCTGCGTCCCGCATCTTTCTGATGTGCTCAGCTCTGCCTCCTCTCCACTGACAGTTGGTGTCTCAGCATATGCTCCTGTCAAGTCTTGATCAACTTGATCAGGGCTTCCCAACCTAAGGCCCGTGGGCTGGATCTGGCCTGCAGCACCATTTCATGTGAATTTGATGACTGGAAGGTTGGCAGGTCAGCAGTTCAAGACCCAAATGTGACTGAGTGAGTTACCTAACATCCTAATAGTTCGAAAGCAAGAAATTGCAAGCAGATAAAGAGGTGCCACTTCTGCAGGAAAGGTAACCACAACCTACTGTCCTTAGGATGCTATATCGATCTATGCTGATCTAACAAGGCAGGCACACAGAACTCCGGGACTTTAACAGGTCTCAGATGCTGCCAGTGAGCAGCTTCCAGATGTTTAGCTCTGCCGTTGTCAAGGCACATGAGAAACTTTCTCAGAGTCTAGAGCTTGGCAGGATGGTGTGTTTATTACAGGCTTCGGCCACAACCACACACGAAGCACAGCTGGGCGCAAGCAGGCAGCTGTCGTCTGGACGGAGATCCTTCCTGAATCCAGACCTCCCCCATCGTGAGATTCCCAGGGAAATCCCACAGCAAACGAGGACGGATGGATGACCGTTGCCTCATTAGCTCTGCTCCAAGGCTGTGCCTGCCTCAAGGCCAAATCCTGGGGAAGAAGAGGTGCTTTGCCGGGAAATGGCTTAGAGGTTAAGACATTGAACTTGACAGCTGGAAGGTCGGCAGGTTAGCAGTTTGAGACCCGAGTGCTGCATGATGGAGCGAGTTTACAGGGAAAATTATTTTAACCAAATTTCTCATAGGAATGCATTGGGTGTAATTTTCCATAGGAAGGAATTGAAAACCAAAATACATTAACCGAAATGTGGTTTCCCATAGGAATGCATTGAAAACCGATTCATCGGTTCCAGGGGAAATTCTGTAAACCGAGCCACTATTTTCTATTGATTTCCTTTTCTTATGCTATTTTTATGTTAACCGAGCCGTTTGTTAACTCAGGTTCCACTGTATGTACTACTTTGGCAAGAGAGATAACAGTGTTCCATGCATGCTGGTGTAGTCATGCCTGCCACGTGATCAAATGCAGACAGACGTAGACAGAAATGGCTGCAAACAGAAATGAGCACCGAACCCTAGAGTCGGACATGCCTGGTTTCGAGCAAGGGATACCCTTGACCTTTCCTTTTAAAGGAGGGATCGGGGCAGATGCCTCTGCAGATGCCAGCACGACTTGCTGCACAAGTTCATGGAATTCCCAGAGCGCGGGTTCTGCACCAGCAAGGATGATAAATTCTATGCCCTGGGGCAGGAGCGGTGGCGGCATCTTCCTTTTAAATAAATATATATATATATACATAAAGCCAAACTTACACCTACCAGAAGTGGGGGGGAAATGCCACTTGAATACCAATCAGCCTCTTCCCCCCCTCACCACGTACTCAGAAACTCTGTGATCTTGGCGCGGGAACCGTCAGGGAGTAGGAAAAAAATTAGCAGGCAGGAGAGGAAGAAGGGAAAAACACGAAAGAACAGAAGGGCGAAGAAGAAGAAGAAGAAGAAAGGGTAACTCTGAAATCCAGAAGAGGGAGACCGTGGGCCGGTCACATGGTTCAGTGGGCCAGTCACGTGGCTCCTCCCACCAAAAGCGGAAGCAAAATGCGCCTTGCATTCTGTTTTGCAACAGGATGAGATAGATTTTAGGCTGCCATTTTCTCTGCTTAAACCAGGGGTGCCCAAATTACAGCCTGTGGGCCAGATCTGGCCTCCAACGCCAATTCATCTGACCCACTCCACCCTCGTCACTCCCGGAAGTGGAAGTAAAACATGCCCATACGGCGTTTTAGTTCCACTTCTGGGAGCGACAAGGGAAGCGTGGGTCGGATGAATTTGTGTCGGGGGCCAGATTTGGCCCTACAAGCCGTAGTTTAAGCACCCCTGTTCTATATAGAACAAACAGGAGCATTTCTTGACAATAGCAATGAGGTATTCTCTGGGGTTTTTTTAATTGCTTTGTTCAGATAGATTTGCATAAAGGGAGTTCATTTTAATGCACACCCACTGAGGAATGACTGAGGAAGAGAGAAGCCCTTCTCTTAAAAGGAAGAAGAAAATCAAAGTGCAGGAGAGCAAGAGAGAGAGGGTGTGTGTGTGTGTGACAGAGCATGTACTCTCAATCCCTTGAGCCCAATCCTTGTGGACGGAGGCATCAATCATGCATCCGGGCGACTGACAGGAACTCATTAAAATGCCTCCCCTCCCACTCCACCTGCCCACTCCACAGCCAGGAACACATTGCTCCTGATGGTGGCAGGGAAGCAAAAGAGAAACCCAAGGGTTGCAATGATAAGCCCAGGCCAGATCTGGCCCCCAACACCAATCCATCTGGCCCACGCCGCCCTTGCCGCTCCAGGAAGCAGAAGTAAAATGCACCCATTTTACTTCCCCTTCCAGGAGCGGCAAGGGCGACATAGGCCAGATGAATTGGTGCCAGGGACCCCTGGTTTAAGAAGAGAAAATGGCAGCCTAAAAATCTAACTCATATTGTTGCAAAACAGATTGCAAGGCATGTTTTACTTCCACTTCTGGTGGGAGGAACCATGTGACCGGCCCGCTGAACCACATGACCAGCCCGCTGAACCACGTAACCGTTTGGCCCTAGAGCCCAAGAGCATGTGTTGAGAACCCTGATTCTGTCCATTCAAACCAAGTCTGTTAAGTGCGCTGCAGACTCCGGTGCCAATTCGGTCGTGGAGGGCAGGAATTAGTTGGGGTGGGGACAATTGCTCCCCCATGCTTCCCTAGTTGCAGGATGTGGTCCATTACCCCCTGCAATGATGGCAGTCCATAGCTGTCTGTGTGTGTAGTAACAGGCTGAAACTAAAGGCAGCCAGATATAGGCTGAATATTAGGGGGAACTCCTTAATGGTTAGAGTAGTACGACAGTGGAACCCCAACTGCCTCCAACACTGGAGGCATTCAAGAGAGAATTGGAAAGCCACCGGATCTGTCAGATCTGCTTTGATTTGGATTCCTGCATTGAGCAGGAGGGGTTGGACTAAATGACCTCAAAGGCCCCTCATGGCTCACTTATTTTGTGATCCTATGAGTCCCTCTCCATTTTCACAATGTGCAGGTGGAAAACCCATCATCCACCCTGGGTAAAAGCTGTGGTTACGTTGCAATTGAACCAATCGAGTCTGACTTGCATTTAATAATCCTGTGCAGTTCTCCGCATGAAACCCGCCTAGAAAGACCTGCATTTCTCCCAGTGGTAAATTATGACTTTGGCAGACTGAAAATTACAGCTCTTCTGCATAAGTCAAAGGGCAAGACTTAGGGGGGGTGGAGAGACCTCAGTTGCCCAAACTGACATTCATTGGGGGCATGATGGATTGGGGGGGGGGGGACAGACAGAGCGTACATAATATCCTCCTCCACTGAGACATCTTTCTCTCTCTCTCTCTTGATTTTCAATGTATGGTGACCGCAGTAAGGTATTTGAGGTATGTGAGATGTTTAAGGAGGGATTTTACTGTGCCAAGCCAAGTTTTTGTGGCCGAGTGGGGATTTGAACCCAGGTTGGCTGACTCCTGTTCCATTATGCTACACTAGTACAAGAGGTTTAGTGCCATTAGTTCAAGGAACAACATCATCAGGAAACTCACAAGCTATAATTGGGGAGCTTAGTCATCCATGCTGCGTACATCAGCTTTGGCCCTGAGCATCTCAGCGGCAGAGGATGCTGCCCCAGTATGGAACACATCCACACACGCAGAAGAGGTTGACATGGTTATGACTGGAGCCATGCATAGAGTGACAGGATGCCCCAAACCTGAACCCATTGAGAAAACAGACCCTCTTGTTGGTATTGCTCCACCTAAGGTCAGGAGAGAAGGAACAGTGGACACTGAGAGAACTAAGCAGGAGAAAGACCCTCGACATCCTCTGAACAGAGATGAGCCTCAAGTCTGCCAGTTCGGATCCAGGAAGAGCTTTATGGCAAGAACAAACATTCTTTGAGGGTGCACAAGAGCAAAACCAAATTAGAAGATGGAGGAAGGAGCCCACTGGACAAGGAAGGATATTAAAGGCGGGTATGGCTGAGGAACTCAACCTCCCTGACATCACTCGGAGGACCCTGAATAGGCTGAGGGTTTGAGTCCCTAAATTCAAGACCAGCAGGCTCAAGTGGAGGCTGGTGGTGGACAACAACACATGGTGTGAATGTGGAGAGAGACAGAATTCATGGACTCATTTGCTGGTCTGATGACTCCTACCAGAAACATGCATGGATGAGGACTTGCGTTTGGCCAACGACAAAGCCATGAAAGTGGCTGTATTTTGACAGTCCAGGGTTTTACTGGGACATGGAAGAAGAAGATGCTGTTCCACACTGGCTCTCTTTATGCTTCTGAAGTCCAGGCAAATTGGTTTTTGTGCCAAGGGTGGGACATATCCCAGTTGGGTGGTATAAACATGTAATAAGCAAGAAATAATATATAAATTAATGTTGAGCTCAGCGCTGCTCATGGTTACAAGCTCTTGGGTCCAGCGTATTCTCAGAGGCGCCTGGCCTCCTAATCCTTACATCCCATCCACTCATCTCAGTGACTTGGTACACCCCACATGCCAAAATCTGTACCTCACTCCGAGCCTGTGTGCTCTTTCCGATCCCTATTTTTGCACTACTAGCACACCAGACGGGCTTTCAGCTGGGGAGCCGTGTGATTGACAGGCATTCCGAGTGATGCGTACAGGCAGCAACTCTGGTCCAAACCTGGATCCATGCCAGGCAAAACAGCACACGGCATCCTCGCGGTGGGATCCCAACCATGGCACAGAGACTTTGATCCTGACAGCAGGGCCTGGAAGAGGAGAGCTATCTCTCTTTGCCAGGATACACCTGATAACTCCAGCGTGGGAGGTGGGCGAGGGGAGGGAGAGGAAGAAGCCGTTAGCCCTCTCCTTGCGCATGGAGATAAATGCCACCCTATCAGGCTGAAATGATCTCTTGTGCAGAGTGGGCAAAGAGGCGCTTTCCCTATCAGCTCCCTGTGGGCTAAGAAGGGCAGGAGTCCCGCACATGCCTTCAGACAAAAGCGTCGGTTCTGATCTTTCGTGGGTTGGAGGCAGGTGGGAAATGTCAACTTTCTCTCTGCAGAGCAAAGCAAAACAATGTGACTTCTATGCCACCCCATATAAGCACTTAATGCACTCTCTGGGCGGTTCACAAGTTAATTAGCATTTTGCCCCCAACATGCTGGGCACTCATTTTGCCCATATCAGAAGGATGGAAGAGGCTGAGTCAACCTTGAGCCCTCTACAGAGGCCAGTTGAGCAAACTATTTGAGCAGGGAAGGCTGTGACCTGACTGAGAGGGACTATAGTGGCTAGTGGTTAAGATGTAGAACTTGGTAACGGGAAGGCTGGCGGGGCAGCAGTTTGAGACCCGAGTGCTGCATGACGGAGTGAGCGCCCATTGTCCGTCCCAGCTCATGTCAAACCTAGCAGTTCGAAGGCAAGAAATTGCAAGCCGATAAACAGGTACTTCTTCCATGGGAATGATAACAAGTTCAGCATCTTAACCACTAAGTCACCACAGTCCCCTTATATAGAAGTCTAATTGCTATTGCTAGAACCTGGCTAGACAACTGAGCGAAGAGGAGTGACAACAGAGAGATCGAGATTGAGCGATCTCACCACCCTTTCTTAAAGGTCAAAGGTAAAGGTCACCCGCCTTGCTTGAAAGCCAGTCGTATCTGACTTTAGGGTTCAGTGCTCATCTCTGTTTCAAAGCCAAAGAGCCAGCGCTGTCTGCTTCTGCAGACGTTTCCGTGGACATGTGGCAGGCATGCCTCAACACCAGAGTGCACGGAACGTTGTCTACCTTCCCTACAAAGTGGTACCTATTTATCTACTTGCAATTTCTTGCTTTCGAACTGCTAAGTTGGCTGGGACAAAGATGCGTGCTCATTCCATCATGCAGCCCTTGGGTCTCGAACTGCCGACCTTCCGCCTCCCAGTCAGTGTCTCAACCACTTGAGCCACTGCAGTCTCTCTCTTAAAAGTAAAAGTAAAGATAAAGGTTTCTCTTGCTCGAAAGCACATCGTATTCGACTCCAGGGTTTAGTGCTCATCTCTGTTTCCTAAGCCGAAGAGCCAGCGCTGTCTGCTTCTGCAGACGTTCCCGTGGTCATGTGGCAGGCATGACTAGACCCCGGAGCGCAGGGAACCGCTGTTTGCACCTTCCCACCGAAGTGGGTCCCTGTTTATCTCCTTACAATGTCTTGCTTTCCAACTGCTTAGGTTGGCAGGTCAAGCGTCCCCCTGAGTTCGGGGAGGCTTACTTCTGAGGAGACCCGCGAGGGGTGGAGGGGCCCCCGGGAGAGACCTTTGCCAGGGCTTTTCCCTGGAAGTGCCCCGATTGCCCTCCTCCGCGCAGGCGGCGGCATCCAGCGGGGGGGGGGGGGGGGGGCGAAAGAACGCAAGGGCGGCGGCGGCGGCGGCGGAGCGACGGGGCGGCGGCGGAGCGGAGCGCCCCCTGCCGGGACCGGAGGGCGCGCAGGAGGCATCCGTTGGGAGGGGGGAGGGCAGGGGAGGGGAGGGGAGCCGGCGCAACGCCAGCCCTTCCTCCCTCCCTCCCTCCCTTCCTCCGCCCGCCTTCGCGGCAGCAGCAACGCCACCCGGCCATCCGGTGTGCGGACGCGGCGTCGGAGCCAGGAGGAGCGCGGCGCGTCCGGCCAGGCTGGGCTGCTGCCGTCAGAAGCGCCGCCGGGAGCCGTCGGAGCCGGGGGGCGGGGGCGACAAGACCGAAGAGGCGGCCCGGGGCTTCGGAGCCGCCCGACGTGTGGCCGGACCGGAGCCGAGAAGCGGCTGGCCATGTCCCGGGGAAGCCGCTGCGCTCAGACCCCGCCGTCGAGGCCAATTTTTGGGGTGAGCCTCGAGGCCGTCGGGGCGAAGCTGCTGGAGCCCTGAGCGAGGAAGCGGGTCCCGAGAGGAAGAGAGAGGCTGCAGCGGCGGCGGCGGCGGCCGTCGGGGGTCCCACTTTGAGTCCCAAGAGTCTGGCGTTTGCTGGACAGCGCTTCCCACCGACGCGGCGGTCACCGGGTCCAAAGCGAAGGCAGAGGGGGACCCCCGGTGGGGGGGGGGCGTCGCGGGGCTCCTTGGACCAATGGCGCCCGGGAAAGACCGGCGGCAGCGGCGGAGGAGGACCAGGCGGCGGCAGTAGCTCCACGTCCGCCCCGACGGGACCGAGAGGGCGGCCAGACGGAGTGAGCGGCGGCGGCGGCGGCGGCGCCCGTTCCCGGTGGCGGTTGCCGGAGGCGCTCCTCCTCCTCCTCCTCCGCCGGCCTCTCCTTGGAGCCGACGTGGCCCCCGGCTGGGAGCGCCCGAAGGGGCCACCACGTCGTCGGGGATGCCACCTCCGCCTCCCCCCGAGAGGGCAGCGGGGCGTCTGCAGCCGCGCCAGGAGGAGGAGGGCGGGCGCGGCAGGTGAGCGCGGAGCCCGGGCGCAAGGAGGAAGCGCCCACTCCGCCCCCCCGACGACCCACCAAAGAGCCCCCCAGAGCCGTGCTTGGAGAGCCGCCGCCGGAACCCCCCGGTGGGTGGGGGGCGCCGCTGGGTCGGGAGGCCCGCCTTGGAGCAGCGCAGGACACCCCCCGTAGCTTTCCCGGCGTGGGCTCGGGCACCTCCAGGACTCGGGGCGGCCTTTTCCCTTGCCGCCCCATGTGGATGTAATTGGCTCCGCGCTTTGTGGCCCGCAGGCTGCGGAATCCCGTCGCCTTCTCCGGGGCGAGACTTACCTCACTACCTGCCCACCGACCTCAGGACTGTAAGTTCTCCGTGGGGGTGGGGGGGGGGGGTGGGGCGCCGCCTTCTGGCCCTGAGGCTTCTGGTGGGGCTGGGGGTGGGGGGGAGGGGAGGGGGAGGAAGAGCCCAGGCCGGCTTTCTTCGGGTTTATCAAGAGTCCTGGGGCCGCAGGGATTAAACGGCTGTCCTACAGCCTAAAAAGGTTGCGAGTTCGATCCTGACGGGGGTCAAGGTTGACTCTGCTTCTTCCGAGGTGGGTGAAATGAGTCCCCAGAATGTTGGGGGGCAAAATGCGAATTAACCTATGGACAGAGAGGACACTATGTAAGTATCATTGCTGTTGAGATCTAGAAATGTGGGGCGTGGAGTGGGTGGTGGGTGGGTGGAAGCAAACACCTACCGGCTTTTGGAGACCTTCCTCCTAATGTCCTTTTCCTCTTCTGACATTTTTGGGGTGTGCCTGGACTGGTCTTGTTTTCCCATGACTTCCCGCCGGTCTCAATAGTAATACTGTAGTAGCAATTACACTTCCCTACCTGCCCCATAGAAGCGCTTAGTGCACTCTCTGGGCATGTTTGTGGGTCCTCATTTTACCATCCTGGGAAGGATGGAAGAGGCCGGATCAACCTTGATCACCGTCAGGACCGAACTCACAACGTTTTGGCTGCAGGACAGCCGTTTAAGCCCTGCGCCACCCGGGCTCTATAAGGAGAGGTTGCTTACCTGTAACTGTTCGCGGTGCCCTGTGAACCCGCTGCGTAAGCGCAGTAAATAAACCCATTCGTGTGGATTCACAGAGACCACGAAGAAGAACTTGATAGAGCGTAGACAGGCAGAAATACACATTGTAGGTAGCCCATCATTAGAACATTGTGATATTTAACAAGGATTGTCATACTTAAAATGTGTCATATTTAACAAGGATAAGGCGAGAGCAATCCCACTTCTAGACCTTCCCAGAAAAGCGCTCCGTGGCCTCTCTGGGCGGTTCACAAGATAATTAGCATGCGGGGGACTCGTTTTAGCAACCTCGGAAGGATGGAAGAGGCTGAGCCAACCTGGCCCTCCGTCAGGATCGAGCTCACAATGGAAGCAGCTGTTTGGGCTGCAGTTTAACCCCTGCTCTACCACGGCTCATAGGTCCATAGCAGGGCTGCGCTTTCCTCCCTGCGGGCGGTCTCCACGGTCTCCTCTTGAGCTCTGGAATCTCGTCCCACATCGGTTGGGAAAGGGTCTTCCTTGAATAGACTCGCGATCGTCTGCCTTCTGAACAAAGGTGGAGAAGTGAGGGGGGACGGCGGGAGGGAGGCAGAGAGAGAGGGGGTGACCACATGTGGCCAGATGTTCTGCTGCCCCAAAGCCCTTGCCAGCGGGGTTCGCGTGGCGCGCATCGAGCTCTCGGACGCAGTCAGGAGCGGGGTCTGCGGGGCTGTTTTTCTCGCCGAGGGAACATCTCACCCCGTCGGGCTCTGGGAAGGGCGCGTCTCCCCCCCCCCCCCCCCCAAAAAAAAAAAAAAAACAACTGTGGTTGGATCCTTGGGTGGTTTCTTGCGGAAGCCGGGGTGACTCACCCAAGCTGGTCCCCCCCCCCCCCCCATCAAGGAGGTCTCTTGCGGGTTAGAGAAGCGCCTCAGGCAGTATTTGGGGGGGGGGGGGGGGGGCTCATAGAGGTCTGGCCAGAGATGGGCTCTGGAGTGGGACCCTTGGGCAGGCCGAAGGTCTCAGCTCATAAAAGCTGACCCTCTGTGATCGAACACCCAACCTTCCTTGACCCAGAGTTGTTCTGGGAAGCTGGTCTTCAAATCCCATCATCCCCAATTCATAGGCTGTTAAGAAACCCTACCCTCGCTGAAATCTCTGACGGACACTAGGCTTAAGACCTGGTGGTGAACCTTGGCACTCTAGTTGTTCTTGGACTTCAACTCCCAGAAACCCGAATCTCTGTGAATCCGCACAAATGGGTTTATGGCACTCCAGCTATTCTTGGACTTTGGATTCCCAGAAGCCCAAGTCTCTGTGAACCCACACAAATAGGTTTACTGTGCAGTAAATCCATTCATGTGGGTTCACAAAGACTTGGGCTTCTGGGACTCCGAAGTCCAAGAACAGCTGGAGTGCCAAGGTTTGCCACCACTGTTTTAAGACCTCTATGTGTGGCCTCAACCACTCTAGGGAGACAAGATCAGGTCGTGGTCTTGGTAAAACAGGCAGTTCCAATTAGGGAGGAGATGTTTGCCTCGTTGCATGAACCTTAAATTTTGGATTTGTTTTTCATCCTGGAAAGAACAAAAGGGGAAGATTCTTTACACCAGTTCCCTCCCCAAACCTCCTTGTACTCCGAGCAAAATCTGGTCTCCTTAATCCAAGTCTTACTGTGGGAACTTCCTGCAAACAAGGATTTCTTCCCCTCCCCCCCCCCAAAAAAAATGCAGAGGCGGGGGTTCAAACCCCCAACCCTGAGTGGTTCAGGTCCTAGGAGCTCTTACTGGGTTTCGAAAGGCTCAAGTGGAAGGAGCAGATTCTGCCCTCTCAGCCCTTTCCTCCACAAATGTGACTATTTGCAGATCTCTGTCCAGAGAAAGTTCATTGCTCTTCCGTCCCAGACGTCATGCACAAGAAGCATCTCTGAATATTTCAGTGAACCAAATGGCAATGTGCCTTCTCTGTCCATGATGTGTATAAATTCATTCTCTGTCCATGATGTGTATAAATTCATGCCACAAAGTCTCACTCTTTGGTCTGGTGAAATGGATTTGAATCCACAAAAGCTAACATTAAAATACAGTAGTGCAGCATCGTCTTCTTCCATGATCAAACCCTGGACTGCCAAAATGAAGCCACTTTCTTGGCTTTGTTGTTGGCCAAACTCAAGTCCTTGTCGGTGCATGTTTCAGGCAGTCATCGGCAGACCAGTAAATGTGCCAATGAATTCTGTATCTCTCCACAGTCTTTAAGATGCCCAAACCTTTTTTTGTGTGTCATTTTTGCTTTGTTTACTCTCTGCTATTCTCTGGATCAAGGACACTTTGGTGGGACCCACCACATGCCCCTCCAGATGTGCGTCTAAAACAATCGGTCCCAGTTTATGGTAGATATGACAGAAACGGGTGCTTCCGGGCGCCAAAGTTCTCTGTGGCGCAGACGGGATCTTCATATTCCAAACAAATTGGAAGCTTGCTGGCCTTAGAGAGTTAGAGACTATTATTGTCCTGGGAAAGAATTTGTCGTTCAATGTGTTGGAATGCATTCCTCATACTGAGACTATATTGCTGTTCCGATGCTCCAAGATTTGGCCATATATTAATTAGCGCAGAGGCAAACATTTTTACAGAGTGATAAACATCTGCAGAAGGATCAGGTGGATTCCTTCTTTGTTAAGCTGAAGAGCAGTGGTGTTCTGTTAGCCTCTTGCATGCAGAACAAGAGCCTTGTGGAATCATGAAGACTAAACACGATTTGTTGGGCACAAGCTGTCATGGATTGCCACTCGCTCAATCAGCTGCATTGGGTGTGATCCGATGGGTTGCTCTAATTTATGGGACACTCAAATTGGAAGTCTTCAAGGTGTCATAAGAGACTTTCTTGTCGAATGCATACTTGACTGTTTTCTGCTTTGTTCCTGGGACTTGGTTTACCTGTGTTGGTTTATGGAATTAGTGTTGTTTAAAACCGAACCTATTGGTCTTACACCCTTCCCCTGTCATATCTTTAGACATTACTGGCAGATCAATACTGGCAGTTATCTCCTCTCCCGCTGCCCCACTTTAAGTTTGTACATCAGAGACAAATAACAGGGGAAGTCCCTTGAACATGTGTAGCTTCACATTTTAAAACTCCAGCTGCAAGATGGCTTTTGCTTCTGCTGCTCTTATACTAAACCCATTTAATTAGGATGAGCACCGTTGTGTGGTGAGAAAAGATAATGCGCTTTCAAAACCAGGATCGTCAAAGAAGGATTGGTACCCTAGTTCAGTGATGGTGAACCTTGGCACTCCAGGTGTTCTTGGACTCCTAGTCCCAAAAGCCCAAGCCTCTGTGAATCCACATGAATGGGTTTACTGCACGTACGCAGTAAGGAACGACCAGTAGCAACCAGAATCAATGCTGGCAGCCACTGGCATTCCCAAGCGTTGTTGCCACTCCCCTTCCCACCTTGCCTGGTGTGTTTTGGGATGGGTGGGAGAGTTTGTGGCCCATCTGTGGATGCAACAGAGGCTCAGTGGTCTTTCTAAAGCACAGTGAAAGACACTGGCTAAAGATGACAACATGCTAGAACTGAAGGGGGGGGGGGAGAGAAGAAGGCCAGAACATGCAAAGCCTTAATACTTGCAAATAGGTCAGCAGGTGGGCAGACAGGAAACTTTCCAATTGGTTACTTAGGGACAAACAATGTAAAACAACTTCCTTTAGTTTAGGCTAGTATTTCTGTCTCTAGGGTATTTGTGCTCACACCCATTGCATGGTGGGGGTTGCACTGCAATGCTCAACAAAACTGTCCTTCTGTTGGATGCAGGACTTGCCACCAGGGGGTCATCATGGCAACCCTAGTTTGTGCAAAGTTAGCCATTGATCGTATCTGTACATGGGCTGACGAAGAGACTGAGCAGCCAGGGGGAAAGGTTCCAGAGCATAGCTAGGAAGCAACCAGTTGTGGGCTGAATTGCATGCTGAAACTTTTGACCATATATTGTCAGTCTCTCCCCCCCCCCCCCCCCGCTGCTTGAACGCCTGGCTTAAGTGTCCTGGTTGATCTTCCCATCTGCTGAACAGCTGGCTCTCTCTGCAATCCCCGGTCCTCTCTCACTGTTTGCTCTCTTAGTTCTGGGGACAAGACTTTCCAGTCCCTGGAAGTTAAGGAATGGTTCCTTTAATGACAGGTTGATTGCGCATTAATGCTAGGGCCACCTTCACAACTGGTTTATTTTAAGTAGTATTTTCTTTTCTGCTTTGTGACATGTCAAGTGCCAGCTTGGGAAGGGGTCTCACAGAGGAAGCTTCCTGGTACAGGCTTGGATCAGGGCCAGAAAGAGTTATTTTTCAAAGTCCATACCAACCAGGTGGGAGCATTCTGGAAACCATAGTCCAAAAATAACATCTTAGTGTTTGGCCATTGGTATGTCAGGCTCGGCTCTGTGTTGTTTACACCAGTTGTTGTCAACCAGTGGGTACAGAGGTTGCCTGACCACGATTCAGAATTCTGTTTGTCTCACCGTGCCCACAAGTGTCGTGTGGGATGTAAAATACAGATGATAGTGAACCACTGATCTATGCCACCATTTGGTAGATCTGAGCAGTTCAAAGATTTGCTTGTGTAGTTGTTGTTGTTTTTAAACTAGCCCCCCTTTGTTCAACCAGTCAGAGTTTCATGCAGAAAGAGTGACTCAGTAAAGCAAAGGTACATCAGTCGTTGAGTTGCTCCAATTTAATGGTGGCAATGAATGTGTATAAGCCTGGCCAGGTTATCCTGCTAAGCTATTGGAATAGACCCTACTGCCAGTGACTCAACACAGAGTGTCAAGTGGCGGTGAACCAACCTGACCACCCTGAGGACTTATGGCCTTGGGTGGTGAAGTCCACAGGGCAGGAAGGGTGATGATGGTCCTCAAGTGGATTAAATGGTCCCACTTGAATCCATCTTGATGGAGGGCAGTAGCTTCATCAGTCCTGGTCTGGGGCTGAGGAGGACTTTGCTTACCAAAAGGACTCAGGACCAAAAAGTGACTCATGAAACTGGATCAGTGGTATGGAGTCATGCTGCGATGCGGAAATGAAATGAAAGGCTACTGCATTATATTCCCAGGACAGTCTTCATGGTTGATCACCATGAGGATCGCCAATATTCGGATTTGGATACAGCAGAACAACAAGAAGAATGAATGTGTTCCATGTTTTATCCTGAACTTTCCAGGAGGAGCTAGCCGTGGTGCTGAACCCTTTCCTGAAAACAGGTTAGGCACCCTCTTGTCCCCCTGAGCATTACAACATGTTGGCTACAGTTGCGCGCCTTCAGATGGGGCCCGTGCATTTTTGAGCAACATATGGCCAACAGGAAACAACGATTTCTGTAAGAACGCAACTTGCCTTCCACTGAGCTAAACCGCCACTGCCAATTGATGTTACGTTTGTAATTCCCTTCCATCTTGCAGCCACAGAGAATGTGCGATAGAAATCTGTGTTCGTTTGAGCCTGAGGATAACAGCTTTATTTGTTTATTTCTCAAGTTCCGCAAGCTTATATCCTTTCAGACAGACGGTAGTTGGAGATAATTCACAGATGTATTTTTGGGGTGTGTGTGGTGTGTGGCTGTAGAGAACGGCATGAGATTAGTTTGAAAATAAGAACGCTTTAGAAATGCTGCCTTTCCAAGTGGTTCAGGAATATCAGAAAAGAAAAACAATAACATAAAAACACTGCAGCACTTTAAAGACTAACTGCTATATTTTTACTGTGAGCTTTCGTGGATCAAGTCCACTTCTTCAGACAAAGAAGTAAAATTTCCCGGCATGGTTTATATATACCAGATACAGAGGTAAAGAGGTTGCAAGGTAAAGAGTAATCAAGCAAAATGACAGATAAGCATGCATATCAGTACAGTTTCCTACGGCTAGCAGTAACAAATGATGCAAGCGACAAATGGTGTCGCTTTAGCTAGGACTCAGGAGTAGAAGTCTGGCAACTGCAGCTTGGAAAAGTTCCTTTTGGGGGAAAAAATTGCAGCTCCCAGAATTCCCACTCAATTTAGCTGCACACCCAACCCAGACTATGATACGCTTTACTTTGTTCCTGGAGTTTGTACATATGGGACTTTCTTGGTTGCCCAAGAATCGTGTGAGCTCTTAAAAGACTGGAAGTGTTTTTATCTGGCATAAGAATTTTATTTGATTCAAAAGAGGCGAAGGCATCGTCATCCCAGCGCATATTCAGGAGATGCTCAGCAGGCAGGCAGGCCTGCCTCCACACCTGTAGATGCTCAAATTCTCCCACCTTTCCCAGCTCAAGTCCAAGACTTCCTCTGGTTCCTCCACATCTGGGCTGGGCTGGTTTGTGCTGCTGCTCTGTTGACTCTGGGAAACCAGAGAGGACATTTCTCCCCCCCACCCCACCCCCTAAACACAAGGCAGCTGGTGAACAGTGGTGGTGTCAGGAGGGTAAGCACATCGCCAGTTCCTTTGTGTCATGGCAGGGCTGTGAAGAGCACGGCTTGCAACCTGTTATGACCGGAAAGTGTTCCAGCTGTCTGCTCCCAGTTTCCTAGGAACGGTGGACAAGGTGGCGGAGAAGGCCGTGGATGTGTCGGGATACTGACCCGCCATCCAGTTCACGTCCTGACCGTTGGAAAGAGAGGCATGTCATTCAGAGGACAGGAGCCTGTGTCAAAAGCCAGGCGCATGGAGGGCGAGCCATGGCAAACCCCACAGCTTCAAAGATAGGAACTCCCCTGCAAACCACTGGTTGTACAAGAGGGTCCCGGTGGCTTAGTGGTTAGAACGCTGTGCTTGATGACCAGAAGGTTGGCAGTTCGAGACCTGAGTAATGCATGATGCAGTGAGCTCCTGTCATCTGTCCCGGCTCCTGCCAACCTAGCAGTTCCAAAGCAAGCATTTGCAAGTAGATAAATAGGTACCGCTTTAGCAGGAAAGGTAACAGTGTTCTGTGAATTTAGTCCTGCCTGCCACATGACCACGGAAAGGTATTCAGACGCAGACAGCACTGGCTCTTTGGCTGTAAGCAGAGATGAGCACTAGACACCGGAGTGCACGGAACGCTGTTTACCGTTCCCACCGGAGTGGTCCCTGTTGATCTACTTGCAATGTCTTGCTTTTGAACTCCTAGTTTGGCAGGAGCTGGGGCAGAAGACGGGAGCTCATTTCATCACACATCACTCAGGTCTCAAACTGCTGACCTGCCCACCTTCCAGTCATCATGTTCAGGGTCTTAGACACTAAGCCACCGCAGTCCGGATCATGACACTCTTGAGATGCAATGGAGAAGCACAGCGGGGGTGTGTGTGTGGGGGGGTGTGTGCCTGTGAAAAGTGGTTCCCTTCGCCTCGTCCTCTCCTTTTCCTTTCCTGGTGCTCCGGATTTGGCTCCATTTCCCTCTGCTGCTTCTTCTTCCCGGTTTCCCTCCCCCCCCCCCCACTTCCCTCCCCCCCATTTCACCCCCCTCCAACGGCTCCATCTGCTCACTTGGAACGCTTCCCACCGGGATGTGTGCAAGGAAAGAAGGGAGAATTACAGGAATCTAGCCCCGCCAAGAGCCAACCGTGTGAGAGGTCATTCAGCAACATGGGGATGTGCATGTGTGTGTGCCTGTGTGCACAACTCCTGGAAAGGACTCCCCTGCCCTGGGAAGCGAAAACTCCCTTCCTCCTCTCCCCCCCCCCCCCCCCCAATCTCATCCTGTCTAATCTGGAAGCCATATGGAGGCGCAGTGGCATTTTAACATAAAAGGTTTTGTGTCAATCTGTGATGCCATGTGGTTCCGAGCGCATCCACAAGCAGGGCATTTTGAGCCAGGGCCTAGAAAACAATGTCCCCACACCACACCACCCCCAACCCAGATGACAGCCCATGGGATTGTCGCTGGAGGCCTACAGAGCGGGGAATTCTGGGGACTGTATTCCAGGAAAGGCAACTTTTCCAAGTTCTGAGCAAGGGGCTGTTGATTTAATTTTTAATTTTTTTAAATTTAATTTTACCCTTTTATACTGCCCACTCAGGGCAGTTTACATAGTGGACAATAAATACAATATACAATAACATGATACAGTATACAGTATACAATAAGTACAATAATACAATATTCAATAACATACACTTAATACTGAAAGTCAAGATACAGTGATCCTTTCTTGGAAAGGCTACTGGCACACAGGAACGGTCCAGCTCATCCTAATTCCCAGAGGTTAAACATCATTGACGGACTAAGATGCCCTCTGGTTCCTAGGCCAGGAGGAGGAGGAGGAGGAGGAGAAGAAGATCTCCATTCCTGGAAGGCCCTTGAAACATCTCCACCCGCATCTAGTGTCTCTCTCTTTGCGTGTCCATGTCTTCTTGTGTGTACGTGTGGTGGCACTCAAAAGATGAAGGAGATGGAGCTGTTCTGGGACTTCCAGTGATCCACATGGGAGCATCATCATCTTCCTCTCAGGAGGAAGATGTTGCAAGACAAGAATCCTCCAGTCCTCAATGGTCCCCATGAGCCGTGACCCAACCAAGTAGCCTTGACCAGCTCTGTGTGCGCTGAAGAGCCCGGCCCACCACTCTTGTGGCTTTTCTCTTAGGATAAGGCCACCAAGGAGGTGGTAATAACCGGGGAAACCAAATCTCTGTGAGGAATGGTTGGGGAAAAGAAAGCAGAGAAGACAGCAGGGTCAACATCTTGGGCTGTCTGAAGAGATGTCATATGTGAGATGGAGCCAGCTTGTTTTCGGCTCATCCAGGGATGGCCAACCTTGGCACTCCAGGTGTTCTTGCACTTCAATTCCGGGAAGCCTAAGTCAACACATCTGCTTATTGGGGTTTCTGGGAGTCGAAGTTCAAGAACATCGGAAGTGCCCAAGGTGGCCATGACTGTGACCCATGGCTTCAAACTACCATTGAGTATTTTTTGAGTAAACAATAGGAAGGACTTTCAAGCAGGCAGGGCAGCTTGACATTGGAGATGATGGGTTTGTCCTTCTTTGACGAAGTGGACTTGATCCACAAAAAGCCAACGTTGAAATGTAACAGTCTGCAAAGTGCTACAACATTTTTTCCTATTATTCTCTGAAGTTCTTCTTTGAGTTTAACAAACAGAGATTGGATCGGAGATGCTTCGGTGGTGGATGTTCTTGTCATGGCCAAAGGTTGGAGCAGATGGCCTTTGGGGGAATCCTTCCAACTTTACTGTGCTGTAGTCTACCCTTGTGGCCACGGGTGCTCATCAACCACTCTGAGCAGGTGGGGTCTTAGTAGTACATATAGCCAGGTGTATCCAGTGTCACTCACCCAGGTGGAAAGGTGGGGTTGATGAGCTCCATAGCTACCTGGGGCTTCTCCTCTCTCGCACCTGGCTCATCCTTGGAGGACGAGAGGGTTGGGCTGAAAGGGCAGCAGGTGGAGAGAGAGAGAGAGAGAGCCTTGTGGTTCCATCATCTTCCATCATCTCCACATCCTTTCTTTGCGACACTTCTCCGGAGAGCTAAAAGCCATCCACGCATCCATCCATTATTAACCAGGCCTCTTCCCGACCACAGCCTACCACGGTGAATTGGTGAGAGCATAGAGGGAGGGGTTGGGCTTCCTTCTCTTGCGTGCGCGTTTTCCCATATTCCCATGCCGTCCTTGTTGCTGCCTGTGTGTAATTAACAGAGTAATTAAAAACAGGATGAGTTAATTGGTATTCATTTATGTGGCAGATGTTTTTAATTGAGATACGAAACAATTTACCTGTTTATATAAACAATGGTGAGGGAAGCTTATAAAACAGAAGAAGGGTCTCTCTCCCCCACCCCCACAACATAGCAGAATTTGAGTGATTTCTTGGATCCTCCCCATTAGGGATGAATCACATTTGGCAAAAGGTGTGCTTGTGTGTGTGTGTGTGGGGGGGTGTCATTGAAGGCAGGCAAGAGGTCAAGAGGTGGTGTTTGGCATTTCATCCTCACTTTTCTGCCAGTTTTGAAATTTTGGAAGTGGTCGCTGTGTTAGTCTGTGTTGTTTCAACCATGTATCAGAGAGTAAACGGAAGGGAAAGACCAAAAAAAATATGTTGTGGCGCTTTAGAAACTCACTGCTGACTTTTAATGTCTGAAGATGTTTACATGGACACATGGTAGGCATGTCTAGACACTGGAGCAGGGCTGTAGCCAAGATTCTAGATTTTGGGGAAGGGCAACAAAAATTTCAGAAGGGCCAACGATGTCACACTCACATCTATAACATTGGCATCCCAGGGTGGGTGGGTGGGTGGGGGTTGTTAGCTCAGGAGGGTTTTCGCCCCCAGCCCCCCTGGCTGCGGCCCTGCACTGGAGTGCACGGAACACTGATTACTTTCCCACTGAAGTGGTCCCTATTTATCTACTTGCAATTTCTTGCTTTTGAGCCTCTGGCCCCATCTGAAAGTCTTGGTCTTGGGGGGAATGAGTCTGTCTTTTGTGTCTGGACGTGAGGTTTGTGCCTGTGGACTTTGGGAGGGTTTCCTCACCAAGGCAGGCTCTTGGCTTCCGCCTCAGGTGGAGAGTGATGCCCGGCTTTTCCTGGACTCGCCGCCAGGCCCGTGCTGGCCATTTGGGACACAGGGACATGTCCCGGTGCGCCCCAGTGACTGGCGCCCCAAGAGGTGGGCAGAAGTATGTCACCTAGTGGCTGCAATCCATGATGTCATGCACTACCCCCCATAGGCACCACCCTCTCCCTCCTTGTCCAGCGCCCTTTTAGTGTAGCCAGCACACCCCTGCTTGCTGCCTGCAGCAGATAAGAAACCCCAGGCTGAGCCATTTGGCCAGTGGTGGAGAGAGGCGTTGGCAGGCTGCCGGCCAAAGACCAGATGGCCGGGAACCCAGCTGCCAGGAGGACCGGCTGGTCTCAGGTGGGCCGAGACCTTGAATGGTCCCAGGAAGGCTTGGCGTTGCATGCTAATGAAGATGGAAGAGGAGAGAGAGAGAGAGAGGCGTCCTTGCTCCTTAACACCACCCGCATGGCTTTCCAGTTTGCCAGAGCACTGAATCACTCCTGTCAAACTGTGTGCCAGTGTTGGGATGTTGGAGAAAATCTGATCATCATCACTTGGCAGTTTCCAAATTCCCTTTGGAAGGGAGAGAGTGTAAGATGGACCGTCTTTTCTTCCTTCCCTATCCTGTTCTTTGAGGGAGTAAGACTCTTCTATCTATCTATCTATCTATCTATCTATCTATCTATCTATCTATCTATCTATCTATCTATTTAATCACATTTTTACTGCCACCCTCTCGCCAAAGCAACTCAGGGCAGCTTTCACGTATAAAAACACCACAATTAAAAACTCTACAGAACAATAGGATAAAAGACGTTAAAATATTAAATTGTTAAAATAATTTTTAAAAAATCTTCTTCTTCAAGTGCCGTATCCGATTCTGAATACTGGTGATCCTCATGGCCATCAGCATGAAGATTGTCCCAAGAACAATCTATATTACAGTTGGCCTTCCATTGGCCTTCTGCATCGCAGTGTGACACCCATTGTACCACTGATCCTTCCAGTTCCACGAGTCACTTTCTGGTCCTGAGCCATTTTGGCACGCAAAGTCCTCTTCATCATCATCCCCAGGCCAGGAGGGATGAAGCTGCTGCCCTCCATCAAAGATGGACTCAAGTGGGACCATTTAATCCACTTGGGGACCCTCACCCTTCCTTCCTGTGGACTTTGCCACCCTGGGTGGCGCAGTGGTTAAAGTGCTTTACTGCAACCAAAAGGTTGTGAGTCTGATCCTGGCCAGGGCTCAAGTTTGATTCAGCCTTAGGATGGTCAGGTTAATTAACTACCGCATGACGACTGGCATTGAGTCGCTGGCAGTAGGGTCTACTCTATGACCATAGCAGGATAACCTGGCCACAGTGGTTAATGAGAATGGATGAGCATGTCCAGCTTTACTAAGTTAGGGCTCTCTTTCATGCCTCTCTTTTGCAACAACAATGACCACCCATGGCCAGCCTGTGGACCCTGGATTTGGAGAGGCCTGAGCAGACATATCAAGACCTCTTTCTCACTCCCCTCCCTGTCCTGCCTTTCTCCCTCCCCGTCCACTTCTCCGCCATCCTCTGGCTTGGTCCGTGGTCTGCTGTTCATCTCCAGTTTGCCGCCAGCGCTGAGCGAGCATGGCTCCACCTAAACACGATCCAGATGGAGCCGCCGGGTCCCTGGTGAACTTCTCCGGGAGTTGTTCTTGGCCCGGCTGGCACCCGCAGCTGAAGAGCAGGAATGCACCCCAGACTTTATTTGGAAGGAGGAGGGCGGCAACATCTGGATCTCATTTCAGGTGGACGACAGGAAGGGGAGGGGGAAGAGGGTGAGAAGATTTTGTGCATTTGACCTGTTTAACTCTTACCTCCTCGCCAGCCCTTTCCTCATGCAGAAGGTCAAGAAAGACGGGGGGGGGGGGGGGGGGCGGATTCAGGAGAAGTCCTTTCGGTTACCTTTTGGGACCACAAAAAAATTGGTTGAATGGCTGGCTGGGTGGATGGGTGGGTAGATGGGTGGGTGGGTGGGCTCTTCCATGGGACAAATAATACTAGTGAGAGCCGGGATTGTAAATTTAAAGGTTTCCCTTGCTCGAAAGCCAGTCGTATCTGACTCTAGAGTTCAGTGCTCATCACTGTTTCAAAGCCGAAGAGCCAGCGCTGTCTGCTTCTGCATATGTTTCCATGGTCATGTGGCAGGCATGACTAGACACCGGAGTGCACGGAATGCTGTTGCCTTCCCACCAAAGTGGTCCCTATGTATCTACTTGCAATATGTCTTGCTTTCGAACTGCTAGGTTGGCAGGAGCTGGGACAAAGACGGGAGCTCATTCTGTCCTGCAGTACTCAGGAATCGAACTGCTGACCTTCCACCTCCCAGTCAGCGTCTTCTTAGCCACTTGAGCCACTGCAGTCCCTTATACTGTAGAGTAAAACATTTTAAGTTTCTAGTTGTGTAAGTGTGACATTGTTGCCGCTCTGGAAATTTTTGTTGCCCCTCCTGAAAACTTGTATATTGTTGATCTCTTTATGCTGGACTGCTTATGGTGGGTCCCTAAGCATGAGGGTTTATCTCGTCATTCCTTGTTATCTGGCATGTGTTTGCTCTACAAATTGATCCCAAATTGTGGGGCAGAGAGAGACGGAATTTGATATTTGATGCAGCGCTGTGGGGGGAAAGCATGTGTGGTGAGATTGATTAAAAGATTCCTAAGAGTTTGATTTCCCCCCCCCATTAGTTAGCAAAATATAAGATGGGAAAAGTTGGAAGTTGTGGAGAGTTTAACCCAGTCTCATCAAAACTGGTATTTGTGAAGTAAGAGTCACTCTAGAAGTACTTTAAAGTTTAAAAAAAGTATTTTTACTCACAATTACTATCTGTACAGGTTGGCCCGTAAAGAGAGTAGGCCTCTGCTGGGGGAGGGAAGAAGCGTTCCCATTGGACTGCTGGGCAGAGGAGCGGGTGAACTCTGTGCTGGGAGGAGGGAGGGACCGCTCCCATTGGACTGCTGGGCAAGGGGCGGGACGTGTGCCCACAGAGAGGACGGGTAGGGACTTAACGGAGTTAAGCCAGCAGGTGTTTGTGTGTGAGCTTAAAGAAGCAGCTTATATTCCACCTTCTCAAAGTAAATTTAGTGGCAAAAGACAATCATTTTAGGCTGTCATCCACACTCCAATCCCCAGTGTTAGCACATGCAAAATTACTAATTTTGCAATAGAAACATGCCAAGTTGCCAGTCCTTGTGGCTTGAAAACATATGGGCAATGCTAAACTGAGCTGGGTTTCTAGAGATCAGGGCTTGAAGTCCCAAACTCCTCAGCAAAGTTCCTTACTCCTTACTCTAAGTAGCAGAAGAAGGGAGGACAGACCCGCAAGAATTCACAATTCTTGTAGGCCAAAGAAGAGAAAAGACGGAAGGTGGAAGAGAAACACGGACCTCTGATGCCCAGAGAGGGGCGGCAGCAGTGTGTGACTTGCCATGCATGATGCAAAGTGGAGAAATAAATGTCCTACTCCTCCTTCTTCTGCCGTATCCCATTCCAAATAGAGGCGATCCTCATGGCAATCAGCCATGAAGACTGTCCTGGGAATATGACGCAGTGGCCTTTTATCTACCTTCCTCATCGCAGCATGACCCCATAGTACCACTGATCCAGTTCCAGAAGTCACTTTCTGGTCCTGAGCCCTTTTGGCACGCAAAGTCCTCCTCAGCCCCAGGCCAGGATGGATGAAGCTGCTGCCCTCCATCAAGATGGATTCAAGTGGGGTTTCATCCACTTGGGGTCCATCACCCTTGATGTGGACTTCACACCACCCAAGACCATCAGTCCTCAGGGTGGCCAGGTTAGTGAACCACCGCCTGATGATCATTGTTGAGTCACCGGCAGTAGGGACTACTCGATAGCAGGATCACCTGTCCACCATCATAATTTAAGAGAGCCACCCAAGTTCTGCAATGGAGGGAATGATAGGTCCGAAATGCTGCTAAGCCTCAAGCGCTCACGGTCTCTTCCAAAGGAAGCCACACCAGGCTGGCGTTTCCTCACTTACGTGCTTTGTGGGGTCGTGGAGAGTACGAGAAAACAACCCTCAGGGAACGTGTAGCATGGGAACGTGTTCTCCTGCATGACGGCTGCACAAAGGTATGAGACAGAGAGACCCTTTGTGCGCCGAGAAGCACCGCGTGAAGGAGCGCCGTGGCTGAGCTGGGAATCGGCAGAGCCACAGGGTCAAAGATGAGGACCCTCCTCTAGCCAGAGGGCCGGATTGGGTTTCAGGGACATTCTTGGCCAGGGGCGGACGACACATTCCACTGGTGATGAGCAGAGCCAGATGGATCAGGATGGGATCAAAAATACTTGTAGGTTCAAATTTAAAGCACTAACTGCTAGCAGCTATAAAGAGCCCTGGTGGTGCAAGGGTTAAAGTGTTGTGCTGCCGCCAAAAAGGGTTGCGGGTTCGATCCTGGACAGGGCTCAAGGTTGACTCAGCCTCTGACATCCCTTTTAACCAGGGATTCTCAACCTGCAGTCCACGGGCCAGATGCAGCCTGCGGCACCATTTCACGTGGCCCACCACCACCTCCACCACACCAGTGGAAGTGGTGGAGGAAGGGCAAAATGGCCATCCAGCCCCTGACCCTGTCTGACGGAGCATGACCCATCCCCTGGCTTTAAAAGGTGGAGACCTCCTGCTTTTAAGGATTGGCAACTTTCTGGGTTGGGTTTTGAGATTCTCCCCGGCATGTTGGGGGCAAAATGCTAATTAACTTGCGACCCGCCCAGAGAGTGCCCTAAGCACTATGGAGTGGGTACGGCAGGGAGGGCCAACCTCGTCCCTCCAGGTGTTCTTGGACTTCAATTCCCAGAAGCCCAAGTCAGCACTCCTGTTGATCAGGGCTTCTGGGAATTGAAGTTCAAGAACATCTGGAGCACCAAGGTTGGCCATCCCTGCGGTAAGGTTAACGCTCAAAGTCTCCCTTGCTCGAAAGCCAGTTGTGTCTGACTCTAGGGTCTGTGTTTGCAGATGTTTCTGAGGAAATGTGGCAGGCATGGGTAGATACCAGAGCACACAGAACGCTGTTACCTTCCCACTCAAAGTGGTACTTCTTTATTGACTTGCAATTTCTTGCTTTCGAATGGCTAGCTTGGCAGGAGCTAGGACAGGCGACAGGAGCTCACTCCTTCCCGCACCACTCGGGTCTCGGGTCTGGTTGCCCGTTGCCCTCTTGGCTGTGACTCAGGGGGGAAGGAGTTTTGGCCAGGCCAGCGCTGGGCTCGCTCTCAGCTGCTCTTTGGCTGTGTGCTGTCACTTGGGAGGGCATTTATAAATACAGCAGGAAGTGTGTAGGGGAGGTTGGCAGCCTCACACCGTGTCAGCCTCCCGATGGTCGCAGGAATGCTGTCATCGGTCGGAGTGATGCGCAGTATTTCACATGATGCTTCGCACCCCTCAACACTTCCAAAAACAGCACAAGGTGGGAAACTGTGTTGGACCAGACAGGCTCCCTGCTGTGAGTAAACAGGCTCTGATCCCCAGACAGACTCTGCAGGGAGAGAGTTCATAAATGCTTTGTCTTGGGGCATCAGAGCATGTGCAGAGGGCACCTCTTGTCGCAAAGCTCTATGCCAATGATGGTGAACCTTGGCACTCCAGGTGTTGTTGGACTTCAATTCCCAGAAGCCCATGCCTCTATGAATCCACACAAATGGGTTTACTGTGCATGTTCTTCGACTTCAATTCCCAGCAGTCCAAGCCTCTGTGAATCCACACGAATGGGTTTACTGAACTTGAAGTGCTTACTGCATACTGCAGTAAACCCATTCATGTGGATTCACGGAGACTTGGGCTGCTGGGAACTGAAGTCCCAGAACACCTGGAGTGCCAAGGTTCGCCATCGCGGCTCTAGATTTTAGAAGGAGGGAAATACTGGGTGTAAAGTGATGGGTGTAAAGCCCTTGTCTCTTGGGTCCTGGAGATGATTCTAGACGCACCGCTGCTGCCAGTCAGAGCAAGCAGTACGGGACTAGGCTAGGCAGGCAAGTTGTCCAGCCTTGGCAGATTTCTGTATTCTCAAAACAGGTTCCTATGTTTTCTGACCTACAGTTTCACCCTTTTTGAAACAGCCACAGTTCTGCAAATGCTCCAGGAACCATTGTTCCTTTCGTGAGCATTGCTTCAGCTTGGAAAGAAAGAAACACGCAGCTGGCAGGAAAGTTTATGTTTATGTGAATCCACATGAATGGGTTTACTGCACATGTCCTTGGGCTTCAATTCCCAGAAGCCCAAGTCTCTGTGAATCTGAAATGGGGAGCTGGCCTCCGATTCTGGTTGAGAGGTGTGGCGATGGGGATGTTTTTTCTGGGCAGTTGGCCTTAGCAAGCGAGAGGGAAGGCCAGGAAGCATCTTTAATGGGTTCAGGAGCTCACGCTTAAAACAGATAGATGCAGGGGCTGGGGCTGGTGGCGGGCAGGCGAGGGACCCATTAGGCAAAGACAAACGAAGGAGGAGAAAAATATGATTTCCACCTCATCGCTACAAAAGGGCAAAGGTTTCCTGTTAGCTGCAAATTGCCACAATTCTGGCTTCAGCTTCTTGAGATGTGCAAGGGCATGGCTGGATATTTCTGGACATGGCTTCTCAGAAACTGCCCTGACCCGGGGTGGGAGATCTCGCGCATTACAGCCCGGACGTGTAACATTTCCCCAGCTCTGTTGGCTGACTTCACTTTCCACAGGAGTTTTGAATTATCGCAGTAGACGGCAGGCTCGGCCGGGCTGGCTAGTGAACCATTCATTCTTTGACTGGAATCAGTGGTGAAAGTTGAACAAAGCCACTGTTCATGGGTGCCACAAGGTCTTTCACAGATTCAGGTTTAAGGTGCTTGGTGTCTTCAAGTGGAACGACACCTCCATGTGCCAAACAGAAGCATGACATGCTGGGGGTTGACTTAAAAAAACACCCTGCCTTGGTGCTTGAGATCTAAAATAATTGTTTTAGATTCTTCTTCTCAAAGTAGGACGTCATCATCGCTGACATCAGGAGTTCTCAACCTTTTTAAGCCGGGGGCCAGGTCACGTTCCCTCAGACAGCTTCAGGGGTCGGATGGCCATTTTGCCCTTCCTCCACCACATGGCACTTCCGTGTGGTGGAGGCAGGGCTGCCATGGGGGGGGGGGGACATCAGGACTCCCATCCTGGGCCCGGAGATGATTGGGGGCCTGGCGCTGCCAGGAAACCACTGATGTGTGCATGCGCAAACAAACCATGCATGCACAGAAAACCACAGGGGTGTGGCAGCACCGGGAAACCACTGATGTATGCATGCGCAAACAAACCACGCATGCGCAGGAAACCACAGGGGCATGGCCAAAATGGAGGGGGGGGGCTGGAAATTTCTGGTGCCGGCCCTGGGTGGAGGGAATGAGGGGCACATGAAATAGTGCTGCAGGCTGCATCTGGCCCTTGGGCCGCAGGTTGAGAATCCCTGGCTTAGAGAATCCATTGGTTCATTTACTGGTTGGCCGATGGCTGCCGGAAACATGTACCAATGAGGACTTGGTTTTGGCCAACGACAAAAGCCAAGAAAGTGGCTTCGTTTTGGGCAGTCCAAAGGTTGATCTGGACACGACAGAAGAAGAACACGATAGTTAGATTGGTTTCGGGTGCAGCCACTCTAAAATGGGATTTTGTCTCCAAAAGAAACTCCCGGGTTCTTTAGCCAAGATTACCCTTCCTATTATTCCCACACACACCCTTCTTGTTTTGACCTTGGATGATCAACTGTATGATGCTTCACTCTTTTATTCCATGGTCACTGGAGTTTAGAGTTTTGTGCATTTCATGGGTTGTACACAGTGATGGGACTCAGTTAGTTTTACTACCTATTCCATGGACGTGGCATGGTGGGCATGGCCAGTGGAAAAGCCCTGTGTTATTTTACAATGTGGATGGACGGGGCCAGCCAGAATCTCTGCTACCGGTTCTGGCCAACTGGGCCACACCTGCTGAATCCCACCACTGGTTGTACGGTTACTTGACTTTTGCAGGGATTCTGTTATCTTTCCTCCCACTGTTACACAGCAACCTAATAGTGGGCATGGAGAAGCCTGCAGTGCCTCAAGTGGTAAAGATGCTGACTGGAAGGTGGCAGGTCAGTAGTTCGATACCCGAGTACTGCATGACGAAATGAGCTCCCGTTGTCTTTGCCCCAGCTCCTGCCAACCTAGCAGTTTGAACGCAAGAAATTGCAAGTAGATAAATAGGGGCCACTTTGGTGGGAAATTAAACAATGTTCTGTGCACTCTGGTGTCTAGGCATGTCTGCCACATGTCAATGGAAACATCTGCAGACATAACAGTCCTGTCTCTTCGGCTATAAACAGAGATGAACACTGAATCCTATAGTGGGATACAACTAGCTTTCAAGCAAGGGTGACTATCTATCTATCTATCTATCTATCTATCTATCTATCTATCTATCTATCTATCTATCTATCTATCTATCTATCTATCTATCTATCTAATTTGTATAGCCACCCAACTTGAAATGACTCTGGGCCCGGAGATGAGTTTCACAACATTAAAACCAAGATAACAGCCTAAAGCATTAAAAACCCATAAAAACCCCAATTTAAAAATGCTACTAGGAGCCTTGACTCTTGAGTCCCTTTCTCACCTGCAAAAGGGCCAGTTGGAGCCACGCTCAGGCTTGGACCAAGGGCATTCTTGACGCCCATGGGCACTCAAAGGAGTGGAGCAACACATGTTTTCTTCTTCTGGGGGGGGGGGGTATTCTCAGCCGCCCCCCCCAGAGTGGGTGGGTCCAGTTTTGCATTTGAGCTCTCCTGCCACAAGAAATGTCTCAGTGCACTTTGAGCATGGCTCCCTGCATGGATTTTCTGGGTGCCCAGCACCCCCCCCCCACACACACACACACACACTTTCCATGCACTTAGGTCCCTCTCTAGTTGAACTTGCTGGGATAACCCCAGGAAACACCAAACACTGGCTCATGCCACAACTTTCTTTATACCTTCCGCTGATCTCTCCCGAGTGTGAGGTTCACTTCCTTGTGCATCAGTTGTCACGGGGCAAGAATGTGCCATTGCTCATTACAGGTGGGCTGGGTGGCAGCCAGGCTGCTCCAAAGCGTTGGCAGCTGAGCTTTATGGGGCAACATCACCTCCTGGAGATGCTCTGCCTGACCTCTAAGTGGGGAGCTTTCCTTCCATGGTTCCCATTTTGGCACTGCCACGGCCAGCCCTTTTGACGGACCACTGCAGCTGCTTGTACACTTGTGCTCAGCCATCAAACTCAAACATATCCTCTCTCACTGAGCATATACACATGGGAGGGGGAGCTTGGCAGCAACCTCAAAACCCTGTGGCAGGTGCTTCGGCTGAGACTTGGAAGCTGCTCCTGTGGATAGGATGGACTCTGGTATCTCCCTCCCTTTCCCCCAGGGACCGAAGGCCTTCAAGAGTCCCCTTCAGTCTATGTTGGAACGTAACCTCCGAGACTTCCAAAGACGTGGCTGGTGAAGCCTTTTGGCCTCCAGGGACCAGACATGCAAGTCAAAACCTGCACATTGACATACAAATCCTAAAACCAGACAAGCTCCTTGCTTTGACAGCCAGGCCTATTCCAGCAATTAAAAGGATCTCCCCGTCCAATACTGCAAAGACTTCCTTCCTTGGCTGTGGGGGTCATCTGGGTGCCTTTGAAGGGGGGGACAACAATGCTAATGTCAGGTGGGGTAAACAGGTTCCTAAGTAATTTGGAGCTTACCCAAGTGGCATCATTGGGAGATTCAAGATGCTAGGCCAGGTGACCCCCCACCTTGGTTGGCTCTAGCTTTGGAGACCTTAGCGTTTACTTGGTGGTGGGTTTGCTTGCTTGCTTAGGTAAGTGAATGAGTGGTTGGTTGGTTGGTTGGTTAAGTGAATGAGTCATTGGTTGGTTGGTTGGTTGGTTGGTTGGTTGGCTGGCTGATTGATTGCTTGCTTGGTTCCTTGGTTGATTGGTTGAGCAAGTGAATGAGTGGTTGGTTGGTTGGTCAGTTGGTTGCTTGGTTGGATAAGTGAATGAGTCATTGGTTGGTTGGTTGGTTGGTTGGTTGGCTGATTGCTTGCTTGCTTGGTTCCTTGGTTGATTGGTTGGGCAAGTGTCTGAGTGGTTGGTTGGTTGGTTGGTTGGTTGATTGATTGATTGATTGATTGGCTGGTTGGTTGGTTGGTTGGTTGGATAAGTGAATGAGTGGTTGGTTGGTTGTGCAGCAGGATTCCTAAAATGATGTGCCATCACATAAATTAAAGCATTTTTTTAAAGTTTGTTGAAACCCATTTTAAAAGCAGAGCTGTTGTTGTTTTAATAAAGCCGATATTCTTTTTTTTTTAAAAAAAACCAGATTAAAACCAATTCGAAAGGGGAATTTTGAAACCAGTCTTAATGACTAAAGACCAGATGGCATGATGCAATTTCAGTTGCCTCCTGGAGGCACATTAACAACCAAGCCATCTCGTACGAAGAAGGTGTCATCCATTCCGCCTGTCTTTCTTCTGAGCTTCCCTCACAAGGGTGTCTTTCTTCTTTGGTCGTGAGTGAAGGTCTGAGCTAGTCGTCCTCATGGTTCGCTCTCTTTCTCTCTCTCTCCCACCCCCCTTTCCATCTCCCCACCACCACCCTTGCATAGGTAGTAGAGAGGCTAAGGCTGCAGCAAAAATGCCCGACTCTCCAGCGGATGTGAAGACGCCGTCCCAGTCCACCCCACCGAATATGCCACCGCCATCACCGGCTGCCACCCAGGGAACAACACGCCACCCCACCTACATGCCAAACCCTAGTAAGTAGCTATGTGGGCACAAAACTCTGGGATGGGGTCATCAAGGGGGTGGAGGCATCCGGGGTGGGGTGGGGTGGGGTTTGCAGAGGGACACGGGCATGCATGAAGGCTTTTGAAGGGCATCATGGAAAGGTCACTCAGGGGGAAGGGAAGCGGCCTTTGCCCCTCTGGTCCTGAGCTGTTCAGGTGATGCCCACCTTTTTCTCTGGAACTCGAACACTTTTGCTGGCTTCAGGTGTGAAGCCCTCCCTGTTTGATCATGTTACCTGGACAGCCCGGAAGGTGCCACCTCTCTCTCCTCTGGGCCAGGGGGATGGTTCAAGAAATGGCTACCATGTGGCGGTCTCCTAAAATTGGGCAGGAGAGTTGGGTGGGAGATGCCAGAGCTTCAAAGCTTAGCATCCATTGGACTGGCACTCCCAGAGTCCAGGTGATGGCCCTGGTTGTCCACACAAGCGACTCTGCCTTGCTTTGTGGTTGGGGTCCAGTCAGGGTTCTCCGTCAGGGTCCGAGAGTGAAGGTCCTGCTGAAAGACCCCCAAGAGAGGAAAGCCAAGGATAAAGAAGCTCCTCCTTGGCGGCATGTCAAGCACCAACGAACTCTTTAGGCTGCAGCACAGCATCACAACATCTGGCAGCCTCCAGCTGTTCTTGGATTGCCTACCTGCCTGCCTGCCAGCCAGCCAGCCATGTGTGAGCCTGTCTATTCCCTGCTACCCCCTTTCCTGGCAAGGGTGGATTTGGTTCTGCAAAAATGGTGGTTCGCCTTTCACACGGGCCGTCGGCTCCATATCCCCATTCAAGCCTCTCTCCTTCCCCAAAACTGGCCGTGCGCTTTTCACCTTGTGTGTGAGCAGAGTTTTGCTTCTGCTCATGACTTAGTGTCCAAGACTGCAGTTGGAGACCCGAGTGCTGCATGACGGAGTGAGCTCCCGTCGTCTCTGCCCCAGCTCCTGCCAACATAGCAGTTCTAAATTGTAAGACATTGCCAGTAGAAAAATAGGTGCCACTTCGGTGAGAAGGTAAACAGCGTCCTGTGCACTCCGGTGTCTAGTCATGCCTGCCACTTGACCATGGAAACGTCTGCAGATGCAGACAGCGCTGGTTCTTTGGCTGTAAACAGGGAGGAGCACTGAACCTTACAGTTGGATACAACTGGCTTTCCAGCAAGGGAGACCTTTTGCTCTCTGGTGGCCACAGAAGAGCCCTGGATCCTGCTTCATCACCCAGGCCTGGCTCAGCATTGGTCCAGGTTCAGAAGCCGGACCTGGTACCTGTTTCAATCTGCACCACCTGGCTCTTTTCTTCCATCCTGGCTGGGCTCTTCCGGTTGTCCCTGGCCCCAAAGCCGCTCCGGATGCCCAGGTGGGTGGGTGGGCTTGGATGGCATCCACCTCCACTCTCGCTGGCGCTTCTCAACCCTTGTCAGGGCCGCCGTCACTGCCTCCCATATGGGCTGTGCCATATGGCAGAACAAGCGGAGCGCCTGCCGGGAAGTAAAATCTGTCCTCCTCCCCCCCTCCAGTTTTTTCACCACCTCGTGGGAAGCATCTCGCTTCTTAAGCGGCTATGCCAGCTCACATTGAGTAAGACCAAGGCGGCAAATCTTTCCTGGGGAGGCAGAGCGAGAGAGACTAGTAAGAGAAAGAGCCGGATGACGCGGAGCTCAGGGTGGAAAAGACTGAAGTCCAAAATGAGAAATGCTGAGGCCAAAACGCTGCAGGCTCTCTCAAAGTGTCGCTGCAGTTGTGGTTGTCAGGACTTTCACAAGTCCCATGCTCCCCAGTGTCAGGATTTATTCTGCGTTGAAAGGGTTTTTGCTGGAGAAACTCCACTCTGGCGAGGCCCGAATGAGGCTCCTTTCGTGTCCCCAAGATCTTTTTCCCACTGAAGTGGTCCCTGTTTATCTACTTGCAATTTCTGCTTTTTGAACTGCTAGGTTGGCAGGAGCTGGGGCAGAGATGGGCACCCAATCCGTCATGCAGTACCCGGGTCTCGAACTGCCGACTTGCCGTCCTTCCTGCTAACAAGGCGAGCATCATAACCACTGGGCCACCGCAGCTAGTGATGTATGCTGGGAGTTGCAGTCCAAAGATGTAACACTTTTGAACTCTGGGGAAGGAAGCTAATGGATTAGGGCGGTAGATAAATCTAAATAAATGAATGAATGAATGAATGAATGAATAATGGCCACCCAGGTTCATTTGAAATGTGTTACTGGAAGGGAGCTTTGCACAGACCCTGGACATCCAGAAAGACAGACAAGGAAGTCCTAAAGCAACGCAAAGCCGCACTATTTCTGGAAGCAGAAAGTGACAACACAGAGGCTGTTCTACTTTGGGCACGTCATGAGAAGGCAAGATTTGCTGGGGGTGTGGTGGTGTGGAGACAATAATGCTGGGAAAGTTTGAAGGCTGCAGGGAAAGAGGAAGTCCAAATGTGAGATGGAATAACTCCCTAAAGGAAACCACGGGTTTGATTTTGCAAGAGCTGAGCAGAGCTGTTGAGGATGGGGCATTTGGGAGATCTCTCATTCCTCAGTCCTGGGCCACTAGGCAGCATGGAATAACCACAAGATTTTGCTGCTGCCGTCTCATTTTCAAAGGCACACACACGCGCACACACACTGCAGTGTGGCTGTGTGTATGCATTTAAAGCGCTTAGAGGTTCGAGAAGGGAGGCGGATGGGAAGCTGTGACTTTTGCACTTAATTCGAGTGGATATGAGCAAACAGCTGGTGTTGTTGCTCTCCAAGCTGGGCTAAGACGGTCAGCCTAAACCAGCCACCACCTGGCTCTAGGATTTACCAGCCGGGGCATGTGTGTGTGTGTTTGTGTGTGTGCGCGTTAGGGACTTTGCCTTGGACTGACTCAGATCCTTCAATCCAACCGCAAAGTTCTCAATGCAGCCGTTATGTTGGAGACCGCACAGATGTGCAGCAAAACAGAGTGGAATCGATTGTCCACTGGATCCTTCCCAGATCATTTGGGTGGAAGCTGCTATGTGGAGAGATCTCTCTGTGTCATCTTGACCCCAGTGTATAAATGTGGGGTGGGCAGACCAGGTCACTTGAAGATACAATGGAAAGCAAGGCTGGAAATTGCCTAATAATGAGCCTCTAAAGGAGGGGTGCCCAAACTTTTCGGGCCGTGGGCCGGTGATGGGGTTCCATGGGCCGGTCGTGTGGTTCCCCCCACTGGAAGCGGAAGTAAAACGCACCTTGCAATCTATTTTGCAACAGGATGAGCTAGATTTTTAAGCTGCCAGTTTCTCCGCTTAAACCAGGGGTGTCCAAACTTCAGCCCACAGGCCAGATCCGCCCCCCCCCCCGATGCCAATTCATCCAGACCACGCTGCCCTCATCCCTCCTGAAAGCACGCATGGACACGTTTTACTTCTGCTTCTGAGAGCAACTGGGTGGCACAGGCCGGATGAATTAGTGTTGGGGGCCGGATCTGGCCATAGTTTGGGCACCCCTGTTATAAAGCATCGTTGCCCGTAGGCAAACACTCGAAGGTTCAGCACCACCTCCTAACCATAGCTGAAGGGAATCACCTGGCAAAATGGTTCACTGAACAAAGCCAAGCAGATCTGGGGAAAGAAAAGGAAATATTGCATTTGCAAACTGAATTGAATGTTGCGCAGCATAGATTTTCTTTCTTGTGGTGGGGGAACATTTGTGTGGTATCCAGTGCAGAGGGCTGGTTTTGCATAAGTGGTTCACAATCGACCGTCCTTCTCGACTTTCCTTTCTTCATTCTGAACCGAGCGTAGATCTGCCGAACCCGCAATTAGTGTTCCTGGGGCTAGTCTTGAGCAAGTGGACCTTAGACCAGTGATGGTGAACCTTGGCACTCCAGCTGTTCTTGGACTTCAATTCCCAGAAGCCCAAGTCCCTGTGAATCCTCATGGATGGGTCTACTGCATTGCCAGGGACTTGGGCTTCTGGGAATCGGAGTCCAAGAAAACCTGGAGTGCCCGTAAACCCATTTGTGTGGATTCACAGAGACTTGAGCTTCTGGGAATTGAAGTCCAAGAACAGCTGGAGTGCCAAGATTCGCCATCATGGCCCTAGACTACAGCCTTAGGTTGACATAGTCTACAGTCTTCCTGGGCACTGAACAGCCACCGAAAACACTCCAAAAGCGGAGGAACGTTTTTGCGTTCTGTTCCATCGCTTTGACACATGGAAAGCGCAACTCAACTTTCTCAGCAAGAGGTAGATGCCAAGGTCGAGCCATTGGCCACCTGGCTGCGGGCAAAGGGAGGCATCTTATGCTGGCCCAAGATAGCAACACATGTGCACACACACACGCAGGCCCACAGAGAGGGGAAACGTGCCTTGCCGCCCCTGGTCTCTCCTGATAGCAGTATGTTTTATTTTGCTTGCAGATCGCGAAGCCGGGCCGCCGATGTTTCTGCCCCGCGGCCGTTTTCATGGCTGCTTGAAATGGTCGATGGTGTGCCTCTGTAAGTAAGATGAAACGTGCCGGTCAGTGAGAGAGACCTGGAGGCTCCCAGCTGAGCTCCACTTATTCCCAGAGAAAGCTGGGAAATGGGGTGGGTGGGGAAGGAAGGACAGAGAAAGGGAGGGAGGGATGGGGGTCCCAGGTCGGAGACACACACACACACACAGTGTTCCCAGAGATCCCAAAGCCAACACCTGAGGCCAGGGAGTGGGCCCTTGTGATGACGTTACTGGAGGGCACAGGTGATGCCACAGAGGCCAGGCAGGCATGGGTGGAAAGGGGAGCAGGCAATCCATGCCACGCCTGCCAATGGGCAAAGTCCCTTACCTAACTGGGTTTCCAGTTAGTCGGGGTAACCAAAATCCTCATTTAGGTGAGCCTGTACTTTCCTTGTTTCTTTCTGGGGGTCCTTTAGGCATACAATGCTCTCCCTCCCCTCTGTCTTCAGGAGATAGGTTCCAAGACCTACCACAGATGCCTGAAACTGAGGAACAACCACCCCTATATTTAACATATATACTGGAATCATAGAAATGGGAGGGGTTTCAAATGCTTCTGTCATTCTACATGAGAGCTACCAAAATGCCTGCCTTCATTCCTTGTAAACATTACACTAAAGATAGTGGCCTCTAGTGGCCAGTTCTGGTAATACATATATATTATGGGGATTTTAAAAATACAGTAAAAAACCCATTTTATGGAAAAAGTCAGTTCCATAGTTTTTTGTGTAATATGATTTTTCCGTAAAATGAAGCAAAACTATCCCATAGGAATACTGTGGTCTTTTATACCCCCACCCTCCCGGTGAAATGTGCTCTGGAAAATTATGTTCCATAAAATGGGACATTTCCATAAATATTTCTGTAAAATGAGACACGTTTTCGGCAAAAATCCTTTCCGTAAAACGAATCGTCCGTAAAACTGGGTTTTTACTGTAGACTATTTTTAGCCAAATGTGAAACTGCCAAAATGAAGCCGCCTTTTGGTAAATTCATTCTGTAGTTCTTTTCGCCTGACCAAGTGTGCGAAAGATTAGTCGGCGCAAGGTTGCCATTGCCAGGGGTACACCTGATTGTGGGTCAAACGTACCACAATCTCCGAGGAGGATACCTCATATTGCAGATACAGTACTGAACCCGCCAATAGATGTGGGGGGGGGGGGGAGGCTTAAACATGCATCTCAAGTTTAATCCTAATGCACATTGCAGTTATAAACTAAAACCAATGTTCTGTGCTCAGGGCTGAACTTGGGAATGTAGCAAACATGTCCTTAGAAACAGAGCACACAGATTTCATGAATCTGCAGGTACTTGGAAAAGCCCACCCCACATCTCCATCCAAATTCCCCCCAAACCCCCCCCCCCCCCCAATCCATGCTCAGTTCTTAGAAGGAGGAGACCCTCCATCCCCGAAGCGTCAGAGTCAGAGAGAGATAGAGACAAGTGTGGAGTTTAACTTAGTAACACACCTGTCACTGGAATAAAAGCAGTTGCGGCCGGGAGGTTATTTTCGGCACCTCTTTAGTGCGCGGTCCGCTCCTGTCCTGCCGGAGAGCAAGCAAGAGCCCGAGGGAAACAACGGTGGAAGCCCCGGCGGGTCCCCCTCCCCGCTGGCTCCCCAAGGAGGTGTCAGTACAGGAGAGAAAGGTTAGTGGCCCGGAGTGACGGAGGAAATGAGGTGCGGAAAACCTGGCCCATGCGCCAGCTTGGTTTTCACAGGAAGGATGCTTACAAACCCGGACACAGAAAGTCTCTCCTGGTGACATTCAGGGCAGCTTCTCTCATCCGGGCTTGGAGGCAGTTAAGCCATAGCTTCAGGGTAGGGTGGACGGTGCATGGTCACAATCCAGACAATCTGTTAACCCCAACACATCGATTTCGCCATGCATGCAGAAATGTCTCCTCCACACTGACCCCGACCTGTGCCCAAGCTGGACCTTTAACGCTCCTGTTAAAGTGTGCCATTCCAGTGCGATCCAGCGCACACTTTTTTTTTTGAAGCTGCCAGGTTTGCAACCCTGAGTTGCAAGAGAGAGGGTCTACTCGTGAGGTGTGCACCCATTTTGCGTCTGTCCCTAACACATGGATTTCACAGGTTGGGGAGAGGCGGTATAGTTTTAAAACCCTGCAACCCCTGCTTGAAAAGAAGGTGGCCCAAAATAAATTTATATGCCCCCCACCCACCCACCCCCAGGTTCAGCAACTCTGGGTCAAATCATCTTTTTTAAATGTGTGTGTGTGTGTGTGTGTGTGTGCTGGGAGGTTGTCTTCAGGGAAAGATGCATGCTTGATACGAGGGCATGGAGGTATCTTTGGCCGTCTGGGAACATGTCCTTTCTGTTCCGCCTGGAATGACCGTCGTCGGCTGCAGACCGGGCGTTCTGGCTCTTGTTTGTTTATCATTGGTTAATTGACGTATTTATAGCTTGTCCTGTACCCAGGAGGATGTCGGGGCCGGGGGTGGCAGCGATGGAAGAATAAATGGTTTCAAACCATTTTAAAACCGTATAAAACCAGAACCTGGAAGCGGTTAAGTCGTTTTTTGGGGGGGGAAATGTGTGCAGTCTAAAAAGGAGAAAGAGTTGGAATTAACCCTACAGACCTTACTTGTTTCTTTGAACTGAGTGCCTCGTGCTCCTGAATGCATCCTTTGTTTTTATAATCTACACCAGGGGTCGGCAACCTATGGCCTGTGGGCTGGATCCATCCTGCAGTGCTAATTCATCCGGCCCCACACCCTTGCTCCCGCCACCACCAGAAGTGGCGTAAACAGCCGTAAATGAATGTACGGCTGCCACAGATGCATTTTGCAGCAGCGTTTACGGCAGGGGGTGTACCACCAGTCCGGACCCCTCAACTGTCTGAGAGAGCGTGACCCGGCCCACGGCTTTAAAAGGTTGAGAACCCTTGAGCTACACGAAGCCCCCTTTTGAAGACTCAGAGGTTTTGTGGGCGCTAAAATGTATTGGCATCCCATTGCTGCTGTGGCTACTTGGTTCCCACAGCCCGGCGCAAAGCCGGCACCCAGGAAGGGCCGTGCGGTGTTTTGTCTTGGTGTCGCATGGCTGACTCATGGGCAGAGCCTGGAAATATTCTGTTTTTAGACCTCGGTTCCCAGGAACTCCCAGACAGCTCTGCCGCTTCCCAGGATGGCTGAGAGATTCCGCGAATGTGCAGGTCGCTTGCTTCGTCCCGGGGTCTTTGAACAATTATTACGTCTTTGGAAAGGAAGGATTTTGTCCCTCCTGACCTCTGGGTCGGTGCCTCGTCCAGATCTGGTCTACATGATTCCACCTTGTCCTTCGCTGCCATATTTCCTATTTTCCTCTCCCTCTCTCTCTCTCTCTGCAATATCCCTGAAAACCCAGGAGCTCTTCTGGGCTGAAAAGATTAAACACTGGCTATGCTAGGTAGAAGGGACTGCGGTGGCTTAGTGGTTAAGACGCTGAACTTGACGACGGAAAGGTCGGCAGGTCTGCAGTTCAAGACCCGAGTATTGCATGACGGAGTGAGCTCCCGTCGTCTCTCTCCCAGCTCCTGCCAACCGAACAGTTCGAAAGCAAGACATTGCAAGGAGATAAACAGGGACCACTTTGGTTAGAAGGTAAAAAGAGTTCTGTGCGCTCCGGTGTTGAGGCATGCCTGCCACATGACCACGGAAATGTCTGCAGATGCAGACAGGGCTAAATCTTTGGCTATAAATGGCTTTAAATGAAGGATTTTTTTTCCATCTATGATGATATTTTGTAATGTTATATTTTGTATGATGATACGTTGTGATGTAGTATTTATGACTTATAGGATTTTGTGATATGACGTGTATGTGTTCCTATTGATATATTGTCTGGATTGAGTATTGTAATGTTTGATTTGTTGTGAGCCGCCCTGAGTCGGCGTATGCTGAGTGGGCCACATACAAGTCGAATAAATCAAATCAAATCAAATCAACAGAGGTGAGCACTGAACTCTTGAGTTGGATACAACTGGCTTTTGAGCAAGGGTGACTTTTCCGATGATCTATGCTAGGTGGGGGGATTTGGGGGAAATGTTCAGAGGGTCTCTTTACCCAATAATGCACCTTCACAATCACTGGTTGTCTTCTGCAAGGGAAGTGAGAAAGCTGCTTGTGGTCTACAAGGTGGCCTCAATGGACTTCCACCCTTTCCCCTTTCCTTCCCCTCTCTGCTGTAGTAATGAATGGGAGCAGCCACTCGCCTACGGCTATCAATGGGGGCCCTTCCACCCCCAACGGCTTCAGCAACGGGCCCGCCACCTCCTCTACCGCCTCCCTCTCCAACCACCAACTCCCGCCGGCCTGTGGCGCCCGCCAGCTCAGCAAACTGAAGCGCTTCCTCACCACTTTGCAGCAGTTTGGCAACGACATCTCCCCCGAGATTGGGGAGCGTGTCCGGACCCTGGTGCTAGGACTGGTGGTAAGTTTGGGTCCTGCCTTCTCTCCTTGGGGGCAACTCTACGGGAGAAAACATCTATGGGAGATGACCTGTGGTGGTGACTATGGGAGAAGACCTGTGATGATGATTTTATGGGAGAAGACCTTTCTCTGGAAGATGTCTGTGGTGGTGACTCTATGGGAGAAGACCTCTGTGGGAGATGATCTATGGGAGATGACCTGTGGGTGGCTGAGGTGAGAGGGAGAGGTCCTCTTTCTGACTGTCTTGTGGTTTCTGCCTTCTAGAATTCCACGTTGACCATTGAGGAGTTCCATTCCAAGCTCCAAGAGGCCACCAACTTCCCTCTGAGACCTTTTGTCATCCCTTTCTTGAAGGTAGGCCAACTTTCATGTTGCATGGCTTGGATCCTACCCAGAGATAGACAGACAGACAGACAGATAGTAGTGTAGTGTCTGGCTGGACATCCCGCTACACCGGTAATGGAGTAGACCATACAGCCAGCGACTCAATGCCAAGTGTTGGACAGAGGTAAATAATGTGACTCCCCAAAGGGGCCTATGGCTATGGGCGGATGAGCCCCTTTGGGTGGGGTGATGGCCCCCCTCCTCCGTGGAGGAAATGCCACTGGGAACCATCCTATAGAGGCAAATGGAAAAATGAGTGGAGGAGGAACTCTGATTCCCAATGGTCATGGAGGCAGAAGAGGCCATGCCAGATGGACTGGCTATGAAGGCACACCTTGATAATATCCTCAAGGCTGTGGCAATCCAGGTGTCTAATCCTGCATGTCTCGTTTTATGTGTGCCACAGAAGATGGCTCCGTGATCACAGTGTGTGGGTCACTTCATGGCAAGCTGGGATCTGCCTTAAAGAAATGCATGTTAGTGGCATTTTTCCTGTTTCAGGAGGAAAATGCATTCTTGGATATGAGTTGCAGCTGACAATGACCAGACAGACAGACAGACATTCATTCAGATAGTGTTGAACTTTCCATTGGATGGATGGATGGATGGATGGTCCAATGAGTTCCAAACAGATTCCCCCCCTACCCAGTGGTTTACTATTTGCAATGGATGGAAGGTCACCACTGGCATGGGGGGGGGGGGGGGGAAGGCATGCTTCCCTGAATGCACATAGACGTGGGGCACATGGGGTGATTCTGGTAAGAGCAAAATGTCAGGGCTAAAGTCTTTGGCTTTTCACTCCACAATCCGAGTCTAGCTCAGGACCTGCTCTGTGTTATTTCTTATTGACCAGAGCTCTGCATGCAAGACTAGAACTTACAATAAACAGGCCGGCTAGTTTGGTTTGAAACCTGGTTAAATCTCCAGGGAACGGGCTTGTCCCTCCCTCTCTCTCTCTCTCTCTCTCTCTCGTGTTGGGTTTTATGTTGGCATAATTTGGAGACCAGACGCAAACTTGGCGCCTCCCCCCGCCTCCTATGTGGGAGAAATCCAACATTTCCAAATGGGGAGGAATCCTTTTGACAAACCCCAGCCTGATCCCCATCCCTCCCCTGGCTGGTCTCTGCCGCGTCTGTCCCACTCTTTCCCCCAGCACTCTGCTTCCAGCTGTTCCCACCCCATGCTCCAGATGTTTTCCCCGGCCCTGACGGCAACCAGGCGGCTCCTGAGCCTGCCTTTCCCAGAGATGTGTTTTTGCATTTCTCCGTCTTGTTTTCCTTCCTTGACATGTGGAGCCGGGGCAGGCAGGGGCAGCGAGGGAGAAGATGGAAATGGGGAGACTGGAGGAATGTTTGCTCTCCTGCAATCCGGGAATGGTGCGTTTCATCTGTTCACGCTCTAACATGTTCAACAGATGGGGAGTTGGCCGGCGATCAGGAGCCTAAATAGGAAACCAGAGATGGCTGGTGGCAAAAGCCGCATTGAGCCCTCCCTCCCTCCCTCCCTCCCTCTCTCTCTCTGTGTGTGAACTACTTGCTTGCTTCCCTTCCTGTGGGTCCTCCTCTCTGGAATTGAACTTTCATGAGAAACTCGCTGCGTTGGGAGTCAAAGGAGAGCTTTATTTACGGTTCCCATCCAGAGCGCTCGGGAGGAGAAAAACAACCTTACTGGTTCACACACAACCCTTGCCAAGGTTGTCTTGGTAGACAATGGGGGGGGGGTCTCTCCACAGGCCATTCTTTCCCTTGAGAAAGGAGATCACTTGTCCATGAAACCACAAAACATTCTTAGCCGCCTGGTCATGGGACCACAGTGGCTTGGCGGTTAAGACCCTGAACTTGACACCTGGAAGGTTGGCAGGCCAGCAGTGCAAGCCCCGACAAAGTAAGTGCCCGTCACCTTTTCCCAGCTCCTGCTAACCTAGCAGTTTAAAAAGCAAGCAATTACAAGTAGATAAACAGGTACCGGTTGGGTGGGAAGGTGTTGTGACCCAGCCCTCCTTTGACTCCGAAGATGACCTGGATCAGGAGGCACCTCCTATGTGCAGCCCAGTTCTGCCTGCGCCCGAACCTCAGTGTCCTAAACCAGGAATCTCAGTCTGCTTCTGGCTCAACACTGTTTCCTCAGGCAGGTCAGAAGTCCGACTTCGACAGCGACCAGCCCTCAGTCAGGGAAAGAGCCAGAAAGGAGCTACACCTGTGATGCAAGCAAGCTAAAACTAAGTGCCAGAGAAGGCTCCCAGCTAACAGCGATTAGCTGGGAGGCTTATAAGCAAGCTTGTTGTAGCACTCCAGTGTCGGTACAATTCTTCAGTGCAAAGACCGACACCCTGCTTGACTCCAGATCGCCTGTCTAGACCCTGACCTGCCTGCCGTGACCCAGACTTCTCTGCCAACCCTAATGGCACCCCTGGACATCCTTCAGACTAGATGCTTGTTTGACCGGCCGGTAACCAGACCTCGGCTTGCTCTTTGGACTTTGCCCTTTGAACCCTCCTTGAATAGTCTCTCTGTGTAGCGCCACTGCATGGCGACTGTGCAGCACAGAAGGTAACAGTGTTCTGTGCACTTTGGCGTCTAGCAATGCTTGCCATATGGCCCCGGAAATGTTTTCAGACTCAGACAGCGTGAGCTGTTTGGCACTAAATGGGATGAGCACCAAACCCTAGAGTCAGATACTACTAGCTTTCAAGCAAGTGAGAAGCTTCAACTTTACCTAATGATTGAGTCACAAAGTTGAGCATCTTTGTAGGAGAACGGGGTTCTGTGCCTCCTTTTGTGACCACGTATGATTCCTTCAAACTCCTTCAAAGAGGGGTTCTTGAGAGAGGTAGGTAGGTGGATGAGTGGATGGATGGATGGATGAGTTGTAGTAGCAAGCCATGCACCTTTCCCGTCCAGGTGTGTCTTGAGCCTAACCCTTCCTCTGCCCCTCCATCTCCATCACTCTAGGCCAACTTGCCCTTGCTGCAACGTGAGCTCCTCCATTGCGCCCGCATGGCCAAGCAGACCCCTGCCCAATACCTGGCACAACACGAGCAGCTCCTCCTGGACGCCAACGCCTCCTCCCCGATCGACTCCTCGGAGCTCCTGCTGGAGGTCAACGAAGGGGGCAAGAGGAGGACCCCTGACAGGTAGGATGCCCCCACCTGGCAAGGGAGCTGCAAGAAGGAAGTTGCAATGGAGCGGGGCTGAGAGGGTGAGTGGGGGTGAGCTCCAAGCCTTGGTCATGCCTTCCCTTATTTCCGGCTCAGGACCAAAGAGAACGGCTTGGATCGGGACCCCTTGCACCCGGAGCACCTCAGCAAACGGCCGTGCACCATGAGCCCGGCTCAGCGCTGCAGCCCCAGCAACGGGCTGCCCCACCCCACGCCTCCCCCTCCCCAACACTATCGCCTCGAGGACATGGCCATTGCCCACCACTTCCGGGACGCCTACCGGCACCCGGACCCCCGGGAACTACGGGAACGCCATCGGCAAGCTGGTGAGTGGGATGGGAAAGGTTGGCTGGTTGGCCGTGGAGGAGGGAAGACACTGTGTGTGTGTGTGTGTGTGTGTGTGTATGGGGCAGGTGACACAGTGGTTTGAGCCTCTTCTCTCCATGTCCCTCTTATGGCCACATTTTCCTTCTCCAGCCGTGCACAGTTCCCGGCAAGAGGAAGTCATTGACCACAGGCTAACGGACCGAGAGTGGGCGGAGGAGTGGAAGCACCTCAACAACGTAGGTACCACATCGTGCCACCAGGCAGGAAACTGTTCAAAATTTGGATCGCGAACCTGATTTTTCCCCCTGACATGTCCAGATGGATCTCAAGGTTTTTCTCAAGAGGCTTGACTGTAATTGCTCTATCCTTGTCTAATTATGGGCTATCTACAATGTCTATTTCTGCCCCAATGCTCTATCAAGTTCTTCTTCATGGGCTCTGTGAATCCACATGGATGGGTTTACTGCATGTACGTGTGGCTTCACAGGGGACCACGAAGAAGAATATAAGGACATTGATAACTGCCCTTATAGAGCCCTGGTGGCACAGGGGTTAAACTACAGCCACAGTGTTGTGAGTTTGATCCTGATGGGGATTCAGGTTGACTCAGCTTCTTCCGTCCTTCCGAGGTCAGTCACATGAGAGTCCCCAGCATGTTGGGGACAAAAAATGCTAATTAACTTGTGAACCGCCCAGGGAAGACACTAAGCGCTTATATATGGGGCAGGTGTATAGGAATGTGATTGCTAAATACTTGAGACGGCAAGTTGAAGCCAGGGTCGGAGGGTGTACCAGGGTGTAGAGCAGGGGTGCCCGAAGTATAGCCCTGGGGCCAGATCCGGCCCCAACACCAATTCATCCGGCCCACGAAGCTCTCGTCGCACCCGGAAGCAAAATGCGCCTGTACACACGTGTTTTACTTCCACTTCCGGGAGGGACGAGAGCTCCACGGGTCGGATAAATTGGCGTCAGGGGCCAGATCCGGCCCCCAGGCCATAGTGGCCACCTCCCCTGAACCACATGACCGGCCCACAGCCCAAAAAGTTTGGGCACCCCTGGTGTCAGGATTCTTCACTTCTTACCCGGGACTTTTCCCTGCCCGCCAGTTGCTGAACTGCATTATGGACATGGTGGAGAAGACACGCCGGTCACTGACGGTGCTACGCCGCTGCCAGGAGGCCGACCGTGAGGAACTCAACCACTGGATCCGGCGCTACAGCAATGCTGAGGACATGAAGAAGGGGGCCAGCCCTGCCACCCGGACCCACAACAGTACCACCAACACGGAGGCCCTCACTCTAGGTACAGCATAACCATAGACCAACATGGTTAGGCAACTCAGGTGTAGCGGCAGAGAGAGCTGCCCGCGAATTCAAACATGTGGGTTTCACATTTTCAATGGATATGTTTTCTCCTTCTGCCTTTTCCATCAGATACGCAGCAGCATCGTGAGTTTGTGTCCAGGCCTCTCTCTGGTTACATGCCGGAGGAAATCTGGAGGAAAGCTGGTGAGTTTTTTGTGGTTGGGAACGACATCTGGTCTTGCTCAGTGTCATGACTCTGAGCTGGTTCAGATCAGCACTCGGTAGGAAAACGTTTGGGGAAATGTCTTTCTGGGGTCCCCAGGAACTCCGCCCTGGTCAGACCAGGATAAAGAGAGCATTGGATCTAGGTCTTAGGTCAGGGGTGCCCAAGCTTTTTGGGCCGCGGGCCATACACGTGATTCAGGGGGCTGGTCACTATGGCCTGGGGGCTGGATCCAGCCCCCAACACCAATTCAACCGGCCCGCAAAGCCTTTGTCGCTCCCAGAAGCAGAAGTAAAGCGCCATATGGGCATGTTTTATTTCCGCTTTCTGGAGCAACGAGGGTTTTGTGGGCCGGATGAATTAGCATGGGGGGGGGCGGATCGGGCTCCTAGGGCCATAGTTTGGGCACTCCTGTTTTAGATCATGCCATTTCCCCATCTGTTATAGCTCCATCCAGTGTTTCCCAACCTTGGGTGCTTGGACTTCAATTCCCAGAAGCCTCCGTCAGTCCATTGGCTGATCAGTGCTTTGGCCATACCTGTCAAGTTTTGGATGTGGAAATAAGGGAAATTTCCCGGCAAATTCGGGATACTTGACAGTTATGCTTATCCTGTGCTGCCCTCCAATGGCGGCAATAGGGCATTGCAGTCTAATTAATAAGGGATGATGGCAGGAAAGAGGGTAAAATAAGGGGTTTTCCCGGCCAATAAGGGATACTTGACAGCTATGCTTATCCTATGCTGCCCTCCAATGGCGGCAATAGGGCATTGCAGTCTAATTAATAAGGGATGATGGCAGGAAAGAGGGTAAAATAAGGGGTTTTCCTGGCCAATAAGGGATACTTGACAGCTATGGCTTTGGCAAATTGACTTAGGCTTCGGAGAATTGAAGTCGGGGGAAAAAGCAAAGGTTGGGAAACCCTGCTCTGTGAATCCAGACGAATGGGTTTACTGCACGCATGTGGAACTGGCACACTTTGTCAGACATAAGAAAGTTGCCTTGAAGTTACAATTAATATTAAATAGGTCATGGTCTCCCTTGCTTGAAAACCAGTTGTATTGGATTCTAGGGTTTGTTGCTCGCCGTTTACAGCCAAAGATCCAGCACTGTCTTCATCTGCAGACATTTCCATGGACATGTGGCAAGTGCACGGAGCGCTGTTACCTTTCCCGCTGAAGCAGTACATATTAATCTATTTGCAATTTCTTGCTTTTGAACTGCTAGGTTGGCAAGAGCTGAGACAGACAACAGGAGCTCACTCCGTCATGCAGCGTTCAGGTCTCAAACTGCTGACCTACCGAGCTTCTGGTCGTCAAGCTCAATGTCTTAAACACATGTTGCAAAAATTGGGACCTGCATTTTACATGCAGACTTTTTTAAAAACCAAAAAACAATTATGTCCTTCCACAGTTTGATCAAGGAATGAAATCAGATGTTTTTAGCACACTGCAATCGAACTCTGACTTTCCAGTCGGCGAGTTCCGTGTCTTAACTACTTGAGCCACCGTAGTCCCGAACCATAGATAGGGAGATATACTCCATTTTTGTGCCTGGTCACTGCCAGGCTTTGCCCGAGAGCCCTGCTATGTATGTTATTCCTCTCGAAACCCTCTCCTCCATGATCCCCGCCTCTCCCCGTGCTCTGCCTTTCAGAAGACGCCGTGAACGAGGTCAAGCGCCAGGCCGTATCCGAGCTCCAGAAAGCCGTCTCCGATGCCGAGCGGAAAGCCCACGAGCTGATCACGACGGAGCGGGCCAAGATGGAGCGGGCCCTGGCCGAGGCCAAGCGCCAGGCCTCCGAGGAGGCACTGACCGTCATCAACCAGCAGGAGGACTCCAGTGAGGTAGCCAGACCCTTCCCCAGCTTGGACCTTGACCTGAGAGTGGTGGGCTGGAAACCATCCGGACTGTGAGGGATGCACCGGTTTCGGTGCTCCCCATCCACCCTTGTGGTGACAGATCCCCCCCCCCTTTATCCCCCTAACTGTGTGAATTGACCTGAGCCCAGTTCCCCACCTCGAGAGAGAGAGAGACCCCCCCTCCATGCACCCGGCGGTCCAGGCGGAAGAGTGACCACGGCTTCTCCTCCGTCCCTTCCTGCACCTGCCCTTCCATCCACACTGACCCCCTCTGCTTTCGCCTTCTCCTGCAGAGCTGCTGGAACTGCGGGCGCAAGGCCAGTGAGACCTGCAGCGGCTGCAACACGGCCCGCTACTGCGGATCCTTCTGCCAGCACAAAGATTGGGAGAGGCACCACCACGTCTGCGGCCAGACCCTCCACGGCCTCCAAGGGCCGGCGGCCTCTTTGGGCGGTGTGGGGCTGGCAGCAGCAGCTTCGGCCCCGCCGGACACAGTGGCCGCCTCCGCCTCCATCACCGCAGTGGGGAGTTCTAGCGATCCGAGCTCGGCCGCCGCCTCCCGTTCCGGCACGCCGGCCACTCCGGCCCCGCTGGACACCGCGTCCCGCTAAGACCGGGCAGGCAAGCGGGAAACCGGCTGACGACTGCCGTCACTGCTGCTATGGCCTCTCCAAATGAAAAGTAAAACTGCATTCAATGCAATTCTTCAACTACCTGGCACATGTATTTGACCTCCAAAACGACCTCTATCTTTCTCACGCGGAATCCTCATGAATTCTCAAATCTGGGCTTTAAGTGGAGTTAAGGCACACATGAAAAGAAAAACAAAAACCCCACCTTTCTCCTTTTCACTCGTCAGCTTTTTAAATTATTGCTTTTCTTCTTCTTCTTCCTCCTCTGACTAATATGATTTGGGGGGAAATTTATGGATTTTTCCCCCTCCCTTTCTTTCTTTGGATGAAGAACTTGTCTCCAAGCATCACATCTTTTGACTCAGGGGCAGGAAAAGCGGGGATAATAATTTCCGCCCCGCACCTTCTTCTGCCGGAGATGTGTTTGGAAAAAGAAAAGGAGTGAAGAATAAAATCCCCTTTCCCCAGGGGAAAAAAATGGAGATGGGGAAAGACGGCAGCGAGGGGAGGAAGAAAGGATTTCGGTTGCAGAAAGCAAGAATTTTTTTCCCTTTCTTTTTTGTAAAAAAAATAATAATAGATAAATAAAATAAAAATAAACAATGAAAACACAAAACTTTGGCTTTAAGTAAAACAGAAAAAAAAGAACAGAGAATATCCAAAAAAATATACCCGAACCCGTCAAAAAAAAAAAAAAAACAAGTGAAGGACGCTCACCTGTAAACTACCTTGCTAGTTACCCAAGAAGACGCCAGATTCACCTCTGCTCCAAAGGAAGTCCAAAAAAACAGTCCAAACATTTTTCCACTGCCAAAGTGTTCTCTCTCTCTCTCTCTCTTTTTTTGGGTTGGTTTATGTCTTCGATTCCTTCTTGCTCTTCGTCCTCGTTTTCCGGGGCATTAAATTTTTGTTTTCTAATTTATTTTCTACGCGGACCGAGGAGTAAACCGTCGTCGCTGAAGGTCCAGTGGTGCAAAGGTGCAGGTTTTTTCTACTCCCGGGCACATGACTGCGGGTGGGGGGGTTTCGACTCCTTGTGTTCTTGGATGGTGGGTGGGGTGGGGCGGGTTGGGGGGGGGATTTCTTACGCCAGGACCTTCGTGAAGCATCCTTGAAGGAGGACAGATGTGCGACTCTGGGACTTGGAAGAGTATTTATTGGAATAAAAAGCAAACAGTAACAAAGAGAGAGAGAAGAAAGAAGAAACCCACCACTGTTGTGTGTGAGAGGGTAGGACGGGTGCATGTTTGCGCGTGCGTGAGTGTGTCTCTGTGTGGATGGTGCTGAAGTGACTCTTTAAACTCCCTCCTATGGGTGGATTATTAAATCTGTTGTGTTTTTCTTTGAAAAGCAAGATTTCCAATAGCCATCTGCAGCCCAGCCTACTCCGCAGGCAGCAGCGGCTGTCCCAGATCAAAAGTTGTGATCACTTTCATTGTTTGTCCTCAGCTGTTTGGCAGACCACGAGCAGAAAGGAATTGCCAAGTGTTGTTCACCACTACCTCTCTCTCTCTCTCTCTTCTCTCTGCTTTCCATAACTCACCAGACATGATTTGCCGACTGAGGTCCAAATTTCCTCTGTGGTTTGGCCCGCCACAATCAAGGGAAGCCTTTCATTCCACCATGCCAAGTTTATCCTCTGGCCAAACTCTCTGGTGGACACCCATGGCTCTTCGGCATCATCTTTCAAAGGTTCTCTCTCCTCTCTCAGCAGACATCATCCTAGAGCAGTGATGGCGAACCTATGGCACTCTGTGAGCCAAGGCCATAACCAGGGGGGCAGGGTGTGTGTGAAAACCCTCATGAGCTAACAGCCCCCCCCAACCCACCCAGGATGCCAATGTTATATATGTGTGTGTGTGATATTGTTGCCCCTCCTGAATAAAAATTCAACACCCCCTCCAATCTAGAATCTTGGCTATGGCCTGACTGTGGACACCCATGCGGTTGCCCCAGCACAGAGTTTGCCCTGCCCCTCTGCCCAGCAGCCCAATGGGAGCGCTTCCTCCCTCCCTCAGCACAGAGTTTGCCCCGCCCCTCTGCCCAGCAGCCCAATGGGAGCGCTTCCTCCCTCCCCCAGCACAGAGTTTGCCCCGCCCCTCTGCCCAGCAGCCCAATGGGAGCTCTTCCTCCCTCCCCCAGCACAGAGTTTGCCCCGCCCCTCTGCCCAGCAGCCCAATGGGAGCACTTCCTCCCTCTCCCAGCACAGAGTTCACACTGCCCCTCTGCTCAGTAGCCCAATGAGAGAGTTTCCTTCCCTCCCCTGTGGCCATGTTGGCACTTTGTGATAAATAAGCGGGTTTGGGGTTGCAATTTGGGCACTCGGTCTCTAAAAGGTTCGCCATCACTGTCCTAGAGCCCTTCCTTCCATTTGCCCCTGGTCTCCTGTCGCATGGGTTTTCTCTCCCCCCACCCTCCCCCCACCCCTTGGGTTTCCTGGTTGCCTCTGGTTTTGGCCATTCTTGTTGGGTTGAAGACCAACATGTGCAGGTCTGTGGAAGCAAAGGGTGTGTGTGTGTGTCAGCTTGTCACCTTTCTTGTACTGCTGCAAAAAGCACTAAGGACAGGAGTGCAATAGCGTGGGGGGAGGGGAGGGGAACATCTTGGTTTTAGTGGAGGGTCTCCTCTCTGTACATAACTGACCGGCCACGGACAGAAAAATGGTACCATTAATGTGAATGTATATAGTGTTTGCAGAGGTCTACAACGCATAGTAAGAATGAAAAATGATGATGTTGATGATAATAATAATGATGTTCATGAGATGTGTTTGCCAAATTATAAGGAACAGATAAAGCAGTCGAGCGTTCAATGGTTAAGAGAAACAGGGCTTTCAAAGGAAGGCACATTCATGCGCTCATTAGGTGACGTCGCTGTCTGGGATTCACAGAATTCTTCCCGCTTGACATTTTTACATTTTTCCTCCTCCTCCTCCTTTGGGGCCTGGAACAGGCCATAACATGGCCGTGGTTGTGATGGCCAAGTCTGCATTGCCAAGTTTGGAGCACAGACTGGACGTACGATGGTTTTTGGACTACCGTGTCCAGAATCTCCGGCGTGTTTTAGGAGCGACGAGGGCTTTGCGGGCCGGATGAGTTGGCGTCAGAGGCCGGATCCGGGCCCCATGCCATAAATTGGGCACCCCTGCTTTATACTGTGACAATTAGCAGGGACCCAATTCTCTCATTCTGGGAGTTTTGGTCCAAAAACGGAATCCCACCCGGCCCCCAGCTCTGAGAAATAGCAGGCAGTTCACTGGTTTCTAATGCCATAGTTTATTTCTCCTTTTTCCCATTGTCATGAAGAGAAGTAATATATAAGTCTTTCGGCTGTGATTAATGGCCTGTCCTGGGGTTCTGTTTTCTAAACTTTCTCTGGTGTCTAGGATTTTACCAGCTGTTTCTTTCAGCCTTGGCGATTTTCTCATCTGCTCAACATCTGGACCTTACAACTTGTCCTATACTTGGCAGGGAAACCATAGACAGATGGGAATCCTTAGGAATGTAATTCTATGCCGACGGATAATGAATTGAGGGTGGGGGGAGTTAGTGTTCAGACCAAAAGTTATGGGATAAAAAAAGTCTGGGATGTGGAGTTCACTCAGCTGGAGCCCAGTTCCAATAGCTTTAAATGGTATTTCAGAATAACCCAAAGCAGGAAGCATCCCTCGGTGAAAAGATGGTGTAGTAGAGTTGCAGCCCTCTAGGATTAAGATCCATAGATGTGTTCCTTCCTTCCCATGGGAACTTCTCTAATTGCTTCCAAGGTGACCATCTTGCATCTGTCTTTCATGACTGTGGATTTGCTTTCCAAAACAAGCAACCACGCAAATCTCTCCGCCAAACGCCAGGGCCTTCCGTCTGATGGGCACGCTTGGATCCAACGTTGCCTTGCTTGCCTCCGATTCCACCCTTCTCCAAGCCTGCTGCCGAAGGGCTGTTTCACTTGAGAGATGGACAGAACAGAGGTGGACGGCGAGACAGCCGGGGCAGAACCATACCTGTCAAGTTTTGGATTTGGAAATAAGGGAAATTTCCCAGCAAATACGGGATACTTGACAGTTATGCTTATCCTGTGCTGCCCTCCAATGGTGGCAATAGGGCATTGCAGTCTATTTAATAAGGGATGGAAAGAGGGTAAAATAAGGGAAATTTCCCGGCAAATACAGGATACTTGACAGCTATGCTTATCCTGTGCTGCCCTCCAATGGTGGCAATAGGGCATTGCAGTCTAATTAATAAGGGATGACGGCAGGAAAGAGGGTAAAATAAGGGGTTTCCCCAGCCAATACGGGATACTTGACAGCTATGCGTATCCTGTGCTGCCCTCCAATGGTGGCAATAGGGCATTGCAGTCTATTTAATAAGGGATGGAAAGAGGGTAAAATAAGGGAAATTTCCCGGCAAATACAGGATACTTGACAGCTATGCTTATCCTGTGCTGCCCTCCAATGGCGGCAATAGAGCACTGCAGTCTAATTAATAAGGGATGGAAAGGGTAAAATAAGGGGTTTTCCCGTCCAATAAGGAATACTTGACAGCTATGGGCAGAACTGGGACGGAAAGTCCTGGTGTCGATGAAGAGAAGGAAAGTGGCTGTTGAGTAGGCCAGGATGGCGTTGTCGTAGCACCCGGAATGAAAAGATGGGAGGAGATTCTAGTAAAGGCAGGAGGAATTTCAAGAAATGACGTGAGCAAAATGGGGCAAAGATATGGTCAGACTTTAGTCGTTGTCCCTTGACTTCAGGGAGTGGTGGAACCAACGTTCTTCTCCAGAGGTTCCACTTGGTATGTTCTCATATGCACCTCCTCTCAAACAGAGGACAGGATAGGACTGGCAAGTCTTTGAGGGTTTCATGCTTGGCCCGATAATTCTCATCTTACTGCATTGTATTTGCTGTAACGAACAGGACCAGAGGCGGGGAAGGAATTGTAGCCGCCTTCCGTGTCTCTCACCCTAAAAGGTGTGTGGGGTCCAACTCTGGTTCTCTTTGGTCTGGAACCCCAGTGGGAGAGACAGGGTTAGGAAGCACGTTTTAAGAAACACTCCAGTGATGTGATGTTTCCGCTTCCCACAAGATGAGATTAGTTTACTTTGCTCAGACGTTTGTGCAGACGTCTCTCAGTGTTCCCACGGATGGTATGCATGGTCCTGTGGATGTTTAAAGCGAAGTAAATGCCAACTGAGTTCGTTGGGACTTCTTTATCCCAAGCCAATGTGCATCAGATCACAGGCTGAGGACATGTTTAATCTCATCTCGGAAGGTTTCTTGTGCATAAGGGCAATGCAACAGCAAAAACTTCCTTCTTTAGTAGCATCCGTTCAGAAATTGCTCCTTCTTCCATTCTTCCTCTTTCCCAGCCATTTTCTGTCCTTTTGATGCACCTGAAGCAGTGAAGGCACTCCAGATGTGTCAAAGATGGTTTTATGGCCAAGCCACCAGAACCCTTTTGTGGTTGAACATTTCTTGTGGTCATTCTCCCACCCCACCTTCACATAGTTGACCCGGTTTGTGAAATGCATGTTATGCTTCACAAGTGCCTTGATCGTCTTGGTTTGAACAAGCACATGGCAAGGTCCATCCCTTTGAACCAAGGCTTCTGCTCCTCACAAGAGCCGTTGGGTGCAGAGACAACTACAGAAGGGTGCAACCTGTCCTGAATTTCCCACGGAGGTGGGAGGAAGGGTTGGTGAGTCATCTCTTCTCTTCCCCCACTCTGGCACATGGAGGTCCAGTTCTCTCGGTGACTCAGATTTCAGAGTTGTCTCCATTCAATCTGGCTGATTCTTAGTGCATGTTCCTTGCACATCACTTGTCCTCTTTCTCATTTCAGGCACTATATTGAAGCTCCCCCAGATTTTCCATGCTGGATCTACTCTGACCCACTTGGGTCTCTCTTTCCTCTGTTCAATTTCTGCCTCCAAGTTCTCGCTTCCTTCTCCATTCTGCTAGATCGGGGGTTCCCCCACCTTTTCAAGCTGGGGGCCCTGGGTCACATTCTCTCATTCAGCTTCGAGGACCAGATGGCTATGTGTGCCCTGCCTGCACAATGGGGGAAGCCACTCTGTCCCAACAGCTTCAAAGGGGTGGCCATTTTGCTTCTGGGATACCCTTGGAGGAGTGGGGGCCCACATGAAATGGCACCGTGGGCTGCATCCAGCCCACAGGCCTTATGTTGGGACACATACACACCCCGGCCCGTGCTAGATCTTCCAGCAAACCTTCCTCCTCATCTAGACCCAACAGCGATGCTCACAAAGGACTATCCCCACCCCCAAGATACCAAGACACACACACACCCCCCCCCAATCTTCTCTGCATCAACTCTACTTTCCATCCTCACTCCTAGCAGGAAGTTGGGTCCCACTTTGGTTACTCATGGCATCTTCTCTCCAGCAGAAGATGTGTCTTCTTTCCACCTGGGAGCTTTCTTGGCTAGGAAGTGTCTTCTGAGAGGAGGTGCAATGATGAACAGGAAGACCGTGCTGCTTCTTCAACCATGCAGGTTGCCAGTATTATGAGGCTCAAGCTATGCGCTGACCCTCCTTCTGCAATACCAACAGGCAGGAGAGGGCCCATGTGGCTCAACTGAGCCCATTTGACCATACAGCCTAAGCGTCGGATTCTCTCCCCAAGCATATTTTCTTCGAAGAGAAATATACAGGAGGTGTCCATCTCTCAGTCACCTTTGAGGGCTATCTGCACGATGGGACAGCCTTCAAGGGAGCTGCCATTTTGTCCTTAGAGGAGTGGGGCCCACATGCAATGGCACCATGGGCCGGATCCAGCCCACAGGCTTTAGGTTGGGAACCCCTGTTCTAATTATTTTTTAAGTAAACTTGGCTGGCTTTCTTTGTTTCTTCGCCGCTCTCGTGGCTATGACAGAGCTTGGGAATGTTCCATTTTTGGACTACAAGGACCAGAATCCCCTCCACCAGAGAGTCTGGGAGTTGCAGTCCAAAAACAATACCACAGGGGTGGTGGTGGTGGTAACAGAATCAAAGTCATTCTTGCTGGTGGTCGAGGGAACCAAAGTGTTTTTTCCTTTCGCTGGCTCTTGAAGCCGGTTCAGTTCTTAGTTGGAAAGGATTCTGCGCCCAGAACTTGAGGTGGCTCAACGTTGGTTCTTGGCCCGTCCCTGGAAAGGGTTTTTCCCATGGGTTTCAACCCTGAACAAAGCTGTGGGCCAGAGAACCCACGGTAGTGAGGAGTGGGCGAAGCCAGGCACCGTGCTCAGGGTATTCCAGATGTGTGCCACATACTCCGAACCCATACCTGTCAAGTATCCTGTATTGGCCGGGATTTCCCATAATTCAGCGCCGCTTTTCCTGTTTTCCCGCCTGGACCCGCCGCCATCCCGTAATTTGACAGTGGGGGAAAGTAGTTACTGCGCATCCTTCTGCACAGAACCCTTCTGCGCATGCGTAGAACCCTTCTACACATGCATATAACCCTTCTCAGCATGCGTAGAACCCTTCTACGCATGCGCAGAAACCTTCTACGCATGCGCAGAAACCTTCTACGCATGCGCAGAAACCTTCTACGCATGCGCAGAAACCTTCTACGCATGCGCAGAACGGTTCTGCGCAGAAGAACAGAGCCGCGCTCGACAGGTATGTCTGAATCAGAAACGGCTTGTGATGGGGGCGGCCCTGGGGGGACGATGCAGCCCCCCAACCCCAGTCCAGGATCCCTTCTTGCTTAGAACTGTGCAATACTTGAATCGGAGGGGTTTCCTTTTTGTCTTGGAGGGAAGTTTGCTTGTCCAGGCGTGAGTGCGTGCGCGTGTGTGTGCAAATATATTTTAAAGAGAGGAGACTAATAGAAATTTAAGCAAAACAAAAAAAAAATTAAAATCCCCCACAAACAGCCCATGCCGCCCTTCCTCCTCCACTACCACCACCTATGACGTTTATGGGTTTCTGTGGCCAATTCCAGAGAAATGATGATGTGACAGGAGGAGGCTTGTTTTAGTCCCTGGATTTCTAATTTTCGGCATGCTGTCCCTCCCCGTCCCTCGCCCTCCCCTCCCCTCCCCTGCTTTCTCTAAATGTACTGTATGTTTGACCTGTGAAAGATGTAAACATTATGACTCTTCAGGTTACGTCTGTTCTTAACTCTGTATCCGTGTAATAAAGAACATTTAATATCACCCAACTGGATCCGTGGCTTTGGCTTCCTCTGAGGGCTGCCGGGGAGGTAGATCGGGTGCAGGAGGAGGATGGAGAGGTGGGTCAGGGGTGGGTTCGATACCCACCAGACTTGAATTGCACCATACCTGTCAACTATCCCGCTCCCCCCGGGAAAACCCCTTATTTTTACCCCTCGCCCCGCCCCCTCCCGTTTTATTAATTTCCCCATATTTTCCCTAATTTTTTTAAAAAATATCCTGACCGGAGCCCTCACAGGCGAAGCTGCGGTATTTTTTCCCAGCCACCAGAGGTCACTGTGTGGCAGGCTTTTCGCTTGTGGAAGGAAAGAGAGAGAGAGAAGGTGCGGGGCGTTCTGTGGTTTCTCTTTCCCTTTCCTGCCATAAGGAATCCAACTCATATCCAACTCTAGGGTGCAGTGCTCATCTCCATTTACAGCCAAAAAGCCAGTGCTGTCTGTGTTTGCAGACATTTTCATGGCCATGTGGCAGGCATGACTAGAGCCCAGCAAGTCACATGGCTATATTTGGCCATGCCCACAGATTTGGCCACACCCACAGAGGGGTGTGGCCAACATTTCCCTTATTTTCAAATCCAAAACTTGACAGGTATGAATTGCACCCCCCACTGAATGTGCAAAAGTCAAACAGCAGACATGGAAGGAGAGGAATGCTATTTGCATTCATGGCTCATCATTTCATAAATTTATTTATTGATTCATTTATAGTTCAAATATGGCCGTCCCCTCGCTGAAGCGGCTCCGGGTGGCTCGCAAAGATTATAAACACTAAAACTTGGAACTTTAAAAATACAAAGACAGAACTTAAAACCATTTAAAAGCTAGTGATTACTACTGTATAAGAGAAAAATTAAAATATAGGGCAGGGGCTCCCAAGCTAAGGCCTGTGGGCCGGATCTGGCCCACAGCACCATTACATGTGGGGGCCCCACCCCACCAAGAACATTTGAGAAACAAAATGGCCACTCCCTTTGAAGCTGTTGGGAGAAAATAGCCATCCCCATCACGTAGGCAGGGCAAAATGGCCGTCCGGCCCACAAAGCTGACTGAGAGAGCATGACCCGGCCCACGGCTTGAAAAGGTTGGGAACCCCTGATATAGGGTTTAGTAAAGGCCTCCCTCGTTCGAAAGCTAGTCATGTCCGACTACAGAGTTCGGTGCGCAACTCTGTTTACAGACCCAAGATCCAGCGCCGACTGAGTCTCCAAGCATTTCTGTGGTCATGCGGCATTCAGGACTAGACACCCAAGCGCACGGAAGCTGTTACCTTCCCAGCCAAAGCGGTACCTACTCATCTACTTGTAAATTTCTTGCTTTCGAACTGCTATGGTTGGCAGGAGCCAGGACAGATGACGGGCGCTCACTCCATCGTGCAGCACTCTGGTCTCAAACTGGTACCTAAAGAGTAAAACATGGCCCACACTTTCCTTTCCATAGCCACCTGCTCACTTGCTGTGGGGTAATTGGAGCAGGGCTTGTGGGATGACAGGCACGTGCATATGGGAAGAGGCGTCGCAGCGACAATCTGCTATGGCTCCGGTTCCCTCCTCGTTTGTGTTTCTCTTCATTTTCTAGGCTTGCCATCTGGCTGAGTTCCCTGTTTATTTATTGAAGGGGTTTTATCTTGCCCTCGAAAAGATCAACAACACCTGCAGAGCTTTACAGACACCCACCCACACAAAGCAGCCCACAAGGCAGAGACTCACAGAAGCCACATGAACATTGCCAACCATTCTTTTTAAGTGCATTAAAGACACACATGCAAGTCGTCACCTTAGCTAGTCAAGGTCTCCCTCTGGTTTGAACCCACGACGCCGGGACTGTCTGTGCCTTCCCCTTCAAGGCTGTGGTTGGCTTGCAATGAGACCCATCTCACACCACTGGCTGAGACTGATGGGCGTCGGAGTGTGGAAGAATAACAGGCTCACCCACTCAGTCGGTCCCATCTGGCAGCTTTCCCCACATTTCCAAGCAGGATTGTTTTCCAGACTTCTCTGGGGCTGTTAATTTTTGGGACTGAACCTGTGATCTTTTGCTCGTAAAGCAGGGACAGGGACTCTGCCACGGAGCAATGGGCCTTCTTTAGAGGAAGGAGTCCAGCATGGCAAGGCACAGATTAGTGATGGCGAACCTTGGCACTCCAGGTGTTCTCGGACTTCAATTCCCAGGAGCCAGAGTCTCTGTGAATGCAGACAGTAAACCCATTGGTGTGGATTCACAGAGACTTGGGCTTCTGGGAATTGAAGTCCAAGAACACCTGGAGTGCCAGTAAACCCATTCGTGTGGATTCACAGAGACTTGGGCTTCTGGGAATTGAAGTCCAAGACCACCTGGAGTGCCAGTAAACCCATTTGTGTGGATTCACAGAGACTTGGGCTTCTGGGAATTGAAGTCCAAGAACACCTGGAGTGCCAGTAAACCCATTTGTGTGGATTCACAGGGACTTGGTCTTCTGGGAATTGAACTCCAAGAACATCTGGAGGGTTTACCTTTGCCTCACAGCTACCAAGTTTCAATGCTCTTAAATGGGCTCTTGAGTTGTTCTGCGTTGAGGAACCAACAGGTGATCAAGGTAGGGAACTTAAGAGGGGAGTCGAACCCTCCACCAGATTTTTCTCTTAAACACACATGTCTTAAATCAGGGGTGCCCAAATTTTTCGGGCTGTGGGCCGGTCACATGGTTGGGTGGGCCGGTCACATTGTTAAGTGGGCCAGTCACGTGGGTCCTCAAACCAGAGGTGGGAGTAAAACGCGCCTTGCAATCTGTTTTGCAACAGGATGAGATAGATTTTATGCTGCCATTTCCTCTGCTTAAACCAGGGGTGCCCAAACTACAGCCTGTGGGCCAGATCCAGCCTCAGACACCAATTCATCCAGCCTGTGCCACCCTCGTCACTCCCGGAAGTGGAAGCAAAACACGTCCGCATGGGCACATTTTGCTTCCACTTCTGGGAGCGACGAAGTTGGCATGGGCCAGATGAATTGGTGTTGGGCTCTGGATCTGGCCCACAGGCCGTAGTTTGGGCACCCCTGTCTTGAGTGTCGCTGCCTGGCAATGAGATCCTTTCAGCCGGAAACCCCAGAAAGGCAAAGCTGGAGTCCTCCTGCTCAAGCCAGGGCCCCAATCCCTGCCTTTTACCCCAGAAGGAGGGAAGCCACTTAACCTGGGAAGGTGGTTTTCAGTCCCACCTCCACCTCTCCCAACCCTGGATTATTGATTCCTGCCTCTGATTGGCTGCTGATGTATTAAATGGAACACCTGGGGCCAGGTGGGCTCCACTCACTTAGTTGCTGCGCCTTCCCAGTTTGGCCCAGTATCTGCCCAGTCTTTTCCTAGAGGCCACCAGAGGAGTGGGTTGGAAGACAGGACAGGACAGGACAGGAAAGAAGAAGAAGACACACCTGGGCAGAGATGTTTGGGCTGGGAGCAAGGTAAGAAGAGCCCTGGTAGTGCGGGGGTTAAACTGCTCTGCTGCCGTCAGGAACATTGTGAGTTCGATCCTGATGGGACTCAAAGTTGACTCCCATCCTTCCAGGGTTGGTAAAACGAGTCTCCAGCGTGCTGGGGGCAAAAATGCTAATTAAAATGTGAACCACCCAGACAGTTGCTAAGGGTTGGGATTTAGTGATTTAAAAGATAGATTTAAAATATAGAAGTGGAATTTAAAATGTGTGAGTCCAGGGGGGGGGGGGGGGACGGCGGTGGCTCAGTGGTTAAGAGGCCATTCCAGGTAGACACACCGTTGTTGCACGTGGACACCCCCAGGTATTGCTTCTCGGCGCTTGTCTATGTTTTAAGCAGCACACTGTTTGCGAAACATTGCTGGGTTGTTTTTTCCTTTTGCAACTTTAGAATGACTCTGTTTGTAAAACGTTTCCGCTTTTTGCAACTTTAGGACGATTGTTTTTAAAGCATTGCTATTTTTTAAACAACAACTCTAGAAGTCCCTGTGGAATAAATAGGGTTCCGAGTCTGAAATGGGCAAATAGTCAAAATGGCAGATTTGGAAACAAGACTAAGATTGAGGCGGTGGGGAAATAAAAACTTGAAAATGTTGCTTTTTTTTTTCCTTTTTGACTACAAGTCCCTGAGTTTAATCAGCCACATTTTGAAATGGATTTAGGAAACAGTCAACAAGAAAAGCCATGTTTTTAATCCCCCCCCTCTCAAGTGTCTGGAAACCTCAGGTTGAGAGAGAGTTATATAACCCAACTGATTCAATATATAATACTGTATATTGAATTGGCAGGGTTATATACAGGGTGGCCCATAAGTCCCTACCCATCCATATGTATTGTAATTTTTAATTCCGCCCCAGAGAAAAGTGGCCAATTTAGGCCCATTTACACTTGAAGAGCGTATTGTGACAAGTACATGGGTACATGAGCGCAAGAATACTGAATACGCCCCCTTCATCGCTCCCAGAGGTGGAAGTAAAATGCGCCCATGCAGGTGCATTTTACTTCCGCTTCCGGGAGCGATGAAGGTGGCGCAGGCCAGATGAATTGGCATCAGGGGCCAGATCTGGTCCATAGGCTGTAGTTTGGGCATTCCTAGTTTAAGCAGAGAAAATGGCATCCTAAAGCTCTATCTCATCCGGTTGCAAAACAGATTGCAAGGCGTGTTTTACTTCCGCTTCCAGTGGGAGGAACCATGAGACCGGCCCACTGAACCACGTGACCGGCCCACAGCCCGAAAAGTTTGGGCACCCATGTCCTAGAGAGCCACACATTCTAACCTGGCCATGAACCTTTGCTGCTTGTGTCTCCTCTCAAGCCCTCACTTCCCCGAGGCTGGATCCTGGTGGTGTGACCCTCCTCCGGCTTTGGCCGCCTCAGATGCCCCATGGAACGTGGCTGAGATATCGGCATGGCAGAAGACCCTGGCGGGAGAGATGGAGACGGAGCTCAGACCTGGGGAGGGAGAGATCAAGGACCTTGAGCAAGCGGATGACCCTGTGAGTCCCAGTTGTGTCCAAGTGGCTTGGCCGACTGAAGCCCAGGGTGGTGTTGATCTACACTGCCTCTCCTCCACCCCAAGAGAGAGCAAATTGGCACCATTTGGTCATGTAGACCTCTGGGATTTGGAGGTTGGGGATCTTCTTCATCCTCTCCCTTCTATTGCCTGCTACTTCTGTAGGCCAAGCCGACCCATGTCTAGTGGTGAGAACCAGAATGGTCTAGTACAGTAATGGCCAACCTTGGCACTCCAGATGTTCTTGAACTTCAGTTTCCAGAAGCCCTGATCAGCAGGAGTGCTGAAGATGGACTTCAATTCCCAGGTGTGCTGACTTGGGCTTCTGGGATTTGAAGTCCAAGAATACCTGGAGATCCAAGGTTGAGAAACACTGTAGTAGATCCTGGACTAGGGCTTGGGAGATCCAGGGGTCTAGTCCCTACTGGTCTTAACAAGAACTGGTTAAGACCATGAAACAAAGAAAGCTCCAATACCTTGGGCGTATCATGAGGAATGACAAAGTACACTATAGAATACCCCAACTCACTATGCAAGGGAAGGAAGAATACCCTGGACATGTGCAGACATTGTAGCTTAAGATCCTGAGGTCCTCTGAAGAATTGTTCCAAGGAGTGAAGAACAGGCGGCTGGGGGAGTTTGGAAATTGATCCTGTCTGTTACGGCAATGGGACAGAGGTGGCTTCGTGGTTAAGATGCTGAACTCGATGACTGGAAGGCTGGCAGGTCAGCAGTTACATCCTCTCCCAATATCTGTCCCAGCTCCTGCCAACTTAGCAAGAAATTGCAAGTAGATAAATAGGTACCACTTCGGTGGGAAAGGTAATAGCGTCCCATGCATCTAGGCATGCTTGCCACATGGAGATGAGCACCGAACCCCTAGAGCAGGGGTCCCCAATCTTTTCAAGCTGGGGTCCAACGTTCTCTCAGTCAGCTTTGAGGGTCGGATGGCCATTTTGCCCTGCCTGCACAATGGGGGTGGCCATTTTGTCCCAACAGCTTCAAAGGGGAGTGGCCATTTTGTTTCTCGAATTCCCTTGGACGGGTTGGGAGGGCCACATGAAACAGTGCCGTGGGTCAGATCCGGCCCACGGGCCTTAGGTTGGGAACCCCCTGCCCTAGAGTCTGGTAAGACTGACCTTCACCTATCCTGTTGATGTAGTGTCTCCATGCCATTGGTCTTGAGGCAGGCTTGCTATGGGGCCACGCCGGCTTCTTAGGACCCCACCCACCCTCAAGCCTGGTTGGTGGGCACCTTCTGAGCCGTGGGGCTGAACTGTCTCCCCCTCTCTCTGCCTTTCCGTCTCTCGTGGTGGGGAGCAGCTGGAAGCCATCAAGGCGAAGGTCCAGGAGATGGAGAAAGAAGACGACTGGTTGCAGGAGCTGCAAGCTGAAGCGAGGCACCTCCTCCTGCGGTCGGAGCCAGGTAGGTAGGCCGGATGGCCCAGGGGGCAGGGGGCTTCCCATCATGATGCCAGGGCAAGGCCCGTCTCCAGCACGGCCAGCAAAGCTTGTGGCAGGGATTAACAAGGAAAGCCAGGGAAAGAGGTTTAGTGGCTCCACCTTTCCCCCTTACCTGGGCTGGAGGCACAGGGCAGGTGTTGTCCAGGTGATCCACCCAAGTCTCTTTGCACTGCTGTTCTGAAACGACCTTTATAGGCAAGCCATATGGCAGGGATTCTCAACCTGCGGCCCGCAGCAACATTTCATGTGGCCCCTTCCCACCGCCTCCACCACACTACGAAGTGCCTTGTGGTGGAGGAAGCCCCTGAAGCTGTCTGAGGGAGCATGACCCAATGGCCCCCGGCTTTAAAAGGTTGAGAACTCCTGCCATATGGTATAAGAGGGACTGTGGCCGTCGTCTGTCCCAGCTCCGGCCAAGGTAGCAATTAGAAAGCTAGAAACTGCAAGTAGATAAGAAGTACCACTTCGGCACATTGGAAAGGTAACAGCATTCTATGCCTGCCACGTGGCCGCAGAAACTTCTGCAGACGTAGCTCTTTGGCTGTAAATGTGCCAACCTCTAGAGATGGATGCGAACACAGACACACTCACGCAGCACTTGGAGAGATCTTTGCCTCTTTCCCCACAGGTCTCCCCTTACCTGGCGCAACGGAGGAGAAGGTGGAGGTGGACCAACGCTCCGTCTACGTGGGCAACGTAAGTGGGGCAGGCAGGGTTCAAGCAAAGACCTGAAAGATAATCGTAAAGAGGAAGGGCAGGATCTGTTCTGATTCATTGATCCCAGACTGCAGGGCGCATAATGATGGGCTCAAACTACAGGAAGCCAGCTATAGACTGAATATCAGGGGGAACCTCTTAATGGTTAGAGCTGTACGACAACCGAGCCATAGATTCTATGATCTCATCAGGTGGATTACGGTGGAACAGCAGAAGAACTGGAGTCCCATTTCAACCGCTGTGGGCAGATCCACCGAGTGACCATCCTTTGCGACAAGTTCTCTGGCCATCCTAAAGGGTGAGCATTTTGCTCTTGGTTGGGGGGGGGGGGGCGCTTCTCAATGGGTGTCTGTAGACTTGGGCCAGGGGGAAGGATGATGGGGATGACAAGAGGGCAGTGGTGAGGCCATGGCCTGGGTCTCCTTTGGCCATGCTATTTGGGAGAATCTGGGAATAAGAGTCCCAAAAGATCAGACTCTAGAATGATCATCTCTAGGACCGTGATGGTGAACCTTGGCACTCCAGATGTTCTTGTACTTCAATTCCCAGAAGCCCAAGCTCCCTGTGAATCCACACGAATGGGTTTACGGGTGCCCATACGATTAAAGCTCTTCCGAGTTAACCCTTCCTCTGTATGGGTGCGTTTTACTTCTGCTTCCGGGAGCGATGAGGGCAGCGTAGGCCGGATGAATCACAGTAAACCCATTCGTGTGGATTCACAGGGGGCTTGGGCTTCTGGGAATTGAAGTCCGAGAACATCTGGAGTGACAAGGTTGACCATCGCGGCTCTAGGAGGATAGCTATCACATTTCCAGAACAAGATGTGTGCCTTGAATGGATGGACAGATAATAGGGTTTGATCGTCTTCTCCTGTTGCAGGTACGCCTACATCGAGTTTGCTGACAGGAGCTCGGTGAAGGCAGCCACGGAGCTGGATGAGAGCACATTCAGGGGACGTATCATCAAGGTGGGCATCATCAAGGTGGGCCACGTTCAGGGGATGTATCGTCAAGGAGGAGGAAGCAAGGGAAGGTGCAGACGGCAGGAGGTGTGAGATGGAAAGGCCCCACCTGCCCACCTGGTGACAATTGAGACGGTCTTTCACAACCCGTGGTGACATCCCTGGTCGGTCCTAGTTGGGTCTTTCTGCTGAATTGAGGTCCCGGGCAGCTGTTTCTGTGTGCATTGTGAGCGACATTTGCCTTGTAAATATACATGCTTGCTGGGCCTGAGTCCTCCAACCCCCTTTCACTGGGGATGATGGAGGTTGTAGTGAGCCCTGGGTTGAAGAAGGTTGGCCTAGACGCAGTGATGGCCAACCTTGGCTCTCCAGGTGTTCCTGGACTTCAGTTCCCAGAAGCCCAAGTCAGCTTCCTGCTGATCAAGGCTTCTGGGAATTGAAGTCCCAGAACATCCAGAGAGCCAAGTTTGAGGACCTATGGTCTAGACCTATGCTCCATCAAGACCAGTTAAAGGTAAGCAACCTGACGTTATAGAACAGGGGTCTGCAAACTTGGCTCCCCATGTGTTCTTGGACGCCAATTCCCAGATGCCCAAGTCAGCACTCCTGCTGATCAAGGCTTCTGGGAATTGAAGTCCAAGAACATCTGGAGTGCCAAGGTACACCATCACTGGTTAGAGTCTCTCATTTCAATCTAGCACTGCATTTCCCTTACACAGAATTGGAAAGCCAACATTTAATCCTCACAATGTTTCTCCTCCCCTCTTTGCAAGACGTGAGCAATACTCGCTAGTTTGGCCGGAACCTCTTCTGCTTCCCTGCAGGTGTTGCCAAAAAGGACCAACATGCCTGGGATCAGTTCCACAGACCGTGGGGGCTCACGAAGTAATTTCTCTGGTCGGGGAGCTCAGCCGCGCCGCGCCGGTGTTTGGGGGGGACCCCGTTCAAGACCTCGTGGGAAGGTTTACAGGTGAGCAAGATCAAGGGAGAGGGGCATTTATTGTGGTGTCCCAGGGTGACTCCAGATGAAGGGACTCATAAATGACTTCTGCTTAGAAAACTCTGAGAAGGGTCATCACCATATGTCAACGTTGACTTGATATACGTCAACGTTGACTTGATATATGTCAACGTTGACTTGACAACACACATAAGTTCCCTGGGAAGGAGGGAAGGATCTGCTTAGTTCTGGGCAATCAACGGTGTGTTGATGACCTTTCTGGAAACTTCCAAGAGCTTGGAAGAGTGGCTTTTAATGACAACAGCTCCCAGAAGCCACAACTTGCTAGCACAATCTTTGCCACTTACTGGGAATCCTAAGAATCGACATTAAAAAAAAACCCAAACAGGTTTCTAAGCTTTGGAAGATCTCAGACCTTTCATGTCAGGGACTTTGGGCTGCTTGTAGATTTTTCAGTGTTGATGAAACACCCTTGAATGTGGATAGGTGAGCTAGATCAGTTTTGTTGCATCGGATTGTGATTTTTCACCCACCCCAGGACTCCCTCTTAATCCTGGTGGCATAACCTCTGTTGGATGTAGTAGAGGAACCTGCCTCCAGACGTGGTTGGTGTTTGTTGTCGGCCAGCCACATCTGGAGGGCCCCATTGCTCAGTCCTACTCTAGAGTTGTACAAAGGTTTGCATCGCTTTAGATCTGATGCCATCCCGGTCTTGGTGGTAGCCAAGCAAAGAGTTGAAGCATCTCCTTCTGTCTCTCTTGTGATTTATGGACCACACTTCTCAAAGTGTGGCAGGGACTTTGGAAAACTACAGGACAGAGTCCATCCCACTCTTGATGGCAAGGCCTAGCAGTCAAAGTCTAGTGTGGTGCTTTGGTTTTTAAGGTGGCCCTTCCTCCTCCTCCTCCTCCACCTCCTTCAAGTGTCATATCCATTCCAGATATTGGCTGTCATCATGGCGATAGTCTTCCTGTTCTTAACTCCTTGGAACAGTTCTTCCGAAGACACGCCACACCAATCTTCCAGCAGGTCCTTCAGCCATGAAGTCCATCTATGTCCAGGGCTTCCTCTCTTCTCAGGGATCTTTCCTTCCAGAGCAAGTTGGAGAATTCTATACTTATGTTGTTCCTCATGATATGGCCAAGGTATTGGAGCGTTCTTTGCTTTATGGTCTTAAATTCTTGTTCGTTATCCATCTGCTGCAACACTTCGACATTAGTCACATGGTCAACCCATGATATCTTCAACAGCCGCCTGTAGATCTGCATTTCAAAAGCTTCGATCCTCTTTATAATGCTTTAGTCAATGCCCAAGCTTCGACTCCATAGAGCAGTGATGGCGAACCTTTTAGAGACCGCATGCCAAAACTGCAACCCAAAACCCCACTAATTTGTCGCAAAGTGCTTCCTGTACTGGGGAGAGGGAGGAAGCACTCCCATTGGGCTGCTGGGCAGAGGGGCGAGGCGAACATGTGCTGGGTAAGGGAGGAAGTGCTCCCATTGGGCTGCTGGGCAGAGGGGAGGGGCGAACTCTGTGCTGAGGCGGAGGAAGTGCTCCCATTGGGCTGCTGGGCAGAGGGGCGGGGCGAACTCCATGCTGGGGCAACCACATCAGTGCCCACAGAGAGGGCTCCAAATGCAACCTCTGGCACGCGTGCCATAGGTTCGCCACCACGGCCATATAGCAACCACTGGGAATACATTACCTCTCGTTATTCAGATCTTTGCAGCAGAAGTTAGATCTCTACTGCATAACAAATGTCGCATTTTTGTGAATAGGTGGATCTTGCTTTTTCTATTTGAATGTTTGGCCCCTCTCGGCTTGCCTCCCCCCTTTCCCTTTTTCACCTTCGCCAGGACCAACGTGAGTCCAAGGATACATTTCGACTTCAATTGTTGGCATTTTGGAAAGGTTTTGACCTCAACGCATGCTTGCCCTCCTTTTACTGGCAAGAAGCAGAGGCTGTGCACAGGAACACCTGTCATGGAAGGAGTGGGGGGACCTCGTCCTGCTGTGCTGTCTCCCCCCCCCCCCCCCCCGGGAACATGGAAATGCTCAGCACCGCCTGTGTGTAGCTAGAAGCACACACACACACCTGGCTGTTCTTGCTGCCGCTACAGGGCTTGTTGTCTCTCTGGCTTAGCGTCACCTGGACGTTTAGATGCCCACCGGGGTCTGCAGGCGACCTGTGAACATGGAGTTGAACACCTTGGCAGCGCCCGTGGGCCGTGGCTTTCCCCTCCATACCAAAGGGGATGTAAATGAGCCATGACTTGTCAGACAGCGCAGTGTCCCAGAAAGTCTGTCACCTAGTTGGCCCTGGAGAGAGAGAGAGAGAGAGGCAGAGCAGAGGAGGACAGCTGGTGGGGATTGTCCGCCGGTCTGTAGCTTGTGCACACCTGGACTGGCCTTCCCATGTCCAACCGCCATGTGCCTCCTGACAGCTTCACCCTAGCTTTGTCGAAAACGAGGCTCGACCTTGTGTGTAAAGAAGAGTCTTTAAGTACCCAGCCGTACTTCTACTTTCTCTGGGCAAGATACGTCTCAAAGACCACAGGCTGCAAATTTTCTCGGTCTTTGGTCCTTGAAATCGGGGTTCTCAACCTTTTAAAGCCACGGGCCGGGTCACGTCCCCTCAGACAATTGAGCAGGCTGGTCTGGTGGTTCCCTCCCCCCTGCCATAAACGCTGCCATGAAACGTGTCCATGGGTTCATTTACGACTGTCCACCGATGCATTTACGGTTGTCGCAAATGCATTTATGACAGCTGTAAAAATGTGTTTGACAGTCGTGGATGCATTTATGACTGTCATAAATGCATTTACAGCTGTTTCCAGTGGCAGGAGCAAGGGCGACGGGCCACATTAAATGGTGCCATGGGCCAGATTCAGCCCTCAGGCCGTAGATTCAGAACCCTTGCTTGAAATATTTTGAGCATCTGCTTTTGGACGGTCTGAGAATTGGGGCTTCTGAAGTCCAAAAGGTCTGGAAGGAGGCAACATTAGGGAACTGTTTCAGAAATGTCCAAGACTCGGGTAGGGATAGGTGTGTTGAGAAAAAGAAATGTCAAAGTGTCTTATGATTCCTTCAAGACCATTTTCTTCTCTCTCCCACCCACCCCACCAACCCACATTTTCCACGGACTGGTGGCTGCCGTGTCTGAAGAAGTGGGCTATGTTCCAAGAGACTTTATGTTGCATAAAACCAGTTAAACTTTCAAGATGTCACAAGACGCTTCGCTGTGCAGTTCTGCAAATGAACCTTGCACAACTATATGGAGCCAATCTGGCCAGGTTATCCTGCGATGGTAACAGAGTAGACCCTACTGCCAGTGACTCAATGCCGAGTGTCAGGTGGTGGTTAACTAACCCGACCACCCTGAGGACTCATGGCCTTGGGTGGCGAAGTCCACAGGGAAGGATGATGGTCCCCAAGTGGATTAAATCCCAGTTGAGTCCATCTTGATGGAAGGCAGCAGCGTCATCCATCCTGTCCTGGGGATGATAATGAGGACTTTGCGTGCCCAAAGAGATCAGGACCAGAAAGTGACTCGCGGAACTGAATTGGTGGTACTATGGGAGTCATGCTGCCATGTGGAAGGCCACTGCATTAGACTCTCAGGACAGCCTTCATGGTACAGGTACACAGTAAGAGCCTCCTCGAAGATTGTGGTATTTTTGAACCACAATTGGGCGTACCCTGGGCAACGGCAACCTTGTATTGCCGGCTAATCTTTCTCACGCTAGGTCAGGCCAAAGGAACTGCAGAACGGACTCACCAGAAAGGTAGTTTCACGTCTGGCTTAGACATGGGAGAACTGTATGCAAAGCCTAATTCTCTGTATTTTTCCATTTCCTCCTCCTCCCAGGGGTCATGGCAGGTTGTCCCCTTGGTACACGCCCTACTAGGGGGCCGAACGAAGGATGTTCCAGGCCCGAACCGAGGACAGCGGCATCCAAACTCTCACCTCACGGAAGCTGGTTCGCCTTCACTGCCCAGTGCAAAATATTTATTTTTGCATGTGTTGGCTTTCTTTCTTACGGTCTCTCTCTCCCCCACCCCCTCTTCTTTTTAAACTAATTTAAAAAAATATTTGCATGATGTTAAGAAATGTGGACAAGTTTTTATTGTGGTGCTCATTGGCTACATCTCTGATCATGGTATGCCTGTTGTTGTCTTCAGTCCGACGCCAAACGAGTCTGATGAGAGGGAAATGAGCTTGCCAGACCAAAAATAATGATAATAATAATAATGATGATACTAATGCCTTGAAGCCTGTTTGAGGTGGTGGAGTGGATAGGAAGAAAACCAGCACCTTATCTTGTGAAATTGCACTTTACTCAGAATTGATCAATCTAACCTCACGTGTATATCCCAAATGTGTACCCGTCTAGTTCCCTTTCTTACAAGCACTAGAATTGCAGGAGGTGAAATACCTACAGATTGTTTCATTTTACCTTTACAGGATGAAAAATATGGTATTTTGATTACAGCAAGGGGGAAAAAAGGCAGAGTATTGATTAACATATTTTGATAAATATATACTGTATATGGCCATGATGGTGAACCTTGGCACTCCAGGTGTTCTTGACCTTCAGTTCCCAGAAGTTCAAGTCTCTGTGAATCCACACTAATGGGTTTACTGTGCGTACGTGTGGATTCAGAGGACTTGGGTCTCTGGGAATTGAAGTCCAAGAACTGCTGGAGTGTCCAGGTTCACCATCACTGGCCTATGGAAAGCTCTTCCTGTGCCAGTGAGCCCCAGTTTGCTGAACAGGAGTTACACAAGAGCACGCCTCCTGTCTGCTTCAGTGGGCAAGAGAACCTCTCAGACGAGTCAAACTAATCTGCAGACTTTGAGGTGAAGCAGGACGACCGAGGGCTTGTGCATTCAAACCGTGTGTGCCTATGACGAGAGATGCCGTTAGTGATAAACTCTGTTTTGTAAGATGTCAAGATGTTTTAAAAATCAAAATAAATGGTTCCTCTACTCAAACTCAACTCACCCCACAAGTGCTTTCTGTGTCTGCCTGTAGGCTCTGCTCATCCTTTGAATAGGGGTTGCAGTGGCTCAGTGGTGAAGAAGCTCGCCTTGTTAGCTGGAAGGCTGGCAAGTCGGCGGTTTGAGACCTGGGTACTGCATGACAGATTGAGCGCCCGTCTCTGTCCCAGCTCTTGGGGACATGAAAGGAGTCTCATTTGGGCGTTCCCTGAGCAGCGTTTCTCCCACAAAAATCCTTTCAACCCAGGATAATTTCTGACACGAAATTATTATTATTATCCTTTGAATACACACTCACAGCTCACCTACAGTTCTTACCCAGAGTGAGAACTGTCCTTAAAAAAGGGTGGTTTCTGGCCTTTACCCAATCAGGTTGCAAGTTGGGGGTGGGATGTTTGGAGAATTGCTTCCTTGTTCTTTCCAGAATTTCACACACATCACGGTCAGTTGCTACACTGGGAAGCAAATAAAGAGCTGCACTCCAGAAAGGTAACTCACCCAAACTTTGAGTGTATGGAAAAGAATATAAACCTGCAGGCATGAGCCGTGCACTGCTATAGTACCTGTTGCAGGAGCCAGTGATCCCAAGGTTGACAAGAGGCTTACTACTCTGAATACACCTGATCCAGTTCAATTTCAGAAGCTAAGCACCATCCGGACTGGTCAGGAGCCCTGGTAGCGGCCGGGGTTAAACTGCTGTCCTGCAAACAGAAGCTTGTGAGTTCGATCCTGACCAGGACCCTACCTCCCCTAAGGACCCTGAATAGGCTGAGGGCCGGAATCCCTAAATGCAAGACCAAGAGCCTCAAGTGAGGGCTGCTGGCGGGCAACAACACATGGTGTGAATGTGGAGAGATATACAGAATCTGTTGGCTCATTTGCTGCTCTGCTGATGATTGTTGGAAACATGCACGGATGAGGACTTGAGTTGGGCAACGGCAAAGCCAAGAAAAGTGGCTTCATTTCAGCAGTCCAGGGTTTGACTGGGACACGAAAGAAGCAGACGCTCAAGTCAAGGAAGGAGTTTATTTTATACAGCACAACTTTTGATGTGGGCTGGGGTGGGCAGAGGCAAGAATTAGATACAAAGACCATCCAAACGACATATATACACACACAGCAATTCTCTTTCTGGGCCAAAGGCTTGTGAATGACGCAATGGCTTCAACACACCTGTACCATCATGGATGCCACCATGTTGTCAAAGGCCCTTGGGAAAGCAAAGACAAGACACCTTAAAGCTACAGAGGAGAGACCAAAGAGGCAACTTAGCCCAAACAGACCAGCTCACTGGTTCCCAGAAGCCTCAGTCAGTCCATTGGCTGAGCAGTGCTTTGGGGAATTGACTTGGGCTTCTGGGAATTGAAGTCCAAGAACCAAAGGTTGGGAAACATTGAGCTAGATCAAGAATTCTCAACCCTTTTAAGCCAGGGGCCGGGTCACGCTCCGTCAGACAGCTTTGGAGGGCAGACGACCATTTTGCCTTTCCTCCACCCCATGGCATTTCATGGTGTAGTGGAGGCGGTGGGGCCACATGAAATGGTGCCGCGGACCGCCCATTAGCCGCAGGTTTTGCATTTGCCACATATCACAGTTCCAAACAGCCCCTTGGGGACTCAACCCCTTGGAGTTAGTAGGCCACTGAGACTTGTATGCCAATGAAATAACAATACCAGGGGGCATCAACCTGCTGCCTATTTAGACAGTACTCAACTGTTTGCCTGGCACCTTTCTACAGAGATGCACAATGCAGAATTGAAGGGCCATTGGGATACAAAGAAAGAGCCTCCTCGAAGATTGTGGTATTTTATAACCACAATCCGGCGCACCCTGGAAACTGCCACCGTGTGTTGCTGGCGAACCTTTCTCACACTGGACCAGGTGAAAGAAGCTGCAGAATGAATTCTTCAAAGGTGGCTCCAGTTTGGCAGTTTCAAGTCTGGCCTAGCCGTGGCAGAAGAGGGGCCCTTCTCTTAATTGCTCATTCCTGTAGGAAGCTCGTCAAGTCAGCATTCTGGAGTTACAAACAAGGTTCTTCTAACATTTCCACAGGGCCCAGGAACCCAGTAAAAACACCAAGGGATGCATGGCTTACTTACTTGGACTGGATTTGATCTCCGGGGTTGTAGAAAGGGTTGCACATGACGTCAGTGTAAGAATTATGCAGCTTCCTGAACATCTGGAAAGGGAACCACTCCCATTACAATCCGATACGCGGAACCACTTTGCCTCAATAAAACAGGAGGATGAAAGGTCCTCACAAGCAAACACTCTAAACTTAGGAAAGATAAAAGGTTGTCCTTGCTCAAAAGCCAGTCATATCTGACTCTAGGGTTCAGTGCTCATCTGTTTACAGCGAAAGAGTCAGCGCTGTCTGCATCTGCAGACGTTTTCATGATCATGTGGCAGGCATGACTATATGCCGGAGTGCATGAAACACTGTTTACCTTCCCACCGAAGTGGTACCTATTTATCTACTTGTACTTTCTTGCTAGGTTGGCAGGAGCTGGGACAAATGGGAGCTCATTCCGTTATGCAGCACTCAGGTCTCAAACTGCTGACCTTCTAGTCATCAAGTTCAACATCTTAACCACTAAGCCACCATAGTCCCTTATGCACCACCTAAGCATCTCTAATACCATGATCCCACACCCTGGTGATATATATGCCAGAACACTGTTACCTTTCCTGATGAAGTGGTACCTATTTATCTACCTGCAATTTCTTGCTTTCGAACTGCTAGGTTGGCAGGAGCTGGGACAGAGACCAGAACTCATTTGGTCGTGTAGTACTCGGGTCAAGAACTGCTGACCTGCCGGCCTTCCAGTCGTCAAGTTCAGTGTCTTAACCACATGAGCCACCACAGTCCCTTACTCTAAACTTACACTTCGGATTTCGTTGTCTCGGAGCGCCGTGTTGGAAGAATCTACCACCATCACGAATTTCACCTTGGAATTTGTCACATAGCCATATCTGCTTGTCTGGTCAAGGAAAGTGTAAACACAGGAAGCGCGTGACGCCATCGCTCCCACCCAAGATCATCTTACCTATCATCATCCCACACAAGCATTCTCTGTTAAGTTTCCCTGAAATCATGATGGTTCCACAAGGGTAGCTACGTGCATTTGGTCTCTTGTTGGCAAAATATCAAAGAAATGTGTGCTAACTTTCAGGATGCCACACAACTCCTTTGTTATCTTGTTGTCCTAATGAACCACACGGAGCAATCTTCAAGCACATGCGGCCTGTGCACCAAAGATACACTTTGTAGTCTTCCGTCGGGTACAACAGCCCCAGATAAAGCTCCCTCTGGTCCACCAGCGCTTTCCCCATAGCGGAGATCTTCTCATCTACGACATCAAGGGAGGTGTGCACGGTGTAGTGGAACTTCAGCTCATTTTCCGTCGGGACGCTCTTGATGTACAGAGGATAGTTCTAGGGAGAAAAGAGCAGGGCAGGGTCAGAAGAAGCCAAGCAAGGAAGGGATCCCGCGACCCATATAGGCCTAACGCCCTTGTCCTACAACGGAGGAGTGTTGTTTTATTAGTAGTCCTTCCTTTTCAATCCCGCCTTAATGCAAAATTTCCCCAAGATGACTGTAGAGCCAAAGCAAGCCAGGGGCAGATGGGACATCTTGTCAGGCTCTCCCTGCCCCAGCTTGTATCCCTGCACAAGGATGAGGATGGCAGTTGTAAGAGGCAGTGCAAATTTCCATTTTTAAAAAAACAGATGGTTTAAGGAGATGTTTATTAAAATAGGGGCCCTAGTGGCTAAGATGTTCATCTTGATGACTGGAAGGTCGGCAGGTCAGCAGTTCGAGACCCAAGTGCTGCAGGGCGGAGTGAGCTCCCGTCGTCTGCCCCGGCTCCTGCCAACCTAGCAGTTCGGAAGCAAGACATTGCAAGTAGATAAACAGGAACTGCTTTGACAGGAAAGGTAGCAGCTTTCCACGCGCTCCTGCGTCTAGTCATGCCTGCCACATGATGGGAGTTGTAGTCCTTTCCTTGGGACTCATGGCAGTTGTAGTCATCCCCTGGGGACTGATGGCTGTTGTAGACCTTTCCTAGGTAGTGATGGGATTTGTAGTCCTACCCTTCTGCAGAGCTGGGACGAGAGTAGCCCTTTTCCCTTCCATCCTCCCCCCTCCCCATTTATCCTCCCCACATACACAGACGGACCCCCACTCTTTCCTCACCTCTTTAGCGATCACGGCGATGCAGACCGCCATCTTGCCTCCTGGCGGATTTGCCGGCCTTTCTTTTTTTTTTTCCCGCTCTGCAGAGCGGCTTCGTTTGCCCCTACTTCCGACCGCGTGATCCTGAGGAGCCAATGGGGACCGGCCAAAGCCCGGACTTGCCTCTCCGCGAGATGGAGCTCCCAAAGAGGCAAAGACCGGAAGTTGGTTCCATACCTTCCGGTGGCTGTGCAGAGTCGGCCGCCATTCGCGGGGCCAGGGACAGAAATTAAGCCTTGAGCCCTTCCCCTTAGCTTTTGCCCCTCACCGTCGATGGGGAACCGGAACTATCAATCCCAATGTTCCATGTTTCGCCACACCCACATTTCCTTCCCCCTTGAATTGCCTTTTTGGGTCCAAAACGCCAGAGGACCCCACCCCACCCACCCGAGAGGTTGCCATGGCGACGGAGCTTTGGCTGTTGCTAGGCCTATGCGGCCTATCCGGGGTTTGGAGCCTGGCTGGCAGTAACCCCGCTGCCCCGCAACTCTCGCCGCCCCCCAACATAGTCTTGCTGCTCATGGACGATGTGAGGCCCACAGAGGGGAGAGGGAAGGAAACTGGGGGGGAGGGGTGTCCCTAGACAAGGAGGCCCTCAGCAAAGTCACCTTGGGGCCTACACTTCCCAGAATCCTCTAGCCAACATGGCCACCGCCTGGGGGATTCTGGGAGTTTGGTTCTTTGAGAAAAAAGGAACTTTCCCCCCAATTCAGGGGTTGCTTTATGGAGAAATGGGGTCAGGGCTGAGGGATACTTGGCAGTTGTGAACTGGGCGTGTGTGTGTGTGTGTGTGTCCAAGAATCCACCAGTGGCACAGCTATTGTGTCTGTGACAAAAAGTAACTTTTGCAAGCTCTCTGGTCCGGCTCTGCGAAACCAGCAAGCCCAGAAGACTGGTTAGGGTGTGCGGACAGTCGATAAGCATTTATGATGTGGCTGCATCGCAACGAACCTGTTTGGCCGTGGTTGCGGACGTGGGACACACACCTCACCACAGTGGTGGTGGTGGTGGCAGTCCAAGGATGGGTTATTAACACTGAATTTAATTTTCCGTATGGACTGTTGGTGCACTTCTCAAATGTGCTAATTTCTCTTTTCCCTTCAGATGGGCTGGGGCGACTTAGGTGTGTTTGGGGATCCTTCCAAAGAAACCCCAAATTTAGACCAGATGGCTGCAGAAGGAATGCTTTTCCCAAATTTCTATACCGCCAACCCTCTCTGTTCTCCGTGTGAGTAAATTTCAGACCCGCAGTAGGATGTTGGACTTCTGTAGCTGTACTCTAGATAGATGAGTCTCGCTGATGTTTGAGGATCAAGGTTTTAAAGGGGAGCATATCTTAAAAGTGGGCCTGGGGTGGCTTAGTGGTTAGGTCAATGATCTTGACAACCCGAAGCTTCCCAGGTCAGCAGTTCGAGACCCGAGTACTGCATGACAGAATGAGTTTTAAGTGTCTCTGTCCCAGCTCCTGCCAACCTAGCAGTTTGAAAGCAAGACATTGCAAGTAGATAAATAGCTACCATGTTGGTGGTAAAGGTAACAGTGGCTCTGTGCACTCCAGTGTCTAGTCATGCCTGCCACGTGATTATGGAAATATCTGCAGATTCAGACAGCACTGGCTCTTGGGCTGTAAACGGAGATGAGTACCGAACCCTAGAGTTGGACATGACTGGCTTTCGAGCAAGGGAGACTTTTACGTATACATTAAAAGCACCGTATTAAGTAGTAGTATTGCTAAATCCTGGTCAGGTGCCTCACCTCAGTGGGTTCAGACTGTTCTTTTCACCACTAGGTCTTTTCCTGGTACACCACAATGTTCCTACGTTCACATAGAGAGCATAGCAGGATGGAGCTCCAGCATATTGGGGACTGTAATGATGAAACAAGTGGAAGGTGCAGAATTAGAGCAGGCTGGAGATGCTCTGAGAGGGGGAAGCCCACCTGACTGATGATGGTTTTGGGTGTTGTCTCTTTTCTCCCCCATAGCAAGAGCGGCGCTCCTAACAGGCCGCTTGCCCATCCGGAATGGCTTCTACACCACAAATGCCCATGCCAGAAACGGTACGTCCTTCTCTTTCCACATCTGAACTTTCCCCCCTTTACAGGTCATGCCCAAGTTAGGGTCTTCCTTCCAGCCGATGAAGCACACACACACTTATAATTGGCAATTGTAAGCAGACTTCACAGAAAAACAAAAGTCGAACAAGTCAAAATATTAGATTAAATTAATTAAAAGTAAGCGTCATGTAACATGAATCATTTACAGCTTAATAGAAACAAAATCCACAAGCAGGCTTTAGTTTGATGATGGCTAAATAAAATTTTTTATTTTCTGGTGATGGATGTTTGGAAATTTGTATATCACTGCAACTGTTATTATTAACTTTGTATAGTTGCATGATTATACTGTCTCTGCAGTGAAAGCAGGTACTTTCTTAATCTATAAAAGAGATGAGCAATCCTCAGGCTTCTGAATGCTCTAATGTATGGTTCAGAGCCGTGGTTCCCAATGTGGAGCCCACGCCACGCTGAGACTCATGAGGCCCTGCCGAATGGGGTGAGTTGTGTTGAAATGGGACTCTAAACCAGTGCTTCCCAACCTTTTGTTTTTGGACCCCAATTCCCAGACACCTCAGTCAGTCCATTGGCTGATCAGTGTTTTGGGGAATTGACTTAGGCTTCTGGGAATTGGAGTCAAGAAACCAAAGGTTGGGAAGCACTGGTTTAGAGTCCCATTTCAGCAACTCACCCCATTCGGCAGGGCCGCATGACTCTCAGCGTAGTATTTTAGAGGAGCTCCCATGGAGGAAGAAGGGTTGATGAAGCCTCTTTCCATCCGCCAGTTTGCATGTGCTTTATTCTGGATCCAACACATATTCCCTAAATGTTTCTGCCACAGTACAAGTTCCGGCATGCAGGTTATTATCTCTTTATTTTGCATTTTATCCCTGCTGTGAAAAGGTTGCCTTTGAATGATTCAATGAATATTTAGCAAAGGAGTATGCGGGGGGGGGGGGGGGGATCGCATTTTATCACCCCTTGGTTAACAATCTGCTTGCAATTCACTCTTATAAAAATATGTTCTCCCTGCTAAGCCTGACAAGGGCATTTGAAGGGCATCACCAAGCTGTCCATGGCAAAAACTTTGCTCCGACGCTCCTGTTGGGAGCTGCCAGCTGGAGCCGATCGGAGGCCGATCTGCTTGGCGAGAGGGTTGTTTGTTCCCAAAGGGCAGATGCTGTCGGAGGCCATATGTTTCGGAGCATGCGTTTACAGCTCCGGATTGATGCCTCCTGCATTCAGAAAAGTGTTTCTCTCTTGGCATGTTTGCCTATTAAAAGTGCAAAGGAAGCGATGGCAGAATGCACACCGCATTTAAAACCGGATAGCATTCCCAGGGCCAGATTGACACATCCTTTGTTTAAATAAGAAAGAGTGGGTGCTTTGGAGAATTTCTTAGGTGGCAGCATAAGGGAGTCAGGCCATCCACCCTTTTGCCTGGGATACTGGGCATTTCTTTGGGTGTGAGTCAGACGTCCAGCAGAGGATGCGCAGCCATCCAGATCGCCCTAGACCAGTGATGGTGAACCTTGGCACTCCAGGTGTTCTTGGTCTTCAATTCCCAGAAGCCCAAGTCAGCACTCCTGCTGATCAGAGTTTCTGTGAATTGAGTGGAGTGCCAAGGTTCACCATCACTGCCCTAGACTTTACCAGTGATGGTGAACCAGAGCACGCCGAGTGTTCTTGGACTTCAATTCCCAGAAGCCCTGATCAGCAGGAGTGCTGACGGGGTTCTGGGAATTGAAGTCCAAGAACACCTGGAGTGCCAAGGTTGGCCATCACTGAAAGTTTAGCCTCTCTTGACCGCTGCCTTCATTGGTTGGGGCTAACTGCAGCTGCAACCCATCAATGTCCAGAATGTCCTATTTTCACCTCCCAGTCTTGGGAGATAAAGTCTCCTTTTTGGGCCAGACATTCTTCCTCTGCATGAAATAGGCCAAGCAGGCAATCAGGATAGGCCTCATTCCCCATTATTACCTCGTTCCATACAGGTCCCTCTTCCCCCCTAATGAGCTCAAGGCAGCACCCATGGCTCTGGTCTTCCCATCTTATCTTGTCCAATGGCTGCCTATGGGTTGATGGGCCATGCGAGGTTGCTGGATTGGTCTGGTTCCTGCCTTTCGGCAGTTTCCGAACTACTAAAAACATCCCTCTGGCACTCTGCTTTTCAAGACCGTGGGAGTTAATGGGTTTCTCTGGTTGCTGACAGAATCCTACTTTATGCATGAGTTGAAAGTAACTGAATAGCAGCCGCTGGAAAGTGCTCTGCTCGTGTTTGGCCCAGGATGGCCTAGATCAGTCGTGGCGAACTTTGACACTCCAGGTGTTCATGGATTTCAATTCCCAGAAACCCAAATCTTAGTGAATCCACACACATGGGTTTACTGGCAATCCAGGTATTCGTGGACTTCAATTCCCAGAAGCCCAAGTCTCTGTGAATCCACCACACAAATGGGTTTACTGGCACTCTAGGTGTTCTTGGACTTCAGTTCCCAGAAGCCCAAGTCTCTGTGAATCCACACAAATGGGTTTATTGCACGTACATGCAGTAAACCCATTTGTGTGGATTCAGAGAGACTTGGACTTCTGGGAATTGAAATTCCAAAACACCTGGAGTGCCAAGGTTCGCCATCACTGCTAGAGGCTACTAATCTTTAATGACATGTCCCTTCTCAGCTGAAGGTCCAAAATCTCCCCCAAGCCTCGACATTCTCTCAGGGTAGCTCAGTGCAAAGTACAGTAGATGAATCCTGTTACTGTGGGAAACATTGGTCACCTGTTTGCTGGCTCTGACTGAACACTTTTCTTGTCTCCTTCCTACAGCCTACACCCCTCAAGAGATTACTGGAGGCATCCCAGATGTTGAGCTGCTCCTTCCAGAATTGCTGAAGAAAGCCGGCTATGTCAACAAGATAGTCGGGAAATGGTAAAAGTTCCTTTCCCACTCCTTTCCTTTTGCATGGTTTGCTTTATACACGGAGAGATTTTAGATTGCATAAGTTACTTCAGTCTGGGGTTTCCACTGGGGTCTCTCCCCTACCACCTACCTGCTGTGTGATTAGAGATTAAAAACCTTTACAACAGAAAATTAAACATAAATAATAAATGCACTAAATAAATTACAAAAAGCAACAAAAAACAAAAATGACACCAGAGTGAATCAAAATTGTTTTATAGGTGATAGTTGTTTTTGTCACAACTGATGGAGCTTCTAGGGCCGTGATGGCGAACCTTGGCACTCCAGATGTTCTTGGATTTCAATTTCCAGAAGCCCAAGCACCCTGTGAATCCACACAAATGGGTTTACTGCGATTCATCCGGCCCGCGCTGCCCTTGTCGCTCCCGGAAGCGGAAGTAAAATGCGCCTGTAAGGTTAAGGCTCTTCCAGGTTAACCCTTCCTCCGTACGGCACGTTTTACTTCCACTTCCGGGAGCGATGAGGGCAGCGCAGGCTGGATGAATTGCAGTAAACCCATTCGTGTGGATTCACAGAGTGCTTAGGCTTCTGGGAATTGAAGTCCAAGAAAATCTGGAGTGCCAAGGTTTGCCATCACGGCTCTAGGGTGTGCTGTCATCTTTGCTTCTTCCAAGACATGGCACTGATGTAGAGTTTGGAAAATAAGCTGTTTTGTGCTCCAAAATATTCAGATTCTTCAGCCATGGTGAGTGTTGGAAAAGAAAAGTCACACTGGCTGGGAGATTCTGGGAAGTATAAATTTAAAAAGTAACATTTCCAACTGCTTAATTTACCTCTCCGACAGTAAAAAGCTCTTCCTGTTGAGTGGTTTCAGAGACACATGATTTTTTCAAAAGGAGGAAGTAAGCAAGGGCTGATGTTCGATCTCCTCCAAAGAATCAGCGCAACGTTTCTTAGTGGCAAAGGGTACATCAAATGCCACTGAACAAATATTGATCCGCCGCCTGCCGGGGTGCTTTATCCATGGAGCTCATTCTAAAAGAGTTTATTTCCCTGAAACAGATGACAAAATGGCATAGGGGCCTGGCGCAGATGTTCACAGGGGTTAAGAATTTAAAGAAGATGAAGAAGAAAGCTCCCTCTTTTTCTCACAAGAAGGGGTTGCGGTGGCTCAGTGGTTAAGAAGTTTGCCTGGTTAGCTGGAAGGACGGCAAGTCAGCAGTTCGAGACCAGGGTACTGTATGACGGATTGAGCGCCTGTTGTCTGTCCCAGCTCTTGGGGACATGAAAGGAGCCTCATTCGGGCGTCCCTGAGCGGAGTTTCTGCAGCAAAAAATCCTTTCGACCCAGAATAATTTCTGACACGAAATGATTATTGTTATTATCTCACAAGAGACAAAAAGAAAGCTTGGCTAAGATACTTTTTTGGATTGGAACATCAGAGGCCGTGCCGGACCTGGACAATATCACTTTTTAAAAAATATTAACACAGCTCCTAGCATATCCTATCTCAAGGGCTATAAAAAGGTAAAGGATTCTCTTGCTCTAAAGCCAGTCGTATCTGATTCTAGGGTGCAGTGCTCATCTCTGTTTATAGCCAAAGAGCCAGCTCTGTCTACTTCTGCAGACGTTTCCGTGGTCATGTGGCAGGCATGACTAGACACAGAAGTGCACGGATTGCTGTTTACCTTCCCATCGAAGTGATACGTATTTATCTATTTGCAATTTCTTGCTTTTGAACTGCTAGGTTGACAGGAGCTGGGGCAGAGACGGGTGCTCACTCTGTTGTGCAGTACTTGGGAATCATACTTCAACCTTCCAGTCTTCAAGTTCAGCATCTTAACCATTTGAGCCGTGAGGGCGGTGGTGTTTAATTAATTAATAAATACCCTTTTCCAAGAGGGAGAGGGGGTAGCAGGATAAAACTAGGTGGTTGGGATAGGACACGCCAGCAGAAGTCCTGATAACATTTCAGAGAATTTGTCAGCAGAATGGGGGAAGCTTCGCTCTTGACCCGGGTCTTTGCCACCAGAAAAACAGTCGAACTGAGGAGAAAAAAAACCAAACCAACTGAGAGAGAATTGTGAATTATTTATTGCTTTTGCAGATCCAAACGGCAGATTGCTGTGGAGAAGTGGGGGGTCAGGGGGGATCCAGTCCAGTGGGCTGCATCTGAATGCTAATAAATGCAAATGCATATACACCTGGGGAAAGGAAATAAACAGGAGAGAGACAGACGGCAGTTCCAGGGAAGGCAGCGAGTCTTGAACCAACTTCGGAGCCGTAGCAAAAAGCTAATTAGGTCTGCGCTTCCAGCCCCGTGTCTCTCTCTCTCTCTTGTGAGGCCAGGAAACCACATGAGTGACTGGTGTGCTGCTGTCAAAAATGCAACAGAGAAGCATCCCATGCTCATCACACCTTCCTTTTGTGACCCATTCTCCTCCTCCCTGTCTGCAGTGTGTGTTTTCGTGTCAGAGATGACTCTGGGTTGAAAGGATTTCTCGGGACGCCCGCGTGAGGCTCCTTTCGTCTCCCCTATCGGGTATCGAACCCCGGCCTTCCAGTCTCCAAGGCTCAGCGCCTTAACCGCTATGCCACCCGGGGAGCTGCTCCTGACTACAGTGGAGCGCTAGCAAGAGGGAGTATGGGACTAGTAGTGGTGCAGACGTCTGTCCTGAGGAGCCACTCAAAAACCCTGCAACAAAGCAATGCCACTTCTATAGCGCTTAGTGTGCTCCCTGGGGCAGTTCACAAGTTAATTAGCATTTGGCTCCCAACATGCTGGGTCCTCATTTTACCGATCTCGGAAGGATGGAAGAGATTGAGTCAGCCTCAATCCCTGGTCAGGATCGAACCCGCAACGTTTTGGTTGCAGGACAGCAGTTTAACCTCTGCACCACCAGGGCTCAGTGCAAAACATGCACATTGCACAAACTCTGCCCATTAATCCCTAGGTCAGGAGTTCCTAACCTTTTCAAGCCGGGGGCCAGGTCATGCTCCCTCAGTCAGCTTCGAGGCCCAGGCGGCCATTTTGCCCTGCCGGGATGATGGGCCTTAGATTGGGAACCCCTTGCCCTAGGTATTCTCACCAACCATTTCCAAACACTCCCAGCAAGTCTGGCCAAAGGGAAGTTGCCAGGCAAGGGTCTTAGTCCAAACCACTGCAAATGCCAAAGGTTCCCCTGTCCTGCTCTGTGGTCTACATTGATTTGTGCCACTGTTTGGGCTAAGATGCTGAACTTGAAGACTAGAAGGTCGGCAGGTCAGCAGTTCGAGACCCGAGTGCTGCATGACAGAGTGAGCGCCTGTCTCTGTCCCGCCTCCTGCCAACCTAGCAGTTGGAAAGCAAGGAATTGCAAGTAGATAAATGGAACACTGTTACCTTTCCTGCCAGAGCAGTACCTATTGATCCCTCTCTCTCTAGGCACCTGGGCCACCGACCTCAGTATCATCCTTTAAGGCATGGATTCGACGAATGGTTTGGATCCCCGAACTGCCACTTTGGACCGTACGATAACAAAGTGACTCCCAACATCCCCGTTTATAGGGACTGGGAAATGATTGGCAGGTAGCGACCTTTCCGTGTCCCCATCATCCTAGTCCTGTTGTTGTTGTTGTTTTTGTTTGGATTTGTATGCCTTGTATGTTTTGTAGGTTTTGCTTTCCTTCTGGCTTGGCTTGTCTCTCTTTAAGCCCTGCTAACCTTGCCGTAAGGAACTGCGCTGGCTTACTGGTTAAGACGCTGAACTTGACGACTGGAAGGCCGGCAGGTCAGCAGTCCAAGACCCGAGTGCTGAACAATGGAGTGAGCTCCCGTCATCTGCCCTAGCTCCTGCCAGCCTAGCCGTTCGAAAGCAAGAAACTGCAAGTAGATAAATAGGGATCACTTGGGCGAGAAGGTAAACAGCGTTCTGTGCACTCCGGTGTTTAGTCATGCCTGCCACATGTCTGCAGATGCAGACAGGGCTGGCTCTTTGGCTGTGAAACAGAGATGAGCACTAAACCCTAGAGCTGGATACGGCTGGCTTTCAAGCAAGGGAGACCTTTTCCCTTTACTTACCTTGCTGTCCTTTCTTCCAACGGAGCAATAAATGCTGCACTTTTATTTCTCTTCCTGTAAGAGGTCCAGGGAGTTCTGGGCTTCTCGGCCTCCTCAGGGAATGCCGTTTCCAGGAATTTCCCCCACATGTCAAGACTGGCAGAGACTTTGCAGGCACCCAAGACGAACGGGTGAAAACCCCACCCTGTTTTAAGCCCATCGCAAGAGCGTGCCGTAGCCACCAGATTGCCATGAATTATGGATGAGATCTCCATTAACAAGAATGAGATGGCAGAGTTAATCACTTGGAAGTTAGGAAAGGTCTATTCCAACACACACACCCCAACTTGTTTGCTTCCTCTCCTGCGGTCATGTCCAACCTTGGCACTCCAGAGGTTCTCGAACTTCAATTCCCAGAATCCCTGATCCTCAGGAGTGCTGACTTTGGGCTTCTGGGAATTGAAATCCCAGAGCACCTGGAGTGCCAAGGTTCACCATCACGGCATCTACTGTAACACTGGCTGATACCCCCCAGCAGACATTGCACTAAAGCAGTGATGGTGAATCTTGGCATTCCAGATGTTCTTGGGCTTCAATTCCCAGAAGGCCCTGATCAGCAGGAGTGCTGACTTTGGGCTTCTGGGAATTGAAGTCCCAGAGCACCTGGAGTGCCAAGGTTCGCCATAATTGCTGTAAAGGAAATCACTCTAGATGCCATGTTTCCTTAGAAAGGACAAAAGATGTTTGAAAGAGTTTCACAGGAAGAGCCTCCTTGAAGATTGTGGTATTTTTGAACCACAACCGGGCCTATCCTGGTAAGAGCAACCTTGTGTGGCCTGCTAAGCTTTCTCACACTAGGTCAGGCAAAAGGAACTGCGGAATGAACTCACAAAAAGGTGCCTTCATTTTGGCACTTTCACGTGTGGCCTAGACACTAGGGGGAAAAAGCAGTGTTTCAGGTTGATCTTTGTGTGGAAAATAATAATGTGTTCCTTTGTTCGAGGCTGATGATCTGCACATAAATCCACACCATGTGTTCGCAACATGATTTATCTCATCAGAGGAGCAAAAGGAAACTCATGGAAATAAATAGGAGTAGATATAGTTGAAGCTTCGTCTGCTCTGTCTTTACAAGAGATTCTTGTCATTTACAGCATAAAGCAGGGGGTCCCCAACCTTTTCAAGCCAGGGGCTGGGGTCACGCTCTCTCAGTCAGTCAGCTTCGAGGGCCGGACAGCCATTTTGCCCTGCCGCACGATGCGGGTGGCCATTTTGTCCCAACAGCTTCAAAGGGGTGGGGATTTTGTTTCTCGAATATCCTTGGAGGCGGGGGGCACATGGAACGACAGCATGGGCTAGATCCGGCCCGCAGGCCTTCTTAGGTTGGGAACCCCTAGCATAAAGGCTTGCTACTATTTCCCCTGGGAGCAAACCACTTACTCCTGCATTGCCGTACGTTTAAAAAAAAACACACATGGCATGTTATTTTCTAGCTCTTGTTTTATCTTTCAGATATTACGAGGACATAAAAATTGACCGTAAGACCGGGGAAGCCAATTTGACTCAGATGTACCTACAGGTAATCTTAATTCTAGTGAAAGAATTCGCAGGCACTGTGTGAAGAAGGTTTCACCGTGTCTGCCTGTCTCAAGCGGCTCCTCCGGTCCCTTTTCCAGGAAGCGCTGGATTTCATTAGCACCCAGGAAGCCAGGCAACAGCCGTTCTTTCTATACTGGGCAATCGATGCCACTCATGCGCCCGTCTATGCCTCCAGGGAGTTCTTGGGCACCAGCCAGCGCGGACTGTAAGTGGCTTTTGGGGCCGAAACATGGCCTCCTCTCCCTCTTTCCCCTCCGTATAAAATTCAAGCGCAGTGATGCTATGCCTGAAAGAGTTGCAACCTAATTGTTAAAGTTGGGGGGGGGGGGGCTTAGCACAAGAACAGCAAGCGATCGAGGTATTTCAACCACAGCTAAAGCTTTAACATGTCCCTTGGGAGCTGGAAGCACTTACTGTAACTCCTGGTTAAATGTTCATGTTGACCTAGAAGCCCCACTGAAAACAGAAGGATTTACAGGTGAAACTCGGAAAATTAGAATATCGTGCAAATGTCCACTTAAAAGGTGAAACAAATATATGAGATAGACTCACTACATGCAAAGTGAGAGATGTCATAATTTGTTATAATTGTGAAGATCATGGTGTACAGCGTACATGAGAGCATGTGATGATTATGGGGTACATGAGATTGAAGGGTTGGGGTTTCCATAAGCTGTAAGCCATGAGCATCAATATTATAACGAAGTAAGGCTTGAACTATCGCTTTGCATGAAATGAGTCTATCTCATATATTTGTTTCACCTTTTAAGTTGCATTACTGGACTGGATGAACATTTGCACGATATTCTAATTTTCCGAGTTTCACCTGTACTTTTTTTTAGTAAGCATTCACTGGATTGCACTGTTAATGTCGTCAAAACATCACCGGATTCTGCATTTTAAGAGCAATATGTTCTGTAAGCAATTGGGGCCAAGCAGCTTAGCAGAACTATTTATTTTTTGTTGTAGCCACAATATTCATGTTCGTGTGTTCAGACCTCAGCATCTTCATGCAGCTTTCAGTTTGTAAATAAACTCGCGGCGGTTTTGCTCTTTAATTTTTTTTAACTTGCTGAGTCTTGGAGCAGCTCTTTAGTTTGTAAGGTTTGCTTGCTTGCATATATTAGACAGACAGATGGAAAGCTAAATTGATATATTTATTGTTTATTTATTATGTTTATACCCTGCCCATCTGGGATATTTTCACACTCTGGGTGGTTTACAATATATTTTTTAAAAAATCTTTACTATAGATAATTAGACGTAAATAATACATGCACTAAATAAATAATATAATTATTCTGGGTTGAAAGTCTGGAGAAACTGTCCATTCAGGGGATGCTTCAATGAGGCTCCTTTCATGTCCCCAATATCTTTTCCCACCGAAGTGGTACCTATTTATCTTCTTGCAATGTCTTGCTTTCAAACTGCTAGGTTGGCAGGAGCTGGGAATAAATTATAAATAGCAACAACAACAAAAAGATAGATAGTTAAAGATTCTCAACCTGCAGCCCATGGGCCTGATGCGGCCCATGGCACCATTTCATGTGGCCCCTACTGCCTCCACACCAGGAAGTGCCATGTGGTGTAGGAAGGGCAAAATGGCCGTATGGCCCCCAAAGCTGTCTGAGGGAGCGTGACCCGGCTTAAAAAGGTTGAGAACTCCTGCAATAGATAGATAGATAGATAGATAGATAGATAGGTAGAGATCTTTAATAGGTTATATTATCAAATCAACCAATGGTAAACCCACCCACTTCACACATATGCTCCTTGACTGCTTGGTAATTTGTTCTCCCCGCCTCTTAGATACGGTGATGCTGTGCGCGAAATCGACAGCAGTGTTGGGAAAATCCTGAACCATCTTCACAATCTGGATATAAGTGAGAACACTTTCGTGTTTTTCACATCTGACAACGGTGCGGCCCTCATTTCAGCGCCTAAACAAGGTCAGTTTCCCAGCCTGTTCACATCCTCCTAGAAGTGGGACCCATGCGTTCCGAGTATGTCTTAATACAGGGGTGCCCAAACTTTTCGGGCCGTGGGCTGGTCACATGGTTCAGGGGTGGCCAAAGTACGCCCCAGGGGTTGGATCTGGCCCCCGATGCCAATTCATCGGGCCCACGCCACCCTCGTCGTTCCCAGAAGCGGAAGTAAAACGCGCCCATGCGGGCGCGTTTTACTTCTGCTTCTGGGAGTGACGAGGGTGGCGTGGGCCGGATGAATTGGCATCGGGAGCCAGATCCAGCCCCCGGGGCGTACTTTGGCCACCCCTATCTTAATAAATATAAACCCTCTTCAAAGCCCGCCTGCTGAATGCTTCTGAAAAGCTGCTAAGGTGACAATTCCCTTGCTTGCCATTCACAGGTTTGCTTCCTTGTGCAGGTTTTTATGTTCCATTTCCCGTGGGCCACCGTCACTGCGCATTCATCACTCGCCCACTGCATTCTGCTCTCTCACATACACGTGCCCCCTGCCTTTTGGAGCAGGTGACGGGCTGACAGGAAGAGCAACGGGGTGTGTGTGTGAATAGTATCACCACGATTTCTAACCCTGTCAATTCATTGGCTCTCCTGCCTTTTGTGTGCCTGACCTTGGGCGAGGGCTGACTTTGAAAGAGGCCTCGGGCTCACAGCTGGCTGCCTTGGAACATTACGCCTCTTTCCAGGGAAGACTTTGGTCCAAAGAGACAGGAAGGTTGGCCTGTCACCCATCACCTGCTTCTTCCTCTTTATGAGCCACAACAGTTCATAGAGGTGTAAAAGGATTGTTCCCGAGGAACTGCTTTGGATATTGGTTGGCTAACTCACACTGGTGGAATTTGGGATTTCATTTATTCGCAAGAGAGCAGAAGAGTGTGTGTGTGTGTGTTTCAGTCTCACGACCCACCACCCCTACCATAGATGACACCCAAGAGGGAAGGTGTGTAAAGTCTTGCTATGTAGTCTTCACTGAGTCGCTGGGTCTCGCCTTCCTTTCTCTGAAGAAGAACAATGGCCTAGATCCGTGATAGCCAACCTTGGCACTCCAAGTGTTTTTTAACTTCAATTCCCAGAAGCCCCAATCAGCAGGAGTGCTGGCTTGAGCTTCTGGGAATTGAAGCACAAGAACACCTGGAGTGCCAAGGTTCACCATCACTGCTCTAGGTGTTCTTGGACTTCAATTCCCAGAATCCCTGATCAGCAGGAGTGCTGGCTTGGGCTTCTGGGAATTGAAGTCCAAGAACACTTGGAAAGCCAAGTTTACAGACCCTTGGCTCTAGAGTGACAGGTTGCTAACCTGTAACTGTTATTTTTCACAGTTCCCTGTGAACCCAAACGAATGAGGTTTTACTGCACCTATGTGCAATAAACCCATTCATGTGGATTCACAGAGACTACAAAGAAGAACTTGATAGAGCATAGGGGCTGATCTAGACCCTAGGTCTTCAAAACCTGGTTCTCCAGATGTTCTTGGACTTCAATTCCCAGAAGCCCCGATCAGCAGGAGAGCTGACTTAGGCTTCTGGGAATTGAAGTCCAAGAACACCTGGAGTGCCAAGGTTGGCCATCAGAGGCCTATATCTTTTGAACCTCTACTGAGCAGAAGGTGAGGCCAGAGTAGAACCAAGGCTGTCACCATTTGGCAGGTGTGGCTCTTGACATCTGCATGAAGAAATGCCCCCCACCATGCCCTAGGTGGTCATCTTATTTTGTGCCCTGAACCCAAAATGAAGCCACTTTCTTGGCTTTGTGGTTGGCCAAACTGAGTCCTCAACAGCGCATGTTTCTGGCCGTAATTGGCAGACCAGCAAATGAGCCAACGGCGTCTGTCTCTTGTTCCTTCGGTTTCCTTGAGTTTAAATTCTCGTTTTCCCTGTGCCAAGGTGGATTTTAGCATGACACTTTTCTGTTTTTCTTCCCCCAGCGGGTAGCAACGGTCCTTTCCTGTGTGGCAAACAGACTACCTTTGAAGGTGGCATGAGGGAGCCAGCCATTGCCTGGTGGCCAGGACATATACCTGCAGGACAGGTGAGGTCCTGGAAAGTCTTCTTGACACACTGGTGCATTTTTAAAGTGTGACCTAGGGACTACAGTGGCTCAAGTGGTTAAGATGCTGAACTCAACAACTGGAAGGTTGGAGTTCGTTTCCCGAGCGCAGAACAATGGAGTGAGCTCCTGTCTCTGCCCCAGCTCCTGCCAACCTAGCATTTCGAAAGCTAGAAGTTGCAAGTGGATAAAGAGGGACCACTTGAGTGAGAAGGTAAACAGCGTTCCGTGCACTTCGGTGTCTAGTCATGCCTGCCACATGTCCACGGAAACGTCTGCAAACACAGGCAGCGCTAGCTCTTTGGCTATAAAACAGAGATGAGCACTGAGCCCTAGAGTCAGTCACGACTGGCTTTCAAGCAAGAGAGACCTTAACTTTTTGCTTTAGAGAAGGATCCAGATAGCAGGAATCTGTATTTATAAAATCTATACATTTTTAACTGTTGTGCGCCACCCTGAGTCGGGTTCCTCTGATTGGGCGGCATATAAATTTAAAAATTAAATTAAATTCTGCTGCTCTTTGCCTCCTGCTTTGACTGCGTGTCACTTTTCTTGTTCTCTCCTCTCCCCCTTCCCCATTCACCCCCCTTTCCCCCCCTCCCCGGTTTTGCTCCCTGAAGGAGAAAGGAACATATCATTCGGTAGACAAGCGCCAACAACCTTTTCTTCACTATCTCCCCCCAGGGCAAAAATTGAAATTGAATTAGACAGGGATATCAGGTCTGCTGGCTGTGATAAATGTGAAAGGATTTTATTTTTTTAAAAAGCACCCTGACATTTTCTTCACCCGGTTTCAAATATTTAGCTTCCCTCCTTTCCATTCCTGACGGGGGCAACTTTATTAATTGTCGCCTTTGATTCAGAGTTAGAGCTTGAAAGCGATGATAACGCCGGCACTGTCTCTCTCTCCATGTGGCCGAAAGCAGAAAGGATTTCATTTTCTTTTTAAAAAGCATTTCTGCGTATGCTGAGAGTTTGTAAAATTTCATATATATATATATATATATATATATATATATATATATATATATATATATAGTGTGTGTGTGTGTGTGTGTGTCTGTCTCCCTCCTTCTTCCAGACGTGCATAATGCCAGCTGTTCCTCACTGATAGGGGAAATATCTGATCTTGCTCTTCTCTTTTTCATTATTTTGACTGGGCTGCTACTCTGGGAATATTTCTCCAGTCCACATGCACACATGCTTTTGTGACAGCCACGGCGAGTGAAATAAATGAAAGAGCGCCGTCAACACCAGAAAACACTATTCCCCCCCTCTCTCTCTCCCTTTCTCTTCTGAAAAGGCTTCAAAGTTTATGCAGAAATCCTAACCTCCTCCATTCTCCTTCTCTCCCTTCCAGTGCGGAGCCACAGATTAATCTAAGTGGCTTTAATGTCAATGCTTGATTCCTTTTGAGACATTTTCTCTCCATGGCATGGCAGGGAGGAAAAGCCATGCAAGACCAGCTGTGTCATTCAGCTGTTCTTGGACTTCAAATCCCAGAAGCCCTGATCAGCAGGAGTGCTGACTTGGGCTTCTGGGAATTGAAGTCCAAGAACAGCTGGAGTGCCAAGGTTGGCCATCCCTGGGCTATAACCCATGCAATGGGTACCCTGTTCTCTTCTTACCACCTCTAGGGCAACGGGGTGAGATGGTCAGCCTGGAAACTTGGACAGCCGTCACTGTCGGCCTGAGTAGATCCGTGTCTTTTTAAACCCGTGCTGCCTTTTGACAGATGATCTAAATTTCTCGCCCTCCTTTCAAAAGCTCTTTCCCTCCGTCATTTCGTTTGGAATTTGAACTATCACAGCCAAAGAAAATGTTTGTTTTGATCTCGTGGTTGTTGTTTTTCTTTCTTTTCTTGGCTTTATTTAAAACCACAATATTTGTTTCAAGTCTTATCAGCGAACTCACTCACCGTGGCTGCTCGATTACTCAATGCTTTTTTGGATTCCAAGCAGCCTAAACGATAGCACACGGTTGTAGGTTGCTGTCAATGCTGAGCCATTTCTCAGAGATATGAGTGGCATGTAAAAATGCAACTGAGAAAGGAGTAGGTATAATTGTCTCACCACCACCACCCACACACACCCCACCCCATTTTTCCCCTTCAAATTTTTCCTTCTTTCGTGTCCCATTCAAAACTCGGACTGCCAAAATGAAGCTACATTCTTGGCTTTGATTTTTCAAATTAAAACAAATTATAGTTTTGAATATATTTTGGTAAAACTGCCCAGACTTTATGCTCTGGGTGGGAATCCTCACTGGTGCTGAATCCCCTGCGTGAATGATAACAGCGCTAAGCTGGAGTAATGGCCAGACTCAGGCCGGGTAAGGCTGCTTCCCGTGTCTCTAAATTTGGAACCTAACCGCTCGAAAGGAAGAAATTGCAAGCAGATAAAGAGATACTACTTTGACAGGAAAGGCAAAAGCATCCCATACACTCCTGCCAACCGTAGCAGTTCAAAAGCCAGAAATTGCAAACAGATAAAAAGGTACCGCTTTGGCAGGAAAGGTAACAGTGTTCTGCGCGCTCCTGCCAATGTAGCAGTCTGAAAACAAGAAATTGCAAATAGATAAGAAGTACTGCTTTGGCAGGAAAGGTAACCGCGTGCCATGTGCTCCCGACAACTTAGCAGTCTGAAAGCAAGAAATTGCATGTACATAAACAGTTGCTGCTTTGTCAGGAAAGGGAACAGCGTTCTGTGCAGTCTTGCCTGAGAAGAAAATCCCTCATCAGACTTACAGCATCTCATTTGCTCCGTATTGGACAAGAAACCGCCAAATTGGTGAGATTCCGCAGGAAGTCTTTGTTGGGAGTGGAGGATCCCTTGTGCGAGGGTCTGTGCTCCATCGCTTTTGTGTGCGTGCCAGTGTGTTTCCGTGTGTGCAAATGCTCCTCTCTTATCAATCACAGGTGAGCCACCAGCTGGCCAGTGTGATGGATCTCTTCACCACCAGCCTTATCTTGGCAGGACTGCAGCCTCCTGGCGACAGAGAGATCGACGGCATCGACCTCTCTCCTGTCATCCTGCAGGGCAAGTGGATTGACAGGTGAGCTCCGAAACCCATGCTCCCCACTCTCCATCCATGGCAGCTCTGCCTGGTGGCCTGAGCAGAGACAGTGGGTTGTCGTTAAAGCCCTTTTTCCTAGGAAGGGGAGGGGCGGGTCTTGTCAAGTCAATAGCTGAGATTTAGAGCTTTGTCTCTAGAGCTGAATGGGGCTGCCAAGTGGCTTGGTGGTTAAGACGCTGAAGTTGTCGACTGGAAGGTCGGCAGGTCAGCATTTCGAGACTTGAGTGCTACATGACGGAGTGAGCACCCTCCTCTGTCTCAGCTCCTGCCAACGTAGCAGTTCGAAAGCAAGAAATGGCAAGTAAATAAATAGGTACTACTTCAGCATGAAAGATAATAGTATTCTGTACACTAGTTGTGACTGCCATATGTCCATGGAAACGCCTGTAGATGCAGTGAGCGCTGGCTCTTTGGCTATATACAGAGATGAGCACTGAACCCTAGAGTCAGATATGACTGGCTTTTGAGCAAGGATGACCAATTGCTCCCTGGTTCTGCGTCCTGCACCTGCATGGCCAAGCGTGTGTTTCCGTATGCTATTCTTTGAACTGGCCCACGGCTAACACAATGCAAAGCTTGGGCGGGCCATGTGCTGGCCATGTGCTGCCAATCAGAGGCCCTATACCAGGGGTGCCCAAACTACGGCCTGAAGGCCGGATCCAACCCCAATTCATCCTGCCCATGCCACCCTCGTGTGGGCTGGATGAATTGGAGTTGGGGGCCAGATCCGGCCTGCAGGCTGTAGTTTGGGCACCCCTGGTTTAAGCAGACAGGCTAAAATCTGTCTCATCCTGTTGTAAAACATCTGTTGCAAAACAGATTGCAAGGCATGTTTTAGTTCTGGTGAGAGGAACCACGTGACTGGCCCACGGCCTGAAACGTTTGTGGGGGGGGGCTGCCCTATACCTTTTGTTCCTCCACCTCATAGGTGCCCCTCTTTTGGGAGAGTATTTTAAACCATGCATGAAAGGACACGGTCAGGTGGTACAAGGATTAATGGCCACCGGGTGGCTGGCAAGACGACTAGCGTGACATTTCATTCTCACTTGCGCAATGCCGGCTCTCACCTTGATGGGCGCTTTAACAAAATGCTAATTGAAAACCTCGCCGGCGGAGGCGATTAGAAGGCAAGCCTGCTCCCGACTGATAGCTGAGTCGCCAGCCAGGCTGCGCAAAAAGTGTTGCTTTCACCCCATCTCTGTGGCTGCCAAGGAAGAAAAGAGGGCGGAAGAGAAGCTTGTTTGAGCACATAACGTTTCTCATGCAGCCGTTCATCTCTCTCTCTCTCTCATTCATTCATTCAGGCCCATATTTTATTACCGTGGCAATGAAATGATGGCAGTCCGAGTTGGGATTTACAAGGCTCATTACTGGACCTGGAGCAATTCCTGGAAGCAGTTCAGCCAGGTAGTGTGGATATAATTTTATAACTATATATACAGTAGACCCTCACATAACGACGTTACTTGGTTGTTAAACGATTTTTGTTGTTAGGCAGGTTTCTATGGAGTTTCCTGCATAACAACGTTTTTGTCTGGATAATGACGGTTATTTTAGCATTGTTGTCCGGACAACAACACTAAAAACGTTGTTATGCGGGGGAACACGTGGTGCATAACAACGCGTTGTTAAGCAAACATGATGTTATCCGAACACGTTGTTATGTGAGGGTTGACTGTATATAATTGCTCCCACCCACCCACTAAAATAATACAGTAGAAGCCCGTACTGTGTAATGAAAAAGTTCCATTTCACGGAGCTCTTCGTTACACGAATTTTTCCGTTATGCGAGCACTATTGGCGATACCCTGCATAACAAAAAAAAATTGTTATATGGGTTATACCCCATATAATGGGGGGGGGAATGTTTGTTATGCAGGGTATCCCCCCATATAATGAAAAAAAATCCGTTATGTGGGGTATCGCCAATAGCGCAAAAACACTTCATTATATGATTTTTTCGTTATACACAGTGTTCGTTATACGGGGTACCACTGTACAGTGGAACCTCGTATAACAAAAATAATACATTCCACAAGGAATGTATTCGCTATGCATTTTTTCCGTTATGCACATTTTTTTCCGCATAATGAAAATTCCTATGGGGAAACTCGCATAACAAAAAAAAATTTGCTATGCGAATTTTCCCCATTGGAATTTTCATTATACGAGATTTCCCCCACAAGGAACCTATTTCGCATAGCGAAATTTTTTTGTCCTGCGCGTTTTCCCCATAGGGGAGCACCATTTTCGCATAGCGAATTTTCCCAATTTCTTTTCATTATGCGAGTTTTTTCCACTAAAAGAGGCATTTGTTATACGAAGTTCCGCTGTAATAATTTCATGTCAGAAATTCTGGGTTGAAAGGATTTTTTTTTCCCTGGAGAAACTCCACTCAGGGGACGCCCGAATGAGGCTCTTTTCATGTCCTCAAGAGCTGGGACGGAGATGGGTGCTCAATCCGTCATGCAGTACCCGGGTCTCAAACTGCTGACGTGCCAGCCTTTCAGATAACAAGGCGAGCTTCTTAACCACTTGAGCCACCTACTCAGCCCCTACTCAGTCATTAAGGGCCAAACTCATGATCCTGATGATGGCAAGAAAAGCCGAAGCACCTCCCTGTGAACTGAGGCTCTTGTGAAGTGAGTGAGTGAGTGAGTGTGTGTGTGTATGTATGTGAGAGAGAGAGAGTGGGGGCCGGTTACTCATTCACCCCCAATGTGATCCTCCTGTGAGTTGTGGCATTATAAGGCATGTTTATTTCTTTCAAAGTCTTTGTTTATTTCTTCCGTAGTCTTTGGTTGATGAAACTCCGCAATTATGCTGTACATCAGAGGGGAGGATTAAAAAAAGCCATTTGCCTTCCTGCTGTTTGTGTTGATGTACGTAAAATTGGAGCATAGCATTAGTGGCCAGGATCACCCATTAATAAGAGTAGAGGGTTTTAGGGGGGGAAATGTGCAGTTTTTGTTCCAGTGCTCAGACATTAATTACAGCCTTAGCTTCATTTTGGCAGCCTAAAGTTTGACCTTGAAAAGAAAGAAAGAAGGGAAGAAAGAAAGGAAAACCATCCGGAGCTGTTAGAAAGGGTGGAAGTAGTCCTGGAGCCCCAGTGTAAGAGGTCTCAATCCAGTTTACGCCTCCCTGGGAGCAAAGTGCTTACTATAATAATCATTTTGTGTCAGAAATTATTCTGGGTTGGAAGGATTTTTTTTTTTGCTGGAGAAACTCCGCTCAGGGGATGCCCGAATGAGGCTCCTTTCATGTCCCCAAGAGCTGAGACAGAGACGGGCGCTCAAACTGTCGCGCAGTACCCAGGTCTCGAACTGCCGACATGCTGGCCTTCCAGCTAACAAGGCGAGCTTCTTAAATCACTGAGCCACCAGTAGCCCACACCACAGTGCTTACTGGGAACACGAAGCAAAGCCATAGGTTTGAAAGGATTTTTGCAGGGAATGCCCGAATGAGGCTCCTTTCATGTCCCACATTGTGTAGCTCTCTGGGAATCAAACCCCATGCTTTTGGTCTCTAGCACATGAAAGGAGCCTCATTCGAGAATCCCTGCAAAAATCCTTCCAAACCTATGGGTTTGCTTCGAGTTGTGTTAAAAAATAATATTTTTTCCTATGGGTTTGTTTCGAGTTACATAAAAAAACCCGATTTAATCCAAAGCCTATGGAACGGACTTTTTATGTCAGTTTGGGAACAGCGTTCCATGCGCTCCGGTGTCTAGTCATGCCTGCCACATGACCATGGAAACGTCTGCAGAAGCAGACAGTGCTGGCTCTTCGGCTTTGAAACAGAGATGAGCACTGCACCCTAGAGTCGGATACGACTGGCTTTCGAGCAAGGGAAACCTTTACCTTTACTTGGGTTTTACCCTTTCAGTGCTCTTTTTTTGTCTTTCTTTTTTTAGCTCGCGAAGGGCGCTGTGTATTCTTCTGTCCCTCTTGTTTATTCCCCAAGCCCTGTGGTGTCGGCGTGAGATGCCGATGCGGGCTTTTCGTGCTTCTCTGGCGGAGTTTCTCATCTGCCATCGACCGCACCTTTCCTGCCGACGGAGGGTGGCAGGATGTGAAGCCGAGGGGAATCTCACAAATGATGACATTTGAGGGTGAGCCACCTCCGAGCGCACGGCTTATAGCCATCGATCGCTTCTGCTTGAGAGCTGATGTGTGTGTGTGTGTGTGTGGGTGCTTTCCCTCCCATCCCTTCCAGACATGCGAGGAGAGTTTTGCTCAGTGGGGCTGAAGCATCAGCTTCTGAACATGAGAACTGGGTCAAGTGGGGGGAAAGGCTCTTCATGCTGTATCCTACATACGGTACGGAGGTTCTGGTTGGGATCCTTTTGTGGCACGGAATCTGCCCACCTTTTTTTTTTGTGTGGGATGAGTATAAGTTTGCGTTGGCTTAGCGGTTAAGACGCTGAACTTGACCACTGAAAAGTCGGCAGGTTAGCAGTTTGAGACCTGAGTGCTGCATGACGGCGTGAGTTCTCATCTCCGTCCCAGCTCCTGCCAGCCTAGCAGTTTGGAAGCAAGACATAGCAAGTTATTAGATAGAGTCTCTTTTCAATTCTCAGTTGTTGTTTTTTTAAAAGGATGAAATAATAATAATTCCCAGAAGCCCAAGCCCCTGTGAATCCACACCAATGGGTTTACTGGCACTCCAGCAGTTCTTGGACTTCAATTCCCAGAAGCCCATGTCTTTTTGAATCCACACCAATGGGTTTACTGGCACTCGAGGTGTTCTTGGACTTTAATTCCCAGACGCCCAAGTCCCTGTGAATCCACATGAATGGGTTTACTGTGGATTCACAGACACTTTGGCTTCTGGGAACTGAAGATCAAGAACACCTGGAGTCCTAGTAAGTATTTTTCTTCTTGCCATTCCGCTTTCTGCCCTTTGGACCAAAGCTCAACAACAGGACAGACACATCCTGTGTTGGCAAACGTTATAGTCCAGGGGTCAAAACAATCTGGGATTACAACCTAAATGACAGATTGCCAGAGGCTGTTTGTTAACACACTTGTATGTGTTTGTGTGTGTGTGTGCACACACACGCCTGGCCAAGTGCCAGCTAGCAACCACCTGCTGTTTAACTTCATGTTTCCACCCATCTGTAGCCCATTTGCTTGAGAAATTGATGCATGAGCAGGCAAGGCAAATAGAGGACAGAGTGGGCGAGGTTGTGTCCATGTCTCAAAGTTACATCTTTGGCAAGTAAGCACACCTGAGCTGCAAAACAATAAACACGTTTTACTTCCGCTTCCAGTGGGAAGAGCCATGTGACTGGCCCATGCCCCCAAAAGTTTGGCCACTGCTGCTCTAAAGAAGTGCTGCACTAATTAGCAGGTGCTTAATTAAATAGCTGGTTTTTTTTAAAAAAAATGCATCCAAATTGCAACTTGTACATTGTCTTCTGGCTTCGATTGGCTCCTTTCACCATCTTCCTTTTTAAGAAAAAGTTAGTGTTTCCAAATGCATTTCTGTACCAATATAAACCTTGCTCGGGTCTCTCTCTGGTCTCTTCCACCAGCAGGTGAGAAGGTCAGTCCCCTCCGCATGCATTTAAAATCCATTTTATGGGGCTGCCGTCGACAGCTGATCAAGCACCTTTTCTCTGTCTCTCTCTTTATTTTTCCAGCCACTGACTCGGGGATCTATCGCTCTGTGCAGGTAAATGGGATTTCATGGGCTTCTAACCTTTCTTGCTTTATTGAAAAGCAGAATATTAACTGCTCCAGTGGGCAGGCTGTCCATTAAAGGCACAGAGGATATTTTTAGAAAATTGTTTGCCAACCCAATGTCTGTGGAGAGCATTTCAGCTTAATGCTTGTTCTGTGCGCAAACAGTTCAGATGGACACACAAAAGGCACCCCTCCTTAAATGGCTTTTTGCCAGACTGGCCTTCATATTCTTGGGGTCTCTGTGAGGCAGGCAAAGGAGAGCTGGCTGAGAACTTAATGGGGCAGCCGAAAGCTTCACGGTGATCCTAGGGCCGTGATGGTGAACCTTGGCACTCCAGGTGTTCTTGGACATCAATTCCCAGAAGCCCAAGCACCCTGTGAATCCACAAGAATGGGTTTACTGCGATTCATCTGGTCCACACTGCCCTCACCGCTCCTGGAAGCGGAAGTAAAACACGCCCGTACGGAGGAAGGGTTGACCCGGAAGAATCTTAACTGTACGGGCGCGATTTACTTCCGCTTCCAGGAGCGACGAGGGCGGCGTGGGCCGGACGAATCGCAGCAAACCCATTTGTGTAGATTCACGGGGACTTGCGCTTCTGGGAATGGAAGTCCAAGAACATCTGGAGTGCCAAGGTTCACCATCACGGATCTAGTCCGTCTTGTGCCGTATCCGATTCCGAAGATTCCGACTCCTCATGACATTCAGCCATGAAAATTGTGCATTGGGGTCTTCCATTTGTCTTCCACATCGCAGTGTGACACCCCCCCCCCCAATAGTACCACTTAGTTCCCTGAGTCCCTTTTTGGTCCTGAGCCCTTTTGGCACGCAAAGTCCTCATCATCATCCCCAGGCCAGGATGGATGAAGCTATCCTCCCACCATCAAGAGGGATCCAAGTGGGACCATTTAATCCACTTGGGGACCCTCACCCTTTCCTGTGGATTTGGCCAAGGCCGTTAGTCCTCAGGGTGACCAGGTTAGTTAACCCCCACCTGACACTCGAGGGTGAGTCGCTAGCAGTAGGGTCGACAGCATAACCATATCATACCAGGATCATACCCGTCGAAACCGGCAGATGATGAAACGACCTCTTTGCAATTCGTGTCGTATACGGCTGAACTCCGACCTTTCTGGTTCTTTCCCACTTTCTTCTCTGCTTTCTTCTTTTTCCGCTGGTTATATCGGAGCCGATGGTTTTACCTGTTACTGATTCCAGCAATGCCAGCATACATGACAGAAGGCATTCGCAGATTTCCTTTAGCAAGGAAAAGCTGGCATATGGAACTGCTCCAGGAGAGAGAGAGAGAGAGAGGTTCAGGTAATGATTCCGTAATGGAGAAAAATGATTGCACGAAGGCCTTTGGAAACCATTAGTGTTAATGTAGTAAAACGTGACAACCTTATGAACATTTGGGCCAGCGTTAATTTGCCTTCAGCTTTCTCGGTTAAGTCATTAGGCCCACTGATGAGGAGGATTTCAGAGCTCTCTGGCCTCTTTCCACGGCCCCAGGGACTGCCTTCGGCTGCCTGATCGCTCCTCCTATATCTCTCGGGACGGATCTTTCTGATTGACTTCTCTCTTCTCTTTCGATGCAGGGCATTGATTTCTGCCCAGGACAGAATGTTTCTGGTGTGACGACCCACGACCAAGTGGAGCACTCTAATCTTCCCCTGCTCTTCCACTTGGGCAGGGATCCTGGGGAGAAATTTCCCATTAGGTGAGTACGATGTGTGGTTGGAAACGGAACTGGTCTTTGCGATGTGAAGGCCGGTCTCATAAGAGAGGGGAAACCCGACGAAGCATTATTTCAGATCGGTTCTCATGGGTGAGCAGCAGAGATTTATTCTTTAATAATAATAATAATAATAATAATAATAATAATAATAATAATAATAATAATAATAATAGAGTCGCAAAGGCTGTGTGACTGAACAACAATAAACTAGATTAGACACTGTGGTTAAGACGCTGAACTTGACGACTGGAAGGTCGGTAGTGCAAGACTGCACTGCAGAGTGAGCTCCCGTCGTCTGTCCTAGCTCCTGCCAACCTAGCCGTTCAAAAGCAAGAAATTGCAAGTAGATAAATAGGTACCGCTTCAGTGGGAAGGTAAATAGCACCCATGCACTCCGGTGTCTAGGCATGCATACCACATGACCACGGAAACACCTGCAGAAGCAGACTGCTGACTAACGACGATGAGCACTGAACCCTAGAGTCGGATACGACTGGCTTTCTAGCAAGGGAGACTTTTAATAATGAACTAAATTAGATGAGTGGATATTCTGATCTGGTAGAAGTTCCTGAGGAAAACGGGCACATTCCATAAGAGGCCAGTATCAAATACAGACCTCTTTTTTAATTCTCAGACTAATTCCACATACTTCTTAGAGCGCTGGGTTTACTTCGCATTAGCATTTCGGATCTTCTCACACCAGTCAAAGAGATGCGCATGAGTACAGAGTAATTTAGAAATCTTTTGCGCTGCAAAGAAGAGCCGAGTGCTGTCATGCACAGAAATCCTCTCCACCCCGTCCTTTGCTCCAGAGTATTTTAAAGCCCACCTGATCGGCCACAAGACCTCAAAGGAAAGGGACCACCAAACAATAAAACTTCTCCGAATGTGGGCAATTTGAATTTCTTAGGTAAAAGTCAGGGTCTCCCTAGCTCAAAATGCCAGCCCTAGCCGACTCTAGTAAATTTCTGTTTACAGCCAAAGAGCTAACGCTGTCTGTGTTTGCAAACCTTTCCATGGTCACGTGGCAGGCATGACTAGATGCTGGAGCACATGGAATGCTGTTACATTTCCCACTGAAGTGGTCCCTGTTTATCCCTGTTTGCCAATTCTTGCTTTCGGAAGGCTAGGTTGGCAGGTGCTGGGACAGACGACGGGGAGGTTCACTCTGTTACACAGGGCTCAGGTCACAAACTGCTGACCTTCTGACTGTCAAGTTCAGCATCTTAAATCAGCCAATGCAGTCCTCGATTCCTTAACTCCTTGCTCAGCTTCCGATTCCACACGTTGGCAATGAAGCTGTCGTGAGGAACACCTGGTTTGTGGCTTTGGTTTGCTTTGTTCCATTGGGGTGGAGAGGACGGCTGCCCCTGCGCAACTGAGATCCTGGTCTAGGACCCAGAGGTTTCCCCCCTTCCGTAGCGCTAGGGCTGCGTTCTCGCATTTTCCACCACCGCCATTTCTCATCTGCCTCCCTCGTCGCTTGAACACACACACACACAAGCTGTTGCCTTGATTGAATTTCATGGCAAGGCGACGACATGGTTATGGTAAGCAGCCGTGCTTTTCATAGATAGGCTCCTCTAATAGAAACACACTGGTTCGTTTAAAAATAAAAATTAATTCTTTAAAGAAAGCCCCACCCTAATGAAATGTCATTTCTGACACTTGCTCGTGTGATCTCCTTTCACATCCACTAGTCACTTTGGGCACCTCCTGAAAAGTGGGTTTCCTCTTCTGCGTTGTAATTAAATTATCCTCATTTGTGGGGATGCTACCAGGGCGGCGGGGGCTGCTTTTGATTTGGCTTAATTATCCCCCTTGGCAGCCTGCCTGGCGGGAATCCCCCATTAGTGCTTCTCAGAGGGAGAGCAAGCGTCGCCGCCGCCGCATGTATTTTTTCTGGCCCAGAGATAATTTCAGCAGGAAATTCAGTGCAAGCTCAGCTCTCTTAGTTATTCAGTGAATATTTTCCTTCTGCAGAACATAATAAGCAGGAGGTGTGTGTGTGTGCATGCATGCATGGATGGCTCTCTTTCCACACTTAGTGTGCTGAAACACATTCCCTGCCAGGCCGGCCACTGTGTGTTCCCTTTAGCCAGTAATAAAAGGTATTTTGCACTCGCCTTGTGAAAGGCTCAAGTAGTTAACAACCAGAAGGTTGGCAGGTCGGCAGTTCGAGACCCAAGTGCTGCACAACGGAGTGAGCTCCTATTGTCTGTCCCAGCTCCTGCCAACCTAGCAGTTTGAAAGCAAGAAATGGCATTTATTCTATTTTTTCTATTAATTACATTTTTATACCGCCTGTTTGCGTGGTAGCCCACTCTGGGCGGTGTACAAGCAAATATCAAATAACATGACAGACCACACAACAAATCGAAACAGATAACCGGCAAATGCGTCTCAAAATAAAATAAATAGTTACCACTTTGGCAGAAAAGGGAACAGCATGCCAGCATCTAGTCATGCATGCCACATGGCCACATCTGCAGACACAGAGAGTGCTGAGATGAGCACTGGACCCTAGAGCTGGATACGACTGGCTTTTGAGCACGGGAGGCCTTGACCCTTGACCTTACACTAGCCTTGTGCTGGGATCCAGCCTAAGGCCTCCTTTGTTCCTGGACGACACTGAATCCCTACATCTCAGCTCCCTCGCTTGTGCCCCATGGCATTCAGTGGAACTGGGCTAAGAATACATTTCATGTCAGAAATTATTCTGGGTTGGAAGGATTTTTGCTGGAGACACTCCGCTCAGGGGACGCCCAAATGAGGCTCCTTTCATGCCCCCAAGATCCATCGTGCAGCACTCAGGTATCAAACCCCAACCTTCCATTCTCCATGCTCAGTGTCCTAACCACTAAGCCCACTGCAGTGCTGCGCAACTGGACTGTAAAGTTTTTATGCTCGCAACGGCTGAAGCCCAAAATGCTCACAGAGGTGTTTCTTACATTCGAGGCTGCTAGAAGTGCCAGAGGAAGAACCGTGCACCTCCTTTGACACCCAAAGGGGTAAAAGAGGACGCAAAGAAGAAGAAGTCGCCCTCTTTGCTCAGAATGGATCTGTGAGCCCGGGCAGGGACTGTGAAGGGCAGCAAAGCCGAGACCTCGGAAGAGCCCGTGGCTGGAGGGAGGGAGGCTTTCTCTTCCGTGGCCTCCTTGCTTTCCTTGCGCTTCCCTCCCTACCCGGGTCTTAGCCTTGCAGGCCATGGCAGGGTTAACGGTGGAGTGAGCGAGGGACAGATTGCAGCACAGCAATTACGCCAAATGAACTCAACACACACCACACACCTGGGCCTGGGCCTTTGCGCCGCCATTCCGGCCCTGATTGGCCCTCCCAGGACTTCCCGGAGGTAAAGTGTCAATTAGCGTAATGACCCTGGACTCTGTCCATTCGCCCGCCCCCGCCTGAGCGTGGAATAATTCTGGCGGTCGCAGGGGAAAATCTTTCGCAACGCCGACTCCTCGCCACGCCACCTGCTCTCACCCTTGGCACATGCTCTCCTCCTCCTCCTCCTCCCCCCTTCTCGTTCTTCTATTGCAATTTCCACCCTCCCTTGGGCAGGATTGAAGAGCCAGAATACAAATTTAGGGCGGCCGGGGGGGCGGGGGCAGAACAAGCTGTCGGGTTTTCTGAGACAATAAGCATTCAAGACCACCTGTACAGACAGAACCGCATCCCCGGCATGGAAATCACACCGGAGTCTGGCCGCACATTCCCCTGTGCCGGTTTTGTCCTTGGGTGAAACGGGGGCGGGCATGATGACCCCAGGGTGATGCAGATCAGGTGTGGGCGTACATCGCACATCATCCCTGGGATTCCTACGAGGAAAGAAGCGCTGTGGAGCAAAGTGAAAAGCAAAGCAATTAATGCAGTGGATCGAGTGTTTAAGATGCTGACTTGGAGGCGGAAGGTCAGCAGTTCAAACCCCGAGTGCTGCATGACGGAATGAGTACAGGTCTCTGTCCCAGCTCCTGCCAACCTAGCAGTTCAGAAGCAAAAAAAATTGCAAGTAGATAAACAGGGGCCACACAGGCCAAAGGAACTGCAGAATAGACTCACCAAAAGGTGCCTTCGTTTTGCCAGTCTCACATCCTGGCCTAGACATGGAAGATGAAGCAGAAAATGCTCTGCAGCCACTAAATCCGTCCATGTTTCTCCTCTTTCCAGACCCTGTTCTGGGCCATGCTTAGGTCCAGCCTTGGGCTTGGTCACTTATGACTCTCTCTCTCTCTCTCTCTCTCTCTCTCTCTCTCTCTCTCTCTCTCTCTCTCTCATGCACGCGCACATGTTGCTGGAATGCTGCCAGGGGGAGGAATGGTATTTATAGGCTTACTGGAAATTGTTGGCAGGTTCTGGGGTTTTGTAGGCGATTGATCTTGGGGGAGGAAAGCATGCCAGAGCCCAGGGAGGGGAGGAACGGGTCAAGCCAGCTTAGATCTGGCACAGAGAAGGTCCAGGGTCAGGCCTGAGTGGGGTTCTTGCTTCCGTTTTATCTCCAGAAGCAATCTACCATGTTCTTTTATTTCACCACCGGCTCTTAATAAGATGGCGAAATGAGATCACTAGGTATTAATCCTCTGTTTAAGAAGCACTTGAAGGTAATGCCCTCGTGAAAAGGGAGCGTTAAGCCACTTAAACAAATACCTGCCGGAGTTTATAATCCTGACAAGGGGGAAGGGGTGGGTTGCCAGGAAGCTGGTGGGAAGGGTATTTGAAATACAGGCAAGTAACTGAACGCCCCCATGCGTATTTAGATCAACTCGACATGCGACTCTGGGCGGCGTGCATAAAATCCCCAACGTTTAAACTCTGGAAACCCTTAAAATTCCTAAAAACACTGAAAAGCTACCTACCTCCCGCCCGTCATCATAACAGCTGTTCTCTCCCCTTTCTGGCCTACCAGCTTTTCGAGCACCGAATACCAAGAGGTCCTGGAGAGAATCTCGCCCATCGTCAAGCAGCACAAGGAGACGCTGATTCCTGGGCAGCCCCAGCTCAACGTCTGTGACAAGGCGGTCATGGTAAGGGCAAATCATGTGAACCACACCTGGGAATCCTTGGCCTCCAGTGCATGTTATGGAGCTTCAACGTGGCCCTTTAGGCTGGGAAGGAAGCCAACGTCCTACCCACCTTCATGGAGGGAGAGACGGTGACATTAGTAGAATCCTACGCAACCGTTTGCCTGCAATTCTCTTGATCCACCATTATCGTCTTTCCTTAAGGCAATAGGTGAAGTGACAGTCAAAGGAAGGATCAATTTAAACCCCTAATTCAGCACACACACACCCCAAACTTTTCAGGGCATGGGACAGTCACATGGTTCAGCGGGCCGGTCATCTGGGTCCTCCCACCGGAAGCAGAAGTAAAACGCACCTTGCAATCTGTTTTGCAACAGGATAAGATAGGTTTTAAGCTGCCATATTCTCTGCATAAACCAAACTATGGCCCACAGGCCAGACGCTGCCCCCGATACCAATTCATCCAGCCTATGCCGCCCTTGTCGCTACTGGAAGTAGAAGCAAAATGCACCTTTACGGGCACATTTTGCTTCCACTTTCAGGAGCGACGAGGGCGGTGTGGGCTGGATGAATTGGTACCGGGGGCCGAATCTGGCCTGTGGGCCGTAGTTTGAGCACCCCTGCCCTAATTCAGGGGCATTCAGTTAGTGCTGTGAGACTGAGAAACTTGCTGCCACATCAATATGCTGAATCAATGCAAAGCAATCTCACTTCTCTACCGCCCCATAACGCTTAGTGCACTCTCTGGGCGGTTCACAAGTTCATTAGCATTTTGCCCTCATTAACATGCTGGGGTCCTCGGAAGGATTAAAGGCTGAGTCAACCTTGAGTCCTGGTCAGGATCAAACTCACAACCTTGGGACTGCAGGACAGCAGTCGAACCCCTGCACCACCAGGGCTCTTAATCAAGACCATAGCAATATTATTTCTGCTGCCCGAAATAACACACTGCTGGATCAGACTGGGGTGCTGCACACCCACAAACAATAAGTACAACCGCTTTGTCCCTATGCTTCTCCACAACAGCATATGCTAGTGCCATATGGTATAAACCAGCACATGCAAGTGGATGTAGCTTTTAATAAATCATGCAGGCTTATTACTGGCTGCCTGAAACCTTCTCCCCATGGAAAAAGTCCACTATTGGGCTGGCATTGTCCCTCCAGGAGTACATTGAGAGGTGCTAGCACATAACAAACCGAATTGTTGCTTAGATTCTCTAAGATGCAAAACTCTGCTTGGGATCTCCAGACCACCACTGCCACCTGGCGTTGGCTTTACAGAATGCAAAGTGTGAGCAACATGGGCATCTTAGTAAGTTCTCCCTTGCTCGAAAGCCAGTCGTATCTGACACTAGGAGCCGGTGCTCACCTCTGCTTACAGCCAGAGAGCCAGTGCTGTCTGCGTTTGCAGATGTTTCCATGTTCATGTGGCAGGTATGAGGGCATGGGACGCTGTTACCTTCCCCGCCAAAGCAGGGCCTACTTATCTACTTGAAAGTGCTAATTCGGCAGGAACTGGGACAAACGGGAGCTCACTCTGTCACGCAATACTCGGTTCTTGAGTTCCCGGTTGTCAAACCCAACGTCTTAACCACTAATACACCATGCCCCCCATTGCTGAAACTAAAAATCCATTAGGATGTAATACAAATTAGAAAGAAATGTAGTGCCAGGGTCAACGTCTGCCAAGGCTGGGGGGCTGAGCTCCCTTTGGGGTGGACGCTATGACTCCCTTTCTGGGTCACCCTTTTCTGGCTCTGGAAGGGAAAGAGTTCTCCTTCTGCCTGACATTGGCTCCCCTCTACCACACCCGGAGCCTCGACTTCGCCTCCTCTTGAGTGTCGCCACCTAAATGCCTCCTAATCCATCAATTGGTGGTGGGCTAATCCATCAAGATGCTCATTAAAACACAAATGTTCTTATCGGCCTCACCCTTGGCCCTTGCCAGAGACGGCTGTCTTTCCCTGAGCTCTTGGGGTAATCTCGGCAAACATGCCCGTGCAAAATAATGAGAGCGTCTTTCAAAGTCAAGGGCTGCCGCTTTCCTCTCCGATCAGCCTCACAAAGGGGATGGCTCATTTGTCGTCAGACCAGGAGAGGGAATACGAGACAACCCTGGAATAATGGAAAGATCGGGGGCCGGGGGAGTGCGCCATGCGTGATGCTGTGGCCAAGAAAGCAGCAGGGGTGGCTGGATCTGACTGTATCACTCTCAACCCCCTGGGACCATTCAGTGGTTGGGCTTCCCTGACAGGTTTGCAGCTATTCTTCACTTTCCCCGAAAGATATAGGTTGTTGCTTTCGTGATCAAGTGCGCTAAACTTTCTAAGCAATGTAGGACAACGCATCTGGTGCAAAAAAAAAACACCCATCAGCCAAAGGAAGGAAGGAGAGAACCGGGCTGAAAATCCAGACACCGGTTTTGTGGGTGTTTAATGGCTTGAGGGACTGCGGTGGCTTAGTGGTTAAGTTTTAGGCCAAGGGCCCACCTTGGCCCTCCAGCTGTTCTTGGACTTCAATTCCCAGAAGCCCAAGTCCCTGTGAATCCACACCGATGGGTTTACTGGCACTCCAGCTCTTCTTGGACTTCAATTCCCAGAAGCCCAAGTCCCTGTGAATCCACACCGATGGGTTTACTGGCACTCCAGCTGTTCTTGGACTTCAATTCCCAGACTCCCATGTCCCTGTGAATCCAAACCAATGGGTTGACTGCGTGGACGTCTCTGCTGTCCTAAGCTGACCAAAGTGTTTTCTCTCCCTCCCTCCCTTCCTGTTCTGTAACAGAATTGGGCTCCTCCGGGCTGTGAGAAAATTGGGAAGTGTCTGACGCCTCCCCAGCCTGACCCCAAGAAATGCTTTTGGCCTCACTGAGCATCTTGACCTAGCTACCAGCCACCCTGTGCCTCCTGTTCCACATTGGATGGACCTGGTGCTGCGGCTGCTACCAAGTTGTTGCCATTCATCTTCACCTGGCAATGCGGCTCAAACTCCGATGGGAATGAAGTGCCCAAAAAAGGACTGCTTTTTGAGTCTACCACAGGGTTTCTCTCAGGGCGGTAGCAGTCCTCTTTTTTCAGATTCTCAGGACGTGTGAGATAATAATAATTTTGTGTCAGACATTATTCTGGGTTGAAAGGACTTTTGCGGGAGAAACTCCACTCAAGGGACGCCTGAATGAGGCTCCTTTCATGTCCCCAAGAGCTGGGACAAAGATGGGCGCTCAATCCGTCATGCAGTACCCGGGTCTCGAACTGCCGACTGTAACGATCCCGTTGCTCATTAGTAGAACCTTAGTCTACACATAGGTGGGACTGCACCTGAATCCAGGATTTTATGTTTGCCTTCTCATGTGTCGTGATCTAAGTCTAGACTGTAAGTAAGGTAGTGCATAAGAAATTAAACTACTCCAGTCATCTTGTCTTTTAAAAGTATATAGTAGCAAAAGCAGGTTACAGATTAATTACACAAATGAAAAAATCTTAGTTCACAAAGCACATTAAAACAATGAAAGCCAAACTACTGGGGAAAGCCCTGGACCCCCCCCCCCCTTAGCTTAAAAGCCCCTACATGACTTACAGTGTTGAACACCAGACAAAGAGAAAGTCCTGTCCATTATTCCCTCTGATTTTTATCTCCGCAAACAAGTTCCACCCTCTTGCCATTCATGCCCAAACTATTTGGGCTGTGTGCCAGCCATGTGGTTCAGGGAGGGAGTCACTATGGCCCTGGGGGCCGGATCTATTTCAGACTCAAAAAATACACAGGCCCCATTCTAACCATGACACCAACTTGCCAGCCTTCTAGCTAACAAGGTTTGCTACTGACCTGTCCTTATGTGGGCACCCCTCCGTCTCCTCCCCACACGGGATGCTCCGTGAAACCCTTGTGAACTGACCCTGCCAAGGACCCAAAGAGAGGTTCGTGCCGGAGCTTTAGGAGTCTCCTGGAGGAGAGGGGGCCGAACTTCCATGTGCCACTTATGGATGGGAAGCCTTGAGGCCAGAATTAAGCATCCCCAACATAGGTCCAGTGTCGGTGAAGGGTGCCAGGGGTCAGTTGTGTACTCCAGCTCCGCGCATGGTGCTTCATTTCAAAAGCACTCCACCAGCAACCAGTTCAGGCCTCTGGCAAGGGTTGCCTGACCGCCTCCTGGTAGTCTTGATGGGCTGTAGGGTTCTTGTGCCTTGGCTTTCTTCATCGCCACGTGCCGTATCTGATTCCAAACATTCTCTCTCATCATGGCGATCAGCTGTCAAGATTGTCCTGGGAACCAGTATCCTTTATTAACCAATTAACCTAACCATATCAGGTTAAACTTTTTTGGAATAGTAGTTGTGTTAGTCTGTCTTTCAGGCATACCAGAGAATAAACAAAACATAACGGGCACATTTTACTTCCACTTTTGAGGGCGGCGTGGGCTGTAGTTTGGGCACCCTTTGTCTACAGTCCCAATTCCTTCCTGCCCTCAAGGATGTAACAACGGAAAAATGTCTCGGGTCCATTGGAAACTTGGCCCTGTTTGTTTTCTGAGGTTGCTAAGGGCTCAACAGCCTTGGGACAGCTGTGGTGGGGCTGGGGGGGGAGTTTCTTGGTGGTGGGGAGGGAGATAATTTGTGTGTGTGTGTGTGTGTGTGTGTGTGTGTGTGTAGCCCTAGTCTTATGAGGAACAGCTGTGAAAATAACCCACCCAGTGACCTCCTCCTGTCTCATCATCTTTCCATTGCGGCCCACCATGCTCATGAAGGAACTGTCTGAGCATCTCAACTCTATTTCCATTCCTCTGATTACCCTTGTTGCCCTTCTCTCTACCTGATCCAATTGATGCGCATCTTTCCCAAAAGTCCGATGCCCAGAATCGGACACAATCAATAGCGATTCCCGGCCCCCAGCTTTGATTTTGGTGATCCAGTCGGAGTTACAGAGCTTTACTGAACTTGCCAATATGCATGCTTTACTGTGAAATGACGCTCCTAAAGCAATGATGGCCAACCTTGGCACTTCTGGTGTTCTTGAACTCAAATTCCTAGAAGGCCAAGTCCCTGTGAATCCACACAAATGGGTTTACTGTGCATGTTCTTGGGACTCCAATTCCCAGAAGCCCAAGTCCCTGTGAACCCACATGAATGGGTTTACTGCACGTATGCACAGTAAACCCATTGGTGTGGATTCACAGGGACTTGGGCTTCTGGGAATTGAAGTCCAAGAACAGCTGGAATGCCAGTAAACCCATTGGTGTGGATTCACAGGAACATGGGTTCTGGGAATTGAAGTCCAAGAACAGCTGGAATGCCAGTAAACCCATTGGTGTGGATTCACAGGAACATGGGTTCTGGGAATTGAAGTCCAAGAGCACCTGGAGTGCCAAGGTTCACCATCATGGTCCTAATGTCCTTGCTGCTGCGAAATCTCTTACCAAATAAAACTGAATAGTTTGCCAGTCATGGGTCCAGCTGCCCCCCACCCACCCCGGTTCCTTATATGAAGAGCCCTGGTGGTCCAGGGGTTGAGCTGCTGTCCTGCAACCCACATGGTTGTGAGTTCAATCCTGACCAGGGATCCAGGTGGACTCTGGCTTCCATCTTTAAAATGAGCCCCCAGCATGTGGAGGGCAAAATGCTTGCAAATTGACTTGTGACCCGCCCAGAGAGTGCACAATAGAAGTGTGTCATTGCTATTGTAAGTTCGATGCTCCTGTGGGGGTTCCAGCTTAAAAGGTAAAGGTTTCCCTTGCTCGGAAGCCAGTCGTATCCGACTCTAGTGCTCATCTCTGTTGTCAAAGCCGAAGAGCCAGCGCTGTCTGCTTCTGCAGACGTTTCCGTGGCCATGTGGCAGGCATGACTAGACACCGGAGCGCACGAGCGCTGTTACCTTTCCCACCCAAGTGGTCCCTATTGATCTACTTGTGCGCTAAGCGCTAACGGGGCAGAAGGCGGAGGGTGGGTGGCGAATTGCTCTGCTTCCAGTTCCAGCTGCCTTTAATCGTTCCTTGCAAAAAGGGAGGCAGGCAGGCAGGCACGCGTGCGTGCATGCATGCATGCATGCCCAAAGTCCACCCCCGGGTCGGCTCTGGCGCGGAAGGCTCCTCCTCCTCCTCCCTCCCTCCCTCGGCCTCTCTGACGTTTGCTCCCCCGCCCAGCCACGCAATGGTCCGCCGCCCCCTCCCTCCCCCCCCCCCGCGCCGTGCCGCCCTCCGGGATCTTCCGCCTGAGCCACGATGATGAGCGCCGCCGCCGCCGAAGCGAAGCGCGAGCTGGTCCGGAGCCGGATCCGAGACTTCCCGGACTTCCCGTCGCCGGGGGTGCTCTTTCGGTGGGTGGCTGGGCCCCGTCCGATCCTCCCCGGCGGGGCCACTTTTCTCCCCCGGGGAGAGCACACGTGCGTGCGTGGGCAGGGAGGGAGGGAAGGAGGGGGGGCCCAGGCGCCACCGGGAAGGAGGCAGCGAGCGACGGGCACGATCCTATGCCAGTAAGGCGCGCTGGTGCGCTGCCCTCCCTCCCTCCCTCCCCAGCCTTTCGCATTTGGGTCTCGCTCATTTGGGCAGGGTTTTGCGCCGTTAGGGTGGGGGACTACAAACCCCATACTCCCCCAATCAGCACAGACACACACACACCCAGTTGCATGCGTTCACAGAAACTGACGGAAAGCGGGCAGAACCCGGAGCCTTTCGGCTGCAGGGGCGAATGCCTGCCAGTGTGGGTGACACTTCCCATAGGTCAAGGCCATGGTCGCCCCCTTGCTCGAAAAGCCAGGCGTATCCGACTCTAGGGTTCAGTGCTCGTCTCTGCTCACTAGCCAAAGACCCAGTGCTGTCTGAGCCTGCAGACGTTTCCATGGCCATGTGGCAGGCATGCCTAGACACCAGAGTGCACGGGAAGGAGGCAGTTTGCCTTTCCCACCCAAGTGGCCCCTGTTGATCTACTTGCAATGTCTTGCTTTCAAACTGCTAGGTTGGCAGGAGCTGGGAGAGAGACAACGGGAGCTCATTCCGTCGCACAGTACTCGGGTCTCGAACTCCAACCTTCCAGCCTTCAAGTTCAGCATCTTAACCACTTGAGCCGTGCTTCCCATATACTCTTGACCTTTCTCTGGTTTTCTCCCCCAGGGACATCACCCCCCTCCTGAAGGACCCGCTGGCATTCAGCGCCACCCTTGACCTGCTGGAAGCCCACATCAAGGCAACACATCCTAAGTTTGATTACATCGCAGGTGAGTCGTCGTGGGGGGTGGGGAGCCTGTCTCCAACCAAGAGGGTCTCGCTCACCTTCAGGGCATGGCACTTGGGTTGGGTTACTGTTGTAACTGCAGCCGCCTGGTGCGGAGCTTGGCGGCCGGAAGGTCAGCAGTTAGAGACCCGGGTGCTGCACGGCGGAGTGAGCGCCCGTGGGTCGTCCCAGCTCCTGCCAGCCTAGCCATTCGAAAGCAAGAAAATTGCAAGTAGATAAATAGGGACCACTTCGGCAAGAAAGGTAACAGCATTGTGTGTGTCTAGTTATACCTGCCGCATAACCACGGATACGTCTGCTGATGCAGACAGCGCTGGCTCTTTGGCTATAAGCGGAGATGAGGCACTGAACCCTAGAGTTGGATACGACCGGCTTTCAAGCAAGGGAGACCTTTGGGTTATTGTCGCATCCTGAGAGTCATCCCAAAGCCTGATGGGAAAACAAAGGTAAATCCTTGCCAACCCATCCTGATTCTCTCCTCGCTTTTGCCCCTCTAGGTCTCGATGCCCGGGGCTTCCTCTTTGGCCCCGCTTTGGCCCAGCGGTTTGGCGTCGGCTGCCTACTGATCCGAAAGAAGGGGAAGCTTCCGGGGCCTACGGAATCCATCTCCTACACACTCGAATATGGACAGGTAATTCTTTTCACCTGTAAGCTGGAGAGAAGGATGGGTGTGGGTGGGTGTGTCTGCATTTAAGACATCCAAGAGTTGGTTGTTTTCTGAATGGGTCCCCATGGAATTATTGCTGGGGTGCCCCCTTGTATTGCCTCTGTGGGGGTCAAGAGTTTAAACCCCGACTTGTTGAGTATTGTAGTGCAACCCCAGCATGCAGTGGGTGTGAGCACAATAGCCCTCTAGAGACAGAAATACCAGCCTAAACTAAAGGAAGTTGTTTTACATTGTTTGCCCCTAAGTAATCAATTGGGAAGTTTCCTGTCTTCCTGCCTTAGGGTCATCTGCCCTATTTGCATGTATTAAGGCTTTGCATGTTCTGGTTTCTTTCTTCCTTCTTCTTTTTCTTCTCTTCTTCCTCCTCCTCACCTTTCAAAGAGGAAATATGTCTCTTCCATTTTGCGGGCTTCATGGCAAGCCTCAAAGACTTAAAAGACCTGAAGACTTGACTTTAACTTTAATTCTTTCCGAAACGATCTTACCGATAATCCTGAGCACATGTCTCTTTCTCTGACCTATTTGCATATAAACAATACTTTGCATTCAAACTAAGATTTGCCTAAAACCTAGACCCCGCTTTACTGTGGTGATGATGATGATGCTACACAGTGTATGTAGTACATTTGTCTCCATCCCAAAGGCAGAAATTGAAGTCCAGGGAGACGCAGTCAACCCAGGCCAGAAGGTGATCCTTATTGACGACCTGCTTGCCACTGGAGGTGAGATCTATGCAGGTTTGGGCTTTGTAGTCCCATCAGGGTCTACAAACCTAGGGGTTCCCAACCATTTCATGTGGCCCACCTCACCCCTCCAAGGGCATTTGAGAAACAAAATGGCTGCCCCCTTTGAAGCTGTTTGGACAAACAAATGGCCACCCCCGTCGCGCAGGCAGGGCAAAATGGTCGTCCGGCCCTCGAAGCTGACTGAGAGAGCATGACCAGGCCCGCAGCTTGAAAAGGTTGGGAACCCCTGGTCTAACCCTTTGGGTACTCTAATCTTGCTTCCTCCTTTCATTCTCTCTGAAGATACTTGTTAAACACACAGCCATACCATCGTCTTCCCTATTTTTTGTTGTTTTCTAGCCTCAGGCCCCCGTGGTTCTCAAACTCTGGTCCTCCGAATGTTTCGGACTTCCAGGTTCTGAAACCCCCCGGCCAAGATAGTTGTGGGTCAGGGTCTGTAGGGAGTTGGATGTTCAAAAGATTTGGAGAACCAAGAGTGGGTTACAGCCGACTGAGAAAGAGTCCTGGGGGGTGATTTGAAAGTTTGCATAACAACTTACAGATGCATGGGCCACACTAGGCGACATTTGCCAGTGCGCACGCACATGCACCAAGGAGAATCTCTGCATGGCAAGCTTCAAGTTTGGAACAAATTGTGTAATAAAGGGGAAGGAAAAGGTCTGAGCTGGTCCGCTTGATGTCGTAATGTTCCTTTTCTATCGTGAAACGTAGGCCAGAAAACTTAGATCTGTTCGCATTGAAAGACTCCAGAAGTTTCCATCAAGAGTGTCGTTATAGCTTAAAGCAGGAGTTCTCAACCTTTTTAAGCCGGGGGCCATTGAGTCACGATCCCTCAGACTGCTTACCCAAGGAGTAAGTTTATAGCTTTGCAGCGTCAAGGAAAGCATCTACAACAGTGATGGTGAACCTTAATGCTCCAGCTGTTCTTGGACTTCAGTTCCCAGAAGCCCAAGCCATAAGTGCAGTAAACCCATTCGTGTGGATTCACAGGGACTTGAACTTCTGGAAATTGAAGTCCAAGAACACCTGGAGTATATACGCAGTAAACCCATTGGTGTGGATTCACAGGGACTTGGTTGGCCATCACAGGTTGGCCATCACAGGTGATGTTCGAAACCACTTTGAAACTGGGATGCCACACAGGAAACTGCTGGGGGGCCGGGTCAGAATCTTTCCCAACCTTGTCGCTTCTGATGAGCACGCCTCTCCCAGGACTCAAAACATGTTCGCCATCACAGGTCTAGGATGCTTACGGAGTGAAGGCTGGTGCATGTCTCCCCCCATCTTTTCAGCCTAAGAACACCTCCTCTGCGCTTTCCTCCCGTGCAGGCACCATGCGAGCCGCTTGCGAGCTGATGACCAAGCTGAAGGCGGAGGTGGTCGACTGCATCGTCCTCATCGAATTGAGGTTCCTGAAAGGCGCCGAATTGCTCAAGCCGTTCCCCCTCTATGCGCTCCTGCAGTACGACTGAAGGGACAGACTTCCGAGAAGGTTCCCTCTCCCCAACCGAGTCGTGTCCTGGCAGGAGAACGGCTCTTTCAAGTGGGCCTGGACCGGCCAGAGTTGGCGGTACCTACAATGCTTTCCTCTTCCTTTAACACCCGACCTTTGCTACCGTGGACTTCGAAACTTTACCAAGTCAGGAGATTGTAAGTTGACGCTTTTCAGTTTCGCAATGGTGAAGTTGTCCTACTCTGCAATATATATATATTTTTGTTGTTGAAATAATGGATAGTTTAATCATACAAGCAGGAAACGGGATGTATTTCTTCTTTCTTATGCGCTAGCAACCACACCTGACAAACAAGGAGGCTTTCAGCGCACGTTTTGTCGAAAATGGATATTCTTTGGGCATTTGAGTTTCCCAAACTTACTGGCACAACTACACCAGTAAGGGTGACGTGTGGTTACAGGGTCAGTTACGGCCCAGTTCTGTGCCAGTCCTGAACATCCCTTAAACCAGGGCTCGGCAACCTTTTTAAGTCAGAGGCCGGGCCACACTCCCTCACAGTTGAGACGGCCTGACTGGTGCCCCCCCCGCCCCCAGCTGTAAACGTGGCCGCCGCTGTTGTAAACACATCCACAGCTGCTTCCGGCGATGGTTGGAGCGAGGGTGGGGGCCTGATGATTTGGTGCCATGGGTCTGATTGGGCCCATGGGCCGTAGGTTGCCTACCCATGCCTTAAAGGCTCCACAACCAAACCAGGTTATAAGATGGTTTCTCCCCACCAGTCCATCAAAGAGTAGCATTTAAATACTGTAATCATAGAGTTGAGGAATCACAAAGTCCAAATTTGCATCCATCCTAGTGCCATGAGATTTGCTCATTATGCTGCTCTCAGGAATGATTTGTGCCAAATGCATTGCAATAAAAGCACCCCCAGAGCAGAGAACTGCGGCCTCTTTGGTCTTTGTCCAGGGCAGGAACCCTTATCAGTGCTAGAGCAGAAGAGCCTCCTCCGAGGAATGAAAGGGTCCTTAGAGCGCACTTTTGTTTGTTGGCAAAAATGCCAATGAGGGGGACTGCAGCGGCTTAGTGGTTAAGACTCTGAGCTTGATAACTGGAAAGTCAGCAGTTTGGGACCCAAGTACTGCAGGACGGAGTGAGCCCCCGTCTCTGCCCCAGCTCCTGCCAACCTTGCAGTTTGAAAGCAAGACATTGCAAGTAGATAAAGAGGTACCTCTTTTAGCTGGAGAGGTAACAAGGTTCTGGGCACTCTGGTGTCTAGTCCACTATGACTGGCCTTTGAGCAAGGGGGACTTTTCCCTTTCCCTAGGAAGTGGTGGGGAAGGGAATGCATGGTATGACTGTGATGGCGAACCTTGGCACTCCAGATATTCTTGATTTCAACTCCCAGAAGCCCAAGCACCCTGTGAATCCACACGAATGGGTTTGCTGCGATTCATCCGGCCTGCGCTGCCCTCGTCGCTCCTGGAAGTGGAAGTAAAACGCGCCCGTACGAAGGGTTAACCCAGAAGAGCCTTAATCGTACGGGCGCGTTTTACTTCCGCTTCCGGGAGCGATGAGGGCAATGCGGGCCGGATGAATCGCAGTACACCCCTTCGTGTGGATTCACGGGGGCTTCTGCCCTAGAGGGTCTGTGTCACCCCAGTCCCAGAACCGCTGGACAGAACAGTCCTATCATTCAGCATAGGGTGCTGAGGATGGCTGGTGGAGTGACTAGAAGGGATGTCATCAGGAAGGAGATTCTAAGGGAAAGAATTGGAACAGAACCCATCTTAAACTATATCCATAGACAATAAAGTGGATTTGCCCATTTGGAGAGCATCTTCGAATTCCCTATTTTAGAAGGCTTATGTGGGAAAATGACAGGGATAAAGACCACGAAGCAGACCCAGAAGGTGGAGAGAGAATGTCGAAGAAACGTTACAAGAACGCCAAATGACATGGGCTAAAAGTGCCAGAACAAGAACTTTGCACCTACTTTGACACCCGGTGGGGTAGAAGAGGAAGAAAGAGTGAGCTATGGGGCTCCCCACCTGCTACTCAGAAGGCAAAAGGGGGCTCTCGCGGGTAGGTAAAAAAGTTTAATGCCAAAGTTTAAACACAAATCTCTATTTCAAAAAGCAGGACTTGTAAAAAGAGAAAAATCACACATGAGTTTGTAAAATGAGGAGGCAACACGTTGCAGCTCCCCTTCCGGGAACGGGGCAGCCTCTCTCTCTCTCGCCCCCGCGCAGAGCAGCTCAAGAGGATGGGAAAATCTTGCATCATTTTGAGAGGAGGGGGCCGGAAAAAAATCAAACTTTCGGCAGCTTTGCCAAACTGGGCGTTTCACCCTCCCTGCTTGCGCTGAGGAAGTTCAGGGCGAGCCCTGAAAATCCAAGGCTGTATCGCAGGGACGAACATCGCCGCAACTCTCGGGAGACTTTTGGGATGTCTTTCCAACCTTAGGCCGGATTGTCCCACCCATGCAAAGTTGCAAATCTATCACCTACGTTGCCCTGAAAATCCTCAAAGGTTCTCTAACAATAACTGCCTGAAGCCCACAGGGAGGAACCTTGTGACCGGCCCACAGCACAAAAAGTTTGGGCACCCCAAATTCAGGGCTGCTGCTTCTCCTCCTCCTTCTTCTTCTTAGCCAATCTCTCCATGACGATGTTGAGGTCGATGTTCTTGTCCAGTTTGAGGTAGGTGTCTGTGCGGATCGAGAGCACGCAGAGCCAGGCCGGGATCAGCTCTGCCAAGAGCCGAAGGTGCTTCTCCATCTCCCCTGCAGGCAGCAGGAAAGACAAGATTTAGGCTGGCTCTCTTTTAAGCAACAAAACCAAAAGTTGGCTGCAATCGTCCAAAAAGCATCTGGCCAAGCTATGAAGGTGCAGAAAGACCCCCAAAAGTATAATAATTATTATTCTGGGGTGAAAGGGTTTTTGCTGGAGAAATTCCACTCAGGGGACGCCCGAAGGAGGCTCCTTTCATGTCCCCAAAATCTTTACCCCCACACAAGTGGTCCCTATTGATCTACTTGCAATGTCTTGTTTCGAACTGCTAAGTAGGCAGGACCTGGGACACAGACAGACACTCAATCCGTCATGCAGTACCCAGGTCTTGAACGGCCGACTTGCCAGCCTTCCAGCTAACAAGGCAAGCTTCTTAACCACTGAACCACCCCAAAAGTGAGTTCTGGGCATCGCCTGCCAAAAAGCACAGAATGAAGTCTGTTTTTTGTTGTTGTTGTTGTTGTTGTTTGGTCGTCAAAAATTAGCAACGTGGTCTTTGCCTAATGAAAAACAAGAGTGATTTTACTAATGGCAACTGGAAGGTCAGCAGGTTCAGGAATTTGAGACCCGAGTGCTGCAGGATGGAGTGAGCACCCGTCGTTTGTCCCAGCCCCTGCTAAGCTAGCAGTCCAAAAAGCAAGAAACTGCAAGTAGATAAATAGGTAACTGCTTCAGCCAGAAAGGAAACAGCATCCCATGCCTGTCATATGACTACAGAAAGCGCTGGCTCTTTGGTTATAAACAGAGGTGAGCACTGAACCCTAGAGTTGGATACGGCTGGCTTTTGAGCAAGGGTGACATCTTGACCTAAAGGTATCCCCTGGTCTTTGATTCTGCCTTTTTTTGCCCTTTGGCAAAGGTGTCCGTCTTAGGCCAGACCTAAGAAGCCATGCTCGACTAAGACCAGACTAAGGATTGCTTCATTCTGGTGTGGCCTCCCTCGAGGGACAACCCCATCACTGCTGCCTTCACCCAGCCCACCCAGCCCCCTCACCAAGGGTCGTGAGTGACCGGTAGCTGGCCATCATCCGCTGGCAGGCCACCTCCATGGGAAGGGCCGGCTTCTTCTCCGCCACAAAGACATTGCGCAGAACACGGGCCATCTCCGGCAGGCGGGCCAGCATGCCCAAGCGCTGCTCCTGCTGGGGGTTCCTCGTCATCAGCGCTTGGATCTTCTGAGCTTCCTTCGCTCGGACCTGGACAAGGGGTGGGGTGGGTGGGTCAGCATGGCTGCCGTGGTCCGAAGCACCTGCGTCCGATGGCGCCCGCCAGAGGAATCGCCCCCTCCCTCGGCCAGGAGGGATTCCCGTGTGCTTCAAGGGGCAACAGGTCCAGTACTCACCCTCTCCAACAAGGACTGGGAGACCCCTTTCAGGCTGCTGGGCGTACTGGGAGGAGATGGTGGTACTGGGTGAGGGGACTCTAGCCCAGCAGGGTCCCCGGTTTCTGCCGTCCTCAAGGCCAGGTTGGCCAAAGCCTTCTCCATCTGTTGAGGGGAGGAGGAAAAGGCAGAGCCGCCAATATTGGGGGCGTGTGGCGCTATAAACCTCCCAGGTGCCATAATGCATCCTGGGGAAACTTGCTTCGTATTGCGGGGGAAATGCGTAAGCCGAGGCAGTATTTTCAATGGCTTTTCATTCGTAAACCGAAAATTACTTTAAATGTGGAGTTTGTAAACCGAGGTACCACTGTCATGCCTTGCTTTCAAACTGTCATGCAGTGCCCAGGTCTCGAACAGCCAACCTTCCAGTGGTCAAGTTCAGCATCTTAACCACTGAACTACCACCACAGTCCCTAAGCCCAATATACTGAAACCCAAATACCCAATCCCTTGGTTCGGGGGGGGGGGGGGGGGGCAAGGCCAATGCGAAAGCCCTGCACAAAACCTGGCTCAGATGTGCAGAAGGCACTGACAGACTTAGGTCTACATCAGCGATGTCTAACCTTGGCACTCCAGATGTTCTTGGACTTCCATACCTTTGGCGTTAGCATGGTGCGCGCCTTGGCCAGCACCTCCTGGGCCGTGGTGATCTTGTCCACCTGGGGCGGCTGGGGTAGCTCTGCAGCCACAACGTCCGGCACAGCATCCACATTGAACCGGGGGTGCCAACGGGTGAGCTTGTGCTCCGGCACAGCCATCGGGGGGTTGAGAGAGGCCAGGAAAACCTATGAGGAGAGCGGGAGAAACCTGTTTAGCCCGAGGGGTCCTGGAATGCTTTTTTTTTTTTTTTGGGGGGGGGGGGTGTTTGCCCACTCACCCCCTGGCCTTTTGTTCCTATGAGGAAAACTCCCCCTCCTCTGCACAAGCTTCATTCCAAGACCCGAGTGTCCAGTGTCTCCGGAACGCTGTTACCTTTCCTGCTGAAGTGGTGCCTCTAGCTACTTGCAATTTATCTGTTTGCACTGCCTCTGTTTTCTGGCTTTTCACAGCCAGAAAGTTAGTCAGAATGTGAAGGCGTCTTTTTATGTACGCTACTGCCCATTGTGAGCTCTTTGGGGAAGAAAAGGGCCTGGAGCGCATGGGACGTTGTTACCTTTCCCACTGAAGCAGTATCTATTTATCTACTTGCAATTTCTTCCGGAAAGTTTCTCCAACAATAACTGAAAGCAAGAAATTGCAAGTAGATATAGGTGCCACTTCGCCAGGAAAGGTAACAGCGTTCCATAGTCATGCCTGGCGGCGCCACGCCCCTGTGGTTTTTCTGCGCATGCGTGGTTTGTTTGCGCATGCGCACATTAGTGGTTTCCCGGCGGCGCCAGGCCCCGTCATCTCCGGGCCCGGGATGGGAGTCCTGATGGTCCCCCCCTGATGGCGACCCTGAAGATGAGCATCAAGCCCTAGAGTCAGATACAGCTGGCTTTTGAACAAGGGAGACCCCCTTGACCTTGACTAGCCCACCCTGCTGTGCAAATTCCCACAACGTTCCTGGGCAGGAGGCGGTCCAGCCTGTCTCTCCGACCAGACAGGAAAAGGGGGAAAGGGAATTCAGGAACTCACACAAGACTTACCTTGTGATGTTCTTTCACGATGTTTATCAAGTTCCTGCCAAAGACTTTCCGGCGCTCCATCTGGCGCAACGCCGACAGCTTCTCGCCTGGAATCAAGAGGAGGGTTCTGTGTTCAAATCCACCCCTCTATGCCTCCCATTACTTCATCCACCCTCCATCCTCCTCCTCCTCCTCCTCCTCCTGTCTTTCTGCATTTGCATTTTTAAGCCTGAATTATTTTGGGGAAGGAGGAGAATTGTGCTCCAGAAGGACTTGTGGGACAGCAGAGCATTGGGGCCGGAGACCTTCACGCCGGCGAACGGAGAAGGGCCAACGCGCATACCTGCCTCCAGGACCGGCTCAATCGTCAGCTGGTAGTCTTGTCTCTTCTGCCCGCTGGCAAAGGTGGGCACGTTCTTCTCCTGCCGCAGGACGTAGGCGCTGGGGTAGACGGTCTGGATCTGCCCCACATTGCGCTCTTCAAACTGCCTGGAGCAGGGAAAGCAAGTCAAGTCCCCAAAGATTAACCCTTTGGGCGGGAAACTGGCACGCAAGTTTTGGTTCCTTACTTCTGTATGAATTGACCAGTCCTACCCTGCAGGGTCACACTTACGACGCCAGGCTCTTTTGCCAGGCTCTTGGACAGGGGTTCCCAACCTAAGGCTTAAAGGCCAGATCTGGCCCTTAGAGCCACTGCATGTAGCCCCACCCCACCCCTCCAAGGGCATTCGTGAAACAATACGGCTGCCCCTTTGAAACTGTTGGGACAAAATGGCCACCCCATGGCGCAGGCAGGGCAAAATGGCCGTCCGGCCCTCAGAGCTGACTGAGGGAGTGTGACCCGGCCCCTGGCTTGAAAAGGCTGGGAACCCCCTGCTCTTGGGCATCCTTTGCATTGCCTACCAGAACCAACCCCACATTTGCCAGGGATGCTCCATGCTCCTCCCACCCCCGAGAGGAAAGGCATGCAAGCTCACTTGCGGACCATGTCCTGGACCCCTCGCTTGACCTTGGCAAAGGTGGCCGTCTCTGCGCGGTTGAAAAGCATCCCCACCACAGTGTCCATGCTCCGGAACATCTCCGCCAGCACTCTGTACTTGTATGGTAGAGTCAGGCCCGGGGGGGTGTCCTTGGCCAGGGCATGGAAACGCTGGTAGGCGGGGGTCTTCTCACTGGGGAGGGAGAGAAAAAATGCCCAGGCATCACTCATCAACCCAAAGTTACTACAGTACTTTACAAATCCAAAAAAACAAAGAACTCTACCCCCCCACCACCACCCCAAAAAATAAGAAGCAGCAGGAATCTGCTTCTATAACCTGAAAACAAATAATTATTCACTTGGTCTAAATCAGGAGTGGCCAAACAACGGCCCGGGGGCCGGATGCAGGCCCCGATGCCAATTCATCCGACCCATGAAGCCCATGTTGCTCCTGGAAGCGAAAGTAAAACGCGCCTGTATGTACCGTGAATTAAGGAATACTGAGCTCCACAAGTTCAGGATTAGGCTCATTGGTCCAATGGCGGTTCCCCCACCCTACTGGGCTTTCTCTACCTGGTCTGTGCAGCTGGGTCAGGATCCGGCGTCCCTTGCTGGTGTGGTGCGACATCGTCTTCTTTCGCCTCCCTGGACGCTTCCCTCTGGCTGATCTTCGCTTCCAGCAGCCTTGCCCGCTTCAGACGGCTCTTCAGGTCAATGCTGGCCTCTGGGGAGCCGGCCGGCAACCGGACTTTCTGCGCCAAGGCACGGATCTTGTCCAGGCGGCCTCGCAGCTCCGCAAACTTCTCTTGGGACACCTCCTGATCGGAAAGGTGACAAAACTCAGCACGGACGGACATCCGTCCCGTTCACTCTCAGGCCCCTCCAACAAGCAGGAGCCACATTCAACCCTCTGCCATTCTGAGATGAAGTTTGGAAGGTCTGCTGCGACTAAGAGAAGAAGTGGCGGCACCAAATTTTGTGTGACTCTACCTGGTGAACTGCGCCAGGTTCTATCTCTACCTGTGTGTTGTTGTTTTTTAAAAAAACTTAAGTCCTTTCTCTTTAAAGAGGATTTTAAAAACATGACCAATAGGATTAAACTAACCCATATTGTCACCAACCTACTGTATGTTTTGGGGGGATTGTTATTGTTCTTTGTTACTTACAATTTCAGTGTTTGGTTTATTCTTTATATTTAATCCCTTATTGTTATTGTAAAAATAATAATAATTGTTTTTCTAAACTAAAGTCCTTTCTCTTTAAAGAGGCTTTTAAGGACATATGACCAACGGCCAAGCAATAGGATTAAAGGTCTCCCTTGCCTGAAAGCCAGCCGTATCTGACTCTAGGGTGCAGTGCTCATCTCTGTTTCAAAGCCAAAGAGCCAGCGCTGTCAGTTTAAGACCCAGAAATCTGTGGCAACTTGAGTTTTGCACATACCTGTCAAGCCGCAGTCTTCAAAAACTGGGAGCTGGGCACGCTTGCGCAGTAAGTTTCCAGGCGCCGGGCAAGAAAAGTGGTTACTGCGCATGCATGGCTATCAGAGGCAGCGGCACACATGCGCAGTAACCCCTGCGCACATGTGCAGTAACCACTATGCACGTGCAGTAACCCCTTTTTTGGCCGGGCAAATTACGGAATGGCCGCGGGAAGGAGCGTGACGGAGCGGTGAAATACAGGATTTCTCGGCCAATCCGGGATACTTGACAAGTATGGTTTTGCAACAGGAGGTTTTAATTAGATGCGGAAAAATCATGGCAAGCCACAGGGTCAAGGCAACCAATTTCAACCCCCTTTAACCATTCAAGACTCACCTCCCCCTTTTCCTGGGGTTCCCCGGTTGGGCCAGGCTGGGGCCCCCCATCTTCTGCCTTGAGGCCTGGAGAGAGGATGACGTTGGCCAAATCTTTGACCTTCTTATCCAAAGCCGAAGGGCTGTAGGGCCCGAGAGACGGAGGAGGAGGACCTGGGGAGGCAGGGACCTGAAAGGAAAAGCGGCTTTTCAGCATCATTCCTCACCTGGGGCAGGTGGCGTGTCCAGAAAAGAGCCCTAGTGGCGCAAGGGTTAAAACTACATTGCAGCCCCAAAAAAAGGTGGTGAGTTTGATGGTGACCGGGATCAAGGTTGACTAGTGTCATTACCATTGTGAGTTCGGTCCTGGCAGGAAACCAGGTTGACTCAGGCTCTTCCAGCCTTAAAATGAGTCCCTAGCATGTTGAGGGCAAAAATGCTAATTACTTTGTGAACCGCCGGAAAAGGAAACCAACCGCTAGGGGGCAGCAGAATGGATGGGGGGAGGGGTTTTCATTCCGACAGACCGTTCGGACAGGATATTGCTCCAGAGATCAGGGGGTGCCCAAACCTTTCGGGCTGCGGGCCGGCCACATGGTCCAGGGGTGCCCAAATTAGGGGCCGGATCCGGCCCATGCATGCCTCGTCGCTCCCTGAAGCGGAAGTAAAACGTCGTTTGGGCATCCCTGCTCCAGATCAACCCAGGGAAGGGGTAGTTTATTTCCAAAGAGGCCGAGGCCCCGTTTGCACGCGAGGAGACCTCCGGGGAGCCTAGGCTTCGTGTACACCCCCCCGCACACTCACCGCCTCCTCTTCCTCCGCGGCGGTCAAGATCAGCCTCTTCCTGGCCGCCCCATTTCTGGCCCTCGTGGCCCGCTGGGCCTGCGGCTCGGTCTCCTCCGGCTCCGGCCGGCGCCGTTTCCTGCTGGCGGGCGTGCGGTGCTCGGGGAGGTCGGCGGCAGGCGCGGGGGTGTTCGGCGGGTCCAAGAGCGAGGCCTTCTTTCGCTGGCCGGGGGTCCCCCGGGGGGTCTTGTGGGGCAGGATCCCCCCCGCCGCCGCCGCGGCCCCCTTCTTGCCCTGCGGGAAGAACTCGGTCAGGCGGCGCTGCTGTTGGCGCTGCGCCATGCCGCGAAGAAGGAGGAAGGAGGAAGGAAGGAGGGCGAGGCAAAGCAATCAATGGATGGAACTTTGGCGGCGACGGCGGCGGCCGCAACAAATGAGAGAACGCTCGCGCTCCCAACGTTCCATCCGCCGCGCTACAATGTAGCCAACAACTTTGGCGCGCCCCGGGAGACAGGTCCCGCCTCTCCTCTTTCCCGCGCCAGCGGCCCGGGCGGAGTGGGGGGGGGGGCTCTTAAAGGCGCCGCGACGTTTGACAAGTCCGCTGCGGTTTGTGCCGTGGAAGTGGCCCCGAAAGGCGGCCTTTGAAAAAGACACGGGGGGAGGGGAGCCCACGTCCGCGTGTGTGGTTAAGCCCACATTTCCCATCAACCCCTACCTAGCCAAAGTGATGAAGGAGGATTGTGGGAAATTGAGTCCTAGGGAAAAGGTTCCCCCCCCCCTTTTTTTTTTTTTTTGCACGCTCAAGTGGCTAAGACGCTGACTGGAAGGCGGCAGGTCAGCCGTTCGATTCCTGAGTACTGCAGGACGGAATGAGCTTTATCTATTTATATTTAATAGATTTACATGCTGCTCTAATCCGGTAGACTCTGAGCTCCCGTCTCTGTGTCCCAGCTCCTGCCAACCTAGCAGTTCGAAAGCAAGACATTGCAAGGAGATAAATTGATACCACTTCGGTGGGAAAGGTAACAGCGTTCCGTGCGCTCCGGTGTCTAGTCCTGCCTGCCACATGACCATGGAAACTTTCGTCTGCAGAAGCAGACAGCACTGGCTCTTCTTCGGCTTTGAAACAGAGATGCGCACTGAACCCTAGAGTCAGATACAACTGGCTTTCGAGCAAGGGAATATATATCACTAGAGGCCAAGACGATCCACATTCTTATACAGTATCCCCAAAACTGTCAGGGAAGGATTGATTCTTTTGAGATAATGGTGTTGGAAGAGAGCTTTATAGATACTCTGGACTACCAGAAAGGCGCAACAAATTGGGACTGAGAGCAAATCCAGCTGGAACTATCTCTGGAGGCAAAAATGATTAAAATTAGACTGCCCTGTTTAAGTAGATAAACAGGTACCACTTGGGTGGAAAGGGGAACAGCATTCCATGTATAGTCTTGACCTGACCGTATAGTGCCGAGGCCCAGCTAATCCTGCTCTCTTGAGTGGTTTTTCCATTGGCCAGGACAAGAGAATAGGTGTGACCCACAGGTGTGCCTGGTTTGCCTAACTCACCCTCCACAGAAAGCCACACACACCCCTGGCTTCACCTGTTGCTTTGTAAAGGAATACCTTCCTCAAGCCAAAGGGCCTTGATTGCACGAAGCGGCGCCTGCAAAGGGTTGTTTCTTAATAGGATGGGCAGAGTCTTGTTTTTAAGACTGATCGATTGAATGCATTGATTTCAGTCCACATCTGCAGGCTTGTGTGCAGGTATCAGTCTTTAAGGTGCTTCAGGGCTTCTGCAGGATCCAGAGACAGACTGACCCCATGACCTCTTTGAAATGTCGTGTTAATGAAGTTATTGTCAATCAAGTCAATCAAACGCTTTTATTGCTCAACCAGCAGATCATTGCAATGTTAAAAACAGTAATAATAAAACAGTAAAATAAAGTAATCATTTAATTATCACATCAGAACTATTTAAAAACACTTTATGCCTAGGATATTTAACAATTATAGTAGTTTAAAAATACAACATACATATAAGAGTAATAATAAAAGCTGTACAGTATCTGGTCTTTATCCTAGATAAACTATAGTAGGGTAAAGAAAATGGTTGCCCTTGCTTGAAAGCCAGCTGTATCCAACTCTAGGGTTCAGTGCTCATCTCTGTTAATAGCCAAAGAGCTAGCACTGTCTGTGTTTGCAAACGTTTCAGTGGACATGGGGCAGACATGCCTCGACACCTGAGTACACGGAAAGCTGTTTGCCTTCTCACCGAAATGGCACCTATTTACCTACCTGCAATTTCTTGCTTTCGAACTGTTAGGTTGGCAGGAGCTGGGACAGAGGCGGGGGCTCACTCCGACATACAGTACCCGGGAATCAAACTCCGACCTTCTAGTCGTTGAGTTCAGTGTCTTAACCACTTGAGCCACCACTATGGTACCCTGTAACATTTCGAAGACTTTGGCATTCTCATGAGTGCCTGGCAGGCAATTGTCATCGGTTCCATTACTGGTCCATTTATGTCTCATTCCGTTCCATTATCTCGGTGAATTGGGGTTCAAGTCACTTAAAGCAATAAAATGCAGTGAAAAGGAGGGTGGAATCTGTCGTCTCTCTCAATCCTAATCCATTTTCACTGCCTATAGCGTTGAGTGGCTGCAGCGTCTGCCCTTGTGGATGGGTCGGAACAAGGTGTGCCTTCCTAGGAAATGAGGCTGGTCCGGGCCCTGCCCAGGAAAAAGGCTATGCCAGGAGTTCTCAACCTTTTAAAGCCTGGGGGCCATTGGGTCACACTCCCTCAGACAGCTTCGGGGGCCGGATGACCATTTTGCCCTTCCTCCACCCCATGGCACTTCCTGGTGTGGTGGGGGCAGTGGGGGAGCACATGAAACGGCACCGTGGGACGCATCTGGCCCATGGGCCGCAGGTTGAGAATCCCTGGGCTACCCCATCACAACAAAGCCAAATGCAAGGAGTTGACTCCGAGGAGACCAGTGGGACCAGAACAGCCCAGGCAGAAGGAATGGGGCAATTCGGCTTTTATGAGTCACAAGGCAGGATGCAAAGCCATGCCAGGGAATCCGAAGAATGTGGCAAGGCTGGGAAGTTACCTGGGGGGGGGCGGAGTGGAGGGAAGGCTAGCGCACCTGTAATGGAGATCAAAATGCGAAGGGAAGGGGGGAGGGTAGGACAGTTTCCAGGGTCCTCAGGCGGCCAGAGCTGCCAGGTCAAAGTATTCCCCTTGAGGGACCCTCTCTGCTGGGCTCACCCTCCGCTGCCCTGCCGGACAAGACTGGCCAGACCGCCACGGGTGCCCACCAGGGGGCGCCAGCCACGCTCCCTCCGCCAGAGGCCCTCTGCACGCGCCCAGAGGCGCCGTCTCCTTTCTGGGTGGGGTGGGCTTCCCCGCTCCCTTGGCTCCGCGGCTGCCGCGAGGGGGCGCTGCTGCCCCACCCAGCCCGGACGGGACAGGACGGGACCGGGCAGGAGGCGGCCCCCGGGCGGGGCGGGCTCCGTGTGGAGCCGAGGAGGGCAAAGTTTGACGCAAAACGCGGCGCCGCCCCGGCCCGAGCCAGCCAGGCAGGCAGGCAGGCAGGCACGTGCGGGGCGCCGAGAGGGAGGGAGAGAGAGAGAGAGAGAGAGTCCGCTCCTCCGGAGAACAGGAGACACTGACTGCACTCCCCGCGGGGCAGAGCCCCATCCCGAACCGGCGGAGGGGAGGGAAGGCGGGGAAGAGGCGCCGGCGCCTCTGCCTTCGCGGATTCCGGAGGGAGGGGGAGGGGGGCACGGAGCGAGACCAGCAGCGCCTCTTGCCCCCCGGGGGTAAAGGCGCGCTCGACAGGAGACCAAGAGGAGGACTGGTTTCTTGGAGGGGAGGGGGGGACCTGGCCGGTTGCGGCCCCCCTCCACGGGCGATGAAGAACGGCACGCGGCGCCCCCGCTCCGGTTCCTGATCCGGATTCGGCGCCTGGGCGCGTCCCGCTGCCGCCGCCGCCGTCGGGGATGGAGCTGCGCGTCCTGGCCGGGGGCCTCTACTGGCTCCTCTTGCCGCTCTCTCTGCTGGCCGGTAAGCTAAGCTAAGCTCGCCTCCTCTCCTCTCCCCCCCCCTGGAAACCTGGCCGACGGCAAGGCAACGGGCGCGACTCGATGCCCTCTAAGGGTCCCTTCGCTTCTCAACAGGCGGCTTTGCACTGAGCCTCGCTGACTCGGACCGGAGCCTTTCCGACTCTCCCGCTCCACTGCCATTCAGGGCCAGAGCGGGGCCCAATCGGAGGGGCTTGGGAGGGGGCATGGGATCCCCCCAACCCCAACCCCCGCTCTGCCCCCACTTCTTGGAAGGGGGAGGCTCAGACTCCCCAGGAAAGAAGAGGCCAAGGCCAGGGAGGGGGAGGGTCGCCGCAGACTGGACAGCCCCCCTCCCCCCCCGCATCGGGGAGGGGGCCGGCGGGGTCGTCACCCACCCAGGGTCGTAGCCAGGGGGGTACATGGGTGCGAAAACCCTCCTGAGCTAAAAGCCCCCCCAAAAAAAAAAACCCCACTCCCTAGTGCCAATGTTATATATGAGTGTGACATTGTTGCCCCTCCTGAAAAAACTTCACCTCACCCCCACCCAAAATCTAGAATCCTGTGTCACCCGATTTGGGGGTGGGGTGGTCTTAGTAACACACACACACCCATTTTAACGTCTGCGTCCTTGGCTGTGCTTTGCTGGTCTTTGACCGCAATAAAGATTGGTTTGCTTTGAGAATCATAGCATGGCTGGGTTGCAAGGGTCCCCTGTGAGGCCATCTAGCCCAACCCCAGGCAGGAATCTGAAGCAAAGCAGATCTGACACAAGTTTGCTTTCCAATGATCTCTTGAGTGGGTTCTGCCATCGTCCGGCTCTAACAGTTCAGGAGGCTTCTTTGACATTCAGGCTGTCTTTGGCTTCCTGTAGTTACAGACCTTCCTTGTGTGTCTTGCTGGTTAAGGTTAGTCCTGATCCTGTGACTATGTGGGATCCTGGGGTTGGGCTCCTGAGCTTACCTGGGAGAGTTGGATGGTGTTGAGAGACTGGATCCTGCACATGGGAAGGGAGAAAGTCAATCTGGAGGGATTTTAATTTAATTTAAATAGATTTATATACCGCTCTATCCAATGGACTCTGTACTGGGTGGTGTACACAAGTTAAAACCAATATAAAACAATTAAAAACTCTTAAAACATAGCAATACTACCCCACACTGTGCGAAATTCCACTCAGGGGATGCCTGAATAAAGCTCCTTTCATGTCCCCAAGAGCAGGGACAAAGACAGGTGCTCATTCCATCATGCAGTACCCGGGTCTCGAACTGCCGACTTGCCAGCCTTCCAGCTAACAAGGCGAGCTTCTTCACCGCTGAGCCACCCACAGCCCCTTTATATAAATCTGTGCACACCCAAATCTGGCCAGTTGTGTCCAATGCTTAGCCAAAACGAGAATGGAAAAAGTAAAGTAACAAGCGATGTTGGCAAATGTTTATGGTACCTGAAGTTTTATTTGGCTTCAGTACTGGGAACATTTTGCTTTGGAGTGGAGAAAGGTGGCTGCAGGGGAAGATTCCTGTGTCAGAGGCTGTTCTGGAGCATGTCCAGAGTGAGTTAAATTAATTATTAGAGATATAGAGAAAGTAGCCCTGAAAATTAAATGAATTTTAAAATGAGTTTTGGAAAAAATTTGTTTGCTATAGCAGTTGTCTAGCTTTCAAGCCAAGTCAAAATCAAAACATGTTGCCACCAAATGCATTTTATCTTGCTTGTACTGGCTTTTGGAATGTTGTTTATACTGAGAAAAGTAAACATATATGTGAACGAATGAAAAGGATATTTGCTAGCTTACAGTGTCATCTGTTGAAAGTTGTAAAAATCTCCATGTTTAATAAGTATCAGTAATTAAGTATCAGGTGAGCCTTCAAGGTTAGCAAATATTTTAAACAATAATAATAATTTTGTGTCAGAGATTACTGTGGGTTGAAAGGATTTTTAGGGGATGCCCAAATGAGGCTCCTTTCATGTCCCCACGTGTAGCTCTCAGGTATCGAAACCTGACCTTCCAGCCTCCAGCTCAGCATCTTAATCACTAAGCCACCTGGGGAGCTGCTTTAATAATAATGCAAAGCAATTACACTTATATCCCACCCATTAGTGCTTAGTGGTCTCTGGGCAGTTCACAAGTTAATTAGCATTTTGCCCCCAATATGCTGGGGACTCATTTTACAAACCACAGAAGGATGGAAGAGGCTGAGTCAACCTGGATCCCCGTTGAGATCGAACGCACAACATTTGGGTTGCAGGACAGCAGTTTAACCATTGCACTACCAGCACTCTAAATAATCAAGCAATTATGTCATTACTGTATTTACATGGTTCTGGGCCAGTTTTCTCACTCCTGGAGTCTCAGAAAGAAGTTGAGCAAAAGCAATGGGGAGGGGGGAATGCATTGAAACAACTTTACTACCCTGCTAAGCCAGGGCAATTCTGGGTGAGCAAATTAATTTAATTAATTTAATTTAATTGATTTATTTTGCCAACCATGTCTTCATTTCTTTCCTAAATGGAGATGTTTATACTGGAGAAAGGGTGTGTTTAAAGTACGAAGCATGGCCAGAAAGATAGCCAGTGGTTGATTCCAGCAGTTCATCACAACAAAGTGCGGCAAGTGTTTTGAACACCAAATAGCAGGTTGTACGGAGGCGGGCAGTTTTTCCAGATGCCAACAGTACAGGTCCCAGTATCAGCAGAAGCCCAAGGCTGGCATGGAGTTCCCACCCTAGATCTATAGATACAAGCAGGTATCAATTAATGCCTTCCTTTAATAATAATAATAATAATAATAATAATAATAATAATAATAATAATAATAATAATAATAATAATAATAATAATAATAATAATAATAATAATAATAATTTAAGATGTTTTTTCATTGCTGAAAGTGCATGTGGATAAACAGGAACCACTTCATTTAGCATGTGAGATGCCCTGAGTCGGGCTCCCTGATTGGGCAGCATACAAGTGCGAGAATTAAATTGAATTAAATTAAAGGCGCCTCCTTTGGGCGTCCCCTGAGCGGAGTTTCTCCAGCAAAAAATCCTTTCAACCCAGAATAATTTCTGACACGAAATAATTATCATTATTATTGCTTTTTAAACTTAGTAGCGGTTTTGTATAATAGCTTCTATGTGTTTCAACACTGTAGCCTTGGGGGGAGGTTTATTCCTGCCTCTGTTCTTGCATGTCCTGTTTTTAGTCTTCCTTAATTACATTATATTAAATTTAAATTAAAAGATGGAGAAGAGAGCTCAGGGGACAAGAAATAACATTAAAGGAGGATATGGCTGAAGAGCTCAACCTCCCCAACGTCACTTGGAGGATCCTGAATGGGCCGAGGGCCAGAGTCCATAAATGCAAGACCAATAGACTCAAGTGGGGGCTGATGGTGGACAATAAACATGTGCTGTGAATGTGGAGAGAGACCCCCAATCTGGCTCCTTTACTGGGCTGCCTATGTCTGCCAGAAAACATGCACACATGAGGACTTAAGTTTGACCAATGACAAAGCCCCCCCAAAAGTGGCTTCCTTTTGGCAGTCCATGAAAGAAGAAGTCTTCCTTATAAACTGGGGAAGAGGCATAAGACAAATTGAACAGGGATACCTCAATGCCAGTTCTTGGGGACCAGAGAGAGATGGGTCTAGTCATGCTCATGTCAGGCTTGTGGGATTTCTATGGGAGCTCCCCATTAGCTGTGGGATGCAGGGACTCCATCAGGGCAGTACTATCAGTACTGCCATATAGAGCCCGGAGCTGACAGGGGCCCTGCCACCACGGGCCTAACTGTGACATTACTGTGAGACATTACTGTGTGGGGGCCCAATAGGATTGCTCAGCATGGGGCCTAGAAATTTCTGATGGCGACCCTGGTGGGACGGACCAGGAACTGGACTCGAATGGGTCTCATTCTCCCTTGGGCTTCGCTTTCATTCTTAACATCCTGGAGAGAATCCTACGAAGCAGGTTTCAGCCATTCCTGTTCCCCGTGTGGAAAGTTAGAGCCAACATACGCCTAAGAAGTGAAACAACATTGCTTTCACAGCACATAATGAGACAATGAAACGTCAGGACGAGAAGATGTCATTGGTTGTTTTTTTAAAAAATAACCCAAACTCTTAAGAAACCAGTGGCCTAAATTGTGAGTCCTGGACTTAGAAATAGCAACAGGTTTCCCTTCTAAATATCTGACACCTGCAAAAATTTGGGGCAGGTTCTTTGGAATTTGAAATATATATATTTTTTCCAGGCCTGGGAAAAAGGCAGGGTTTGGTTTTTATGCGCACACACAAAGATGACAGCAGAGAGACTTGGAACACCTTTAACAGGTTTACAGAAGCTTAAGCTGTGGTGGGTTATAATTTAACTTTTGCCAGGCAAACTGTGAAGCCTGCCACAAAGTGTGATAAGACACAGTATTCATATCCATATCCTTGATTAACTGATTAGTCATTGGACCATATCAGGTTAAAATGTAATAAAATACATTATTTTATAAGATATGATTACATAAAACCGGATAAAAACAGGTTAAAAGCAGGATGGTACAATCATAATAAAATGAAGTATAACATTTGCTCAAAATAATTATCAATAAAATTCATCAGCTTTGCATTCAGATCAATAAAACATCTTTTCTTTTGAATGGCCCCTAAGTATAAATGTGACAGTTATAATATTTGCCTATATTTACTTTTCTGTTGAGTGCCTGCATATCTGATATGTATAAACTAATGCCATGAGGTTTCACTCTTTATATCTGATGAAGTGGACTTGATCCACAAAAGCTCACATTAAAATACAGGAGTTACCCATATATACTCGACTACAAGCCATCCTGAATATAAGTCGAGGTACCTAATTTGGACTTCTAAAACTAGGAAAATAGATTGACTTGAGAATAAGTCAGGGGTGGAAAATGTAGCAGCTGCGAGTGAGTTTCAATAATTAAAATACAAGAAAATACGGTTAAAATTAATTAATTTAGACATTTGTGTGGGGGTTTTTTTGAGTGTTTACATGGACCCGATTATAAGTCGGATCCCATTTTTGACCTCATTTGGGGGGCTAAAAACCCTGACTTATACTCGAGTATATACGTTAGTCTTTAAGGTGCCACAACATTTTTTTGTCTTTTTGTTTTGTTTACTCTCTAATATTTGCATATTTATTTGTGCCCTGAAGGAAGTAGGTTAGTCTTTTATTAGGTAAAGTTCACCCTTGCTGGAAAGCCAGTGATATCCAACTCTAGGGTTCAGTGCTCATCTCTGTTTATAGCCAAAGAGCCAGCACTGTCTGCATCTGCAGATGTTTCCCATGGACATCTGGCAGGCATGACTAAACACTGGATTGCATGGAACACTGTCTGTTCACCTTCCCACCGAACTGGTCCCTATTTATCTACTTGCAATTTCTTGCTTTTGAACGGCTAGGTTGGCAGTAGCTGGGACAGATGACAGAAGCTCACTCCGTTATGCAGTACTCAGGTCTTGAACTGCTCGCCTGCTGACCTTCTAGTCATCAAGTTCAGCCTCTTAACCACTAAGCCACCGCAGTCCCTAGTCCAGTGATGGCGAACCTTGGCACTCCAGGTGTTCTTGGACTTCAATTCCCAGAAGCCCAAGTCAGCACTCCTGCTGTTCAGGTCTTCTGGGAATTGGAGTTCAAGAACACCTGGAGTGCCAAGGTTCACCATCACTGCCCTAGTCTTTTATTAGAGTCCCAATATTTCAGTTCTGTCCAATAATGCCTGTGGATTATAAGAACTGGGCATGGGATTTTAAAACTGGGTGGAAACAGACCTGCAAATAAACTTGCCCACGGCCCCTTCCCCATTTTGCCATTGCTTGCGCCATTCTCTGCTGGGCAGCGTCTCCCAACTGGGCACCCTTTGGCTGCGTTGGTCAACTGGTCACTCCCCATCAGGATCATGGCTCTTTGGCCGCCCTAAGACTTCCCTTTTGCTGGGCTCCACCTTTGGACGGCAAATGTGAATTGTGAGTCTGTTGTGGCTGCGACCCAGTCTTTGCCAGCAAAACACAATTGCCCTGTTGAGGGTAAAGGATGATTAGCTCTCTTTGCCACTGCAAAGCGCACTTTATTTTCATTGCAAAGAGGGAAAGAAGAGTTGCATTTTTAAAAAGTCTAATATTTTTGCTTTATACAAAATGATCTACAGCTCCATTATGGAATTAAATTTTGTAAAGTGATTGCTAAGTGGAATCTCAGCTTCTGCTCCCACCGGAAGTGGAAGTAAAACACACCTTGCAATCTGTTTTGCAACCGGATGAGATAGATTTTTAGGCTGCCATTTTCTTTGCTTAAACCAGGGGTTTCCAAACTATGGCCCATGGGCCAGATCTGGCCCCCGATGCCAATTCATCTGACCCTTGCCACCCTTGTCGCTCCCGGAAGCGAAAGTAAAATGTGCCTGTATGGGCATGTTTTACTTCTGCTTCTGGGAGCATTGAGGGTGACATGAGCCAGATGAATTGGCGTCAGGGGTCGGATCTGGCCTGTGGGCCGTAGTTTGGGAACTCCTGCTTTAGACTGTTGTTGTTGTTGATAAAGTACCTTGAGATGATCTAAGAAGGGACTTCTTTTGCTGACAGTTGTGGTTGCTGTTGATGAAACAAGGGACATGTTTTGGAACAAGGGACATGTTTTGGGTCAGGCTGCCTCTTCTGCCCCACCCATGGGACTGTTTTCTGCTCCCCAAATTCTCCCAGGCTGCATGCATTGCAGAAGAGAAAAGATGAAGACATCAGAAGTGGTTGGAAGTTGCCTTCTGTTTTTGGAAACAGATTGTGTGTGTGTGTGTGTGTGTGTGTGTGTGTGTGTGTGTGTGTGTGTGTGTGTGTGTGTGTGTGTGTGTTTGTGCGTGTGCGCATGCGTGTGTGTGTGTGCGCGCGCATGTGCGTGCATGTGTGCGTGCATGCACGTGCGCTGTGTTGTAAAGGTGAATCACTGCTCTAGAAGGATTTTGTTTTGGCTGAGGGAATCATTTATTGATGGGGGAGGAGGGAAAATGTAGTGGGGCCTCAGGCCACATAAACAGCTGGGTGGGTATGTGAGAACTTGGATTTCCTCTTTCCTTTGGCAGTAAGAAGTAGGTTTTCATGTTCCCACAGAGAGTTCGGCTCCACTGGTTGATGTCCTCCCATATCCAGAAGCGCGGCACCTCTTGCCTAATGATTTTGCCATGGCCAATTGACAGGTGCAATGCATTGATTGATTGATATTATAACCTAATGAGGAATTAGGGAGCACAATGCAGTGGAAAAGGATCTGGCTCTCATACAATCGTAAACTTACTCTCTCTGTGTGTGTGGTTATGTATCATTTTAATTGGTTTGTTTATGCTTTATGTTCAGTCTTTTATTGCTATTGTAAAGATTTTTTTAAAAAACATGAAAGCCGCCCGAGTGGGAGAATATCCCAGATGGGAGGGATAGAAATGCAAATAGTTGTAATGTGAAGTAATCCTGCCAACCTAGCAGTTCGAAAGCAAGAAATTGCAAGTAGATAAATAGGGACCACTTCGGTGGGAAGGTAAACAGCATTCTTTGCTCTCCGGTGTCTAGTCATGCCTGCCATATGACCACAGAAACATCTGCAGTAGCAGACAGTGCTGGCTCTTCGGCTTTGAAACAGAGATGAGCACTGAACCCTAGAGTCAAATACGACTGGCTTTCGAGCAAGGGAAACCTTAAAGTAAAGTAAAGTCAAACCTCGAGATAAGAACGGTTCAACTTAAGAAAAACTCAAGATTCATCCAGAAATCTCAGGGGGGGGGGATCAGGTTTGAGATACAAATTTTTAATAGAATTTTTTCATGTTATGAAATTCAATGCATCCCTATGGGGAATTGCATTCAATGCATTCCCATGGGAAATTCAAGATAAGAATTTTTCGAGATACAGCCAACCTCAAGGAATGAATTAAATTTGTATGTAGAGGTTTGACAGTAAAGTAAAGTAAAGTAAAGTAAAGTAAAGTAAAGTAAAGTAAAGTAAAGTAAAGTAAAGTAAAGTAAAGTAAAGTAAACCCCTATCAGCTCCTAAGGGATTCTGGGAAGTGTCATAAAAAGTACCCTATTTGCTGGTGTATAAGACCCACTCTCCCCCCCCCCCCCCTTTAAAATACACTGGAAAAATTGAGTATGTCTTACTGTATGTAGTGGCCTATTTTGGTAACAACAGTGTGCGTCTTATACTCTGGTGCGTCTTATACGTCGGCAAATACAGTAACTTTCCCAAATTCAGTAGGTGAAGCTCCCCAGCCACCCTGATCCTCTCTATGGGTTTCGGGGAGACCCCTGGGTGGCCCAGCTGATTCCCAGTTTCTTTCCCAGGAAGCATGCCACATGCCATGTGCTCTACCACCACCGCCACTGCCTCAGTCTCTGTACCAAGTTCTTCGTTGGAGGCAAGAGGAACACGAAGGAAATTGCAAGCCACACTGGGACTTTTCAATGTGGTCAGGGGTGCCTTGGTGTGCAAACCCCTCCCCCGCCCCCCCATGGGGCTGATTCTCTGACTGAACAGAGACGTGGCTTTTTCTGGCCTTCTCTCAACAGGCGCTGAGTTTCTGTTTGTTTCACCCGCAGTCCCCCGTTTCTCTGTGCAGTGACTCACAGGAATCGGCAGGATGTGAGAAGTTGAATTCTAACTGCGCCGGCAGCCGAGGCTGGGATTTCTGGCCCCTGTTCTCGAAAGGAAATTTCATAGAGGAGAATGACTAAAGGGAAATCGTTTGCTAGTTACTGGATGATGATGATGATGATTAATTTCTTTCATTTTCTTTTCTTCTGTCTCTTTCTGCCCTTTAGACAGTGAAAATTGCACATAGTAATTCCCAGAGGTGCAGCTGTGTCCGTCACGCTCAGCATACCAAAAAAATGAGAAAGGAAAAGGGCATTGCGGCATTTTATACAGATCTGTTTTAGCAAAGATCTTCTAGTTAGGATTTTAATTCATTTGAATTAGGCCTTCAGAAACAATGCATTTTGGTTATAATCCACAAAGATTCATGGTAAAATAAATCTAGTTTTAAAAATTCTTTTCTTTCTTTCTGACTTTGGGTGTGTGTGTCAAACTGTGAATGCAGAACTTTGCAAAGAACAAGCCAGGGGTTTCTGTTCTGGGTTTAGATGTTGCATATCCTGCTGTTTTGAGATCACACTTTGTAAGATCAGTATTAGGGGTGGCCCCATGTGTGATCTGAGCCCACCCAAAAGATGGGGGGTGGCAAAAGAGTCTGCGTGGGCACCCAGATCTGGTGACAATCATGCGCCTCTCTCTCTCTGGAGAGACACCAATTTCTCTCTCCCTCTTTTGCAACTGGTTCGTCTTGCGAGCTGGTCTTCTGGGTTGTGCATTTACTTTGGTGGGTGTGTTTTCCTCCCACCCTCCCTCCGCGTTGGTGTCCACCACCCTCCATCCTACTACATCAGGGTTGCCCAAACATTTCGGGCCATGGGCCGGTCACGTGGTTCAGGGAGCCAGCCACTATGGCCTAGGGGCAGGATGTGGCTCCCAATGCCAATTCATCCGGCCCACAAAGCCCTCATTGCTCCTGGAAGCAGAAGTAAAATGTGCCCCGTATGGTTTGGGGGGGGGGGGGGGACACACACAAGCACTCTGTTCAAGCTCAGACTCAACTAATAATGAGTCATGTTCAGTTCACAAGGTAATTAGCATTTTTTGCCCCAAACATGCTGGGGATTCATTTGGACGACCTTGGAAGGATGGAAGAGGCTGAGTCAACCTTGATCCCTGTCAGGATCAAACTCACAACATTGCAAGGACGAAAGAGGCTGAGTCAACCTTATCTCCCCATCAGGATCGAACTCAGAACATTTTGGCTGCATGACAGCAGTTTAACCACTGCACCGCCATGGCTCTATGCTCAATAACAGTTTTTGAATTCTGCAGAAGTTAAGTAAAGGTTTCCCTTGCTCGAAAGCCAGTCGTATCCGACTCTAGGGTGCAGTGCTCATCTCTGTTTCTAAGCCGAAGAGCCAGCGCTGTCTGCTTCTGCAGACGTTTCCGTGGTCATGTGGCAGGCATGACTAGACACCGGAGCGCACGGAACGCTGTTAGCTTCCCACCGAAGTGGTCCCTATTTATCTACTTGCAATTTCTTGCTTTCGAACTGCTAGGTTGGCAGGAGCTGGGATGAAGACGGGAGCTCATTTCCGTCCTGCAGTACTCGGGAATTGAACTGCTGACCTTCCGCTTCCCAGTCAGTGTCTTAGCGACTTGAGCCACTGCAGTTAAGTTGGTGTTTATTTCTCTTTCTCTCTCTCTCTCTCTAAAGCAAGGGTTGCCAACCTTTGAAAGTCGGGGGCCAAGTCACACCCCCTCAGACAGTTGAGCGGGCCAGACTGGTGGTTCCTCCCTGCCATAAACGCTGCCATAAAATGCACCCATGGCTGTCGTAAATGCATTTATGACAGCCGCGGGCGCATTTACAGCTGTCATTAACACTTCTGCGTCCATTTCCGGACCCTAGGTTGTCTGTAAAGGATCCCAAAGGGAAACACCCAGATTCTTTTAAGGAACAATCCTATACTTAGTTACCATTAAGTAGTTGAAAGAGTGGATGTGCAAAAATATTAGTGTTAACAAGTAAACACATCCATAACAGTGTTGCAGCCGAAGAATACCCTTGCATCTCTGTTGTTTTGCTCTGTGCTATTGGAGAGTGTGGTTTGAGATACAGTCTTGCATTGCATTGGGCAGCTACAGCTAAAGCATCTCTGAATATAACCAGCACTACTAGTCCCAGGGACACCCCAGGTTAAATGCCCCATTTGCCATTGGTGTGACTTTGGAAGCTGCCAATTTTGTGTGTTATGTTTGGGTTGTTGATTTTAAGAAAGGCATCGCATGCCAGAAATTTCGCCCGGGGAAGGGATCTCTTTTGTTGACTTTGGCTGTTAGTCGGAGGAAACAGTCACACCTTTAGAGCTGCCCTTTTTCATGGCAGGGACTTCCGGTGGCTTAGCAGTCAAGACACTGGGCTGGACTCGACAACTGGAAAACCAGCAGGCCAGCATTCGAGACCCGAGTGCTGCAGGACGGAGCGAGCTTCCGTCCTCTGATCCCAACTCCTGCCAATCTAGCAGTTCAAAAGCAAGAAATTGCAAGTCGATCCATAGGTACTGCTTTGGCGGGAATGGTAACAGCGTATCCATTTATCTATTTGCCATTTCTTGCTTTCGAACTGCTCGGGTGGCAGGAGCTGGGACAAACAACAGAAACTCAGTCCGTCTTGCAGCACTTGGGTCTTGAACTGCTGACCTGCTGGCATCAAGTTCAGTGTTTTAATTACTAAGCCACAACAGTCCACTAGCCCATCATTAGGAAAGGTAAAGGTAAAGGTTTCCCTTGCTCAAAAGCCAGTCATATCCAACTCTAGGGTGCAGTGCTCATCTCTGTTTCAAAGCCAAAGAGCCAGCGTTGTCTGCTTCTGCAGATGTTTCCATGATCATGTGGCAGGCATGACTAGACACCGGAGTGCACGGAACACTGTTTACCTTCCTACCAAAGTGGTCCCTATTTATCTACTTGCAATTTCTTGCTTTCGAACTGCTAGGTTGGCAGGAGCTGGGACAAAGACGGGAGCTCAATCCGTCCTGCAGTACTCGGGAATTGAACTGCTGACCTTCCGCCTCCCAGTCAGTGTCTTAGCTACTTGAGCCACTGCAGTCCCAACCCATCATTGGGAATGTATATATCAGAGCCACCCTGAGTCGGTGTATGCTGAGTGGGCGGCATACAAATAAAATCAATCAACCAATCAATCAATCAGACTCTTAGGGCAAAGCTTAATAGGCTGGGTGGTTCGGCTAGAGCAGGGGTGCTCAAACCTTTCAGGCCATGGGCTGGTCACATGGTTCAGGGGTGCCCAAACGATGGCTCGGGGCCAGATCTGGGCCCCGGGCCATAGTTTGGACACCCCTGTCCTAGAGGAAGGGGGAACCAGAGGTGAGGAGAATTTGGGATGAAAGCTTTGACTGACCCGATCTTTCCAATCTGTGGGCTTGGAAAGGAACGCCACAGTTCAGTGCATGAACAGAGCTGGAGAAGGGGTTTGCTTGCTTGCTCTCCTGGTTTGGGCTGCCACGCCTAGACTACCCCAGGCCTTGAGTTATGGGAGCTGTACCTGGAAAAGCCGCGCCATTCTTGTGGCCTGTGCATTGATTGCATTAAATGTTGGCCTCCTGACAAACCACAGTGAGGGTTTTGACAGTAGCCCGCCTGCACCCTGGTCGGCCTGGAAATGGCTTCTGTTGGCTAATTGAGTTGACCTGTGTGGATCTTGGAAGAGAACGGAGCTGCAACACAAGGTTGGGAGGAAGGCTTAGCAACCGTCTTGGCTGCGGTCAAATGGTCTAGTGTTCGGAGCAGCTACACACACACACACCACCACCACTACTACTACTACTTTACACTTACAGTATTACTCATCTGAAGCAGGCGCGTGCTGGTATTTCGGGCAATTGGGCTTTGTCGCACCCCGTCCTCACCTCTGGCACCCTGGGGCGCCAATAGCAATGTGTGGGATCCCCCCCAAGCCCCCCATAGGCGCGCCATCACTCCCTGTCCAGCGCCTTCCCATGATGCCCTGCACACCCCTTATCTGAAGTAATAGGTGTATAAGTGCAGGGAGGGCATGAATGAAAGGTGGTGCAGGGGGGGTGGGGAGAGAAGAGATTTATGCTCACCTTTATTAGCCCTGCTTTTGTGATCACTTGGCATCTTCCCAATACAGGATGTCTTGAAGCTTTCCCGGTCTCTTGCGGCGGGCTGCCTTCCCACGTGTCCTTGAGGTCTGGTTTTTGATCAGATGGTGGTTATGCGCAAAGATTAAAGACTTCCTCTGGTCTGGAGATCTAGCGATGAGGTCCCTGGGTTGCTTTGGCTGTCAGTGGCAAGAAGCAGGGAAGGAAATTAAAATAGGCAAGAGAGGTTTGCGGCTTCAGGTTGTCTCCTTGTTCCTTTCGGGGACTATATCTAGGGCTGAAGGTTCTGGGTGTCTCAACCCCAAAGTAAATTTTCTTAGAAGCACCACCTGTGGGTTTCAGAGGTTCTTGTAATAACTAGCAAATGGGTATTTGAACAGCGGAGAAAGGGGCTACTGTGCATGCATGCCCGTTGCAAATGGGCTCTGCACATGCACAAAGAGGTGGTTCTGCGCATGCACAAAGGAGTTGTTGCTGCGCATGTATGCCCGGGACGGAGCAGTTCCTGTATTTTCTGGACGGGTATGACCTTCTGCCTCCCAGTCAGTGTCTTAACCGCTTGAGCTACTGCACTCCAAAGCTGTTGTAATAACTAGCAAATAGAGGTGGCATTTCTTTTTTAGAGGCATGAAAGTCCATGTTTGTGGCTCCCATGACAGGAACTTGACTCTTGGTTGGCTGTTGTGTTGTTTGGTTTTGAATACACTTCTTGGAGTATTTTTTTAAGCAACCCTCTCCTAAATCTAAGGGCCGTGCTCTTGGCTATTCTGGGTTTCCTTTGGTTCTCCACACCTCTCCTCTTGCTTCTGAAACCACAAGTAGATTCATAACTGGATTAATTTTCCATAAAAACAGGATGCAGTGGGGGAAACGGCCCCTTGTCAATGATGACCCCCCCCCCCTTAGCAGAAATCTAGGCATAGCAGGTTTTTCCATCTTGGAATATCCCTGGCATGGCATGGGGAGGGTTTTTGTTTTCAGTGCGCCACCTTCCCACCCCACCCCTGGAACGGAGAGCACTTTGTCCTTTTAATTGTACAACATTGGTGTTGTATAGATTTCTCCACCTGGGTTTTCCAGGAGAGAAGAAACGTCATCTTGTGTCTTCTGTGCCGTGTTCAGTGCAGGTTGAGCACCTTGGGCCATGGAAAGGAGAGAGATCCAGCATCTGATGGTCCTGTTTCAATGTGCCGCGACCCACCCCGCATGGCCAAGAGTATCTCACCCACAACCCCACAGGCTTGGGAAGGCCAGCATCCTTGCTAGGGATAAAGGGAACCCAATGACTGACTCATCCCTTTGTTAGCAGATCCAAGGACAAGGGACAGTCTCTGCTTTCCCCAGAGATAGCTGAGAACGCAAAGCGCATTCTGTAAACAGTGGCCAAATGTGACATGATAGGAAGCACCATAATAATAATAATAATAATAATAATAATAATAATAATAATAATAATAATAATAATAATAATAATAATAATAATAATAATAATAATAATAATAATAATTTTGTGTCTAGGTTGAAAGGGTTTTTGCAGGAGAAACTCCGCTCAGAGAGCGCCTAAATGAAGCTCCTTTCATGTCCCCCAAGAGCTGGGACAGAGACCGGCGCTCAATCCGTTGTGCAGTACCCGGGTCTCTCGACTGGGGCATTGCAAAACCAGGAGAATTCAGCCTCAGTTTCACCTCTCTGGCTGTGCTGATTGTATGCATATGAATCGAGTGAATTCCCACTGGTGCAACGCTTCACCCTGGTTTGATTCCTTTTGGAACGAAGCCACGGAGGTCTAAGCGGTGCTTTGTAACATTTCATGGTTCTTTACAGAGACAGGAAGCACAGGGAAGGAGATACGTTAAATCAGGGGTGCCCAAACTGTGGCCGGGGGGCCGGATCCGGCCCCTGGCACCAATTCGTCTGGCCCACGAGGGCCTCGTTGCTCCTGGAAGCGGAAGTAAAACGCGCCCGTACGGGCGCGTTTTACTTCCGCTTCCAGGAGCAACGAGGGCCTCGTGGGCCAGACGAATTGGTGCCAGGGGCTGGATCTGGCCCCCCAGCCATAATGACCACCTCCCTGAACCATGTGACCGGCGCGCGGCCCAAGAGATTTGGGCACCCCTGTGTTAAATGTTCCCAGTGGACACCCAGAGTCTTCTACCCTTGTTCCTGGCTCCCTTTTTCTGAGGCTCTTTCGCAACACTTGTGCCGGTTCGCATGCACAAAGTTCCTGCTGAATTACAGGGCGGTTTTATGCCTGCCTGCTCAGAAGTGATAAGGCGGCTTACGCCCTGCTGGTTAGTGCTTAGTACAGGAGTCCTCAACCTCTTGGAGTCGGCCCACGCTTCCTCAGACAGTTGGCCGGCTGGACTGGTGGTCCATTCGCCACCGCGGCGGACTCGACTGTTTTTAAGTGCCTTTACAACAGCCGTAAAGCAGTCTGCGGCCGATTCCGGGGGGCGGCAGCTGGAGTGAGGGCGTGGGCCGGTTAATTTGGTGCTAAATTGCTACACATGGCAAGACTTTTGGCTTTGAAGTCCAAGAACGTCTGGAGTGCCAAGGTTCACCATCACGGCTGTAGAAGGCCAGGAGAAGCTAAAAATGCACACCAGAGGTGGGAAGAGGTGATTTTTACAGTAGCTGCAATGGGCAACCAGAACAACAGATGAGCCTCTGGACTCTCGCCAAGCCCATGTCTTGAGCAACATCTGTTTGGACAGCTGGGAAGGCAAAACAGCTGTTTGGTGCGCCATCCCCAGTTCTCTGGGCTTATGAAGCCTCCTCAGTCTAAGCTAATGGTTGCCCAAGAGCGGCTTCTTTCACCGCCAGGCGGGCCCAGCTGACATTTTGCCTTTATTTTGGGAAGTTTCGACCTTGCAGAAAGAAGTCACCAGGGCTGGGCAAGCCTCTCCCCACCCTGGAAGGGTTGCAGCAAGCAGAGAAAAATGCAGGGTTAAGCATGTCCCAGGTGGTTGACTTAATCTGCAGACACCACCACTCCCCTCTTCCTGTTGAACACAACCATTGCTATATATTTTATATACTGTATTCTACTGTATTATGATACCAACTTCACTAACATTCCTACAATAGTCTCTTTTACACCATGAGCACAACAAGAGGTGCTCACACACGTCAGAGGTTGAAGTCATTAGCATATGCTCTGCTTGGCAGCTTCACACTTTTAAGATTGAAAGGTGTGTGTGTGTGTGTGTGTGTGTGTGCATGCATTTAAAAACTCATCTGAATCATCCTTTGTTACTGCTAGCTGTAGGGCGCTGCATTGATCTGCATGCTTCCCTGTCATTCTGATTGATTGCTCTTTACCTCGTTACCTCGTTACCTCTTTACCTTGTAACCCCTTTACCTCGTTACCTCTGTATCTGGTGTATATAAACCATGCCTGGAAATTTCACCCCTATGTCTGAAGAAGTGGACTTGGTCCATGAAAGCTCACAGTAAAAATAGAGCAGCTAGTTTTTAAAGTGCTGCAATCTTTTTATTTATTTATTTATTTATTTTTGTTTTCTGATATGGTTGTGCTAATATTGCTACACAAGGCAAGCCTTTTGGCTTCTTATCCACATCTTCCCATATCTCATCCTGGGAGACTCTTGGGATCTATTCGACATTCTTCCACTGATACAAGGCTGTGGCGTGTGCATGTGCTCTCTGATTTTTAATTCTTGTGCCATATCTGATTCCGAATATTGGCTATCTTCATGGTGATCAGCCAGCCGAGGGGACCGGACTGTTTGTCCCCCCCTGGCTGTAAATACTGCCATAAATGCGTCTGCGGCTGTCGTAAATGCATTTATGACAGCCACGGGCACATTGACGGCTGTCGTAAATGTGTCTGCTTCCCACTGGTGGTGGATTGATTGTGGGGCTGGCTTTAGTTGAGAAGGACCTGCCCTGCAAGTTCTTGGTGTAGGAAGGGTGGTTTGGCAGGCTAGAATGACACATTTTCTGCCTGCCTGCCTAGTGGAACCCATCCCAAACCGAAGTTAATCCTAAATATGGAACAGGGAGGGTGGGGGGAACACACCCACCCACCCACCCACCCATGGCTCCTATTCAGTCCTGCAAGCCGACGTGACTTGTGGAAGGGTCTGGGCTGAGTCATGCTCAGGGAAGGAATGTTTGCAGGTTGGGATTGCAACAGAAAGCGAGAGAAAGATTTCCAGGGGAGGCGTTGAGACTTCTCGCCCGCCCAAGAGAGGACTGTGATTTCTCCCAATGCGGCCAAAACTCTAGGGCAGGGATTCTCAACCTGCGGCCCGTGGGCCAGATGTGGCCCACGGCACCATTTCATGTGGCTCCCGACCACCTCCACCATGCCACGAAGTGCCATGGGGTGGAGGAAGGGCAAAATGACCATCTGGAGTACATGGAGCACTGTTGCCTCTCATGGAGAAGTGGCACCTCTTTATCTACTTGCAACTTCTGGCTTCCAAACGGCTAGGTTGGCAGAAGCTCGAAAGCCAGTCGTATTTGATTCTAGGGGTTATGATGGTCAACTCCATTTACAGCCAAAGAGCCAGCACTCTGTCTGAGTCTGGCTAGATGCCAGAGTGCATGAAACACTGTCACCTTTCCCAACAAAGTGGTTCCTATTTATCTACTTGCAATGTCTTGCTTTTGATCTGCTAGCTTGGTAGGAGCTGGGGCAGAGGACAGGAACTCACTCCGTCTGTCGTGCAGCACTCAGGTCTCGTACTGATGACCTGCCGACCTTCCCGTCATCAAGTTCAGCATCTTAACCACTAGATTTGGCTTCCCAGCTCTTGGCTAAACAGGGTAAACATGGGCAAAGCATGATGGAACAACCTTCCAGCATTCCCCAAGCAACGGGAGTTGCGTGTTTGAATATAAGCCTTGTCTAACCTCTTGCACCCTTGGCTGTCCTTGGCATGACGTCTCACATTAGCTGCTGCCTGGGTTCCCCCCCTGGGGCTTGCTGTGTTCTTGTGTCGTCTTTTAAAAATGCCCTTTCTGGCACCTTGCGACCAACCCTGCTGAGCGATCGGGCAAATATGCTTGGCCTTCTTTTACCCTGTATTGCAAAGCCGGACGGATGAGTTCTGGCTTGCGGGTCTGTCCGGGAATTGTTTAGTAAGGCGCTCATCCAAGATTAAATGCTTCTTCTCGGGAGGATGGTGGAACCGCCATGCAAGGACTTGCAAAAAGAAACCCCAAGGCGTTTGGGTTTAAACTTTTGTTGAGAGTGTGGCAGGATAGCTACCTTCCGAGGAGACCCCGTCTTTTGAATACTACGGCTAGTATGCAGTACGTTACCCACTCCAGGTAGCTGCATTTCAGAGGAGTCCTTTATTGCTACGCACAGAAGTTTGCTCCGATCTAAGCATGGGAAACCAGCAAAAGGGATGAAAAGCACATCCATCTGCCTGCCTGTCTGTCTGTCTGTCTGTGCCCGCCCCTATCTACCGATCTACCGACCTATCCATCCATCCATCTGGGCAGTTTACAATGCAGTACTGTAGTTAAAAATATACAGAAATATACAGAGAATAACAGTTGATGGACTCTGGGGGTGGGTGGTGGTGGTGGTGGCATAGTCTGATTCTACAATGCTTCATTGGCTATTGGGAGAATGTTCTTATAAAAGTAAAGGTGTCCCTTGCTCAAAAGCCAGTCGTGTTCAACTCTAGGACTCAGTGCTCATCTCTGTTTCAATGCCGAAGAGCCAGCGCTGTCTGCTTCTGCAGACGTTTCCATGGCCATGTGGCAGGCACGACTAGACACCGGAGTGCACGGAACGCTGTTTACCTTCCCTACTGAAGTGGTCCCTATTTATCTACTTGCAATGTCTTGCTTTCGAACTGCTAGGTTGGCAGGAGCTGGGACAAAGGCGGGAGCTCATTCCGTCCTGCAGTACTCGGGAATCGAACTGCTGACCACCCGCCTCCCAGCCAGCATTTTAACCACTTGAGCCACTGCAGAGTCCCGAATGATCTTCTAAGCCTCTTTAAAGAGTACAATTTTAAGATGTTGCTTGAAAACATCCAGCGATGGGGTTTGGCGTAACTCCAGTGGTAGAGCTTTCCTTGCTGTGGTGCGAAACCCTTTTATTGGGCCAAGTGGGATGCACAAAAAAATTGCAAAAGCGCATGCATGTGCGCGCAGACACACACGCACACAACCTGTGTAAGCTTTCAAGGAACCCATCTCTCCATTGGGCTAGATGTGGAAGAACAGCAGCACAACAGAAAGAGAAAGCAGGGGAAAGGGAGGGGGAAGGTTGGACCCGAAGTCCCTGTGGTGGGTTAGTTATTTTGGGAACTAACCCATCAGGTGCTAGTCATCATCCTGTCTAGATCACAAGAACGATAGAACAACCATTGCCTCTTTGTTTGTTTGCTTGCAACACCACAACACTACATGCTCTCTCTTTTGCAAAAACACACACAAAAAAAGGGGGGGGGGAGTTTTTGGCAACGTGTCTGTGAGAATTGCCTTCCATCTCTGAAAGCCTTTTTCTGGAGCCTGTGCACATCCCAGTTTATAGACACATGAACCCCTCCTGTCCTGTCATAACCTTGGCTGCTGAGAGATACCTAGCGCAGGTATTTTTGCAAGAATTAGAACAAGCCCTTCTGTGTGTGTGTGTGTGTGTGCTGGGCTGGATTTGTGGAAAGCAGGTTTCCTGCCATTCATGTTTGGTTTTTGAATATCCTCAGGTAGATAGATGCCCTACCTGGCATCGTTCTCTTCACGTCTCGTTGAGATGATGTGCGGATTTCTTAAAGGCCGACGGATGGTCATACCCACCGCTGTTCTTCCTGCCATTTGCATTTCTCACTGGTGGAAGCCTTTGCTTCTTGGAGACGTAAACACAGGAGTCATGTGGAAGTGTGATTGCTCTCATGCGCAGTGATGGCCAACCTTGGGTCTCCTCCAGATGTTCTTGGACTTCAATTCCCAGAAGCCCTGACCAGCAGGTGTGCTGACTGGGGCTTTGGGAATTGAAATCCAAGAACACCTGGAGTGCCAAGGTTGACCACCGCCACCACCCCTGATCTGGAGCATCAACGCCTTACATTTCCATTCTGTGGAAAATCTTGGCTGTGGCCATGAACTTGGAGGTCAGTCTGGCCTGGGCAGGAGCATTTACTTGTGAGTAGGTGTTGTTAGGGGCTGCAGGGGTTCTCAACCTGCAGCCTGCAGGCCGGATATGGCCCACAGTGCCATTCTATGTGGCCCTCCAAAGCAACATGGGGATGGTGTTGCTGTGGGGCTTAACTGTGAGGCTCTGCGAAATCTCTTTGCTTCTGATGAGTCACTGAGAGCTGAGCCCCGTGTCCAAAGCAGAGCACATTAAAGTGAATACTTAGACGTGCTGGACATTAAGTGTGGAAGTTACCTTCCCCCAAAAAAGGAACTTTTTCCCCATGCTCGGCCCCAGAGTTGTCCAGATGCTTTGCTTTTTCCCTTCCCTGCAGAGCTCACCATTTTTATGGAGGGGGAAATGCCTGTGACGTCAAGCTGACCAAGTCCTGGTCCGAGGCGATTTCAACTTAACTTTATGAGCATCCTCCTCACATCTCCTATTAGTGGGCATGCGTCGTATTCCACAGCCTTTTCCAAGCAGCCGTTCCCACAGAATGTTTGGCACCGCAGGGCAAGGTTTCAATGCCTGCAGTAGGGAGCCATGCTAGACCCATGGGAAACAGAAAACATGATTCCCCCACCCCACACCCCTCCCGCCCCCCCAATTTAAGAAAGTACTTATGGCATTTGGCGGAAGGAGAAGAGTTCATTTTGGTCCCTCTAGGCCAGTGATGGCGAACCTTGGCACTCCAGCTGTTCTTGGACTCTAATTCCCAGAAGCCCAAGTCTCTGTGAATCCACATGCATGGGTTTACTGCATGTCTGCTCCAGCTGTTCTTGGACTCCAATTCCCAGAAGCCAAGTCCCTGTGAATCCACATGAATGGGGTTTGCTGGCACTCCAGCCATTCCTGGACTCCAATTCCCAGAAGCCCGAGTCCTTGTGAATCCACATGAATGGGGTTTACTGGCACTCCAGATGTTCTTGGACTGCCATTCCCAGAATTCCAAGTGTCTGTGAACTCACATGAATGGGTTTACAAAGACTTGGGATTCTGGGAATCGCAGTCCAAGAACAGCTGGAGTGCCAAGGTTCACCATCATGGCTCTAGGCTCCATGTGCGTCATGCATGCTCCCTGTCCCTGGATTTGCAGAACTAGAGAGAGGCTTAACAAAACAAACCAGAACTATGCTTTATGCGTGTGTGTGTGTGTGTGTGTGGGTGGGTGTTTCCTCCCCCTCCTTTTCCACTGACCCACACTTGTACAAACATTCTGCTCGGGCAACGGCAGGCTTTGCGCCGTGTCTGTGTTGTTTGGAAAGAGGTGGTTTTTTTTCCGTCCGAGAAAAGAAGGGCGTCAGCAGCAAATTCCCCCCCGCTGCATATAAAGCTGCTCCTCGCAGGCCTGTTTGCTTTCTGGCATTGTGCTTTGCAGGATTGCCAAGAAGAAAGATTAGGAAGATGCGCTTTCTGCTTAAGCCACACATCCTCCGATCGACTGGCAAAGGTAAAAGTTCACCCTTGCTCAAAAGCCAGTCGTATCCAACTCTAGGCCTCAGTACTCATCTCCATTTACAGCCAAAGAGCCATGTGGCAGGCATGACTGGACACCGGAGTGTACGGAATGCTGTTTACATTCCTACCGAAGTGGTCCCTATTTATCTGCTTGCAATTTCTTGCTTTCGAACTGCTAGGTTGGCTGGGACAGAGACAGGCGCTCACTCCGTCGTGCAGTACCCGGGAATCGAACTCCGACCTTCCAGTCTTCAAGTTCAGTGTCTTAACCACTTGAGCCACCACAGTCCCAACTGGCAAAGGGCACCCCTCATTTAAGGGTATCTGCCGTTTGGGGTTATCCCAGCTTGATTCCACATGAGCGGAGAGGTCACCATTTGGTGGGATTTGCCATTTGGGAAAGTTCGGAGACTTCACATGCCATGTCATATCGGTGTGCTGTTCAGAGCGATGGCACATAGTTTTAAGGACCCCTCTGCAAAGGGCAAAGAAGACTGTGGTGGCTCGTGGCTAAGATGCTGAACTTAGTGGCCAGACAGTCGACAGGTCAGCAGTTCCAGATCTGAGTGCTGTGCGATGGAGTGAGCGCCCATCTCTGTCCCAGCTCCTGCCAACCTAGCAGTTTGAAAGCAAAAAAAAAAAAGCAAGTAGATAAACAGGTACAGCTTCATCCGGAACGTTAGCAGCATTCCAGCATCTTGTCATGCCTGCCACATGACCACAGAAATGTCTAAAGTTCAGTGATCTCCCGGAACAAACGGTGTCTGCCTGTTTGCAAAGCGGGTCCTTGGAGTGGAAACTATGCCGCTCTTTAATCCTGCCATCTGCTCCTAAACAGCTCCGTCTCCCCCACCTCCACCAGGGATGGAGGGGTTCGGGGTTGGGGGGCTGGTGTCAGTTTGCCCGAAAGAGATTGACCTACAGAGCTGGTGGTGGGTCAGATGAAGCTTCAGGAATCCAGGCTCTGCCTTTCCCTCCCTGGCCTGGGAGGAGGGGCCATGCGCGTCTTTGGATTCGTGTTTAGCATTGCCTAGAAGACCTGGTGGGCCTTGATGCCAGGTCAGGCGGGCGCATGTCCCCTTTCAGGGTGTGGAGGCTGTTCTATCGGCCCCTCCCCAAGGGAGGAAACAGGACCAACGTTGGGGAAGTTGCTTTTTTCCGAGTCCATTGTACAGAACCCGCTTTGTCCTACTACCATGTAGGGCTTTAAAGGTCATAGCCAGCACCTTGAATGGCACCCAGATGCACACCAGTAACCAATGCAGCTCCCCACAGCAAGGGTGTGGCATGGTCATAACAGCCACACCCCAACACTGTGCAGGCCACCGCATTCTGCACCAGTTGCAGCCTCCGAATGGTCATCAAGGGAAGCCCCATGTAGAGCATGTGACAATAATCTAACCAGGAGGTGACTAGTGCATGAGTGACCATGAGCAAGGAGTCCCGGTCCAGGGATGGACGTAACTGACAAATCACTCAACGTTGAGCAAAAGCCCTCCTAACCACAACTGCCACCTGCTCCTATAGAATAGAATAGAATAGAATAGAATCCTTTATTGGCCAGGTGTACTAACACACCAGGAATTTGTCTTTGGTACATATGCTCTCTCACGACTCTAGCAGGAGTCGTGAGTCCAGGGGGGCCCCGGAGGCACATACAGTGGCAGTGAGTTCCCAGGGCACATCTCCTCATGAACATGTTAGTTAGGTCAGAGAAGCAGAACCAGAGAGGCCCAGCCGCCTCCATCTCAGAGCCCACCAATCTGTTCCTCTTAGTGTTGAGAAAAGGGGTGAGGCTTCCGGTAGATTTTGAATGCTTCTGTAGAAAAGTTTGCTCAATTTTTAGCGCGCCGGAGTGGAAGGCATGACCCGTGGCGACCCCTGTTTCTCATGCTGATCTGGTTTTTCCTTGGAATTGATTGTGTCAATTGCATAGCAAAAGGCTCAGCATTTCCTGTTAGCTACAATGGCGCCGGGTCCGTGTGCATGAATGTGTGCTTCCGGAGGAGGTGCTCCGCTGAATCTGTTTGGAAAGTTCCACCAGGATTCACACGTGTGTTCATGTTTGCCTGCGTTCCCCTTTGCATGTGTGTGGGTGTGTGCACATGTGTGTGCAGGCAGCTCTGTAAGCACTTTATGGATGATGGTTATGTTATTCCCAGGGGTGGGGTGGGGTGGGGTGGGGGGCTTCCTCTTTTCTCATTTCTTCCCATTGCAGTGACGGGGATGTTCCTTTGAAAACAGAGACTTTAAACTTTTGCTAGGGCATGTTCCCGTTTTTAAAAACCTTGGCACTCCAGATGTTCTTGGACTTCAATTCCCTGAAGCCCAAGCCCCCGTGAATCCGCACAAATGGGTTTACTGCGATTCATCCGGCTCACGCTGCCCTCGTCGCTCCTGGAAGCAGAAGTAAAACGCGCCCATACGGAAGAAGGGTTGACCCAGAAGAGCCTTAACCGTACGGTACAGGCGTGTTTTACTTCCACTTCCAGGAGCGACGAGGGCGGCGCGGGCCGGATGAATCGCAGTAAACCCATTCGTGCTGATTCATGGGGGCTTGGGCTTCTGGGAATTGAAGTCTAAGAACATTTGGAGTGCCAAGGTTCTCCATCACGGCGTAAGCTAGTGAAATGTTTGCCTGTGTTTCCACCGGTCATCCCCGCCCCCAGTTCTTGTCCTACGTGGGTCATGTGTTGTGTGTGCTGGTTGTTTCTGATCCGTGCCCTGATGGATGTACCAGGCGGTCAGATGTCTCGCAGCTGTTTCCCTGCTCAGACTGTCAGGCAGCAAAGCAGCCCACGGCGACTTTTCCTCCACTCCCCCCCCCCCCGAGTTCAGGGTTGGCCGGACGGGTTCCTCTTTCAAACCCTCCCAAAATGAAACTGTAGTTCTGGTCTTAAAATAAAACCTCGCAGCAGGAAAAGCTGAGCTTGTGATCTCACCCAGACAGAGCCAACTGGGTTCTGAACATAAGAACATAAGAGCAGCCTTGCTGGAAGAGGCCACAGGAGCTCATCATCTAGTCCAGCCTTCTGTCTCACACAGTGGCTCACCATGTGCTTCAGGGTATTATTCCCAAGCAGATGCCTTCACCTGAAGCTGCCCCACCAGTTGCCCTGGGGTTTCAAACACCACTGGGGAAATGGTCCGTATTAAGACTGCCATGCCCAGATGTTACCAGCTGGCATGGAAGGTCCGTCTGACGGACCTGCAGTCTCTGGAAGAGGTGCTAACCTCCAAAAGGAGAGGTGTAGAAATGGTCTTATGATCTCCTTAATGGGTTTGCGGAGGCTCAGTGGTTAAGATGCTTGCCTTGTTAGCTGGAAGGCCGGCAAGTCGGCAGTTCGAGACCCTGGTATTGCATGATGGAGTGAGCACCTGTCTCTGTCCCAGCTCCTGCCAGCCTAGCAGTTCAGAAGCAAGAAATTGCAAGTAGATAAATAGGCACTGCTTTGGCAAGAAAGGTACTGTAACAGCGTTCCTGCCATAGGCTAAGGATGGTGAACCTTGGCACTCTAGCTGTCCTTGAACTTCAATTCCCAGAAGCCCTGATCAGCAGGTGTGCTGGCTTGGGCTTCTGGGAATGGAAGTCCAAGAACACCTGGAGTGCCAAGATTCACCATCACTGGCCTATAGTAACTAGACAAAGCCCCCACATTCAGGAGCAGTCTACCTCTGAGTTCTTATTTTTCTGTGTCCTGCTGCCCCAGAAACATCTGGCTGGTGATTCCTGGATCAGGTGGGCCTTCCAAGCAGCACGTGGTGGACCCATGGTGGTCTTCTTATTGCATGGCTTGTCCTCTGCTGTCCATGCGGTATTTTTCTCAAGGCAAACGCTGGCCGATTCCGAGAGTTTCCCCTCGACCCCGAAATCTCTCCTTGGCCTTGGCTTTTGGCTCAGGTTTCACAACTGTCTTTCCTGGACTAGCAGCCTTGGCCAGAAGGGAACATCTGCGGCCGCTTGGTTCCCCGCCAGGCTGCCGGGCGCTTTGGAAAACAGCTGGTCAAAACATTGGGTGTCCAGTAGAAAAGAGCCACTTGTTTCAGGCCGCCGGAGAAAATGCTCCTCTACTCCTTCGGTTTAACTGATGCCTTCTTATGGTTTAAATTCATCAGGCAACCAGTGCCATAGGTAACTTTCTTTAGCTTAATAGGGCTTTTAGTGTCAGTGATGGCCAACCTTGGCACGCCAGGTGTTCTTGGACTTCAATTCCCTGAAACCCAAGTCCCTGTGAACCTACATGAATGGGTTTACTGCACGTAGTAAACCCATTTGTGTGAATTCACAAGGACTTGGGCTTCCGGGAACTGAAGTCCAAGAACACCTGAATTGCCAAGGTTTGCCATCACAGTTCTAGGTAATGTGTATTAATGAAGGGAAGGGAAAGAGAGTTTTGGGGTATGCACAGAGTGCTTCACTCCCCCAGTTGCCCCCTTCCCCATGGCCTGGGATCTGTGCCAGAGGGACTTGATCTGAGTTGTGCCCGTATCCTGCCAACCTATACTGATGCCCACGTCTCCCTGTCTCGCTTTTCTCCCTGCAGCCTGCCTCTTCCGGTTCAACGTCTTATCCTTAGTCTACCTCCTCTACCTCCTCCTGCTGCCCTGGTTCCATGGCCCGGCCAAGTTCACGGTGCAAGGTAAGGCAGCTGATTTCCCCACAGGTCTGAGAGAGTATTTGTGCCAAAACAGATCTTGGCTCTTCTTGACAATGCACATTTCGAGAACGCCAGGCTTGAAGAAGATGAAGAAGAAGTTTGTTTGAGTTTATTATTGATCTGATTAGTCTTGTGACCTTATCAATAGCATAGCAAAAGAATTATAATAAGTACAATACAATACATAAGCTAGTTTCAAGAGGAATATTGGCTGGAGAGAATGCATTAATAAAGTTCATATAGTACATATTCACAATCAGGTGAGTAAATCTCCCTTGCCGGATACTCCAATTAGTTTGCTGTATTGGGTTCTTATGGCCGTTGCCTTAATTATAAGCCTGGCAGTTGGGGGGGGGGGGGTGTTCTCCTGGTTTCCAGCTGTGGTTGCTGCTGTGATGGAGAAGCCACAGGGCCGGGGGGGGGGGGGGGGCATCATAAAATTGCCCTCTTCCTGCCGGATCCCATTTATTCCTCTTGCTACGACGGATCCAGAGGAATTGTTCTCCCTGGCTTTGCATTCTTCCTTAGGTTCCCAACCCACATGGGTAGGAGATGGTTTCTTTCCTGACCAGTCCATCCCCAGGGGATCCAAGCAATATGCCTGATTTTCCTCTCTCTGTGTGTGTGTGTGTGTGTGTGTGTGTGTGTGTTTGTGCATAGCTGTTCCCTGCCCAGCCGGTCCCTGGCTGCGTGTCTGCCATGGCCATCTCCGTGGTCTGACCTGAGGTGGAGTCGGCCCTTCCTGTTAGGAAGAGCGGGATTGTTTTGCAATGCCAGGACCTGACTAATGGTTTTGCAAGTGAGCGAGCGAGTGAGCACGCAGGTGGGTGGGTGGGAGGTATTTGTCCGTCTGGCTCAATCGCCCAAAGAAGGCACGAAACGCTTTGGGGTGGGATAGAAGTGGGATTCCTAGTGCTATAAGCCCGTGATGGCGAACCTTGGCACTTCAGATGCCCTTGGACTTCAATTCCCAGAAGCCCAAGCACCCTGTGAATCCACACAAATGGGTTGGCTACAATTCATCCGGCCCGCGCTGCCCTCGTCGCTCACAGAAGCGGAAGTAAAACGTGCCCATATGGCCTATTACAGGAGTTCTCAACCTTTTAAAGCCGGGGGCCGGGTCACGCTCCTTCAGACTGGACAACCATTTTGCCCTTCCTCCACCACATGGCACTTCCTGGTGTGATGGAAGCGGTGGTGGTGGGGCACATGAAAAGGTGCTGTGGGTCACATCTGGCCCATGGGCCGCAGGTTGAGAATCCCTGGCCTTTTCTGTCCAGGCACAGGTGAAATGGTCAGGGCTCTCTTTGTGTGATTCTGTCCTGTTCCCCCCCCCCCCCAAAGTTAATCTCTGCTCTGCTATTAAACTGCTGTGAACTTTTTTTTGGAGCGGAAATGAGAGGGGGGGGGGGAAACATTCTTCTAGCCTGGTTTGGACAGGATGCAACCTGCTGATACATGCCCATAGGGTCAGTGGAGAGTCCCTCCTTGAGCCATGTTTGCATGGAGAGGGAGCAAGTGACAGAGATTGTGGCTTGCATTGCTGCAACAAGCCAAGTCAATGCTGAACTTCTGTGTATGCATGCACCCATGCGCAATGGACAGAGAAATGCCTTCCTTTCTGTGCTGCTCACCCTTTCTGAGCTCCAATAGGCGACATTCACACTAAACCCCCAAGTGGGGGAAAGGGGTCCATCAAAACCAGGCTCTGGCCAGGCAGGGTCAGGTCGACTGGGTTTGACTTGTGCAGGATTGGAGCAACAGGAAACCTCGGTAGGACCAGGCCTTGGATCAGGTCCTCAGGATCGGATCCGGGCCAAGCCATCCCCCCACCCCCCATCCCACAGATCTACCCAGAGGGATCTATTTCGGGGATAATTGTGGGGTCCCGAATGGGGCTAAAGCGGGCGGCCCTCTGCTTCCTCCTGTGGCCTCTTCCGTCCCAGGTTCTCTCTCTGGTCCGGCCACTGTTCCCTGCGGCCCAACCTGCGGTTTAAATTCCCAATTATAACATGGGACCGGGGTTTTTTTTGGTTTGGTTTTGTTCTCACTTCCCGCCTATTCGTAGCCGCCTTGCTGTGAAATGCTTGCTGCCAACAGGGAATGAATAACCCGGAGACCACAGAGGAAGTTTTGGGGGCTCTGGACCAGGAGGAGATGAAGCCAGGATCCGTCCTCCTTTTTGCACACACACCCCACGTCCCAGAACTGCTGCTGTACTTATGCATTGAGGAGGAGGAAACCACAGGTGGACCAGAAGAAAGAGGCTTATACCAGGGGTGACCAAACTTTTTGGGCCGTGGGCAGGTCACATGGTTCAGCCAGCCAGCCAGCCACGTGGTTCCTCCCACCAGAAGCGGAAGTAAAAAAACGCGCCTTACAATCTGTTTTACAACAGGATGAGATAGATTTTAGGCTGCCATTTTCTCTGCTCAAAACCAGGGGAGCCTAAACTATGGCCCACCAGCCTCTGACGCCAAGTCATCCGGCCCACACTGCCCTTATCGCTCCCGGAAGCGGAAGCAATCTCTTTGCCCACTTTGCCATCTTTAGCCAATGTTGCTCCTAGGGGTTTGAACTCTGCCAACTTGTTTTTTTATTTGCCAGGGTATAAGACGCACCGGAGTATAAGATGCATCCCATTGTTACCAAAACAGTCCACTATAGGCCACTATATACAGTATAAGAAGCACTCCATCTTTCAAGTATGTTTTAGGGGGGTGGGTGGGTATTGAATTGGTCTTATACGCCAGCAAATAGGGTACTTATTCCCTCTATTCTTCCAGCCCTCTAAAGGAGCTAAAAAGTAAACTTATTGGAGTAAAAAGAGGATTTTTGGTCAAGCCGCTCCCCTCCTCTGGGGACCCTGGAGGGCTGCAGGACGGGGGGGGGGGTGACCCTCTATCCCGTCTCTCTCTACTATTTTCCAGTCCGGAGAGGAAAATCTGAGTCCTTCCTTTCCTGTCCTTCAAACAGCCCCCGTCCTTCTGACCCCCCCCCTCTTTTCAGGTGGCTGCCTTAGATTTGGGGAGGGGGCGGGCGGCGGCTCAGCACCAGCGGGTGGAAGGTCTGACCAGCCGTTTCTGTGCCACGGAGTTCCTAGTTGGAATTTTCCACCCGTGGGCCGCAAGGTGAGGTGCCAGGAATTGTCGGGCCGTGGCCAGGGCAGGCGATAGCAAGCGACATCCCTGGTCAAATGAGCTTATGACTTCGGCCCCTGGGAAGCTGGCATCTGCCAGGGCTGCGTCGCAAGGTCAGCGCTGTACACTTGAGCTGGCCGGACACTGGCCAGTCATGCTTAAGCCCCTGGCTTGTCGCTATGCACAGCTGGAAGAAAGCCTGGCTGATAGGAAAAGCAAGCGAATTTTTTCCCTTTTCTCTTTTGGCATTTCCAACATTTGTCAGATGTATTATTGTATATTCTTGCCACTTTTCTCCCTGGGTTTAATTACCATCAGGAGGACATCTTTTAATCAGCCCTACCTGAATACCAAGGAACTGCGTTGACTCAAGTGGTTAAGATGCTGAACTCGATGATTGGAAGGTCGGAGTTCAATTCCTGAGTATTACACGATGGAGTGAGCGCCCGTCGTCTGTCCCAGCTCCTGCCAACCTAGCAGTTCGAAAGCAAGACATTGCAAGTAGATAAACACGGACCACTTCGGTGGGAAAGGTAAACAGCGTTCTGTGCACTCCAGTGTCTAATCATGCCTGCCACATGACCATGGAAACGTCTGCTGATACAGACACCGCTGGCTCTTTGGCTTTGAAACAGAGATGAGCACTGACTCCTAGAGTCGGATACAACTGGTGACCTTTACCTAACCTTAACAACCAAGCCAAAGTTCGTACGAGGAACAACATCATCACAAACTATAAATGGGGAACTCAACCATCCGTGCTGCACATTTGGCCCTGAGCATCCACTGCAGCAGATAATGCTGCACCAGTATGGGGTGCAACCACACACACAAACGAAGTTGGCATTGCTGTTTTTGAAGCCATGCGTAGAGTGACCGGATGCCTCAAAACTACAGCAGTTGAGAAAATAGACCCTCTTGTGGGCAATGCTCCACATCTAAGATCGGGAGAGAAGGAACGGTGGACGCCGAGAGAACTAAGCAAGAGAAGGACTCTCAACAACACCTTTGAATGGAGATGAGGCTCAAGTCTGCCGATTGAGATCTAGGAAGAGCTTTATGGCAAGAGCAAACACTTGAAGGTACACAAAAGTAAAACTCAAGTGAGAAGGTGGCGGAAAGAGCTCACTGGACAAAGAGTGACATTAAAGGTCGATGTGGCCGAGGAACTCAACCTCTTCAACGTCACCCGGAGGAACAGGCTGAGGGTCGGAGGAGTCCCTCAATGCAAGACCAACAGGTTCAAGTGGGGACTACTGATGGACGACAACATGCCGTGTGAATGCGGAGAGATACAGAACCCATTGGTCTGCCGGTGACTGCTGGAAACTTGTGCCGACGAGGGTTTAAGCTTGGCCAAGGACAGAGCCAAGGAAGTGGCTTCCTTTTGGCAGTCCAGGGTTCAGCCAGGACACAAGGAAAGGAACAACCTCAATTCGTGCCAAAGCAAAGAGGCTCAAACCTCCTTGTAAATTTCTAGTCCGTTAATCCCATGCCGGTGTCTCTCCTTGAAGTTCTTTCTTTGAAGCCCCCGCTTGACTTTGGGAAGAATAGTCAGTAAACACATCAAGAATGCCATGACCCATAAAAACTCTGAATGTCATAAATCTGCCAGGCTTTAATCTGCCGCCAGAAGACGCTGGGCTTTTGCTGCTAGAACAAGCTAAAGGTCTGACCCTGAGTATTTTCTGCTCAGAAGCAGCTTCTAATCCCATGATGGCGAACCTTGGCACTCCAGATGTCCTCAGACTTCAATTCCCAGAAGCCCAAGCACCCTGTGAGTCCACACGAATGGGTTTACTGCGATTCGTCTGCCCCGCACTGCCCTCATGGAAGTAAAATGTGCCCGTACGTTTCCAATTGGTGTTGGGGGTTGGATCTGGCCCATGAGCCATAGTTTGGCCACTCCTGGTTTATGTACACAGGTGAAGATATGGGCCATAAGATGATCTCCTCTTCCTTTGAGTGTCGAGAGTGCCGTAAAATCAGAGGTGGGAAAATCTAGTTTGGGAGAGTATAGCTTATGGGCATCACTCAGTAAAGGTTTCTGGAAGTTATAATCACTGCGAGCTGCTTCTTAAAGCTCTGAGAAATAGGTTGGACTGAGCGATACATGGACACATTGGAAGCATCTGAATGCAGAGGTCATGGCCCCTCCTGCCCACCTGAACTCTCGCTTATGAGGCCCTGGGGTTGGGTTGTGGGGAGAGAAATGGGGCTACGGGCTGTTTTTGCTAGAGGAATCACATCCCTGAGTCTATGCTGCTTCTTTCTTGACATGTGTACCTTTGAGTTGTCAGATGGATAGAGAGTGTGGGGGAGAGAGCAGGGAGAGTTTGCTACCTGTTAGGATCCCACCAGGAAGAATCTCACCTGTGTTTAAAAAAAAAAACACCTCCAGTCTCCTTCCTTCTTAGCCCCAGCAGCTCACCTGCAGGACAGGCCTCCTAGGACATCATGGAGTTGTGTATCATTGGACCATTGTATGTATGGCATCAACACATGAATGCATGACGACCAGGTGTTGAGCTTGCTCTTTCTGCTTTGTGCAGGTCACACAGGACGCCTCCTCCGAGCGGTCTTGGCCACCAGCATCCTCTTCCTCCTCGCCCACCTGGCCTTCCAAATATGCCTCTACACCATCCCCAGCTTGGACCAGCTTCTGGGACACAACTGTGAGTAGCATCTGCCCCACGTGGGCCCCACAAGCGTCTTCTCAGAGGGGAGCAATGGGCAGAGTTGTGGATGTTTGAGGGAGCCCAGTGGTCAGGCCTAAGAGTGAGACTTCATGGCATCAATTTACATGCATTTGGGTATAGAGAAGCCACAGAAGGGTTGGCGTACATAACAGATAGGTTTTGCGAAGCCATGATGTCCTTTGAGGTCCATCCTGCTTTTTACAACCAGTAATAACAGATGGGTATTTAAATTGGCTGTGAAGTTTGGCCCTGTTGGCTTGCAAATGGTTAGTAGATCAAGTCCACTTGGTCGGAGATACGAGTGAGACTTCATGGCATTAATTAATACCCGTCGGTTGGCTAGCATCATAGGTTAAGTCTGTCAAATCAATTTGGCTATTTGCAACCAGTAATAACAGAAGATCCCTGATTGGAGTTCAGATTTATCGCCATGAAGTTTGGTCCTGTTGAATTGTAAATGGCTAGTAGGTTTATTTATTTTATATTATATTCACATTGATATGCCGCCCCCTCGATTGCTCAACTCTGGACGGCTCACATAGCGCTGTTAGCTTTTGCAGATGTTTCCATGGACACGTGGCAAGCATGCCTAGATACGGAACTCTGTTTACCTTCCCACCAAAGTGGTCCCTGTTTATCTACTTGCAGTGTCTTGCTTTCAAACTGCTAGGTTGGCAGGAGCTGGGGCAGAGACGGGAGCTCACTCCATTGTGCAGCACTCAGGAATCGAACTCCGACCTTCCAGTTGTCGAGTTCAGCATCTTAACCACTTGAGCCACCGTTGTTACTTGAGGATGGTGTGAGTGACCTAGCCAGAGGCCAAAGACTTTGTTCTGTGAAATGGTCTGAGAATCACTGGCCATCCTTCTAAGGTTTGTTCTGTAAAGGTGGGGTGGATAAATTGTGGTATGCAACAACCTGTTCGTTGTGGCATGTTACATGTGATATAAATTGGGGCTTATAAAAACTGCAAGTGGTCCTAAAGCAGAAATCTGGGCTAAGCCAGGGCTGATCCTGCTAAGTCCCAGGGCGGGGGGTCTTGGGGGTCCTTTGGCTGTCCTGACTTGTTCCTGGCCATCTGGACGGAGGCAAGGTCCAGAGGGCGGAGAGGCCTGGCAAAGAGCTGCCTTTGTCAGTGCACAGCGGAGGACTGGGAGGCATCGGAGAATTCAACTCACCCACCCACCCCGCCCCGCCTATGGAAATCCTGCCTGGCTTTCCTTCTCTCCCCCTGTCCGTGTTCCCTGCATGGAAAATCCAGCCTCTGGTTCTTCTCTCGTCTCCTTCCAGATGGAACCACTGAACCCGACAGGACCTCATTTGTCATTTGAACAGATCTGGAAATGAAATGTCTCTTTTGTTCTTGCACAAAGTTTGAAACTTGAGTTTGTTTGTAACTAACTAACTAACTAACTAACTAACTAACTGGGTTCAGTGCTCATCTCTGTTTCACAGCTGAAGAGCCAGCGCTGTCTGCGTCTACAGACGTTTCCGTGAACACATGGCAGGCATGCTTGGAGTGCACAGAACGCTGTCTACCTTCCTACCGAAGTGGTCCCTCTTTACCTACTTGCAATTTCTTGCTTTTAGACTTTTAGGGTTGCATCAAGAGCACAGGTGTGACTGCAGTGGCTGAGTGGTTAAGACACTGAACTTGACGACCAATAGGTCGGCAGTTTGAGACCTAAGTGTTGTACGACGGAGTGAGCCTCCGCCATCAGTCCCAGCAGTTTGCAAGCAAGGAAATTGCAAGTAGATAAATAGGTACAGCTTTGGCAGGAAAGGTAACAGCGTTCTCTGCACTTGGGAGTCTAGTCATGCCTGCCACGTGGCCATGGAAATGTCTGCAGATGCAGAGACAGCACTGGCTGTTGCTATCTCTGGCTTTCCCAACATTCTGAGTTGCGTCTGCTGAGTGGGCAGCATACAAATCCAATAAATCAAATCAAATCAAATTCTTCTTCTTCTTCTTTCATCTCAAGAGTTGCACGAAAGGTTCCCAGTCTCCTTAATTGATATTTTTTTACATTATCCTTTGCAGGCAGTACCTGGGAAGTCCTTGCCCAACATGTTGGCGTCACAAGGTAAAGGGGGCTTTCCAGGGGAAATGGCACGGGAATTGGGGATTGGGTGGGGGTGGGGGGTGCCTGGTTTGTTCTTTCAGACAAGTGTATTGTTTCTTTTTGCGCATGCAATTTCTTGCTTTTGAACTGCTAGGTTGGCAGGAGCTGGGACAGAGACGGGCGCTCATTCCGTCCTGCGGGTATCGAACTGCTGACCTGCCGCCTTCCAGTCAGCGTCCTCCTATCCACTTGAGCCACTGCAGTAAGGCAGGCGGAAAGTCCACCCTGGCCATTTGGGTTTGGTCTGGTGGCTGGTCCAGGACTAGACAGCTTTGGGTGGGAGCAGAAACCAGGGCTTTTTGGGGACCTCAAGCCCATCCTGACCAACTCTAGGCATGGAAAGGGTCCCAGATGGCAGAGAAATGCAAAACTATGGGTTCCCTCAAGACCCAGATTGTAGAACATGGGGAGGCTTGGGGGGGGGGGGGAACGCAAATATACCCCAGGCTGCAAATGTTGCCCCCTCTAAAGTGGGAAAAAATAGATTTACTGCACAATGGGACCTTTTGTATGATGAAAAATGTGTGAAGTGAATTTCCCATAGGAATGCAACGAATGCAATTTCCCATAGGAATGCATTGAAAACCAATTAATCCGTTCCAGGGGGAAATTTTATTAATCGATCCACTATTTTCTATGGATTTCCTTTGGTTAGGCGATTTCTGTGTTAAGCGAGCTGTTTGTTAAGTGTGGTTCCACTGTATGGTGACTGGAGCGCCACTGACTGCTGCTGAGGGTCCAGTTGACTCCTGTAGGTTACCCCTTCCCCCCTCTTCTGTTTCCCAGGCTGGACCTCAACGACATCCCAAACTCCGTGCGCTTGGTGGCCCCTGACTTTGGGATCATGCTAGTGGCCGCCTTCTGCCTCGGCATTTCCAGCCGCCTGAAGCCCCCCAAGACGAATCGGCTGAGCCCCGGGGCCAGGACCCACCGAGACTCCTGCCGGCCTCAAGAACAGGTGAGTAGCTGTGATGTAAGGATGGCCAAAGCCTTAGGTCTGACCACTGGCCCGGAAGGACCAGATCCTACTCAGAGATTACTCTGGGTTGAAAGGATTTTTAGGGGCACTCAAATGGGGCTCCCTATGTGACCCCAAGTGCAGCTCTCGGGTGTCAAAACCCGACCTTCCAGTCTCCAGCTCAGCACCTTAACCACTAAGCCATCGGAGCTGCTGATGGGCCACTTCATAGCAAGGTGGGATCCACCTTAAACCAAACGCACGCCAGGAGCATCTTTCCTGTTTTGACTGTAAATGATTTTTAGGGAACGGGGGATATACTCGAACACTAGTAGCAGCTGACAACGATGCCCCGGCATTGATCTCCCGCCAATGTGGGATATTTCCTCCGCTGCCGTTGCACTGCGGTGGCTTAATGCGCCTCTCTTAGATCTCAGGGGTGAAGGTGCAAATGTTGTCATGCCTTCCTTTCTGGCCCTGATTCTCTCCTCCTCCCTTGTTGCTCCCAAGGGCAGGCTGGGGGGGGGGGGAGAAGGAGAGACACTTTCTTGGCACTTTCGGCGGGTGACTCACCCACCTCCAAGAGGAAAAAGGCAGGTTTTCCCCACGTCTTCCCAAACGGAGGCGCGACTTTGGCCGAGCATGGGTTGTCATGGAGAGCCCCTAACAAACAGCCAGGGCTGGAACAGAGGCGGCATTATGCTGCCCTCCGCATGGCAGGGGAGAAATGGGGCAGCCAGGAACCTGCTGCCCACGGAGGCCAGGCCACGGTGGAGCAAGCGCTTGGGGCTGCACGGATCACAGGGCTCACCCCACTCCTAGAGGGAGTTAGCGTCTCCTCCATAGACACATTTGTGTGTCCTGCTTCCATTTTTTGTGCCCATATCAAACCCTGGGCTGCCAAAGCGAAGCCACTTTCTTGGCTTTGCCATTGCCCAAACTCAAGTCCTCATCGGGACTCTGCACATGGCATCATTCATAGCGATGTCAACTCGTTTCACATGTGCAAACTCCATGGGAGTAGAGTTGCCATAATTTTCTCCCACAAAACCATGACAGAAGTACACTTGACAAAAATGGGCAGGTTATCTGCCAAATAGCTTTTTAATAAAGACAAACATAATATAATGACAGGTATAAAACACTTTTCCATTAAATATATCAATAGGTAAAAGTAAAGGTTTCCCTTGTTCGAAAGCCAGTCGTATCTGACTCTAGGGTGCAGTGCTCATCTCTGTTTCAAAGCCAAAGAGCCAGCGCTGGTCTGCGTCTGCAGACTTTTTCTGTGGTCATGTGGCAGGCATGTGGCTGTTTACCTTCCCACCGAAGTGGTCCCTATTTATCTATTTTTATTGAATTTTCTAAACAAACATACAATAAATCAACAATAAAACATAAACGAACAGAATAAGAAAAATAAGAAAAGAAAAAAATAGCATCAATATATACAAAATATTTACTATTTATACTGATACAATATTCTGAAAGGCAAAAGACAAAACCAGGCAACACTTCAGGTTGACAATAAAAGGTAAAGGTTGCTCTTGCTTGAAAGCCAGTCATATGGCAGGCATGACTAGACACTGGAGTACACGGAACACTGTTTACCTTTCCTACCGAAGTGGTCCCTATTTATCTACTTGCAATTTCTTCCTTTCGAACTGCTAGGTTGGCAGGGGAAATATATCAATACATAAATGGATTTTATTTACAACCATTAATTCTTGCTGTAAGATGATCTGTTTTACTGGAAAACATACTGGTCACACTTTTCACAGGCGGTGGCGCGAGGCAAAGATGTTAAGATTTGTTTCCAGGTATGCTCCAACTCCAATGTGGCAGGAAATCACTCGTTTGATGCCGAGAGTTTGAATTTATTTTAATGGTGTGTTATAATACATAATCAGTAAGTTTTAAAAATCTGGGACTTTTAACATGATTTTTATTGAACTGGCCGGGACTATTTTTCTGACCTTGAATCCGGGACAATCCTGGTTTTCCAGGACGTTATGGCAACCCTACATGGGAGAGCAACACATTTCTTAGGAGTGGCTGTGATCGGCCATGAGTGTCCAAGCATTCAAATTCTCCAGAGCTTTTCAAATGAGTTAATTGGTGCCCATGGCAAGGAGGAGTCCCAGGTTTAGGAAGTTCACCTTTACCTTCTCCTTTCATGTGCGGATCAACCTTTGGCCTGCCAAAATGAAGCCACTTTTGCTTGGCTTCATCAGCCCTGGCTCTTGGGCTTTGAAACTGAGATGGGCACTGAACCCTAGAGTCTGATACGGCTGGCTCTTGAGTAAGGGAGGCTTTTACCTTGATCTCGACTTCTCTTTATTGGGATTATTCAGGCTATACAGCTCCATCCACTGCAGTCCAGAATCCTCCATGGTGCTCACTGGGAAATCCTGGAAGCCATAGGCAAACATTAAACGCAAGCCACAGTCTCCTCTCTCTCCAGTCTCTGTACGAGGTTCATTCAAGGAGAGAGCAGAACGAACAAATGTGTGAGGGATCAGCACTGAATGTGAGCCAAATGTTTAAGGAACAGAGACCAGGATCGGGGCCAACTGGAATAAGTCATAGCTATGGCATTAAGAAACAACAACCCAGAAGCATTTCTGTGACGAAAGGTCACCTTTCAGGCTAAAAAAAAAAAACCCGACTTCCCCATTTCATCATTGAGAAGCAGGTCAGAAAACACATTCCTCCTGGGGAAAGACATCTTCTGCACCCCACTGTGAAAGTCGCTAGATAAAGGTGTGGCAGTTACCTGTAGTTAAGTAAGGTCAAGGTCACCCTTGCTCGAAAGCCAGCCGTATCCGAATCTAGGGTTTAGTGTTCATCTCTGTTTCATAGCCAAAGAGTCTGTCTGCTTCTGCAGACGTTTCAAAGGTCATGTGGCATTCAGGTCAGGACTAGACTCTAGAGCGCACAGAACACTGTTTACCTTCCCACCGAAGTGGTCCCTATTGATCTACTTGCAATGTCTTGCTTTCGAACTGCTGGGTTGGCAGGAGCTGGGACAGAGACGGGCGCTCACTCCGTCATGCAGTACTCCGGTTTTGAACTGCTGACCTTCCACCTCCCAGTCAGCTTCTTAACCACTTGATCCACTGGATAATATGTAATATGTCTAAGGGCTACAAAGCTGTTTAGGTGCATCAATAATTATTTTTAAAAGTTACTCTTAAGTTCTTTTTATGGCATGTCAGTAATGGCTTTCAACGTCAATTGTTCAGGTTTTACGCCATTCTATCACTCTGCAGCGGTTTAGTGGTTAAGATGTCGAATTTGACGACTGGAAGGTCACCAGGTCAGCAGTTCGAGACCAGAGTGCTGCATGACAGAGTGAGCTCCGATGTCTGTCGCAGCTCCTGCCAACCTAGCAGTTCGGAAGCAAAAAATTGCAAGTAGATAAATAGGGACCACTTCGTTGGGAAGGTAAAAAGCGTTCCATGCACTCCAGTCTCTAGTCATGCCTGCCATATGACTGGCTTTCAAGCAAGAGCAACATTTACCTTTTATTGTCAACCTTACGTGTTACCTGGTTTTGTCTTTTGCATTTTAATAAATATTTTTCCAAGGTTTTGTCTATGCATTTTTAATAAATGTTTTTTAATTCCAATGAGAATCGGGAACCAAGAATATGTCTGTTTGTTTTTCTGATCCGTGGGATAAAGGCAGCCTGGCTACTCAAGAAGTAGTGCGTAATGGAACAAGTTCCTCTTTAAGAGTAACTTTTGATCTCTGAACTGAAGTTACTGCTTGTGTGCAGGCATTTTTGTTTCTACACAAACAGCTGGAGCATAGCTGCTGTGAGCATTTTGAAATCTATTTCGTTTGACGCATTTCTGGTGGTTTCAAAACATATGTTGAGGATTAACCTGTTCTCCAACCCCGTTGGCTTCCAGAGGAAATTCTCCTGCATCAGTGTGTTCAGCCAGGGGTTGTTGTTTTTTTTTACAAAACCTTTCCCAAAATAAAGTTCCCAGTGGCCAGTGCTTGAGTCTGTGGTCGGAGGTGTGAAGCTGTGTTTCTATAAAAAAAAATCTTAGAAGGTATATTGGTGGAGAGAAAAATATATATATTTGGTGCCCAGAGGGCAAGAAATCAAATCCAAAAATAGCTTTTTTTTTTTTTGTCTCGTCTGCTTATTTTCTGAAGCCCAGAAATATGCCCGGATAGACAAAGGTTTTGCACCATGAAATTCAGCTTATTCTGCGGTTCTGATTTAAGTGGGGAAATTGAGCTTAAAAGCAGAGGGTGATTCACCAATGGCCAGAGACTGCAGTGGCTTAGTGGTTAAGATGCGGAATTTGATGCCTGGAAGGTTGGCAGATCAACAGTTCGAGACCTGAGTGCTGCATGCAGGGCTGACATTAGAAATTTCCGGGTCCGGTATGCACCCCCACACACACATTTTGGCCACGCCCCTGTGGTTTTCTGCACATGTGTGGTTTGTCTGCGCATGCGCACATCAGTGGTTTCCCGGCGCCGCTGGGCCCCCGTCATCTCCAGGCCCGAGACGGGAGTCCTGATGGTCCCCCCCCCCCCCCATGCATGATGAAGTGAGCTCCTGTTGTCTGTCCCAGTTCTTGCCAACCTAGCAGCTTGAAAGCAGGAAATTGCAAGTTGATAAGTAGGGACCACTTCACTGGGAAGGTAAACAGCGTTCTGTGCACTCCAATGTCTAGCCATGCCTGCCACATGTCCACAGAAATGTCTGCAGACGCAGAGAGCACTGAACCCTAGAGTCAGATATGACTGGCTTTCGAGAAAAGGTGACTTTTACCTTTACTAACCCCAGAGTGGTCTTCCTGTCCAGCTGTCTGGGATTCCACGGGCCATTTTAGGATGATGGGGTTTGTAGTCCAATGAAGGGAGGGTCTAATGAAGTGGAGCGGAGGGGCTGTCTGTCTATGGGGCAGAGGGTCTCATCTCCCCTTGCATTTTCCTTCTCTCCAGGAAGACGCTGCTGGGGGGGAAGAGGGTGAGTCCAGGCTCCCACCTGCCGCTGAAGCCGCTCCAAGGCAGCCGGCCCGGCTGGCCACCCGGCTACGAAAAACCGCTCACTGGCTCTTGATGGGTGCTGGGAAAATCCTGGCCGTGATCTTGCTTGCCCTGGCAGGTAAGTCCCCTTGGCGGTCAGAAGGATCTTTGCCATGTCCAAGCAAGGCTACCTTAACCTTTACCCTCTCCATCACTCGCTGAATTGTGGATTCACACATGCACACCCTTTGCCCAGCTTCAAGCAGCGGGATGGAGGGAAAGACCCGCCCGAGCCTTCCTAGCTGTTTATCGGGCTCTGAGGACACTCGAGGCTCTCCAGAGTTGCCAAACTGGCCGGGCTGGTTGCAAAATATCCGTCTCTGTGGTTGCCACGTTTGTCCTGTGCATTTTGTCCAGCTTGCTGGCCTTTGTTTGGGGAAAAAGCCAGGTAGCCAAAAAAGTGTCACTCAGATTTTGGAAATCAATGCATGTCTTGTTAAAAGTGCCCAGGGGGAAACCCCAAAGGGAAACGAGATTTTCTTGGTCATGCCATGAAAGGACGAGGCCTTCTTTGCCAGGGACGCAACAAACACTCACAAGGTGTTAAATTCTTGGCGCACCGTGAATTGACTTCACACTGCAAAGGTAGAGGGTGGGATGGAGGGGGGCGGTTTGGGACCGGGTGCAGGTTGCCCACCAGCTGTTGTGGGTGGGCTGGGAAAGCCACTTTCCCGTCCTTGCATGTGTTTGGTTGCTGGAACTTCGGTTTCTGGGGAAATCGCCTAGGCTATTTATCTGTCAGCAAAGGGCTTTTGGGTTTTGTAAGTTTTTTAAAATTAAATCTAAAACAACAAACTTACAAAATATAACAAACAATCTATTGGTATACAGTATCTAACATCAACAGCAAATATGAGCTCAACAATTTAAAAATACATAACAAGATTGCATGACTAATAAGTGCACACAACACTTATGGGGCAGTACATATTTCAACATGATTCTTATCGTTTGTTTATGGATGGAGGGATAGATAGATAGAGAGATAGATAGATAGATAGATAGATAGATAGATAGGGTGGGACTGACTAGATGGATGGATGGATGGATGGATGGATGGATGGAAGGATATATCACATGCACAGTCAGACAGACACAGATAGACAGGCAGGCAGACAGACGGACACAGATAACAACTAATACAATTAACATCTCACAGCTGTGACCACAGCTATCCAGGGACACATTTCTCATTGTAAAGACAATATTGGATTAATCTCCGCAAAGTTTCCTAAGCCACTGTGGAGCTCAAATTGGTGCTCAGCCACTTCAAAAGCCCAGAAAGCTGGAAGTGCATCATTGATTTAATCCAAAGAATCTTTGGCTCCTGTGGCTCTCCATCCGCAGTGGCCAGCCGTGTTCCTTTCCAGTTGACCCGCATGCAGCCTCACCTGTCCTGGTCTTGACGCCAGCCACACCTTCTGCTTGCTTTCCCCCCTTGCAGGGATCACCCTGCCCTCCGCCTTCTCCGCCATCTACTACCTGCTCTTTGTGGGCCTCTGCACCTGGTGGGCCTGCCACTTCCCCGTCAGCCATCTGGCCTTCAACGCCTTGTGCATCATGGTGGATGTCTTTGCGGGCGGCCACCTCGTCTGCCTCTACGGCTACCAGACCCCCTTCATGCAGAAAGTCCTGCCGCCCACCGGCCTCTGGGCACGGTAAGCAGGGGGCAGCGGGAAGGTATGAAGGGGTGTTGGGTTGTTAGGGAGGGGGGGACCCCAGTTGGTTGGAGGCTGCGGTTCCCAGGATCCCCTTTTGAACCAGATCTGCCAGTTCCTGTTGACTAGTTCTCTAGTCCTGGTATATCCGGAGGACCACCACCATTAGCCACCTTAGGTGGTGAGGAGGTGTTGACTCCATCTGGTGCATTTAGCATCAAGTTTGGGGCTGTGGTGGCTTAGTGGTTGAAGACACTCAGCTTGACCACTGGAAGGTCAGCGGTTCGATACCCGAGTGCTGCATGACGGCGTGAACTCTTGCCATCTGTCCCAGCTCCAGCAGTTTGAAAGCAAGAAATTTGCAAGTAGATAAACAGGTACCACTTTGATGGGAAAGGTAACGGTGTTTGTTTGTTTGTTTGTTTTATTTGTCCAATTTATATAGCCTTCCAACTCAAAAACAACTCTGGGCAGCTGACAAAGTTAAAACCAAAACATCACAGCCTAAACTTAAACCCCATAAAAACCCAATTAAAAGTACTACAAAAATTACCCCAACGGCTAAAAGAGCCAGGGAGCGATATTGCCATGTCAGTGTTCTGTGCGCTGCAGCGTCTAGTCATGCCTGCCACATGATCATGGAATGTGTTCTTCTCCGTGGTCTCTGTGGACCCACACGAATGGGTTTACTGCACGTACACGCAAGTAAACCCATTTGTGTGGGTTCACAAAGCAGCAGATGAAGAAGAGTTACAGGTAAGCCACCTGGGCAACACCTGGGCAAGCAGGATGTGGCCCTTTTCTCTTTGGAAGCAGCTCAGGATCAAAGTGAGGCGGGAAGGGCCGGGAACGTACCTGTGTTTGGCCACTATTGAACCCTCCCTGTCCCGTCCCTTGGCCACAGGATGATGAATGGCGGGTGTCGCCAGCCCTTTCTGTTCCCGTGGGAAGGGGTGGGTCTCATCCATTCTTCCCTTCGCCTCCTTCTTTGTCCCCTTGAGGTGTGTTCTTCCAGGTGACATGGATGGAACCTGGGACACGGCGCATGCGAAAGGAGAGAAACCCACGCCTGTTGTGCAAATTGTTCTTGCGTGCCCTTTGATTGCAGGACAAAAGAAATAAATCAGGAACAGAATTGAGGCACATGGGCGCCCCATGCACTTTCCCACGGGAACAGGGTCCGGCCCTTCACCCCAGATCTGGCCGAAAGTGGGCCATCACTACCCCAATCCGACCCCCCGCTGAACTGAAGGAACACAGTGAGTTGGCCGTGGGCCAGCCGGTTTCCTTCGCCACAGCCTACCTCTCTGGGCTGTGGTGTGGATGTGGGCGGAAGAGAAGGAGTCATTACAGGGTTAGTGTTCTGTGCGCTCCGGGATCTAGGCGTGCCTGCCACATGACCACGGAAACATCTGCAGATGCAGACAGCGCTGGCTCTTCGGCTTTGAAACAGAGATGAGCACCGAACCCTAGAGTCGGATACGACTGGCTTTTGAGGAAGGGAAACCTTGACCTCCGCAGAGGAAGAAGGATGGAGAAGAAATCTAGCTGAGCCGTGAAATAAAGTCAGACTCTGCCTAGTAACCAAGGTCAAGGTCTCCGTCGTGTCTTACTCTAGGGTTTGGTGCTCATTTACAGCCAAAAAGCCAGCACTGTCTGCATCTGCAGGCGCTTCTGTGTCCACGTGGCAGGCATGACCGAATGCCAGAACGCTGTTACCTTTCCCAAGAAGTGGTACCTATTTATCTACTTGCAATTTTTTTCCCTTGCTTTCGAATTGTTAGGTTGGCAGGAGCTGGGACGGATGACGGGAGCTCACTTTGTCATGCAGCACTCAGGTCTTGACCTGCTGGCCTGCCGACCTTCCACTCGTCAAGCTCAGCGTCTTAGCCACTTGAGCCACAGTCCGAGATCCCTGTAACCTTTGGTCCGTTCTGCCCCCCCGCCCCCAGTTTGTTCGGCTTGAAGGCCCTTGTTTTGCACGGGGGCTGCAGTGAGCCAAACGTCCTCCGCCTGGACTCCAGCCTCCCCTGGCCGGTCTACGTCAACCCCGGGATCCTCTTGCTGCTGTACTACGTCTTGGCCACCCTGGTGAAGCTCCGCAGGTCTCACTCCTCTGAGCAGGTGAACTGGCCTTAACCAGAAATCCCTCTGGCTCTGTCGACCTGGCTTGCCCCGGTCCCTTAGTTGTGGTTATTATGGGGTGGAGGGAAGGGCTCTCTGAGCCATGACCCTGCAAGACCCCTTGCCAACCTGAGCCAGGCCAAGGCGGTCCTCCTTCAGTGGGGCTGCGGTGGGGGCTCAGGGGTTAAGAAGCTTTCCTTGTCAGCTGGAAGGCTGGAAAGCCGGCAGTTTGAGACCTGGGCACTGCACGACGGATTGAGTGTCTGTCTCTGTCCCAGCTCTTGGGGACATGAACGGGGCCTCATTCTGGCGTCCCCTGAGCGGAGTTTCTTCTGCAAAAATCCCTTTCAAGCCAGAATAATTTCTTTTTTAAATTATTTTTAAGCGAAGGGACACAGAAAGCTCATCCTCGGAGGTGATGGAGTTGGAGAATTGGTCCACAGACAGAGAGGAGCTGGCGGAAGATGCCACGGTGAGGGAGTCCCAAAGGACAGAGGCATGGGGGGGCGGGGAGGGGAATGCCCCGGGTCTCTTGCTTGGGGGGTTCATGCCTTTCTCTCTCGTCAAAGGGTAGAATGGAAAGCATCAAGAAGTGAAACACACTTTAAAATCCCACCAGTAAATATTAGAGTAAATTAAAAAAACCACGCTCTGATTCCCTTTGATCTTTAATTCTATTCTGGATTGATTGCTTGGTGCAGGGATTCTCACCCTGTGGCTTGTGGGCTGGATGCGCCCCCTGAAGCCATTTCATGTGCCCCCCCCACACTGCTTCCACCACACCCAGAAGTGGCATGTGGTGGAGGAAGGGCCAAATGGCCGTCCGGCCCCCAAAGCTGTCTGAGGGAGCATGACCCGGCCCCCGGCTTTAAAAGGTTGAGAACTCTTGGGTTGGTGGGTTTGGTTGGCTTTCTTTCTTTCTTTCTTTGCTGGGGCTGCAGTGGTTCAGGGGTTAAGAAGTTTGCCTTGTTAGCTGGAAGGCTGGCAAGTCGGCAGTTCGAGACCCGGGTACTGCATGACGGATTAAGTGTCCGTCTCTGCAATATGAAATTATTATTATTATTATTATTTCCTTGCAGCCCATCTTGATTGGTGAGACCGAGGCTCCTCGTGTGGATCCAGCGAACTGCACCGTGCACGTCCTTGGGGAGGCTGAGCGGCCAGGTAAGCAAGGGGGTGGGGTCAGAGGGATGATGTCACCAAACCCCACCCCTTCCTCCTCCTCTGCTCCTCTACCTTTGACTCCTCCGGGCCTGTTTCCAAACCTACTCTTCCTCCTTCCATATCTCTGCCTTTCCGTCTCAAGATTGGCAGGATGGCAGGGAGCTACCAAGGCACTGCGGTGACTAAGTGGTTAAGATGCTGAACTTGACAACTGGAAGGTCAGCAGGTCAGCAGTTCAAGACCTGAGTGCTGCAAGATGGAGTAGATTGCAAATAGATCAATAGGTACCATTTTGACAGGAAAGGTTACAGTGTTCCATGTGCTTCGTTGTCTAGTCATGCCTGCTACATAGCCATGGAAACGATTTGCAGATGCAGACAGCCCTGGCTCTTTGGCTGTAAATGGAAATGAGCACTGAACCCTAGAGTTGGATATGACTGGCTTTCAAGCAAAGGAGACCTTGACCTATAAGAGGCGTCTTGTGTCCTGAAACCATGGCCTGCCTTCCTTCCTTCCTTCCTTCCCTCCTGGCATTTCCCACAGTTTGGAAGGTCCCGGGGTCAAAGATGTGCCATTTCACAGCAAGGCAGGATCGTGGGCCAAAGGTCTGCCGGGTTGTCCAGCGGCTTCAGATCTGGCTCAAGGGACTGCCCGCAATGCGCCACCGACTTCCCTCTGGCCTTCCTTCTTTCCTCTTTCTTGGACATCCGCCCTGACGTGTGGCTACCTCTTTCTCTGCCCACAGCCAGACGGAAACTGGAGCCCCACAAGGAGAAGCATCCGCTGCTGCATTCTCTGGGCCATGTCGTCATGAACCAGAGCTACGTCTGTGCCCTCATTGCCATGATGGTGAGAGGAACGGGTTGGCAGGGGCAGAAGGAGGCGTCCGGGTGGCAGGCGGGGTAAAATGGGAGCCACCAGGGCCGGCATCAGAAATTTCCAGGCCCAGCATGCGCCCGTCCCTCTTTTGGCCACGCCCCTGTGATTTTCTGCACATGTGTGGTTTGTTTGCGCATGCGCACATCAGTGGTGGTGCCGGGCCCCCGTCATCTCCGGGCCCGGGATGGGAGTCCTGATGGTTCCCCCCTGATGGCGGCCCTGGGAGCCACAGTAAAGCATCAGAATTGGGCAAATTGCAAACGGGCACATTTCCCAGTCTAGGCACATGGCAGAAGTCAATTCATGTTGCACCGAGAACTTAATAATCTGTTGTGTCCCTGGCAAAGAAGGCTTCGCCCTTTAATCGAACAACCAGGAAAATCCTATTTGGCTTTGGTTTTTTTTCCCCGGGCACACTTTTTACAAGACATGCATTTATTTCTCAAATCTGACTCACACTTTTTGGCTACTTTTTCCAAACAAAGGCTGGCAAGTTCATTTTATGAAAACGGGGGGAAATGAAACCCCACAGTTGTGTGTTTAAGTTCCCCCGAACATCTTCATCAGGACAGGTGATGGAGGAGATTTGGGGGCAGGGGAAGGAAGGACAGGTTTCCCCAAATTTGGCCAGGTTATCGTCTTGAGGTCTGTAACCTCCGGCCAGGTTTTTTGGACTTCCCCATTTCCTCCCACCTTCCCATGCTTTGTTGGTGACCCTCTCAGTCTGGCGAAGAGTCCTGATGAACTCAGAAGCTTGCACACTTTGGTAGCATTTCCCTCTCTCCCGGGTCTTGTGTCCAGTTTGGATCTCAAGCGCTCCCCGGGCTAAACTTGGTTTCTGGTTCCCCAGAAATCAAAACACATGCAAGGATCATAATAGTACGGAGCAAATGCAGTGAAACCTCGAGAGATGAAAACGATCCATTCCTTGAGGTTTTTTGTATCTTGAAAAATCCGTATGTCGAATTCCCATAGGAATGCATTGGAAAGCAAAAAAATCCAGAACTCAGAAAAAAAGCCTAAAAGCATGGGTTTTTCTGTTCAAAATCCTTCATAAAGTGCATTTCTTGAATTTTTTAACAGCTAAAAGATGTCTATTTGGCTTTTTTCTGAGCTCCGGAAGTGTATTTTGGTTTTCGATCCATATTTGGCACATTTCCAACAGTGCCATCTAGTGGCCACCTCTGCTAATTGCTGGTTCAGTACCCGACTATCAGCTGTTGTTGTGGGGTTTTTTTTTGGGGGGGGGGGGATTTTCATCCTGGTCACGGAAAAAGCAACGAAACATTCAAAAAATGGAGGGGGAATGCTCCAAACACCCTCCCACCACCATGGGTACCATCGGAAGACACACACACACACACACACCCCAGACTCTCACCTGTATCGTGAAGCAAATTTTTTCCTGAGATTTCCTTTCGTATTGAGAGGGGGGTTTTTTTTATAAGTAGAGCTGTTTGTAACTCGAGGTTTTACTGTACTGGGCCACTGTGAGGACGAGCTGTGGGGAAACCCCTTCCCTTCTGACTTCTGCCCCTTCCAGGTGTGGAGCATCACCTACCACAGCTGGCTGACCTTTGTGCTGCTCCTCTGGGCCTGCCTCATCTGGATTGTCCGGAGCCGACACCATTTTGCCATGCTCTGCTCCCCTTTCATCCTCCTCTATGGCATTGCCCTCTGCAGCCTGCAGTACGTGTGGGGCATGGACCTAGAGCCAGAACTGCCAACCCATGTGGGCGTCATGCCCCTGGAACAGCTGGGACTGGTGCGACCCATCTACCCCTGCCTCTACCTGGGAGCCAAGGTAAGGGTGGATGGATGGGTGGATGATGGATGGGTGAGTGGGTGGGTTGGTTGGTTGGTTTCCTTCTTCCCTCCCTCCCTCCCTTCCCTCCTCTTTTTCTTCTGCTTCCCTCCACCACTCACTCACTCACTCACTCACTCACTCACTCACTCACTCATATTGATAGCCCACCTTTCTCATGTAAGCACCACTCGGAGGATCTTAGTAAAGGTCAAATTTTCCCTTGCTCGAAAGCCAGTCGTATCCAACTCTAGGGTGCAGTCCTCCTCTCCATTCACAAAGAGCCAGTCCTCTCTGCACCTACAAATGTTTCCGTGGCAGGCCGGACTAGTTGCTGGAGCATAGGGAACACTGCTACCTTTCCTGCTCAAGTGGTACCTGTGTATCTACTTGCAATTTTTTTTGCTTTTGAACTCATCTCCCTTGCTCTAAAGCCAGTCGTGTCCGACTCTAGGGTTCAGTGCTCATCTCCAGTTCTAGCCAAAGAGACAGCGCTGTCTCTGCATCTGCAGATATTTCTGTGATTATGTGGAAGGGATCAATGGCGGAACGCTGTTACCTTTCCTGCCAAAGTGGCACCTCTTTATCTACTTGCAATCTCTTGCCTTTGAACTGCTAGGTTGGCAGGAGCTTGGACAGACGATGGGTACAGCCCTTTAGTGTTTTTTAATCTCTGGCAGAACCTGGGAAAAGTTCCTCTCTCTTGTTTTGTAGAGTCCAAGCTGGATGGGGGCTATTGCCCATTATCCTCCAAAGAGGAAACCTTTTCCAGGATGGGACCTTCGTCTCCACTTAGCCTTTGGTTCTCAGGTCCTGCCCTGAAGGCCACAATCTCTAGCTCCACGTCCTCCGCATGGAGAGATCCTGGGCCCCCCTGATTTGCTTTTCCTCTGCCCCCAGATCCTTTACACCCTGACCTTTTGGCTCCTGGTGCGGCAATTTGTGAAGGAGAAGCTGCTGAAGAGGAGACGCCCCCCAGATCCCTTGGTAGAGGTGACGGTTGTGGACGCAGGTGAGACCAGGGAGCCCTTTCGGTCTGAGCTTGGCTTTGCTCTTCTCTTCCCTAGGAGAGGTTTCTAATCACCCTCTTGCATAGTCCCAAGCTCAATATCAGAAGTTGGCTTCCTCGTGTGTCTGATGTAGAGGTGTTGTTGCAACGGATGGGTAAAGAAGACCCTTAAACAAAGAAAGGTCCAATACGTTGGGCATATCATATCACGAGGAACAACGTGAAGTATAGAAGACTCCAACTCGTTATGCAAGGGAAGATCCTTAGGAAGGAAGAAACCCTGGATGTAGATGGACTTTGTGGCTGAAGGACCTGAGAGACTGGTGTGGAAGGTCCTCAGCAGAACAGGAAGACTTTCGCCATGATGATAGTCAAAATCCAGAATAGATACGACTCAAGAAGAAGAAGAAGAAGAAGAAGAAGAAGAAGAAGAAGAAGAAGTTGTTGTTTTCTTTCATGTCCTGATCAACCCCCTGGGCTGACAAAATGAAGCCACTTTCTTGGCTTTGTCATTGGCCCAACTTAAGTCCTCATCGGTGCTTGTTTTTGGTTGTAATTGGCAGACCTGTAAATGACCCAATAGATTCTGTGTCTCTCCACATTCACACCATGTGTTGTTGTCCAACACCAGCCCCCACTTGAGCTTGTTGGTCTTGCATTGAGGAACTCCAACCCTCAGCCTATGCAGGGTCCCACAAGGTGATGTAGGGGAGGTTGAGATCTTCAGCTACATCCACCTTTAATGATGTGCCTTGTTTTGTTCCTTGTAGTAATCTTCCTTATGTTCTTTGTTACATCCAATATCTGGGCTTACAAAGACTTAGGTCCATGTTTATCCCATCTTCCTACCAACCAGGCGCCGTCCGCCAGCGTGATGTGCTGAAGGTCTTGGGGTCGTACGTGAGTGGCTTCTATGCCAAATTCTGGATCTTGGTTTGCGCTGGCATGTTCATTGTGGTCAGCTTTGCCGGGCGGCTGGTGGTCTACAAGATTGTCTACATGTTCCTCTTCCTCCTGAGCATCACCCTCTTCCAGGTGAGAGTATTGGGTATTGGACTCAATGGCCTCAAAGGCCCCTTCCAACTCTATGATTCTATGAATTGTGCAATGCAAGAGTCAAAAGGTTTCCTAGAGGTCATCAAGCCCATCCCCAGGAGTTTTGGACCAAATAATAGTCTTGGGTAGGACCAGTTTGGAAGAGGCGATCCCCAGCAATGGAGGAGTCTCTTGGTCTTCTTCTCCTAACCCATGTTGGTCCTCTCCTTTCCACCCTCCTTTCTTCACAGGTGTATTACAGCCTCTGGCGGAAGCTCTTGAAGACCTTCTGGTGGCTGGTGGTGGCCTACACCATGCTGGTGCTCATTGCAGTGTACACCTTCCAGTTTGAAGACTTCCCCATGTACTGGAGAAACTTCACAGGATTGACCGATGAACAGTGAGTTAGAGTTATGCCCTAGCCTCACACTACTGGCACAGAAACATGGGCAAAAGCTCCCACCTCTAGAGCCACCACCCGCAATGCTTCCATCTCTCTAGATCTCCTCTATGGTCCAAACAGAAGACCACAGAAGAAGACCTCGTGACTGGAGGGAAAGACTGCCCAGATTTTCCCCCATGGCCAAGGAGATGCCGATGGGCAACTTGGGCAACCCTGGCACGTCCTGGTTTGGGTCCCAGAAGTTCCAGCTTTGGAAACCCTGCTAGACCCTGCCTCCTCTCTCCCCCGCTCCCCCTTTAAAAATCCTCTGAACCCATAGCAGTTCTCATGACCCATTAACTCCAGGTCATCCTAGAGCTGGGAATCTAGAAAGGACCCTAAGGGTCATCTAACCCAGTGATGGTGAACCTTTTAGAGACTGAGTGCCCAAACTGCAACCCAAAACCCACTTATTTATCACAAAATGCCAACACGGCAACGGGGGAGGGAGGAACCGATCCGGTGGGAGGAACCACATGACTGGCCTGCTGAACCACGTGACCAGCCCACTGAACCACGTGACTGGCCCGTGGCACAAAATGTTTGGGCACCCTTGTCCTACAGCATATGATGTGATTGTAACATCTTATCAGGGTACACTCTGGGCTTTGCGCCACTGAAAGTATCCAACTTTGTAGCCTGTCCATAATGTTCCTTTGTCTTCAGCCTCAACCGGAGCAATCCTGAATCTCTTTCTGCTCATTGCATTGTGCAAAAGTCCAGGGTAGGAGAAATCCTCAGCCCTTCTTTGCCAACGGAAAACACTCCTCATTCAATGCTGTCGATGAAACAAACCAAAGATTTCTTCCATACCATTCCGTAGGCAGGCATTTTTTCAGGGAATGCAGTGGCTCAAGTGGCTAAGAAGATGCTGACTGGAAGGCGGCAGGTCAGCAGTTCGAGACCTGAGTGCTGCATGATGGAATGAGCGCCCGTCTCTGTACCAGCTCCTGCCAACCTAGCAGTTCGAAAGCAAGACATTGCAAATAGATAAATAGGGACCACTTCGGTGGGAAAGGTAAAGAGCATTCCATGCGCTCTGGTGTCAAGGCATGCCTGCCCCATGTCCATGAAAATGTTTGCAGATGCAGACAGCCTGGCTCTTCGGCTATAAACAGAGATGAGCACTGAACCGTAGAGTTGGATACAACTGGCTTTCGAGCAGGGGAAACCTTGACCTTTAATCCAGTCCACAGGCCTCACATCAAGCAGTCCAGGCCAGTCCAGATGCCCACAGTTGTTCTACCCAGTGTACCCATGTGCCCTGAAAGTAGGACCTTTATGAACACTGTTCAACTGCTTTGGTGTCTGAATCTTGGTCTCCATCATCTCTTCCTCCCTCCCTCCCCGATACAGACTCGGAGACCTCGGCCTGGAGCAGTTCAGCGTCTCTGAGCTATTCTCCAGCATCTTCATCCCGGGCTTCTTCCTGCTGGCCTGCATCCTGCAACTGCACTACTTCCACCGCCCATTCATGCGCATCACCGACCTGGAGCATGTCATCCCTCCTGGGAAGGACGGCACTCCTACAACGGGGTAGGTTCACCCTCCCTTCCTGGTGAGACAAAGGCTTGCCTGGCACTTCCTCTACAGGCCTGACTACAGTTCCCATCGTCCACAGCAGAAATGGCAATGTCATATAGTACAGCCCTACTCAGGGGGGAGTCCTGAGCTGATGAAAGTTTGGGAGCCAGGAGTTATAAGGGAGGTAGAGTAGCTCCCTGTAACTGGTTACCTTCTGAGGTGACCAGGTTGCCACTGAGTTATGTTTTCCAACCTTTGCTTTTTGGGCTTCAATTCCCAGAAGCTTAAGTCAATTCCTCAAAATACTGATCAATCATAGGATTGACTTAAGCTTCCGGGGACTAAAGCCCCCCTGTGGGGCCTGGGGGCCATGTTGGGAACCACTGGTGTAGACAAAGCAGTTCGAGAGCAAGAATTTGCAAGCAGATAAACAGGTATCGCTTGGGCGGGAAAGGTAAAAACATTCTGTGTACTCTGGCATCTAGTCATGGCTGCCACACAGCCACGGAAATGTCTCCAGACAGCGCTGGCTCTTTGACTGTATATGGGGATGAGCACCAACCCCTAGAGTCGGACACAATGGGCTTTCAAGGAAGGGTGACCTTTGACCTTTGCCTTGACTTTAGGAGCGAAGAGGTCAGTGGGGACCAAGCGCTGCTCCAAGGTGAGGACAGAGAGGCTGACAGACCTGGACCCGGAGAGGAAGCCGACGCTATGTCAGAAGGTAAAGGGGGGATGGTCTAAAACCGGGGTCCCCGACCTTTTCAAGCCAGGGGCCGGATCATGCTCTCTCAGTCAGTTTGGAGGGTTGGACAATGGCGGGGGGGATGGCCATTTTGTCCCAACAGCTTCAAAGGGGTGGCCATTTTGTTTCTCAAAAGCCCTTGGAGGGGGCACATGAAATGACGCTGTGGGCCAGATCTGGCCTGTGGTTGGGACCCCCTGGTCTAGAGTGTGGAACATCCCCCACCCCACCTTAGTCCAGGAAGCCCAAAGTGTTGCTAAGCTTCCCATTTGCTTCTCCCATCTCCCTTTTCCCCCTTTTGCAGAGGGTTTGCCCAGCAAGTGGGGCCTGGTTCTGGAGCGCCTGGTGGTGCTGGCCAAGAGCTTCTCTGGCATCCTGGGCCAGATCCGGGCCTTTGTGCTGCGCCTCCTGGAGCTGCATATCCTGAAGCTGGTGGCCCTGTACATTGTCTGGGTGGCTTTAAAGGAGGTGAGGTTGCTGGGGAGTGAAGGCAAGAGTGGATGTTGGTGGAGGCAGGCAAGAAACGAAGAAGTCACTTTCCTGGGGGAAGTCACGTAGCACTGGGGCGCCAGGCATGGCAGGAAGGCTTTGCACAATTTGCACCCGCAGCTGAGGGGCTGGCACCCTCTTTATCACTGGTGGGGGCCCCTGGTAGTGTTTCTCTTTGGCCGGGTGGTTTTCCTTCCTCCCAGTCTTGAGACATCCCAGAAGGGGTGGAATTTCTGGTCCTTTGGGGTCAGTTGGTGGGTGGGTGGTCGGTCAGTGAGTTGGGTTGGGTTGGGTTGGATTAGGTCATGTTGTTCGGATGGTTGGTTGGCCAGTGGTTGCGTTGGGTTGGGTTGGGTTGGTTGTTGGTTGTTGGTTGAGTTGGGTTGGGTTGGGGTTGGTTGGTTGGTTGGTTGGTTGGTCAGTCGGTCAGCTAGGGGTTGGGTTGAGTTGGGTTGGTTGGTTTCCAAAACCATGTCTACACTGTCTCTAAGATCTGTCTGCCCTAGGCTGAGTTTGGGCTCCCTCTTCTTTGGGTGTTCTCCACACCTACACGGTTATTACACTTTGATTCCACTCCAGCTGACAAGGTCTCCTCCTGCGTAATCTTGACATTGGTAGTAATCACAGGTCTATACCTGCCGCCTGCCCTTAGTGCACTCTCAGGTCAGATCATACGGTAATTAGCATTTAGCCCCCAACACACTGGGTCCTTATCTTAGTGCCCTGAGAAGGCTGAAAGAGACTGAGTCAACATGGATCCTTGTCAGGATTGAACTCACAGTGTTTTGGCTGCACTACAGCAGTTTAACCCTTGCCCTGCCAGGCGTCCCCTATTTGCACTTATGGGGGAGGCCCTTTGAATTCATTCAACGCTCCGTCTCAGAGTCCTTGAGTGAGGAGTCCACACAGTCCTGGTGCCCATCTCCACCATCTTCTGTGTCTCTCTGCTCATGCCCAGGTGTCAGTGATGAATGGTCTGCTGCTCGTGTTGTGGTCCTTTGCCATCCCCTTCAGCCGCTTCTCCCACATGGCCTCCTGCCTTTCCACCATCTGGATCTGCATCATCATCGTCTGTAAGATGCTCTACCAGTTGACCATTGTCAACCCACAAGAGTACGCCACTAACTGCACCCAGGTACAAGAGGAGGCGGAGGAGGCGGCGGGGTCATTAATGTGTGTTCTTTTTCATTGTCCTGATTACAGGTATGCACCCTGTTTACAATTAGGCAAAAGGTTGCCCTTCCTCAAAAGCCAGTGGTGTCCAACTCTAGGGTTCAGTGTTCACCTCAGTTTATAGCCCAAGATGTTTCCATGGTCATATGGCAGGCATGACTAGATACTAGAGTACATGGAACACTGTTTACCTTTCCCACTGAAGTGGTACCTATTTATCTACTTGCAATTTCTTGTTTTCAGACTGCTAGGTTGGCAGGTGCTAGGACAGAGATGGGAGCTCACTCCATCATGCCGCACTTGGGTCTCAAACTTCTGACCTGCTGACCTTCCAGTCATCAAGTTCAGTGTCTTAACCACTAAGCCACCGCAGTCCCTATATTACAATTATTAAGAGGCAATAGACATGAGTCTATATGAGTGTATATGGCATACCTAACTATTTCAAAATAAAGTTTCATATGAATGGATGTAGCAGTGTTTAAAAAAACACTTTATTGCTTACGTTAGTTGCAGAAAGAGAAATTCCATGCTAAACAATATAAATGTATACTATAGCATGATTATGTAGATACAGTGTAATTAGTAAAGTCATATCGGTGTAACAAAATAATTGGCAATACAAAATAGCATTATCAAGACCCAATTACAAAGTAACAAAGAAAACCTGTAATTTCCTCAATGTAGTGGATTGAGCCAAACTTGCCACGTTAATTAAAAGGGAGATTAAATGCAATTTCCTCAAATAGGCAATAGTGACACTTACAGCATGTAAAGCACTTATTCCTCAGACTCATAGCAGAGAGAAGTAATATGTCATTCCAAGGAAACATAACTGGGCAGATTCATCGATTCACCTGTATGAAGGCCTACTTGGTTTATGTCCCTCTATGCCAGGGATCCTCAGCCATGGCTCTCCAGGTGGTCTTGGACTACAGTTTCCAGAAGCCCAAGTCAACACATCTGGCAGCTGATGTCTGAAAAACACCTGGAGAACCAGGTTTGAGGATCCCTGCTCTAGCGCTCAAAGTCCACATGGAGTAGGTCGCCCAACGGAATGGGTCCAGCAGTGCAAATAGCGTGTGAAAGGCGTCACAGGAGAGAAGAGAAACAGAACGCCTGGGAGAATAATGCGCCTGTTTGACTAGTGGGATTTTTGACCAAGAACTCTGGAGAGACGCCAAAAACCCACGGACGCCGACCTCCGGCATTGCATTGGGTCCAATCCTGGGGTCGTTTTTGCTTGCTCCGTAGCCTCTGCTCAACAGCACCAACCTCTTGCCGGAGGAGATTGGCAACTCCACGCTCTACCGGGGCCCGGTTGACCCTGCCAATTGGTTTGGCATTCGCAAGGGCTTCCCCAACCTGGGTTACATCCAGGTGAGTTGGTCGCTCTCTCTCTCTCTCTCTCTCACTTGCTCTCTTTCTTCCTCTCCCCTGGCCCGCTCACTCCCTCGCTCGCTTGCTCGCTCACTCCTCCATTTCCTCCTTCCATTTTCTTCTGACTCCTCCAAATAAACCTCCCCCAGATCCTTCATATTTGGGGCATTGTAACCACAGGTCTAGGAGGTGACCTTCTGGGATGTTCGGTCCTGTTTCCATCAGGTCCCTTGGAGGATGAGAGGGCGAGGAGGGAGCTTTTATTATTGTATGCTAATTGTATTCTGTCAATTTTATCTTGTTTTCTATTGTATTGCATGTTATATTGTTGTTAGCCACCCTGAGTTGCATCTGCGAGTGGGCGGCATACTAGCCCAAATTATTATTATTATTATTATTATTATTATTATTATTATTATTATTATTATTATTATTACTACTACTACTACTACTACTACTACTACTACTACTACTACTACTACTACTACTACAGAACCATCTCCAAGTGTTGGTGCTCCTGGTCTTTGAGGCGGTGGTGTACCGGTGCCAGGAATATTACCGCAGGCAACACCAGCTGGTGCCCCCACCCACCCAGACGGTCTTTGAGGGGGGCACGCGCCAGAATTTGGATCGAGACTTGCTCCATTGTGCCAAGTACTTCGTCAACTACTTCTTCTACAAGTTTGGCCTGGAGGTATCTGTGGGCATCCAGAGTTCTGTTTAGTGCATTTTGTCACCTGCCCTTTCCTGGGTGGGGGGTGGGGGGTCATGAGGAGCCTTCCCCAGCCATGTGTCTCCCAGGAATTCTGGTTATTGTAGTCTTAAACCAGAGGTGCCCAAACCTTTCGGGCCATGGGCCAGTCACATGGTTCAGCAGGCCGGTCATGTGGTTCCTCCCAGCGGAAGTAAAACACACATTGCGATCTGTTTTGCAACAGGTTGAGATAGATTTTAGGCTGCCATTTTCTCTGCTTAAACCAGGGGTGCGCAAAACTATGGTCCATGGGCTGGATATGGCCCACAGCACCAATTCATCCAGCGCACACCACCCTCGTCGCTCCCGGAAGTGGAAGTTAAACACACCCGTATGGACGCATTTAACTTCCGCTTCTGGGAGCGATGAGGGTGGTGTGGGCTGGAAGAATTGGTGCCAGGGGCCAAATCCGGCCCACAGTCCATAGTTTGGAAACCCTTGTCTTAAACACTCATGTTGGGCTACTGTTCTCAACACCCTCATGCTGATGGTCTGGAGATGGAGATGGTTGGTTTTTCTCTCTCTCTCCTCCTACTCTAAATTTTATCCCGGTGGGTGATGGGACTTTAGTAAAGTCCTCTTCCCCTGCTTATCATCCCTCCATCATCCTCTCCCTTCTTCCCTCCTTTCCCAAGATCTGCTTCCTGCTGACCGTCAACGTGATTGGGCAGCGCATGAATTTCATGGTGATCTTCCACGGCTGCTGGCTGGTGGTCATCTTGACGCGGCGCCGGCGGAATGCCATCGCCAGGCTGTGGCCCAAGTACTGCCTCTTCCTGGCGCTCTTCCTGATCTTCCAATACCTCCTCTGCGTCGGCATCCCTCCGGTGCTCTGTATCGGTAAGCCTCGGGCGCCACAAACGCCGCGGAGGTCTGAGACCCCCCCAAAACTGTGTTAATGTCATTCCAGGGGAAGTTGGCCCACCGTCCGGGGCTATTTGCCGACAGAGTAATCAAACTGGATTTGTTCTGAAGTCGTGGGTGGGGAGTAAATCTCACTCCTGTGGTTGAATATTGTCAACGCCATGAGAAAGGGCCATGGATCTCTTGGCTTTTCATTTCGTTTCATTGGATTTCTATACCACCCATCTGGGTGTTGGTGGGGAGCGCATGGTGGGAGCATATTTCTAAGAACGATTACCCACAGGCCTGAAAATGGGGAGGTGGAAATGGATGGGAAACTTTGAAGGAGGGGAAGGCTGGGTTATATGGTTCAGGAATGATGGTTATTGTAGTCTTAAAAACCAGGAGGGGAGCAGACTGCCTGGGGGTTGGCAGGCCCCTTATTCCAGGACACCTGGCTTGATCCCAAGGGCCTCTTCCGCTTGGCCTTCCTTAGATTATCCTTGGCGTTGGAGCCGTGCCGTCCCGATCAACTCCGCCCTCATCAAGTGGATGTATTTCCCGGACTTCTTCATGAAACCCAAGTCCATCAATCTCATGAGTGAGTGGAGCATCTCTTGGGCCATCTCCCTGTCCCTCCTGCCTCGCGAGCAGAGGCAAGCTCAGAACATCTCCAGAACATCCCAGCCTGTAGGACCTCTTGGTCCATCTTGCTGGGTGCAGGGCCTTCGAGGGGTGTGTGTGTGTGTCAGGTTCCTAGTCTGGCTTCCTCCTCCCTGCCTTCAGGTGGTCTTCATGCACGCTCTACTCAAATCCATACAGGTGACTTCCTGCTCTTGCTCTGTGCATCCCAGCAGTGGAAGGTTTTTGTCAATGAGAAGACCGAGGAGTGGACGCAGTTGGCCGGGGACAACCAGGAGCACCTGGAGCCCTTGAAAGAGGAGCCCAATCCCGTGCCAAACTTCGTCAATTGCAGGTGGGTGTGGAAGAGGACACACACACACACACACACACACACACACACACACACACACCTGGCCAGTCTTGGATTGTTGTGAAAGATAAACCAGGGGCAATAAACTGAATGCTGATAAATTAAGGTCAAGATCTTCCTTGCTCAAAAGCCAGCCGTATCCAACTCTAGGGCTCAGTGCTCATCTCCATTTCCAGCCAGACAGCAAGTTCTATTTGCATCTGCAGATGTTTTAATTTAATTTACACATTTATATGCCACCCTCTCAGGGCAGCTTACAACAACAATGCAATATATACACAACAATACAGAATACAATATACAATAAAGACAATAAACCATATACATCCTCCGAATGCACATATCATAACACAGTACAAAAGTGCCAAAGTACAACGGCCTCTCCAATCCAGCCCGCAGATGTTTCCATTGTAATGTAGCAGGCATGACTAGACACCAGAACGTGGTTACCTTTCCCGCAGAAGTGGCCCCTGTTTATCTACTTGCAATTTCTTGGTTTTGAACTGATAGGTTGGCAGGAGCTGGGACAGATGGAGGGAGCTCACTCTGCTATGCAGCACTCGGGTCTTGAACTACTGACCTTCCAGTATCTTAATAACTAAGCCACTGCAGTCTCTTGCAAATACATCACTACCTAGCTAAGCATGCGTTATCTCTCTGTGTGTGCACATCACCAGGTCTCACCTGGACATGCTGAAGGTGTCCGTCTTCCGCTACCTCTTCTGGTTCGTGCTGGTCATCGTCTTTGTGGCGGGGGCCAACCGCATCAGCGTCTTTGGCCTGGGCTACCTGATGGCTTGCTTCTACCTCCTGCTCTTTGGCACCGCCATGCTGCGCCGGCCCCTCCGCGCCCGCCTGGTGCTATGGGACTGCCTCATTCTCTACAACGTCATGGTTATCGTTGCCAAGAACATGCTGGCGGTAAGAGCAATGGGGCCGGAGGCCACTGGGCCTCGAGTCCTTCAAGATGCTTCCCCGTTATTCATCTCCTCCTCCTCTGCTCCATCTAATTGAACTGGATCGTTCTGCATCTTAGAAGGACCATGTCTTGGGATCCAAGCACACACCCAACTACTCTTTCTCATCTGTCTCTCTCCTCCCTTTCCTCCCCCTCCCAGCTCCTGTCCTGCGTCTTCGTCCACCAGATGCAGAACAACTTCTGCTGGGTCATCCAGCTCTTCAGCCTGGCTTGCACCGTCAAAGGTTACTACGACCGTGAGTATCTGCCATGGGTAGCTCCCATCCGTGGGCTGCACAAGGACTGGTCCTGCCTCTCCAGGTTCAGTCCCCCCCCCCCCATTAATCCTGAGGTTGTGTTGTTTTGGATGTCTTTGGACTCCAACTCTCATCCTACCTTAGCCAGTAATGGGAGGGTTTCTGCTATACCACAATGTCTGGATGGTTATCAGAAAGGGTCTCCATTCTGTTATTCTTCTTTCATATCCCAATCAAACTCTGGACTGCCCAAATGAAGCCACTTTCTTGGCTTTGTCATTGGTCAAACTCAAGTCCTCTTTGGTACATCCTTCTGGTAGTAATCGGCAGACCAGAGCCGGATTCTGTGTCTCTCCACATTCACACCATGTGTTGTTGTCCACCAGCAGCCCCCAGTTGAGCATGTTGGTCTTGTATTTAGGGACTCCAACTCTCAGCCTATTCAGGGTCCCCCAAGTAACATAGGGGAGGTTGAGTTCCTCAGCCATCTCCTCCTTTAATGATGTTCCTTGTCTAGTGAGTTCCTTCCTCCCATCGTATAATTTGGTTTTGCTCTTGCCTACCCTCAAGAGTGTTTGTTCTTGCCACAAAGCTCTTCCTGGATCTGAGCCATTGGGCAACTGGGACAATGCTCCTGATGCTCAGAGGCTGGAGGGTGAGGATGTGGATCTCTGCTAGAAGGCCCTGTGGGACCTGAACCCCCCACCCCACCTGCTGCTTTCCTCTTTGCCAGCTAAGGCTCTGGACAAGACCCAGGACTGTGCCCTGCCCGTGGAGGAAGCTGGCATCATCTGGGACAGCATCTGCTTCTTCTTCCTTCTCCTCCAGCGCCGGGTCTTTCTCAGCTTCTACTTCTGGCATGTGGCAGCTGATCTCCAGGCTGCCGCCCTCCAGGCCTCCAGGTGAGTGAGTGGGTGGGGAGAGGGGGTTTAGGAATCAAGACCACCCACCCATCCCCAGGCCCAAAGACTCTTCAGGATCTGCTGTTGAGGAGTGGCACAGAGCAAGGTTCAGGAGAAGATCCTTGGCCACAATGCTCAGAGCACTGTTGGACCTCTCGCTCCCCAAAAAGTAACTTCTCCAAGATTATGGGCAAAAGGGTCTTAGACCAGGTGAAGGTCAGTTGCTAACGAATGAGCACAAAGGGAAGCTGCTTTCGTTGTAGTTCTACCTGTGCGGTCTACTCAAGAGTCAAAAAGAGAGTCAATATGACGGGGTAGAAAAATAGACCTCTTAGGGATGGATTCCAGCAGAAGTCTTCTTCTTGTGCCTTCAGTAGCGATGATGATGATGATGATGATGATGATGATGATGATGATGATGAACAAACAGAGCCTCCATGATCAGGGGAAGTCTAGCTCAAATTTGCCAGATGTTGGTTACTTGTCTGTGTCTCCTTGCAGGGGTTTCGCTCTTTACAAAGCCAGGATGATCAAGCGAATGACGGCCCACCACCAGGCAGAGAAGAAGTCCTTGGTTCAGCTGAAGCGGCAGTGAGTGGGGCAGGGTCTTGGGTGGGGTGGGGCGGGGGGGGTGTTTGCAAAGGGAAGGAGGAGAGAAATGCCCCTTTGTTCAGGCCGGTTGCAATGTTTCCAATCGTGGGGGTGCAGTGGCTTAGCAGTTAAGACTCTGAACTTGACAACCAGAAGGTTGGCAGGTCAGCAGGTTGAGACCCGAGTACTGCACAATGGGGTGAGCTCCTGCCTTTGTCCCCGCTCCTGCCAACCTAACGGTTGGAAAGCAAGAAATCGTAAGTCAATAAATAGGTACTGCTTCAGCGGAAAAGGTAACAGCATCCCACAGTCATGGCTGCCACATGGCCATGGAAATGTCTGCAGATGCAGACAGCGCTGGCTTTCGGGCTATAAATAGAGAGGAGCACCACACCCTAGAGTTGGACACGACTGGCTTTAGAGCAAGACCTTGACCTAATGTTTCCATGCCGGGTGGTGGTGGTGGGGGTGGGGGTTAGCAGATCAGGCTGGAAGTGCGGCTGACGCCAAGCCAGAGTGTGAATTTTATGGTTTGAGGGGAGGGTTGGACTGAGGTTTTCACAGACCCGTGATGGCGAACCTTGGCACTCCAGTTATTCTTGGGACTTTAATTCCCAGAAGCCCATGTCCCTGTGAATCCACATGAATGGGTTTACTGTGCATGCACAGTACACAGGGACTTGGGCTTCTGGGAATTGAAGTCCCAAGAACAGCTGGAGTCTGCACAGTAAACCCATTCATGTGGATTCACAAGGACTTGGGATTCTGGGATTTGAAGCCCAAGAACATCTGGAGTCTGCGCAATAAACCCATTCATGTGGATTCATGGGGGCTTGGGCTTCTGGGAACTGAAGTCCCAAGAACAGCTGGAGTCTACACAGTAAACCCATTCGTGTGGATTCACAGGGACTTGGGATTCTGGGATTTGAAACCCAAGAACATCTGGAATCTACACAGTAAACCCATTCATGTGGATTCACAGGGACTTGGGATTCTGGGATTTGAAGTCCAAGAACAGCTGGAGTGCCAAGGTTGGCCATCACTGTCATAGATCCAGTCCTTCACTCTGCTTATTGCACTGCCTTTGTTGTTCTGAGAGAAGGGGGCCGTGGATGCTGGGCTTTGTTGTCTGATGGGGAGAAGGTTTTTCTGCCTTCCGTGCGAGGACCAGGCTGTTTCCAAAGAGGGCAAGAGTAGACAGGGAGAACGTGGCCTTCTGGGAAAAGAGATGCGAGAAAGTGGAGGTGGATCCTTTATGCCCAGATGGGTTGAAAAAGAAGCATTTGGAGCTGGACAGAGGTGTGTGTGTGTGTGTGTGTTGTGATGCCAACCTTTCCTGCCCCTAAAGTATTGCCCTGTGCCCGCAGGATGGAACGGATCCGGGCCAAGCAGGAGAAGTACCATCAGGGTCAGCTGGCGGCCGCCTGTGACGAGACCCCGGATTCAGAGAAGCCAGGTGTGTACGTTGTGGGGTCAGACATGGTCCTGGTGGTGGGCCCACATGAAATGGTGCCATGGGCCACATTTGGCCCCCGGGCTGCAGGTTGAGAATCCCTGCTGTAAATTCACCTGCCCACTCTGGGCTTTCTCACAAGGGGTTCCTGTTGGGGAAGATCTGCCACATCTTCTTGTCATCCAGGGTCCCTGTGAACAAAGCACGTGCAGGTCTGCGCTCTGGCCTCCCTGGATTGGGAGGCTCTGCTCTGAACTTGAACCATTGGTCCGTGTGGCCAACGCCACAATGCTGCCCAATCTGTGGGTAGCCACTTAGGGTCAGGATCTCGTCCACCTTGGGTGCCTCGTTCATGCTTCTTTTTTGCCCTGTTCCCACAGAGTCAAGTGCCAAGAAAGACCCTTCCCAACAGAGGAAGTGCTGGTGGCGTCCCTGGCAGGATCATGCAGCAGGTACATGGCTGGGGAGAAAGGATGTGGACAGGCGCACTAACTCTGACTCATCTTGCTTCAGGGCAGCCCTAACTCTGTGGGGGTGTGGTTCATTGCTAACACAAACCATCCGGCTGGTGGAAGGGTTGCTCTTCCATTCTGCATGCAAGTTGTCTCCTCCTCCTCTTCCTCTTCTTCTTCTTCTTCTTCTTCCTCTTCATGGTCCAGGAGGTTCTCTTGATGGTCCCTCTTGGAATGAGTCCATCTCTCTGTCCGACCAGGCCTTCATGCATGAGCCGCTCCCCATGGACTCAGTACCTTCTGGATTCTTTCTCTGCCTGGACTTCTCAGTGCCGCCTAAGAGACATTACTGCTCCTCAAAATTGTCCTAAAAACAAACAGCCCCACAAGATCTTGGAGGTTTTGTGAACTTGTGGGTTCTTCACATGCTGTTGTTGAGTTTCCTCTGTTTTGGGAGTTTTCTGCTCAGATGGGTATGGCTACACTTTCCCCTTCCTCTGAGACCAAAACTCTTAAGTCTGGGGTGCCCAAACTACAACCCGGCGGCTGGATCCAGCCACCAATTCATCCGGTCTGTGCCACCCTTATTGCTTCTGGAAGTGGGAGTACAATGCAGGCACATTTTACTCCCGCTTCCAGTAGTGATGAGGGTGGCACGGGCCAGATGAATTGGCGTTGGGTGCTGGATCCAGCCATCGGGCTGTAGTTTTGGCACCCCTGGTTTAAGCAGAGAAAATGGCAGCCTAAAATCTATATCAAGCTGTTGCAAAACAGATTGCAAGGCATACTTTACTTCCGCTTCTGGTGGGAGGAACCACCTGATCGACCCATGGCCCAAAAAGTTTGTGCACCCCTGCTCTAAGTCCCAAGGACTAGAAGGGATGAGAAACACAAGAGCAAAACCAAATTAGGAGATGGAGGAAGGAGCTCACTAGACAAGGAACATCATTAAAGGAGGAGATGGCTGAGGGACTCAACCTCCCCGACGTCACCTGGAGGACCCTGAATAGGCTGAGGGTCGGAGTCCCTCAACGCAGGACCAACAGGCTCAAGTGGAGGCTGATGAAGGACAACAACACACAGTGTGAATGTGGAGTGAGAAGAATCCATTGGCTCATTTACTGGCCTGCCAATGGCTGCCAGAAACATGCACTGATGAAGACTTGAGTTTGGCCAACGACAAAGCCAAGAAAGTGGCTTAATTTTGACAGTCCAAAGTTTGGTCTGGACATGAAAGAAGAAGAAAATATCATCATCATCATCATCATCATCATCATCACCATCACCATCATCATCATCATCATCATCATCATCTGTCTTTGCTAGTCTGCCAATCACGACCAGAAGCATGCAGCAGTGAAGACTTAATTTTGGCCAACGACAAAACCCAAGAAAGTGGCTTCATTTTGCCCATCCAAAATTTGATCTGGGCATGAAAGGAAAAAGAAGCCCCCCCCCCCCCAGGGTTCCCCCAGAGAAGGCCACCCCTCTCCCACCTAGTTCTGTTTGCACAGCAAGGGGTGAGTGGGGCTGGGGTGGGGTGGGGTGGGGCTGGGTGCGGAAGAAGACATCCTGAAATCTGCGTTTGCATGAAGCAAGCCTCTCCTGCATGCCTTGGGTATGAGGTTTGTGACTGAGGTCCAGAGTGGTGCGCAATGACCTTCTCCAATTCTTTCCCCATAATAAGGCGGACCCCAGTCTGTTGTGGGCGACTCCACACACCCTGATCTGCCTTCCAGAAGGGAAGCCCCTGGTCCTTTTCCCTGGGGAGAGCGGAGCCCCGTGGGGAGCAGAGGCCACTACAGTGGTAACGTCCGCATGAACCAAGAGCATCCCGGAATGACCATCGTGTGCACTCGTTCTCATTGAAGACCAAAACCCATTGCGTCCAATGGTCCGGCTTCCTCCTCAAGGGAGGGGTTATTACCACCACCCAGGGAAGGGGAGGTTCAAGGTAGAGAAAGGCCAACCTCTGTGTTTTGGGGGCTTCCACTCCCACAGTGGTAGTCCAAGAGCACAGCTGTTGCTTGCCTCTGCTTATGGGGAATTGTTCCCACAATGTGGGCATTTTTCTCCTTTGTCCTTCTCTGGCTGTACCTGCCCAAAGCTTTGGGAAAGTGACTTTGCTTTGGAATCACACTTCTTCAAAGTCCTTCTCCACCAATCGTTTTCCCCCCAAGATCTGTTTATGCTGGGCTAGGATTTCGACACATGTGCAGTATAAACATGAGTGGCGTTTCATTGCAATTGGATTCTGCCTCAATTTTGGGGTTGCCGATTTGGGAGAGAACGTGTACATTGCAAACCGGGGCAGAGGAGGAAGCAAGACTTTTGTGTGTGAGAAAGAGTGAGTGTGAGTGTGTGTAGGTGCATGAGTTTCATGTGTGTGCATTTGTAGACCGCCTTAGCTGTGTTGTTACTCCAAAGCAGGTTATGCTACAAAGCAGCAAACCAGGAACAACCAAAATACTAATGTGAGGTGGTAAACAAACCGAGATAGCAAAGGCTAAAAATAATAATACCAACCTCCATGGGAAGCATAGGATACATTCCTAAGAGTTTTCATGGAGCTGCAAGATGGAAATGAAAAGGTGCAAGCAGAGCAAAGGTTACGTATGTCTGATACCTACCTGGCCTGCACCTGGTCCATCCTGAGGAATGGGAGGGCCTTTTGGAGCTGCAGAGCTCTTGGGAGAAAGGGAGAGAGAAGAAACCGCTTAGGCAAAGGTTGCCCTGGGAGGATGGAGACTTTGGTTTAAATATATATATATCCTCCATCAATGTCCGACTAGTGAATTTCATGTGCTTTCTGGAATGGCTCTGGCCAAAGGGAGGCATTGGAAGACCCCCGTTGGCCATGGAGTGGGAAGTGTTGTTCGGATTCCGCTTGTTGTAGGGCAGACGTTGGCTTGGAGGGCTCAGGGTTGAGTTGGCGGGATGTCCACCTTTGGGCTCCCGTTTGGAGCCAGGCCTGTCGGATCCTCTTAGCCTGAGCATCCAATGAGGTGACCGAGGGAGTCCTATTCCAAGCGTCTTCTCTTTCCACTTTCCCCGCGGCTTTTCCTTCTGGCTGTAACTGGATTTCTCCCCTGCACGGTCCTGATTCCCAAACTCTTGCGACAACCCTGCCTGTGCACTTGCTGCGTTTGGGGAGGGAGGAGGGAAAATGCAACTGGATGACTGCTTTTTTGGGGGGATGTTTTTAGTGCTGCACTCGGGCGACTACTTCTTGTTCGATACGGACAGTGAGGAGGATGAAGACTCGGTCCTGGAGGAGCAGAAGCCACCCAAGCTGAGCGCCTTCCAGGTGAGGGGAGGGAGGCAGCATTGGAGGGGGGCTCCTCCCTAAGAGAGGGGGCTGTGGCGGCTTAGGGGTTAAGATGCTGAAACTTGACGACTGGAAGGTCGGCAGGTCTGAAGTTCAAGACCCGAGTGCCGCATGACAGAGTGAACTCCCAGCTCCTGCCAACCTAGCAGTTCGAAAGCAAGAAATTGCAAGTAGATCAATAGGGCCGCTCCACAAGGCCCTTACAGCCCCTGACATGCATCTCTCTGTCCTTCCATCCCACCCCAAATCCCTGTCAGATTTATCCACCTGTGCACCACCAATGCAGGAAAGCTCTCTACATGTGCCCAGAAACACCATTCTATGGGGCATGGCGTTCCTATGTTGCTGGGCTACCCCTTGGGGCTGAACATGCAGTTTTCAGGGCAAAGTTTTCAGGGGCTTCAAATCCTAGACAAGGAAAGGGTGTCGGTTGCCCACTTAGGGGGGTCTCATCCTGGTTTTGGCTTTCCACCTCCAGCCTTTTCCGAGCTTTCGGGAAGAGTCTTCATGCCTTCAGGGCCAGAGGTTGGACATTGTATAGAAATGGAATAAATGAAATGAAATGTTTGTGAAATGACCTGCCAAAGTGCCGTCCAGGCTCTGCTCCCGGTTCGTCCTTCCTTTTGCTTCACGTGCTTTTTATTCTTCTGCCCCGGTTCCAGCTGGCCTACCAGGCATGGGTGACCAACACCAAGTCCGTGCTGCGTGAACAGGAGAAGCAGGAGGAAGAGGAGGAGGAGAAGGAGCAAGTGACGGAGCAGGAGGAAGGCAGGTCATGGGGGGAGGAAAGAACCGTTCCTTCCTTGTCCGTCTCCTTTGTCCCAACCTGGCTACACAGGTGTTGATGCTGCGATCCAGGAAGGCTCAGCACCAGGCCTGGATGGGTGGAAAGGGAGTGGAAGGGCATGTTTGACCTGCTCCCCTACCTTGCAGGTGACGTAGCTAAAGGGGAGATCCAGCCAGGTGAGCTGATGAAGGTCGACAGCCAAGAGGAGGAGGAGGAGGAAGAGGAGGAGGAGGAAGCTGTTCCAGGTGAGTCGGCAGAAGATCGCCATGACAGGATAGCACAGTGATGGCCAACCTTGGACACTCCAGATGTTCTTGAACTTCAGTGCCCAGAAGCTCTGATCAGCAGCAGTGGCAAGGTTCACCATCAAGAACACCTGGATTGCCCATCACTGTGACAGCGTTACCTGCAGGCGCAAGGACAATAGGTTAGAATGCAAGAGGGTTGGTGAGGAAATAATAAATAACCATATGTCGTCAAGTCAGGACTTTCCTCTCCTCCAGGGAAGAGCCACGTGGTCCAACGGGCCCTGAACGTGCTGCGGTTCCTGTGGGTGCTGGTCCAGGCCATGGTGGACGGGTTGACCCAGTGGCTTCAGGCCTTCACCAAGGAGCACGAACAGATGTCCACCGTCTTGGGGCTGGAGAGGTTTGTGCTCACGCAACAGCTGGAGCAGGTAAGGTGGCCTCAGTGCAGCCAGGGTGGAGGGAAAGGAAGAGGTGGCTCAGCCCTTGACCATCTCCTTGACCATCTCCTTGAAGGCTGAAGAGGTACAGAGGAGCGTCCTGGACAGGCTGTACCAGCCAGCTGTGACCGATGACACCTTGGAGGACACCGCCTTGTCAGGGACGCTGGCAAGGTCTCCGGACAGCATAGCTTCCAGGCAGGTGCATAGGGGCGAAGGGCCGGCCAGGGAGGTCCAGTCGGACTTATAGAATCTTCTTCCTTAGGATCTTGCATTGGGTGCCCAAGGCTCACCTTGGACCCCTGGGCAGCACATGCTTGCATGATGGCACTCTTCAAAGACCTGAAAGGCAACTCATAAAGAGGAAGGGCAGGATCTGTTCTCCATCATACCAGGGGAATTGAAGTCCAAGAGAAACACTGGTCTACTCTATGAACATAGGAGGATAACTTGGTCACACTGTGTGTACGCCTGTGATTCTTCTAGGGCCATGATGGTGAACCTTGGCACTCCAGATGTTCTTGGACTTCAATTCCCAGGAGCCCAAGCCCCCATGAATCCATACGAATGGGTTTACTGTGATTCATCCGGCCCGTGCCATCCTCATCGCTCCTGGAAGCGGAAGTAAAACACGCCCATATAGAGGAAGGGTTAACCCAGAAGAGCCTTAACCATACGGGCACATTTTACTTCCGCCTCCGGGAGCGATGAGGGCGGCGCAGGCCAAATGAATCACAGTAAACCCATCCATGTAGATTCACGGGGGCTTGGGCGTCTGGGAATTGAAGTCCAAGAACATCTTGAGTGCCAAAGTTTGCCATCATGGTTCTAGGAAGTGTTCAACTGTGTTAGGTTGTCATATCAAAAGAGCAAAATGTCTAAAGGGCATCTTAATGACAAACAAGTTTGGCATAAGATGCTGTGGACTCCTTCCCACGTCTTCATGTGCATCAAAAGACGCAGGACGCCTTCTGTGGAAGCTCATGGCAAACAGGTCTTGTGCCTTGCCATCCTCTGCTTCTGCCTCTTCCACCCACAAGGCATCCCCAAGTGGTTTGGGAGTGGGTGCTTGACCTCTATCCCTTTTTACTCCCCCCCCACCCTGCAGTGGTTGTGAAGGAACAGAAGTGCTCAGCTCAGACACCACCGGCTATGGCACCCCCAGCACCAGTGATGAGCACAGCCCTGTCATGGACTCTCGGGACTCCCTGGACCCCATTTCCAGCAGCTCCCAAGATCTCCAGCTTGACTTAAAGTCCCGGCCCCGCACTGCCAGCGAGTTGCTGCTGAACAGGTAAGCAGGGCAGCCCAGGTCCCAGGGAGCCCGGCTTTGGCATTGTCCCGGACACCCACAGGAGGTGGTTTGGACAGAAAGCAAAGCGAAGTGTTAGGGCAGTGATGACGAACCTTGGGCACTCCAGGTGTTCTTGGACCTCAATTCCCTGAAGCCCAGGTCTCCGTGAATCTGCAGTAAACTCATTCATGTGGATTCACAAAGACTTGGGCTTCTGGGAATTGAAGTCCAAGAATACCTGGAGTGCCAAGGTTCTCCATCACAGTGTCTCAAATTAAAACAGTTGCACAGAGAGGTGTTGGTTTGGAGCAAGACCGGAAATAATCAGCTCAGAACTTTTAATCACTATACCTGACATCGCGGACCATGTTCTTCATCCGTGTCCCGATCAAACCCTGGACTGCCAAAATGAAGCCATTTTCTTGGCTTTGTCTTTGGCCAAACGTAAGTCCTCATTGGTGCATGTCTCTGGCAGTCATTGGCAGACCAGCAGATGATCAAGATTCTGTATCTCTCCGCATTCACACAGTGTGTTGTTGTCTACCAGTAGGCCCCATTTGAACCTGTAGGTCTTGCATTTAGGGATTCCAACCCTCAGCCTATTTAGGGTCCTCCAAGTGAAGTAGGGGAGGTTGAGTTCCTCAGCCAGATCTTCCTTTAATGATGTTCCTTGTCCAGACAGAGAGAAGGGCTGTAGGTCGTGGGTGGGACCTTGGCTTTGCTGAGAGAATGGTCCCTGGTTCAATCCCAGGCAACTCCCAAGGAGATTGAGGGAAAGGACTGAGGCTGTCCTAGGAGAACCTCAGCTGCCATTCTGGGCCGATGACGACGATTTCTCTCTGTGTCCATCTTTTTTGGCCATTGCTTCCTAGGCACGTCTCCTTCGAAGAGCTGGAAGAGTCCAAGAGATACTACCACTCCCAGAATCGTCTCATGCGTCTGCTGCTGGCCTGCTACCATTTTGTGGCCTCCCACTCGGACCTCCTCTGCTACTTCATCATCATCCTCAACAACATGGTGACGGCCTCCGTCATCTCCGTGGTCCTTCCCATCCTGGTGTTCTTGTGGGCCATGCTCTCCATTCCACGGCCCAGCAAGCGCTTCTGGATGACGGCCATCGTCTACACTGAGGTGCGGGGGAAGGGGGAGAGCAACCCCACCATCTTGGCTTTCTGACTTGACCTTTGGAAAGCCACCTGAGAACCAACCACTGGCAAAGATGCTGACAAGGACCGTTGTCAGGGAAAATCTGGAGATAAATAAGTTAAAGCACAGAGATTAGAACATCTCCCATGCAGCCTAGGATTCTCCAGTGACCATGTTGGCTGTAGGATTCTCAGAAGATGTAGTTGAAAAAGGAGGTGCCTTGATATGAACCCATGACAGGAAGAACTAGGTGTAAATTGACAGATAGACAAACATGGATGGATGGATGGATGGATGGATAGAAAGATAGAAGATGGATGGATGGATGGTGTTGAACTTCCGGATGGATGGATGGATGGATGGATTATGGATGGATGGATGGATGGATGGATAGCAGAGGGAGAGACAGAAGAAAGGAAAATGGATGGATGGATTCCTTCAAACTAGATCAGGCTGAGAAACAGGATAACTGACTCAAGGTCATCCCATTGAGTTTCTTGGCTCGGAGAAGACATGAACTTCGGTCTCATGAGTTGATGTCCACTCCCTTCTGACCACTGCGCCGCACTGTCTTTCTCCCTGTCTCTGATCATCCCCTGCCTCTTCTCTCCCTGCACAGGTGATGGTGGTGATGAAGTACCTCTTTCAATTTGGCTTCTTCCCCTGGAACAGCTACAGCATCCTCGTACGCAACGAAGCCAAACCGTTCTTCCCACCGCGCATCCTGGGCCTGGCAAAAACCGACAACTACATCAAATACGACCTGATCCAGCTGATGGCGCTCTTCTTCCACCGCTCCATGCTCATGGTAAGGGAAAAACCCCGGCCTGGGAAACAGAGGCAGGAACCAGGGCAGAAGCAATGACACCTTAAAGGTGACCATGGTTTAATCTTGGCCAACTGGAATCATCCTATGAAGAGGGTTTCCATTTGCTCTTCATCTTTAAAGTCCCCCAACCTTCCTTGGCATCAAGCCACTGATTGGTCTTGTTCCATCAGTCAATGAGAGCTTTGGAACTGAACAGCTAGTAAATCCCATGGATTCAATGTTGTTGTTGTTCAGTCGCACAGTCGGTTCCGACCCTTTGCGACCCTATGGACCATTGTTCTCCAGGCACCTCTGTCCTCCACCATCCCCCTCAGCACTCCCAGTTCTGTGCCCGTTGTGTCTACAATACCATCTAGCCATCTCATCTTTGGCCTCCCCCTTCTTCTTTTGCCCTCCACCTTTCCCAACATCAGGGCCTTCTCAAGTGAATCCTCCCTTCTCATTTGATGTCCAAAATACTTTAGCTTCGTCTTTACTATTAGCCCTTCCAATGAGCAGTCAGTGTTGATTTCTTCTAAGATTGACCTATTTGTTCTCCTCGCTGTCCAGGGTACTCTCAAAACTCTCCTCCAACACCACATTTCAAAGGCATCTATTCTTCTGCGTTCAGCTTTCCTAATTGTCCAGCTCTCACATCCGTACATTACCACTGGGAATACCATTGCTTTGACTATTCTAATTTTTGTTTGCAATGTGATGTCTCTGCTTTTCACTATGTTCCCCAGGTTTCTCATGGCTTGTCTCCCAAGAATCAGTCGCCTTTTTATTTCATGGCTGCAATCCCCATCTGCCGTGATCTTTGATCCCAGGAAAGTAAAATCTGTCACTGCTTCTACTTCTTCCCCATCTATTTTCCAGGGGCTGATGGGACCTGTTGCCATTACCTTGGTTTTCTTGATATTGAGTCTCAAACCAGCTTTTGCACTCTCCTCCTTCAGCCCAATCAAGAGGTTCTTTAGGTCTTCCTCACTTTCTGCCATTAGGGTGGTATCGTCTGCATATCTCAGATTGTTTATGTTTCTCCCAGCAATTTTAATCCCATATTGTGATTCCTCCATCCCTGCATTTCGCATTATGTGCTCTGTGTATAGATTGAATAAGCAGGGTGATAAAATGCAGCCTTGTCTTACTCCTTTTCCTATTCCAAACCACTCTGTCATTCCATGTTCTGTCCTAACTGTTGCTTCTTGGTTCATGTACAGATTTCTCAGGAGGCATATGATGTGCTCTGGTATTCCCATCTCTTTAATTACTTGCCACATCTTGTTGTGGTCCACACAGTCAAATGCCTTAGTGTAATCAATGAAACAAAAGTAAACTTGTTTCTGGTATTCCTTTATTTTCTCCATGATCCAACGTATGTTGGCAATGTGGTCTCTAGTCCCCCTGCCTCTTCTGAAACCGGCCTGCACCTCTGGTAGTTCTCTCTCCACATGCTGCTGAAGTCTGTCCTGTATTATCTTGAGCATCACCTTGCTGGCGTGTGGGATGAGTGCAATTGTTCGGTAATTTGAGCATTCTTTGGCGTTGCCCTTTTTTGGGATTGGGACGTATACTGATCTTTTCCAATCCTGTGGCCACTGTTTTGTTTTCCAGATTTGCTGGCATATTGAGTGTAGTAATTTGACGCCATCATCTTTTAGCGCTTTGAAAAATTCGACTGGGATACCATCATATCCACTAGCTTTGTTGTTTGCAGTGCTCTTTAGGGCCTTTATAACTTCGCTCTCCAGGATGTCTGGCTCGAGTTCAGTTTTTTCATCATTGTGGTTATCAGGAGTGTTGATGTCCTTTTTGTAGAGTTCCTCTGTGTACTCTTTCCATCTTTTCTTAATCTCTTCTGCATCAGCTAGCTCTTTTCCGTCTTTGTCCCTTATCATGGTCATTTTTGCTTTAAATGTTCCCTTTATTTCCCCGATTTTTCTGAAGAGATCTCTACTCCTGCCTCTTTTGTTGTTTTCCTCCATTTCTTTGCACTGTTCTTTTAGGTAGTTTTCCTTATCTCTCCTTGCTTTTCTTTGAAATTCTGTGTTCAGAAGGTTGTATTTTTTCCTTTCTCTTTTGACTTTTGCCTTCCTTCTTTCCTCTGCTATTTTAAGAGCCTCATCAGACAACCATTTTGCTTTCTTACGCTTCTTTTCTTTTGGTATGGTTTTCTTTGCTGCTTCCTGCATGATGTCCTTTATCTCTGTCCATAATTCTTCTGGCACTCTGTCTATTGCGTCCAGGCCATTATATCTGTTCATCACCTCCACCGTGTATTCTTTAGGGATGCTGTCTAGGTGATATCTGTCTGGTCTTCTTGTTTTCCCTATTTTCTTTAGTCTTAACCTGAATTTTGCGATCAGTAGGTTGTGATCTGAGCCACAGTCTGCTCCAGGTCTTGTTTTTGCTGATTGTATGGAGGTTCTCCATCTTTGGCTGCATAGTATGTAGTCAATTTGGTTTTGGTGTTGGCCATCTGGTGATGTCCATGTGTAAAGTCGCCTCTTGTGTTGCTGGAAGAGAGTGTTTGCTATGACCAGTGCGTTCTCTTGGCAGAACTCTATCAATCTTTGCCCTGCTTCGTTCTGTACTCCAAGACCAAACTTGCCTGTTATTCCCTCCACTTTTTGATTCCCTACTTTGGCATTCCAGTCTCCTAATATAATTTGGACATCATTTCTTGGTGTCTGTTCTATGAGGTGTTCTAGGTCCTCATAGAACTGGTCCACTGTGGCTTCATCTGCACTAGTGGTTGGTGCATAGACTTGGATTACGGTGATATTGAAAGGTTTGCCTTGTATTCTGACTGACATCATTCTGTCATTTTTGAGGTTATATCCCATTACTGCTTTTCTTACTCTCTTATTGACAATTATGGCTACTCCATGCCTTCTAAGGTTTTCTTGTCCACAATAGTAGATATGATGGTTTCCAGAGCTGAATTCACCCATCCCTGTCCATTTTAGCTCACTGATGCCCAAGATGTCAATGCTTATTCTTTCCATCTCATTTTTTACCACTTCCAGTTTACCTTGGTTCATTGATCTCACATTCCATGTCCCTATGCAGTATTGCTCCTTACAACATTGCATTTCCCCTCCCCCTTTCCTGTCCCTCCCCTTTCTCCCCTCTGTGGTGTTAAGCATCCTGTATCACCTAGCCTGCCCTTTTGTTTTGCCTTTTGTTTTGGTCAATAGGGTTCTCTTGGCAAGATTTATGGCGTGGTTGCCGGTGTCTGCGCCATTTTTCTCTCCTCATACATTTTATCACAGTTTTTAAAAGTTTAAAAACATTTAAGACAACATATTATCATGCATATTATCACACTTTAAAGCACAGTCTCTATGTCAGTTGCTATATTAAGTCATTTTAAAGTCTTTATGTGAGTTACTATATTAAGTCATCAACATTTCTGCATATTTAACTACTTATCCTTTGTATGGGGCTCTGAGTCTCACCCCCTGGTTTAACTCCTTTGCCTTCTTCCCTTCTGCCAATTGGACCTCTCCTTCGGCGCTTGGTTGTTTTCAGGGCTTGGAAAAGGCTCTCGTCGGGGCGACTGGCTGGCCTCTCCCCGCCCGGCTGGTCTTCCTCCTCCCTTGCCTGCCCGGCTGGAGATGGTGGGGACCGGCTCGGAAGGGCTCGCGTTGGGGCGACTGGCTGGCCTCTCCCCGCCCGGCTGGTCTTCCTCCTCCCTTGCCTGCCCTGCTGGAAATGGTGGGGACCGGCTTAGGAGGGCTCGCGTTGTGGCGGCTGGCTGGCCTCTCCCCGCCCGGCTGGTCTTCCTCCTCCCTCACCGGCCCGGCTGGAGATGGTGGGGACCGGCTCGGAAGGGCTCGCGTTGGGGCGACTGGCTGGCCTCTCCCCGCCCGGCTGGTCTTCCTCCTCCCTCACCTGCCCGGCTGGAGATGGTGGGGACCGGCTCGGAAGGGCTCGCGTTGGGGCGGCTGGCTGGCCTCTCCCCGCCCGGCTGGTCTTCCTCCTCCCTCACCTGCCCTTGTGCATGTGAGCAGGTCACTGTTGGGGTCCTCTAGGACTCCTCTAGGATTCAATAGGACTCCTCTAGTTGGGACTAGAAAAAGGGTTGGACTCTCTCACATTTGCTGCTATAGACTGCAGACAGATGAACAAAGCTGTCCCTCTAGAAAGCCCAAACCAGACAGTGATGCTTGGGGAGACCTAGGTATCCATGGCAAGATGCGGGATGCTGGTTTACAAGGCTGCCATCCCTTCTGAAAAGTCCCCCCTCTGATCTCTCACCAGAGCTACGGTCTGTGGGACCACGAGGAAGATGTCTTAGCCAAACATCAGCCCGAGGCAGCAGGACCATCATCTTTGACCCTGAGCAAAGAGGAACCTGTAGAGGGTTTGGACCCAGCCCTTCCTGAAGCAGAGCCAGTGGACATTCTAGAGCCGGAGCAGAAGGTGCGGAAGGGGATCCGCTCCCGGTTCAGGAGGAAGAAAGCCAAGAAGAAGGAAAGCAAAGCTCAAGAAGAGCCGCTGGTGGTGGAAGGTAGGTCAGGGTGGTGGAGATCCATCTATAAGAGCTTCTGGAGCATGGAAGATCTCACCCTTGGCCATCATCGGCAGCAGAAGAAGATGGGGGTGATTAAAGTAGGCATCTAGGCTCCACTGAAGCTTGAGGAATTGTCCATGGATCTGTCCTGTTGGGTGGGAAGTGATCCCTGGAACTCAAGGCCCCCCAAAGAAACACAAGGTCTGCAATGCAGGTGAGAAGAAACCTGTGAAAATACTCATGGAAGGTGATGGTCCTTCAGAACCAGATGGACCTCCTGGTCCATCTGACCACCAGCCATGGCTGCTCTCCAGGCCTCTTCTTTCCCAGGCCTTCCTGGAGATCCTGGCTGTTGCCTGCTGGCCCAAGGACTGACCATGCTAAGTTTCTGAAAGAAGTTCAGGAGAGCATGTCACTCATCCTGTTTCGTTGTGTTCCAGCCCCAGAGGAGAAGGTTGAGAGGCAGGACCAAGAAGGAGGAGGAGGAGGAGGAGAGGAGAAGAAGACCAGCACTTCCCCGGGAAAGCTGAAGGTGGCCGGACTGAGGGCAAAACGCTTCTGCTTCTCTGCGTAAGTGTTGACTCGGGCTTTGGGCAGTGGACAGCACTGGGTTTGGACCCAGGGCTTTCCCTTCCAGCAGGCTGCCTGCCATGCTTGAGTCTTCGCCACACACACACAAATAGAGCAGAGCAACGGAGAAGCTCCTGTAGAGAAATCAGACTCTCTGGTCCATCTCCCCCAGTATTCCCTGCTCTGACTGGCAGCAGCAATCCTCCGAGTGAATGGCAAAGATGGATTTTTCCCTTCCACTTGGCCGCCTGAGGATTCAGGCACCCCGTGGTTTGGGGACTTCACCTGTCCACTTCCTCCACTGTTTCAACAGACTTTGGGTCCCACCCCACCCTACCCCACAGTCTGGCTACCAAAAAGCACTTGGGGGAAATCTCCACAAAGGAAAGAAAGAGGAAGGTTGGGAAGGAAGGACGATGGGTGGGTGGGTAGATGGATGGGTGGACGGGGAAGAAAAAGAGAGATGGAAGGAAGGAAGGAAGGGCTTCCCTCTTAACCAGGGCTGCTCAAACTTTGGCCCACAGGCCAGATCTGGCCCCCAATGCCAATTCATCTGGCCCACATTACCCTTGTTGCTCCAAGAAGTGATGAGATTCTGGGAGTGATGAGAGCAGTGTGGGCCAGATAAATTGGTGTCAGGGGCCAAATCTGGCCTGTGGGCCATAGTTTGGGCTCTTCTGGTGTAAGCAAGAGAAAATGGCATCCTAAAAAATCTATCTCATCCTGTTGCAAAACAGATTGCAAGGCATGTTTTACTTCCATTTCCAGTGGGAGGAATCACATGACCGGCCCCCTGCACCACCTGACCGGCCCACGGCCCAAAAAAATTGGGCACCCCTGTTCTTAACTTTCTTCTTCTTCTTCTTCTTCCCTTCTCCCAGGGCCGGGCGCGTGTTCCACCCGCTGTGCCAATTCTCCCGGGACATCCTGCACAGCCGATACCGGGCCGCGACAGACGTCTACGCCCTCATGTTCCTGGCTGATGTAGTGGACTTCATCATCATCATCTTTGGCTTCTGGGCTTTTGGCGTAAGTGGAGTGGTGGGGAGGGCCGTTTCCCTTCCAGTTGGCCATACAGATGCCGTCCTGGGACCTGGTGGCTTTGTAGGTCAACCTCCCTACCTCAAAGGCTGGACTGTGTTCCTTGGGTTGGGGGGACTTCTCCTGCCTGCGGAGAGGGTTGTCACACCCGCTTGCGGAGCGCCTTCCAAGGTTTGGGCCTCTTTCCCTCTGCAGAAACACTCGGCCGCAGCGGACATTGCCTCGTCGCTCTCGGAGGACCAAGTCCCGCAGGCCTTCCTGGTCATGCTGCTCATCCAGTTCTCCACCATGGTCATTGACCGGGCCCTCTACCTGCGCAAGAGTGTGCTGGGCAAGCTCACCTTCCAGATCATCATGGTCTTCGGCATCCACATCTGGATGTTCTTTATCCTGCCGGCCGTCACGGACAGGTAACCGGCCTCTGCGCGGCTTTCCCCCTTGGGGGGGGGGGCTGTTTGGGGCGGTGCAAGGAGTCCGAGGAGAAGCCGAAGGAGAGGGTGATGTTCATATGTCACACTTATGGGATTCCGTGCCACAAGGCGTAGAGCAGGATGCCAGTTGAAAAGGAGTCTGGAACAGCTGCAAGGGATGACCCTAAAGTCCACCTCAGGCGTCCCAGACATGGTGGTGGTTGTGATGGACTGTCAGGTCAACTCTAAAAGCCCTGTGCATGAAGGACCTCCAGAATGTCCTGGTATGAACCGGCCTTTTCCAGTCCTTGAAAACTCAAGTCTGTGGCTTCCTGTACGAGTCAGTCCATCTCACATTTAGCCTTCCTCTTTTCCTTTTGTGTTCTGTTTCTCCCTACATGGTTTCCTTTCCCCAGCGAGCCATGCTTCTGGGAGCAATGAGAGCGGTGCAGGCCAGATGAATTGGTGTCAGGGGTTGGATGTGGCCTGTGGGCCATACTTTGGGCACTTCTGTTCTAGGGAATAGTTTGGGATTGGTTTCACACACGCCAGGCCCCTTTATTTTTCTTGGGGGTCTGTGGGATTTAACGGTGGCATTGGAGTGACTAGGGAAGGTGAAGCAGGGGGGCTTCCTAGAAACAACTGGTGGGCCACAGAATGAGTGGGACTAGAGAGGAATGTGGGTCTCTTTCTCCATCTCTCCAGGATGTTCAACCTGAACACTGTGGCCCAGCTGTGGTACTTCGTGAAATGCATCTACTTCGCCTTGTCGGCTTACCAGATCCGCTGTGGCTACCCAACGCGCATCCTGGGCAACTTCCTCACCAAGAAATACAACCACCTCAACCTCTTTCTCTTCCAAGGGTAACGATGCTGCCTCACATACAAATAGCAGAGTTGGGGGGGGGGAATGTCCTGAAAGGAGGGAGTCCGGGGGGGGGGGGGGGCGGCTAGAGTGGTTCCAAATTCAGCTGGATCAGAACTTTATCATAATACATTGGGCTCAACTATCCATGCTGTATACATCAGATGTGGCCCTGGGCATCTCTGCGAGAGAGTATGTTGCTCAAGTATGGAACGCATAAGCAAAGGCAAAACAAGTTGACATCGCTGTGAGTGAAGCCATGCGGAGAGTGACAGGGATGCCTCAAACCGACACCAGATCAGGAGAGACGTAGCAGCAGATGCCGAGAGAACTAAGCAAGAGAAGGACCTTTGACATCTTCTGAATGGAGATGAGCCTCAAGTCCACCGGCTCAGGTCCAGGAAGAGCTTTATGGCAAGAACAAACATGCTTGAGGGTAGGCAAGAGCAAAACCAAATTAGAAGGTGGAGGATGGAGCTCACTGGACAAGGATATTGCTGAGGAACTGGACCGACCTCCCTTACGTCACTTGGAGGACCCTGAAGAGGTTGAGGGTCGGAGTCCCTCAATGCAAGACCAACAGGCTCAAATGGGGGCTGATGGCGGAGAACAATATACGGTGTGAAATGTGGAGAGACACAGAATCCATGGGCTCATTGACTGGTCTGGCCGATGACTGCCAGAGACATACACCAATGAGGTCTTAAGTTTGGCCAACGGCAAAGCCAAGAAAGTGGCTTCATTTTAGCAGCCCAGGATTTGATCTGGACATGAACGAAGAAGAATACATTGGGCTTCGTGGGAAGAATTCTGTAATATTACTGCCATACGTGCGCACATGTACAGGACATAAATGGACCAGGGAGCCCCGTGCATGGAAAGAAGAGGCAGGCTTGGAGTTGGAACAGATCGACGATGGCCAACCTTGGCACTCCAGGTGTTCTTGGTCTTCAATTCCCAGAAACCCTAATCAGCAGGAATGCTGACTTGGGCTTCTGGGAATTGAAGTCCAAGAACACCTGGAATGCCCAAGGTTGGCCATTGCTGATAAACGTGTAGGACATGGACATTTATGTTTTCTTAGCTTTAGGTGACATCTCTGTCTTCTCCCGCCACAGTTTCCGCTTGGTGCCTTTCCTGGTGGAGCTTCGAGCTGTGATGGATTGGGTGTGGACAGACACCACCTTGTCTCTGTCCAACTGGATGTGCGTGGAAGACATCTATGCCAACATTTTCATCATCAAGTGCAGCCGAGAGACGGAGAAGGTGAGCCGGCAGGGCAGGGGAGAGGCCAGAGCGGTTGGCCTTTCATCAAGTGGACCTCCCTAGTCCAACGTCCTCCAGATGTGCTGGAGTAAGGCACACAAGACCCATCGTCCCCAGCCAGCTTGGGGAAATGGGGGAGGCATCTCTCTGGCCAAACGCAGCCAGGGAAACTCAAACCTTGGCAAATGGCCTGTCTTCATGGCCAATGACACTCCTATGCTTTGGGCTGGCTTTTGGGGCCACATTGCATCCTGCCCTTAAGGCAGGGATGCCCAAACTTTTCGGGCCATGAGCCGGTCACATGGTGACTCCCCCGGAAGCGGAAGTAAAACGCACATTGCAGTCTGTTTTGCAACAGGATGAGATAGATTTTAGGCTGCCATTTTCTCTGCTTAAACCAGGAGTGCCTAGACTATGGACCGTGGTCCAGATCCGGCCCCTGATGCCACTTCATTTGGCCTGAGCCACCCTCATCACTCTAAAATGTGTTTTACTTCCACTTCCAGGAGCGATGAGGGCAGCCTGGGCCGGATGAAGTGGCATCGGGGCCCAGATCTGGCCCACAGGCCATAGTTTGGGCACCCCTGCCTTTAAGGGGTACAGAGGCCATTTTCATTAGAGCATGATGGGACTTGTAGTGCAAACATAAGGTTGAAACCATTCGTGTTAATATTGATGCATTAGCCTTCAACCTTTCTTGTACACCTTTCCATTAATGTTAAACAAATGCATGCATCACAGAATTTAATGCCATTCATTAATTCATTTCGCCAATAAATGTTAACTTGACTTTACAAAAAGGAAGATGAGTCATAAGTTAAGACAATTGGAAATGTTGTTATTACAGAATAATATATATTCAGCATTGGAATGGGAAATGCGTCACAACCAGCGGGAACCTATCGCTTGATAGTCTGGTCAATCAAAGAAAATATTCAGTATTAAATGCTAAGGTTGAAAAATTTGAACTAATAAAGGATAATAATATTAGCGCTGAATAAATTACCCCTGCCTAGCACATCTAGCACTGCAGATCAGATTGGAGGTCCATCCATCTGTCCGTCCGTCCACCCGTCCATCCCCCCCCCCCCCCCAACTTCCTACTGACCATCTCCTGGTCTTTCCCGGCAGAAATACCCACAGCCGAAGGGGCAGAAGAAGAAGAAGATTGTCAAGTACGGCATGGGTGGTCTCATCATCCTCTTCCTCATTGCCATCATCTGGTTCCCGCTGCTCTTCATGTCGCTTGTGCGCTCCGTGGTGGGGGTGGTCAACCACCCTATTGATGTCACGGTCACCCTTAAGCTGGGAGGCTACGAGGTATCAAAGAGGGGACAAAACCGGGCTGAAGGTGGGGGGGGGGGGCAACATACTCTCTCGCAGAGATGCCCAGGGCCACATCTGATGTATGCAGTGTGGATAGTTGAGCCCAATGTATTAAGATAAAGCTCTGATCCAGCTGAAACCCATTGGTGTGGATTAATGGGGACTTGGGCTTCTGGGAATGGAAGTCCAAGAACAGCTGAAGTAGTAGTAAACCCATTGGTGTGGATTGACAGGGACTTGGGCTTCTGGGAATGGAAGTCCAAGAACAGCTGGCATGCCAAGGTTGGCCATCACAGGACTAGCGAATGGCAGGAACCCGGATAGTTCACGCCAGCCCTTTTCTCCCCTGAGTAGCCTGAGCTGACCACCACCCTCTGATGCTCATGCTCAGGCCTCCTCCGTTGCTTCTCTGCCACCTTCTTCTCCCCCAGCCTCTGTTCACCATGAGTGCGCAACAGCAATCCATCGTCGCTTTTACACCCAAGGATTACGACCAATTGACGGAGAAGTTTGAGCGGCAGCCGGTGAGTTCCCCTGGGGAGAAATGGGCGGGGAGGATGGGATTTGTGCAAGTGGGGAGGATGGGATTTGTTGTGCAGGTGGCTCAACTCTCTCTGTGCCCTCTAAGAAGACCCGGTGGCGCAGGGGTTAAACTGCTGCCCTGCAGCCAGCATGTTATCAGTTCCGTAGGCTTTTGCTTAAATTGGTTTTTTATGTAACTCGAAGCAAAACCATAGGAAAAAATTATTTGTTTACATAAGTCAAAGGAAGCCCATTGGAAAAAATGAGATTTTTATGTAACTCCACGTTAATGTTTCTTCTGTCCTTTCTCTCTTGGTTGCCAGCTGGCCATGCAGTTCATCACGCTTTACGGCTACGAGGACATCGTCACGGCGCGCATCGAGGGCAACTCGGGCTCCCTGTGGAGCATCAGCCCCCCCAGCCGGGAGCAGATGCGCGAGGAGCTGAGCAACGGCTCCTCCGACATCACGCTGCGCTTCACGTGGACCTTCCAGAGGTATCTCCTGGGTGCGGGTTCAAGGGCGGGTGTTGCGTTGCAGGGGCACAAGACGTAGGATGGGTGAGCACATGGCAGACCTGATTGACGCCAAAGGGATTTAGTTTTAATTTAATTTAATTTACTATTTATATTTGTATGCCGCCCACTCGACAACGCGACTCCGGGCGGCTCACAACAGTACACAATAAAATTGCATTACAACAAAATACAAATTGTCCAAAAAGCTCATTCCTAATTTGGGACACTTTCCCAGAAACACCATATTTCTTTCTTTCTTCCTGCTAGATCAGGGGTTCTCAACCTGTGGTCTGTGGGCCAGATGTGGCCCTCGGCACCATTTCATGTGCCTCCCCCACTGCCTCCACTACACCAAGAAGTGCCATGTGGTGGAGGATGGGCAAAATGGCCATCCGGCCCCCGAAGCTGCCTGAGGGAGGGAGCGTGACCCGGCGGCCCCCGTCCTGAAAAGGTTGAGACGTCCTGGGATAGATCTAGCCAGGGTTTTGGGTCTCGTTCTTCTCGTTCTCTCCTGCCTTTGGTCACTCACTTCTCTCTTTCTCTCTCTCTCTTGTTCCCTCCCTCCATCTCACCAGGGACCTTGGCAAGGGTGGCACAGAGGAATACACCTCGGAGAAACACACGATGGATTTCGACCAAAAGAGCACCGTGCGGAGGAATCTGGCAGGGCTCCTGGAGGGGACGCGCAACACCTCTGTGTGAGTTCTGGTTCCCCAGCTGTGCAAAGGGGTGCCACCGCAGTCTGCGCAAGGCTGGGAGGGAGGCACTGGCCAAGCATGACTGGTGGTGGTGGTGGTGGTCAGGGCCCATGACTGGGCTGAACTGGGAAACAGAAAGACCAGATGGCGTTGGCTGTAGCTTCTTGGCAGGAGCATGAAAACAAGGTGCGCACATCCAAGGCCTTTCTGGAGCCGGTGCTGATGGGACCCCTGATTTGGAAGGGGCCCTTTTGAGGCTATCCAGTCCAACCCCCTTTGCTCAAGGTAGGGATCCGGAGCAAAGCAGATCGGACAGAGAGGATTGCCCAGTCCTCTTGACGGCGTCCAGTGTTGGGGCACTCGTCTCCTCTCCGCTCTCTGGAGGGCAGCTGCCGGTCAGAGTTAGCTCTCTTGGGTTGCATGGACCAAAAGCGCATGTAGTTCGTAGTGTACGGCAGCTTCCGAAATGTGTCACTTGGAAACTGGCAGGCTGTGAATTGACAAGAGGCTGCGAAATCTTTGGCGGTCACGGCGGCAGCTCCATAGGTCGGCGGCTTCAGTCCAGCCTTGTCTTGAGAGTCCTTTAGCCCTGTGGTCCAAAACCTTTGGGGTTTGGACTCCAGTTCCCAGAAGGTTTTGCAGATGTTTAAGGTTTTGTAGACTTTATATATTTGTTTTTAGATAGTAAATGGCACAGCAGGGTGTGCGTGTGTGGTATTGTTATGTTTCTAAGTGTTTTTAAGTGTTTTATATTGGCATTTATCTTGTGTACACCGCCCAGAGTCCATTGGATAGAGCGGTATATAAATCTATTAAATTAAATTACATTAAGCCTAAATCACTTCCCCAAAGCACTGATCAGCCAATGGACTGACTTGGGCTTCTGGGAATTGAAGCCCAAGAACCCAAGGTTCGGAAACACCGCTCTGTGAATCTACACAAATGGGTTTACTGTGCATAAACGCAACAAGCCCATTCCTGTGGATTCACAAAGCAGTGTTTCCCAACCTTTGGGTTTTTGGACTCCAATTCCCAGAATCCCCTAAGTCGATTCCCCAAAGCACTGATCAGCCAATGGACTGACGTAGGCTTCTGGGAATTGAAGCCCAAGAACCCAAGGTTGGGGAACATTGCTTTAGCCCACAGAGTCTCTGCTTTGACCCCCTCTGATGTTTCGGCGCCACGTCCCATCATTCCTGCCCATCCTCCATGCGGGTGCTGAGGTTCTCAGGGCCCTGCCGTCCGAAATACTTGGGAGGATGGAAAGGTTGGGAACCCATCTCAGCAAATGCATCACAAGCCAATATGCGGCATCCCCAGCCAGAACAGGGCGCATCACGGGTTCACATGGGCGCTGGGTCACTTCGGAGACATTTCTTAGCCCATTTCTTCTCTGTCTCATTTTCTCTCCCCAGGAGAATCCCCCACCTCTTCCCTCCTTACATCCGTGCTCCCAATGGCCGGGAGGCCAACCCTGTTGAGCAACTACTGCCAGGTGAGTCACCTGGGGGACGAGAATTAGTGATCCCCCCCCCCCGCCATGCTCATTTGCATTTTTAAAAGGTGTATTTTAACTTGTATTTGTGACGGGAGGAGTTTATATGACTTGGTAGCCACTCTACCAAGGAACAGCCAAATATAGGCTGTTTGCTTGGGACTCAAGAGACCCGGTTCAAATCCCAAGTTCCCTAGGTGACGTAGACTCGTTACTCGCTCTCAGCCTGGCCTACTTCACAAGACCGTTGTGGAGAGGCAAGCCGTGAGTCCTAGAGAAGAAAGTAGGAGAGGTGGAAATGCAAAAAGTAAATAAATAAAATAGCACCCTTGATTCTGAGAGGGCTGGAAAAGCTGGTCATCACTTATAAAAGGGAGACTGCGGTGGCTTAGTGGTTAAGAAGCTGAACTTGATGACCGGAAGGTCAGCAGTTCGAGACCCGAGAGCCACACGATGGAGTGAGTTGTCTGTCCCAGCTCTCCTGCCAACCTAGCAGTTCGAAAACAAGACATTGCAAGTAAATCAATAGGGACCACTTCGGTGGGAAAGGTAAACAGTGCTCCGTGCGCTCCGGTGTCTAGTCATGCCAGCCACATGACCATGGAAAACGTCTGCAGAAGCAGACAGCCCTGGTTCTTTGGCTTTGAAACAGAGAGGAGCACTGCACCCTAGAGTCGGATATGGCTAGCTTTCGAGCAAGGGAAACCTTTACCTTTTTCTGAACAGATACCACTTTGGCGGTAAAGGTAACGGCGTTCTGTGAGCTGAGGTGTTTAGTCATGCTAGCCACATGGCCACAGAAATGTCTGCAGATGCAGACGGCTCTTTGGCCATAAATGGACATGACTGATTTTGGAGCAAGAGGGAATTTTACCTAAATAGGTACCACTTTGGTGGGGAAGGTAACAATGTTCAACGCATTTCATCCTGCCTGCCACATGGCCACAGAAAGTTCTGCAGATGCAGACTGACTCTTTGGCTAGAGTCGTACCCGCCTGGCTTGTGAGCTAACGAAAGGTCTTTCTCTGCCCATCGCCCCAGATGAGGAGGAGAGCTACTCGGATGTCGAGGTGCAACTGAGGCGGCAGCGGGTGGGGCCGGGGAGTGGCAGCGCCAGCTTCCTGGAATGGTGGGTGGTCCGGCTGGCCGGCTGTGTGCACGACTGTGACATCCTGCCCATGGTCATCTTCAATGACAAAGTCAGCCCACCCAGCTTGGGATTCTTGGCAGGATACGGGTAAGACGTTGGACTCTACGGACCCCCTTTTTACACCTCACCCTTTCCCCGGCCCACCCGGAAAGAAGCAGGATGATGCACCTGCCCTCCTGTGGACACATGTGGGGCCCGTGGGTCAGAATCCCTGTGGATGGATAGGCCTTGATAGAGCTCTGGTGGCGCCGGGGTTAAACCACTGTCCTGCAGCCAAAACGTTGTGGGTTCAGTCCCAACAGGAATCCAGGTTGACTCAGCCACTTTCATCCTTCCGAGGTCAAGGGCTGTGGATGGCTCAGTGGTTAAGAGGCTCGCCTGGTTAGCTGGAAGGCTGGCAAGTCGGCCGTTCGAGACCCAGGTACTGCATGACAGATTGAGCGCCCGTCTCTGTCCCAGCTCTTGGGGACATGAAAGGGGCCTCATTCGGGCGTCCCCTGAGCGGAGTTTCTCCAGCAAAAAAAATCATTTCAACCCAGAATAATTTCTGACATGGAATGATTATATTAACCTTCCGAGGTCAGCCAAGTCAAGTTCTTTGTGGTCTCTGTGAATCCACACGAATGGGTTTATTGTGTGTACATGCAAGGGAACCCCGGGCTGTCTCTACAGGGCTAAAGGGGGGTGGGGGGACTCCAAGGCCCCGCTGAGACCGTTTCTCGCCCTGCCACCCAGGATCATGGGCCTCTACGTCTCCATCGTGCTGGTGATCGGCAAGTTCGTGCGGGGCTTCTTCAGCGAGATCTCGCACTCCATCATGTTCGAGGAGCTGCCCTGCGTGGACCGCATCCTGAAACTCTGCCACGACATCTTCCTGGTCCGTGAGACGGGGGAGCTGGAGCTGGAGGAGGAACTCTACGCCAAGCTCATCTTCCTCTACCGCTCGCCCGAGACCATGATCAAGTGGACGCGAGAGAAGGAATGAAGGTGGGGAGAAGGACCCGGGAACGGCCCGCCCTAAGAGTGGTTGGGGCTAAGGAACCATCGTCTCCCTCCAAGGGGCACGAACCGGGGGGCACGAACCGGGACCTCAAGAGGAGGCAGAGGTCTTCCATGGGGGCTGCCTCTCTCTTTGCTTATGGGGCAGCCCCTTAACCTCTGAGCCACATCTGCTGCTTTACGTCCTGGTTGGGTGTGTTTGGGGAGCGGAAATGGGGCAGGGAGAACGATGGCATGTGTATCGAACTAGGCAGTGATGGCCAACCTTGGCGGTCCAGCTGTTCTTGGACTTCAATTCCCAGAAGCCCTGATCAGCAGGAGGGCTGGCTTGCGCTTCTGGGACTTGAAGCCAAAGAATATCTGGAGATCAAAGTTTGAGGACCTATGAGTGATGGTGAAATGTTGGCTCTCCAGATGTTCTTGAACTTCAATTCCCAGAACCCCTGATCAGCAGGAGTGCTGGCTTGGGCTTCTGGGAATTGAAGTCCAAGAACAGCTGGAGAGTCAAGGTTCCGCCATCATCCTCCTTTTAAAAGAAAGTCTCTCAAACTGGTGGGAGATTTCTTCTTCTTCTTCCGTCTCTAAGCCAGATGGGAAACTGCCAAAATGAAGCCACCTTTTGGGTGGGTTCGTTCTGCAGTTCCTTTCAACTGACCTAGTGTGAGAAAGATAGCTGGGATAATGCCCAATTGTGGTGCTAAAATACCACAATCTCCGAGGAGTGCACTGAGGGCAGGGGGAGCTAATGCCAATGTTTTCAATGCTCCTTCAGCCATTTTAAATACGACACAGCTGGCTGGGCTCATGTCAAAGTGGTCCTTTGCCCGAGTACCTAACCCCACTTAGATGGCCTGCTAAGAACCATTCCGCACTGCTCGCTCACCACCATAGTTCTCGGACGGCCAGGGACACCGCCGTGCCAGATTGAGGCGCAGTGTGGGATTTGCAGTGGAAAGTTCAGAGCAGCACAAAAGAAAGGGGAAAGGTGCCTGTTTTGTGTGGATGAGTCCCACAAATTTCAAAGGGGGGGGGGGGGTTGATGATAATGATAAGACTAGCATCCGATGTGCAGCAATGCTCTGTTAGCCTCCACTGGCCTTGGGCTGCAAAGTTTGTCTCCTGTTCTCACGTTGCCACAAACACTCCATGCCGGTTTTTTATCTTCTGCCATCGCCGCCCAAACCTCGACTCTCAGAAACGACACGACTGCGTGTGTTGTCTTAAGTGCCAGACGAGCTTCTGGGAATGAAGGGGGGGGGGGAATGGAAGCTACAGATTTTTCCCCTCCTTATGAAGAAACAGGTTTTATTTATACAGATCTCTATAATAAAACATTTTAAAAATCAAAAGAAGCTGTGGTAAGAAACACCACTGAATAGATTGGATTTGGGTGGGAGGTTGGAATAAAAGGTTGAGCTGCTGTCTCCAGAGGTGCAAGTAGGTTTGACACACACATGGACTGTTAAGCCTTTTGCAGGTTAAACCGGAAATACTTTTGCCCGTGGCATGTTTGTGCCCAAGAAGGAATTCTGCACCGGCTGCAACTGGATGCAACATAATTTTATTAGGAAACAGAACCAAAGCAAAGAGCAAAAGGTAAGGATTTGCTCGGAGACAAGAGTGTTCGGCTTACGGTGTTCAGCAAGAGTTCAGAGCCATGGCTGGGCTCTAGGGCGTCGGTTCCGGATCCTCGCCGAGCAAAAACTCCTGGATTTCCTGTTTCATTGCAGCCCTGAAGCAAGAAGGGGGAAAAAAGCATTTGCTTTAAGCCAGCGTTTCCCAACCTTTGGGGGTTTTGGGACTTCAATTCCCAGAAGCCTCAGTCAATTCCCCAAAGCGCTGATCAGCCAATGGACTGACTGAGGATTCTGGGAATTGAAGCCACCACCACGCCTGGTGAGGCCTGGGCCCCCACATCAGGAACCACTGCTCTAGGTCTATGTCGACATGCATCAGCTGCATTTCTCTTGGGGTCAATTCTCCTTTGAGTTAAAGAGAACAAAAGCCAGACAACCAAGGTTAGAAAAAAGAAGAATCGAGCCGTAGCTGCTAAATGAAATTTGCTCCAGTCCTTCAAGCAAATCCTGTTCTGAGCCACCACCAAGAGCCCTCAAGATGCTGCTTTTATTCTCAAGCCTCCAGTTCCGCCCCGTTTATTCATTTTTTAACCGGAGGTCAGTCCACCCTTAGTGGGGAACATGGAAGAATGGGGTAAGTCTTTTATGGAAAATGACAGTTTGTAGATTACCTATGAATAATGATTAAGTGGACTTACAAGAGACTAGTATGGAAGAATGGGAAGGACCCTGTGGCCTGAAAACCCTTTAAGAATAAAGGCTATGGTTTCCTACCTGCATCGCCGGCGCTCGGCTTCCAAGCAGATGTAGGACGGAAGGAGCTCCTCTGCGCCACTCTGCAAAGGAAGAGAGAGTCATAAAGCCATGAAATTACACGCGGCAGTGCCCAATGCTAATTAGGGGGGCCGTGGTAGCTTAGTAGTTAAGATGCTGAACTTGATGACTGGAAGGCTGACAGTGGGGGTGGACTCTAGGCTGCATTTGCCCCTAGAGCAGTGATGGCCAACCTCAGTTCCCAGAAGCCCTAGTCACCACTTCTGCTGATTAGGGCTTCTGGGAATTGAAGTCCAAGAACACCTGGAGTGCCAAAGTTGGCCATCACTGCACCTAAGGAGTAAAAGAGGTAGAAAAAGGACTGACAGAATAAAGAATGAGAATGGCAACAGGAGGAAACATAAACCGAGTGTTAGTGAGACTCACGGGTTCTCCTATCATGGCAAATAGATGGTCCTATATCGCCGAATAAATAAATAAAGCGGTTTGCCCATTTGGAGAGAAGGACTTGGAATTCCATACCTTACAAGGCATCCTATGTGGAAAGAGGAGAAGGCCACGAGGCGGACCCAGAGGAAGAAGGTGGAGAGAGAACATGAAACATTACAAGGAGGCCAAATAAGGCCGGCGGAGGCCGCTAGAAGAGCCAGAACTAGAATCTTGTGCCTCCCTCGACACTCGATGGGGTAAAAGAGGAAGAAGAAGAAGTGTCCATCTTCCCTCTGGCAAAATCAGGAGTAAAAGGCAGACCGTCTCTTCCTTCAAATAGGGATCTAGTCCTCAAAAGTAGCTGGCAAAGCCCATTGCCCGCTTCCTCGCCAGAGCTAAGAAAAGTTATAATTGTGGGGCGGGGGGGGGGGAAGATGAGAAGTCCTACACCAGGGGTGTCCAAACTACGGCCAGCAGGACAGATCCGGTCCCGGACGCCAATTCACCTGGCCCTCGTCGCTCCCAGAAATCGGAAGTAAAACAATGAACAGGAGGGAAATCTGGCTAAGGAAAATGTCACCAGAGAACGGTTGGGTTTCCTCATGGCTTGGAAGCCGCAGCCCTAAACACGCTGAGAGGATCAGATCCAGCGCACCTCCCGTGTCTCCTCTTGTGCCCACTTACCATGTCTTTGATGGTGAGCCGGCAGCTGTAGCAGAGCAAGGGAAGGAGCTGGGCTTGGGGGCTGACTCTGTAGGAGAAATTAAGGTTGGGAGGGTAAGAACCAGGCTGGATCCAGAGCAAAAGCCTCTTAGCTCAGGACTCTGTTCACGCAGCAAGAAAGCAAGCAGAGCCTTGCAGGACTGGATCCTCCCGGCCCAAATTTCCCAGCCACTGCTTTTGATATTGGCCACCCGGACTAGTCGCTGCTGATGGCTCTAACTCAGGGGTTCCAAGGAGCCGGGCCACGCTCTCTCGGTCAGCTTCGAGGGCCGGACAGCCGTTTTGCCCTGCCTGCACAATGAGTGTGGCCATTTTGTTTCTCAAATGCCCTTGGAAAGGGAGGCGCCACATGAAATGGTGCCATGGGCTAGATCCGGCCCACGGGGCCTTAGGTTGGGAACCCCTGCTCTAATAAGTGGTGCAAGGGTTAAACTGTCCTGCAGCTCAAAAAAACTGTGAGTTTGATCCTGACGGGGGCTCAAGGTTGACTTATTTATTTATTTATTTATTGTTTAGATTTCTATACCGCTTTACTCCCCGAAAAGGGAACTCGAAGCGGTTTACAATAATAATGCTAAACAATACAAAATATGATACAAATAATACAAAACAATATACAAATAAGATACAAAATGTCAATGATACAACATATCAATTACAGTAAAACAAAGAAAAAACAAAGTCAGGAATCATACAGTACAAGTTAAATCAGAATAAGCAGACTTAGCCTCTTCCATCCTCCCATGGTCAGTAAAATGAGGACCCAGCATGTTTGGGAGGAGGAAATGCTAATTAACTTGTGAACCACCCAGAGAGTGATCTAAGAGCTATGGGAGACACTTTTTCCCCCCAGGAGGAGGGGGACGCAAGGGGAAGTCTGCTGACCGTACTCCTGAGAGAGAGAACCAACCCCACCCTTGTGAAACCTGAGTTATTTCGAAGGGCTGTGCCGGAAATCCAGCCGGGCCTTTTCTCCACCTGACTTACCCAACGGCTGGGGAATAATCCCTACTGCATCCTGTCTGGTTCTCGGTCCCTTCCCGGGCGCAGTCCTTTGCCTCGGGCGGAGAAGGAAAGACCTTCTGGGACAACTGCTCTGACAACAGCGTGGACTGTAAAGAAGAGCCCTCCACTGCAGGGGGGGCGTGGGGGGGGGGACAAGAGCGAAGGAGAAACCAGGCATCTTTCAAACCTGTCCAGGCACAAGACAGAGTCAAGAGACTTTTCCCCCTAGGCTGAGATGTGGGAAGTTGCTACACGGGGGGCTCCTGCATGGCGAATGGAGACCAGGAACCACCAACCTTTCTGAGGCGTTCTAGTTTCTGAGCTTTTGGTCCAACCCCCCCCCCCCCCCCCCCCAATCATGAAAAGGGGAGCTAACTTGCCCTGAGCCACCGTGTCAGGCTGCCACTTACCCACATTTGTGTCCAGAGCACAGAGGCAGAAGAGGCACCGTGCTGGCCCACCGGGTCCATTCAGACTGGCATCCCGAGGAGTCTCGCAGAGTTTTTCTCCGGTCCTGCAGAACAAGGTGGGTGGGTGGGTGGGTGGGTGGGTGGGGAATCTGGTTGTTGTTGTTCAGTCACACAGTTGATTCAGACCCTTTGCGACCCTATGGGCCATTGCCTGCAAGGAACCTCTGTCCTCCTCCATCCTCCTCAACCCGTCCATTCCATGAGGTTTTTCATACAACAAAATTTTCATTATACAAATTTCCCATAGGAGTGCATTGAATGTGATTTCCCATAGGAATCCATTGAAAACAAACATTCATTATGCGAAGTGCGATTTCCCATAGGAATGCTTTGAAATCAAGGGGGGACTTTTTTCCGCTATGAGAGCCCTTCATTATACGGGGTTTTACTCTGTGTCTGTCTGTGTGTGTGTGCGCGTGCACACACAGACACACCACTACATATATATACAAAAATTACTCGTCTCTGTATGTAATAACCCAAGCCGAGTCTCCACCCTCCTTAATCATCTACTTTGCCTAGACACATACAGACAACTGCACAGCCAGAGTTTTAAGCTGAAAGAGGCACATTCACCATTGCCCCAAAGGGGAGCACTAGTCCTCTGTCACAAGCAGAGCTCACGCCACCACTTACCGGTAGACAGTGCTGATGGTGGAGGGGAAGTCTGACTGCAGTTTGGAGAGGAAACTCTCAACCAGGCGGTGGATGCTGGCTCTGTCGGGGGCCTGAGGGAGAGAGAGGAAAGAGGCGCACTCAGATCCTTCTTCCCCACACCGTCCTGCAACCCCTCCGTGGGTCACCCCCTCCCAGGAACCCAGAAGTGCCTCCAGAATAGGAAATCCACCCACCCCCTCTCCCCCCACAGCTTCAAGCCTCTAACTTTGGTGTCTAGTGCAGGCGTGAAGACCGTGGGCACCCCAAAGAGGCGGTTGTAGAAGGCAATCTCTTTGACAGGATATTCCCGCATAGGGCGCAGGAACAGCACGTCCCCGTGGCGGCCGTCTGAGAAACCCTTTCAAAAGAGGGGGAAAAAAGAAAGAGCAAACAGAGATCGACCCAACAGACCAAAGGCAAAACAATCCTATTTATATACTGCCCCATAGACGTGATTAGTGCCGTCTCTGCGGGGGATTCACAAGTTAATTAGCACTTTGCAACCAACATGCTGAGTCCTCATTTTACCAACCTTGGAAGGAGAAAAGAGGCTGAGCCAACCAGGAGGCCCATTAGGATCAAACTCATAACCTTTTTGCTGCAAGGACAGCAGTTTATCCACTGCGCCACTATGGCTCCTGCAGATCAACTGTCAGAGGAAACATCCGATGCCACCTTAACGTAACTCAAGGGTTACAGACAAGTTTGCTTCCCCAGGGATTGAACTGGGGGCCTTTTAAATGCAAAGCAAGTGCTCTAGGACTCTGCTCTATGGCACCTGGTATTTCCTCACAGCCTCCTACCAAGTACTAACCAGGCCCAGCTCTGCTTAGCATTTGAAGTCGGGTGAGAGTGGTGTGTTCAGGAGGAGACAATGCGGTGCCTGTCTTCATGGCACGACTGATGGACTTCCAAACAAAAAAGGCGTAATGTGCAAATGGAGCGCTGGACTAATTAAGGGGTCCTTTGTGTGAGCCAAGATCACGCCGCTTCTTAAGGCATGGGTGCCCAAACTACGGCCCAAGGGCTGAATCCAGCCCCCGATGCCAAGTCATCCGGCCCGCTCCTGGAAGCGGAAGTAAAATGCGCCCATACAGGCCGGATGAATTGGTGTCCGGGGCTTGATCCAGCCCACGGGCTAGTCCCCCCCCCCCCCCGGCTCTCTTACCGTGTCTGTTGCAAGAAAGGCTCCTCGTCCCAGGCAGAGGTTGGTCAGCAACTTGACGGCCACACGCGTACAGCTGTCCCCCATCATCACCTTGGTGTATGCCCCGGTCCGGGCAACATGTAAGATCAGGTGATTTCTGAAGAGAAAGGCAAAAGTCTATCACCTTAGCAGAGAAAGAGAACTAGCTGGCCCCTGCCTGTGCGCACAGCACTGCCGCATCCCCAACTCAACAGTCTCACGGCAGCAACAGTCATTGCATATCTGGGTTCTATAAATAGCAATAAGACTTATACACCCTGCCCTATAGAAGCACTTAGTGTGCTCTCTGGGCGGTTCACAAGCTCATTAACATTTTGCCCACAACATGCTGGGGACTGGTCTGACCCACCATGGAGGGATGGAAGAGGATGAGTCAACCTTGATTCCCACCAGGATCGAATTTACAATGTTTTGGCTGCAGTGCAGCACTTTAACCCCTGTGCCACCAGGGCTCTATAAGGACAGGTTGCTTACCTGTAAATGCTGTTCTTCTTTGTGGTCCCCTGTGAACCCACACAAATGTGTGTGGATTCACAGAGACTACAAAAAAGGACTTGATAGAGCATAAGGGCAGAAATAGACATTGCAGATAAACCATCATTAGCCCACTAATGTTATATTTAACAAGGATCTAGCCATAGCAACTGCACTTCTATACCATCCCATAAGGCTTAGCGCCCTCTCTGGGTGGTTCACAAGTTAATTTAGCATTTTGCCCCCCAACATGATGGAAATTAAATCCCTGAGGATTTCAAGGTTGCTAATTGAAGGTGGTGCATCTATTTCATCAGAGATTCCACTTACAGCATCTTTGCCAAGTTCTGTCACCCAATGAGAGGACATGTCGTAGCGGTCACTCCAATCAGAATTCAATCAATATTGTCTGAGCACTGGGACTCAGCACTCCATTATTAAGCGAGTTAAACAGACAGCAAGAGCTGGTTGGGCTCCCTGCAGAATCCAACCTACAGATTATCTCTGGACTGCTAAACACAGGTTGGGAACTCCTCCAGCACCCCTGGAGGAAGTGAAAACATGATCCCTGTTGCAAGACAGCATACGGGACAGAGTGCTCACCGGAGGGTCTGCAGAAGCTCCTCTTTCGCCGTCAGGCTTTTGGTGGCCCCAAAGAGGCGCGTCAGCATTTCAGTCTCGGAGTCAGGAGGCGGCCAAGTCCCTGGGGTCGCCTCCCCTTCTCCCTTTGAAGAGTCTTGTAGGCTGAGTTCTCCCAGGGAGACGGGTAGGGCCTCTGTCTTCTCCTGCTCTTGTTTTATGAAGCCATCGACAGCCTCCTTGTAGCTCTGGCCCGGAGCAGAGATGCCAGCAGGAAGCGAAGACAGGACAGAAGGAGGGAGATCAAACACCTGTGGAGCAGGGGAGCGTCCAGCATCAACTATGAAGACGGCAAACTGACTAAAACTCATTGAAGCAGACATTTTAAAATTCCAGGTAAAGGTAAAGGTCTCCCTTGCTTGAAAGCCAGTTGTGTCTGACTCTAGGGTTTGGTGCTCATCAGTGCATTGTCTGCGTTTGCAGACATCTCTGTGGTCATGTGGCAGGCACGACTAGACACCTGAGCGCAAAGAGCACTGTTTACCTTCCCACTGAAGTGGTACCTATTTTGCTACTTGCAATGTCTTGCTTTCGAACTGACAGGTTGGCAGGAGCTGGGACAGATGACAGGAGCTCACTCCATCGTGCAGTACTTGGGCCTCGAATTGCTGACCTGCCGACCTTCAAGTTCAGCATCTTAACCACTGAGCCACCATGGTCCCTTGCAAGAGCTACACAAAAGGACACCACACTTCACAGTTTCTAAGTAAAGGCTGGTTTTGTCAGAGAACAAGAGTCACAGGTGCCTTCCTTACCTCTTCTAAGCACACCACGTGATAAGGGAAGCCAGTGGCTTGCAGGATCTTCTCCACCTCAGTGCGTATCTCCTTCCGTCTGTCCAGACTCTGTCCACACACAGCTCCGTCTACAGGTGGGGAAAGTTGGGAAAGTTTGCCCATATTCATGTGATCTAGCCTGGGCAGCAGTGATTAAGGAAATGGTTTCAATAATTAAATGACCATATCTTTCCAGGCTTTTGCCCAAACTTCTTTTAACGCAACAAATGCCACACTATGAATTGTTTAAATACAATCAGAGTTAAATTAACAGCACAACACCCTGACATCTATGAAGAATGAATCAATAAGTAGAACCCCGTATAACAAATTTAATTCATTCTGCAGGGCTAGTTGTTGTACGATTTTATCGCTATACGATGCAACGTATAACAAATTTCTCTATAGGATGCATCGTACAATGGGGAAAATTGTACAAAGAAAAAAAAATCATTGTACGATTTTTCCCATACAGAAATTCATTGTACGATGCATCCCATAGGGAAGCATTGCATTGTTCAATGACAAAAATCGTTGTACGATGCAACAGTTTTTTTTTTCAAATTCCATTCGTTGTACAATTTATTCGTTGTATAATGCAATCGTTATACGAGGTTCAACTGCAAATACTTCATCACCCGTGAAACCCATGGTGTCATATTGAGGAACAAAAGAATTATAAAGAGATTAATCTCTAACCATAGTCTTCAATTTTGGGAGAAAGGTTTAGATATCCAAATAGCTTTGCTTGCTGGCTCTGCTCTGACCTGGCTCAAAATTATAAGCCTTCAGTCTTCCACACAAGAAAGATGACACAAAGAAAGCATTACTTACCGTCAACGTAGATTATTCCTGGCTTGAAGCGGAGTTTCTTGGCTGCTTTCTGGCTCAGGCCCTGAGAGAAAAAAGAAAGCATGGCACCATTTCAATTAAAAGCAATGTGAAACATTACATCACTGGAGATAAATATAACAATCCCAAGAAACCTAGTTCAAACGCTAATTAACATGTGAACTGCCCAGAGAGTGCACTAAGCACTATGGGGTGGTATATACAGTAAGTGTGGTTGCTTTAGTTTTATAAACAAGATGTTAGGGATAAATTGTTTAGTCCCCAAAGACTTAGGAAAGTTCAGGTTTTTAGAATAAGCGTGTAATATTTCAGCTCCTATTCAATGACTTTTATAGCTGAAGAGTCTTTTGTTTTCTGACTGCTTACTGTATTCTGAAATCATGGACCAGTACCTCTTGCACTTGCCACACCATTGCACTAGAGGCAGGGCCGCCAGAAAAGGCAAGAAGAACCTGCAGCAAAGAAGAAATGCAGCCCAAAGTTACTGGACAAACATTCGTTGCTTCTGCTTGTCCCATCTCTGACCACAACCCAAAGAACAACCAGGCAAGACCTTCTCTCCAGGGTAAATGCAGCGATTCTTCCCAAGCATGGCACGAAACTTGTGAACAAAATAATCCTTGAAACAGGCCCTACAAACCAGAACAGAGACATGGTAATGAGACGGGTTGGGAACCCAGACTCTGGATAAACTTTGTCTTCTTTTGTCATCTGCTATAATTAGCAGCCTTCAGTGCACATACTCATCAAAAGACAAGGGGAAGAAAAGGACATTTAGAGAGCCAAATGGTAAGGCAGTATTTACTGCCTGGGAAACCTTTTTGGGAAGATAATCTATTCTCTAGTTCTGAAAGGGATGAAAAAGGATTCCTTCCCTTCTGCTTTTCTTCCATTCTAGAAAGTATTTCAGCCCTGACTAGTAAGCTGAAGGCGTCCTTCTGCCCACTGCTAAGTAAAACATCCAGCCGATACACTTACTTGCAAAAAGCATCGCCAACACGAATGATTAACACGGGAGAAGCTTCTTTGCACTTCATGCACTTCAACGGGAGGCTTCTGGAAGAGAAAAGGAAGACCTAGAAGCTTACAAAGGGACCTAACAAGATGAAACACGGCCTACAAGCAATTCCAGGGAGCAACTGATCCATGGCCACCCATCCGTTTATACCCCGTCCTTTGGGTGCAAGCCCCATTCCGGGAGGCTTCCAATGTCTATAGTTATTAATTAGTTTAATTTAATAGATTTCTACACCGCTCTATCCAATGGATTCTGGGCGGTGTGCATAAGTTAAAACCAATATAAAACAATTAAAGGTAAAGGTCTGCCCTTGCTCAAAAGACAGCCGGATCCGACTCTAGGGTGCAGTGCTCATCTCTGTTTCAAAGCTGAAGAGCCAGCGCTGTCTGCAGCTGCAGACGTTTCCCATGGTCATGTGGCAGGCATGACTAGGCATCAGAGCACACGGAACGCTGTTTACCTTTCCCACCGAAGTGGTCCCTATTTATCTACTTGCAATATGTCTTGCTTTCGAACTGCTAGGTTGGCAGGAGCTGGGACAGAGACGGGAGCTCATTTCCGTCCTGCAGTACTCGGGAATCGAACTGCCGACCTCCCCTGCCTTCCACTCAGCGTCTTCTTAACCACTTGAGCCACTGCAGTCCCATAAAACAGTTAAAAACCCTTAGAAACATAACCATCTTACCCCCACCCGTGGCCAGGGAATGGGGTGGGGGGGTGGGTAAAATACACAGGAAAAGACATAGGAAACCCCCGCCTCACCTACTGCGGGCCGCCCTCCCAGGAGGAGGAGGAGGAGGGAGCGACAACGCTGCCCCGCCACCGCCACCGCCTCCGGCCCCGCAGCCCCCATCCCCGGCTTCGCACATCCTCCACCACCGCTCAAAACCACGCTAAGGCTTCGCTTCCGGCGCATTTTCCTCTACGTCATCGCTCCGCACGTCGCCGAGGTGGCGACGTCAGCAGGTTCTTTTCCCTCCGCCCCTCCCTCCCTCGCGCTTGATGACGTCACCGCAGAAGCCGCCTGCTGCCTCCCGCCGGCACCGCCTCCTCCTCCTCGGAGCGTCGCAGGGCGATGACGTCTTAACCGCCGCGCCGCCCTCCTCCTCTTCTTCTACCCGCCGCCTCCGCGCGCCCCCCCCCTTTCCGTGATGGCGGCCGCGATGTTCCGGAGCCTGCTGGTCTCGGCGGCGGGTGGGGTGGGGGGTCCCGGAGGGGGCGGCGCTTCCCGAGAGGCGCCTCCTCCTCCCTCCTCCGCGGCCCCACCCGGCGCCGCCCCCGCCCCGGGGCCGCCCGAGGCCGCCGGCGCCGCGCTGGAGGCCCAGTTCAGCTGCCCCATCTGCCTGGAGGTCTACCTGCGCCCCGTCCGCATCGCCCCCTGCAGGCACACGTGAGTCAGGAGGCCGAGACACGCGTCTCGGGGGTGGGGGCAAAGGGGTGCGGGTGGGGAGACTAGGGGGGGGGGGGGTCTCTATGGTGATCTGTTGGGGGGGAGGGAGAAAGAGAAGGGGGGTTAAGGGTAAGAAGAATTGGGGGGGGGGAGAGAATTGCCTCAGAGAAGACCAAGGAGGGCGAGAAAAGGGCTTGGGGGGGGTCTCTAATATCATCTGTGGGGGGGGGATGTTATAGCTTTGATAGGGGTCCAGGCAGGACGGGGGTGGGTGGGGGTGAAATACCCAGGGGGAGGGGGGCAAAGGGGGGAAGTGGGGGCGGGGTGGGGTCTCTGTGAGGGGGGGGAGAAAGGGAAGGGGGGGTTGGGGGAGGAAGAATTGGGGGGGGAGAGAATTGCCTCAGAGAAGACCAAGGAAGGCAAGAGAAGGGCTTTTTTTGGGTTGGGGTCACTAATGTCACCTGAGGGGGGAAAGGATGTTATTATAGTTTTGATAGGGGTCCAGGAAGGACGAGGGTGGGCGGGGGGGGGGTGTGAAATACTCGAGGGGGAGGGGAACTGGGGGCAGGGGGGGAGCTGTGTGATGACCTGTTTGGGTGTGGGCAGTACAAAATATAACAGAACACAGTAGCCTATCACAAGAGTACATTAAGGTCAGAATGTCATGTCGTCATAGAAACAATCGTAAAAGTCCAGAAAGGGAAGCATTTCGTAGCCTAACAGAAACTTTGCCAAACGGTGGTGAAGTTCCTAAAACTGCCGAGCTGGTCTTCTTCAGTGGGCGAGGGAGGAGTCCGTGCAGTAGTTGCAGGGAAAGGCTGGTCATGAGTGGTTGGGAGGGAAACATCATTCAATGCTTGGGCAAGAGGGAGAGAGAGAGAGAGAGAGGTTTCCTCTTAATGCTTCCACTTCTGTCAGTCTGGGAAATGGCCAGATGTTTCTCCTGTCTTTGTGGAGTACCCACAGCGAGTGGTTGAATACGCGGGGGAACTCAAGGCAGAGAAAGGAACAGATGTCCAAAGGGTTAAGCTCAAGGAGAACCACAATCGTAACTACACCTAACGACTTTTAAATGTCCCAGGGACTTAATTATGTAGGAACCGCTGTGGATAAAGACTACGGCGTGTCGAAGACAGCAGCCTAAGTTGTGCCTGAATCCTTGGTGGATAATGTTCAGCGAGTCTCCCCACAGGCAAGAGAGGAACTAATGTTCTGGGATTCATTTCCATGTTCTGGATATCACATGATCTGTAGTTTGTACACACACACACACCATGTTTACCTTACGTACATGAAGGGGGAAGATGTTCTAGGCAATACATTGAGCAGGCTTCCTTTGTTCGGAGGTCTGCCCTCCTTGCATACACATCGTCCTGGCGTGTGTGTGTGTGTGTGTGTGTGTGTGTGTGTGTGTGTGTGTGTGTGTGTGTGTGTGTGTGTGTGTGTGTGTGTGTGTGTGTGTGTGTGTGTGTGTGTGTGTGTGTTCATCTCTACAGCTGTAAATGGTTTCCCTTTCTAAAAACCAGTTTACATTTGCAGCCAGGTGGCGTTACTGTTCTGCATACTGGGAGGAGGGTAGCGGGAGGGTTTAGTCTCCCTTCTGTTCCCAGCTTGTGTTATTGTTGTGCAAGGCTCATGTGCTTAAACTGGGTTGTTTCAACTGCTGCCTCTGAGCAGTTAAAGTCCAAAGTTTCCTTCTCTTGCTAAACCAGATTGACACTTTAGACAATCTTACGTCACGTTTGTTATCACTCTCCATTCGTCTGTTTTGTTTTGGTTTTTGTCTGCTGCTGCTCCTTGTTTGAAATGTAATTAGCAAAAGGGTCCTTGAAGTCTCCCCCCCCCCCCCCCCATCACAACCAACTGTACTTAAGATGACCAGGGACATATTTAAGTACAGTACAATCAAACCTCTACATACACATTTAATTGGTTCTTCGAGGTTGATTGTATCTCAAAAAATTCTTACCTTTAATTTCCCATAGAAATGCATTGAATGCAGTTTTCTATAGGAATGCATTGAATTTCTTATCTCGGAAAAAAATCCTATTAAAAATTATTATCTCAAACCTGATTTTTCCCCCTGAGATTGCCAGATGTATCTCGAGTTTTTCTTAAGTCGAACCATTCTTATCTCAAGGTTTGACTGTGCCTAAATTCCAAGTGGTTTATGATTTTAGGCTCAGCATTGCGAACTGATCTCAGAAATAGACCAGTTAATTCCTTACCTTTCCCCCCAAGTCCAGATTGGGTAACACGGATTAGACCAGGTGTTCACAACCTACAGGCTGGACCCGGCCCCCGATGCCATTCCATCCAGCCCACTGCGGCAACCCCAGAAGCGGACACATTTACAACAACCGTAAACATGCCTGCCGCAGTTTACGGCAGCGTTTGTGGCAGGGGGAAATCACGCGTCCGGCCCGCTCAGCTGTCTGAGGGGGGACTTGTCTAGCCTGTGGTTGAGAACCCATGGATTAGACTATCATTCTCTCCGAGTGTCTGGCCACTGATGGCTAAGTGTAGATCAGCCCAGTGAATCTCCTCTGAATAATAAACACGGCAGCAGCGAATTCTCCCGGGACAGCCAGTGTCTGCCCAAGGGTGCCAAAGAGAGAAGGGAGAAGGAGTTCAGTCTGCTGTTTAGATGTGCTGAAAGATCAATGCATGCGCAAGTCGGACAGAAGGCTGCTCTTTTCTCCTCTTGCATTTCCACCCCAATGGTTGTTTCACAGAGTTTTTTCCACCAGCTTAAAAGGAAAGGCTATGGTTTTTCAAGTAGAAGAACATATAGAAGGCACACTGAACTCTGATCTCCAGTCTAGCTGCTACACTTTTCTTTGTGAAACCCCCCAAGGCTGTTCTGGCTTTCCTTCAAACTCCTGTGGCCCTCGTGTCACTTTCAGAGACAGAGATTTCCTGCTGGGTGCACCGAAGCACCAATTGGATTATAACACTCGGTGGATGTAAAGGGCAAAACGTCCACAAGATTAGTTGCTTGAAGCACACAAGATTTGTGATGCCTGCAGCATTTCTGAAGCTTGTACTGGAGGATCCTGTGGCTTGAAGACTCCGTGGCATTTGCTGTTTAAGAAGCAGAAAGCTCCAGCCAGTCGTGTGATTTAATGTCAGTTTGCAATTGATAATCCAGAACAGGCATGGGTAGAGGGTGGGCGGGGGGGGGGGGGGGGGGGGTTTGGATCTGCTCCTACATACCTGGGTGGTTTTTCTGTGGGACAGCAAAGAATACTAACTTCCAGCTGTTCAGCAAATGGCAGCAGCAACAGACTTCAGTCTTCAGCACATATAGCCCTATATCAGTGGTGGCGAACCTATGGCCCATGTGCCAGAGGTGACCCTTGGAGCCCTCTCTGTGGGCACCCATGCAGTCATCCCAGCATAGAGTTCACTCTGCCCAGCAGCCCAACGGGAGTGTTTCCTTCTTCCCCTCTTGCTGGGTTGGCACTTTGTGATAAATAAGTGGATTTTTGGGTTGCAGTTTGGGCACTCGGTCTCTAAAAGAATATTGCTCACCTTCTTGCTGAGTATATTATTGTTACGGCTCTGTGCATATAAAAGTTCTCCTGAGATTCTCTTAAGACCTCTGGTGGAAATTCGCCCTTTTTTTCCTTCCCAGGTTCTGTGGGGAATGCCTTCAGCCCTGCCTCCAAGTACCATCTCCTCTTTGCCCACTCTGCCGGATGCCCTTTGATCCCAAAAAGGTGGAGAAAGCCTCCAGTGCGGAAAAGCAGCTGTCTTCCTTCAAGGCTCCATGCCGGGGCTGTAGCAAAAAGGTAGTCTTGAGAGAAAGGCCAGACACCCCTTTCCCCTCCCCTGCCAAGAAGCAGTTGAGTCACTGGGGGCTAATGCATAATTGGTTCTTCTCTCGCTCTCTCTCCAGGTGACGCTTGCAAAGATGAGGTCTCACATCACCACCTGTGCGAAGGTTCAGGAACAAATGGCCAACTGTCCCAAATTTGTTCCTGTTGTCCCAACTTCCCAGCCTATCCCCAGGTAATTTATGCTTTCATCAGGTGCGGGTATGGGGCTGCCGTGGCTTAGTGGTTAAGAAGCTCGCCTTGTTAGCCGGAAGGCCGGCAAATCAACAGTTTGAGACCTGGGTACTGCATAAGTGCCCGTCTCTGTCCCAGCTCACTCCTGCCAACCTAGCAGCTTGAAAGCAAGAAATTGCAAGTAGATAAATAAGGACCACTTTAGTGGGAAGAAGATCATGGGGACATGAAAGGAGCCTCCTTCGGGCGTCCTCTGAGTGGAGTTTCTCCAGCAAAAATCCTTTCAACCCAGGATAATTTCTGGCACAAAATTATTATTATTCTCAGGTGTGGGTAACCCGAAGGGCTGCAGTCTGGCTTTGGAGCCGGGCCCAGTTGGTCTCCTCTCTTTTTCAGCAACATCCCAAACCGCTCTACGTTTGTGTGCCCATATTGTGGCGCCCGGAACCTGGACCAACAGGAGTTGGTGAAACACTGTATGGAAAACCACCGCAATGATCCCAACAAAGTGGTGAGTAGTTGCCCTCCTGCCCACCCATAAGCATCTCATTGGCCGCCACATGAACATAATGCTGGTCTAGAGAGGCACTTGGGCTGATCCAAGACAACTGCTCCCTTTCCATGTTAACTGCCCGCACAGCAAGGCAAGCGGTCGCTTCTTTCTCGACCACCAAAATCCCTTACAATGCTGGTCCTTTTTGAAGCTGTTGGGGTTACTGCTGTGTGACATTCAGCTGTTCTTTTTTCTCCTCGTTCATTTTCTGCTGCTTCTGTCCCACCCACCCCCTCCGTGCTCTAGGTTTGCCCCGTCTGCTCAGCCATGCCTTGGGGGGACCCCAGCTATAAGAGCGCCAACTTCCTACAACATCTCCTGCACCGGCACAAATTTTCCTATGACACATTTGTGGTGAGTTCGACTAGCCTATTTTGACACCTGGGACAGGTCAGCAGCCCCCGGGGGAGGGGGGCGTTAGAGGTGGCTGTGAAGTACAGCTTAGGGGTCGTGCATGGGTAGGAGACTGTGGAGGCTTAGTAATTAAGAGGAGCTGAACTTGAGAACTGGAAGGTCGGCAGGTCGAGAGCCGAGTGCTGTGTGGCAGAGTGAGCTCCTGTCGTTTGTCCTCTAACTCCTACCAACCTCGCAATTTGAAAGCAAGACATTTACAAATAGATAAATAAGTACCGCTTCGGCAGGAAAAGTTACAACATTCTGCATGAAATGGTGCCGTGGGCGACATCCAGGCCACAGGTTGAGAATCCCTGGGCTAAGGAATGACATGTGAGAACAATTCCCCGCAATCCTCCCCAGCTCAGATTATAATGGGGGCTCCTGTTAAAAAAACAAGACATCTGGGTGACACCCCCCCCCCCCACTTGATATAAAGGTCACGTGAAGGCCCACATGAAATGGTGCCATGGGCCGCAGGTTGAGAATCCCTGCTCTTTGGCATCTAGTCCTGCCTGCCACATGACCAGGGAAACATCTATAGACAGCGCCAGCTCTTTGGCTGTAAACAGATGAGCAGTGAACCCTAGAGTCAGATACGACTGGCTTTTGAGCATGGGAGACCCCTTGACTTTGACTCTTTGAGGCTGAGGGAGATGGGGGGGGGGGGGCGAGGGCCGTCTTTGGCTCTCTGACTGTGGCTTTCTGTGCTTTGGTTCCAGGACTACAGCATCGACGAAGAGGCTGCGTTGCAGGCTGCCCTGGCGCTTTCCCTCTCTGAGAACTGAGATGGCGTTGGATTGGAACTGTTTCCGGGGCGCTTCCACGGCCCCTTTTCCTTGCAGCAGTGGGTTTGGGGGGGGCACGGCACTCCCCCCTTTTTTCCCTTGGCCTCTTTGGATGCCCAAGGAAGGGTCCGTTTCCTCCTTCATTCCATGGCCAACTCTCTGGAGGGGGCGGGGAGGGGGGCGACCGTCAAGAGCCCCCTTTGACTCATGAGACTTTTTGGTCAGGCTCACTTTATCCTAACCTAGAGGTGTTCAAACTTTTTGAGCCGTGGGCCAGTCATGTGGTTCCATGGGGGCCGGTCACGTGATTCCTCCCACCAGAAGTGGTAGTAAAACGCGCCTTGCAATCTGTTTTGCAACAGGATGTGATAGATTTTAAGCTGCCCTTTGCATAAACCAGGGGTGCCCAAAGTATGGCCTGTGGGCTAGATCCGGCCCCCAACACCAATTCATCTGGCCTGCACCACCCGTACATTTTACTTCTACTTCCAGGAGTGATGAATTGGTGTCGGGACCAGATCCGGCCCGCAGGACATAGTTTGGGCACTCCTGTCCTAACCCATTTCTATATATAACTTAAGTAGGGAGGGCTGTGTGTGTGCGCGTGCGTGTTTTCTAAGAAGCTTTTAATGCAATTTTAACACCCTCTGCCCTCCTTCGGTTTGTGTTTTCTATAGCAACAACGACAGCATTTGGGCAGAAACGGTAGTTTAATTTTTAAAAAATAATATTCTGTGGTTTGGGGGGGGGTTGGATGGATGGTTAACGTCTGTTTTTAGCTTAACAGCAAGAGACGCGCGCATGAGACGTTTGAACCTTATAGGGGTATTTATTATAGGCTTTGGTACGAGTTACCTGCTGCTCAGCCGTTTCCACAATGAACTTGGGGTTGGGGGGGGGGGGTGTTAGGGTTTCCAACCTGCATGTGGGAATGCTCACAGGAGTGTCAAAGGGATCTGGGATCCCCCCTGGGAAGAATCGGAAGCCATTCCTAGCCGGCCAGCTTGCAGCCTCTTCTTCCGCTTTAACCCTTTGGCTGCCCAGCCGACCTTTGCTCATTTTTATACCAGTTTTTTGGGGTGATAAATAAACTCTTTCCGTTTCTTTTTTCTACATCTTCTCGGTGTGACAAAGACTCTTTCCACGTTTTATATAGAGACGACAAAGCAGTCAACTCTTTGATATTGCAATACCTGTGTTTGATTAGAAACAATAGTATTTTTTATGGAACGTTATTTTTTAAAGTATATTTTTTTGATGAAAAACATGGCACGGAATTTTGTTTTTTTTAAAAAAATATTATTATTATTTAAAGGAAAAACCCGGGCAAGGATTGGTGGATTTTCAAGCTGAGATTGACAGTGAGAGATGCTTTAACCTACACTGGAGAAAGGACTTGGTTAATACATGAGCAACGGGGCGCATGGGTTTTTGGTTTTTCATGGGGGTTTATTTTGCAGACCTTTCTCCTCTCGTGTAAAAGAAAAAGATCTTTGATGAACTCGTTATCTACCTGTGTCTCATTTAATTCCAGTAGTAGCTTATTAAGAAAGCTAATCAAAAATGTGTGACTGTCCCAGGTGGAAGGAAATTTGTCACTTGCCATACCCACTGTCAGGTTCTCTGGTTTCAGCATCTCTGCAGTGTGCTATAGGTGGCTCTGTGGTTAAGATGCTGAACTTGACTAGTGGAAGGTCGGCAGGTCATTTGGTGGAGTGAGCTCCTGCCGTCCATCCCAGCTCCTGCTAGCCTAGCAGTTCAAAAGCAAGAAATTGCAAATAGATAAATTGGTACCCCTTTGGCAGGAAAGGTAATAGCATTCCATGCACTCCACCGTCTAGTCCTGCCAGCCACATGAATATGGGAAACATCTGTAGACTCAGGCATATCAGAAAACAACCTCACCCACCCTCCCAAAACACACACATTGTGGCACTTTAAAGACTAACTGCTATATTTTAATGTGAGCTTTCGTGGATCAAGTCCACTTCATCAGACATAGGAGTGACACGTCAAGGCATGAACTATATACACCAGATACAGATCCATAGAGTGATTGTTTTCTGAGATGCCTGAAACACAGACTAGCATGGCTACTATTTAAAAAACCATTTGTAGGCTCAGACAGTGCTGGATTGTAAATGAGCACCAGGCCCTAGAGTCGGATACAACCAGCTTTCGAGCAAGGGTGACCTTAACAGTGTACTTGCAATTTCTTGCTTTCGAACTGATAGTCATGCCTGCCACATGGTAACGCCTGCAGACTCAGACAGCACTGGTACTTGGGCTGCAAACGGGGATGAACACTGCCAGCCTGAGTCGGATACAACTGGCTTTTGAGCACGGGTGACTTTGACCTAGAAGTAAATAATGGAGGAGCCTTCCTGGTGGTGTTGGACTTTATATTTCCTAAACCAGGGGTTCCCAATCTAAGGCCTGCAGGCCGGATCCAGCCCACGGCACCATTTCATGTGGCCCCCACCCCACCCCTCCAAGGGCATTCAAGAGAGAAAATGGCTGCCCCCTTTGTAGCTGTTGGAACAAAGTGGCCACCCCTATCGTCTAGGCAGGGCAAATTGGCCGTCAGGCCCTCAAAGCTGATTGAGGGAGGGTGACCCGGCCCCTGGCTTGAAAAGGTTGGGAACCCCTGGCCTAGACTGTGGAGATAGTGGAGCCCTCCAGGTGAAGTTGGACTACAGTTCCCATCTGCCCTTGGTAGGTTTGGAAAGCAGAGAATTGCCACTCCTTTATGCGCGCACATGTTGGTCCCTCCTGGAGCAGAAAGAGCTCTGGCAGGTGCTTGTGTTTGCCCTTGGCGCAGGAGGGTCTCCCAGGCGGCCGAAGGGGTTTGGCTGGTCAAGGCTGCCCCTTTGGAGATAAGCCCGGCGTTCCTGGCCAGGGATCTTCAGCCTCCGCTTTAATCTCTTGTTTTCTGTCTCTTCCCTGCTGGCACCGGCAACATCTTTTATCAGTGACGCAGAAGTCAAGAGCATCTTTATCTCCCGCTGGGCTTTGGTCAACAATGCGGCCCCCATCCCTACAGGTCCATTCAGCAGCCATTATCTTTGGGACAGTCTTAACTTTGAAGGGCTTTGCCATTATCTCAGGGGTGCCCAAACTTTTCGGGACACAGGCAGGTCATGTGGTTCAAGGGGCCAGCCACTATGGCCTGTGGGCTGGATCTGCCCCCCACTGAGGAGGGCTTCGTGGGCCAGATGAATTGGTGTTGGGGCAGGATCCGGCCCACAGGCCGTAGTTTGGGCACCCCTGCTTTATCTCTTCCTGCCGCATTGCCATGCTTTGTGGTTTCCTGTCTTGTCTCTGAAAGGGGGCCCAGAGGTCATCCGGGCGATGTGAAACCTCCAGGCCCTCTTCAGAAGAGCGGGCGGTCAGTCGGTCAATATTTACCCAGGGCTGGAGCTGCTCCTGCAGTTGGGCTGGGCAGGGGGAGGGGGGAGGGAGGGAGAGGAGGCCCCTCTCCTCACCCCACACAAACTCACTCCCTCTAACCATCCTGTGGGACTGACCTTGGAAAAGTTGCCTTGTTTTATTCTTAACTGGCGCATTTATTTTTATATCCAGCTTTTCTCTGCACACTGGCTCAAGTGGTTAAGACACTTGACTGGGAGGCGGAAGGTCAGCAGGTCAAGACCCGAGTACTGCAGGACAGAATGAGCACCCATCTCGGTTCCTGCCACTCTAGCCGTTCGAAAGCAAGACATTGCATGTAGATAAATAGGGAGCACTTTGGTGGGAAGGTAAACAGTGTTCCATGCATTCCAGTGTCGAGGCATGCTTGCCATGTGGCCACGGAATTGTCTGCAAATGCAGACAGTACTGACACACACCCAATTTAGAAAAAGATCTTTCTTTCCTTTTATCCTTGTACCAGGGGTTGCAGTGGCCATGGGGTTAAGAAGCTCGCCTTGTTAGCTGGGAGGTCGGCAAGTTGGCAGTTCGAGACTCGGGTACTGCATGATGGAATGAGCGCCCGTCTCTGTCCCAGCTCCTGCCAACCTAGCAGATTGAAAGCAAGAAATTGCAAGTAGATAAATAGGTACCACTTTGGTGGGGGGGAAAGATCTTGGGGGCATGAAAGGAGCCTCATCCGGGCGTCCCCTGAGTGGAGTTTCTCCAGCAAAAATCCTTTCAACCCAGAATAATTTCTGACATGAAATTATTATTATTTATAGCGAATAAATAAAACAAATCAACAAAAAAAATATTTGAGAGTAAACAAAACAGAAAAAAAAGACAAAATTCGTTGTGGCACCTTAAAGACCCGCTCCTGTATTTAAAGGTGAGCTTTCGTGGATCAAGTCCACATCATCAGACAGAATGATTCTGATCAGGTTTGATCCCCAAAAGCTCACATTTAAATACCGGAGCGAGTCTTTAAGGTGCCACAACGAATTTTGTCTCTTTCTGTCTCTGTTTTGTTTGCTCTCTGATGTGCTTGCGCAGACTCACACAGCGACCACTTCAGACATTCCTGTATTTAAATATGAGCTTCCCATGAAGAAGACGTTGGCCACGCATGGGCAACCTGTGGCCGTGGAGGCGGGGCTCCGGGTCAAAGAGGAGGAAGATCCAGATGTTTGCTTGTCTCACCTGACCCTGTTGCAGGAATGCTGAGAAAGGGAGGCCAGGTAAGTGGGTTTCCTGAGCTGGGCCATTCCCAGCCCTGCTTCCAAGGTCCTACAAACCCCTCCCGTATCCCTCCTGGTCTCCCAGGGAAGCACCTGCAGCAGGTGACCCGAAAGAAAGAAAGAGGGCCAAAAGGCCACCCTGTCCGACTCTTAGCGCTCTGCAGTTTTACGGCCCAAGGGGGGGGCTGGCCAGAAAGAGGGGGGGGCTTCAGGAATGATACCCTGTAGCTTGTGGAGAAGAGGAAGACTAGACCAGAGGTGCCCAAACTGCAGCCTGTGGGCCTGATCTGGCCCCTGATACCAAATCATCCATCCTGCGCCACCCTTGCTGCTCCTGGAAGCGGAAGTAAGACGTGCCCGTATGGGGTGACGAGGGCGTCGGGCCGGATGAATTGGCATCTCTGCTTATAGCCAAAGAGCATTGGCAGACATTTCCGTGGACATGTGTCAGGCATGACTAGACACGGAAGTGCACGGGGCACCGTTTACTTTTGCTGCCAAAGCGGTACCTATTTATCTATAGTACTTGCAATTTCTCGCTTTCAAACTGTTAGGTTGGCAGGAGCCAGGACAGAGACGGGAACTCACTCCATCCCGCAGCATTTGAGCCTCGAACTGCTGACTTTCTGATCATCTCCACCACTAAGCCACGCTGTCTCTTGCTGTCCATGCAATCTAGCATCAAATCTTGCGGCAGGCTAGACAAATAGCCTCATCACCCCCCAGTTCTTTTCCAGAAAGAGCCTCCTCGCAGATTGTTGAATTTTTTAACCACATTATAGCGTAATGCCCTGGTAACGGCAACCTTGTGCCGGCTCATCTTTCTCGCACTAGGTCAGGCCAAAGGAACCACAGAATGCGCTCACCCAAAGGTGCCTTCATTTGCAGTTTCACATCTGGCCTAGACGGGGGAGGAGGGGGAGGAAAGGAACTGCAGAATGAATTTCCAGGGACAGAGCCAGGGGTGGGTGGCCAGGCCCGGCCCACCCTGACTTAGCCCTTGGCCCACCCTGGCAAAGCGCGGTTTCCCATAGGAATGCATTGAAAAGAGGCTTTGTTGCCCATCCTGGAAAAACATTCGCCCAGATTTTATATTTGTTTTTAGATAGTAAATGGCACAGCAGGGTGGTGGGGGTAGTATTGCTATGTTTTTAAGGGTTTTTTTTAATGGTTTTATATTGGTTTTAACTAGAGTCCATTGGATAGGGTGGTATATAAATCTATTTAATCAATCAATCAATCTAGAATCCTGGTTATATATAAATCTATTTAATTAATCAATCTAGAATCCTGGCTACAGCCCTGATTCTCCAAAAGAGAGCTTTTTACCTAGAGGAGGAGGAGGATTAGGAAGAGAAGAAAGAGGAGGAGGAGGAGGAGAAAGAAGGATTAGGAGGAGGAGGAAGAGAGACCTGAGAAGTCTAGGGTTGCCAGATGATAATTTGAAAAAGGAGGGTTGATGTGTCTAAAAAGGAGGACTTTCACAAATCAAAGGAGTTTTTTTAAATAATATAATTTACTTTATTTTAATCATATTTAGCTGAACTGCCAATTTTTCGAAAGAAGTTCTTGGTTTTTTTAACAAATAAATAAGAAGGGAGGACTCACTTGAGAAGGCCTTGATGCTGGGAAAGGTGGAGGGCAAGAGAAGAAGGGTGGCCAAAAGTGAGATGGCGAGATGGTATTGTGGATGCAATGGGCACAGAGCTGGGCGGGCTGAGGAGGAGGAGAGTGGAGGACAACAGGGGTGCCTGGAGGTCAATGGCCCATGGGGTCGCAAAGGGTCGGCATGTGCCACTGAATAACAACAACAACAACGAAAAGTGGTAGACAAGGAGGAGATGTCCTCCTTGAGGATAGCATCTGGCTCCGGGTCCCTACCTGGGAGGGAGGGAGGGGCCGCCGTCCTGGCAGGTGAACCGCACAGGTGTGCCTCCGGGGGACCTCCTCCTCCTCCTCCCTCCTGAGCAGTCTTGTGGCCAGGGGCAAAGGCTTGGGAGGGTCCAGCCTCCCCACCCACCCCCACACCCATGGCTTTTGCACCTGCAAGGGGGGGGTGGGGGTGGGCAAGGAGGGGGCGGCGGCCAGGCCGGGCCGGTCCCGGTCCAGGTCCAGCCCCTGGTGGCCGGCGGTTGGCTCGGCGGGCAGCCCATGCTAATGACGCTCCGCGGCTCCCTATATCTCTGTGGGCCCCCGCGACCGTCCCGACGTGCGGCTCCGACTGCCGAGTCGTGGGCTGGCTGGCCGGCCATGCCGCGCTCCTTCCTGGTCAAGAAGCCCGGCGCCACCCGAGCGCCCGACTACGGCCGCCTGCACACGCGCCGCCACCCACGCCCAGGTAACCGTAAGGCGGCGGGCGGGCGGCTAGGGGCACCCCGTCGGTGGTGCGCCCAGGGGGCACGGAGGGGGGCACGGGCACAGGGGGGGGGGGCTGGGGCTGGCTCTCTGCCCTTCCTCCTCCTCCTCCTCCTCCTCCTTTACACGCGTTTTTGGTGTCGCGCGTTGAGTTCCCAACCATTGGGGCTGACGGCTGTGTGTCTGAACAAGGGACGCGCGGGTCGTCGCCTTTCGGGCCCCACAAGACTCTTGGTCAGTTTCCGTGGCGCTTCCAGAGCTGCGGGCGGGCGGGCGGGGAGCGGAGCTCGTCTCTCTCTCTCTCCCTCCCCCAACTGTCCACGGCTCTCTGGCCAAGCTCGGACACGACTTCCTCGCGGGATGATTTGCCGCCTGGCCTCTGCTGGAGGTCTTCTTTCCTCTTTGGAAATTCAGATTCCTCCTTGGGCCCCGGGGGGGGGGGCGGGGGGCGGGAGGGGGGGCGCGGACCTGAAAGTCCCCCCCCTCAGTGTCAGGGAGGAAGGGAGGGAGCGAGACCGGGAAGAGGGGGTTCCCTCTTCACGAGAGAGCGGCGGCGGGGGGGGGGGGGGTTGCAGTCTTCTTTCGGGTCCACGTCCAGTTCCTCAACACCTGGGCTGCCGAAAGGAAGCCACTCTCTTGGCTTTGGGGTTGGCCAAACTCAAGTCCCCATCGGGGCATGAGTTTCCTGGGAGTAACGGGCAGAGCAGTAAATGAAGCAGATCCTGTCTCTCTCCACATTCACACACCGTGTGTTGTTGCCCACCATTGAGCCTGTGGGTCTTGCATTGAGGGGCTCCAACCCTCAGCCTATTCAGGGTCCCCCAACCAAGTGACCTCGGGAGGTTGACTTCCTCAGCCATCTCCTCCTCCTTTAATGCCACTCCTGGTCCAGTGAGCTCCTTCCTTCCTTCCTCCACCTTCTAATTTGGTTTTGCTCTTGCCTACCCTCAAGAATGTTTGTTCTTGCCCCCCTAAAGCTCCTCCTGGATCTGAGCAGGTGGACTTGAGGCACCCCTGATGGTTTTGGCTTCTGCTTAGGGCAGCCACCATCAAACCTTGGGCACTCCAGGTGTCCTTGGACTTCAATGCCTAGAATCTCAAGTCAGGACTCCTGCTGACCAGGGCTTCTGGGAATTGAAGTTCCAAAACACCAGGAGTGCCCAAGGTTGGCCATCACTGATCCTAGGTCCATGATGGCCAACCTTGGCACTCCAGGTGTTCTTGGACTTCAATTCCCAGTAGCTGTGAGCAGCATTCCTGCTGATCAGGGCTTCTGGGAATTGAAGTTCAAGAACATCTGGAGGGCCAAGGTTCCCCATCACTGGCTATAGGGAGGGAAGGCTTCTTTCCCTCTGACTTTATCTTCCCTCCATTCAGCTTCAAGGACAAACAGACACACACCTCCACGGACAGACCGACAGACAGATATGAAGTCTGATATGATGAACAGGAAGGCAAGGGACAGTTTCTGCATTTGTAACTTGGCCAACTGGGACGTAAAGGGGGGATTTATCCCACAAAACCCGGGGCACAATCAGCTGCAGGTGTGGTTGCCATCCACCTAGGTGGCTTTCGTGGGGGATTAAATCACTTTAAAGAGGAGACATGGTTCCCTCCCCCCCCCCCGCTCCCCACCCAGAAGGAAAGATCCCAGATGTTTGCATCTCGGTTTGCTGTGTTTCAAAAGCCTTCCTGCTCCTTGGTGAACCCCAGAAGCCTCTAGTCATGCCTGCCACATGGCCCCAGAAAGGTCTGCAAACGCAGATAGCGCTGGTTCTTTGGCTGTAAGCAGAGATGAGCACCAAACCCTAGACTCGGATACGGCTGGCTTTCGAGCAAGGGAGACATTGTCCTTGACCAAACTGGTGGCAGCTTCTCTTGGAGGAACCAACAGGATGTTTTCCACACTTCACCTTTTTTGGTACGTTGTTAAAGAATGTAAAGATTAGGTGGGGGCCGGGAAGTTATTTTAAAAATGTCAAGGGTCAGTCCTTGGGCCTGGGCACTCTCGGAGCGCCACTGTTTGCCAGGGTGAGTTCGAGACTCTTTAGGTAAGGAGGGGAGGGGGGTGGGGGCCTTCCAAAGCGATGCTTCAATGTGGGTGTTGTCAGGATCCTTTTGGTGAGCCTGCCTTGGAAAACACCACAGCCACCGCCCAGGAGCGAAGCGTCTCTAACTTCAGGCTTAGGATCTCTCATCCAGGCCAGGAACCAAAGCTCAGCTCTGTCCAATGTGGTGAGGTTCTGTTGTAGCCATCATTCCCAACATGGGGCACATGCCCCACAGGGAGGCAATTAGGTCGCCCTTGCTCAAAAGCCAGTCGTATCGAACTCTAGGGTTCAGTGCTCATCTGTTTACAGCCAAAGAGCCAGTGCTGTCTGCCTTTGCAGATGTTTCCATGGACACGTGGCAGGAATGCATGGAACGCTGTTTACCTTCCCACCGAAGTGGTCCCTATTTGTCTACTTGCAATTTTCTTGCTTTCAAACTGCTAGGTTGACAGGAACTGGGACAGAGACGGGAGCGCATTCCGTCCTGCAGTACTCGGGAATCGAACTGCTGACCTCCCGCCTCCCAGTCAGCGTCTTCTTAGCCACCTGAGCCACTGCAATTCGCCAATGAGCTATTAACAAGGGAATAGCCATTTAGTCTTCATCCAGGTGAATAGGAGTTCCCTTTTTGAATAATAAGAATTATATCCCATGGGGGGACATCAGGATATTATAGATGCTTAGGTGAGGCTTAAGGGACTGGGATGGCTTAATGGTTAAGATGCTGAACCTGACAACTGGAAGGTCGGCAGGTCAGCAGTTCTAGACCCGAGTACCACAGGATGGGCTCCCCTGTCGTCTGTCCTGGCTCTTGCCAACCTAGCAGTTCGAAAGCAAGAAATTGCAAGTAGATAAACAGGTACCGCTTGGATGGGAAGGTAAACAGTGTTCCACACATTCTGACATATAGTCATGCCTGCCACATGTACACAGAAATGTCTGCATACACACGTGAATCCACACAAATGGGTTTACTTGCACTCCAGGTGTTCATGGACTTTAATTTCCAGAAGCCCAAGTCCATGTGAATCCACACCGATGGGCTTACTGGCACTCCACCTGTTCTTGGACTTCAATTCCCAGAAGTCCAAGTCCCTGTGAATCGACACGAATGGATTTACTGCGTGTATGCACAGTAAACTCATTTGTGGGCTTCTGGGAATTTAAGTCCAAGAACGTCTGGAATGTACGTGCAGTAAACCCATTCGTGTGGATTCACGGGGACTTGGACTTCTGGGAATTGAAGTCCAAGAATGGCTGGAGCACCAAGGTTTGCCATCACGGATCTCTAGGGTCAGGTGCCTTCTCATGCCCCTCAGTGGCAAATCTCAGTGTTCGTGCATGTGTGGCTGCACAAGATAGAGTCTGTTGTGTGTGTGGTGGTATATGTGCCTCGCAGTTTTACAAGTACACAACCCAAACAGATTGGCATGCGACATGTAAACAGGTCTGCATGGAGTCACTTGGGGGAGATGCTTTTATTGAAACAGGGTTTAAGGCTTGAGGGGAGCTTTCCAGCCAAGACCAAGACCTCGGATAGGGCTGCCATAAATATATTTATTTTATTTTATTTTTTTAAATTGTGCAGACGAGGAGGAGCTGTGTGTAAGAATGTTTGGAACGTCCATGCTCGCCATACTTTGCACTGACCCTGTTCTGGTGTGTCTCCTTCCCCTAGAACCCAGCGGTCCCTCTTTGGGAGTGGGGGGCCCTCTCTTCCTCCAGGATGGCACGGCTAGCCCAGCAGCCCCACTCAAAGGTGGCAGCTCGTGGGACCGCCGCTCGGCCATTGCCTGCCTCTCGCCCCCTCTTCCGCCAAAAAGCATGCTCGGAGGAGGAGACCCTGCCTTAGGTCCGCCTAGAGATGCCAGGGCCATGAGGCTGGACAGCCAAGCCCTGGACTTCAGGGACCAGGACCAGGACCAGAGCCCCCTCCTTCTCCCGCCCGCCTTCAGCCTGCCCCAAAGGAGGACTCCCAGCTTAGGCAGCCCGGCAGAGGGAGAAGGGAGCGCCGACGCCATGGGGGAACCAGACCCAGCCGCCACCGCTGCCCCCCTGGAGAGACTGCACTGCCCAGACTGTCCGAAGCCCTGCGGCCTCTTCCTGGGCTTGGGGCGACACACGCAGCAGCAGCAGCAGCAGCACCGTTGCAGGCAGCTGGGGCAGGCCAGGAAGTACTTCAGCTGCAAGTACTGCGACAAGGAGTACGTCAGCCTGGGGGCCCTCAAGATGCACATCCACACCCACACGCTCCCCTGTGTGTGCAAGAGCTGCGGGAAGGCCTTTTCCCGGCCGTGGCTGCTGCAGGGACATATCCGGACCCACACAGGTATAATGCAGGTGGCCTACCTGGTGAGGAATCTGGCTGTGTTCCTCTGGCTTACTTAGGGGTAAAGGTCCCCCCCCCCCTCTGCCTCAGAGTCCATCCTTCCATCCCTTTCTTTTTCTTCCTCTTCCATCCTTCTTTTCTTCCTTCCTTCTCTCTTTTTCCTCCTCATCCATCCATCTAGCTATCCATCCATCCATTCTTCCTTCCTTCCTTTTCTCTTTTTCTTCCTCTTCCATCCACCCATCCTTCCTGTCTTCTCTTTCATTTTCTTCATCAATCCATCCATCCATCCTTCCTCCATTCCTTTCTTCTCTTTTTTTCTCCATCCATCCACCCATCCTTCCTTCCTTTTCTCTCTCTCTCATTTTCTTCTTCATCCTTCCTTCTCTCTCATTTTCTTCATCATTCATTCATTCATTCATTCATTCATTCATTCATTCGCTCGTGCCTCTCCTGACTCCTCCTCCGTTTTGCCTCCTTCCCCAGGTGAGAAGCCCTACTCCTGCTCTCACTGTAGCCGAGCCTTCGCCGACCGCTCCAACCTCCGGGCTCACCTGCAGACCCATTCCGAGGTCAAGAAGTACCCGTGTCCCACCTGCCTGAAGACCTTCTCCCGGATGTCCCTGCTGTTACGGCACGAGGAGGCCTCTTGCTCCCCGGCTGCCACCTGAACCCACCAGAAGAGAGAGAAGAATCCATCCCCTCAGCAACTCTTTTGAGGAGTGGGGTGGGGGTGGGGGAAGTACCAACCGGGTGGCCGAAGGCTTGAGCTGCAGCGGCTGAGAGGGACATCCATCCCGCCTCTGGGAACTCCCGTTGGCTTTCCTGCCACAAGCGCACTTTCCCTTTCATTGTTTTGGTGTGTTTTTTTTGTTGGGGGTGGGGGTGGAGGGAGGGCCTAATATAGCCCCCCTGTTCTTTGGTGCACTAAATCAGTGAAAGGGGTTTGAGACATGCTGGTTCTAAGCTCCTTGCCTTGGATTCCTCCAGAAGGAAATCTCCTCTCATCCGGATTGTTCCGAGAGGAAACACTTTGCTAAATGTGTGTCTGTGTCTCCTTTCATTTGTTACCTCTGCAAATTAGGGAGCCCAAAGAATCCCCTTGGTTTCTGACTGCCTTTGCAGGAAAGCGAGTGGGTTGTCTGCTTTCCCTTGTCAACCTTCGCATTAAAAGATACTAGCTGATTACCCGGCTTCGCTCGAGTTTTTCCTTTCTTTAACGTAGGCTAGCCTTTCCCTCTTGGAAACCTTGTGGGGTGTATGTGGGTCACTCCTGCCTCCCTTCCTCCATCTCTCTCTTCCCTCACCCATCCCAATTCTCCGTTGACAGTCACTTACTGCCCTTATCCTTCCCATACATGTTTCTGGCCACCTGGCAGACCAGAAGTCTCCAGCAGCGGTGCCCAATGGCATACACCCTCACATGGGGCTTGTGACCCCCACAGTGCTGATCTCACATGCCCATTTGCCTTCCACCTACTGTGAAAACTACAGCTGAGCTCAGAGGGCTGCAGCTGAGCTAGTCAGATGATGTCACAATCCCAACCTACCTGGGACTATGACGTCAGCCAATTACATCACTGGGAAACACACACATTGTATAAATCAATTGGGATGCAATTTGGGGGTGTATTCCCCCCCATGGGTCTTGTGACCCCCGCAGTGCTGATCTTGCCAGCCCAAGGTACGTATGTGCCAAATTTCAGTGGGATCGGTCCAGGGGTGTGGGAGCCTTTCGAGCACATACAAACCCATGCCTCTGTTTTATAGATTTTCCCCTCCACTCACCTGGCAGGCATTTCTCGGGGCTTTCCTTGCATTCTGGAGCTTCTCTCCAGTTCCTCTGGGGCTTCGTAGCCCTGACCGTGGATCTATCCATCCCCAAAAGCTCCTGAATGTTTTAGGATTAGGAAGGAAATCATAGCTAACAGGGACTAAAAAGTCACCCAAAAGTTAAGCACAGTAAAACCTCAGTTCACATAATTAATGCATTCCCCGGGACGTTTCTTAAAGCAAAAATTACTTAAACCAAATTTCCCATAGGAATGCATTGAAGAAAAAAAAATATGTTAACCAAAATGCAGTTTCCCATAGGAATGCATTGAAAACCAATTAATCTGTTCCGGGGGTGAAATTCCTTAAACTGAGCCACAATTTTCTATGGATTTCCTTTTGTTCTGCAATTTTTACGTTAACCAAGCCATTTGTGAACCACTGGATTCATGTGCAGCATCCATGGAACATTATTATCTTGCCAAGTCATCTCAAGCAAAAGTTTCACTTTCTTACTTAGAACATAAGAACATAAGAACAGCCTTGTATCCCCTATGTCCAAAAAGTTAAGCGTTCATCCGCCGGTTTTATCCCTTTAACATTAACAAAAATATCATTAATAAACTCACCCCATGGTATCTCTATAAATCCATTTTCCTTTGCTGTACCTTTCTTTCATTTTGATTCACATGCCAGTTTATCATTGATAGCTCTAGCTAGCCCATACTTCTTTGTGCCAATACAAATCCCATAGAAATCTCCCCGTTTTTAGGCATTGGCAACCTCCTTGCGGCTACCTGCTTGTTTACTCGAAACGCATGCATGCACACACACACACACACACACACACCCATGGAAGCAGACCAGCCTCGGCTCTCTTTGCTCATCTGACCCGAGGCTCAGTTTTCACTGACCCTTTTGCTTTTCCTGGAAGGAAAGAGGCCGGATGGATGCCTGGGGGTGAACTTCACCTGCTACGGCTGTCAGTGCCTTCTCATCTGGATTGGGGATGACAAGGGGGATGGAGAACAGCAACAGGAGGCTTGAGGAGACACCCCCCCCCCCCCATTTCCCCAAAAGCAAGGCAGGTGGGGTGGGAGGGATCTGGCCTGAAAGGACTAGATTCATCATCTTCTTTTGTGTCCAGATCAAACTTTGGACTGCTAAAAATGAAGCCACTTTTGTGACTTTGGGTGTGTAGTCATGCCTGCCACATGACCATGGAAACGTCTGCAGAAGCAGACAGCGCTGGCTCTTCGGCTTTGAAACAGAGATGAGCACTGCACCCTAGAGTCGGATACGACTGGCTTTCGAGCAAGGGAAACCTTTACCTTTAAGTCCTCATCAGTGCGTGTTTCTGGTAGTCATCGGCAGGCCAGCAAATGAACCAGATTCTGTATTTCTCCACACATTCACACTGTGTTGTTGTTGTTGTCCTTCATCAGCCCCCACTTGAGCCTGTTGGTCTTGCATTGAGGGGCTCCAACCCTCGGCCCATTCAGGGTCCTCCAAGTGATGTAGGGGAGACTGAGATCTTCAGCTATGTCCACCTTTAATGATATTTCCTTTCCCAGTGAGCACCTTCCTCCATCTTTTAATTCGGTTTTGCTTTTGTGTACCTTCAAGAATGTTTGTTCTTGCCATAAAGCTCATCCTGGATCTGGACTGGTGGACTTGAGGCTCATCTCCATTCAGAGGATGTCGAGGTTCCTTCTCTTGCTTAGTTCTCTCAGCATCTGCTGCTCCTTCTCTCCTGATCTTAGGTGGAGCAATACCAACATGAGGGTCTTTTTCAACTGGTGTGGGTTTAAGGCAGGGATTCTCAACCTGCGGCGAGATGCGGCCCATAGCACCATTTCATGTGGCCCCCCACTGCCTCCATCACACCAGGAAGTGCCATGTGGTGGAGGAAGGGCAAAATGGCCGTCTGGCCCCTGAAGCTGTTTGAGGGAGCGTGACCTGGCCCCCGGCATAAAAAGGTTGGGAACTCCTGGTTTAAGGCATCCTGTCACTCTGTGAATGGCTTCATTCACACCAATGTCAACTTCTTTTGCATGTGTGAATGTGTTCCATCCTGGAGCAGTATCCTCTGCTTCAGAGATGCTCAGGGCCATAGCTGATGTGCGCAGTGTGGGTGGTTGAGTTCCCCATTTATAGTTTGTGAGTTTCCTGGTGATGTTGTTCCTTGTACTAACTTTGGCTTTGGTATCCAGGCAGTGCTGCTTAAAAGAGTGTGTCCTGTCAAGCATCACACTGAGATATTTCAGTGCTGAAAATGCTGTAATCGGTTCCCTTGCCACGTCGCATCCAACTCAACCCTTGCTTTTTGGTTTTGAAGGTGAAAAGCTAAATTTAGGACTACCTGAGGCTCAGCATTACAGGTTAGGTCTCGCCTTGCTGGGCTCTCCTGCACAGACTGAACAGGTGCACCTGCCCGAATGAGGCTCCTTTCATGCCCCCCATCATGCAGCTGTTGGGAATTGAACCTGTGTTTCCGGTCTCCAAGCCTGGTGCCTTAACCACTACGCAAAAGGCAAAGCAAACTCAATGCTTGAATCCTGGGGAAGGCAAAGCCAGCCAGCCAAGCCCAAACATCCTGAAAGCACAGTTCTTTCACAGGTTAAAAGGGAGTATTTATTACTAGAGATGTGGAGGTGGCGCTTGAGGCATGCCGCGCACACATCTCTTCTTTGGGGACAGACCGCCTTGGGCCAGCCCAACTTAGCCCTGTGCCCGGAGTGCGTAAATAAAACCCAAAGGAGATGCCCAAACGAAGCTGCATTGTGAATTATGTGTCCTATTTTGAGCGCTGGAGTATCTAAATGCGGCTGTTGCACCTGTCGTGATAAGGGCCAGCGCAGGAAAAAAATGCCACTGGGTCTAAAATAAGCCCAAATGTTTTCCTTCTTCGTCTCACTGCAGATGGAAAGTGCTTATAAATATAGCCCCACGGCACCGGGGTGAGGGGGGGGGGCAGGCAGGGGGATTGTTATCTAAACAGCCACTTGGCAATGAATCTGCCCAGCAGGCTGAGTTGGGATGGATGGAAGGAATGAATGAGATTTTCCACTCTCTTTCTGCTGGGTTAAGCAAGAAGGGACTTTGAAGCTGCACAGGGACCTTTGCTCTGGTCTCCTCCATGTTTGTCTACACCAGGGGCGCCCAAACTACGGCCTGTGGGCTAGATCCGGCCCCAATGCCAATGCATTTGGCTCACACTGTCCTCGTCGCTCATGGAAGTAAAACGTGCCCGTATGGGCGCGTTTTACTTCTACTTCCAGGAGTGATGAGGGTGGCATGTGCCGGATGAATCGCAGTGAACCCCTTCATGTGGATTCACGGGGGCTTCTGGGAATTGAAGTCCAAGAACATCTGGAGTGCCAAGGTTCACCACCACGGTCTTAGACAGATATGGCATGTCTGCCGTATGGATAGTTCCAAGCAAATTCTCTATGGGGAACTTAGCTCTGGTACAAGACCATGTGTAGGAGCTCCTTTGAAGCATTATAAGGACCGGCTGAAGCAAACCATGAAGATGTCAGGTATGAACCCACACACCTGGGAAGCACCGGCCCTAGATCACCCACTTTGGCCCCAAGACCATCTCTGCTGCTGCCATCACTTTGAAGGAGAACGCCACAGACACAAAGCGGCTCAGCGCCAAACACGGAAGCTTCGTCAACCTCAACTACACCCTCCACCATCTATTCAGTGTGACGTGTGTGGCTGCATGTTTCATGCCAGGATCGGTTTATGGAGTCACCAGAGACACATTCATCAGATGAGGAGATGACTTCCAGGGAAAATCTGTGCTCGGAGACTAGTAGCAGAGACGACGGCAACACCTGGGTAGGTTCACCAGCAGACGTCGATACTTAGGAGTCCCACCTTGATCTGCTCATTGCATGAGAGAGGAAAGAAGGGTGGGGGTTTGAGGACAAACACACATACACACATGTGCCACACCTCCCTCCAGCTCAGTCCCCCCCCCCCCACAAATGGAAAGCCACGCTGCCCCTCGAAATACCACCCCCTATAAATAGCCCCTGCTGCCTCTGGCCGGGGAACTTTCTCTGGCACTTCTACCCAGCAGGGCTAAAATAGAGGCTGTGTTTCTATCTATACCTCCTCAGATCCCCCCCCCCTCCCCGCCCCACCTTCACCCTGTTTTATATCCATGTCCCGCTGGCAGGCCAAGTGGAATGGAGAGGAGGGTGGCTGGCCAGTCAGGGCTCCCTCCATCCACAGTTTGGGAGGTGTGGCAGACGGCTGGCCACCTGGCAGGCCTAAAAGACCGAGACACTCAACTTTAACTTTTGCTTTCTCTCTAAAGCAATCTCCCCAAGCATCCTGAGTACATGTCTATTCCTCTGACCTCCTTGTGAGTAAAGGGTTTCTTTGTCCTTCCTCTAAGCCTTTTAGTGCAAGTTGGGCTAGGCAGGGAGAAAACGTGGGAGAACTTGCATTCAGACTAAGATTAGCCTAAAAACCTGCCCTGTTTTACTGTGCTATTTTGCTACATGTAATTTAACAGTTCCTTCACACTGTGTGGCATTGATCAGCTCAGCCAGGGGTTCTCAATCTATGGCCCATGGGCCAGACCTGGCCTGCAGCACCATTTCATGTGGCCTGTGTCGCTACCGCCACAGGAAGCGGAAGCAGATGCATTTATGACAGCTGTAAATGCATCCATGGTTGTTGTAAATGTGTTTACGGCAGCCATGGACACATTTTACTGCAGTGTTTACAGTTGGGGGTGGTGGTGTTACCACCAGTCTAGCCCACTCAGCTGTCTGAGGGGGAAATGTCCGGCCCACAGCTTTTAAAGGTTGAGAACCTTTGAGCTAAGCTGTTGGATTTGGTAATCTTTAAGGTCTATTAAGGGTGTTTAATGTTTTATGATTGTAATGTTTTCTGTTGTTATGTCACCCTGTGTCGCTCATTCATTTGGGGGGGGTGGTGCAATATATAAATTTGAATAATAAATAAATTACTATTTATTACTATACTATATATATATAGTGGCATAATCTCCCCTGGGAGATTATGCCACTCTGGGTGTTTTGCAACATTGAAAAATACAAACCAATGAAATCATCCAGAGAGTGAAGAATTTTCCAAACTTTCAGGACCAGCATTACTCCAGAGATGGGGCAACAAAGAGTCATTTTGGTCTCTCTCTTTACCCAGAGGTAGGAAGTAACAAGTTAAAGTAACGCTGTTGCCTGTAATGAATTGTGCTTTAAAATGACATTGCAACACTAACCCAAGCGGTAAAGCGTTCACGGCCTTAGCAATAACTCCAGATGTAGTCTGGTTATTTTTAATTATAATTTTTAAAAGCACATCTCGACGTTTTGGCTGGTATTTATCCAATCTTTCATGTTTAAACCACTCCAGCTTTTGAGGGGAGGGTGAGCAGCCTGCATTTGGCCAAGGGGAAAAAACTACAGGGTGGAAAGAAAGCAGAGGGGAAAAGTAGCAGGTTTCGCAGTGCCACATAAAAAGTTTAGAGAAGTCGCTTCATATTCCCAGAATCCCTGCAGCAGCCACTGAGCTCCCTCTAGCGTTCTTACGACTAGGCAATGCCTAGTATAATAATAATTTCATGTCAGAAATTATTCTGGGTTGAAAGGATTTGTTTTTCCTGGTGGAACTCTGCTCAGGGGTAGGGTTGCCATATGTCCCAGTTTTCCAGGATTTTCCCGGATTCAAGCTGTCCCAGCTGGTTCAAGAAAAAGCATTTAAAAGTCTCAGATTTTGAAATTTGTACAAAGGAAGCAAGATCACCCCTCGCCAAGGGATTTTTTTGCAAAGAGTTAATTCGCTGCCTCCCTGCCTTTCTTTCAATTATTCTGCTTGAAAGCAGTGAAGGCAAAACAGCACCCTGAGAAGCCCGCCGGGGAGAGGAGATACTTGCAAGCGAGATAATTGAAAGAAAGGCATGGAGTCAGTGAAATAACTCTTTGCAAAAATCCCTTAGCTCACCTTGAAGTTTGGGAGACAAGGAGTCATCCTCAGCCCTTTTCCTCGAAAGCTGGAAGGGAGCAAGAAATACCCATATTTCTATGAAGCCAAACCTCCACCATACACTGGGACGGAGGATTCCTTCTTCACATGACCGCAAAGGGTTAATTGCATAGGGTCAGTAATATGTCTGTTGTGTGTCATTAAAAATGAATGACACCTCACGTAAAGGAACAAAACTTGCAAAGGAAGATTTTTATTAAAGTCTTCACTGGGCAAAATTTAAACAGAAGAACAGCGCTTCTCTTCTCATTTGAGTGGAGAAGGCAATGATGGAGTGACCTTTTAAGTCTGAAATCCAGGTGAGGCTCACTGTAAATGATGGGAGAGAGAATGGCTCTTCCTCCTTAAAACATGGGACTCCTTCTTCTCCCCCATCAGGTGCCAAGAGAGACACAAGGTTCTTGCTCTGGCACTTCTTGTAGCTTCCACTGGTGTTATTTGCTGTTCTTGTAATATTTCTTCGATGCTCTTTCTCCACCTTCTTCTGGGTTTGCCTCGTAGCCTTTGTCCTTCTCCTCTTTCCAAACCTGTCTTGTGTGGCATGGACATTCTCTCCAAATGGGCAAACCACTTTATTCGTTGCCTTTGTATATACAGTACTGTTTAAAATGGATTCTATTCCAATTATTTCCTTTGTAATCTCATTCCTGGTGTCATCCTTTCCAGTCACTCCAGCAGCTTTCCTCATTTCCACGGCAAACAGCTTTAGCTTATGTTCTGTTATTGGGCAATTCCTTTCTCCTGCCATTAATTCTATCCCAGGTGGGTAGAATTGGGAGGTCAGTTTCCTTTTAACCTGTGTTTAATTGCTCCTTTAACCCCCACCAAAGGAACTACCTTAGGGCAAGTAAGGCATTATATAAATAATAAATCGTAATCGAAACTGAGATTTTATATTTGTTTTTAGATGGGGGCCCAGGTAGACAGTAAATGGCACAGGGTGTGTGTGTGTAATATTGCTATGTTTTTAAGGGTTTTTAATCGTTTTACAGGTGAAACTCGGAAAATTAGAATATTGTGCAAAATGTCCATTCATTTCACTTAAAAGGTGAAACCAATATATGAGATAGACTCACTCCATGCAAAGCGAGAGATGTTATGCTTTAATTTGTTATAATTGTGATGATCATGGCGTACAGCGTACATGAGATTATGTGATGATTATGGGGCACATGAGATGGGGTTTGGGGTTTCATATGCTGTTTAAGCCATAAGCATCAATATCATAACAAAGTAAGGCTTGAACTATCCCACTTTGCATGTAATGAGTCTATCTCATATATTTGTTTCACCTTTTAAGTCGCATTAGTGGACTGGATGAACATTTGCACGATATTCTAATTTTCTGAGTTTCACCTGTATATTGGTTTTAACTTCTGTACACCGCCCAGAGTCCATTGGATAGGGCGGTATATAAATCTATCGATTGAATTAAATTAGGTTTCCCTTGCTCGAAAGCCAGTCGTATCCGACTCTAGGGTGCAGTGCTCATCTCTGTTTCTAAGCCGAAGAGCCAGCGCTGTCTGCTTCTGCAGACGGTTCCGTGGTCATGCGGCAGGCATGACTAGACACCGGAGCGTACGGAACGCTGTTACCTTCCCACCGAAGTGGTCCCTATTTATCTACTTGCAATTTCTTGCTTTCGAACTGCTAGGTTGGCAGGAGCTGGGGCAGAAGACGTTTAAAATTAAATTAATTAAACGGAAAGTTGAGTTGGAGCTGCCAATGCCTAAAGAGTCACTTCCGCCCTTCTTCTGCGGGTGGGTTTGACTTCGTGTGCATCCTTCCAAACGGTCCGTGGAGGAAACGCTTCCCGCCTCGAGAGTTCCGGGGCGGGTTTTGTCCCGTCCCTCTCTAATGAGGCGAGAGAGCGGGACCATCGTTCGACGCGCTCTGATTGGCTGGGTCTCGCCACAGCAGCAGGTGGGGCCGGAGTAGCGGCGCTGATTGGGCAGAGCTGCAGCAGCTGTTTGGACCGCCGGCCAATCGCAGCGCAGGCAGCCCTGGGAAGGGGCGTGGTCTCAGGAAAGCCTGCAAACCCCCAGGTCTCACCTTTGCAGCTACCTGGGCATCTCGTGCACGTGAGAAAGAGGGTCTCCCGGGTTAGCCATGGCAGAGGATCAGACCCACCTGACTCGGGTCACCTGCACAGCCCCGGTCAACATTGCTGTGGTCAAATACTGTGAGTAACTCTATTGCCATTTGCAATTACACACCTGTACTGTACCTGCTCCATAGGGATTCGTGAGCTCTGTCTGGGCGGCTCACAAGTCAGTTAGCATTTTGCCCCCCAACCTAGTAGTGGGGACTCATTTCACCGACCTCGGGAGGATGGAAGAGGCTGAGTCTACCTGGGTCCCCATCAGGATCGAACTCCCAAACTTTGGGGCTGCAGGACAGCAGTTCAAGGGGACTGGGGTGGCTTAGTGGTTAAAATGCTGACAACCGCGCAGGCCAAAAAGCAAGAACTTGCAAGTCGATAAATAGGTACCGCTTTGGTGGGAAAGGTAACGGCGTTCTGCAGACCTAGACAGCTGTCAGTGGAGATGAGCACTGAACCCTAGAGTTGGACACGACTGGCTTTCGTTTCTCCCTAAGCATGAAAACTCTTACGTGGGAAAACAAGGGTGATGTAACAATCCAAAACAATCTGTTACATCTGGGTAGTTTAAAATAAACTTTCCACCTTTTATAATAGTAAAGGTTCCCCTTGCTCGAAAGCCAGCTGTATCCGACTCTAGGGTTCAGTGCTCACCCTCTGTTTCAAAGCCAAAGAGCCAGCGCTGGTCTGCTTCTGCGGACGTTTCCGTGGTCATGTGGCAGGCATGACTAGACACCGGAGCGTACAGAATGCTGTTTACCTTTCCCACCGAAGTGGTCCCTATTTATCTACTTGCAATTTCTTGCTTTCGAATTGCTAGGTTGGCAGGAGCTGGGATAAAGACGGGAGCTCATTCTGTCCTGCAGTACTCAGGAATTGAACTGCTGACCTTCCGCCTCCCAGTCTTAGCCACTTGAGCCACTGCAGTGGCTTTTAAAATACCTTTTATAATAGCAGGTTCTAAATAAATGTGATGGCCCTGATGCTTTCGGCTGCAGCTCTTTTTCGTTTCCCCTGGGGACAAATCCTTTGGGATTTATCACCACCACTTGCTTCTGACTTACGGATCCCACTGGTTGCTATTTTAGTGACTGTTGGCTGACTTTTTAAGTAGAGAAAGGCTCTGCGGTTCTTTGCACGACTAACTATGGAGGGGACCATAGTAAACCAGACAAACGTGTTGAGCAGCGTCGCATGGGACAGGCTGTGCTCTGCAGGGCAAATTTAGCAAGATGGTTAAGCCTCATAAGCGTCTCTTATGACTGCTTTGGCTCCATTTCTTGATGGCACAAAAATAAAAACGGGTTGTACCTGTTCTTTGGGACTCGGGAGTTGGGAAATTGCCCTGGGCTCCGGTTGAAGGAAAGAGGATGGTGGAAAGGTTTCCTCCAGGATCCGGCAACCTATTTCTCTTGTCTGCCAGGGGGGAAACGTGACGAAAACCTTGTCCTGCCGATCAATTCTTCTCTCAGTGTCACTCTGCACCAAGATCAGGTTAGTGGCAGATCACAACGAAGGTGTGTGTGTGTGTGTGTGTGTGTGTGTGTATATATATATATATATATGTGCGTGTCATATATATATATATGGGGTGGGGGCTGCTTTGATTCCATGTCATGTTTAAAAATCAAGTTATTCTGGGAAAATAATTGAAGGACCAGAAAAGATCCCAAAAGAGCCTCTGTTCATGTGTACTTAGAAGCATGTTGCACTGAGTGGGACGGCGGTGGCTTTAGTGGTTAAGACGCTGAGCTTGACAACCGGAAAGTTTGCAGGTCAGCAGTTTGGGACCCGCCTCTGTCTCAGCTCCTGCCAACTTAGCTTTTAGAAAGCAAGTAGATCAATAGGTCCCGCTTTGGCAGGGTAGGTAACAGAGATGAGCACTGGACCCTAGAGTCGGATATGACTGGCTTACGGGCGAGGGAGACTTTGGACATGGTGGGGTATCCATCTAACATTAAATAGGTTTGCTCTACTAAACCTCTTTCAGTTCAAGGTCACAAAAAGATGGACTCGGAGAGCCGTCTGTGACCTTTTGACTCGCTCACTCCCTTTCAGCTCAAGACCACGACCACAGCCGCTGCGAGCCGGGACTTTGCGGAAGACCGCCTCTGGCTCAATGGGAAGGAGGCTGACACTGGACACCCGCGTTTGCAGTCGTGCCTGCGGGAGAGTAAGTGGGGAGGAGGAGGAAAAAAGTCTTGTATTGAGTCCCTGCGAGACCATCGAGTCCAACCCTCTCCTAATCAATGTGTGAATCCCATTCACAGCAGATCAGACAGAAAGTGGTTTCCCTGAGTCGCCGTATGCTGAGTGGGCAGCATACAAATCGAATCAATCAATCAGTCAATCAATCAATCAATTCTCTCTCTAGGATGTTTCCAGTGTTGGATGCTCACCTCCTCTCGAGGCAGTTGGCTTCACTGTCGTACTACTCTAACTATTAAGAAGTTTCCCCCCCGAAATTCAGCCTAGATCTTGCTTCCTGTCATTTCAAACTCAGTGAGGCTGAGAAAGCAAATCAGAATTAAGGCTTGGCCTGAGATCACTGAATTGAATTGAAATTTTATTTATATACCGCCTTTCTCACCCAAGGGTGACCAAGGCGGTTTACAAAAAAAATAAGGTACATAATAACAAGTAAAGAATATGCAATAAAGTTACAGGTTACAAGTCAAGGTACAAAAATACAATATACGAACATCCTGCAAATATAAGATACAAAGTATAATAAATAAGGTAACAATAGCCACGTGTCCGTCCGCAGGTGCTCCCACTTCCCCGCCAACCGGACAGGCCAGGGGGAAGGAGCATGGAGCCTCAGGGCTTTGTTGAGTGAAAGGCTGCAGCTGACTGGGGATTCGAACCCCGTCTCTCAAGTTGTAGCGCTGTGACACACTGTGCCCCCAGCCCCCCCTTCATTACTGACCCTTTCCTGTCTCTCTCTTGGCAGTCCGTCGCCTGGCCAGGAAGCGCCGCAGTGACGGGAAGAGCAATGGCGGTGGCCATAGTGACCGCTCACCGCTCAGCCTGGCCTACAAAGTCCACATTGCCTCCGAGAACAACTTCCCCACTGGGGCCGGCCTGGCCTCCTCGGCCGCTGGATACGCCTGCCTGGGTGAGTGGCTCCGGGTCCCTGGACAGACGGACAGCTAATGCATGATAGGTAGGTAGATAGATATGTAGGAAGGTAGATAGATATTGCTTTTGATCAATTGACTGACAGATAGAGTTAATGCTAGATAGATAGATAGATAGATAGATAGATAGATAGATAGATAGATAGATAGATAGATAGATATGGATCTTTTGATCAATTAATAATAATTTCATGCCAGAAATTATTCTGGGTTGAAAAGGTTTTTGTGGGAGAAACTCCACTCAAGGGATGCCCGAATAAGGCTCCTTTCATGTCCCCAATTGATGGGCAGGTAGAGCTAATGCATCATATGTAGGTAGGTAGGTAGATCGATAGATATGGATCTTTTGATCAATTGACTGACATAGAGTTAATGCATGATAGATAGATAGAGAGAGATAGGAAGCTAAACACTGTAGATAGGAAAGTAGATATGGATCTTTTGATCAATTGACTGACAGAGCTAATGCATGATAGATAGATAGATAGATAGATAGATAGATAGATAGATAGATAGATAGATAGATAGATAGATAGATAGATATGGATCTTTTGATCAATTAATAATAATTTAGTGCCAGAAATTATTCTGGGTTGAAAGTCTTTTTGTGGGAGAAACTCCACTCAAGGGATGCCCGAATGAGGCTCCTTTCATGTCCCCAATTGATGGGCAGGTAGAGCTAATGCATCATATGTAGGTAGGTAGGTAGATCGATAGATATGGATCTTTTGATCAATTGACAGACAGATGGAGATAATGGATAGACGGATTGAGTCTGTTAGAATCCAAAATAAGGCAGGCATTTTCAAAAACACGCCTCTTTGCGGAGGCCATCTTTCTGTGAAAATTATTCCCTCCCCTCCCCTTCTTGTAGAGATTGCTGCAGGTTTCCTTAATTATCTTGAGATTTCTTCTGTTTAAGGTGTTTTAAATGGTTTTGATCTCTCCCTTTTAAAGCAAGGTCTTGTGGCATTAAGCCATGGACACAGTTGTGAATAAATAGACGATAAAGATGGCAGTGAGGCGTGGGCGGAGATGCCATGGGCCTGCCATGTAATGTGGCTGTGTGGGTAGGGCTGTCTTAGCCCGCCTTGCCCTCCTCCTCCCGGACGCTCTGTTCTGGTCCTCTTCCTCCGGTTGAACCCGATCTCCTTTTCCCTTCTCAACGAGGCAGTCTACACACTGGCCAAGCTGTACGGCGTGGAAGGGGAGCTCTCCGAAGTGGCGCGCCAGGGTTCGGGCAGCGCCTGCCGCAGTATGTTCGGGGGCTTCGTCCAGTGGCTCATGGGGGAAGACGACGGGGGTAAAGACAGCATCGCCCAGCAGGTAGCATCGGAGTCACACTGGCCAGAGCTGAGGATCTTGATCTTGGTGGTGAGTAAAGAACTTGGTGTGGGACTGCGGTGGCTGAGTGGTCAAGACCCTGAACTTGATGACCGGAAGGTCAACAGTTTGAGACAAGAGTGCTGTAGGATGGAGTGAGCTCCCATTGTCTCTGTCCCAGGCTCCTGCCAACCTAGCAGTTTGAAAGCAAGGGATTGCAAGTAGATAACTAGGGACCCCTTTGGTAGGAAGGTAAGCAGCGTTCTGTGTTCTCCAGTGTCTAACCATGCTTGCCACATGACCATGGAAGCATTTGCAAGTAGATGCAGACAGCACTGGCTACAGATGAGCACTGAACCACTCGAGTCAGATACGACTGGCTCTCTGCTGGAATGGGTCTGGTGTCCTTCCAGCTGCAGGTGTCCTCTTGGCTACCTGTAGCTTCAGCCTTCCCCACCCCTCCTCCTTGGCAGGTGAACGCGGAGAAGAAGACGGTCAGCAGCACGGCCGGAATGCAAACCAGTGTGAAGACCAGCCTCCTATTGAAGGTCAGTGACACCCCCCCCCCCCCTCTGACCCTTCCTGGCCATGACTCACCTGTGGCCTTTTTAATTTTATTTTGTCCCTGATCTGGGGCTTCTTCCAGGGAGAAGAATATTTTCTGGGAGATGTTCCAACTCACCTTTCTCTTCCCTGCCTCTTTCCCAGCATCGTGCCCAAGCGGTGGTTCCGGAGCGCATGGCTGGGATGATCCGGCACATCCAGCAGCGGGACTTTGAGGCCTTCGGTGAGCTCACCATGAAGGAGAGCAACCAGTTCCACGCCACCTGCCTGGACACCTTCCCACCCCTCTTCTACCTCAACGACACCTCCAGGGAAATCATCAACCTGGTCCATCGCTACAACACCCACTATGGCAAAACCAAGGTGGGGAAGAGTGAGTGGTCTTGGGCATGTGCGCATGCATGCATGCATGTGGGAGGAGGTGGTGGAGAGAACAGGGACTCCAATCCCAGTGCTTGGAAATGTGACTCTTTTGGACTACAGATCCCAGAACCCACCAGCTAGCACTGAGCCAACGGGATCCGGGGATTGTAGTCCAAAGAACTTTGTGTCTGTAAGAGAGTAAGTAGCATTTTTTGAGAAAGAGTAAGTAGCAAATTAAGGCCATTGCACCTTTGGCAAAAAATGAGCAGGTCAGTTGACTCTGCTTGGCTCTCAGACACCAGGTATTGTAAAAAATAATAGTCAGGAATTTAGCTTGTGGTTTATTTTATTTTGTTGTTACGTTGTTTTGCTTCTTTGTCTGTGCACTGCCTAGAGTGACCAGATTAGAGTCACCTTTGCTTGAAAGCCAATCGTATCCAACTCTTGGGTTCAGTGCTCATCTCTGCTTATAGCCAAAGAGCCAGCGCTTGTCTGTGTTTGCAGATGTCTCCATGGTCATGTAGCAGGCATGGCTAGACACCAGAGTGCACAGAACACTGTTTACTTTCCCACCAAAATGGTATCTATTTATCTGCTTGTAATTTCTTGGTTTCCAACTGCCAGGTTGGCAGGAACTGGGACAGAGGTGGGAACTCACTCTGTCGTTCAGCACTTGGGTCTCAAACTGCTGACCTGCCAACCTTCCAGGCGTCAAGTTCAGCATCTTAACCCACTAAGCCACCACAGTCCTGAGTCTTTACTTAGAAACTGTGTAATGGGAGACTTTTGAGTAGCCTTTGTAAGTTTTAAGTCTCTGTTTCAATTAGCACCAGGCCAGGAGTAGCTTTTGCCGGACCTGGTGGGTGGCGGGTGGCCGGCCGTGAGCCCTTCCTTGCCTTTGGCGATTAAGCGGTGGCTTTCCTGACCTCTGGGCTGCAGGTGGCCTACACGTTCGACGCGGGGCCGAATGCCGTCCTCTTCCTGCTGGACGACACCGTGGACGAGTTTGTGGAAGTCGTGAGACTCAGCTTCCCTCCTGCTGACAACGCGGGCCGGTAGGTGAAGCCGGAGACTTCCTTTCCGGTGGGGAGGGGAGGCTTGGTTTGGATGTTTGGGAGAGGGGCGTAAAGGATGGTCCCAAACAAACCCCAGGCAGCAGGTAAACCTCCAATCCCTACTTGTGGCAAAAGAGGCACTTTATCCATTTAGAGTCCTGGGTCCAGTTCTGGGCCCTGAATTGCCGTGGTTCCCTGTAGGAGAGTTTAATGCAGTGGTGCATTGATTAGGACACTAATCCACATTTAATGTCATTGCATTACCTTCTCGTTGGAGGATCTAATGCAGTAGTATATTGATTAGCACACTGATCAACAATTGCGTCATTGCATTGCATTCCTATTCATGCTCTCTCTGTATTTGCTGGCCTCAATTATGTGCCTTCGCCTCTTGCCTAGTAGTCACATGCTCAGCTTTCTTAGCTCATAACCCAGACAATATTCTGTGTGTGCCCTCTTACTTACGTTACCGGCGACATATGCTTCTAAGACTTATCTATACGTGATCCGGCCATCCTGTGTTTTTCCGCCTGTCTGGAAGCCAAGACTTGTTCCCCTTGGCAGAGTTCTCTTGCTGTAAGATTTATCTATAACATTTTAATTTAATTTAATGGATTTATATACCGCCCCATCCAATGGACTCCGGGTGGCGTACACATGTTAAAACCAATATAAAACAATTTTAAAAACCTTTAATAACATAGCAATATTAAGCCCCCGCTGTGCCATTTACTATCTAATATATATATATAAAATCTACAAGACCTTAACATTAAAAAATTATTTACAGGAGGGGGAGAGCCTCAGACGAGCCAGAAAGGGGAGCTTGTTGACAGTCCCGGCCCCCAGACCCCATTTTGCTCTTCAAAATGCAGAGCAACAGTAAAGCCTCGGAGTAGAAGATGATGGTTCAGTAAAGCATAGGAAGAATCACCCTCCACTTGTCTTCATCGCACACCTCCAGTTTCCCCATCCTTTCCCCCTTGCTGGGCTCTGGAGGCAGGGCTGTCATTAGAAATTTCTGGGCCCAGTATGCCCCCCCCCCCCCATTTTGGCCACACCCCTGTGGTTTTCTGCGCATGCATCGTTTGTTTGCGCATGTGCACATCAGTGGTTTCCCGGCGGCACCACGCCCCCGTGGCTTTCTGCGCATGCATTGTTTGTTTGCGCATGCACACACCTGTGGTTTCCCAGCGGAGGCGGGCCCCCGTCATCTCCGGGACGGGAGTCCTGATGGTCCCCCCCCCCCGATGGCGGTCCTGTCTGGAGGTCCCATATCCCATCATGCCTTCATGCTTTCTTTCCTCTGCCCCTCGTAGGTTCGTAAACGGACTACCTGTGGAGGAAGCCACACTTTCTGAGGAGCTGCTGTCTGCGGTGGTGAAGGATCCTGTGCCAGGATCCGTCCGGTACTTGCTACTCACTAAGGTACGGTGTGGTGCCCTTTCTGCATCTCAGGCCTTGACAGAAGCCGCGGGACTTTTCTTTGACCCATTCTTGGCTTGGCTTGGCTTTAAAAAGTTTTAAACTAGATTTTTGATGGATGCCGGTGGCAGGTAGTTTTTCAGTTTTTTTTGTTTTGTTTTTTTTGGGGGGGAGGAATTTAAAGATCTTCTATAGTTTAAACATTGGGGATTTTATGCACGCCTCCCAGAGTCACATGTCGATTGGGGCTGCTATGCAAATTGAATATAATAAATTATTCCGCCTCTGTGCCTTTATTGGGGTTGACTTCTGCTTCTCTGTGAATCTATGCGAATGGGTTTCCTGCCTGCACACAGATCCACAGGGACTTGGGCTTCTGGGAACTGAAGTCCAAGAGCGCCTGGCATGCCAAGGTTGGCCATCAGTGAGCTTGGCCCGTTCTCCTTTCATCAAGCCTGGCACTTTTCAACGGGCAAAATGAGCTCCGTCTTGCGCTTCTTCCTTGGGGATGGCGATACTAAAAGAGAATCCCTTATTCCAATTTCTCGGTTCCTTATCTGGGCAAAACTTCAAAACACAGCTCAAAACTGGCACAGTTTGCATGGCATAAGTCAGGGATGGCGAACCTCGGCACTCCAGATGTTCTTGGACTTCAATTCCCCGAAGCCCAAGTCTCTGTGAATCCACATGAATGGGTTTCCTGCCTGCACACAGATCCACAGGGACGTGCTTCTGGGAACGGAAATCCAAGAGCACCTGGCGTGCCAAGGTTGGCCATTGCCGGCCTACCTCAACATCCTCAACCACCCTGCAGTAACAATGAGCAACGGGTTGTGCCTGCCTTCCTGCCCAGGAAGTCAGCGCACCTGCAAAGTCAACCTCCCATGTTCAAGACTCATTCTAACGTGGCTGTTTCCCTCCTCCTTCCAGCCGGGCCCGGGGCCAACGTTGGCAGGAGACCCAAGCTGTCACCTTCTGGGCCCTGACGGGCTTCCCCGGAGATGCAAGTGAATGGAGAGCGGATGAGCGGATGAGCGGATGGACGGAGGTTTTGGGAGCCGGAAACCGAGCCACCCCGTCGCTCCACTGGGACGTTTGAAGGGATGACCAAACCGAGGGGACGTATGGGGTGTCTTGGCTTCTCCTTCTTTCATGGGTGGTGGTCGAGAACGCCCGGTTATCTAGAACTCTTCCAGAGCTCGTGGATGGAGTCCCACCAAGCAAGCGCCTTCTCTTTCTGTGACTCTTTCTGTCTGACCTCCCGGAGGATCGGCGTTTCCTCTCTTTAGCCCAACGTCTAGCAATGGGATTTTCCCCTGGACTGTCAAATCACGGGGAGTTCCAGGGGTTCTTCCAAAGACGGCTGGTCTCTTTAATCTGAGACAGCAAGTAGTCCTTGACGGGTCTTCAGAGGTTCACCCTTGTGGGATAGACTCGCCCTGTCTTTTGAGACGGTAGGGTGATCCTCAACTTTTAGGACTCCCAGAGGCAACCTTGGCCCACAGGACCAGTGGGGAAACTCTGGAAACCGGTGACCCCCCTGACTGACCTCTCATAGTCCAAAGAACTGCTGGCCATCCTATCAAATGTGTCTCTTTCTGGTTCTTCTGTTCTACCAAACGTTCCCCTTAAGTGGCTGGTTTGCAAAAGGAGAATGTAGATGTTTCAGGGCTTTGCTTCTCGGGAAACGCAGCTGGTGGTGAAACAGGAATGGTTGCCTGTGAATCCACATGAATGGGTTTACTGCTTGGCACTCCAGGTGTTCTCGGACTTCCATTCCCAGAAGCCCAAGTTTGTGAATCCACATGAATAGGTTTACCAATTGGCACTCCAGCATGGAAAGGACTGGAGTTCTCGCCTTGGGTCCACCCCGTCCTAAACATCCTTTCTTCGTTCGGTTCTCTGTCCCATTGCCTGCCCTCCTCTTTCACACTTTGTGTCCCGCAGAGAGTTCTCCTCTAAGTTTCCCGTCCAGCTGAGGACTGGCTTGTGCTCCATTTCTAATAAAGGGTTTGGAGGGCAATGAAAGTCATACGCTGACCCGGATGAGTTGTTGTGTTCTTGCTGCGCTATTTCTCTCTCTCTCTATGACTGCAGTGGCTCAAGTGGTAAAGACGCTGATGGGAAGGTGGCAGGTTAGCAGTTTGAGACCTGAATCCTGCAGGACAGAATGAGCTCCTGTCCTCTGTCCCAGCTCCTGCCAACCTAGCAGTTTGAAAGCAAGAAATTGCAAATAGATAAATAGGGACCACTTCAGTGGCAAGGTGAACAGTGCTCCGTGCACTCCGGTGTCTAGTCATGCCTGCCACATGACCACAGAAACATCTGCAGAAGCAGACAGTGCTGGCTCTTCAGCTATGAAACAGAGATGAGCATTGAACCCTAGAGTCGGATACGGCTGGCTTTCGAGCAAGGGTGACCTTTACCTTATGACAGGGGTTCTCAACCTTTTCAAGCTGGGGGCCGGGTCATGCTCTCTCAGCTTCGAGGGCCGGATGGCCATGTTGCCCTGCCTGCACGATAGGGGTGGCCATTTTGTCCCAACAGCTTCAAAGGGGTGGCCTTTTTGTTTCTCAATTGCCCTTGCCTTGGAGGGGTGGGGGGGCACATGAAATGGTGAAGTGGGCCAGATCTGGCCCATGGGCCTTACGTTGGGAATCTGTTATATGATGATGTCATGGGACTGTGGTGGCTTAGTGGTGAAGACGCTGAACTCGACGACTGGAAGGTCAGCCGTTTGACATCTGTGCACTGCATGATGGTGTGAGCTCCTGTCACCTGTCCCAGCTCCTGCCAACCTAACTGTTCAAAAGCAAGAAATTGCAAAGTAGATCAATAGGGGACCTCTTGGGTGGGAAAGGTAACAATGCTCTGTGCACTCCGGTGTCTAGTGATGCCTGCCACATGACCATGGAAACGTCTGCAGAATTAGACAGCGCTGGCTCTTCGTCTTTGAAACAGAGATGAGCACTGCACCCTAGAGCCGGATACGACTGGCTTTCGATCCAGGACGACCTTTTCCTTGGAAGGGAGTTTCACAGACTCGGGTGTTGGACCAGGTGGGTGCCTGCTGCCTTTTGGGCACATCCCTGTAACTTTTCCCCCTGGGCTGAAGACGACCTCCAAAAGTCAGCAGTCGGTCCCCCCTTTTTATTTTGCATGGAGGGGGAGGGGGGCTTGCATGCACTTTGGGGCTGCACATGTTGATGCCTCACCCCCCCCCCCTTCTCTCTCTCTCTCTCTCTCTGCCCCACCGCAATCCACAGCCCTTGCGCTAAACTTCCTGGTGCGCAACGAAGAGTTCTGTCTGTGCGCCTTGCAAGCGGGCGCCTCCGCCTGTCTGGAGAAGAGGGAGGGGGGGTAGGGAGGGGGGTTTTTGGGGGGGGGGAGACCGAGGAGGAGGAGGAGGAGCAGGAAGGGACGTAGCCTGGCCAAGCCCTCCCCTCCCCTGCCCTCCCCTGCCCTCCCCTCCTCCCGGGGATCCCTCTAGCTTTGGGAGGCAGCGCAGCGCAGCGCATCGGATCGTGCCAGGATGGGGCGCATCGAGTGGGCCATGTGGGCGAACGAGCAAGCGCTGGCCTCGGGGCTCAGTAAGTCTTCCCTGGGTTTGCGCGTTTCATGGATCCCCGGGACCTCGTTGCAAACTCCTGATGGAGAGAGAGAGAGAGAGAGGGACTCAGGGAGGCAGCGGGTTCCTGAGCGGGTGCAGAGAGTGCCCCGGTTTAAGACGCTCTCGGAACCGGTTCGTTTTCGGGGCTGGAAAAGCCCCCAGCCCTGGTAGCCTTTGGGGGCGGCTTGTCTTGAGGTCCCCCCCCCGCCCCCCATTATTATTTTCGTGCGTGGGAAAGATGGAAAGGAACGAAAGGAAGCGAAGAAGGAGAGTCAGTCGGCACCCCATCATGGCCTCTCGAGCCACATCTGGAACCCAACTTTCCAGGCGGGCCGAGCGGTGGTTCCTTGAATCTGGCCGCCTCCTGAGCAGGAAGAAACGGAGGTTGGGGGTCGGGAAGGAAAGGAAAGGAAAGGGGGGGTGTCCTTTTTTTCCTCCGGGCCTCCAAACCTTCTTCCCCAAAGTTGCCAGCTGTTGGTTTCCCCTTTTCCTCAACCACCGCCCTTGGAGAAAGTGACTTTTGGGGACAAGGGCCAGGAGGGCCAGGGGGGGCGGAGAGGCTCCGGGATGTCTTTTGCCCTCGAAAGCCACCCGATGGCCGCCCTGGCAACATCTGGCCAGGGAAGTGGGGGGCTGAAGAAAGCAGAAGGGGAGGCAAAAGCCACTTTCGGGAATGGAGAAACGGCCAAGACTGGGTCAAGGTGGCAGAAACGCCTGGAGATTTGCTGCCCACGGAAGAAGCAGGACAGAGGTTGGGGTTCAGGGCACTTGCCATGGGGGGGAGAAGCAGATGTGCTCACGCAGTCGTTTACTTCTTTGCTTCCGCTTTTACCCCGTCAGGAGTCGAGGATGATGCAAAGTTCTTCTTCTGGCACTTCTGGCGGCAGTGGTGGGCACCACAGTGTGGTAGTAAAGTTTTTTGGAACCCACCACTGTCTGGCAGCCTCCACGGCAATATTTAGTGTCCTTGTAATATATATATATTTGGGATGTTCTCTCCCCACCTTCCTTTGGGTCTGCCTCGTAGTCTTCGTTCTTCTCTTTCCACACTTGAGCCTTGTACAGTATGAAATCCCAAGACATTCCCCCCCCCCCCAAATGGGCAAACCACTTTATGGGTTTTCTCTATATGTGGGTTCTATTCCAATTCTTTCCCTTAGAATCTCATTCCTAATATCATCCCTTCTAGCCACTCCTCAATAATCTAATTTCTGTGGTGACCAACTTTCGTTTATGTTTTGCTGGAAGTGTCCGTGTTTGGCACTGGTAACATCGGGTGGGAAATGGATGTGCTTTTTAGGAAGTGTTTCTTTGTGTTGGTCAGTATTGCCGTGTGTTGTAAGAGCAGAACTAGGCGTCCCTATATTTAGTTTGCCTTACAGGGCCATGGGTGAATCTCGCCCTCCAGTCATGCAGTCTTAAGCCTACCAATACCACAGTATTTCCCACACTGGGGTTCTCTGTTGAGCCTCAGCTAGATGTACATTTTGTGTGTGTGTGTGGGGTTGAGACAGGGGTTCCAGATGTTTCTTTAGAGCATCTCTCTCTTCCGTTGGCCTTGGCTGTAAGCCCTCTTTTCAGGTGAACAGAGGAAGAAGCGCCATTGCATTGCCTTCAAGATTAAGGAAGTGGCACAGATGACAAGGGAGCCATGTGGAAACGGTGTGAGGCTGCCGTTGCTTGTGAAGGATCAGGCCCGCCTTTTCCAAAGATGACACAGAGCGAACTCCCGGCGTCTACATTTCCCAACTCAAGTGGTTAAGATGCTGGCTGGAAGGCGGCAGGTCAGCAGTTCGAGACCTGGGTGCTGCATGACGGTTTGAGCGCCCGTCGTCTGTCCCAGCTCCTGCCAACCTAGCAGTTCGAAAGCAAGAAGTTGCAAGTAGATAAATGGGGGCCACTCTGAGTGGAAAGGTAACAATGTTCTGTGTGCTCTGGTATCTACTCAGGCCTGCCACAGGTCCACAAAAATGCCTGCAAACACAGACAGCGCTGGCTTTTTGGCTGTAAACAGATGAGCACCGAACCCTAGAGTCAGATACGACTGGCTTTCGAGCAAGGACGACCTGTTGCAAGAGGAGGAGGAGGAGGAAGACTCCCCCCGCCTTCCCCGTTTTAGTTCCTACATGCTGTGATTGCAATGCAGTGTTTTGGGCAGGAAATCCTGCTTTGCTTCCAAGGGCCTGCCAGTTCAAGTATGCCCTAATGTGCCACCTGCCACATCATCGCAGATGTTCATCTGGCTCCCCTCCGGCCATGAGATTGAGCCGGCCTTGGCTCTTCAAAGCCCCCCTTTGCCCAGCCAAGCAAAATGCCAAGAGGTCCATTGCGCATGGAGCCTTCCGGATACCTCCCCGTCAATGAACGGGGAAAGATCAGAGCAACCTCTGGGGATGAAACATCATTCGCAAGATGGGCAGCAATTGGCTCAGAGTTGGTGAGGTGGGAGCGTGTCGGAGCAGGCAGGCAGGCAGGCAGGAGCTTCCCCCACTTCAGGGCCTTTGCTCTTTCCCTGGGGTTTCGTTTTATGATTGTTCCTAGAGGATGATTGAAGTACAAGATTTCCCTGACACCTGGCCCGCTTCAAACCAGAAATACTGCATTGGCCATGAAAGGCAGCCTGAACCACATCTCTCCGACATTTGGAGGCTTTCTGTTGTCACGATGAGTTATTTTCTTCTTCTTTTTTCCCCCTCTTCCTCCTTCACTTCCTCTTTTACCCCCGTCAGGTGCCCTTTTCTGTAGGTTTTCAAAAGTCATTTGAGTGATGTAAACTTTCAGTTTTCAGTTCCTTGTTCTTCCTTCCTGTAAAAAGGGTCTAAATTGTGTGGGGCTTTCCTTTCTTTCTTTCTTTCTTTCTTTCTTCCTACCTACCTACCTACCTATGACACCTCCGAGGTTCACCAGGTGCAGAACTCCAGAAGCTTCACTCTTCCCATACCTGAGATCTTGAGTTTCCCAAAAACAGGGCAGTGAATGTGGTCTTTGCAGCTGATTTACCAGAATTTCCAGGGTGTAAATTCAAGGCATTTACCAGGAAGTTACATTTCCTCCCTTCCCAAAGCACACTTTTCTATTTCAAGCCAACGGTCTTGCATCCTTTTCCCTAGAGACCGTCTTGGAAGCGAAAAGTTACGAGTAACACCATTGCCTTCATCAAGTTGCCTTTGAAGTCATTTAAAAAAAAGGCATAATGACGTTCCCTTGGAGAGCTTGTGCAACAAAAATTTTACGTGAGAAGCTGGAAGATGTTGTTTCCAAAACATCTCTCTCTCTCTCTTTCTCTGCCATATGTAGTTCTCGTGGCTGGTGGCATCGTGGCTGTGGCCGGACAGTTCAAACGTTGGGAATTTGCAGCCTACTCAATGTATCCTTCGGTGGAAATGTCGCTTCCCAGGGTCTCACGCCGGGTACTAGTCCAGAGTCTCCCACTGCCCCACAGCACTGGGTGGACTAAACCAGTGACGGCCAACCTTGGCACACTCCAGGTGTTCTTGGACTTCAATTCCCAGAAGCCCTGATCAGCCGGAGGGAGTGCTGACTTGGGCTTCTGGGAATTGAAGTCCAAGAACAGCTGGAGTGCCCAAGGTTCGCCATCACAGGACTAGATAATGGGAAGGGCAGGGAGGGATTGTCAGTATGAAGGCCCAAGAGACTGTGCCGTTTTCTGTAGGAATGAATGGGCATCTCACTGGCTCGCTATCGCATGTATGTTTATGGTACACATGTGCATGTATGTTTATGGTACACACATGCAACTATCATGTTCAGGGATCTGGGTAAAATTTGCCTGGTCAGTCAGTGCCAGCTTCAGGATTTTTCTTGGGGCGGCGGGGGTGGGGGGGTGGGGGTAGAAAACAGCAACTCTTGCTGTCCCTTGACAACTGGAACAAACAAGGGGAATCAATGTGGTTTGGCTTCTTGCGAAGCTCATGGGTTGCAAAATGGGGAAATTTCTGGGGTTGAACAATTCAGACATTTCCCAGAAACATAAAGAGGATGGAGAGGGTGGAGTCCAGGGGACGGCTCTGCGGCCTGTTGTTTGTAAGTCACCTGTAAGCCAATGACAGCTTGCTTACCTGTAACTCTTCTTCTTCTTCTTCTTTTTCGTGGTCCCTTGTGAATCCACATGAATGGGTTTACTGTGCATTCATGTGGATTCACAGAGACCACGAAGAAGAACTTGATAGAGCCTAAGGGCAGAAATAGACATTGTAGATAGCCCAGCATTAGAACATTGTTCTGTTTAACAAGGATTGTCATGTTTTAAAACTGCTCTAGTTAACAAGGATATCGCAATAGCAATTGCCTTTCTATCCTGCCCCAAAGCACTCAGTGCACTCTCTGGGCGGGCGGTTCACAAGGCAATAAGCATTGACAACATGCTGGCTCCTCATTTTACCGTCAGGATCAAGCTCACAACATTTTGGCTGCAGTAGAGCAGCGTAACCCCTTCACCAGGGGGGCTTTTTATCCATGCTTCATCCATGAAGATGACCGGAATCTGAGACTAACTCTTCCTTGCTGAAATAATAGCCATAAATGATGATGATAGCCAGCACCATAAAGTTTAAAAGGATCTATTCCTATACCCCAGAAGGAAGGGATACTGAGGCCTTCAATAGAGCCCCAAATCTTAGAGCAGTAGTGGCAAACCTATGGCATGTGTGCCAGAGGGGGCACTCAGAGAGCCCCTCTGTTGGCACGCATGCTGTCACCCCGGCACAAAGTTTGCCGCACCCCTCTGCCCATCTGCCCAATGGGAGTGCTTCCTCCATCCCCCAGCACAGAATCCATCCCACCCCTCTGCCCAGCAGCCCAATGGGAGCGCTTCCTCCCTCCCCCCAGCACAGTGTTCGCCCTGCCCCTCTGTTTGGGCACTCGGTCTCTAAAAGGTTCGCCATCACTGACTCAGAGGAACTCTTTCTAGGGAACTCGAGAGGAAAGGAATGCAAAAGAGGGAAAACCTGTTTTTCTGCTCCTTAACTCTTCCTTTTTGCCAAAGAGCAGCCGGGGTTCTTGTCTGCCTGCTGGAGTATCCTCGGGGCAAGAGGAGGAAAGGATCCACCATGCAAAGGTGGTGAGTAACCTCTCGTCTTTATGCCTTTCCTGGTGAGTAAAAGGGCCAATGGAGGCTGGGCGCCATGCGTCACTCTTTTGGGCAGTGCACGGAATATGGGACAGGGTGCAGAAGTCGCCACGCTGGGAGTCTCATCCCGTGCCATCCGTTGCACTCGCAAGTAAACCCACACAGCTATCAAGAGAGGGATTTCGTGCCTGATACGTTTTGTCGCAAGTACTCGGGCTTCCTTCCTCACTATTCCTTGTTTCCTCCTGACGGTTGGACAAGGTGTGTGTGTGTGTGTGTGTGTGTGTGTGTGTGTGTGTGTGTGTGTGTGTGTGCGTGCGTGCGTGCGTGCGTGCAATATACAGAATGCATCATCATCAGAGTGATGAAATGTACAACAAGGATCTAAGAGCAGAGGTTGCAACTTTGCAAAACCTTTCTGGGTGCAAAACATGTCTTAAGACCCGTCTGCACAACCCCCTCATGTTTACGTTTGTTTGGTGTGTGTATATAAGCCGTCCTCTGGAACAGGATTCTAAGGGCAGCTCGTATACAGTCAGACCTCGAGATAAGAACGTCTCGACTCAAGAAAAACTCGAGATACATCCCGAAATCTCAGGGAAAAAATCAGGTTCAAGATACAAAATTTTAATAGGATTTTTTTCCTCAAGATCCTGTGCATGGTACCTGGATTCCTATGGGAAGTTGCATTCAATGCATTCCTATGGGGAACTCAAGATAAAGAAACTTTCAAGATACAACCCACCTCGAGGAACGAATTAAATCCTTATGCAGAGGTTTGACTGTCGTAAGATGAGAAGACTACCGTATTTGCTGGCATATAAGACGCATCAGAATATAAGACCCACCCCATTATTACCAAAATAGCCCACTATAGGTCACTGTATACAGTTTAAGATGCACTCCATTTTCTCAGTGTATTTTAGGGAGGGAGGGAGAGTGAGTCTTATAGTCCAGCAAATAGGGTAACTGATGTACTAGCGCTCACATTAAAAATCACGGGAGCTGCAAAAGTCTGGGATGTTTTGTCTCCTTCCCGTGGGAGGGAATTGGGTTTTCAGCCCCTGGGTTTGACACAAGGATTGTTGTGCGAGAGGTCAAGTGGCACAGGTATCCAACAAGCCTATGCCTTCAGAAGTACCTTCCACAGCTGGAAGGCAAAACAGCTGTTCTCCAGGTGTTGGAAAATGCACAAGCCGGCTCTTGTGACGGTTTGAGAGGCGCCTTTCAAGCAAGGCAATCGGCAAAGTGATGCTATTGACGGTCTTGGTGGCAGGATGGATACTTTGGGGTATCGCAGGATTCTTCGACACGCAAACGCTGGGTGGTCCTTCCTCACTTTCTCTCTTTCCTTTTGCTCAACAGTGGTCAGCGGTTTCTCACACCCGTGGTCAAAGTATTTGGACCTCTGACCAGGAATTACTATGTCCGGGCCGTCCTGCATGCCGGGTAATTCACAACTCTATTTCCGGGGGGGTTGGAGGCACTTTCGGTGGAAGCTAAAAACTCCCTGCTTCCACTTTCTTTTTGATGTTTGTGGCGCTTGGGTCTCATGGAGGCACAAAACCACTGGTGCGTGGATAACGGCATGCTTCAAAACACCCACAAGTCTTAACTGGACACAAGGAGGGACCATTTCCTTAGGGCCGTGATGGCCAACCTTGGGGCTACAGGTGTTCCTGGACTTCAATTCCCAGAAGCCCTGATCAGCAGGAGTCCTGACTTGGGCTTCTGGGAATTGAAGTCCAAGAACAGCTGGAGTGCCATGGTTTGCCAGCATGACCTTAGGGCAGGGGTGCCCAAACTACATCCTGGCCCCCAACGCCAATTCATATGGCCCTCGTCGCTCCCGGAAGCCAAAGTAAAATGCACCCATATCGTGTTTTACTTCCGCTTCCAGAAGCAATGAGGGCGGTGTGGGTTAGATGAATTAGCATTGGGGGCCGGATCCAGCCCGTGGGCCATAGTTTGGGCACCCCTGGTTTAAGCAGAGAAAATGGCAGATTAAAGTCTATCTCCTATTGTAAAACAGATTGCAAGGTACGTTTTACTTCCAGTGGGAGGAACCACATGACCGGCCCACTGCCTGAAAGGTTTGAGCACTCCTGGCTTAAAGATTGGCTCCTCTTGCTTTGAGCTGGTGACTTTTCAGTGAAGAACACCCTGTTGTGGGTGCAAAACCCCAGGTAGACCCACCAAGAGTCCGTCTCTCTGTCTGCCTCCCCTTCATCTTCCTGACCTCTCTCTTTGCAGCCTGGCCGTTCCCGCGGGATTCTTGCTGGCCACGATCCTCGGCACCGCCTGCCTTGGCATCGCAAGTGGCATCTACTTACTGGTGAGTAGCCTCCTCCTTCTTTCACGTCCAAGTTGCGTTCTTCAAACTGTGCATGCGCTGTCAGGGAGACTGCGGCTCTAAGACCCCACAGAATCCCTGTCCAGGACAGACAGGGAATACCGACCCTATGCAATTAACCCTTTGTGGTCACATGAAGAAGGAATCCTCCGTCCCAGTGTATGGCGGAGGTTTGGCTTCTTAGATATGGATATTTCTTGCTCCCTCCCGGCTTTCAAGGAAAAGGGCTGAGGACGACTCCTTGTCTCCCAAACTTCAAGGTGAGCCAAGGGATTTTTGCAAAGAGTTATTTCACCGCCTCCGTGCCTTTCTTTCAGTTATCTCCCTTGCAAGTGTCTCCTCTCCCCGGGGGGCTTCTCAGGGTGCTGTTTTGCCTTCGTCACTTTCAAGCAGGATAATTGAAAGAAAGGCAGGGAGGCGGTGAATTAACTCTGTGCAAAAATCCCTTGGTGGGGGGTGATCTTGCTTCCTTTGTTCAAATTTATAAATCCAGGACTTGTACATGTTTTTTCTTGAACCGGCTGGGACAGCTTGAATCCGGGAAAATCCTGGAAATCCGGGACATATGGCAACCCTATGTCCAAGCCAAACCCTGGACTGCCAAAACGAAGTCCCCAGCGTCGGTGCAGGTTTCCTGGCAGTCCAGCAAATGAGCCCATGGATTCTGTACATTAGTGAGTGTTCAATGTCTCAGCAGCCTCACGATAACTCCTGAAAACAAACAAGAAAGGATAGCGGACATTCGCTGGTTCAATACAGTAAAACCCCGACTTACATGTGCCTCGAGTTACATAAAATTCGACTTACGTAATGATTTTGTACTAAAACCATGTCCCAATTTACACGATTTCCTATGGGTTTGCTTAGAGTTACATAAAAAAAGATTTAAGCAAAAAGCCTATGGAACGGACTTTTTTTTCGTAAGTAGGGGTTTTACTGTAATCTTGAATTGATCTGATGTCCACTTTTTAACCAATGGGATGATTCCTGTCTTCTATTTAAACAGTGTTTGGGGAGGTAAGATTAGTAAAGGTAAAGGTCCCCCTTGCTCGAAAGCCAGTCGTATCCGACTCTAGGGTTCAGTGCTCATCTCTGTTTCAAAGTCGAAGAGCCAGCGCTGTCTGCTTCTGCTGATGTTTCCAAGGTCGTACGGCAGGCATGACTAGACACCTGAGCGCATGGAGCGCTGTTTACCTTCCCACCGAAGTGATCACTATTTATCTACTTGCAATTTCTTGCTTTCTGTACCTTATAATGAACCCTGGTGCAGCAGGAGTTAAACTGCTGTCCTGCTGCAGCCAAAACATTGTGAGTTTGATCCAGATGGGGTTCCATTCCCTTAAAACCTCTTACCATTGTCAAGGGCGGTTGGGATCTGATGGGATTTTAAAGCATCGTGAGACTCAAAGGTAGCTTATTCTCATCACATTTTGTTATGCTTCAAAAATAATAATATTATGTCTAATGTATTGAGTTCAGTTTAATTGTTCTTTTGTCTTTGAGAGGAACAAGTTTGTGAGTCTGGGGGAGGTGGGGGGGGGGGGTTGTGTGCGCCTGGCCCTCTCCAGCCACTAAGTGGCAGCCTCCCTGCATTTGTGATGTGTGGCAGTTCAGCAGTTCGGGACCCGAGTGCCACATGATGGAGTGAGCTGCCGTGTCGTTCAAAAGCCAGAAATTGCAAGTAGATAAAGAGGTATCACTTCAGGAAGAAAGGTAACAGTGTTCCAGTGTCTAGTCATGCCTGCCGTATGGCCATGGAAATGTTTGCAGACACAGACAGTGCTAACTGACTCTTGGGCTGTAAATGCAGATGAGCACCGATCCCTAGAGTTGGATACGACTAGGTTTCAAGTAAGGGAGGCCTTGACCTGGTGGCTAAGGGCTTGTGTAAGTTACCAAGGACCGAATCTCTGTGTTGTTCAGGATGTTGTGTTGTTTCTCCCCTCGATTTGACCGCCATCCCCTTTCATGTCTTTTCTTGGGGTCCCCCCCCCCTTCTTTCAGGCAGCCACCCAGGGTGAGCAGTGGCAACCCATTGAATCGAAGCCGCGCGAGCGACTGCAGGTGGGAGCCACCATCAAACACCCACCGACCAACCCACCTCCCCGGCCACCAGCCGAGGGGCGCAAGCGGCCGGCCGAGGAGGAGGAGGAGGCTGGGGTCGGCCATGAAAACCCCATGCCAGTCCTTGTGGAGACAGAGTGACCGGGCCACGCTGGAGGCGTCCACGAGTCCCGAGGGGCCAGTTTGGCCACGTTGGAGGAGCCAAGTGGCCAGACCACGGCCGGGCCAGAGGTGGACCCTCTCCTTCCAGTTCTGGCGCCTTCCCCAGGATGGGTCCCGTTCAGCCTCTTCCCGTCCCACCCGTTTGCTTCTGAACACCCACCGAGTCTCGCCGCCATTGTGCTTACTTTGCGCCACAACGTGGCAATGGCCACAATTTCTCTCTTCCTTTCTCTCTTGTCTTTCTCCTGCTGCAAAGGGGTCTTAAGGCTGACGAGATGCCTTCCTTTTTCTGTATGGATATGGGTCTGTTTTCTCAAGGGTTTTACAGCATAATAAAGTGACATCTTTGGATGCGGAAACACCCCCTCATCCCCCCCCCCCCCCCAAAAAAGGTACTCCTTGTACAAAATCCAGCAACAAAAAACATAGGTAACGACCTTATTAGATCACAAAAGGGTTAGAAACACATGTGAGATGTTGAGTCTTGTATGGCTGTTGTTGCGCTCTGGAGACTGAGATGACTTAGTGGTTAAGCCAGGGATGGCGAACCTTTTAGAGTCCGAGTGCCCAAACTGCAACCCAAAACCTACTTGTGTATCACCAAATGCCAATACAGCAACAGGGGAGGGAGGAAATGCTCCCATTGGGCTGCTGGGCAGAGGGGCGGGGCGAACTCTGTGCTGGGGTGACTGCACATGTGCCCTCAGAAAGGGCTCCAAGTGCCACCTCTGGCATGCGTGCCATAGGTTCGCCAGCTAGCATTTCGAAAGGAAGAAATTGCAAGTAAATAATGAGGTACTGCCTCGGCAGGAAAGGCAACAGCGTTCGGTTCACTCTGGTGTCTAGTTCTGCCTGCCACGTGACCACAGAAATTGTCTGCGCATGCAGACAACGCTGGCTCATGGGCTATCGATGGACAGGAGCACCGAACCCTAGACTTGGATATGACTGGCTTTTGAGGAAAAGGTGACCATGACCTTTATGGCTGTTCCTCAGGACAGTCTAAAGACGTGACATTGTTATACCCTCATTAGAAAAGATAATCCGTGCCAGTCGGTTGTGTAACTTGTGACTTGACCTATGGCTGCTGTTTTGCGTAGGTTAGACCTGAGAGCACCTTAATAGAGTTCTCTGTCCTTTCAGGGTTCGCAGTTCATCCCAATCTCTTTCTCGCTCTTGCTTGAATCCCAAACACCCCAATGTCATTTTGGACCTGGATTAGATGTTTGAAAAATGGAATATAGGCCATTACTCAGCCAACATGGGTTTGTTGACGGGGAGAATTTGGGCCATTGTAAACTGGAAAGGTGAACTTTCCCAGTCTCTGTGATGTGTTACAACTTGGTTCCCACCTCCAAATCCCTCCTTGGGCTTGTCTGTGGAAAAGGTGTCGGACAGACTAGATCCGTGATGGCGAACCTTGGGCACTCCAGGTGTTCTGGAACTCCAGTTCCCAGAAGCCCTGATCAGCAGGAGTACTGACTTGGGATTCTGGGAATTGAAGTCCAAGAACAGCTGGTGTGCCAAGGTTAACCATCACCGGGGCCCTAAGCCAGTGATGGTGAACCTTGGCACTCCAGCTGTTCTTGGACTTCACTTCCCAGAAGCCCAAGTCCCTGTTAATCCACATAAATCCTTTTGTGTGGATTCCCAGAGACTTGGGCTTCTGGAAGTTGAAGTCCAAGAACAGCTGGAGTGCCAGTAAACCCATTGGTGTGGATTCACAGAAACCTGGGCTTCTGGGAATTGAAATCCAAGAGCACATGGAGTGCCAGTTAACCCATTCCTGCGGATTCCCAGGGACTTGGGCTTCTGGGAGTTGAAGTCCAAGAACCGCTGGAGTGCCAGTTGAGTAAACCCATTCGTGTGGATTCACAGAAACCAGGGCTTCTGGGAATTTAAGTTCAAGATCACCTGGAGTGCCAAGGTTGGCCATGAATGGACTAGATGCCCCCTAGCGATGCTTCTATTCTGTATCCTTTTGTACAAAGCAGTCACAAATCCCAGCTATTTTGCATAGAGAAATAAAATCTTTTATTGGCGAAAGAAGAGTTCTCCTCTGACATCATAAATAGCGTCTTCTTTACATAATAAATAGACTTGCATGCAAGAGTTTAATAATTTAGGCACATCATTAGTTAAATACAAAACACACAACTCCGTGAAATGACACAAATAAATAAATAAATATTGCCATGCTTTCATGCCAACCCAGGCTCACGGCGGCCCACAAGGGACACAGGAAGCAGGCCTTTGCCCACAAGCGTCGGCACGCCAAGCCACAGCATGCGACGACACGGGCCGTGAAATGTTTGGTTTTACATGGAAGGAGGAAATGGCCCCAGGCAGCCGGAAATCAAGGGTGGGCAGCCCCGCAGAACCTCTGGGTGTCGCGGGACGGGAAGGCGTGAGGTTCACAAGAACAAAATCAGAGTTTTGATGTCAGGGAATCTCCCTGAACTGGTGGTGCAGGAGCATCGGAATCAGCCACGACCCCTCCACGCCCACCCCAATAATAATAATAATAATAATAAACATCAACATCATTTGAAAATCTCAAATATAAATTAACAAATGCAAATAAATAGGGTGGGAAGAAACCAACACAGGGAAGGATTGTGCCAACCTCCCTTCTCCCAAACTATGTTAGGAAGATGATAGTTCTGGCTCTTAAAACTGGATTTCAAGAACTTTTAAACTTTTTTTTAAAATTAAATAAAGCACTTTCTTTTAAAAATAATAATAGCAATGCAAATATATAACATTGTGCATCCCTTGAGAGGCCCTGAAGGGCAGAAGGGTGGATCATAGAATAGTGTCAATAAATAAATAATAAATACATAAATAAGCAATGTTTCATTGAAATAAAAGGGTCGTCAATTGAGGGATGTGGGGAGAGGAATGGGTTCTGTGGCCAGATAAGCATGCATGGTTGCACTTCCTGTAGGCAGCAGGCAGAAATGTGCCCGGTTGGACTGCTGCCTGCTGCCTGCCGGAAGAGAACCACGGGGGGGGGGGGGGGGGGTGTGTGTTCCAGACCATAGCTGTCAAGTGGCCCATATTGGCCGGGAAACTCCCATATTTTACCCTCTTTCCCGCCGTCATCCCGCATCAGTCAGACTGCGATGCCCTAATGCCACCACTGGAGGGCTGCACAGGATAAGCACAGCTGTCAAGTATCCCGTTTTGGACGGGAAATTTCCCTTATTTTCAAATCCAAAACTTGACAGCTATGTTCCAGACTCAACAAATAGGCATCTCTCTTGCAACTGCTGGAAAGAAAGGATGGAGTTTTGCAAGGTTTGCTTCCCAAAAGAGGCGACTTCTTGTCTTAGGGCATTTTGGAGGAATCTCTGAAACCAGTCCAGGAGCTAAACTGGGATGGGATTGGGGGGTGGGGATGGGGTGGGGGTTTCACAGCTGGGAAGGTGGTTTCCTTCATGCTACTCCCCACCCATTCTCCAGTGGAAAGTGGTGAAGGCCTTGTTCCCCCCCAGGAGGAGCATGAAATGCCACCAGCTAAAATGAACCCATGCTTTAAAACAAACACAATTCAACCTCCGTCCACCTGGTAGACCAAAGCCCACGGGATTCGGTTCCACGGGAGCTTTGTTGGCCGCCGAGGGCCGCTGCTGCCTTGGCTCAGCTGTTCGACGGGGGCAGGACACAGGTGCAGGCCACGGGCACATCGATGTAGTCCACCTCGAAGGAAAAGCTGTCGGTGTCGTCCTCGCGCTGGCACAACTTGCGCCGCAACACCATCACGTTCTGGTGGACGAGGGCGGAGTTGAGCGAGTGGTTCTGTTCCCCCGTCCGGGTGTCAATGCAGTTGTTGCAAAGGCACTCGGCGAAGGCCAACTTGCGCGGGTAGCGGTCGGCGTCTTCGTTGATGCTGCAGGAGAAGCAAAAGGAGAGATTTTAGAGAAATATTTGGGGGGGGGGGTTGTTTAGACTTACGTAGGTGTGGTCTGCAAGCATAGCCCCCACCCCACCCCACCACCAGTTGACTCTTGGAGCCAACCGTTGTGCATCCTACTAGAACTCACCACTCGTGGTAGCCCACCTGCTCAAGAAACCTGCCCAGTATCTCCTTTCAAGAAACTGTTTTTGAAGCTCATCATCCCTGGACATCCCACTGTGCCTTAAGCCAATGATGGCCAACCTTGGCACTCCAGGTGTTCTTGGACTTCACTTCCCAGAAGCCCAAGTCAGCACTCCTGGAGAGCAACATTTGGGGGCCCATGGTCTAGATCAGCCTCAATGCTCCGTCAAGTACTTCTTTGTGGTCTCTGTGAAGCCACACGAATGGGTTTACTGTGCATACTGTGTAAATCCATTCGTGTGGGTTCACAGGGGACCATGGAGACGGAGAAGACAGGTAAGCAACCTGTCATGATAGACCAAGGGTCTGCAAACTTGGTTCTCTAGGTGTTCTTGGGCTTCAATTCCCAGGAGCCCAAGTCTACGCTCCTGCTGACCAGGGCTTCTGGGAATTGAAGTTCAAGAGCATATGGCATGCCAAGGTTGGACATCACTGCCTTAGGGAACCATCTCAGCCTGTGAAGGATCACAACGGCCTCCACCCTCTGGACCAGGTCCAGCCTCCTCTCTTACAGGGCTTTGCCTCTTTGAAATACTGGGCTTAGCATCATTCCTGATGGGTGGGGAAGATAGGAACTGTGGTCCATCTGGAGGGAAGGGCACCAGGTTGGGCCAAAGGCCGCCCGAGGACATCCAGCCCACCAACCCAAGGCTCTTACCTGTATTTCCAGGGCGAGATGGAGCGTTCATTGACACCTTTGTTCACCAGCTCCTTGGGCTTGAACTCAGGGCAGGTGGGCTTGTGGTGCCTTTGGTGCCCGGAGGCGCCGGCCTGCCTGTCCTCCAGGTAGGGCACCAGTCGTAGGGCGGTGTGGCGCTTCCACCGCGAGGCCTTGCTCCGGAAGAGCATGGGCACCTCTCCGTCCTGCAAGCTGTCTGTCTGCAAACAGCGGGCGTGTGGGTGGCCCCCCGATTTCCGGCCCTCGGCCCAGGCCAGAAAGATCCCAAAGGCCATCAGGAAGGAGATGCGCTGGAGAGGGAAGCAAGAGAGGACGCCACTGTTAGAGCTCAGAGGAGGCAACCGCTGTGAGGACTAGAAGAGGGGAGCTTGGTTTGCAAACCAGGTGGAGAATGCAAAGGTTTGTTTGTTTATTTTATTATTTGTTTCTTTAAATTTATATAAACAAATATAAACTTTTGGATTCAGGGCAAACCAGCTGAGGGTTCAGTGCTCATCTGTTTCAAAACCGAAGAACCAGCATTGTCTGCTTCTGCAGACCTTTCCGTGGACACGTGGCAGGCATGACTAGACCCCGGAGCGCACGGAACGCTGTTTACCTTTCCCACCGAAGTGGTCCCTATTTATCTACTTGCAATTTCTTGCTTTCAGACTGCTAGGTTTGGCAGGAGCACTATCTGGACCAAATTCATGCTTGAAAACCTCCTTCTGGTTTAGTTTTGTTTGCTGTGCATGATTTCCCAGCCGGCCTGTGAATATCTTCTCCTCCGTATTGAGGGAGGAAGTTTAAAACAGTCCCGTCCAAACATGCCATGTAAAGAAACCCTTTCCTGGAAGTAAGCCCCACTGAACAGAGTAGAGATGACTGCCGAGTAAATAGGATGGCACAGGGCATCTTCCGTGAGGTAACCTCCACACATTGTCCACCTCTTCCCTTTACGGACCCACAAGGAAGGGACCGGGGTGTGCGTGTGTGTCTGCGTCCTGCAGGAAGTTTACTTGCTCGTTTAAGGCATGAGTTAATTCACCATAATTTCCGAACAAACACCAAATTTTATGATCAGTAAATAAACTCCCAAGAGTCAAGTGGTGCAACCCATGCTTCAAAAACTGTCATCATCTATTTTTAAACGTATTTTTTTTTCTCTCTCTCGTCCGCATCAATTGGAAAGCAATGCACTTGCAGACGGCTGCATGCCCAAGAGTGTGCGTGCACACAAACACACACCACTCATACACAAAGGGGTTGTGTGAGCGCAGCTTAAGCTCTTACCTGTGAGCCAAGCAGGTAAGGAATCGAAACTGGGGGGGAGGGGCTTTGGAAGTGGGTTTGAAAGGATTTTTGCTGGAGAAACTCCGCTCAGGGGACGATGCCCGAATGAGGCACCTTTCATGTCCCCAAGGTCTCCCCACCACCACCACCAAAGTGGTATCCATTGACCTACTTGCAATTTCTGGCTTTCGAACTGCTAAGTTGGCAGGAGCTGGGGCAGAGACGGGTGCTCAATCCATCACGCAGTACCGGGGTATCAAACTGCCAACTTGCCAGCCTTCCAGCTAACAAGGCGAGCTTCTTAACCCCTGAGCCACCCACAGCCCTGAATCAAATTGCCTTTTAAGTAGCCGAGTGGCTCCTGCGAGAGCTGCCTTACTTTCTTGGGTTATTTCTACCTCCTGCCTTTTCTTGCAAGGAGGCAATCAGGTGACTCTTTGCCCAGCCATCGCCCTCTCAGAAACCCTGCGAGGTAGGCCAGTCTAAAGCAACAAAGGAAGCGACTGGCCCTGGTTGGTTCACACCATGGGTTTCAAGGGCGGAGTGGGGATTTGAACTCATATCTCCTGAGTCTTAGGCCAACACTCTTCACCACCACATCACACTGGTTTTCCAAAGAGTAAACAAAACAAATAGACAAAAAAACATTGTAGCACCTTCAAAACTAATTGCCGTGTTTTAAGGTGAGCTTTTGTGGATCGAGTCCACTTCGTCAGACCTAAGAGTCTATTTATACACCTCAGGGACAGAGATACAGGGTGGTTGGCTAGCATAACAGATAAGTTTACAAATCCATGTGGCTTTTTTTTTTTTTTTACAACGGGTAGTAACAGAAGTTTCCTGGTTGGTCTTCAGATTGGCTGTGAAGCCTGGCTCTGTTGAGTTGCAAATGGTTAGAAGAGGAGGCAAGAGAAAAATTGCTGCATTACACATGTGCTAATGAGTTTACCCTCCAGACTTTTTGCATCTCTTAAGCATGGTGCGTGAAAGTAGACCGTGGGGTGAGTGACCCACCACTGATCTGTGAAATTATCTGTTATACTAACTAACTGACCCTTGAGTTGTACCTGATGCATATAAACAGATGGCATGCATTCTCACTCTTAAGTCTGGCCAAGTGAACTTGATCCACCAACCATTTGCAAAACAACAGAGCCAATCTGGATACTCACCAGGGACTTTCTGCTATTCCTGGTTGTAAATAGCCACGCTGCTTTGCAAAACTCACCTCTTATGCTAGCCAACCCTTGTGTACCTCTCTACCTGAGGTGCATAAGTTGATGCCGTGAATACTCACTCTGACCAAGTGGACTTGGGCCACATTGAAATACAGGTGTGAGTCTTTAAGGTGCCACGACATTTTTTTGTCTCCCCCTCCCCATTCAGTTTACTCTCTGTTGTGCTCGAAACACAGTCGAGCACGGCGACCACTTCCGAAATGTCAACTTATTTCGTTTTCTCAGTTCTGGAAAAACCAACCAGGGAAGACTACCTGTTCAAACACCAACGCTAAAAAGGACCCAAAGAACCCCCCCCCCCCCTTTGAAAGCCTGCGGTCAGGTGAGCAAAGAGCAACCTAAAGGTCTGGGGGAAACCTCTGAGCGGCGGGACCTGGTGGTTCATTGATGGTGGGAATCGGGTGTCAATGGCCACCCAGCCTGCCCTCCTAGGGCTGTGATGGCGAACCTTGGCACTCACTCCAGCTGTTCTTGAGCTTCAATTCCCAGAAGCCCAAGTCTCTGTGAATCCACACGAATGGGTTGATTGTGCAGACGCAGTAATCCCATTCATGTGGATTCACAGAGACTTGGGCTTCTGGGAATTGAAGTCCAAGAACAGCTGGAGTGAGTGCCAAAGTTCGCCATCACTTCCATTCCCAGAAGCCCAAGTCTCTGTGAATCCACACAAATGGGTTTACTGTGCAGACGCAGCAAACCCATTCGTGTGGATTCACAGAGACTTGGGCTTCTGGGAATTGAAGTCCAAGAACAGCTGGAGTGAGTGCCAAAGTTCGCCATCACTGTCCCAGGGGATGTGGGGATCTTGGCAGATGGGGGGGTCGCTGCACCTGAGCTACAACACCCTGGGGGGGGGGGGTTGTCCCATCTGCTGCTGCACCTGGCCTGCAGGTGAGTGAGTGGCTGGCTGGCTGGCTGGCTCTCTCTCTCTGGAGCATTTCCCTCTGGCCACCTGGAGGTGGCATAAGCATCATCCTTCTCTTACCATCTTGGTTGAGCCGGTCGGTCAGGTGGTGGAAAGCAAGCAGAGGTCAGGCAACAGGCAGAGGAGGAGGAGGAGGAGGAAGAGATGGGTGATGCTGCTGCTGGTGTTGCTGGCCGGAGTGCGCCTTTGGGTCCTCTGTGGCTGCTGCCCCTTTTTTTCCCCCAGGGAGGGTGACAGAAAAGGTGCTCTGAAGCCATCCATCCACCTGCCTCCACTTATATAGTGTGCCTGGACGAGGGCTATTACACACCTGGAAACTCCAGCTCCCTCCCCTCCTCCTCCTCCCCTCTGGGGAAAGACTTCTGTCTCCACACTTCCTCCTCCTCCTCCTCCTCCTCCTCCTCCTCGCAGACTCTTAGGATGCTAATAACCGCGGGTCTGTTACATCAATTACTGACACCGCTACCAGTCCCTACCATTGAACCTCCTTGGATGGGTGGTGGTGGTGGTGGTGGTGGGGTTTGAGTGACAGGGCTCCGGATGGGCCTTGGTGCCTGCGCTGGGACCTTAGAGTACGCCTCTCTTCCTTGCTCATGACCCATGAGGCTGGACTCTGACTCCTGCCTGTCACATCCCTCGGTCCAATATTTCATCTCAGAAATGACTCGGGGTTGAAAGGATTTCTGCTGGAGAAACTCCGCTCAGGGGACGATGCCCGAATGAAGCTCCTTTCATTGTCCCCAAGATCTGTCGTGCAGCACTCGGGGATCGAACCCCAACCTTCCAGTATCCAAGCTCAGCATCTTAACCACTCAGCCACCTTGGTCCAAAAGCCAGGGATAACTGAGAGACAGATCCCCTGCCTCTGGTCTGAATAAGAGCCAACGGTTGGGAAAGGTTTTTTTTCCCCCTTTCCCCACTACCTATCCCATAATCCACTCATCCCTAATGGGATTTGCATTCTGAGCATTGCCAAGCCCTGAAGAAGGTCTGACAGATGGGACTCCGGGGAGCATTTAATGCAAATCTGCTATTTATTAAAGGGGGTGTTTTAATGACATCTCGCCTTTTTAAACTGCTGCATAGTGAATGGGGAGATTATGGAACATGTTAGTAAAGGTCAAGGTCACAATTGCTTGAAAGCCAGTGGTATCTGACTCTAGGGTTCAGTGCTCATCTCTGTTTTATAGCCAAAGAGCCAGCACTGCCTGCATCTGCAGATGTTTCCATGGACATGTGACAGGCATGACTAGACGCCGGAGTGCATGGAACACTGTTTCCCTTTCCACCAATGTAAGTCCCTATTTCTCTACTTGCAAATGTCTTGCTTTCGAACTGCTAGGTTGGCAGGGGCTGGAGCAGAGACAAGAGCTCACTCCGTCTGTCGTGCAGTACTCGGGAATCAAACTCTGACCTTCCAGTCATCGAGTTCAGCGTCTTAACCACTTGGGAAGTTTCTACTTGTTTAATTCTGCAGCTAAAAAAAAAAGTTAAGTAGAGTAGTCCCTAAGCCTGTGATGGCGAACCTTGGCACGCCAGATGTTCCTGGACTTCAGTTCCCAGAAGCCCCCGGGAATCCACATGAATGGGTTTACTGCAATTCATCTGACTCACGCCAGTCGCTCCTGGAAGCTGAAGTATAATCAGTGTATATCAGTGTAGATGTAGTTTGGTGAACCCCCAAATCCTACTTACTCTGCAGGCCACAACCAATGGGAAACGTCCCAATACTTTCTCAAGTTGCAGCTGATCAGATGATTGACTCTTTCATCCTTTTCGCTGCAAAGTCTGCATTTGTGATTGCTGGATCCGCGCTATATTTTAGCCTTCATACAATTTGTTGGTCCAAACTTGTTCTTGAGTTGTCGAGACAAATCCATCCCTTTCCTGCTCTTACCCACCCCTACGTCAGAGTTGGGTCAGTCAGTCTTTCTTTCTATGTTTTTCCAAGTATTCAACCCATGCGTAGATCTATGCGGACAACACAGCAATGGCGGTTCAAGGCTCAAGCTTTGATGAGGTAGCTGGAAAACCTACTTGAGCACTTGAAGAATTAGGACAGTATATTCCAACATCAACCATTGGAAGCCTAATCCAAGCAAGACTCAAGTATGCGCTTCCTACCTTTGAAACCAAGAGGCAAGGGTTAAGTTGAATGTTACGTGTCAAGGGCATCGATCACAGGACTGTTCAGCACCAAAATACCTCTGCGTGAGGCTTGAAAGGAGACTCTCTTTTAAGCAACACTGCCGGAATACCAAAGCCAAAGTTAAGACAAGGAACAACATCATCAGGAAACTCACAAACTATAAATGGGGAACACACCATCCACACTGCTCACATCAGCTTTGGCCCTGAGCGCCTCCGCAGCAGAGGATGCTGCTCCAGTGTGGAATGCATCCAGACATGCGAAAGAAGTTGTCATTGCTGTGAATGAAGCCATGCATATAGTGACTAAGATCAGAAGTAGCAGCAGATGCCGAGAGAACTAAGCAAGAGAAGGACCCTCAACATCCTCTGAACGGAGATGAGCCAAAGGTCCTCTGGCTCAGATCCAGGAAGAGCTTTATGGCAAGAACAGACGTCCTTGAGGGTAGGCAAGAGCAAAACCAAATTAGAAGATGGAAGAAGAAGGAGCTCAATGGACAAGGAAGGACATTAAAGGTGGATATGGCTGAGGAACATGACCACCCCTACGTCACTTGGAGGACCCTGAATAGGCTGAGGGTTGGAGTCCCTAAATGCAGGACCTACAGGCTCAAGTGGGGGCTACTAGTGGACAACAACACATGGTGTGAATGTGGAGAGACACAGAGTCCGGCCCATTTGCTGGTCTGCCGATGGCTGCCAGTGACATGCGCCGATGAGGACTTGCATTTGGGCAACGACTGAGCGAAGAGAATGGCTTCATTCTGACAGTCCAGGGTCGGATCAGGACGCGAAAGAAGGAGAAGATCAGAAAGTGAGCGAGTGATTGACTGAAAGCCAGTCTTGGCATTTCATGGTCCGATGGGGACTGGAACCGACGTCTCTCCATCAGGAGTAAAATGCCCTCATGGCTACAATGCCATGACTCCAGGATTCCATAGCACAGTGGGTTTTTTTATTATTATTATTATTATTATTATTATTATTATTATTATTATTATTATTATTATTATTATTATTATTATTATTATTATTATTATTATTATTATTATGCTTTTATTGCAACACGGTTTAATGCAACCCCTCAAAGAATGTGCAGAGCAGCTCAAGGCCAGGCAGCTGCAATGAAGCACATGCTGTAATGATGTCAAAAGTAGGTGAAAGGTCAGCTCCAAGAATGGGCGTTGTGAACCCTTCTGGGTCATGGGACCGTCTCCTCCTCCTCCTCCTCCTCCTCCTCTTCCTCCTCCGCCGTGTAACCCCGCCTCCCTGGCAGGTGCTCTAACTCTACTCTGGCGTTGCTGAGTCCACCTGGATTGCAGCCTGTGTCATTCACCTTGGCCAACGCCATCACATGCTTCCACCTGCCCAGTCCCAGGGAAAACCCCGCCATGTGGCCTCTGTGACGTCGTCACCCCCTCCCATGCCCTGCCCTCTTCCTCTTGGGGTTAGGCCACGGAGGGACAAGGAAGGCGTTGTGTGTGTGTGTGTGTGTGTGTGTGTGTGTGTGTGAGTGTGTGTGTGTGTGTGTTGGGGGGGGGGGAAAGTTGACCAATTCTTCTCTCTGGAGGTGATGTTGGAAACCTTTGATGATGGCATTAAGCTCTCTAGAAGAGGCTATCAAGCTTTGGCCCCTTGGCTTCAGTGGTCATTCATTCATTCATTCATTCATTCATTCATTGGGTTAGAAGACGTTAGGTAAAAGCAAAGGTCGCACTTGCTTGAAAACCAGTCGTGTCTGACTCTAGGGTTCAGTGCTCATTTCTGTTGATAGCGAAAGAGCCAGCACTGTCTGCGTCTGTGGACGTTTCTGTGGACATGGTGCAGGCACGACTAGACACCAGAGTGCACAGAACGCTGTTGCCTTCTTGCCGAAGTGGTCCCTATTTATCGGCTTGCAATTTCTTGCTTTTGAACTGCTGGGGTTGGCAGGAGCTGGGACAGAGACAGGCGCTCACTCTGTTGTGCAGTCTCACACTGCCGGGCTTCCATTCGTCAAGTTCAGGGCCTTAACCGCTAAGCCACTGCTGTCGCTCAGAAGACATGAATGACAACATTTCCATAGGCTGGAAAGGAGGACGTCTTCAGACCAGTTGCACCACCAACAGAGGAATCTCTGACTTGGAGCCACAGCCTCTAAAACAGGGATACTCAACCTGCGACCCATGGGCCAGATGTGGCCTGAAGCACCATTTCATGTCTGGGTGTTTCACTTCCACTTCCGGTGGGAGGAACCACATGACCGGCCCGCGGCCCGAAAAGTTTAGGCACTCCTGCCCTAGGGTTTGGTTCCCAGTATCCTTTGATCATCCTTGTCCCCCCTTTTCTGGACCTGCTCTAATGTATTGCCATCTTTCTGGAAGTGCTCATCATTGGAGCCCAGGAGTCTAGATGGTGGTGGTGGGTCTACCTTGTGGGGAAGTCACGGGAGGAGGTGAAGCGGCCTGACATGTCTGGCCTTCTGATGTCGTGGCCTGGGGCGTCTTCGCCTAAAAGCAACGTCTTTCTGGACCTCAGAGCGACCAGAAGAAAGAGGACAGAGGTCGAAGGACCGGCCAGTTCTTAGATGACCAAGTCCCTTGGGATATATCTCATTGTGCCTGGCGTTGCGCCATAAGACATGTGCAAGACCCCGAAGGCACTGGAAGACTTTTTGTCCTTGTGGGTCAATGGCACTCAAGGGATGTCCAAAGATGTCCAAAGCATTTATTCCCTGGTCAGGAGGCTGGACAGGTACGGGGCTACGGGAGAGGTCATGGGTCAGCCATGTTCAGAGCCACTGTCTGTCTCATGGGCCAAAGGGGAGCTGCTGCTCAAGGCTTTTGGACAATCCAGCCACCTGGGGACATTTTGGCGGTCGAACATAATGCATTGTGAATGCTTATGCTGATAGGCTCCATTTGTGACACTTTTACGGATGAAATGTGCTCCTGTGGACTTACTCTGGTGTCGTTTTTCTCTGCTCTGGATGCAGGCCAGCCTTTCGGATGTTGTGAATGTCCTGTGTTGATCCAGTTGCTAGGTTGCTCCGTCCGTCCTTTGCTTCCTCAAGATCACTACAAAGTGTTTCGTTTCCAAACCTCAGAACAAACAAAAAACTTTCAGCGTTCTCCTTTCTTGACTGAAGAAAGGGCATGGGCCGAAATCTCATGTGCATGGGCAGAAATCTCATGTGCATGAATAGAAATCTTATGCAAACGAGGTCTGTTATCTGTAAGCCGCCCAGAGTCGTTCGCAAGCGGGCGGCAATATACATGCAAATTAATGAATAATAATAAATAAACCAGAAAGCCGCCACCACGTAAGCCCAGAATCAGACTGGGACCAGGTGGGTAGCATCATGTTCATCAGAGGTGCCGATTCATTCTATCGTCTGAGGGAAGAGAGGGACTTAGTGGTCAAGACAATGAGCTTGGCGACTGGAAGGTCAGAAGTTCAAGACCCCGAGGGCTGCACGACGGAGTGAGCTCCCATTGTCTCTGTCCCAGCTCCTGCCCACCTAGCAGTCGAAACCAAGACATTGCAAGTAGATAAACAGGGGCCACTTCAGTGGGAAAGGTCTGTGTTCCATGCCCTCCGGTGTCTAGTCGTGCCTGCCACATGGCCACGGAAACAGCTTCAGACACAGACAGCTGTAAATTGAGATGGAATATGAAATTTGCATTGAAATATGGCTGTGAATTGAGATGAGCACTCAACCCTAGAGTCGGATACGACTGGCTTTGGAGCAAGAGAGATGCTTTGACCTTGAGCTACGCAGAGTTTAGGATGCGATCCGACAGTTTCTCTCTCCAAAACCTGGAATTGTCCCTCTTTTTTTGGGGGGGGGGGAAAGAGGGAGGGGGTGGGGGTCACAGGCTCCAAATTCTGGGATAATTTGGGGGGAGATATTGGCACCCAAAGGCTTTGATTCTTTCTGATGGGAAAACTCCTGCTTTTAATAAAGGTAAACGTCACCCTTGCTCAAAAGCCAGCCGTATCCAACTCTAGGATTTAGTGCTCATCTCTGTTTCAAAGCCGAAGAGCCAGCGTTGTCTGCTTCTGCAGATGTTTCCGTGGTCATGTGGCAGGTATGACTAGACACCCGGAGTACACAGAATGCTGTTTACCTTTCCCACCGAAGTGGTCCCTATTTATCTACTTACAATGTCTTCCTTTCCAACTGCTAGCCTGGGAGGAACGGGGGCAGAGACAACGGGAGCGAAATCCATCCTGCAGTACTCGGGTATCGAACTGCTGACCTCCCGCCTCCCACATAAAGCAGGGGTTCCCAACTTTTACAATCGGGGAACTGGGTCACACTTTCTCAGTCAGCTTTGAGGGCCGTATGACCATTTAGCCCTGTTTGCACGGTGGGGGCGGCCATTTTGCCCCAACAGCTTCAAAGCAATGGCCGTTTTGTCCCAACAGCTTCAAAGGGGCAGTTATTTTGCGAATGCCCTTTTGGGGGTGGGAGGCACATGCAATGGTACCGTGGGCCAGATCCACCCCGTGGGCCTTAGGTTGGGAACCCATCACACCTGGTCACCGCCTCTTCCTTTGCACATCTTTCCCCCCTCCTGGTCTTGGAAATGAACACCTGCTTTGGCACCTTTGCGCCTGCAGGTGCGTTCTTGACCTCCGCGGAGCGTTTGGCCAGATTGCGTGGAAGTCACAAGTCAGAGCTTGCGGCAAAAGGCTGACCTGGCTTCCGAAATCTTAAAACGGCAAAAGGTCAAAGGTCGCCCTTGCTCGATAGCCAGCCGCCTCCGACTCAGGCTCGGCGCCCATCTCCACCTACAGCCAAAGAGTCGGCGCTGTCTACGTCCGAGGAAATTTCTGTGGACAGGTGTCAAGCTCAGCATCTTAACCACTAAGCCACCACAGTCCCGGTAATTCAGGGGTGCCGAAACCACGGCCTGTGGGCCAGATCCAGCCGCCGAGACCAATTCACCCGGTCCTTGCTGCTCCTGGAAGTGGAAGTAAAATGCGCCCGTACCATTAACTTGTGAACCGGCCAGAGTTGCACTAAGCCAGGGTTAGGGTTCCCATGGGCCGGATCCAGCCCCCGATGCTTATATGGGGCTGGTCCAGAAGTGGAATTACTACTATGGCAGAATCTAGGCCTAGAATAAAGAAGGCCAAAGAAAGAAGAAGCTGTTTATCAAAATACTTTATTTTCAGCATAACCCCTCGGTGTGGGGGAAAAGTCTGACCCTCCTTATGTAGACACACAAAGTGACAATTCCCGTTTGCATCTTCTCAAACTCAACTAAAACAATCGTTTTTTGCTTAAAATAAAAAAGACACGTGGGATCCTCCAACCAGACTTCCGTCAAGGATATTCTATGGAAAGGTTTTAGTCCCCGACGGGGAAGAGGTGGGGTGGGGTGGGGTGAGCAACAACAGAGGGGAGACAACAGAGGGGGACGTTTCCGGCAGGCGGCAGTGGCTTCTGGCTCTCTCCTGGCGCGGCGCACGGCGTGGTTGCGGTCACTCCGGCGCACGGCGGGGCTAACTAGGCACGGACAGCTTGCAGCTAGCAAAGAGAAGTGGCGAGAGCCAAGGAGAAGGCATCCGATGGGGCTGCTCTGCAGAGTCCGCTGCGCACCGGCAGGCGCATGGAAAGCCCCCTCCGTCCGCCACAGTTCACAGGGGTCGGGGTGGGCAGGCTTTTCAGCTGACAAACATTTTTCTTCTTCTTCTTAAAAAGGGATCAGAGCCCAAACAAAACAGAACTTCCAAAATCCGAAGTGGCTGCTTGGAGGCTATTTGTAAAAACTCAGCAGGAGGAAGAGGAGGAGGAGGAGGAGGAGGAAGGAGAGACGGAGGAGGAAGAGGAGGCAGAGTCTGGTGTCCGGCCCCAACCGAGGCCAGGCTATACTTTCCCGGGGATCTTGGCCCGTTTGCGGGCGATGGCGTCTTCCACCGCCTTGAGCTGCTTGAGGAGCTCCTCCCGCCGGGAAAGGGTGCTGGACTTGCCCGATTTGGTGGCCGCCGGGGCCGACTCGGCCGCTTTGCCCGGGATGCTCGTGACTTTGCTGGACGTCTTGGACTGGGGCGACGACGGACGTTTCCTGCTGCAAAGTGAGGGGGGGGGGTAGAGAAAGACCACATTGCAATCAGAACAGATAAAGAGGGTTTTACTTCCAGGTCCTAGTGACCAGCCCCCTGAACCACGAGACTGGCCCACAGCCCAAAAGGTTTGGGCACCTCTGCATTAAAGCAATAAAAAAAAACCATTTCTATACCTGCCACATATAAGCACTGAGTGCCCTCCCTGTGCGGCTCACAAGGCAATTCACATTTTGCCCCTATTAACATGCTGGGTCCTCATTTCACTGACCTTGGAAGGATGGAAGAGGCCGAGTCAACCTGGAACCTAGTCAGGATTGAATTTACAACACTGTGGCTACAGTACAGGAGTTTAACCCCTGTGCCCGTGGTTAAACTGCTGCGCTGCAACAAAAAGGTTGTGAGTTCGACCCTGACAGGGATCCAGGTCGACTCTCTGGCTCCTCTATCCTTCCGAGGCCCGAGAACCCAGCGTGTTGGGGGGCAAAAATGCAAATTGACTTTGTGATGCCTTAGTGCTGTGACGGCGAACCTTGGCACTTCAATGGACCAGAAGCCCAAGTCTCTGTGAATCCACACGAATGGGTTTACCTGTAGATTCACAAAGATTTGAGCTTCTGGGAATTGAAGTCCAAGAATATCTGGAGTGCCAAGGTTCGCCATCATGGCATTGAGCCCTTACGTGGGGGCGGGATAGACGTGGGATGTGCTATAAGCAGGCACACTGGGAGTCTTTGCCCGCTGCCACATCCTGGCAAAAGAAGCCAGATCTTCCCCCCCAAAGTGAAGTCCATCTGTCTAATGCCCCCCCCCCCGACCCCACCCCGAGGTCCTCCGTCCTCCTCCTTGGAAGGGCTCACGCATGGAGGCCCTTTATGCAAGGAGCCTGCTTGCACAAACCCTATCCTGCCTACTGGTGCCACTCACTTGTCTGCTTGGGAGGGCGCAGGCTTGGCATTGGGACCCCGCTGGCGTTCCTGCTTAGGCGACGAGAGCCTCCCGGCGGGTTTCCGATCACGAGGACCTATGGCAGAGATGGAGGACAAAAAGCAGGAGGGGAAATTTCAGAGGGCTTTATGGGAGTTATTTATTTCTTTTCACAGCGGTTGGGAATCCCTGGTGGAGTCAAGGGTAGGAAGAGCATAAGAAGCACTGGCGTGCGCTTGAGGCTGGGATTGGGAAAGGCAAGATTCCATGTGAGGGCTGAGCCAAGAGAAGGTGCGCTCTTCACCCAAAAAGGAGCAGCATGGAAGGACTCAGCACGAATCATGGGACTGATAACACGAATAAGTTGCTAAGCATGTGTAACCTAAGCATTCTTAACAGCCTTGTAAGGTAGGTCAGGGTGATGATGATGCGCCCATCGCAAGAGTGAAACTGGAAGAAGGAAAGGACGGACGGCACAACTGCCTCCTGCCTCCAACCATCTCACGAGTTCAAAAGGTGAGCTGTCCCGGCCGGCCGGGGACTTTCCACTTGCCACGCTCTCTGGGTGACACCGGCAAGCTCTGACTGACACAAGACAGGGCGGTGAGATCAGTGTGAGGAATCTGGCACAGGAGCAGCATCACTCTTCCGAGGAAAGCCGTTGCGTCAACCACCACCGCCACCGTAGCCAACACCCAACGGGCCGGATGCAAAGCCAGGCGCTCCAACGGGTGCCTCCGATTGCATGAGCAACAGCAAACCCCGAAAGAATCCAGGTTACACACTGGTCACACGACATCCAGGAATGGTCTAGCCAGGGTTGGCACACCTGGTTTGATAGGTAACTTTGGCTTTCAGGATGTAAGAGTCAGAGTGGAAGTGGAAAGTGGCAGGAGGCGCCGGCAGATGGGAACGGGCAGGGCTGAGCACTGTCTCTTTGGGAAAGAATGGGAAACCCACGGCTAAGAGAAACGGCCTGGGGATCTTTTCCCCACTGATGTCAAAGTGGTGGAGGAAGGCTGCTGGAGTGACTAGAAAGGATGACATCAGGAATGAGGTTAGAAGGGAAAGGAGTGGAATAGGACCCATCTTGGGGCAAAGAACCCCAATTACATTTATAAACTGATGGGGTCTGAACTCTCTGCGACAAACCAGGAAAGGGACCTTGGTGTACTGGTGGACGAGAGCTCAAGGAAGGTGTCAACCCAGTGTGCCTCAGCAGTGAAAAAAGCAAACTCAATGCTAGGGATCATTAGGAAGGGTATAGAAAATAAGTCAGCAAGTGTCATTTTGCCTCTTTATAAATCTATGGTGAGGCCCCATCTGGAATACTGTGTACAGTTCTGGTCGCCATACCTCCAGAAGGATATTATGGAGTTGGAGAAAGTGCAGAGGAGGGCAACCAGAATGATTAGGGGACTGGAACACCTTCCTTACCATCTGAGGCTGCAACGGTTGGGCCTTTTCACTCTTGAACGACGGCGTCTAAGAGGTGACCTGATTGAAGTGTATAAAATCATGCACGGTGTGGACAAAGTAGATAAGGAAAAACTGTTTTCCCTATCGCATAACACTAGAACTAGGGGACACTCCATGAAACTTTTGGGTACTAGTTCTCAAACAAATAAGAGAAAGTACTTTTTCACCCAGAGGATTACTGGTCTATGGAACTCCCTGCCAGAAGAAGTGGTGACAGCTGTCAGTCTTGACAGCTTTAAGAAAGGATTAGACAAGTTCATGGAGGACAAGAGTATCAATGGCTATAATTATGGATACTTAAGGACAACCTCCGGGTTGGAGAGATAGGCAGGATATCTCTCAATGCCATGTCCAGGGAATCCTAAGCAGGTGAAGGCATCTCCTTGGGAATACCCTGAAGGAAATGGTGAGCCACTGTGTGAGACAGAATGCTGGACTGGATGGGCTGTGGCCTGTTCCAGCAAGGCTGTTCTTATGTTCTTATGTTCTTATCTTAAAAACTACACAGAGAGACATTTGGAGATGATGTCTTGGAAGCCCATGCTGTACATGGCACAGGTGGGAAGAGGAGGACAAAGCGCACGAGGCAGACCCAGAGGAAAATGTAGGGATGAACATCAAAGAAATATTGCAAGAATGCCAATGCTTCCCAGCCCCACGTCCTGACCTCTCTCCGGAGACAAGTTGATCCGCTTGGCCGGAGGAGAGCCCGGCCGGTCTTTGTCCGAGGGCTCGTACCTCTTCCGGCTGCTTCCTTTGTCGGCCGCCTGAAAGCAGAATAGAGGCGATCAGCATAGGAGAGGCTTACACGCACGTAGGGGTAACACCAAAGCCCATCCACCCCCAGGCTGGCATTTGGAGCTCTCCAGGGAAGGCTTTGCACTGGGGTGTGTGTGTGTGTGTGTGTCAAAGCCTGGCTGCTCCTAGCTATAGGTTTGGCGACTGGGGCTGAGCAGGGAGGGCTCTCTTGGCACATGGCAGGGGAGGCGGGCACCCGCCACGGGCAGTGGCAGCACAAGAGTCTTCTTCCGTATCCAATTCTGAATCTTGGCTCTCCTCGTGGCGATCAGCCATGAAGATTGTCCTGGGGACCATATATCCTAATGCAGTGGCCTTCCGCATTGCAGCCATGTCACACCCATAGTAGTACCACTGATGCACTCTCTGGTCCTGAGCCCTTTGGGCGCACAAAGTCCTCATCATCATCATCCACAGGCCAGCTGCTGCCCTCCATCCAGAGGGATCCAAGTGGGACCATGTGATCCCCTTGGGGACCATCACCCTTCCTTCCCTGTAGGCTTCCCCACCCAAAGCCGCTAGTCCTCAGGGGGGTCAGGCTAGTTGGCGGCCGCCTTGAGTCGCTGGCAGGGTGGTCTACATTCTTTTGAGGGGTTCAGAAGACCCTCTCCATCATCCCCCCCACCACACCACCCCGTCCCTCCTTGGCATTTCCACCTCACCTTGTTTAAGAGCGTTAGCTTGATTTCCTTGTGGGTGCTAAAGCCAGTTGGCTGAGGCTGGGGGGGCTGGTGTTGGGGGGGATTTTGCTGCTGGGATTTTGCCCCCGGCGGCGGAGGCTTGCCTGGCTTGGCTCCGGGCTGGGCTGGCGCGTCCCGTTTCCGCTTCTCCTCCTTGACGCCACCTTCCTTTTTGGGCTTCCCTGCTAAAAGCAGAACACACCCCACGCTAAACACACAAAAAAAGCCGAGGGCGGCAACACCCAGTGGCGTCGAAGCCGATTAGAACAGGGGTGCCCAAACTTGTCAGGCCGTGGGCCGGTCACGTTGTTCCTCCCACCGGAAACGGAAGTAAAACGTGCCTTGCAATCTGTTTTGCAACAGGATGAGATAGATTTTAGGCTGCCATTTTCTCTACTTAAACCAGGGGTGCCCAAACTACAGCCTGCAGGCCAGATCCGGCCCCCAACCCCAATTCATCTGGCCCATGCTTTGTTGTTCCTGTAAGCGGAAGTAAAACACACCCATATGAGCATGTTTTCCTTCCGCTTCCGGGAGCGACGAGGGTGGCGTGGGCCGGATGAATTGGCATTGGGGGGCCAGATCCAGCCTGTGGGCTGTAGTTTGGGCACCCCTGGTTTAGAAGCTTATTAGGTCAAAGCCTCCCTTGCTCAAAAGCCAGTCATATCCAACTCTAGGGTACGGTGCTTCACAACCAAAGAGCCAGCGCTGTCTGCAGATGTTCCCGTAGTCATGTGGCAGGCAAGACTAGATGCCCATGTTTCTCACCAAAGTGGTACCTGCTTGCAATTTCTTGCATTTGAACTGTTAGGTTGGCAGGAGCTGGGACAGAGACGGGCGCTCACTCTGTCCTGCAGCACTCGGGTCTTGAACTGCCGACCTTCCGGTCGTCAAAGCTCTGCGTCTTGAACCACTAAGCCACTGCAACCTCAGAAGCTCATTACACGAGATGAATTTTCAGAAGACAGGAGAGTTGGCCAGATTGAGGAGGAGGGAGGAAAGAAGGAAGGAAGGATTTGGACTTTGCATCGCACTCCCAAACCTCCTCCCTTCAGTTTCAGGGGGGGGGGGGTGTTTGATGGCAGAAAAAGGCCTTTCAAAACCATTGGGTGCCATGCATGGCCCAAAGTCCCATTCAGCGCAGATGCTCATGGGATTGGTGTGCACACCTAAGTCAGGAACGCACGATGAAAACCAAGGCCTCTTTGGGATCCAACCCTCATCCTACCTCTCTCCTTCTTCTGCTGCTGCGCGGGGGTCGGTGACCGGGAACTGGCCGAGGAGATGGGGCTGGCCAGGTCTGCGTACATGTCGTCCGAGTCAGCGCTGCGCGCGGAGCTGCTACTGGAGGAGGCACTAGAGACGGAGGAGATGCTACTCACACTCAGAGACCTGGTCCGGGGAGGAAAGGCGGAGGAGGACAGGGTGAGAAAGAACCTCTTAGTTTCCCATTACTGACAGGGCAAACCCCCACCCACTACACAGACTGGCGACTGGGAAAGAACTAGGTGTGAAGGTGGAGGAGAGACACAGAAAACCCATTGGCTCATTTGAGGGTCTGCTGCGATGGCCAAAAACATGCGCCGGCGAGGACTGAAGTTTGAGCAAGCCAAGAAAGTGGCTTCATTTTGTTAGCCCAGGGGTTGACAGGGACACCAAAGAGGAAGGAGGAGAAAACTGAGGGGTGGGGGTGGGGTTACTTCCAGGAAACGCACCATGCATCGAATGGGACTCCCACACAGCGCTTGCTTGCCCTCCTAGCCATGGAAGCCGCCAGAAAGAAGCATCTCACCTGGATTTTCTGGAGCCAGAGGGTGACGGAGACACGGAGGCGGAAGTGGACCGGGAATGAGATCGGGAAAGCGATCGCGATAAGGACCGAGAGCGGGAACTGGAGCCGCTGTAGCTGCTGCCGCTGCCGCTGAGGCTGACGGCCCGCCTGAAACACAAGAAGGCAGCGTCAACGAGGGCAGGCCAGGGAGCCAAACCAACCCTCTGGCGCATCACCTCGAGCACACGTCTGCGCTTGCCAGGCAGGGACACTTATGGGACCGACTGCTCCAGAAACACCCAGGCGTTCTGGTGTAGCCTGGGTGGATAATTCATTTTTAACCCCAGTTCTTAAACGCATGCTACGAACATAAAGGTCAAGGTATCTCCCTTGCTTGAAAGCTGGTCGCATCCAACTCTAGGGTTGGGTGCTCATCTCTGTGTAACAAAAAGCCAGTGCAGTCTGTGTCTGTAGACGTTTCCGTGGATGTCAGCCAGGCATGACTAAACATGGAATGCTGGTACCTTTCCCACCGAAGCAATACCTATTGATCTACTTGCAATTTCTTGCTTTCAAACTGCTAGGTTGGCAGGAGCTGGGACAGACGGCGGGCGCTCATTCCGTCCTGCAGCTCTCGGGTCTCGAACTGCTGACCTTCCGCCTCCTCTTTTTAGCAGGGCAATTAAATGCAGACATGCCCTAGGACTGTGATGGCCAACCTTGGCACTCCAGCTGCTCTTGGACTTCCAATTCCCAGAAGCCCAAGTCCCTGTGAATCCACACAAATGGGTTTAGTACTGCGTCTGCGCAGTAAACCCATTGGTGTGGATTCCCAGTGACTTGGGCTTCTGGGAACTGAAGTCCAAGAACAGCTGGAGTGCCAGTAAACCCATTGGTGTAGATTCCCAGTGACTTGGGCTTCTGGGAATTGAAGTCCAAGAGCCGCTGGAGTGCCATTAAGGTTGGCCATCAGGGCCCTAGAGGAGCCGCACTGCCTGTCCGGGTGGGTGTCCTTCCCCGTTCCCCTCTTACCTCCTGGGTGGTGTTCTCGTCTGACGCTCCTTCCGCCGAGCCTCTCTCTTGTCCCCCGTCTTGGGCGGCTCCGTTGCGGCCGGCGCGGCTTTCGTGGGCGGTGGGGCCGGCGGAGGAGCAGCAGGGGGCTTCTTCACAGGCTTCTCACTGTACGAGCAAAAGGAGGAAGAGGTCAAAGGGTGCGAGAAGTAGGTTGCGCAAAGAGTGGGCAGGACTTGGCGTCAATCAGGATCCCCGGGAATCCGAGAATTACTGGGTTGCAGGTAGACTTAAAGTGCCCCGTTTTTTGTCTTGCTGTTTTGTTTACTCTCAGATATGAAGGGGGGCAGGGGGGGCTTTGAGGCCACCAAGTCCAACCCATTCCTGCTCAATGCAGGAGTCCAAATCACCCATCTTTATGACTTATCTTTCAGGTATCTGAAGAGGGCTATCATCATCCTACCCCCTCCCACTCTCCTTTTCTCCAGGCTAAACATGCCCCGTTCCTTCTGTCTTTCCTCCTAGGTTTGGTTCCCAGTATCCTCTGATCATCCTTCTTGCCCTTCTCTGGACCTGCTCTAGTTTCTTTGCATCTTTCTTCAACGTGGTACCCAGGATTGGACCCAGGACTCTACGTGGGGGTCTAACTCTGAGAAGGCCTGAGCTGGTTTTTCAGTCTGGGTACACAGAACTGGGGAGTTCTCTTTCTACCCCCAATAAACCCCCCTAACCCCAATCCAAGCCCAAGACCCATGATGGTAAACCGTGGCACTCCAGGTGTTCTTGGACCTCAATTTCCTGAAGCCCAAGTCTCTGTGAATCCACATGAATGGGTTTACTGCACATACTCCAGCTGTTCTTGGACTTCAATTCGCAGTGTTGATTCACAGAGACTTGGTTGCCCACTAGCCTCCCCACTGAGGTTTTTGGGAACAGCTGGAGTGCCAGTAAACCCATTGGTATGGATCCACGGGGACTTGGGCTTCTGGGAATTGAAGTCCAAGAACAGCTGGAGTGCCAAGGTTTGCCATCACTGCCCTAGACATACCTGGTGCCTACATGTTTTCAGTCCATTTGTCCTCCAGAGCAAAAAGGGGCCTTTCTTACCCCTGACCTCTGAAGGCCTTTTGCCCCCCACCCCTTTCTCCATTCTTCATTTTTCTGCTCCTGGATTTCTCCCTTGGTCTTCCCTGAAATTTCTCCTTGAAATTCCACCTCTAGCTTCCTCCCGAACCCACCGCTCTCTCTCACAAACCTCGTAACCCAAACATCCTACTGTGGTTAAAACCACACTACCTACACAACTGAAAGAGGCGCCATGGCTTCTGGCTTGTATGACGTCCAAAGAGGTGCCACGGCAGCTTATCAGGAAATCTGTGGCTCTTTGAGAAGGGAGAAGGATGCTGCCCTATGGCTTCAAAGGCATTCTTCTGCACATGGGGCCCTCCTGAACATTGTCAAGCATGGGTGACGTCATGATGGATGTGTGTGTTTTTGGGGAAGGGAAATGACGTCCATTTTAAGATCAATATTTAATGTAAACACAATGGTTGTACTGTATTTGCTTTCATTCATGCCTGGGTGCCATAATCGCCACAGGACCTCACCTGGAAGAAAGCAGGCGCTTGGCCTGGCTCTCAAGATGACCAGACACAGAGAAGAAACCCCCTCCCCTTCCAAAGGTGCTCCATGCCATTCTGACAGACAAGGACCTGGAGGGAGTTTCAGGTTCCACCTGAGGTCTGGGCTAAAGGAGGAGGAGGAGGAACCCAACCTCCCCGACGTCACTTGGAGGACCCTGAGTAGGTTGAGGGTCGGAGTCCCATAACGCAAGACTAACAGGCTCAAGTGGGGGCCGCTGGTGGGCAACAGCACACGGTGTGAATGTGGAGAGACACATAATCCATGGGCTCATTTGTTGGTCTGCCGATGACTGCCAGAAACTGGCACCGATGAGGACTTGCGTTTGGCCAACGACAAAGTCAAGAAAGTGGCTTCGTTTTGTAAGTCAAGGGTTTGATCGTGACATGAAAGGAGAACGGTCTTATTACTGGGCATCGGGGGTCTTTTCTAGAAAACAGGTGTGTCAGATATTATTCTGGGATGAAAGGAGATGCCCGAATGAGGCTCCTTTCATGTCCCCCATTGTGCAGCTCTCAGGTATCAAACCCTGACCTTCTGGTCTCCAGCTCAGCACCTTAACCCCTAAGCCACCAGGAGTGGGATGTCCCATTTGAGAGTTTCTGTAGTGCCACTCCGATACCCTAGCCCCAGGGGTCAGCAATCTTGGCTCTCCAGGTGTTCTTGGACTTCAATTCCCAGAAGCCTAAGTCAGCACTCCTGCTGATCAAGGCTTCTGGGATTTGAGGTCCAAGAACATCCGGAGTGTCAAGTTCGCCATCGTTGCTCTACTCCAATAACTCAAGGGACGTTTTACCAGGAGAGATGCCATTAATTCACCACTTGCAGCTCAGTGGGGAGGCTAGTGGGCAACCTCTCTTGGCCAGCAGCCGGGAGACCAGCTGGTGGGCCAGGCCCAGATATCCCTCTGCCAGGTCCTGACGGAGATGCCCCGGGCAGAACTGTCAAGTCTTACCTTTTCCCAGCCGGCGCGGCAGGTTCCCCTTTGACTTTGGGAGGCGGCTTGTGTGGAGATGGCGTGGGGGAAGGAGACGGAGAAGAGGAGAAGGATCGTGACCTGCAGAGCCAGACAAGGAAAGACAAAGGGGTGGAGAAAGGCAGAGGTCAGACGTGGCGCCCACAAGGTGCCATGACGTGGCATTGAAAGGGTCTAAACCAGGTTCAGCTCATTGGCTGCCAGTCAGTTGAAATGTTAGCATGACTATTACTGTGGGCCATAATTTGGGCACCCCTGGTTTAAAATCTATCTCATCCCGTTGCAAAACAGACTGCAAGGCGTCTTTTACTTCAGCTTCCGGTGGGAGGAACCAACGTGACCGGCCCGCTGAACTATGTGACCGGCCCACAGCTAAAAAAGTGTGGGCACCCCTGCTTTACTCCATCATTCAAATTATTTGGGAAGCCTTTTGTTTGCGGAGCGACCACTCCTTTCACCCTAGGCTGCCCCTGTGGGATAAGCCTTCAAGGAGCCCCACCGTCTGTCCACCGTCTCAGATTATTGGCCAGAAAATGCAGGGACCCAATGCCCACTTTTAGGATGCGTGAGTGTGTCCTTGCACACAGAAGACAACCTGTGGAGCCTTTGAAGCGCAGGCAAGGAAGCCGCCACACGTGGGCAAAACATGCCTCCTCATAAACCCTGAAAGATTGGGAGGGACACACCCATCCGGCCGGCCGGCGGGGTTTCCAGTAACCAGGAGAGAGGCAGCGCCTCCTCCCCACCCAGCTTGGCTCTCTGCCCCACAAGCGTTGGCTGACATCCCACAACCACCTGGATTCCCAATGCCCTCCAGTTCTTCCCTGTCATGCCTGGCAGATTCCCACTGGGTGGGGAAAGAACACCCCCCCTTCCTTAGCTGAGCAAGATTTGTCTTTCTCTCTGCTGGGTATCTCAACCAGTGGCCCGCGGGCCAAATGCAGCCCACGGCACCCTTTCATGTGGGGGGCCCCACCGTCTCCACCACACCTGGAAGTGCCATGTGGTGGTGGTTGTTCAGTCGCACAGTCGATGAAGCTGTCTGAGGGAGCGTGACCCAATGGCTTTAAAAGGTCGAGAACTCCTGGGCAAAACGTTGACCCACTCTCCCCAGGGCCCGATGTGCGTATGAGTGGCTGTATGTGCTGGGGGTGTTATGTCTGCACTCCTGGTTTGCTCCTCTACGTCCCCCCTTCTCCTTGTGCTGTATCCAATTCCAAATATTGGCTATCCTCTTGGCAACAATAATTTCGTGTCAGAAATTATTCTGGGTCGAAAGGATATTTGCGGGAGAAACTCTGCTCAGGGGACGCCCGAATGAGGCTCCCTTCATGTCCCCAAGAGCTGGGAGAGAGACGGGGACTCAATCCGTCATGCAGTACCCGGGTCTCGAACTGCCGACTTGCCAGTCCTCCAGCTAACCAGGCAAGCTTCTTAACCCCTGGGCCACTGCAGCCCCATCTTGGCAATCGGCTATGAAGATTATCCTAGAAACCATATCATGCAGTGGCCTTCCGTTTTGCCTTCCTTCCGCATCGCAGCATGACACCCATAGTACCACAGATCCAGCTCTGCGAGTCCCTTTCTGGATTTCCTGAGCCCTTTTGGCGCACAAAGTCCTTATCATCATCCCCAGGCCCAGATGGATGAAGCTGCTGCCCTCCATCTAGAGAGAGAGATTCAAGTGGGATCCCTTAATCCCCTTGGGGACCCTCACCTGCCTTCCTCCCCTGTGGACTTTTTAAAAACGCGCATTTCCATTGCATCGCTGTGCCTTCCCCTTGGGGGGTCCCAGGCTAGCCTCATGACGGCTGCAAGGTCAAATCTCCAAAACCTACGCAGTCCACTCACTGGGTGGTGGATTTCGGCCGCACTCTACACTGCGGAGGCCATTTTTAATGGGTTTAGACTATTAATGCAACTCCAAATCATTTAATGTTGTATGATTTCCTGTACTCAGCTCCAGGGTCTTTGGATAAAGAGCAGGCTAGAAACATTCTATGAATAATCATACTTTTAATTTCTGGTTCTGGGCCATTGCACTTTGCTCTGTTGCTTTAAACCAGGGGTGCCCAAACTACGACCTGTGGGCCAGACTCAGCTCCCATTGGCAATTCATCTGGCCCATGCTGCCCTCGTTGCTCCCAGAAGTGGAAGTAAAATGTGCCCATACAGGGGCAGTGTGAGCCAGATGAATTGGCGTCGGGGGCTGGATCGGTCGGGGGCCGTAGTTTGGGCACCCCCGGTTTAAGCAGCCTAAAATCAATCTCAGCCTATTGCAAAACATATCTGTTGCAAAACAGATTGCAAGGTGCGTTTTGCATCCACTTTCTGGTGGGAGGAACCATGTGATCGGACCACTGAACCACATGACCCAAAAAGTATGGGCACCCCTGCTTTAAACCCACACCTAGTAGAGGGAAGACATGAGAGAGAGAGAGAGAGAGAGAGAGATGGAAGGATGGAAGGAGTGGGACCCTCTCATAGAGTGAAATCTGTTTGTAGATCCAAAGAAGAAAATTTCCACTGACTGCTGGAGAAAGTGGGGCAGGAGTGAAAATGGCCAGGCTCGAAATGTCACAGGATGTCACCTGTGGAGGGAGGGGAGGCCATAAATACTGTATTAATCTAGGCCTCCGACTTCAGAACGGCTCCTGTCGTTTGAAAGGGAAAACCTTCATTGTGGGTCATAAGATGACCACTGTTTGTTTACACAACTCTTTCTCTCTCTCTTTTTTTTGCCACTCCTTCCAGTAAAGGATGATCGTTCCTGCCGGCTTGGCAAGTTTCGTCATCTTTTACCACCCCACAGCAGCCATGGCCAATCCCAACATGGGGAACCCATTAGGATATGGCTTGGCCTATTCTGCCCATTACGGAGCTTTTGCAGCTGTGAGCCTGGAGGAATCGTTACCTGGATCGACTGCCTGAGAAGGAGCTTTGCCTGGATGAGCGGCTGGAGTAGGAACTGTATGAGGAAGATCTGGAGTGAGACCGTGAAGAACCAGATCCGGAATAGGAGGAGGAGCGAGATGAGGACCTGCGAAAGGAAAAGAAGAGTTAGGGGAAAAACGTTGGTGTTCAGAACACAGAAATTCTTACTTTCAGTTCTAATTGGGTTTACTGCGATTCATCCGGCCTGTGCCGCCCTCGTTGCTCCCAGAAGCAGAAGTAAAACGCGCCTGTATGGAGGAAGGGTTAACCTGGAAGAGCCTTAACCATACAGGCGAGTTTACTTCCCCTTCCGGGAGTGACGAGGGCAGCGTGGGCCGGATGAATCGCAGTGAACCCTGTTGTGTGGATTCACAGGGGACTTGGGCTTCTGGGAATTGAAGTCCAAGAACATCAGGAGTGCCAAGGTTCACCATCGCGGTCCTAGGGTTTGGTTCCCAGTATCCTCCGACCTTCCTTCATATCTTTTTTTCGGTACCTTTTCTAATTTATTTGCATCTTTCTTAAAAGTGCCCAGAATTAGAACCCAGGACTCTGAATGTGGTTTAACCAGGGCTGAATAGAGCGGGACTAGTAGCACCGTACGGGGTTTTGGAGCCTAGACTTCTGCTTTAATGCAGCCTAAAAGAGCCACATCCTACCGTTGACTCATATTTAGCCTGTGATCTGCAACACTTCTAAGATCCTTGAAGTATTTATTACTGAGCCAAGTACTCAGTGGTATTACTGAGCCGAGTATCCCCCATCTTGTAACTGTGCATCTGGTTTTTGTTCCCTAGGTGTAAAACTCTGCAATGAATTTCATTCTGCTGGTTTCAGCCCCAGGGTTGAAGCCTATCAAGATCTGTCTGCCTTCTGCTCCTGCCTTCTGATGCTTTAGCTCAGGAGATCTCAGCCTTTCTAAGCCTGGGGCCATTGGGTCACGCTGCCTCAGAAAGCTTTGGGGACCGGATGGCCATTTTGCCCTTCCTCCACCACACAGCACTTCCTGGTGTGGTGGAGGTGGTGGTGGTGGGGGCACATGAAATGGCACCGTGGGCTGCATCCAGCCCATGGGCCACAGGTTGAGAATCCCTGCTTTAGCTATTCCACCCCGTTTTGTGTCTGAAAAAAGACAAAGGAGAGGAAATCCCTTTGCCTCGCAGTTCAGCCCCAGAGACTTCTGTACCTTGAAGAACCTGAGCCAGAAGCGGATGAGGCGGAGGTTTTCCGGCGCCTGCGGGCCCGGCTTGGTGAAGCGGACATGCCGTGCTTCTTTTTGGGAGACTTTGACCGGCGCCACGGGTCCTTCCATTCATCGGCTCTCTTAGAATGGGATGTGGTGGTGGTGGTGGTGGTCGTGGTGGTGGTGGTGGCAGCAGCCTCCTTCTCCTTCTTTGGTGTCTCAGGTTGACGGCTGGAAGATGGACCAAGAATATTATTATTATTATTATTATTATTATTATTATTATCATTATTATTATACAGGGGAAAGGTCAATTTCAGCCGATGTGCCAGTTTGTACTCGCCGAGCCACTGCTTTTCCAAAAGCAGAGTGCAAAAAAGGTATAATTTAATTAAAAAGTGATATATCTAGAGCAGTGATGGTGAACCTTGGCACTCCAGGTGTTCTTGGACTTCAATTCCCAGAAGCCCAAGCCCCTGTGAGTCCACACGAATGGGTTTACTGCAGGTGTTCTTGGACTTCAATTCCCAGAAGCCCAAGTCCCTGTGAATCCACACCAATGGGTTTACTGCAGGTGTTCTTGGACTTCAATTCCCAGAAGCCCAAGTCCCTGTGAATCCACACGAATGGGTTTACTTCAGCTTCTGGGAATTAAAGTCCAAGAACACCTGCAGTGCCAAGGTACGCCATCATGGATCTAGAGAGAGTAAATATAGCAAGTGACAGAGAAAGAGATAATAGATGTGATGAATAAGTTAAAATCAGGGAAAACCCCAGGGGATTATGGATTACCTGCTGAATTTTATAAAGAATTTAAACAAACTATTGTCCCAAAATTTAAAAGGCTATATATTGGAAGGGGGAGTATCTCCAAATTCTTGGCTTAGATCCATAATAGTATTAATACCAAAACTAGGAATTTTTTAAGAATTTGTTGACTCATATCGTCCAATAGCTTTAATTAATCAAGATGCGAAGGTTTTTTTCCTGCCTCTCTGGCTCTCCTTGTTGACCTTTCCCACCGAAGTGGTCCCTATTTATCTACTTGCAATGTCTTGCTTTCGAACTGCTAGGTTGGCAGGAGCTGGGACAGAGACGGGAAAGCTCATTCTCTCCTGCAGTACTCGGGAATCGAACTGCTGGCCTTCCAGTCAGCGTCTTCTTAGCCACTTGAGCCACTGCCGCACATCACAGCACACTAAACGACTCGCTGCTTTGGAAACCTGCCACGAGCAAATCACAGCCTGCTCTTGACAGGTTGTTTCGGGAGGAAACCGAGGAGGTAAATCCGGACCTCGGCCAGGGTGCGGAATGAATGAATGCATGCATGCATGGACGAATGAATGAATGAATGAAAAGAAAATCCCTTGCAATGTTTTAATGCAAACCATCGCACAATCCTGTCCAGCAACCCGGAAAAAAACGATCTTCCACCGAGGGAAAGTCATTTCTTCCCCTTCCTCCGCGTGTGACATCAGCAAATCTTTTTACTGACGGGCTAATCTTATCAGGCAGGAGGGCTTAGGTGTCAACAGGGCCCTTGGCAAGCCAGCCTGCCTGCCTTAAGACAACACAGGACGCCTCAGAAAAGCAGCAGGAAGTCCAGCTAGGAAGGAAGTGTGAAAATTAATTTATTTTTTTTAAAAAAATAAAATTAAGAAAGGTGCCACAATGACATCATGGTAAATTTCCCAGGATTGACAGCAGGAAACGAAAGGACTGGAAGTGGTTGCTCAACTTGAAAGGTAACTCTGAACATACATCCTCTAAACCACTGATGGGGAACCTTGGCACACAGGCTGGAGAAACTCTGCTCAGGAGATGCCCAAATGAGCCTCCTTTCATGCCCCCAAGATCTTTTTCCCCACTGAAGTGGTCCCTATTTATCTACTTGCAATTTCTTGCTTTCGAACTGCTAGGTTGGCAGGAGTAGGGAACAGAGACAGGTGCTCAACTTGCCATGCAGTACCCAACTCTCAAACTGCCAACTTGCCGGCCTTCCGGCTAACAAGGCGAGCTTCTTAACCACAGAGCCACTGCATTGTGGTTTAATGGAAGATACTGACCACTTGATTAGCAGCAGTCCACCGGCAACATCTGATGGGTCAACTGAGCGATGTGTTAAGGTAAAGGTTTCCCTTGCTCGAAAGCCAGTCGTATCCGACTCTAGGGTGCAGTGCTCAAGTCTGTTTCTAAGCTGAAGAGCCAGCGCTGTCTGCTTCTGCAGACGTTTCCGTGGTCATGTGGCAGGCATGATTAGACACCGGAGCACACGGAACGCTGTTACCTTCCCACCGAAGTGGTCCCTATTTATCTACTTGCAATTTCTTGCTTTCGACAGCTAGGTTGGCAGGAGCTGGGATGAAGACGGGAGCTCATTTCCATCCTGCAGTACTGGGGGATCGAACTGCTGACCTTCCGCTTCCCAGTCAGCGTCTTAGCCACTTGAGCCACTGCAGTCCCTGAGCGATGTGTTAACCCTTACTAATTCTCTTTAAGCGTATGCAATTAAATGTCACCAAATGGCCACGCTGGTCTTCCACGGAGACGGAGAGAAACCTTGCAATCAATTCTGTCCTGCGCCACCCCTTCTATTTCAAGAAGTTGCTGGGAAGCCTGACGAAGCTGTAGCTGACATTTTGTTATGCATTATATTCAGAGCTGAATTTCACCCGGTAACTTCAGCTTGCAATGCATTCCAGAGAGCAGCCAAACAGGATGCCAAAACAGGGGCATGCGCGCGCGTGTGTGTGGGCGTTTTATGTCAAACAAAGCGTGCAAAAAGTGCATCTTCAGGCCAACAGATAAACAGCCCCTTGTGCCTCGCATGACTTTGTCGCCGAAACTCAATTGCTATTACGAGAGAGCTGGAGACCAGCCCAGCCTCTTGTGCAACATGTGAAAAAAGGACGGGTTACTCACTAGAGCAGAGCATTTCCTGCAGTTAAGGATAGTCTTTAGTCTCACGCAAGAGGGGGAAAAAAAGGAACCTGGACCAGGGAAGGCCACCCTGTGAATAACTGAGAGGAAATTCACAACAGCCAAAGAATCCGAGCATTGCACACGCTTGGCTCTTGCTTCATGTTGCCCTTGCAATTAACTCTTGTGTGCCAAGGACAGTCATGAAATTACAGCGGTGTTACCTGGCTGTTGACACTCCCTTCCGGTAGCGGAGCCAATGTTAACACTTTCCCGTTTACCAGGCAGGGATGTGCGTTAAGGCATGTCTGCTTAGCACAGGTGTGACCAAACTACGGCCCGTGGGGATCTGGCTCCTGACACCAATTCATCCAGCCCGCACAGACCTCATCGCTCCCGGAAGCAGAAGTAAAACGCACCGGACACGGTTTACTTCCGGGAGTGATGAGGGAGGCGTTGGGGGCCGGATCTTGCCCACAGGCTATAGTTTGGGCACTCCTGGTTTAAGAGGAGAAAATGGCAGCCTAAAATCGATCTCATCCTGTTGCAAAACAGAATGCAAGGCGTGTTTTACTTCTGCTTCCGGTGGGACCATGATTGGCCTGCTGAACCACGTGAGCGACCTGCGGCCCAAAAGGTTTGGCCACCCCTGGCTTAGCATGAAGGCATGCCAGTTTAGAAGGTGGGCGGATGCTGGGCAGGTGGTCTGTGGATGATGGGAGCTGCAGCCCAACCATTTCTACCCGCTCGTGTCCAGCAGGAACAAGCGGCAGGGTGTTGTGAAAAGTGCAAGACAGCTGCATTTCACATTCAAGACTGGAGCGATGGTGGGAAGGGACACTGATTCTCCAATGTGTTAATTCGCCGTGGGCTTTCCTGATGGCAAACTGTGCTCTGATCTAGTGGAAGCTCTCTTGCTATAAATCCTACCCAGCCTCCAAAGCTCGTTCTGCCACTTCAGTGATGAACGCAAGAGCAAAACCAAATTAGAAGATGGTGGATAGAGCTCACCGGACAAGGAGGAACTCAACCTCCCCAACGTCACCCGGAGGACCCTGAATAGGCCGAGGGTTGGAGTCCCTCAATGCAAGACCCACAGGCTCAAGTGGGGGCTGATGGTGGACAACAACACTCGGTGTGAATGTGGAGAGAGACAGAATCCATGGGCTCATTTCCTGGTCTGCTAGAAGCCTGCACTGATGAAGACTCAAGTTTGGCCAAGCCAAGAAGGTGGCTTCATTTTGGCAGTCCAAAGTTTGATCTGGACGTGAAAGAAGAAGCAGAAGCAGCGATGGACGACTGATAGGAGACACAAGAGGAGAAGACAACCTCACTCAAGGGAGGGTCAGGTCTGCCTTGCAAGCAATCTCCCCAAAAGTTCCTAGTCCATGATCAGCTGCAGGTGTCCTGCAAGAAATGAACCACCGGTTCTTGCAAATGTCTCCCCCAGTCTTGCAACGCTTAAGCCATGACAACCCCCCCCCCCACACACACACACACACATACACACACTGTTGACTGTCGCACCACAGCCACAGCCAGCCACGACCAGAGGGAGGAGGCTGATAACCTCCTCAAACATTTTGCAACCAACTTGAGCGCTGCCATACCTGTAAGTTTCCAAAGGGAGGTTCCGGCAATCAATCAGCAGAGCTGGGACTCATTTCCAAACTCGACACTATCAGGTGTGGGATGAGCACAGCTTGGGAGTGGCTGGAGCACCACAGAAAGTAATTGTCCCTCATTAGGCTTCTAATTATTATGCATGGTCAAGTCGGACAAGCTGAGAAAGGACCACACCCGCTTCGACTAGATTGCTCATGACTTCCGTAGCAAAATCTGACTTCCCAACCGGCGTTTCCCAAACTGTGTTCCACGGAACACTGGTGTTCCATAGAGGGCTGCAGCTCCCAGAAGCCTTAGCCTGCACAGCCAATAATGAAGACTTCTGGGAATTGTAGTCCAAGAATACATAGGGACCCAGGTTTGGAAACCATTAGGTGAACCTTGGCACTCCAGATGTTCTTGAACTTCAGTTCCCAGATCAGCAGACGTGCAGACTTGGGCTTCTGGGAATTGAAGTCCAAGAACATCTGGAGTGCCAAGGCTGGCCATCACTGCATCAGGTAATCCCCTGGTAAGACCTTTTCTCAACACCCCCTGTCCCCCATTGGCTATCTTGGTTGCCCCCCAGTTTATATGGCTACTGGCTTAATTAAACGAATACTTCTTGCATTCAACAGGAAGTCTTCTTGTGACAATAAATCTGCCACTCCTCAAGAGATGAAGAAGAGCTCCTGGAACGCTTCAGCCAAGCTGGCCGTGGTCCTCACTGGGAACTCTGGAGATGATGGTTTGCCCAAGTTCTCTCCAGACCATGTAGCCTAGACGTGATTACAGTAAAACCTCAATTCACAAACGCCTCTACTTTAGAAAAACTCAAGATATGAAAGGAAATCCCGGAAAAATAATGCTTTGAGATATGATTTCCCCCCCAGGTCTTCCGACGCTTCTGACAATGGTGGGAGGGTGTTCGGAGCATCCGTTTTTGTGATTTTTCTGTCACATTTTGGCACCGTCAGAAACTTTCCCCGCAACCAGGAAGTGCTGAAAATCCCATCCCTTCAACAGCTGATAGTCGGGACTGAGCCAGCAATGACCAAAGCTGGCCACTAGAGGGCACTGTCGGAAATGTGCTGAATGCGCATTAAAAATGCACTGAAATCCTTCTGGAGCTCAGAAAAAAGTGTGTGTGGTGTTTTTTTTTAGTATTTTATCTGTTCAAAACTCTTTCTAATGTGCACTTGTGGAATTTTTCATCATGTTTTGGGCCACCTTAGAAAGAGTTCTGAACAGGGGAAAAATACTTTTTTGGGGGGCTTTTTTCTGAGCTCCGGAACACCTTATTTGATTTTCAATGCATTCCTATGGGAAATCGCGTTTTGAGGTACAGATTTTTGAAGATATGAAAAAACCTTGAGGAATAAATTAACCCCGTATCTCGCAGTTCCGCTGTATTTTTGTTTGGTTAAGTGTGTTTAGATGCTTTCATGAGCCGGGAAGAAGACCGTCAGATGAGATCACGATAGAAAGCAATTCCCATGGGGTGTGTGTGGGGGAAATGGGCTGCCTTCTTAAGAATGATCTCATCTCCTTCGCCAACCCCTGGCTGAACCTGATGCGCCAAAGCGGTCTATGCCCAACGGCCAGCATGAGCCCAGCAAGCAAGTTGGCGTTACTGGGAGCAGAGCCAAGAGCTGACAATTAGGGAAAGCACAGGAGTCTATTAATAAAGGCGTTGAATTACTGCCAGGTCACGCCCACGGGAAGGACGAAGCCGGCCGGTGAAGCAAGAAGCATTTCAAAAGATGTTACATATTAAACAAGCCACAAGATTATCCTCTTCATTGGAGGCTAAATCGAGATCTATAATTAGAACCTCTATAATTGGAACACAACAAGACCAAACAATTTGGGGATTAAACAAGACCAAAGTGGTCACAGCCAAGGGCGTCACAGAAGCTGATTAAGAGGAACCGGCCAGATAAAGCATAAATAAATGGTGCAGCACCAACAAAACATACGCACGCGTTTTAAATAAAGCACACGCAATAAAACTGTCGCAAGGAGCAACGTTGCACACAGGTTTGCAAATGAGACTGGCGAGGCTTTGCTGAAGGGTTTCAAGCGGTCGGTGGCCGTGTTAGTCTGTGCCAAGCAGCATATCTGAGGAGTAAGTAAAACAGAACAGCAGAAAAACAGACGGAAGATGTTGTGGCACCTTAAAAGACGAACACCTGTGGGTCACCGTGAGCTTTCGTGGATGAAGTGGATTTGGTTCACGAAAGCTCAGTTAAATGCAGGAGTTAGTTAAATGCGGTTTCCCTTGCTCGAAAGCCAGTCGTATCCGACTCTAGGGTGCAGTGCTCATCTCTGTTTCTAAGCTGAAGAGCCAGCACTGTCTGCTTCTGCAGACATTTCCATGGTCATGTGGCAGGCATGACTAGACACCGGAGTGCACGGAACGCTGTTACCTTCCCACCGAAGTGGTCCCTATTTATCTCCTTGCAATTTCTTGCTTTCGAACTGCTAGGTTGGCAGGAGCTGGGACGAAGACGGGAGCTCATTTCCGTCCTGCAGTACTCGGGAATTGAACTGCTGACCTTCCGCTTCCCAGTCAGCGTCTTAGCCACTTGAGCCACTGTGGGTGGGTCTTTTTTTGCTGTTCTGTTTTATTTACTCTCAGCTTTGCTGGCACAGCTGCCAAAGGAAAGGTAACGTCCTTAGTTCTTCTGTGCTTGCTTTTGAAAAATAAACACGCAGCTCTTTTGATTTAAATTCTTTCCAAAGTCAGCTGAGCAATGATGAAATACTAATATTAATAATATTAATATTAACATTCATAATATAAATATAAATATAATAATAATAATAATAATACATAAGGTTGGGCAGTTTCCCTGTATTGGATCACTGAAAAGTGACAGGCGAGAAGACCTTTTCCCAAAGGCTTTCTTCCAGCCCCGTCCCCTGAGGTGAGGTTTGGGACGGACACAAAAAGTTCCAGAGTTGGGCCGCCAGATGTTCTTGCCGCTGGCAGCCTGGCCTCATGAATCTTGGCCTTAACCTGTGGCCCAGCTGTGGAACTGCCTGGCAGAACCTCAAGTGTTATTATCACGGGAGGTGTGATGGGGAAGGCCAGGAAACATGATGATGATGATGATGATGATCACTCATCTCATTTGTAACTTTTCTTGAGTTAGGAAAAAGTGCTGCCCCCCCTCCCCCCAACCCGTAACGGACTCTCAGGCAGCTGTTTGTTGTTGTTTTTTTGGTATGTCGTGACTGCCTCGTGACTGAAAGCTGGCCTGGCACTGCCAAAAACCTCAACGGGGCAAGCCAGGAGAACTTGGCTTTGGGCAAATCTGTGGGCATTTCAGCCTTACATCACCTGGTTAATCATCAGCCAGGTGAGTTATATAATGAGCGCTAAGATGTGGTTGGGCACATGACACATCCATGACAGCTTCCACAGGCTGCTGGCAGGGAAACTAGAGGGCGAAGACTCCAGAGAGGGACTCAGGAAGGAGGCATGCCGTGGGCAGATCCTGTGGCCATCGTACATTTCCCTCCTCCTCCTCCTCTTCCTCCTCCTTGTGTTGTCTCAGATCCTGAATGTTGGCTCGCCTCATGAAGGTCAGCCGTGAAGATTAGCCCTGGGAACCCTATAACACAGGGGGGTCCTCAACACTTTCAAGCCGGGGGCCAGGTCACGCTCTTTCAGCTTTGAGGGTCGGACAGTCATTTTGCCCTGCCTGCATGATGGGGGTGGCCATTCTGGCCAGGGGTGCCCAAACTACAGCCCATGGGACAGATCCGGCCCCCAACACCAATTCATCAAGCCTACACCGCCCTTGTCGCTCCTGGAAGGGGAAGCAAAATGTGCCCATCCGGATAAATTAGCCCGTCCAGGCGCATTTTACTTCCACTTCCAGTGGGAGGAACCCTGTGACTGGCCTGCTGAACCAACTGACCGGCCCGCTGAAACACATGACCGGCCCATGGCCTGAAAAGTTTGGGCACCCATGAGCTAAGCTGCAGACACAGCCACTGGTTCACCTCCCGATTCGCCCCATCCCAAAGGATAAGATTCTCTGCCATTCTGGCCACAGGGGTTGAACTCTGCCCCCCCCCCCGACAGACACCCCCCCTCGAGAGCCGCAGCAGCCCTTCTTACCTCAGTAGCGGTGGTGACCGGGGCTTGGTCTTCTCTTTCTCCTTCTCCCGCGGCTCCTTCTCTCGGTCCCGGTCGCGGTCCCGGTGCTGCCGGTCCTTCTCGTCCCTCTTGATGCGGTCCCTTTCCCGCTCCCACTCTTCTTTCCTCCGCTGGCGCTCTTTGTCTCGCTCCCGCTCCCTTTCGCGCTCCCTCTCCCGCTGCCGCCGCTCCCGCTCCCGTTCTCTCTCTCGTTCCCGCTCCCGTTCCCGCTGTCTGTTCTCTCGTTCCCGTTCTCTTTCCCGTTCCTTGGGAAACAAGATCAAAACTACATTAAGAGTGATTTTCCGCCCTACAGGTCTTCTGAACAGGGCATTTAAAAACTTGGTAATTATTTTACTGAAAGCAGAACCAGCTACTAGTTACAGTAAATTTATATTTCGCGGGGACTGCAGTGGCTTAGTGGTTAAGACGCTGAGTTTGATGGCCAAAAGGTCAGCAGTTCAAGACCAGAGTACTGCACAACGGAATGAGCTCCCGTCTCTGTTCCAACTCCTGCCAACCTAGCGGTTCGAAAGCAAGAAATTGCAAGCAGATAAACTGGGGGCAGCAGTCCGTGCGCTCCAGTGTTTAGTTACGCCTGCCACATGACCACGGAAACATCTGCATGCAGATAACAGTGGCTCTCCTGACTGTAAACAGATATGAGCACTGAACCCTAGGGTCAGACACATCTGGCTTTTAGGCAAGGGAAGCATGGCAGAACCACCAGGAACAAAGTTACTTTACTGATCTAATGAGTAAACCTTTTATAGCTACTAAGAGAGGGCATTTTAACATAGTTTTTTTTTCAGTAACAGAAATTAATGGAAAAATAATGAGCCTCTAACACAGGTTTTCTCAACGTTTTTGCGCCAGGGGCCAGATCATGCTCCCCCGGACATCTGAGCAGGCCAGTCACCTGGTTCCTCCCACCCAAAAGTAGAAGTAAAACGCATCATGCGCAGAACACATTTCTGCATTCTGTGCATGTGTGGAGCACATTTTTCTTCTGCTTCCTGGAGCGGCGAGGGCATCGGGGGACGGGTTTGGCCCACAGGCCATAGGTTGAGAATCCCTGCTCTAACACAGAATGCGTTCCTTTTCCAAACAGGCTACTTTTCAAACGGTCTTACTAATGGGAAGATTTTTTTGTTTTTTGTAAAACTAAAGTGGTTTTCCAAGCTCTGGCTTGGTGTAAAGGTGGGTGTAAAGGGGGTGAATGTGTTACTTAGATAACAAAGGAACAAGGAAGATGCCCTGTTTGCACGTGGTTGTCTGGAACCAAGCTGCTGTACAGCAAGCATCTGTGACCGTGCAAAGAGGAAAGCCCAGGAGGACACAATGCACTGACCTTGGTGAGTCTGTAGTTCCGGTACGGATCTGGGTCTGTGTACTGGACCCTAAAGTTCTCATACTGCCCACCTCGCCAGAAGCGCTCGATTTCATAATCATAATAAGGATCCGCGTAAGGGTCAAGCCTGCAGAGGTTTCAAAAGGAGGGGACAGTTTAGAGTGAGCGCCATTGCACGCCATGCCCGTCAATGGCTGCCAGAAACACCACATACAACCACGTCCACTTAAAAGTCCGGCCTAAAGCCAACATTGGGACGGCACGGAAAAGTCGCAGGGACAAACCAACCCTAATCTCTTCAAAAGGCGGTTTAACATGCTCTTGTTCATAGCATCAGCTCAGGAAAAAAACAGGTCAACTACCCACATCTGAAAGAACATTTCTGAGCACTTTAAAGAGCCGCATTTATGCCTGTGCCCCAATGCGGTTTGCAAAAGCCAAAGCCAGGCAAAACTTGCCAGCCTTCATCTTTGTTATTTCTGTTGCAACAAATTAATATGGCTGCGCCTCTAGACATTTCCACTCATGTCTGGGGAGAGCAGGTTTCCCTGCAAATCCCCCCTCCCTCGGCTTCTGGTCAGAGGTCCAGGCCCAGCTGATGCACTCCTCTGCGCTAGCGCCACTTGGGGCACTCATGTTCAGGATAACAAAACAATCACAAAGGTACAGCAGGATGTTTGCACCCAACAGCCATGCTTGTTTTACATGCACCAGGCATGCCCGGGGCCATGCGCTGCTCAATCGCAACAGCTGGAGTGGGGGTTTCCCTGGACACTGAGAGGTGCTCAGGAAAGAGTTTGAGCCTCAACAAGATGCAGGGAAGGCCTAACATCATCTGCCACAGAAGAGGAGGAGGAGAGAGTTTGCAAGCAAGAGTCACTCTGTGTTTTGCAGGCTTAATCAGTGACCGCCATTCATTCATTCCCGTCGTCTGTCCCAGTTCCTGCCATCCTAGCAGTTTGAAAGCAAGAAATTGGAAGTAGATAAAGAGGTACCAGTTTGGTGGGAAAGGTAAACAGTGCTCCTTGCACTCTGGTGTCGAGGCATGGCTACCACATGTCCACAGAAACGGCTGCAGACGCAGACAGCACTGGCTCTTTGGCTATAAACAGAGATGAGCACTGAGCCCTAGAGTCAGATACGGCTGGCTTTCAAGCAAAGGCGACCTTGACGTAAACCAGGGAACGTAAGAGATCCATCAGTGTGAAAAGGGCACATCAACTGAAAAAGTCTCTGTTCTAGGCCTCACACAGGCAAGGATATCAGTCGAAATGCTGTAATTGGTGACATTTACAACATCGTTAAAACAAACTGAATGGCAACAACGACTTTCCACAAACGAAGGAGACTGTGACACTTGCCGTCCCAGTTATTTGAGTCACAACGACAAAGGATGACTCAAGGCATTCTTTAATGGGGGGAGGACAGGTTTGCTCATGGCCTTCTTTGGGGAAATGTCGCACCCCCACCCCAAATGTGCGCCAATGGTCTCCTTTACCCGCTGCACCCACTTTCTTAGAAGCACTGCATTTACAGTAAACACTCGTGCGACTTCATCAACAACAGGCAGCCTCTAAAAGAATGAAATGATTTTTTTTTTTAAAAAAAGGCATGTGTGTGCCAGTAAGAACTGTCCGAGTGGAAGCCGTGCCTTAGGCAACCGCGGGTCTTTCAGCTAAGCATGCCGAAGCATTGCAAGAATCCACAAAGGAAAGCGGCCACGGCCCAGCTGTAAACACAAGAGAGATTAGAGACTGCTTACCCAAAGTTCGTGTTCTCTTTGATGTCCACCTCGCTGGTGTTTTTCCAAGAAGAGCGGGATTTTTTTTTTTTTTGGGGGGGGGGGGGAGAGAAAAGAGATTTATGAACCGGTCAGCCGTCTTTACACATCACAAGTTAGTCGGAATGCAAGCTCAAATTGGTCTTAAGCATTTAAGGGAAAGGCAGCGACAGGGGATTTGGGGGAAATGTGCTTCCAATCCCTGAAACTTGGCAGTGCGCAGCAGGGTGACTGCGGGCACCGGCCACGCTTGGCAACCACCAGGCTTACGGCCCTACTTACTAAGAGACCAGGTCATCCCAAGAACATCTGTCCGTCCCACTAGAGCAGACCAGAGAGGCTCCTTAAAAGTGCCATCAGCCAGAGACTGGCTTTCGAGCAAGGGGCGACCCCTTGACCTTTACTGTTATTTTCAAGGGACTGTGATACATGGCACAGTGGATCGATAGATTACGGGACATACACAAAGGAGGACCCTGCTTGGTGATGGACATGTGACACCAGAGAGCACGGAGTGCCACAACCAACTAGTGGGACAGCCACTGTTGCCCTCTAGTGGACAGCCAGCACATGATCTTCAGGGGGAAGCTATGGGAAGGGTGAGCATTTAGCGCAGTGGTTCCCAACCAGAGGCCCATGCCCCACAATTCTCAGAAGCCTCAGTCAGTCCCATGGCTGATCAGTGCTTTGGGGAATTGACTGAGGCTTCTGGGAACTGAAGTATAAAAGCCAAAGGTTGGGAAACGCTGCTTTGTGAATCCACACGGATAGGTTTACTGCGCATACTTGCACAGTAAACCCATCCCTGTGGATTCACAGAGCAGCGTTTCCCAACCTTTGGCTTTTAGACTTCAGTTCCCAGAAGCCTCAGTCAATTCCCCAAAGCATTGATCAGCCATGGGACTGACTGAGGCTTCTGGGAATTGAAGTCCAAAAACCCAAAGGTTGGGAAACACCCGCATTAGAGTCAAAGGAGCCCCTTGTGTAGTTTGTGGGCAGCCACTGACCCACCAGTGGTGAGGGAGGATAGCAGCTGCAATCCAATGAGGGCCTGAACCAGTCCGTACCCCACCCCACCCCACCCCACAAGCTAGAGTCTCCCCTTATTCCTCTGCAGCCCATAGTAGAACCCTACTTACGTTGATTCCCGGACATCTCGAGTGATGCGGTAGTTCCAGTCCTGGAAAAATTCATTCTCTTTGTCAAACTCCCGCTCGTCTTCCCCGATGGTGACCGTTAACCGCTTCTCCTCAAAGTCCGGCTCTTGCTCTTTCCTCATGGTGGCCTTTTTCAAGACCTGGCAGGGCAAGAGGGCCAGAGACATCAGCCCGAAGAAGAGGCCGGCACACCCAGTGCGCAGGAAGGTGGGAAGTCCAAGGAGAAGCCCTTGTCCTAGAGCAGGGGCACCCAAACTACAGCCCGCAGGCCGAATCTGGCCCCTCAACGCCAATTCATCCGACCCACGTCACCCTCGTCGCTCCTGGCAGCGGAAGTAAAACGCACCTGCAGGCCACAGATTGCAGAAGTGCTCCCATTGGGCTGCTGGGCAGAGTGAACTCTCTGCTGAGGTGATGGCGTGCTTGCCCACAGAGAGGGCTCAGAGTGTTACCTCTGGCACATGTGCCATAGGTTCGCCACCACTGATTTGGAGTATATAATGGCCCACGGAGGGAGAGGGGGGGGGCTTTTTTAGTAGGAAACATGTCGGGAGTCCAAATCTGGTCCAATCTCTCACAACTGCTTTTTCTTCACAGTCCAAGCAGACTGTATTAAGCAAAGCCTTTAGAGAAAACTTGTCTTAAAACGTCTGCCGTAGCCTTCTGATTTAGAAAAGGCTTTTCTCCCCTCCAAGAGGCTTACAAAAAACACCACCAATGACGGACGTGATGCATCTATCCAGAGGCTTCATCTCTTCCTGCGGACGCAGCTATCGTGAGAGCATTTTTGTTTCTTCACTCTGTCACTGTTTGCTAGCGGCTCCTGAAATAAATTCCGATTCTACCCTTGCAAACGTCATTGCCAGCGTATCCAGCTCGGCTTTGCTGTCTTGTGCATGATTACAGAACATGGTTCAGACATGGTGGACTTGGGCCATGCAGGCTTGCCATGGACTATTATCACGCTTTGCCATGGACTATCACATAATGACACCCCCACGCCACCCCCCAGTGACGAAAACACATCTAATATTAGCACACAAGCGATAATAGTGTTTGCCACACAGCGTATTGTGGAGCATGAGCTGCTGAGGCGCTTCCATGGTACTTTGTCAGTTAAGTCAATATTTAAATAGTTTCCTAGGGAAATTGCTCTAAACAAAAGAAAGAGATTGTGGCACGTCACCTGGAACATATTTACACGTTGCGGTGAAAATAACTCGCTTATTAATTAGGTCTGTTGCTCAGGGGCGGGCCACCTGCTTCCCAGGCAACCCAACAAGGTCCGTCTGTATTGAGTCTAATTAGAGCATCCCAAGGCCCAAAGCTAGAAGAAGCCCAGGGAGGAAGAAGGGCTACCGGTCTGAATAAACTCTTCCTCCTCTTCTTCTTCTTCTTCTTCAAGTGCCATATCCGTTCCAGATATTGGCTATCGTCATGGCAAGTAGTCTTCCTGTTCTTAGCTCCTCGGAACAGTCTGAATAAACACGAGGTGCTAAACCAATGCCTCCTCCCTCCACCTGTACAACTCCCAGCCTTCGGGATGAAACACGAGGAGACGAGGCACTGGGAGTCAGGATGTGAACAGGTGGAAAGGAGCCTACAGGTCCTCCTCAGGCATGGCTTTCTTCTGGCCCCAAGAGGGACCCCTTAGTGAATCAGCCCTCTGACAGACAGACAGACATTCTGGCTCTTTGGCTATAAACAGAGATGAGCACTGAACCCTAGAGTTGGATACAACTGGCTTTCAAGCAAGGGTGACCTTTACCTTTACCTAAGGAAGGGGACAGTCCGGCCTGGTTATCCTGCAATGATCCTAAGAGTAGACCCTACTGCCAGCAACTCAACGCTGAGCGCCAGCCAGGTGGTGGTGAACTCACCTGACCACCCTGAGGACTCTTGGCCTTGGGTGTGGCAAAGTCCACAGAGAAGCAAGAGTGAAGGTCCCCAAGGGGATTAAACGGTCCCACTTGGATCCCTTTTAATGGAGAGCAGCAGCTTCCTCCATCCTGGCCTGGGGCTGATGATGATGAGGAGGAGGACTTTGCATGCCAAAAAGGACTCAGGACCAGAAAGTAACTTGCGAAGTGGATCCGTGGGACCATTGGTGTCACAATGCGGAAGACAAATGCAACACCACTACATTATATGGTTCCCAGCCAGGACACTGTCCATGGCTGATCGCCATGATGACAGCCAATATTTGAAGTCGGTTACTGCACTTGATGAAGGAGGAGGAGGAGGAGGAAGGGGAGTCCACCACCCTCCAATTCTAACCAAACAAGAAGTTTTTTCAAATGTTTAGCTGAAATCTCCTTTCTTCTCCCCCGAGTCCACTGGTTCAAGGAGATTCTGGTTCTGCCCAAAGAGGAGACACTTTGCCATTGTCCTCTACCAGCCACATCTCCCTTCCACCCCAAGGAGTACCCATCCATCCATGGCACACACCTCTGGCTTGGAAAGCAGCCACCTGAACATGGCACACTCTCTCTTGGCCACAAACAGCCAGCAACCTTACTTACCTCTTTTGCGTGGCGGAGTCCTCGCTCCCAGGCGCTTTCGGCCGGAGGCTCTGGAGGCGGCGGGGGCAAGAGCTCATCGACCAAGGGCCCTCCCTGTTAGGAAAAAGAAAGGATCCCAGGGTGAGAAGACACACCTTTGCCCAGGTTTGAAGTGGTCGCCGGGTTAGTCTGTGAAAGCATATCAGAGAGTAAACAAAATACCTCCAAAAAAGAAGACAAGACCGTTGTTGCACCTTAAAGACTAACTCCTGTATTTAAATGTGAGCAAAAGCTCACATTCAAATGCAGGAATTAGTCTTTAAGGTGCCACAACAAGTTTGTCTTTTTTGCTGTTTTGCTCTGTTTACACTTTTGCACATACTATTCATCAGTGGTGGCGAACCTTAGCACTCCAGATGTTCTTGAACTTCAATCCCCAGAAGCCCAGGTCTCTGTGAATCCACACGGATGGGTTTACCGCGTGTATGCAGTGGCTCAAGTGACCACTGCAAGTGGGACTGCAGTGGCTCGAGGGGTTAAGACACTGGCTGGGAGGTGGAAGGTCAGCAGTTCAAAACCCGAGTACTGCATGACAGGATGAGTGCCTGTCGTTCGTGTCCCAGCTCCTGCCAACCGAGCAGTTCAAAAGCAAGAAATTGCAAGTAGATAAAGAGGTACTGCTCTGGTGGCAAGGTAAACAGCGCTCTGTGCGCTCTGGTGTCTAGGCATGCCTGCCACATGTCCACGGAAACATTTGCGAACGCAGTCAGCACTTAAACAGAGATGAGCACTGAAGCCTAGAGCCAGATACGACTGGCTTTCGAGCTAGGGTGACCTTCACCTAGCTGCCTTGAGGGGTTTTTTTAATGGTAGGGATAGGTAAAACAGCAACCATAGCAAGAATAACAGAAGTAGCAACCCCACCACCGCAGAATCAAGCCCAGTTTCCCTTTCTGCAGATGATCCGTTTGGCTGCCTACCCTTGGCTCCTGTGAAGGAAGGCAACATCAGGCACATTAACTCAATTTGCTAGCATTTTTCAAAAGGGTAAGAAGAAACATGAAACTTGCCAACTGTTACAGGAATGTCTATATTTGATGTGTAGCATAACCCATCAAAAAAGGATTCACCTCTGAATACTCATGCTCGGTGTTTCACTCATTACACACAAATGCTTGTAATTCTAAGCATTTTCTACCTGCTTGTATGGTTTTTCCCTCTGTTGCAAAGGCTGCAGAGTTACACATACAGGCAGAGCAATGCATCCATGAATGGCACCTCAAGCTCTTGGCATCATGAATTAAAACTAAAATGATTTTCTTTTCTTTTCGGTAATTGCTATGGCTGTACCCAAGGATTGGCTGGCATCAGAGGGTGAGGGCCGGGGCCGACGGGTGGAGCGCCATTGGGAGGGAAAGGATCCGGCTTGGAGATCAAAGAATAATTGCCTTTGTAGTTCACGCCAGGATGGATAAACCGGCAGTTCATGCCCCAAGTGCAGAGCCCTGCGGAGACAACGACACAGAAGTTTTAAAATATTGACTGCGGTGGCTCAAGTGGTTAAGACACTGAACTTGACAGCTGGACTGGAAGGTCGGCAGGTCAGCAGTCTCAGCCCCGTACGGAGTGAACTCCCATCATCTGTCTCAGCCCCTGGCAACCAAGCAGTTCGAAAGCAAGAAAATGCTAGTAAATAGGTACCGTATATACTCGAGTATAAGCAGACCCGAATATAAGCCAAGGTACTTAATTCTGACCTAAAACCCCAGGAAAATAGACTGACCCGAGTATAAGCCGAGGGTGGGAAATGCAGTAGCTGCTAGTGAGTTTCAACAATCAAAATACAGTGGTACCTCATACGATTTCAATCTCTTCCACAGGGCTCGTTGTTGTACGAAACAATTGCTATACAATACATGCATCGTATAGCAATTTTCTCTATGGGATGCATTGTACAACCATATTATTATTTTTCGCTAAGTGGTTTTTCCCATTGAAAAATTGTTGTATGATTTTTTCTATAGGGAACATTGTTATGCGGGAGAACATTTCCCCCCCAAAAAAACAAAACAAAACCCTAATTGTTCCGCGATTTCATTGCTATACGGGGCGATTGTTGTATGAGGTTTCACTGTACATGAAAATATGGGAAGATTAATTAAACTGCTGCCACATCTCAATCCAGCACGATCTTGGCACCCTCGTGGTTGCTGACCTGAGTATAAGCCAAGTCCCCATTTTGGAGCTCATTTTTGTTGCTAAAAAATCAGCTTATACTCAAGTATATACGGTACCACTTTGGTGGGAAGGTAAACAGTGTTCCGTGCAGTCCGGTGTCTAGTCATGCCTGCCACAGGACCATGGAAACATCTGCAGATGCAGACAGCGCTGGCTCTTTGGCTATAAGCAGAGGTGAGCATTGAGCCCTAGAGCCGGACACGGCTGGCTTTCAAACAAGGGTGAATTTTACTTTGCACCATCAAAAAACATGAACGGTGTAGACTCAGCCTGAATGCTAAATCTTCCAAAATAGATGTTGAAAGCATATCCCAGTACATGGTACCTACTTGACGATGTTAAGGATTTGTCTCCTAATCTGCAAAAACCCCTCTGGACAACTTGCTCAGAACAATAAAAACAGTATTACGATTAGCAGTTGTTGTTGACCCTTTGCGACCCCATAGACCATTGCCCTCCAAGCACCTCCTCTGTCCTCCACCCTCCTCCTCCTCAGCCCAGCTCTGTGCCCATTGCATCTACAATACCATCTCGCCATCTCATCTTTGGCCGGCCGCCCCTTCTTCTTTTGCCCTCCACCTTTCCAAGCACCAAGGCTTTCTCAAGCGAATCCTCTCGCAGTATGATGGTAAAATTCACATTAAGAAAAATAATTTCTCAAAATTAAATTTGCAATGCATGACAGCATGAAAACCAGTATCACAGATTACTGTGATACTGTCTTTCACTGACAACTGGAAGTGAGGTTGGGTTTATGCAGCTAGAAGTACCTGCGAACTGCGGCAGTTGAGCAAAACGTCCCACACTCAAAGGCCACAAAATATTATGTCAAACACTTTAATGGGACTGTGGCTTCCACGCCTTCTTTGTGGACTTCTCTGGAATGGTGCCAAAGGCCCACTAACATCTGGCAGACCAAGGGATGAGAAGCATTGCTCTCAAACACCTGAGCGGCCCGTTCTAGAGACAGAATAAGGATGGAATGGACCCCCTGCTTTGTCTAATCTGGCAGGAAAACCTTTAGCAATGTGCAGTGCGACAACGCCTGAGAACATTTCATCTGATGAAACTCCATCACTGATAGAGTCACACTCTCCACCCACAGGCCAGTCAACAGAAACATGCAGTGCGACCAAGTGAAGCAGGATGGGTGGGGGTGTGATACTCTGGCTCAAGCCTTACCTTTCATAAAGAAGCGGCAGGTGAGTCGGGGCCTGACTTTCCTGTCCCCAGGCTCCTTCACCTCTCCCTCCTCCAAATCATCATCCTGAAAGAGACAGAAAGACCGGGCATTTCAAGGGCAGAAGCTGACACAGCAACAGGCCCACCAACCAAGAGCTTCAGCCGAGGTGAGCAAAGCTGTCAGTCCAGCTGCTGCCGTGTTCACCTGCGAAGTAGACCCTCTTGTTGGTATTGCTCCATCTAAGATTAGGAGAGAAATAGCAGCAGACGCTAAGAGAGCAAAACAAGAGGAGCACCCTTGACGTCCTCTGAACGGAGATGAGCCTCACGTCTGCCGGCTCAGATCCAGGAAGAGCTTTATGGCAAGAACACTCTTGAGGGTACACAAGAGCAAAACCAAATTAGAAGATGGAGGAAGGTCGTCACTGGGCAAGGGACATCGTTAAAGGAGGATATGGCTGAAGAACACGACCTCCCCGCGCCACTCGCAGGACCCTGAATAGGCTGAGGGTTGGAGTCCCTCAATGCAAGACTAAGAGGCTCAAGTAGTGGCAGATGGTGGACAACAACACGCTGTGTGAATGTAGAGAAATACAGAATCCGGCTCATTTAGTGGACTGTCAATTACTGCCATAAACATGTATTGATAAGGACTTAAGTTTGGCCAATGACGAAGCCAAGAAAGTGGCTTCATTTTGGCAGTCCAGGGTCCGATTGGGAAATGAAGGAAGACCTGTGAGATTATAAGTGGGGAGTGGCAGGCCAGCCGCCACAGACACCAGCTGTGCCCCCCACCAACACTCCCTCTACCTGGTTGCCCTTTTCTTTGTACAGTGGCCACAAGTCATGCTGCTACCTCCAGTCTAAGAGGTGGTGCATCTAAAAATGTCAAGGCAGCAGAGAGGACCCAGTTAGCAAGATCAGCGCTTCTGGGTCAATGACCCAGTTCTCTCACTTTCTGGCAGTGTTCAACTTCTCCCTTATGGACACACGTCAAGAGCACTCTCTCTCTCTCTCTCACACACACACACATAGAGCTGAAGATTTGATTTTGAAAACCAGACTGTGTGGTGTTTTTTTTTTTTAAAAAAACCGAGGCCTCTGCTTTACCCAAGCATGGAGACACAACAGAGGTAACATTCTTCTTGTGCCATATCCGAATCCGAATATTGGCAACCATCCTGGTGATCAGCCATGAAGACTCTCCTGCAAATAGAATGCCATGGCCTTCCAGGAGTGGTGGAGGCAGTGGTGGGCCACATAAAATGGCACTAAGGGCCGCATTTGGCCCATGGGCTGCAGGTTGAGAATACCTGATCTACTCTATGACCGTAGCAGGATCACCTGGCCAGACAGTAACTTTGGCACATGATAAAAATGACATGGGATGTCACCCCTGCTGCTGCCACCGCCTCTTCCTACCACTCTTTCCCCTTTGATGCACAACCTCATCTCTAGGCTGCTCCTGTTTGTCACAGGATGTCAAGAACACAGGTGGGGGTCACAAACAGCTTGCGGTACCTTTAGGAGAGGAAGCCACAATCATTTCGCCCCTCACAGTCACCCTATTCCCACCCACCCACCCCTCGCATGCCACACCTTTTGCGTTTCCTTTGGGAAGCAAAACAATGAATGGGCTCTCCTCATTCTCTCTGCAAAGATGGAAAGGCATGTGTTGAGAGGGGAGAAGAAAGCTGGGTTTAATGACCTTGAAAAACCTATTGTTGTCTGGCCAGGTCATCCTGCATGGTTATAGAGTAGACCCTACTGCCAGTGACTGAATGTCGATCATTTCTAGCACCTTTGGGGTCAGCGGGGGAGCGCGAAGGGCAGAGGAGAACCGAACAGCAGGTGGGAGAAGCCAAGCTTTGGCATCTCCTGCCATGGTTGACTGGGCAGCCGTTCTGGCCTCTCTCTGCTCAGACCTCTGCAGAGGCCATGCCTGTCAAGAGCACAGACGCCCACAGCTTGGCTTGACATAAAGCAGAACAGTGTGCCTCCCTCCCTCCCTCCCTCGGTGTGAGAAGGTGAAGAGAGCAAATCTTAAAAGTCTGCTTTCGCAACCTCCCTCCCACTTTATTGGAGCTTTTGATTCAGTTTATGCTGAATAAACATTTTTTAAAAATTTGATTCTTCTTAAACTACTATGAAATTATCCCACGCTTTGGATTTAGGACACGTTACAAATATTCCTAAGGAACTGCAGTGGCTTAGTGGTTAAGACGCTGGACTTGACAACTGGAAGGTTGGCAGGTCAGCAGTTTGAGACCTGAGTGCTACATGATGGAGTGTACAGCCAAGCAAGGGAGATACCTTGACCTTACAATAAACACATCAAAATGGCATTTCCTGGAGGAAAAGTGGCCCAAGGAAACGGAGCCAAAGAGGCATTTTCACGTGTGCAAGGGAACGGCAAAGTGGAAGAGGTGCCACCAAAGTACTGGCGTTGTCAGCTCTAATCCTTTGGGATAACCCTGAGAGAGTAGAGCAGAGGTGCCCAGACTATGGCCCACAGGTCAGATCCAACCCGCGGGCCACAATTTGGGCACCCCTGGTTTAAGCAGAGAAAACGACAGCCTAAAAATCTATCTCATCCTGTTGAAAAACAGATTGCAAGGCGCATTTTACTTCCGCTTCCGGTGGGAGGAGCCACGTGGCTGGCCCGCTGAACCATGTGACTGACCTGTGGCCCGAAAGGTTTGGACAGCCCTGGAGTAGAGCCTGGGGCCTTTGGGTGTGTGGCATGAACTTACATCAATCTCTCCATCGTCAATCTCTCCATCCTCCTCCTTCTTCTTAACAGGCTCCTGCCCGTCCTTGTCGTCATCGCTCTTGGTCTCCGATGCCTTCTCCTCCCTGGGTGGCTCCTCTCTCTTCTTCTGCTCCTCCTCCTCCTCCTCTTCCTCCTCCTCCTCTTCTTCCTCCCCACCAGCCTTATCGGTCTCGTCGTCTGCAGGGACAGTGCTAGGCTCCTCGGGAACCTCCTCGTCGTAGTCCAGTTCGTGCTCGTCCAGTTCCCGAGTGACCGAGGAGACTTCGTCACCCAGGTCGTTGGCCTGGTCTTCCTCCTCCTCTTCCTCCCTGCTGACAGACAGAGAGCCCTTCAGCTCATGGCTTGGCTCATTCCCCTCGGAGTCCTGAGACTGGGCTTCGCTGAGGTGGTCCTCTTCCTCTGAGGGGTTCTCCTCCTCCTCCTCGTTGCTCAAGAGCACAGCGGTGCCTTCAGTCTCCCCCAAACTGGTGCCCTGCCCTCCCTCTCCATCCTCTTCAGATCCACTCTCTTTCAGGAGTTCGTCCTCCGAGAGCTGCTGGTCTTCCTCCTCCTCCTCTTCTTCCTCCTCCTTCACATTGGGAGAGCAGGGCTTTGGCTCAGGGCTTTCGGGAACATCCATTAGAGCCTGCTGGTCTGGAATGGAAGAAACATTGGTTAATAGATGGGGTAGTCGCAGATCTAGGACTACATATGATTTACAATTGAGCCCAGGTCAAGTTATTCCTACTTTTCCTAACAGATGCAAACATGTCTTTTAAGTGCAAAACTTTACTATCCATGACTGGGCAATCTAAAAGTCAGAACATCGAAGACCAACATTAACAGGCAGAAAGAAACATACAAACTATCTGAAGAAAACAAGTCCAGAAGTTGGTTCCCTAGGCCACTGGTGGCCAACCTTGGCACTCCAGGTGTTCTTGAACTTCAATTCCCAGAAGCACGGATCAGCTGGTGTGCTGACCTGGGCTTCTGGGAATTGAAGTCCAAGAACAGCGCCAAGGTTAGCCACCAGGGCCCTGGGCTAGTCATGGTGAACCTTGGCACTCCAGCTGTAAACCCATTTGTGTGGATTCACAGAGAATTAGGCTTATGGGAATTGAAGTCCAAGAGCACCTTAAGTGCCAGCAAACCCATTCGTGTGGATTCACAGAGAATTGAGCTTCTGGGAATTTAAGTCCAAGAACACCTGGAGTGCCAATGTTGGCCATCACGGCCTGTGATGGCGAACTTTGGCACTCCAGGTATTCTTGGAGTTCAATTCCCAGAAGCCCAAGTCAGCACAGCTGGAGTGTCAAGGTTGGCCATCACTCTAATGCCACGATGGCAAACTTTGGCACTCCAGGTATCCTTGGACTTCAATTCCCAGCAGCCCAAGTCAGCACAGCTGGAGTGTCAAGGTTGGCCATCACTCTAATGCCATGATGGCGAACCTTGGCACTCCGCTGTTCTTGGACTTCAATTCCCAGAAGCCCAAGTCAGCACTCCTGTCTCAAACAGGTAGCTTAAAGCCAAAACAATTTAGGAGAATGCAGTTGTGACCAAGATACTTTCACAGGATGCACTCCTGAATGTGGAAACTAGTGTCTGGATATGCTTTAAAACTACATCATTGAAGGATTTTGTTGCGTCTTGTTTTGACAGCTAGTAGGTGGTATTACCTAATTAACAATATCTCTGGGAGAGGAATCAGAAAATCTCGTGCCATCCCTAAGATGTAATTAGTTTTTACACCGCCAAAGCTTTCTTGGACTGTAAGATACAAAACTTTTGCTTCCACCAGAACATACTTCATTCTCACTTTTGCCATCACAAATACACTGTGAAGTAGATTAAGTTTGGAGACAGTGTTTAGCTTGTTGTGATCCAGCCATAAAATTGTAGTCCTCCAGAAACCAAACCAAACCAACAACAACAGATAAATCCTTCCTAAAAGTTCTTGAATGAAAATCCTGAGAAAGATCTTTGGTGTTCATCATCATTTGCTCATTTATCCTTTTCTGCTTCACCTCCAGGATTAAAGAAATATTCCAAGCCTTGAAAATTTTGCGCTGGTATCTAGGAAACCATCTGGAGCCTAAAATAGTAATAATGGCTATGAAAACCAGTTTCTTCCTTCTTTCCTTTCTTTGGATCACAGTCTTCCACAATTAGATTATGTCTGACCAGAAGCAGGCTACATCAATTGTGCTATCTTGGCCATATTTTATTTTATTGTGCAAGTAGTGGGGAGCATAAATTGCATGCACATACAGGTTCCACATTGATTGAATTTCTCCACATTCACAAACAAATGTCTCCTTTATCCAAGTAGCCCCATTTTACTGGATTATCCTTTGATCTTCCTACTTAAGTGATTTCCCGAAGGTCCAGCCAAATTTTGTTCTGGTGGGAGGCACTCTTTTTTTAAAAAAAACCATCCATCCATTTGCCAGGCTGCAGTTTTAAATCTCTATAGGTGTAGCCTAATCTCTTCTGGTTTAATATTTAAAGCTGAGAGGTGTGCTAAAAACTATTCCTTGATTTTAGCTGTTATGTAGAGGGTTGGTCTCCATGAAGTGGATGAAATGGGTGCATTATTTGCTAGCACCTGACTTGGGCTTCTGGTAACTGAAACCCAAGAACACCTGGAGAGCCAAGAGACCTCTGGTGTATAGCAAGAAAAGTCTATTATTCTAATCAAAGTTGGAATGATAGACTTTTTCCTATGGGAGGCTAGGTTGAAGCAGCCAGTAATAATCCTGCATGATTCATTAAGAGCTACAGCCACTTGTTTGGCATGTATTGGCTTATACCTATTCTGCTGTAGAGCAGCACAAGTAGAAAGCTATAATGTTTGCATGCATGCGCCCTGGACTAAATCAAGCAGTTTCCTAATTATGTTATTTCTGGTAGCAACTTTCTGATTGATGTTTGGACAGGGGACATATAAGGAGACTCCTCAAAGAGTGGAAGACATTGCAAGTAGACTTGGGCAGCAATATAGGCATAGCTAATCCTCCTGAAACAGACGTGTTGCGCTGCAAACTTGCTGATGAAAAACTGTTCAGGATTACAAATCAATATTTGAAACGTTGTCCAGTTCTGTCACTCAGCATTATAGAAGATCACATTATGTGACTTTAAAGCCAGCATTACAGTGAATGCTGTTTTATCTGAATTGTGCAGAGTGGGATGCAACATGAAGGATTTCAGTTCCCTAAACGTTATGTCAGTGAGCCATTTAAAACCATTGCTTGTTCCTTTTGCTAGGCTTAAATGGTTTCTTCATCTGTTCTTTAGCTTGGCAGAACTAAAAGTCTGGTTTTTTAGTGAGTTTCAGGCAGGAACGCGACATTGACTTCCTGGTAGCAAGTCACCATGAACTCAATAATGCGGATTTATATTTGAGCCAAAATGCACAGGATTATGCTAGAAATGTTGTGATGGATTGTTCTGCTTGGTTTTGCTGATGTATTTTAATGATTAGTCTGAATAATTACTTAAGTTGTACATATTCTACTTTGTGAGCACCTCTTCTACTAAAAGAAGATTTTTAAGTAGTGTGGGTGGAAGGTAGTTTTTCAGTATTTTAGAAATTTTAAGGGTTTCTATACAGCAGACCCTCACGTAACGACGTTGCTTAGTTCCCCAAGTAGTGTCGTTATGCGGAAAACGGCATTTTGCGGTTCCCTATGGGAGATCTACTGCAGAACGTCAGAAAACCGTCGTTATTTGCACAACAACGGTAAAAAAAGTTGTTATTCGAATAACAACGTTTTTTGTTGCTGTGTGGGAGATCACGTGGGGACGTCGGTAGCGTCGTTAATTGAAAATGATGCTATTTAAATATGTTGTTAGTCGGGGGTTCATGTAGTTTAAACGTTGGGGATTTTATGTACGCCACTGGAGTCGCATGTCAATTGGGGCGGCTATACAAATTGAATAAATAAATAAAACAACCCAGCCTTTACAATGTTTGCCTACAATAGACATTTACTACGTCTGCCCCAACCATACCTGCTTAAGAAATACAAGCATCCCTCCAATCCTTGAACCTCCCACGACAACCCATCTGTCCAAACAACACATGTCACCCACAAACACAACTGGAGGCACAAAAACCCCACTTTTGGAGGGGAAAAAATTGTTAGTTGCATCATTCCCTTCTCCAGTGGCTTCAGATTTTGCTCTTTATACACTGTGTACATCAGCTTTGCCCAAGCATCTCCATGGCAGAGTATGCTGCTTCAGTATGGAGCGCATCTGTACAAACGAAACAAGTTGACACTGCTGTGAATGAAGCCATGCATAGAGTGACAGGATGCCTCAAACCTACACCAGTGGAGAAAATATACCCTCTTTTTGGTATTGCTCCACCTAAGATCAGGAGAGAAGTTGCAGAGGATGCCAAGAAAACTAAGCAAGACCCTTGACACCCTCTGAATGCATATGAGCCTCAAGTCCACTGGCTCAGATCCAGGAGGAGCTTTATGACAAGAACAAACACTCTTGAGGGTACATAAGAGCAAAACCAAATTAGAAGATGGAGGAAGGACAAACAAAAATAACATTAAATGAGGATACTGCTGACGAACTCAACCTCAACCCTACATCACTTGGAGGGTCATCAATAGGCAGAGGATCCCCAAATGCAAGATCAACATGCTCAAATGGGGGCTGCAGGTGAACAACAACATGCTGTGTGAATGTGGAGAGATACAGAATCCACCTCATTTGCTAGTCTGCCAATTACTATCAGAAACATGTGCTGATGAAGATTTAATTATTGGCCAACAACAAAGCCAAGAAGAAGTCTAATCTGGACACAAAAAGGAGCAGCAGCTCTTTGGAAGGCAACGACCCCACTTTTAGGGGGAGAGACTTGTCCCCACCATCGCAGTAGAGTTGGGGAGATGCTTCTCTGTAAAGGTGGCGGCGGCATCATCATCCCCACCCATCATGCCTGAGTCTCGGCATGACGGCCTGCAACCTGCATCAATGAGGACTTACTGTGCGTTGGAGCCAACGACAAAGCCGAGAAAGTGGCTTCCTTTCGGCAGTCCAGGGTTTGAGCGGGACACGCAAGAGGAAGAAGACCCGCCTTCGCTGTTTCTTCAGGCGGCTGCTGTGGCTGAGGCTGCCTTCAACCTCACACGAGAGAGGCTGGGAGAAGCTTCTTTGTAAGGGTGGTGTCATCATCCTCACCATCATCTTCATCATTCTCCTCCCCCCCCCACCAGGCTGCTTCAACCTTACTAAAGCTTCCTCCCCCCTCCATTAGCACACCAGACCCAATTCCAGCCCCCCCCTTGTCACCTCAGACTCCTTCCCCCTCCTGTAAGGCTGTCATCATCATCATCATGATTTTTTTGGGGGGCTGCTGCTGAGGCTGCTAATAAAGCCCCTTCCCCCTCCATTAGCACCCCAGACCCAATTCCACCACCCCCACACACCGTCACCACAGACTCCTTCACCTCCTGCCCCCCCCCTCCTGTAAGGCTGTCATCATCATCATCATCATCATCATCATGATTTTGGAGGGGGGAGCTGCTGCTGAGGCTGCTAATAAATCCCCTTCCCCCTCCATTAGCATCCCAGACCCAATTCCACCCCCACCTTCAGCACAGACTCCTTCCCTCCCGCCCCCTCCTGTAAGGCTGTCATCATCATCATTTTTTTTTGGGGGGGGGGGGCTGCTGCTGAGACTGCTAATAAGGCCCCAATCCCTCCATTAGCACCCCAGGCCCAATTCCAGCCCCCCCCTCCACACCGTCACAACAGACTCCTTGCCCTCCCGCCCCCTCCTGTAAGAGTGTCATCGTCATCATCATTTTTTTTTTGGGGGGGGGGGCTGCTGCTGAGGCTGCTAAGCTCCGTCCCCCTCCATTAGCACCCCAGGCCCCATTCCAGCAGGGGGCTCCCCCACCCCAAACCCCCATCCCGCCCCTTCCTCAAAGGCCCCCTCGAGGTCACCCCGTCGTGCCTCAGGAAGCCCCCCCACCCCACCCCTCCCCAGAGAAGAGGGAGAGGTCGCGCGCCCCGCCTATTCCCAGGCTGAGGGAACCGTCGCGCTCGGGCCCCCGCCCTCCTGCCTTCCCCGCCCCCCTCAGCCCGGTGGGGCCCGAAGCCCACCCCCGCCCCACTAGGCCCAGAGGCCGCCTTCTCCTCACTCACCTGGAAGGGGCCCGGGGTCGGGAGCCGGGAAGGAGGAGGAGGAGGAGGAAGGAGCAGCTCCGGGAAGCGGCGGCGAGGCAGCGCGAGGCGGCGGCGGCGGCGAGGCCTCTACTGGCAGCAGCGGCGGCCGCGGAGGAGCAGGGCGGCCATGGCGCGACGTCATCCGGGCGCGACACGGCTGGCTGGCGGTGCGCATGCGCGGCTGGGGAGCCGGCCCGCGCGAGGGGAAATGGCAGCTGCTGGCGGAAGGGAGATGGGCGGAGCCAGAGCTCAGGGCAAATGACGGGCGGGCGGGCGGGCGACGGGAGCCAATCAGGGGGAGGGAGGGAGGGGCGTGCGCCGCCTCAGGCTCCGCCCACCGAATCCCGAGTTGGGAGGAAGAAGTCCATTTGGGCGGCGGCGGCGGCTGTTTGTCAGAGAATAAACAAAAGCAAAACTAGTGGGAAAAGACAATATTTGTATCGTTCTCTTGTGGGTGTTACTTAGTTGTTGGTAAACACCGACCAGAGGGCGGGAAATATCCATAATTGGAAGAGTGAGGGGGAGGGGGACGACGACCAGAAATTGAATGAATGAATGGAATGAATCTACAGTACTGTATATACAGAGACTGCAGTGGCTCAAGTAGCTAAGACGCTGACTGGGATTCCCGAGTACTGCAGGGCAGAATGAGCACCCGTTTTTGTCCCAGCTCCTGCCAACCTAGCAGTTCCAAAGCAAGACATATTGCAAGTAGATAAACAGGGACCACTTCGGTGGGGAAGGTAACAGTGTTCCATGCGCCCCGGTGTCTAGTCATGCCTGCCACATGACCACGGAAAACGTCTGCAGAAGCAGACAGCGCTGGCTCTCCGGCTTTGAAACAGAGATGAGCACTGAACCCTAGAGTTGGATACGGCTGGCTTTCGAGCAAGAGGAACCTTTACAGGACTGTATTAATAATAAATAATGCAAATAATCAAATGCAACAGTCATGAGAGATTGGCCTGATGGGTGGGTTTGAATCGCGGGCAGGCAACTTGTGGGCTTTCTGATTAATTTGAGAGAGGCGAGACCAGAAGCTGAGAAGGGGAGAAAGGCCTTTGGAAGCGGCCCAGGTAGCCCAGGGATGCCCAAACTACAGCCTGTGGGCCAGATCCGGCCCCACAGATGCCAATTCATCTGACCTCACCAACACTAGCAGCCTGTGAGATGCTCTTCTTGGCCGAGTCCCATGATGGCGAACCTTGGGCACTCCAGGTGTTCTTGGACTTCAATTCCCAAAGCTCAAGTCAGCACTCCTGAGGATCAGGGTTTCTGGGAACAAGTCCAAGAACACTTCGTGTGCCAAGGTTCACCATCACTGGCCTAGGTGGAAGTCACCCTTCCTCGAAAGCCAGTGTTGTTTACCTTTGCAGATGTTTCTGTGGACATCATGTGCAGGCATCCCTAGATACTGGAGTGCACAGAACACTGTTACCTTCCCACCAAATTGGTACCTATTTATCGAACTGCTGACCTGCCAGTCATCAAGTTTAGCATCTTAACCACTAGGCCACTACTGACCCTTTGTATTTTAAAGTAGGAGGATTTAAAGCAGAAACCTAATGGCCCTCTCTCAGGGCTGACTTGGGATTCGTATATCCTGCCCAGGCAGGTAACAAACTAGATGGCCCTTTCCGTCCCTCTGAGTTGGCGCTTTGCTCTGCCACCCAAACCTCTGCTCCCTTCTCCAATGCACCTTTGCGCATGAATTGACTCTTGCAAGATCTCTTGAGGGATAAGGCTTATTCTTAAGGAATACAAATGGGTCCTGAAAGGAGACCCTTACTGATGAATTTTTCACTTTTTTGAACAGAGAATGAGACAAGAACAAAGAAGGCTTTAATCAAAGGCACAGTAGCCCTTAGTGGCACTTTGTTCATCCACACTAAAGAGGTGTTTTGGGTATTGCATTGAAAAAGTTCAGGTTTGGAAGCACAACACAAACGATTAATGCAGAAGCCTACATGGCTCAGTATGTAAAACGTATGCGTGGTTTCATATGTAAATTGCGGAACTGCATCTCCAGACGGAGTTGTTGCCCTTTAGGAAGGAACTAAAGACCTGGCTGGCGGGCCAAGTTTGGGGTGCGGGTGGGGATGGGGGTACCGTTAGGTGGTTGGTATAGAGAAGTGTGCCTTCCCCCAAGGTCCCTTCGGTTCTTGCGCACCTTTTAGGGGTGGGTTTTTTTAAACTTTTTACTTTTTTATCATGTGTCTTTTATGTATTTACTGTCCGCTATGTAAACCGCCCTGAGTTGGGTTGTACCTGAGTGGGCGGCATATAAGCGTGAAAAATAAATAAATAAAATAAAAAGGAGTCAGAATGAGGGGTTTCTAGGAAAGACATCAGCCCTTGAAGAGAAGGCTTCCACCCAAGAGTCTTGCCATGGACAGACCAACAAACTGGCGTTTTGTCCATACACACTGAAGAGGTGGGTTGGGTAATGAATCGAATTGTTTATTTATACCCTGCTCTTCTAGTGCATGCACCAAACACACCAAAATAGAGTACAGTCATACCTCCCATAACGAGTGACTGGTTAAACAACTAGATTGCTTAACGAGCAGGATTTCTGTCAAAAGGTCGCCTGCGTGGAATGACCAAAAACTCACTTAATGACTTTTTTTCTGGACAAGCCCCGCGGAAGTGGCCCAGGCGGAGAAGGGGATGCGGAGCCATCAGTGCCACTTGCACGGTGACGGCAGCGGCCAAAGCAAGGAAGCCCAAGGCTCTGACAGACAACTTCTCCACCCGGGTCACTGCCGCGGGGCTTGTACTGAAGTTGGGAAGGGTAAGGAAGAGGTATTTGTCCTGGGATTCCCTGCTTTAGCCCCTGTCTCCGGGCGAGGGGAACTGAACACTTCACCTCCTCTTCTCCTCTTCCTTAGGACGGAAATGTGTCACAAAGTGCACAGATGTTGACAGAAGGATCTTCCACACCGAGCATTTAACGCCCCACCACAACCATCACCAAAGTAATTCTTGCAAAGTTTATTAGCTGTTGGCTCAATCAAAAGCAAATTCAGGTGTTCAAAAGCATTCTGGACTGTGTGGATCCTGTGATGTGAACCAAGGCTACCATTGTCACTGAAGCATTTCCCACACTTCCTCCGTTTAAAAGGCTTCTCTCCTGTGAGGGCCCTGTGATATTTAGTAAGGCTCCCCATCTCACGGAAGCCTTTTCAGCAATCCAGGCATTCAAAAACTTTCTCACCAGTGTGGATCCTATGATGTCTATTAAGGTGCTGACTTAAACTGAAGCTCTTTCCACACTCTTGGCATGTAAATGGCTTCTCTCCTGTGTGGGTCTTGTGATGTTTAGCAAGTCTTCCACTATCACTGAAGCTTTTTCCACACACCAGGCATTTGAAAGGCTTCTCTCCTGTGTGGATCCTGCGATGTTGAGTAAGTCTTCCACTGTAACTGAAGCTCTTTCCACATTCCTGGCATTTGAAAGGCTTCTCTCCTGTGTGGGTCTTGTGATGTTTAGCAAGGCTTCCACTGTTACTGAAGCACTTTCCACACTCCAGGCATTTAAAAGGCTTCTCTCGTGTGTGGGTCCTGTGATGTCTAGTAAGGCTTCCACTGTCACGGAAGCTCTTTCCACACTCTACACAATTAAAAGGCTTCTCTCCTGTGTGGCTCCTGTGATGTGTAGTAAGGGTTCCACTATCACTGAAGCTCTTTCCACACACCTGGCATGTAAATGGCTTCTCTCCTGTGTGGGTCCTGTGATGTGTAGTAAGCTTTCCACCATCACTGAAGCTCTTTCCACACTCTACACAATTAAAAGGCTTCTCTCCTGTGTGGGTCCTGTGATGTATAGCAAGGCTTCCACTTTTACTGAAGCACTTTCCACACTTCAGGCATTTAAAAGGTTTCTCTCCAGTGTGGGTACTGTGATGTGATGCAAGGGTTCCTCTGTCCTTGAAGCTCTTTCCACACTCCTGGCATTTGAAAGGCTTCTCTCCTGTGTGGGTCCTGTGATGTGATGCAAGGTTTTGATTCAGACTGAAGCTCTTTCCACACTCCTGGCATTTAAAAGGCTTCTCTCCTGTGTGGGTCCTGTGATGTCTATTAAGGCTAAAACTGCGACTGAAACTCTTTCCACACTCCAGGCATTGAAAAGGCTTTTCTCCTGTGTGGGTCCTGTGATGTGAAGCAAGGGTTACACCATCACTGAAGCTCTTTCCACACTCCTGGCATTTAAAAGGCTTCTCTCCTGTGTGGGTCCTGTGATGTGTAGTAAGCTTTCCACCATCACTGAAGCTCTTTCCACACTCCTGGCATTTAAAAGGCTTCACTCCTGTGTGGGTCCTGTGATGTATATGAAGGGTTCCACTTTGGCTGAAGCTTTTGCCACACTCCTGGCATTTAAAAGGCTTTTCTCCTGTGTGGGTCCTGTGATGTTTAGTAAGGCTTCCACTGTCACTGAAGCTTTTTCCACACTCAACACAATTAAAAGGCTTCTCTCCTGTGTGGGTCCTCTGATGTGAAGCAAGGGTTCCACTCTGACTGAAGCTCTTTCCACACTCATGGCATTTAAAAGGCTTCTCTCCTGTGTGGGTCCTGTGATGTGTAGTAAGCTTTCCACCATCACTGAAGCTCTTTCCACACTCCTGGCATTTGAAAGGCTTCTCTCCTGTGTGGGTCCTGTGATGTGATGCAAGGCTTCCACCATCACTGAAGCTCTTTCCACACTCCTGGCATTTAAAAGGCTTCTCTCTGGTGTGGTTCCTGTGATGTATATTAAGACTTGTACTGTGACTGAAGCTCTTTCCACACTCCAAGCATGTAAAAGGCTTCTCTCCTGTGTTGGTGCTGTTTTGTCTAGCAAGGTGTACTTGTTTACTGAAACCTTTCCCACACTCCATCTCTTTTCTGTGTATTCTTTCCTGAGTTTTATGATGTCCTCTCAGTTGAATAGTTGCTCTACTTTCAACATCAACAGCTGCGCGAAAGGACTGAGGAAAATGGATCAACAGTTACCTAGTTTGAGGAGCAGATGCCTGAAAAGACATGTAAAATTGGAAGACTAATAAAGAATCCAGTTTGAATAGAATCTAGAGGAGTTCAGGTAGATACACAAGTCCTGATGGAAACAAATAAACAAACATAACAACTCTGCTCTCTACTCTTCAGCTCAGCCTGATATCGATGCCACATCTCGTTTGTTTCCCTCCTTTGTCTGCGGAAGTAACAAAGATTAACTAGAAATGGGGAGAGGAGCCGACTCTGATTACAAGGAGAAACTTCAGTGGTATTTCTCTAATAGTGAGAGAACATGAGAACCCATCATGCTTGAAGCTATCTCAGAGGAGCTTGGAGAGGCTCTCATCATGTTCCCTAATGCTATTTATGTACCAGGTGCATCTCAAACACCCACATACCCTTGTAAGGGGGCATCTATTCTTATTCCTCTTTGCTCCTCAAACATCCCCTCTCCCAAAAAAAGTCTTTCCCCCTTTCTCTCAGGCCCATGGAGTTTGGAATTGTCTCCTAAGAAAATTTCCTCACAGCCCTCTCACTTTTAAGAAAAACAAAATCTACCGTTGATTGGTTTGCCATCGGCAGTCCAAGATTATACTGCTAATCCCTTAAAACAGGGGTGCCCAACCTTTTCATGTCGTGGGTCTGACCACGTCCACCGGACAGCTGAATACTCGGGCCAGAGCATGAGCACAGATGCAGAAGTGGCCATATTTATGACCCACTAGCAGAGGTTGCCCGGCATTGCCGGGCTGTTTTAAATTGTGTTGGAAGGTTAAATTGTGTTAATGTTTTTTAAAAATTGCTTAGTCTGTAATTTTAATTTTTAAATTAAGGTGGTGCTGGTAGGGGTTATTGTATTGACGCCAATTCACCCGGCCCACGAAGCCCTCATCACACCTGGAAGTGGAAGTAAAGTATGTCCATTGAGAATGTTTTACTTTCACTTCTGGAGCGACGAGGGCTCCGTGGGCCGGATGAATTGGTCTCGGGGCCGGACCTGGCCCCTGGGGCATAGTTTGGGCACCCCTGACTTAAGGCAACAGTTCCTGACACAAAAAGACACGTGAGTATTTTAGACTGCTTCGCTGGGAACTCCTTATTCAAAATCACAATGCATAAATATTTATTGAGAATTGAGTCCCCTTCCTCTTCCAGTCTGAAGGCAGAGTGAGGCCAATATTTGGAGACTACGGAATCACCACCACCACCACCACCAGCAGCAGATTCATGGATGGGAGGCAAGTGTTTACAGGGAAGGCTTATGAAGGCCAACTCAAATAACATACATGGGGAATTGTATTCCTAGCATGACGATCCATCCATCCATGCAGAGGAATCCGGCTCTTCTGTGGTCAAGGAAGTGGGGCAGAAGCGGAAGGAGGGTTTTCCCAGCCTTTTTCCCTACGACCCTTTCAAAAAAGAGAGATCTCACCTTCCACTAGATTAACTATGCTCAGGAAGTGCATTAGAAAGTTAAACTGTGCTCAGTGCAATTTCACAGCCCTGCAGATAAATATACAGCAGTGGGTTGTCTTGGGCACAGAATCCACCTGCCTAAGAATTAAATTAAATGTACAAAGTGTATATATATATTTTTGCTATATGATCTCTAACTGTATTGTTTATTCTTTGTTGTAAGCTGCCCTGAGCCACAATTTTGTTGAGTGGGGCAGGATATAAAGTTGTTAATAATAATAATAATAATGATAATAACAACAACAACAACAACAACCATCATCTTCATCTTTGGCTTCCATCTTGGGCTTTAAATGCATCTTTCCAGCTCTTGTGGCTCTAAGTCAGAAGTCCTCAACCCGGGGGCCATTGGGTCAAGCTCCCTCAGACAGCTTCAGGGGCAGGACGGCCATTTTGCCCTTCCTCCACCACATTGTGATGGGAATGTGATACTCATGAAAGAAATAAGATTTTGTTAAAATCATCATGCTCGGCTGTAAAGCAATAACCCTTTTCTCAGCTACTCTGTGGTGACAACAGGTGAAAAACACCACGGTCGATCTGCACCATGACAACGTGGCTAAGTCAACAAGATAAGCCAATATGCACGGTGTCCCTAAGAACAAACAAGGATTTTCTCTCTGCCTTCTGCGGTTTGTCTAGTTCTTTATTCCACAACAACATGGCTCTTCCTGGGTGCGGTGAAGACGTGGCCACATGAAATGGTGCATTGGTTGGGCCACGTCCGGCCCTTCCTGGGCCACAGGTTGAGAATTTCTGCTCTAGAAGGTGACGCTGAGGAAGAGGAGGAGGAGGACTGAGGGATCTTTCGGAGGATGCCATTTTGTGCCCTCCAGAAGTCTTTGCAGAATGAGGTGGGATGAGATGAATGGGCGGCAGAGATTTCTCTCCCATTGATCCCCACAGAGGCTGCAGCATTGAGCACTCTTTTCCTCACAGAACCAGATGGGGGGAAAACATCCCTCAAGGAGGAGGCCCATTAGGGAAGAGTCTAATGGAGACTTTTTGGGTCAAAGACTGGGGGGGAAATCTGCTTTAATTGTGTCTTCTTCTTCTTCTTCTTCCTCCCATTTATCAAGAGGGCCCAAAAGACACACATGTGGGGCTCAGAGTCCCCTCAGAGTTTCCCTCCAGAAGGGAAATAACGGCCAGAGAAGGAGGAGGGGGGGGGAAGGGGGGGGATTAAGAGAGAAAACTTTTTTATTATCACGGAATAACCTTTTCATATTCTCCAGGGCGAAGGGAGACCTTTCCTTACCGGGTGGGTCTCCTCCAGAGGAGAGTAACGCCAGGGGCGGAGAAAGTAACGCCCGTTCCTCTGCGTTGGAGGGAGACGTGGGCCGCCCCCCCCCCCCTCCTTCGTTCCTCTGCTCAGGAAAGGTAACGCCGTTCCTTTTCGCCCTGAGCTGGAAGGGGAAAGGCAGCCAGACAAAGGGAGGGGAGGGGACAACATGTGGGGAAGGACCACTTCCGGTTAAAAGAGCCCCCGCCTCTCCCTCCATTTCCTCCCCCTCTAGGAATCTCCCTCTCTGTGACCTTTAACCCTTTGGCAGCCATCCCTCACCCAATGCTCTGAGCCAGATCTTCCTCGGATGGTTGTAGAGACCAGGAGCTGAATGGGCAGATGATGATGATGATGATGTGTGTATGTGTGTGTGGGGGGGTGGGGGCAGATGATGATGTGGTGGTGTCCCTTTAGCAAGGGAAATGCCTTTGTACCACTTCCCTTCCTTAATTCCTTCCTGGAAAATCTCTCTCTCTCTCTCTCTCTCTCTCTCTCTCTCACACACACACACACACACACACACACACACACACACACACACACACACACACACACACCTACCTACCTCCTTGACTTATGGAAATATCTCCTTATATCAAAATATCACCTTCTCTGACTTCAGGAACCTGGAACCAACACCAGGTGTTTATTTCAAAATTATCGGCCATTATTCCTTCCCATATTTCATTGGTCACCAGAGGTTGAACCGCTGGAATCTTTGGCACAAACTTAACACACAAACCAATGGATCCAAAATGTGGGTCTTTAGGGTTCGTTTAGGATTTGGCACTGTGTTAGTGCCAGCACAACCAGAGCTCTCATAATAATAACAATAATTTGATGTCAGAAATTATTCTGGGTTGAAACTGATGAGGATTTCAATGGGGATAGGAACAGAATTTCTTTGACAAATACAATGATAGCTTTGTGCACCATGCACTGTGAACCATGCACAATGCCCCACAGGGGAAATGTTTCAAGGTACTGTATTCCACAGATGCCCAAGTCCATGGAAAACAACGAACCATGTATATTACACATGCCAGAATCATACAAGGCAGGATGGCAGCGGGAAAGGCTTCTCCATTGGGTAGAAGCCAGAAAGACCCTGTCTCCTCTTTCAATTGTGCTCATAAAATGGCTTCCCCGAAAACACCAACCCTTCTCAGTTGAAGCATTCCATAATTATATTATTGATTTCTGACCTCTAGTGGTTATCTTTGGTAACGTGTCCAGGAAATAGGCATGGTATTCTGGTATATTTTAAAATACAGTATTAAATTTATTTAAGAAAAATACAGAAAAATTAACATAAACAATACATACAGTACTGTATTGGGGGAAAAATAATCATCTATATGCTCATTCTACCTGTGGGAAGTATTAGCAATACCTAAAAACTCCGACTTATGAATACCTTGAGATATTATTTTTTTGACTTATGAAATGATTTTTTCGTAAACCGGTTTCCTGATTTACGAAAAAACGCTGAGATACGAAATACCCCGATTTAAGGGAAAAAATTGTAAGTCGAAAAAAAATTGTTTTTTTGTCCCCAAAATGACACCACCGCCATTTTGTCTGCTGAAGATCACTCTGGAGGGAGAAGAAGCAGCCAGAAGGTAGGAAATCACTCCATTTATTTATTTATTTATTCCAATGGGTTGTCTGGAGTTACGGGAAAAAAGTTGAGTAACAAAAATGGCCACGGAACTGAATTTTTCGTTACTCGGGGTTTTACTGTATTTATTAATTACATTTCTATACCGCCCATTTCGGAAATTTCCCACTCTGGGCAGTGTACATACAAATCTCAAATAAGCCAACGAAACACACAACAAATCAAAAGCAGAACAACCAAACAAATACGTCCCAAAGTAAAACAAAATAGATAAGAATATTTTCATTTATGGTGGGACTGAGATTTTGTAAAGCAAATTTGGAAGAATGTTTTTGAGATTGATCAGATATTACCTTCAAAACTAGAAATATGTCCTAGAATAGCATTCTAAATGGATTTTGGAAATAAGAAAATATATAAACAAGAACGATTTTTCTCATAAGTGGTGGGTGCACTTATTAGTTATGTAATTTTGTTAGTTTTTTACATTTTTAAAGTTTATATTTGTTGTTGATGTTAGATATATGAATAGTATGTTTATTATATTTTCTATTTTTCCTTTTAGATTAAAAAAATAGATTAAAAAGTAATTATTCTAGGTTGAAAGTAATTATTCTAGGTTGAAAGGATTTTTGCTAGAAAAACTCTGCGCAGGGGATGTCTGAATGAGGCTCCTTTTATCTCCAAAAGAGCTGGGACAGAGACAGGCGCTTAAACCATCATGTAGTACCCGGGTCTTAAACTGCTGACTTGCCACCTCACAGCTAACAAGGTGAGCTTCTTAAACACTCACCCACCACTGACCCACTGCAGCCCCTTGAGGACTTTTGGTGATGGAGCCAATCTGGTCAAGCAGATGACAACAACATATTATGAAAATTGCACTCACATGCAAACATATTAAGATCATTGTAGGCAAGGGTGGACTGGGGACATTTACATATCTAAAACGAGTATCTATGAGTAATGATTTAAGATATTATTTAAGTCATTTTGAATTAAATTAATCAAACCTCTTGAGGAAAATTGCATGCTGTTCCAAGGTTGCACTTTGTTAAGAAGGTATTTTGCCCACCCCTGCACTTTGGAATGTTAGGTACAAAGTTCATTTACAAGTAAAAGCAGGAGGAAGGTATTTTTCAGTCACTGAATGTGGCTTTTTTGGGAATGCTAGCCGCATTAGTCTGTGGTTCAGGCATATCAGAAAACAAAAAACACTGCAGCACTTTAAAGACTAACTGCTATATTTTTACTGTGAGCTTTTGTGAATCAAGTCCACTTCTTCAGACAAAGGAGTAAGCCTTCCAGGCATGGTTTATGTACACCAGATGCAGGTGTCAAGGTGTCACAAGGCAAATGGATCACAAAGCAATGAGGTAAAGAGCAATCAAGGAGAATGACAGACAAGCATACATATCAATATAGCTTCCGACAGCTAGCAGTAACAAATGATTACTGGATTCGGATTAGTTTTAAAAGATCCCCCTTTCGATCTTAAAAGTATGAAGTTGCCAAGCAAAGCATATGCTAATGAGTTTAACCTCTTACTGGTTTAACTTCTGACTTGTGTGGGCACATCCTGTTGTGCTCATGTTGCAAAAGAGAATTTGTAGGAAAGTTTGTGAAGGTGATATAACACACCAAAATATAGTACAATAATACCTACCATAATGAGTGCCTGGTTAAAAAACTAGATCGCTTAACGAGCAGGATTTCTGCCAAAAGGTCGCCTGCATGGAATGACCAAAAACTCACTTAACGACTATCGGGCTTTGCTCCGGGACTACAGCACAAGCCCCGTGGAAGTGGCCCAGGCGGAGAAGGGGATGTGGAGCCATCAGTGCCACTTGCCCGGTGGCGGCAGCGGCCAAAGCAGGGAAGCCCAAGGCTCTGACCGACAACTTCTCCACCCGGGTCACTGCCGCGGGGCTTGTGCTGAAGTTGGGAAGGGTAAGGAAGAGGAGGTGTTTGTCCTGGGATTCCCTGCTTTAGCCGCTGTCTCCGGGCGAGGGGAACTGATCGTTTCACCTCCTCCTCTCCTCTTTCTAGGTACTGAAATGGGTAGCAAAGTACGCAGATGTTGACAGAAGGATCTTCCACACATCTGAGCATTTGAAAGTCCCCCCCACCCGAGGTAATTCTTTCAAAGTTTATTAGGTGTGGGCTCAATCAAAAGAACGTCTAGGTGTTCAACAACCTTCTCTTGACTGTGCGGATCTTGTGATGTGAAGCAAGGCTACTGATAGGGATGTAATGTATACATTTGACTGGTATTGTATAAGATACATGAAACTATGTCTTTAAGGATTTCAACAGAGTAGCACCCAGCTGAATTCACTGAATGGGTGACTGAGCAGAATATCATGTATAAATTAGGGCTTCTCAATAGCCATCTTGCTTTGTTCCAAAAACTGCTTCGTGCCAAAAAACTGCTGTATGCCTAAACTACTGGATGCATGCTAGCTGGACTGCTTGCTAGCTTTACTGCCTTATGGACATCACTGTTTTGCCTGGAGGAAAACGCTGCTGGCTTTGCTGACACTCTCTGGAGGAGAGAAAGAGCCAGAGCAGTCTTCAGAGGTCTGGAACCTAACTGAAGGAACAAGCCAGGACAAAAAGGGGTTTTTGCCCAACCTAAGGCCAGCCAGGAGAAGGCTGGAATTGCAGTGAGTACTTTTACTGTGCCTCCGGATTTAAGCAGTGCTCACAAGAACTTACAGACTGTTTATCTGCCAGAGAGGAATCTGTTGTTTCTGTTATCTTTATGAACTATTCTGCTGAGTAAAAGCTTTTTCTTTTGAACTGTTACTCTGCATCTCTGCTTGTTATTGTCTGGGAGAGAGAGATAAAACCACACGGGCACCGCCGCTGATGCCAAAAGCTAACTGCTTAACTCTGCATGAATCGAACCCAGACCACAGCACTTAACAGCTACCACTGTCACTGAATCTTTTCCCACACTTCATCCATTTAAAAAGCTTCTCTCCTGTGAGGGCCCTGTGATATTTAGGAAGGCTCCCCATCTCACAGAAGCATTTTCAGAAATCCAGGCATACAAAAGCTTTCTCCCCATTGTGGAGCCTGTGATGTCTATTAAGGTGTTTACTCTGACTGAAGCTCTTTCCACACTCCAGACATTTAAAAGGCTTCTCTCCTGTGTGGGTCCTGTGATGACTAGTAAGTTTTTCACCGTCAATGAAGCTCCTTCCACACTCCAGGCATTTAAAAGGCTTCTCTCCTGTGTGGGTCCAGAGATGTCTAGTAAGATTTCCACCATCATTGAAGCTCTTTCCACACTCCAGGCATTTAAAAGGCTTCTCTCCTGTGTGGGTCCTGCGATGATTAGCAAGGGTTCCACTCTGACTGAAGCTCTTTCCACACTCCAGGCATTTAAAAGGCTTCTCTCCTGTGTGGGTCCAGAGATGTCTAGTAAGTTTTCCACCGTCAATGAAACTCTTTCCACACTCCTGGCATTTAAAAGGCTTCTCTCCCGTGTGGATCCTGTGATGTCTATTAAGGTTTCCACAGTCACTGAAGGTCTTTCCACACTCCTGGCATTTAAAAGGCTTCTCTCCTGTGTGGGTCCTGTGATGTGATGCGAGACTTCCACTGTCACTGAAGGTCTTTTCACACTCCTGGCATTTAAAAGGCTTCTCTCCTGTGTGGGTTCTGTGATGTGATGCGAGACTTCCACTGTGACTGAAGGTCTTTCCACAGTCCAGGCAATTAAAAGGCTTCTCTCCTGTGTGGGTCCTGTGATGTATACTAAGGCTTCCACCATCACTGAAGCTCTTTCTGCACTCCAGACATTCAAAAGCTTTCTCACCTGTGTGGAACTGGTGATGTCTATTAAGGTGATGACTTCGACTGAAGCTCTTTCCACACTCCAGACATTTAAAAGGCTTCTCTCCTGTGTGGGTCCTGTGATGCTGAGTAAGGCTTCCACTGTCACTGAAGCTCTTTCCACACTCCAGGCATTTAAAAGGCTTATCTCCTGTGTGAGTCCTGTGATGTCTAGTAAGATTTCCACCGGCATGGAAGCTCTTTCCACACTCCAGGCATTTAAAAGGCTTCTCTCCGGTGTGGGTCCTGTGATGTGAAGCAAGGTTTTCCCTCACACTGAAGCTGTTTCCACACTTCAGGCATTGAAAAGGCTTTTCTCCTGTGTGGGTTCTGTGATGTATATTAAGGTTTCTACTCTGATTGAAGCTCATTACACAGTCCAGGCAATTGAAAGGCTTCTCTCCTGTGTCAGTCCTGTGATGTATATTAAGGCTTCCACCGTCACTGGAGCTCTTTCCGCATTCCAGGCATTCAAAAGCTTTATCTCCTGTGTGGATCTTGTGATGTCTATTAAGGTGATGACTTCGACTGAAGCTCTTTCCACACTCCAGGCATTTAAAAGGCTTCTCTCCTGTGTGGGTCCTCTGGTGCTGAGTAAGGCTTCCACTGTCATTGAAGCTCTTCCCGCACTCCAGGCATTTAAAAGGCTTCTCTCCTGTGTGGATCCTGTGATGTCTAGTAAGGTTTCCACCGTCATTGAAGCTCTTTCCACACTCCAGGCATTTAAAAGGCTTCTCTCTGGTGTGGGTCCTGTGATGTGAAGCAAGGTTTTCATTCTGACTGAAGCTCTTTCCACACTCCAGGCATTGAAAAGGCCTCTCTCCCATGTGAATCCAGTGATGTCTATTAAAGCTTCCACCGTCACTGAAGCTTTTTCCACACTCCACACATTTAAAAGGCTTCTCGCCTGTGTTGGTGCTGTTTTGTCTAGCAAGGTGTACTTGTTTACTGAAACCTTTCCCACACTCCATCTCTTTTCTGTGTATTCTTTCCTGAGTTTTATGATGTCCTCTCAGTTGAATAGTTGCTGTACTTTCAATATCTATAGTTGTGCGAAAAGACTGAGGAAAATGGATCAACGGTTATCTAGTTTGAGGAGCAGATGCCTGAAAAGACATGTTAAATTGAAGACTAATAAAGAATCAAATTTGACTAGAATCTAGAGGGTTTCAGGTAGATACACATGTCTTGATGGAAACAAATAAACAAACACACATAACAACTCTGCTCTCTACTCTTCAGCCCATCCTAATATCCATACCACCTTTCGTTTTCCCCTCATTGTCTGTGGAAATAACAAAGATTAACTAGAAGTGTGATGAGAACTGAGATAAGATGTTCTGGTCTAAGACTGTACTTCAAAAAGTGTTGTCTGTCACTCAAGATAACACTGCATGGGTTCTCACTGAAAAACTCATAAAAACTGAGGCTTCGAGCCCCGGAAAGGAGGAGCAGCATCTTGAGATGCTGCTCTTTGTCATCCAGTCTGGATCTGAACTGTGAACTCAGATGGGCGGTTTGCCACACTCTTTTAGAAATGTATTCTTTTTGAAACTTAGGTTTTCTTTCTTAGAAAAAATGTATTTTATTTAGATTAGTTTAGAGAGGATTTTATTCAATATTTTTGAACTGAACTTTTTCTTCATTAAATCTATAAAACGGACTTACTTTGTCAAGAGCGGTTTTCTCACTCCTTTCAGACAGAAGGGAGCTGAAAGGGAATGTTTAGATAAGGCATTGTTTCTTCACAAAAAACAGACTCTTTGTTATTCAGCTTAGAAGTGCAGCTGGACCGGACAAACATCGAAGGTAATGGGGAGAGATTTCAGTGTCTCACCTTTCTCAGACTGTGAGTACGACTCCCACACACCTTACTGAAACATTGAAGGCCAAGTTCCCAAAGAAAGCCGAGATAAGGGTGGAAGGTTCTAATGGGGGAAAATGGCTACTCTCCCCAGAGGGCTTTGCAGAAACAGTCTCTCTGCGGCATATTATAAAGAATCGTCACTACCCATTAGGACACCATCTTCTTCTCTCATTTTCCCTGCCTGGGTAAACTACGTGAAGACACCCTTTCGCAACGATTCAGAAGTCCACTTTGCTTACTCCCGCTGTGTTGGATTACCGTCCTACTAGTCCCGGAACGAGGTGATCAGTTTCGGCTGAACAGCGAGGGCATGTGGAACGCGGCCGCCCAGGGTGTTTGGGATCAGCAGAGATCCGTCAGTGGCGATAGCCATCATGCTTGAAGCTATATCAAAGGGTCTTGGAAAGGCTCTCATGACATTCCCTAATGGTATTTATGTGATAGGTGTATGTCAAACACCCACATACCCTTGTAAGGGGGCATCTATTCTTATTCCTCTTTGCTCCTCAAACATCCCCTTCTCAAAAAAAGTCTCTCCCTCTTTCTCTGAGGCCAACGGAGTTTGGAATTCTCTTCTAAGAAAATGTCCTCACAGCCCTCCCACTTTTCAATAAAAACAAACTCTACAGTTGATTGGTTTGGCATCGGCACACCAAAGCTATACTGCAAACCCTTTAAGACAGGGGTGCCCAAACTTTTCATGTCTTTTGCTGCTGCTGCTGCTGCTTCTGCAGGTGGTTGTTCTGCAATCTCCAATTATTGGCTTCCAAGCCAAGCTTTCACAGCAAGGTGATCCTGCCTTCAGACTTGAAGATGAAGTGGGACTCAATTCTCAATAAATATTTATGCATTGTTAATTTAAATAAGGAGTTTCTAGCAAAACAGTCCAAAATACTCACGTGTCTTTTTTTCACGATGAACTGTTGTGAGTCATGGACAATATTTCCAGTTTCTGGTCCAACCTCTAAGTATAGGTTTGGTCGGTCAATCACCAGCACATGTGATTGGAGGATTATTTAAGTTTAGGCAATCCATTAAGTCATTTCTTATGCAGTCAATGCAACAATAGTAACCTGAAAAGAAAACAGAAATAAGAGAAATGGGAAGCAGACAGAACAGGGGGGGGGGGGGAGGATCTTTTAATATCATAATGATCCATAGGTACTGAGGAGAGGACAGGCCAAGATACACGTAAACAATTTAGTTCTTGCAACGCCATACCGGAGGGAAAGTTTTATTTAACAGCCCCAAAGACCTGAAAGAATTCCTGAAGTCATGTGTCCCCATTCAGAAATGCAATGAGCTTCATCAATAGCTATCAACGTGTTACCTAAGAGAAAATGAAACACATCAAGAGGACTGGAATTTCTGAAGTGGAAGCCGTGTTAGTCTGTCCAAGAAGGGCAGAGTAAATAAAACACAACAACAAAAAAGGCAAAAAATTAATGCCTACCTTAAAGACTAACTCCTGTATTTAAATGTGAGCTTTCATGGATCAAGTCCACTTTTACTCTTACATCTGATAAAGTGGACTTGATCCACAAAAGCTCACATTTAAATACAGGAGTTAACCTTTAAGTTGCCACAGCCTTTTTGTGTTTTTTGTTTTATTTATGTCAAGATGAACTCTGCCTTTTGATTTCAGAAGCTGCAGACTGGGGGTGAGGAGAGAAAAATTCAGCCCAAATTTCCTGAGTCCTTGAGTTTGGTCAAGAAAGGCAAATCCCTTCATGCAGAAAGAGCGGCAGGGGCTTCTAAGGCTACGTTGCTCAAGTGAGGAGGAAAAGTTTCTAAAAACTACAAGAAAAAATGAAACCTGATCATTAAAATTCCAAATAATATAGACTTGGTGCTGACAGAAACTTAGACTGACTGACTAATCTTTGTGCCACTCCTTAAGGCAGGGGTGCACAAACTTTTCTGGCCACGGGCCAGTCAAGTGGTTCAGGAGGCTGATCACTATGGCCCAGGGGCTGGATTCAGCCTCCAATGACAATTCATCCGGCCCATGAAGCCCTCATCACTCCTGGAAGTGGAAGTAAAATGTGCCCATAAGGAATTGGTCTCGGGGCCGGATCTGGCCCCTGGGCTGTAGTTTGGGCACCTCTGACTTTAGGCAACAGTTCCTCACGAATAAAGACATGTGAGTATTTTGGACTGTTTTGTTGGAAACTCCTTATTCAAAATAACAATGCATAAATATTTATTGAGCATTGAGCCCCACTTTATCTTTAAGTCTGAAGGAAGGGTCACCTTGCAGTGAAAGCTTGGCTTGGAGGCCAATATTTGGAGATTGCAGAACCACCACCACCAGCAGCAGCAGCAGCTTCAGAGAAATGAGGCGAGTGTTTACAGGGAGGGCTTATTAAGGCCAACTCAAATAATGTATGGGGAATTCCATGAATGCAGAGGAATCCGGAACTTCTGTGGTTAAGGAAATCTGAAGAGAAACAGAAGGAGGTTTTCCCCAGCCTTTTCCCCTACGGCCCTTTCAAAACAGAGCGGTCACCTTCCACTAGATTAACTACGCTCAGGAAGTGAACTGGAAAGTTAAACTGTGCTCAGTACAATTTCACAGGCCTGCAGGTATACAGCGTAGTTTGGAATCCACCTTTCCAAGAAATATATAAGCTTTGGCTTCAATCTTTGCTTTAAATACATCTTTCCAGCTCTGATGGCTCAAAGTCAGTAACAGCCAACCTTGGGCACTCCAGATGTTCTTGGACTTCCATTTCCAGAAGCCCTGGACAGCAGGAGTGATGACTGGGGCTTCTGGGTAATTGAAGTCCAAGAACATCTGGAGAGCCAAGTTTGAGGACCCCTGGTTGGCACTCCAGATGTTCTTGGACTTCAATTCCCAGAAGCCCTGGACAGCAGGAGTGATGACTGGGGCTTCTGGGAAATGAAGTCCAAGAACACCTGGAGTGCCCAAGGTTGGCCATCGCGACTCTAAAAGTCTACAGATCTCTACAAGTGAAACAACAACAACAATAGGGGGATATTTCACAGGATGTCATTTTCTGTCCTCCAGAAGTCATTGCCCGTTCCCAAAACAAGCAGAATGAAGTGGAATGTAAATTTTGTATGAACTGTACAGTATTTGGATATTTTGTATCTTAGCATTTTAGTATTGTTTGTCTATATATATATATATATATATATATAAAATGCTAAGATACAAAATATCCAAATACTGTACACTCCTTAAGTGTACAGTGTATATATTACACTAATTACAATTGGCAGAGGTTTCTCTCATTGATCCACAGACTGAGGCTGCAGATTAGAAGTCAACATTGTTTCCTCACAGAACCAGAGGGAGAAAAACATTTCCAAAGGAGACCCAAATAATGGAAGAGGGGAATAAAGGAGATTATTACACAGGGAGACCTTCCTTACCGGGTCTCCTCCAGAGGAGAGTAACGCCAGGGGCAGAGAAAGTAACGCCCGTTCCTCTGCGGGGGGGAGGAGACGTGGACCCCCTCCTTCGTTCCTCTTCTGCTCAGGAAATGTAACGCCGTTCCTTTTCGCCCAGAGCTGCCTGGAAGGGAAATGGCTGCCAGACGAAGGAGGGAAACAACATGTGGTGTGTGTTTATGTGGGAAAAGGACCACTTCCGGTCGAAAGAGCCCCGCCTCTCTCCCTCTCCCCCCATTTCCTTCCTCTCTAGGAATCTCCCTCTCTGTTGCCTTTAACCCTTTCTGAGCCATCCTCTCATGCTCTGAGCCAGAAGGGATTTTATTTATTTATTTATTTAAGTTTCTATACCGCCCGCTTGGCCAAGGCCAACTCAGGGCGGTTCACAGCATAATAAAAACATAATTAAAAAACATAGTTAAAACTGCTTTAAAAACTACCCACCCACGCACTAGAAAATCTTGAGATGGTTGTAGAGACCAGGAGATGAATGGGCACATGATGATGATGATGATGTGGGGGTGCAGATGATGATGATGTGGAGTCCCTTTAGCAAGGGAAATGCATTTGCACCACTTCCCTTCCTTAATTCCTTCCTGGAAAATGACACGCGCGCCCCTTGACTTATGCCAAGATCTTATTATCAAAATATATCACCTTCTCTGACTTCAGGTGGTTCAATCTTTATTCCATAAATACTGGAGCAGAAGCAGAGCCATTTTGTATTAATTGTTAAGAGACCCTCTCGCCTTACCTGAAATTATAACAGATGTGTGTTAAATAAAGTAAGACCCCGGTTAACGTTAGCACCGCATAATGTTAAAACCGGATAAAGGATGGGAATTCTGGAGGGGAATTTGCACCGCACGTTAACGTTGTGTGGTGCATTCACTTCCCCCCAGATTTCCTCTGGAGATCTCTGCCCCAGAGATCAACCCGGCTGGCTTTGGGGCCGAGACCTCCGAGGACTTTGGGGCTTGGATCTCTTCTCGCCTGCCACCTCAGAAAGGGAACCGGGGATCGGACGCTCGATCCCCGGTTCCCTTTCTGAAGAGGCAGGCGACCCTCGCTCAGCCCCAGACAAGGCTTGTCCTGGAAGGGAACGGGCCACACGCTTGGCCAGCTCCTTTCTTCCAGGAGAGGCTGCGGGTGCGTCTGCTCTCAACCACAGCCCATCCTGGAAGGGATGGGGCCAAGCGCTTGGCCCCTTCCCTTCCAGGACAAAGCCTCGTCTGAGGCCGAGCGTATCGCTCTTCGGAAAGGGAACTGGGGATCAAGGGTTTTTGCAGGGCACACCCAAATGAGACTCCTTTCATGTCCCCCATCATGCAGCTCTTGGGAATCGAACCCGTGTTCCCGGTCTCCAACCCTAGTGCCTTACTGATTCATCAAGACAGATCCAGGCTAGGATAACTGTCTGTCTAGAGCAGCCATTCATAACCTACGGCTTGTGGGCCAGGTACAGCCCCTGAAGCCATTTCGTCAGGCCCACAATCTCCTCACTGCTAATGGATTTTGGAAATGAGAAAATATCAAGTCCACTCCTTCAGACAAAGGAGTAAAACTTCCAGGCATGGTTTATGTACACCAGAGGCAGGGGTCAAGATGTCACAATGCAAATGGATCACAAAGCAATGAGGTAAATAGGAATCAAGCAGAATGACAGACAAGCATGTATCTCAATCAGTGGTGGGCTCCAAAAAAATTTGCTGCCACACTGTGGCCGTGGTATGGTGGGTGTGGCCAGGGGAAAAGCCCTGCGTTGTACCTGAATTAGGACTACCTTATTTCACAACTTGGATGGGTGGGCTCAGCCAGAATGTCTGCTACCGGTTCTGGCAAACTGGTGTGAACCTGCTGATGCCCACCACTGATATCAATACAGCTTCCTACAGCTAGCAGTAACAAGATGATTACAGGATTCAGATTAGTTTTAAAAGTCCCCCCTTTCAATCGTTTTTTAAAAATCATTTTAATTAAAATTTCTTGACATATAAATACAACCACAGTGTTATTACATTAATTCAGTACAAAAGAAACAAAAAAAACACAACCACAACTATTCTTTAATTCTTTATTAAATTCGAGTCAAATTTCCACAACCTCTCTTGCTTATTGTCTGATCTAATTAGCATTTCCAGTTTAATCATGGTGTGATCTGATGTATCCCTCAAGTTACTTATCAAATTATTTGAAACAAGCATGTAGTCTATCCTAGAATAAGATCTACCGTATGTACTTGAGAGAAAAACGAGCAAGCTCTTTCTGTCCCATTCAAAATCCTCCAAGCTTTCATTCCCAACGACTCAATCCATGTTTCTAAGAACGGGTTTTTGTGGTTGATTTTCTACCATTAATCGTTGGGCAAGTGTCAAGAGAGGAAGCTATTAAATTAAAATCACCCACGGTTATCACCTTCTTGTTAAACTCTTTCTGTAAAATCTTTTCTAATATTTTTCTTGAGACTGGTTATGTTTACTAATATTATCTCGTCCTCTTCTAATGTTCCTTTTATAACCAAAAACCTTCCTTCCTCAGCTCTCACAGTCTGAGTAAGGGAAAAATATATTCTTTTAGAGATAAGAATGGGTTACAGGAAGACCCAAATAATTTTTAATATATTACATATCAGTCCAAATTAATTAAAATTCAGTTGTATCTTCTGACCTTTGATGCATTTCTTGCACAAAGATAATATCTGTTTTTTTCCTTTCTAAACACATTTTCTATCCCTTTTCTTTTTATTACCGAGCCCATACTTTATACATTCCAGGATACTACTTTGAACGAATTCAACATTCCTGTAAATGAGCAAACTGGTTTAACTATTTTACCAAATTATGTTACACAAAATTTAATTGCCAACTTCGCAGTGTAATCTAGTCTGATTCCTTCACCCCCCCTTTCCCCTAGTCCCTTCTACTGTTGGGCAACTGCCTTCAAGTGATGAAGTTTGAGGGGTTGTAGACTTCTACAATGGTGGGTTCCTACCCTTCTGTCCAAAGGGTCGGACTGTAAAAAACAGTAGCCTACTCCTGACTTCCTGCATTCTTGCCGTGCTTTATTTCAATTCTTTTATTATTATAACCTTTATTTGCACACTTATACACACACCCATGTTTCCCCATCTTTCTTACCCTTTTGCCTATACTTATGTGTCCTCATGTTTGTGTGCAAATAGTACTTGATTTCCCTTCTTTATATACTAGCAAATCGTTGAGGAGAAATTAATGAATCATCAAGAAGGAATTAAATTAACTGAGCTCTACGTCTTATGGAGTTCTACGTCTTAAATCATCTGAAAGAGGTTAAACTGAGGAGATCATGCTACTTGGGACTCTGGCCTCCAATACCTATTATATGCTTACTTATACGTACACCTGCGCATTCCCATCGTTCATACTTTAAACATTCACCCACACCCACGTTCATATGTACCCATGTTATTTTTCTTTTCCATTCTTTACTTTTCTTATAGGTTAATAAATCAGCGAGGAGGAATTATATTAGATTTAGGCTACACAACTACACTTTCCTTTCGTTCATGCCCCTTTGCCCTCCGTTCTTATCCCTACATCCATGTGGTTATGTTCCCTTCATGTTTACTTTCCCTTTCTAGCTATCTTGTAATTTATTGAATCGGAGAGGAGAGCCCACTTACAGATTCATCCTATTTAGGGCTTTGAGCTCCGGAGCCTATCAGTTCTTCTTTTAGTTTATCCATTCATCTGTATCTTCGCTTATTAAGTTGTTGGATTCAAGAATGTCCAAGATATCTGTTTCTTTGCTGACGACCAAAATGTTTCCTCTGTGATAGAATTTTAATTTTTGTGGGGATTGCCATTTACATTTTACACCTTTGGCTGCTAAAAATTTTGTTATGTTTGTGCTCATGTTGTAAAAGAGAATTTGCAGGAAAGTTAGTGAAGGTGGTATAACACACCAAAATATAGCACAGTCATAACAAGTGCCTGGTTAAACAACTAGATCATTTAACGAGCAGGATTTCTGCCAAAAGGTCGTGGAATGACCAAAAACTCACTTAACGACAACCAATCTTTGCTTCGGGACTTAGCAAAAGCCCCACGGAAGTAGCCCGGGCGGAGAAGGGGATGCGGAGCCATCAGTGCCACTTGCCCGGTGGCAGCAGCGGCTAAAGCAGGGAAGTCCAAGACTCTGACAACTTCTCCACCCGGGTCACTGCCACAGGGATTGTGCTGAGGTTGGGAAGGGTACGACTGGGCGAGGGGAACTGATCGCTTCACCTCCTCTTCTCCTTTTCTGGGTACTGAAATGTGTCACAAAGTGCAGATATTGACAGAAGGATCTACCTCACACCTGAGCATTTGAATGCTCCCCCCAAGTTAATTCTTTCAGTTTATTAGCTTTGGGCTTAATCAAAAGCATATCCAGGTGTTCAACAACCTTCTCGACTGTGTGGATCCTGTGATGCGAAGCAAGGCTACCACTGTCACATAAGCTTTTCCCACACTTCATCCGTTTAAAAGGCTTCTCTCCTGTGAGGGCCCTGTGATATTTAGGAAGGCTCCCCATCTCACGGAAGCCTTTTCAGCAATCCAGGCATTCAAAAGCTATTTGACCAGTGTGGATCCTATGATGTCTATTAAGGTGTTTACTCTGACTAAAGCTCTTTCCACACTCCTGGCATTTAAAAGGCTTCTCTCCTGGGTGGGTCATGAGATGTTTAGTAAGACTTCCACTGTCACTGAAGCTCTTTCCACTCTCCTGGCATTTAAAAGGCTTCTCTTTTGTGTGGGTCCTCTGATGTGAAGCAAGGTTTTCGCTCCGACTGAAGCTCTTTCCACACTCCTGGCATTTAAAAGGCTTCTCTCCTGTGTGGGTCCTCTGATGTGAAGCAAGGTTTCCATTCTGACTGAAGCTCATGCCACACTCTTGGCATTTAAAAGGCTTCTCTCCTGTGTGGGTCCTGTGATGTTTAGCAAGGTGTCCATTCTGACTGAAGCTCTTTCCACACTCCTGGCATTTAAAAGGCTTCTCTCCTGTGTGGGTCCTCTGATGTGAAGCAAGGTTTCCATTCTGACTGAAGCTCATGTCACACTCTTGGCATTTAAAAGGCTTCTCTCCTGTGTGGGTCTTCTGATGTGAAGCAAGGTGTCCATTCTGACTGAAGCTCTTTCAACACTCCTGGCATTTAAAAGGCTTCTCTCCTGTGTGGCTCCTGTGATGGGAAGCAAGGTTTCGATTCTGACTGAAGCTCTTTCCACACTCCTGGCATTTAAAAGGCTTCTCTCCTGCGTGGGTCCTATGATGTGAAGCAAGGGTTGCACTCCGACTGAAGCTCTTTCCACACTCCTGGCATTTAAAAGGCTTCTCTCCTGTGTGGGTCCTCTGATGTGAAGCAAGGGTTGCACTCCGACTGAAGCTCTTTCCACACTCCTGGCATTTAAAAGGCTTCTCTCCTGTGTGGGTTCTCTGATGTGAAGCAAGGGTTCCACTCTGACTGAAGCTATTTCCACACTCCTGGCATTTAAAAGGCTTCTCTCCTGTGTGGGTCCTGCGATGTATATTAAGGTTTCCTCCTTGACTGAAGCTCTTTCCACACTCCTGGCATTTAAAAGACTTCTCTCCTGTGTGGGTCCTGCGATGTGTAGTAAGGTTTCCACCATCACTGAAGCTCTTTCCACACTCCTGGCATTTGAAAGGCTTCTCTCCGGTGTGGTACCTGTGATGTAAATTAAGGCTTCCGCTGTGACTGAAGCTTTTTCCACACTCCACACATTTAAAAGGCTTTTCTCCTGTGTGGCTCCTGTGATGTTTAGTAAGGCTTCCATCATCACTGAAGCTCTTTCCACACTCCTGGCATTTAAAAGACTTCTCTCCTGTGTGCGTCGTGTGATGTGTAGTAAGGCTTCTACCATCACTGAAGCTCTTTCCACACTCCAGGCATTTAAAAGGCTTCTCTCCTATGTGGCTCCTGTGATGTTTAGTAAGGCTTCCATCATCACTGAAGCTCTTTCCACACTCCTGGCATTTAAAAGACTTCTCTCCTGTGTGTGTCGTGTGATGTGTAGTAAGGCTTCTACCATCACTGAAGCTCTTTCCGCACTCCAGGCATTTAAAAGGCTTCTCTCCTGTGTGGATCCTGTGATGTTTAGTAAGGCTTCCACCATCACTGAAGCTCTTTCCACACTCCAGGCATTTAAAAGACTTCTCTCCTGTGTGGGTCCTATGATGTTTAGTAAGGCTTCCATTTTCACTGAAGCTCTTTCCACACTCCTGGCATTTAAAAGGCTTCTCTCCTGTGTGGCTCCTGTGATGTTTAGTAAGGCTTCCACCATCACTGAAGCTCTTTCCACACTCCTGGCATTTGAAAGGCTTCTCTCCTGTGTGGTACCGTTGATGTATAGTAAGGCTTCCGCTGTTACTGAAGCTTTTTCCACACTCTACACATTTAAAAGGCTTTTCTCCTGTGTGATTCCTGTGATGTATTTTAAGGCTTCCGCTGTGACTGAAGCTCTTTCCACACTGCTGGCATTTAAAAGGCTTCTCTTCTGTGTGGGTCCTGTGATGTGAAGCAAGGTGTTGACTCTGACTGAAGCTCTTTCCACACTCCTGGCATTTGAAAGGCTTCTCTCCTGTGTGGGTCATGTGATGTCTATTAAGGCTTCCACTATGACTGAAGCTCTTTCCACACTCCTGGCATTTAAAAGGCTTCTCTCCCGTGTGGGTCATGTGATGTGAAGCAAGGTGTTGACTCTGACTGAAGCTCTTTCCACACTCCTGGCATTTGAAAGGCTTCTCTCCTGTGTGTGTCCTGTGATGTTTAGTAAGGCTTCCACCATCACTGAAGCTCTTTCCACACTCCAGGCATTTAAAAGGCTTCTCCTCTGTGTGTGTCTTGTGATGTGAAGCAAAGTTCTGACTCTGACTGTAGCTCTTTCCACACTCCATCTCCCTTCTGTGATCTTTCCTGAGTTTTATGATGTCCGCTCAGTTGAATAGTTGCTCTGCTTTCAACACCAACAGTTGTGTGAAGAGACTGAGGAAAAAGGATCAACAGTTACCTTTATTTGAGGAGCAGATTCCCGAAAAGACATATAAAATTGAAGACTAATAAAGAATCAAGTTTTACTAGGATCTAGAGCAGGAATGCCCAAAGATGGCCCATGGGCTGCATCTTGCCCATGGCACTATTTCATCAGGCCCTCAATGCCATTCCCAGTCAGAAGTGGATAAAGGGCGCACCTACCAAAGCACATGGGCGTCTGGAACCTCTTCTGGGGGTGGTGTGAGTGAAAAAACAGAGACTCAGACTGAGAAAGAGAGGCTGGAAAGGGTGAGTGGATGGGGGAGAATTGCCTCAGATACCTTGCTGGAAAAATAAAAACCAGGATTGCAACTCCTCCCCTGGAAAGGAAGAACTCTTTCACACCCCACTCTCTCCCTTCTGTACGCCCTTCTGGCCTCTCTCTGGACCACTCCCTGAAGTGGATGGGCATGTGTCCATGGGGGTTGGGGTGTGTGAAAGACTTTTTGCTTTCTAGGGGAGGCGTTGCAAGCCTGGTTTTTGTTTATTGTTCTTTTTTCAACAATGCATCTGAGGCAACACTCTCCCGTCTGCTCCCTTTCAGCATCTTTCTCTCTCTGCCTGCGTCTCTGGTCCCCACCCCCATGGAAGTAAGGGGCCTGATCCACTGTTTAATGGCATGAGCCTTCTCTGAAGGAAGCAGTCTCTCACAGGCTCCTCTGTAGTGGCCACACAAAAGGCAGCAACCGTGTGTCCGTTTGGAGGGGGGAATAGTGAGCGGGATGTGAAAGGACACAGGTTGGCACTGGCGGCTGAGGAGGGAGGGGGGAAGAGTCTGTGCCATTGTTGCTGGGGAGGGAGCAGTGATAGCAACCCCTTGCCCCGTCCTATTGCTAAGAAGCATCCTCTCTCATGGCCACACCCAGGCATGTGCTAGCCCACAGGGATACAGGGACTCATCTGGGTGCACTCCAGTGACTGGCGCCCCTCAGAGGCAGAGGTAATGGGAATGTATTGGATTTCTCTGCCAACCCCCAATAGGCACCCCATCACTTCCTGTCCAGCACCCTCCCTTCACCCTCCCACATGCACACATGCTTGCACGCATGCACACACCCCTCCTTTCCCCCACCTGAGCAATCCCTGGGAAGGGTCAGGCAGCCACAGGAGCTTCTCTCCTTCATCCCCTAGTTTTCCTCTTTCATTTTTCCTCTCTTCCTCCCCTTTCCAGCTACTTTGGATGGATTGAGTGTCCTGGTGTTTCCCTCTGTGTTTTGGCTGCTCACCTTCCTTTCAGCCCAGAGTAATCTCTGACATGAATAAGAAGGTAAGCTCCTTCTGAGGAGGAGGAGGAGGAGGAGGAGATGAAGAAAGCCATGGCTTGGTTACAGTACTCTTGAGAGGGGGTGGGGGTGGGCAGTAGCAGGCACAAACGCTTTGGCTTCAACCTGCTCCCAAAGACTGGGAACTGCCTCGTGGTGGGAGGGGGACTTTTCAGGACACCTTGTTACTCGGGAGTAAGTTCTCTGCTCCCCCATCCGCTTGGCCCTTATGGCCTCTCTCTCTCCACATTTTCCCTTGGAAGTAAGGAGCCCAATCCACGGCAGATCATTGAAGCACACGGCCTGATCCTGCCTCAGGCGAGGAGTCTGAAACCTTGGCTCTTGTGGGCTGTTCAAGTCACCTTGTCCAGGCTCAGTGGTCGGCCTGGGCCTTCCTTCCCTCCCTTTCTTTCTTCTTCTTCATCTTCCTTCCCTTCTTTCTTCTTCTTCCTTCTTTTTATTTCTCTCAAGCCACTGGCTCAGATTCAGGAAGAGCTTTATGGCAAGAGCAAAACCGAATTAGAAGACGGAGGAAGGAGCTCAATGGGAAAGGAAATGTCATTAAAGGTGGATATAGCTGAAGATCTCAAGCTATCCTACATCACTTGGAGGACCCTGAATAGGCTGAGGGCCGGAGTCCCTAAATCCATGCTCAACATGCTTAATTGGGGACTGCTGGTGGGCAACAACACACGGTTTGAATGTGGAGAGAGACAGAGTCCGGCCCATTTGCTGGTCTGCCGATGGCTGTCAGAGCCATGCACTGACGAGGACTTGCGTTTGGACAATGACAGAGCGAAGAAAGTGGCTTCATTCTGGCAGTCCAGGGTCGGATCAGGACATGAAAGAACATGTAAAAATATTGGTTCTTGCAATGGCAACTCACACGACCTGATGGAAAGTTTTATTTAACAGCCCCAAAGACCTGAAAGCGTTCCTGAAGCCATGTGTCCCCATTCAAGAAATGCAATGAGCATCATCAATAGCTATCAATGTGTTACCTAAGAGAAAACGAAACACATCAAGAGGACTGGAATTTGTGAAGTGTTAGCCGTGATAGTCTCTGCATGCAGGTCAGAGTAAACAAAACACAACAACAAAACAAGTTATGACTCCCTTCAAGACTAACTCCTGTATTTACAGGTGTGCTTGCGTGAATCAAGTCCACTATTACTCTTACGTCTGAAAAAAGTGGACTTGATCCACAAAAGCTGACATTTAAATACAGGAGTTAACCTTTACGGTGCTACAACCTTTTTGTTGTTTTGTTTTATTTACATCGTGATGAACTCTGCCTTTAGATTTCAGAAGCTGCAGATGGGGGTGGGGGGGTGGGGGTGGGGAGAGAGAAACTCAGCCCAAATTTCAGGAGTCCTTGAGTTTGGTCAAGAAAGGCAAATCCCTTCGTGCGGAAAGAGCGTCAGGCACTTCTCTAAGGCGACGTTGCTCAAGTGAGCAGGAAAAGTTTCTAAAAACAGCAAGAACAAGAAAACCAAACTTGGCCGTGAGTTTGAATTCCACATCATGTATACTTAATGCTGACAGAAACTTAGAAAGACTGACTGACTAATCTTTGTGCTGCTACTTAAGGCAACAGTTCCTTCATGAGGAAAAGACACGGGAGTGTCCTGATTCAGAATTTAAAAAATATGATAAATATGAATCGAGCCCACTTCCTCTTCCCGTCTGAAGGCAGAGACACTTTGCTCTGTGAACGCTTGGCTTGGAGGCCAATAATTGGAGATGGCGGAATAACCACCAGCAACAGAAGCAGCAGCAGATTTGAGGAGGGGAGGGAAGTGTTTACGGCAGGCGTTCTCCTCAACCTTTTAAAGCCAGGGGCCATTGGGTCAGTCCCTCAGGCAGCTTCGGGGGCACGACAGCCATTTTGCCCTACCTCCACCACATGGCACTTTCCTGGTGTGGAGGAGGCGGGTGGGGGCCGGATCCAGCCAGTAGGTTGAGAATCCCTGGTTTATAGGGAGGATACCTATATCTATACCTATAAAACCAAGCGTTAACCGTTGGAACTTGACAAAGGATCCTACACCAGGCCATACTAGCCCGTACTGAGCCTCCGTGAACTTGCCCGAACTGGGTCCGGAGGTCAACAAATATTTTAGAAATGTGCCAGTGGGGCAGGAGACCCACGAACGCAAAGCAAAAGAAAAGACTTCACTTCCCAACGTTCCTTGCGCTGTGCAACCCCTCAGCCAATCAGCGCAGAGGAGGCTGGGAACGCGCGCACTGACTTAAAAAAAAAACAACAACGCTGGGAGCCGGAGGGAAAGACTTTGAAAGACCCAGCTGGAGGGAGCTAGGGAAAGGTAAGTGCGGTCGGTAAGGGTGAGGGAGTGGGTGAGGAAGGCAATGGAAGGTGCTGGGTCCAGAAGGGTTGGGGGGACAGACCCCTTTTGTCTCCCCAACCCTACCAAACCCAGGGGACCAGGGAGAGGGGAACGAATCCACCCCCGTTTTTAAAGAGAAGAAACAGCTTCCACTATGGTCAGGAAGGGAACTATTTGTCAGATATAGATTTATTATAGGAGTCTTCTCAAATGTAACACAAAAGATCCGAAACCCTTTAGATATAGGATTTTTCAAAAGTTTTCTTCAGGGATCTAAATGATAATTTAAATATAATTACTAATCCATCATATAAAATACAATATACATATATAAATATATACATGATCTTGGATAGACAAATTATACATACCTATAGTGTTGAAATAAATTTGTAAAGTTTTTAAAGTATCTTAATTATATCGCGTCCTAGACCTCGCTTGTTTGTTCTTTTGGTGTCGACGGACGTTACTCAATCTAATTCAGAGAACATTTTTAAAGAGAACTTTTTGCACAGCTGATTAATTATAAGAAACAAGTGTAATCAATTTCTTGATTTAGCCCATATGGGTGCAATGTATTGAACTGGTGAATGAAGAAACTCTCCCTCGGTCTTAAAGCAATATCCATGTTAATATGATGATAAGGTTGCTGTTTGATACATTCAAGCACTACAAATCTAAAATCTTGGTCATTATGATTCGCTTCAATGAAGTGGTTGACTAATGGTGCAGACAGATTCTGTTTACGGATTTTGGACCTATGTTCCCCCACCCTGGTTTTAATTTTCCGGGAAGTTACCCCCACATAACCCAATCCACAGGAACGGGTTAGTAGGTAGATACAACCTGAGCTATTACAATTCGAAAAGTGATTTAAATGTAAAATGTAGTTGCTGCTGCGGATCGAGACCACTTTGGTCTGCCAAGCTAAAGAGCAATGCGTGCATTGTCCACATCTAAAATGTCCTGTTATTAATGGTTGCTTAGGTAAAGAGCGAACAACATGGTCTGTTCTGCTTACTATTTGCTGAATAGATTTCGATTTCCTCAAGCCTATCCGAGGTGGAGAGGAGCAACCTGGTATATGGTTAACAATGTGCCAATGTTTGTTGATAATGTTCTGTATTAAGAGCCTTTTGGCTCTTAAAAATAATCCATAGGGCAAATTATATTTCAAGTGATATGGATGGAATGATTTAAAGTCCAAGTAGGCATTTCTGTCCGTCTTCTTTCTATATAATCTGACCCTCACTTGCCGCTCTATTGAAATGTACGTACTAACATCTAAAAATGGAATTGAGACTGCCCCAAAATTTATGGGTAAATTTAAGGTTCATGTTTAGAGTGTTGACCCAACCCACAAATTGAGGCGCAATGCCCAGATCATTGACAATAAAGAAAAGATCATCTAAGAAACGTTTATAAAAAATAATATGTCGAAAGAAAGGATTGTTCTCTTCTTTTAAAAGAAATTCTTCTTCAAACTTGATCATATATAGGTTGGCCAGAGAGGGCGCTACTGAGCTCCCCATGGCCACTCCTTTAATTTGTAAATAAATTGTTTTGCCATATCTAAAAAAATTATGGTCTAAAACTAAATCTAGAAGTCCCAATAAAAAATGCGTGGGAGGGGGGTGCAGCTCATTACGTGTTTCCAAAAACTCATATGCTATTTCTTTAATGTCGTCCAAAGGCACGTTGGTGTAAAGCGCCTGGACGTCCATAGTAATAAAGCCCCCACCCCTGGGCACCTGCAAGCCTTCTACTTGTGTGATAAAATCTGTCGTGTTTTTAATATATGAGGCAGTGTTCATTGTAAATGGACTAAGATGGTAATCCAAAAACCGTGATGTGGATTCAAGACCCTGCTACTGTAAGAAGCACCAAAATGTGGCAAAAAAGCCAAAGATGTGGCAAAAAATGTGCCACCCTCCCTCTCATCACTGCAGGAAGCAGCGTAGGCAGCAAAAACAACCGAAATCACACTGCCATTGCACCTGCTGCCGCTGGAAGTATCTGGGGGACCATGTTTCGCACCTGTGCAGCTGCCAGTGGCGCAAAAACGTTGAGAACCCCTGGACTAGGGCAAGAATCTACACTCTCCTCCTAAGAGCCAAGAGGATCCAGCTGATAGGTTTTATAAATGGAAAGAAATGGCTTATGAAGAGCCCCGATGGCACAGCCGTTAAGCTGCTGTACTGCAACCAAAAGGTCAACGGCTGGAAGGTCAGCAGTTTGAGACTCAATTGCTCCACGACCGAGTGAGTTTCCATCCTCTGTCCCAGCTCCTGCCAATCTAGCAGTTCCAAAGCAAGAAAATGCAAGTAGATAAACAGGTACCTCTTTGGCGGGAAAGGTAAACAGCGTTCCGGTGTCTACTCATGCCTGCCACATGACCATGGAAACGTCTGCAGATGCCCGACAGTGCTGGCTCTTTGGCAGTTAATGGAGATGAGAACTGACCGTGACTTTTGACCTTACTTTAAAACAGGAGGTTCCAGTTGCTTCCAGAGGCCGCCTGGTTCATGGAGGAGGACAACGGTGTTCTCCCACCACAAAGAAGCTTTGCCAAAGATTACATGGAAACTTATTCCCTCCCTGACGTTTGTACAAATTGGGGAGCAGGACAGATGGAGCTGGCAGAGGTTTCTAGTTGGTCTGACCTGACCCAGCAAGGCTCATCTTTCGCTTTGGCTCAGGGATCGTCAGGGACTGGAGGAACCACTTCTCCAGTGGTTTGCAGAACATGCTCTCCAATGAGAAATACCAGCAGCAATTGGCCTTAATCTGCATTTCCAGGGCTTGATGGGCTGACACCAGAGGTGGAAAAAGGACTTGACTCTTGGGGGCTTCCAGATGTGAAAACTCTAAAATTGGTGACTGGAAGGACAACAGTTTGATAAATAGGTACCAATTGGGTGGGAAGGTAACAGTGTTTTGTGCACTCCAGTATCTAGGCATGCCTACCACATGTCCATGGAAACATCTGCAAATGGAGACAACGCTGGCTTTCGAGGATGGGCGACTTTTACGTAGGCCAGTGATGGCAAACCTTGGCACTCCAGCTGCTCTGGGACTTCAATTCCCAGAAGCCCTGATCCTCAGGAGTGTTGACTGGAGCTTCCGGGAATTGGAAGTCCAAGAACAGCTGGAGAGCCAAGGTTGGCCATCAGAGGCCGAGGCCAAGAAGAGCAGCTCACAGGCTGCCTAGCGATTCCTCTGGGACCAGTAAAAAATACAGAAAAACCATCAGAAACAATCCATGTTGGAAAAAATTAATTCTCTACATGCTCCTTCTACCCGTGGGAAGTGTTAGCAATACTTATTTATTACATTTCAATAATTTGGTAAATTACCCACTCTGGGCACTGTACATACAAATCTAAAATATTAAGCCAACAAAACACACAACAAATCAAAAGCAGAACAACCAAACGAATACGTCCCAAAGTAAAATAAGATAGAACCGAATATTTTCATTTATGATGAGACTGTGATTTTGTAAACCGAATTTGGAAGAATGTTTTTGAGATTAATCAAACATTATCTTTAAAACTAGAAATAGGTCCTAGAATAGCATTCTTAATGGATTTTGGAAATAAGAAAATATACAAAGAAAGATTTTCCACACAGGTGGTGGGTGCAATGATTAGTTATGTAATTTTGTTACGTAATTGTTTTACATTTGTTTAGATTATATTTGTTGTTTGATGTTAGATATATGAATAGTATGTTAATTACATTTTCCATTTGTTTCTTTTAGATTTAAACAAAAATTTAATTAAAAAGTAATAAGTTTTGTGTCAGAAATTATTCTGGTTTGTAAGGATTGTTGCTGGAAAAACTCTGCTCAGGGGACGCCCAAATGAGGCTCCTTTTATCTCCCCAAGAGCTGGGACAGAGAGAGGGGCTCGACCTGTCATGCAGTACCCGGGCCCTGAACAGCTGACTTGCCAGCCTTCCAGCTAACAAGGCGAGCTTCTTTACCACGGGGCCACTGAAGCCTCTTGAGGACTTTTGGAGATGGAGCCACTCTGGTCAAGAAGATTATGACAACAAAATATTATGGAAATTGCACTCACATGCAAACATATTAAGATTATTGTAAGCAAGGGTGGACTGGGGAAATTTGCATATCTGAAACGAGTATCTATGAGTAATGATTTAAGATATTGTTTCAATCATTTTGAATTAAATTAATCCAACCTCTTTAGGAAAATTGCATGCTGTTCCAAGGTTGCACTTTGTTAAGAAGGTATTTTGCCCACCCCTGAATTGAAATGTTGGTTACAAAGCTCATATACAAGTAAATTCAGGAGGAAGGTACAGTATTTTTCAGTCACTGAATGTGGCTTTTTTGGAATACGAGCCATGTTAGTCTGTGGTTCAGGAGTATCAGAAAACAAAAACAAACAAACTGCAGCACTTTAAAGACTAACTGCTATATTTTTACTGTGAGCTTTCATGGATCAAGTCCACTTTTTCAGACAAAGAAGTAAAACTTCCAGGCATGGATTATGTACACCATAGGCAGGGGTCAAGATGTCACAAGGCAAATGGATCACAAAGCAATGAGGTAAAGAGGAATCAGGCAAAATGACAGACAAGCATGTATAGCGGCTCTCCCGGTGAGGCGGGGAGGCTCCCGTGAGGATGGACGCCGAGCCAACCTGCCACCAGCTGGCGTCCCAGGTGCTGCCACCACCAGGACTTTCATGGCTGCTATTTTCCTTCTGTGAATTTGTCGTCGGAAGAGGTAGGGAGTCATGGGTTATTCTGTTATTTTTCATTGTATTTTGTATCTACTGGATTTTGCACCGTGTTTTCTATATATATTGCTTTTTGTGATATTGGAACTGTACTTGTACTGCATTGTATTCTAATTTTCATTTTGGATATGCCCTTTTGATATATTGATTGTTATTATTCGGACATGTTGTGCTGAGATATTGTATTATTATTGTGGAATTTATAGTAAACGTATTGACTATTTATTTTCTGTATCATTATGTTATTGTTCTTCTATTAACCTGCCCACCACTGATGTCAATACAGCTTCTTACAGCTAGCAGTAACAAATGATTACGGGATTCGGATTAGTTTTAAAAGTTCCCCCTTTCAATCTTAAAAGTGTGAAGTTGCCAAGCAAACCATATGCTAATGAGTTTAACCTCTTACTTGCGTGGGCACATCCTGTTGTGCTCATGTTGTAAAAGAGAATTTGCAGGTAGGTTAGCGAAGGTGGTATAACACATCAAAACATAGTACAGGAATACCTCCCATAACGAGTGCATGGTTAAACAACTAGATCGCTTAACGAGCAGATTTCTGTCAAAAGGTCGCCCGCGTGGAATGATCAAAAACTCACTTAACGGCTTTGCTTCTGGACAAGCCCCGCGGAAGTGGCCCAGGCGGAGAACGGGATGCGGAGCCATCAGTGCCACTTGCACGGTGGTGGCAGCGGCCAAAGCAGGGAAGCCCAAGGCTCTGACAGACAACTTCTCCACCCGGGTCACTGCCGCGGGGCTTGTGCTGAAGTTGGGAAGGGTAAGGAAGAGGTGGTGTTTGTCCTGGGATTCCCTGCTTTAGCCGCTGTCTCTGGGCAAGGGGAACTGACCACTTCACCTCCTCTTCTCCTCTTTCTTAGTACTGAAATGTGTCACAAAGTGCACAGATGTTGACAGAAGGATCTTCCACACTGAGCATTTAAACGCCCCACCACCACCACCACCAAGGTAATTCTTGCAAGGTTTATTAGCTGTTGGCTCAATCAAAAGCAAATTCAGGTGTTCAAAAGCCTTCTGGACTGTGTGGATCCTGTGATGTGAACCAAGGCTACCGCTGTCACTGAAGCATTTCCCACGCTTCCTCCATTTAAAAGGCTTCTCTCCTGTGAGGGCCCTGTGATATTTAGTAAGGCTCCCCATCTCACGGAAGCCTTTTCAGCAATCCAGGCATTCAAAAACTTTCTCACCAGTGTGGATCCTATGATGTCTATTAAGGTGCTGACTTAAACTGAAGCTCTTTCCACACTCATGGCATGTAAATGGCTTCTCTCCTGTGTGGGTCCTGTGATGTATATTAAGGCTAAAACTACGACTGAAGCACTTCAGGCATTAAAAAGGTTTCTCTCTAGTGTGGGTCCTGTGATGATTAGTAAGGCTTCCGCTGTAACTGAAGCTCCTTCCACACTTCAGGCATTTGAAAGACTTCTCTCCTGTGTGGCTCCTCTGATGTTTAGTAAGGCTTCCACCATCACTAAATCTCTTTCCACACACTTGGCATGTAAATGGCTTCTCTCCTGTGTGGGTCCTGCGATGTTTAGCAAGTCTTCCACTATCACTAAAGCTTTTTCCACACACCAGGCATTTGAAAGGCTTCTCTCCTGTGTGGATCCTGCGATGTTGAGTAAGTCTTCCACTGTAACTGAAGCTCTTTCCACATTCCTGGCATTTGAAAGGCTTCTCTCCTGTGTGGGTCCTGTGATGGGAAGCAAGGTGTGAACTTTGACTAAAGCACTTTCCACACTCCTGGCATTTAAAAGGCTTCTCTCCTGTGTGGGTCCTGCAATGTTGAGTAAGGCTTCCACTGTAACTGAAGCTCTTTCCACACACCAGGCATTTGAAAGGCTTCTCTCCTGTGTGGGTCTTGTGATGTTTAGCAAGGCTTCCACTGTTACTGAAGCACCTTTCACACTCCAGGCATTTAAAAGGCTTCTCTCCTGTGTGGGTCCTGTGATGTGTAGTAAGGGTTCCACCATCACTGAAGCTCTTTCCACACACCTGGCATGTAAATGGCTTCTCTCCTGTGTGGGTCCTGTGATGTTTAGCAAGGCTTCCACTGTCACTGAAGCTCTTTCCACACTCCAGGCATTTAAAAGGCTTCTCTCCTGTGTGGATCCTGTGATGTGAAACAAGGGTATGACTCCGACTGAAGCGCTTTCCACACTCCTGGCATTTAAAAGGCTTCTCTCCTGTGTGGGTCCTGTGATGTGAAGCAAGTCTTGTCCTGTCACTGAAGCTCTTTCCACAGTCCAGGCATTTCAACGGCTTCTCTCCTGTGTGGGTCCTGTGATGTATAGCAAGACTTCCACTTTTACTGAAGCACTTTCCACACTTCAGACATTTAAAAGGTTTCTCTCCAGTGTGGGTCCTGTGATGTGATGCAAGGGTTCCTCTGTCCTTGAAGCTCTTTCCACACTCCTGGCATTTGAAAGGCTTCTCTCCTGTGTGGGTCCTGTGATGTGATGCAAGGTGTGAACTTCGACTGAAGCTCTTTCCACACTCCTGGCATTTAAAAGGCTTCTCTCCTGTGTGGGTCCTCTGATGTGAAGCAAGGGTTCCACTCTGACTGAAGCTCTTTCCACACTCATGGCATTTAAAAGGCTTCTCTCCTGTGTGGGTCCTGTGATGTGTAGTAAGCTTTCCACCATCACTGAAGCTCTTTCCACACTCCAGGCATTTGAAAGGCTTCTCTCCTGTGTGGCTCCTGTGATGTGATGCAAGGCTTCCACCATCACTGAAGCTCTTTCCACACTCCTGGCATTTAAAAGGCTTCTCTCCCGTGTGTGTCCTGCAATGTGAAGTAAGGGTTTGACTCCGACTGAAGTTCTTTCCACACTCCTGGCATTTAAAAGGCTTCTCTCTGGTGTGGTTCCTGTGATGTATATTAAGACTTGTACTGTGACTGAAGCTCTTTCCACACTCCAAGCATGTAAAAGGCTTCTCTCCTGTGTTGGTGCTGTTTTGTCTAGCAAGGTGCACTTGTTTACTGAAACCTTTCCCACACTCCATCTCTTTTCTGTGTATTCTTTCCTGAGTTTTATGATGTCCTCTCAGTTGAATAGTTGCTCTACTTTCAACATCAACAGCTGCGCGAAAGGACTGAGGAAAATGGATCAACAGTTACCTAGTTTGAGGAGCAGATGCCTGAAAAGACATGTAAAATTGGAAGACTAATAAAGAATCCAGTTTGAGTAGAATCTAGAGGAGTTCAGGTAGATACACAAGTCCTGATGGAAACAAATAAACAAACATAACAACTCTGCTCTCTACTCTTCAGCTCAGCCTGATATCGATGCCACATCTCGTTTGTTTCCCTCCTTTGTCTGCGGAAGTAACAAAGATTAACTAGAAATGGGGAGAGGAGCCGACTCTGATTACAAGGAGAAACTTCAGTGGTATTTCTCTAATAGTGAGAGAACATGAGAACCCATCATGCTTGAAGCTATCTCAGAGGAGCTTGGAGAGGCTCTCATCATGTTCCCTAATGCTATTTATGTACCAGGTGCATCTCAAACACCCACATACCCTTGTAAGGGGGCATCTATTCTTATTCCTCTTTGCTCCTCAAACATCCCCTCTCCAAAAAAAAGTCTTTCCCCCTTTCTCTCAGGCCCATGGAGTTTGGAATTGTCTCCTAAGAAAATTTCCTCACAGCCCTCTCACTTTTAAGAAAAACAAAATCTACCGTTGATTGGTTTGCCATCGGCAGTCCAAGATTATACTGCTAATCCCTTAAAACAGGGGTGCCCAACCTTTTCATGTCGTGGGTCTGACCACGTCCACCGGACAGCTGAATACTCGGGCCAGAGCATGACCACAGATGCAGAAGTGCCCATATTTATGACCCACTAGCAGAGGTTGCCCAGCATTGCCGGGCTGTTTTAAATTGTGTTGGAAGGTTAAATTGTGTTAATGTTTTAAAAAAATTGCTTAGTCTGTAATTTTAATTTTTAAAATGTTTATTTATGTAAAAAAAATTGGCTTGGCTGTTATTAACTGTGAGCTGCTTTTTTGGGTTTTTTTTTTGAGAATTAATAAAAGAACAAAGTATGATATAATTTTTTCAAATTGTTTTATGTAAGCGAATAATGTTTTAGTTTTTTGAATTTTTTTAATTAGTTGTACCGTAGGTAATAATTTTAATAATGTAAAAGTAAATGTTTTTTTACATTCAATGTTTTTAAAATGTGTTTAGATGTTTTGGGTTTTAATTTGAGTTAAAACTCAGCACAGGATTTTTAAAAGCTTCTATTGTATTTTATTGACATATATTTGTGATTTGTGTTAAAGTGTGTTTTAGTGTAATTTTTTTGACTTGTTTTTATTGGTGTGACCTTTTGTGTAAAATTGTGAATTTGTGTTATGTTTTTGATTTGTTTTAACTCTTGTGGCCTTTTGTTTGGGGCTGTTTTGTTTTTTTTAATTGTTTTTACTATTGTGGCCAGCAGGTGGTGCTGGTAGGGGTTATTGTATTGACGCCAATTCACCCGGCCCACGAAGCCCTCATCACACCTGGAAGTGGAAGTAAAGTATGCCCATTGAGAACGTTTTACTTTCACTTCTGGAGCGACGAGGGCTCCGTGGGCCGGATGAATTGGTCTCGGGGCCGGACCTGGCCCCTGGGGCATAGTTTGGGCACCCCTGACTTAAGGCAACAGTTCCTGACACAAAAAGACACGTGAGTATTTTAGACTGCTTCGCTGGGAACTCCTTATTCAAAATCACAATGCATAAATATTTATTGAGAATTGAGTCCCCTTCCTCTTCCAGTCTGAAGGCAGAGTGAGGCCAATATTTGGAGACTACGGAATCACCACCACCACCACCACCACCAGCAGATTCATGGATGGGAGGCAAGTGTTTACAGGGAAGGCTTATGAAGGCCAACTCAAATAACATACATGGGGAATTGTATTCCTAGCATGACGATCCATCCATCCATGCAGAGGAATCCGGCTCTTCTGTGGTCAAGGAAGTGGGGCAGAAGTGGAAGGAGGGTTTTCCCAGCCTTTTTCCCTACGACCCTTTCAAAAAAGAGAGATCTCACCTTCCACTAGATTAACTATGCTCAGGAAGTGCATTAGAAAGTTAAACTGTGCTCAGTGCAATTTCACAGCCCTGCAGATAAATATACAGCAGTGGGTTGTCTTGGGCACAGAATCCACCTGCCTAAGAATTAAATTAAATGTACAAAGTGTATATATATATATTTGCTATATGATCTCTAACTGTATTGTTTATTCTTTGTTGTAAGCCGCCCTGAGCCACAATTTTGTTGAGTGGGGCAGGATATAAAGTTGTTAATAATAATAATAATAATGATAACAACAACAACAACAACAACCATCATCTTCATCTTTGGCTTCCATCTTGGGCTTTAAATGCATCTTTCCAGCTCTTGTGGCTCTAAGTCAGAAGTCCTCAACCCGGGGGCCATTGGGTCAAGCTCCCTCAGACAGCTTCAGGGGCAGGACGGCCATTTTGCCCTTCCTCCACCACATTGTGATGGGAATGTGATACTCATGAAAGAAATAAGATTTTGTTAAAATCATCATGCTCGGCTGTAAAGCAATAACCCTTTTCTCAGCTACTCTGTGGTGACAACAGGTGAAAAACACCACGGTCGATCTGCACCATGACAACGTGGCTAAGTCAACAAGATAAGCCAATATGCACGGTGTCCCTAAGAACAAACAAGGATTTTCTCTCTGCCTTCTGCGGTTTGTCTAGTTCTTTATTCCACAACAACATGGCTCTTCCTGGGTGCGGTGAAGACGTGGCCACATGAAATGGTGCATTGGTTGGGCCACGTCCGGCCCTTCCTGGGCCACAGGTTGAGAATTTCTGCTCTAGAAGGTGACGCTGAGGAAGAGGAGGAGGAGGACTGAGGGATCTTTCGGAGGATGCCATTTTGTGCCCTCCAGAAGTCTTTGCAGAATGAGGTGGGATGAGATGAATGGGCGGCAGAGATTTCTCTCCCATTGATCCCCACAGAGGCTGCAGCATTGAGCACTCTTTTCCTCACAGAACCAGATGGGGGGAAAACATCCCTCAAGGAGGAGGCCCATTAGGGAAGAGTCTAATGGAGACTTTTTGGGTCAAAGACTGGGGGGGAAATCTGCTTTAATTGTGTCTTCTTCTTCTTCTTCTTCCTCCCATTTATCAAGAGGGCCCAAAAGACACACATGTGGGGCTCAGAGTCCCCTCAGAGTTTCCCTCCAGAAGGGAAATAACGGCCAGAGAAGGAGGAGGGGGGGGAAGGGGGGGGATTAAGAGAGAAAACTTTTTTATTATCACGGAATAACCTTTTCATATTCTCCAGGGCGAAGGGAGACCTTTCCTTACCGGGTGGGTCTCCTCCAGAGGAGAGTAACGCCAGGGGCGGAGAAAGTAACGCCCGTTCCTCTGCGTTGGAGGGAGACGTGGGCCGCCCCCCCCCCTCCTTCGTTCCTCTGCTCAGGAAAGGTAACGCCGTTCCTTTTCGCCCTGAGCTGGAAGGGGAAAGGCAGCCAGACAAAGGGAGGGGAGGGGACAACATGTGGGGAAGGACCACTTCCGGTTAAAAGAGCCCCCGCCTCTCCCTCCATTTCCTCCCCCTCTAGGAATCTCCCTCTCTGTGACCTTTAACCCTTTGGCAGCCATCCCTCACCCAATGCTCTGAGCCAGATCTTCCTCGGATGGTTGTAGAGACCAGGAGCTGAATGGGCAGATGATGATGATGATGATGTGTGTATGTGTGTGTGGGGGGGTGGGGGCAGATGATGATGTGGTGGTGTCCCTTTAGCAAGGGAAATGCCTTTGTACCACTTCCCTTCCTTAATTCCTTCCTGGAAAATCTCTCTCTCTCTCTCTCTCTCTCTCTCTCTCACACACACACACACACACACACACACACACACACACACACACACACACACACACACACACACACACACACACACACACACACACACACACACACACACACACACCTACCTACCTCCTTGACTTATGGAAATATCTCCTTATATCAAAATATCACCTTCTCTGACTTCAGGAACCTGGAACCAACACCAGGTGTTTATTTCAAAATTATCGGCCATTATTCCTTCCCATATTTCATTGGTCACCAGAGGTTGAACCGCTGGAATCTTTGGCACAAACTTAACACACAAACCAATGGATCCAAAATGCGGGTCTTTAGGGTTCATCTAGGACAGTGATGGTGAACCTTGGCACTGCAGATGTTTTTGGACCTCAATTCCCAGAAGCCCTGATCAGCAGGAGTGCTGACTTGGCCTTGTGGGGATTAAAGTCCAAGAACATCTGCAGTGCCAAAGTTCGGTGTCACGGATCTAGGATTTTGCACTGTGTTAGTGCCAACAAAAACATTTATTATTGTTATTGTTATTATTATTATTTTGTGTCAGAAATTATTCTGGGTTGAAACAGATGAGGATTTCAATTTCAATGGGGGGATCATAGGAAGAGAATTTCCTTGGCAGTTTCATTTATCTCCTCCCCCCCCCCATCCCTGTGAATGGGTTTACTGCGCAATTGAAGTCCAAAAACATACTGGAGTGCCATTAAACCCATTCGTGTTGATTCACAATGACTCAGGCTTTTGGGAACTGAAGTCCAAGGAAAGCTGGAGTGCCAAGGTTCGCCATCACAGGAGTAGGATCTTTGTAACCTTGGATGTGCTTCAGTCTGAAGGTGAACAGAACTTTGCACATTTGGGGATAGTCATATAAGAAGAGGCAACTTTTCTTTTTGCCCTGGTTCAAACCCTTTGATCTACACCCAGAACATCTGTTCCAGCAGGGAAGTCACCCGTTGTTCTGGCGACACCCCCATGTGCTCCGCTTGTGCAAACACAGACCAGAGGCAGAAGTTCAGTAGACATTTATTTCTGTACACGCTTATGCACACATTTCTCCAGGAGGGGGGGAGGGAGGGGGGACCCCCCCCCCCTTCAGTGCTGTCTAGTTTGCATTTCAGTTCCAGTTCACATTGATTCTACATTAAACCCACCGGACGACATTTGGGGAGGTGGAGAGGGGAAAAGCAAAGCCCTCCAGAAAGGGCAGGATCCGGCCCGCCTGCAACTGAGCAGGAAAGGATGAAAAAGATGACACCAAGCCTGAATGTCTTTTTGAGAGGGGTGGTGGTGGTGTCTGGTGCACACCTGCCCAGAATCCCACCTGCTCAGAAAGCAGCCTTAAGTGCCAGCAGAGACCCCCACCCCCACCCCTGCCCAAAGTCCCTTCCAACCAGGTTGGCCCACAACCCCGTCACATGGCCACCCCAGAGGCGGCTCCCCTGCCCTGTTGCCGTGCAGGCCACATGTGGCATCCCAGAGGTGCCCCCCTCCACTCCACCTGGGCTGCTTGTTAGGTAGGGGATGTTGACCTCTCCATCATGCAAAGAGAACCCCTCACAACCCTGGGGAGGGTTTCATCTTGCAGCAGCAAAGCATTCTATACGTACAGACCTCCTCTGAGCATACAAGGGACAATGACTGCCCTCTGGCTCAGGGGTTAAACTGCTATACTACAACCAAAAGGTTGTGAGTTCAATCCTGACAGGTATCAAGTTTGATTCAGTTTCTTCCATCCTTCCAAGGTTGGTTAAATGAGTCCCCAGCATGTTGATTGGGGTGGGGGTGGGGGGCAAAATGCTACTTAATTTGTGAACCACCCAAAGAGTGCAGTAAGTGCTTATATGGGGCAGGTATATTAATTCTCACTCTCCCCCCCCCCCCCCCAGTTTGGGGGTTAGTGGAAGATTTAAAGCCCATTCTCTCTAAAAGGGGACAGGAACAGGGCCAAGTGGTGACCGGAAAAGAGACAGCCAACTATCTGCTTTCCAGTTGTTGTTTTTGGGGAGGGGCTCCATGCTGTCTAACTATGTTCACTTTGGGGCACTCTGTGCATGCTCAGGAGCAGGAGTCACTGAATAATGTGTTGGTCTACACAGGCACCCACGCAAATCCTTGGACTGCTCTGCATAGACCAGTGAGGGTGAACCTTGGCGCTCCGGCTGTTCTTGGACTTCAATTTCCCCAGAAGCCCAAGTCCCTGTGAATCCACACGAATGGGTTTGCATGCAGATAAACCCAGGGATCTTGGGCTTCTGGGGAAATTGAAATCCAGGAACAGCTGGAGTGCCAGTAAACCCATTTTTTAAAATCCATTTCCAAAAATGCAGCGCATGAGCCTTAAAACGAGGCTTGAATGTGGGGGGGTATAATTAGGGGCTAGGTGCAGAGGAGTGGGATTGGGGGAGATTTACTCTGGAGGTGCATTTCAGCTCCGGGTTTGCAAACACCCTTCCCATTCCTGCCGCCGACTCTTCCGAGACCCACGGAGCCACTGATCTCTCTGCACGTGGCTTGACGGTCTCCCTCCCCGCCCCACCAATCTCTCGGTAGCATCTGAGGTGTGTGTGTGTGTGTGAACGGTTCACCCCGAGCGGTCGCTTCCCAATCTCTGCAGCCACGGCTGCGCACAGGCCCTTCGGAAGAGGCCAGGGGTCCCACGCGGTGGGGGCCCTCACTTGATGTGTTCGGCCGCGTGGGAAGAGCAGTAGTACTTCTTGTGGGCGATGAAGGTGGAAAGGCTGCTGAACTTGATGTTGCAAAGGCGGCAGAAGCGGTGGTTGCCATTGAGTGCCGGGGGCGGCCCTTTGCCCGGCGGGGTCTGCACGCTTTTGTCCGTATGCCCGGGGAGGGGGTTGGGGGAGGCCTCTGGCCCCGGGGAGATGGGCAAGGGGATGGGGGGCGAGACGGGGAGGAGAGGTTGTGGGGAAATGGAGGGCCGCGGGCTGCCGTTGGGGACCAGAGGGGCGGGTGGTTGATCCCTGTCGCCGTTGAAGCTGTCCTTGCGCAGCTGGGGTGGTGGCGGCGGTGGTTGGGGCGGGGAGGCCGAGGGGAGTGACGGGAGGGGGCCGCCCTCAGCCAGGGTCCGGGTGGCCTCCACCGAGGCCACCCCAGCCACCGTTTTGGCGACAAAGAGGCCATGGGCGTTCCGGAAGTGCTCAGCCAAGTCCCCCTTGACCGCCCCGTTGAGTGGGCAGTAGGGGCAGACAGCCAGCGGGGCCTTGGACCCCTGGCGCTGGGAGGATTTGGCCTCTAGGGGGCGCTGGGGGAGGCGGTCCGGGCCAGGGAGGCCGGGTTGCAGCGCCGCAGGGTTCAAGGAAGGGGCTGCTTTTTCCACTTTGGCTGGCGTCTTTTCGGCCCGCTCCTCCCCCGGCGCCTCGGGGCTTCCCTGGGCCTTCAGGAGGGCCGGAACGGCTCCCTTGATCTTCTGCAGCTGCTCCAGGGTCCCGGTCTGCATTGGTGTGGCCGGACAGTAGTACTTCTTGTGGGCCAGGTAGCCATCCAGGCTGTGGAAGCTGACGCAGCAGGCCGTGCACTCGTGGTAGTCCGCCAGGGGCAGGAGGGAGGACGGGAGCCCCTCCCCTCCATGGAGAAGGCGGGGCTTCTTGCTCAGGTCAATGGGGCCGTCCACATCAGGGCTCGAGCCAGGTGAGGGGACAGGCTTGACCACCGAGATGAGGGCCGGGACGAGAGCGGGGGCCTCCAGCCGCGGAACGTCCGGTGTGCCACCGCTGGCGGCGTGGATCTCGTAGAGTTTTCGCCGTTTGCGGGTGCGGATGGGCTGGGGAAGGAAGGGCACTTTGCCGGCGGCCCCGGCCCGGCGCAGTGGCGGGTCGTGGCGGGAGGCGCAGTAGTAGCGCTTGTGGACCATGTAGGTCTCGTGGCGGCTGAAGCGGATGTTGCAGGCCTCGCAGGCGGTCTGGCTGGGGTCGTCTTCGGGCTCCTCCATGGAACTGGCCCCTGGACTCTGGCTGTCCTCGCTCAGGCGTCCTGCCCTGTCCACCTCGGGGGAGGGGCTGGCCTTTGACCTCCCTTCTTCCACCTTGACCTCTTGCTTGACCTCTGGGCCGGGAGGGGTGGACCTTTGCCCAACCTCCCCCTCTGACGGCCCCGCTTTGCCCTCTCCAGGCAGCTGTGGTGAGAGGAGGGTCCCGGGCGCAGGGGGGCCTTTAGAAGCGGCCGGGCCGGGGACCCCCACTTTGACCCTGCGCGACCCCGGTGGGCTTTCGTCTGCCCCCCGGCGGCTGGAGCAGTAGAGACGCTTGTGGACGTAGTAGTTGTTGATGTTGTTGAAGGTGATCTCGCACTCGAAGCAGGTGGCCCCCTTGGGCACGGGGCTGCCCGGGAAGAGGGCCGGAGGAACCCCCACCACCCCGCCCTGGCCCTGCTTCAGGCGGCTGTGCACCAGCTCCGACATCTTGGCCAGGATTTCCGAGGCCTGGGGCACCACCGCGGCCTCGTGGCCAAAGACGTACTGGGGCAGGAACACCGTGGCTGTGGGAGCGCTGCTGGGCCCCGGGTCGGTGGGCACTGGGCTGGACCCCGGCGTGGGGCTGGCCACCTCAGACTTCACCTTCACCGGGGGCAAACTGTGGGTGGAAGAGGCCCTGGAGGCCGTGTCCGGCTCTGGCTCCGAAACCGTCCCGGTCCTCGTCCGGAAGGGCCTGCTGGCGTGGGCTTCTCCGCTGTCGTCGTCATCATCCTCTTCCTCCTTCTCTTCCTCTTCCTCCAGGGGTTCCTCTTTGATCTGCACCGGGGGGACCCTTTCGACCAAGACGGTGGACGAGCTTCCTTCCTGGGGAGGGGAGGCGCTTGCCTCTTCTTCCTCCGCCGTGGGCATCTTGGTCCCTGTCTTCACCAGGGCATCCGGCAGGCTCTGGGCAGCCCTGGGCTCCGAGCCGGCCACTGCTGCTGCTGCGGCCACGCTGTGCAGAACCACGTGCTGCTGGAGGCTGGGCAAGCCGTCTGCCACGTAGCCACAGAAGCTGCACTTGAGGGTCGGGGCTGGGACGGCCGTGGCACTCAGACCTGCAGGGAGGAGGAAAACAAGGCGTCAGCAAAGGCCCTGAACTGGGGTTCCCGTGGCTCCGTGGTTTTGCCCTTCCAGGTCCGAGTTGTAATTGTGGCGGTTCAGCTGAGAATTAAGGATCTTAAGCGGATGGAACGTTTCCCTTAAATGCAAGGTGGGAATCTCCGATTCCAGAGGTACTGCCCAAAATCCCAAACCCCTAATTAAATGTATGACCTGGCATCACCCTATAAGTTATTCTTATAGATCGGGGTGGCCAAACCTTTTGGGCCTTGGGCCGGTCATGTGGTTCCTCCCACCGGAAGCGGAAGTAAAACACACCTTGCAATCTGTTTTGCAACAGGATGAGATAGATTTTAAGTTGCCATTTTCTCTGCTTAAACCAGCCCCCCCCCAAACTATGGCCTGTGGGCCAGATATGACGCCTGATGCCAATTCATCTGGCCCATGCTGCCCTCATCGCTCCCGGAAGCAGAAGTAAAATGCGCCCGTACGGGAGTGATTATTTCGACTTCCGGGAGTGATGAACGTGGTGTGGGCTGGATGAATTGGCATCAGGGGCCGGATCTGGCCCATGGGCTGTAGTTTGGGCACCCCTATTATAGATCTACACCCTTTTCCTTTCTTAGGGGAGACAATGATGGTCACAGAGATTCTTTTTCCATTCATTTAACTTCTTCTTGTGCCGTATCTGATTCTGAATATCGGCGATCCTCATGGCGATCGCCACGCCTCTGAAGAGGCAGCCGAGTGAGAAAGCCACTGTCGTGGCAGAACGGGGGCCTGAACTTAACAGGGCCTTCCCAGCCCTGGCCTGACTTCCCCGAGCCCCGGCCCATGACTTACCTGGGTTGAGAGGAGGTGGAGGGACGGCAGTGCCAGGGGAGTAGACTTCTCCCTTGGAACCCGGCTGGCAGATCATGTGGTTGGTGACCAGGTGGCTGTAAAGGATGTCTCGGGTGGTGGAGATGAAGCCACAGCTGTGGCAGACACCTGCAGCGGGGCAGAAGAAGGGGAAAGGTTGGGGGTAGGGTAGCGGAAGCCCCCTCCCTGGGGGCGCAGCGGTTCAGATGCTGTACTGCAGCCAGAACATTGTGAGTTCGATCCTGATGGGATGCAAGGTTGACTCAGCTTCTTCCATCTTTCTGAGATCATTCAAATTAGTCCCCAACATGTTGGGGGCAAAATGCTCATTAACTTGTGAACCACCCAGAAAGGGCACGGAGCGTTTATATGGGGCAGGTAGAGAAGTGTAATTACAATTATTATATCATTGTTAAAAATAACAATGTTCTAATTATGGGCTAGCTACAATGTCGATTTCTGCCCCAACATTCTATTTCAGGGATTCTCAACCTGTGGCCTGTGGGCCGGAGGCAGCCCACAGCACCATTTCATGTGCCCCCACCCCCTGTCAACGCCTCCACCACACCCAGAAGCTGTCTGAGGGAGCATGACCCAGGCCCCAGCTTAAAAAGGTTGAGAACTCCCCATCTATCAAGTTCGAGTTTGTGGTCCCCAGTGAATCCACATGAATGGGTTTACTGCGCATGGGTTCCCAGGGGACCACAAAGAAGAATGACAGTTACAGGTAAGCAACCTGTCCTTATAGAGCCCTGGTTAAAACTGTTGTCCTGTGGACAGAAGGTTGTAAGTTTGATCCTGACCAGGGCTCATAGTTGACTCAACCTCTTCCAGCATGGTAATGGGGGCGAAATGCTAATGAACTTGTGAACCACCCAGAAAGTGATGCTCAAGAACCAGCAGCCAATTCTGGTGGACACTGATGGCTTATGGCAGAGCTGGCCAACCTTGGGCACTCCAGGTGTTCTTGGACTTCATTTCCCAGAAGCCCAAGTCAGCACACCTGCCGATCAGGGCCTTCTGGGAACTGAAGTTCAAGAACATCTGGAGTGTTCAAGGTTGGCCACCCTCTCTGGAATGATGCCCACCTGGTACCTACCGCTCAGCGTGTCTGTGTGCACCTTCAAGTGCCTCTCGCAGTTGGCTTTGGTGGTGAAGGCGGACAGGCAGATGAGGCAGACGAAGGGCCGCTCCCCTAAAAGAGACGCCAGAGGCAAGACGTCAGGGGCGCAGCATTGCAAGAAGACGGGGCCGGCAGCCCCTGAGAGTCCAGTCCTCCCGCCCCCATCTTAGCCCAAATAAAACCTCTGGGAAGTATTTGCCACATGCCCAGAGGCTACGGGGAGTCAAACAGCTGACAAGAACTCCCAAATGTAGGCAGTCTCGACCATTAGCCACGGAGGCCAGGGACCCGTAATGCCACCCCATGTCCCATCCAAGGTTTCCCTTGCTCAAAATCCAGTCGTATCCAACCCTAGGGTTCAGTGATCATCTCTGTTTACAACCAAAGAGCCAGCACGTAGTTTGGGTGCCCGTGGTTTAAGCAGACAACATGCTCTCCATACACACAACATGCTCTCCCCCTCCCCTCCCCTCTGGCCAGGCCCCTCATACCACTGTGGCTGCGCATGTGGATCTCCAGGGAACTGGCGCTGGGGCAGCTCTTCTTGCACTGGGGGAAGGGGCAAATGCGCTCATTGGGGTAAGCCTCCTTGGGCTGCTTCTCCTCCACTGCGGGCGAGGCGGCGTTCTGCCGGCTGGCGCAGTAGAAGGTCAGGTGGGCCCGCAGGTTGCGCTCGCTACGGTACCAAATGCCACAGTCCTTGCAGGGGAAGACGTCCTCTGGAGAGGGGGGGAAAGAGAGAGATGGGTGGAGGAAGGAAAGGCCCTGGGGGTGCACAGGTTAAACTGCTGCCCTGCAGCCAGAACGTTGTGAGTTTGATCCTGACTCAGCCTCTCCCATTCTTAAAATGAGGACCCAAGCATGCTGTGGGCAAAATGCTCATTAACTTATGAGCCACCCTGGGAGTGACCTAAGCATATAGGGAAGGTATATAAGTCTAATTGCTATTGCTATATCCTTGTTGCATATAACAATGTTCTCATTATGGGGTATCTACATTGTCAATTTCTGCCCCTACGTGGCTCTATCAAGTTCTTCGTCATGGCCTCTGTGAATCCACATGAATGGGTTTACTGTGCGCAGTAAACCCATTCGTGTGGATTCACAGGTGGCCACGAAGAAGAACAACAGTTACAGGTAGGCAAGCTGTCATTACGGAGCCCTGGATGGTGCAGGGGTTAAATTGCTGTACTGCAGCCCAAACGTTGTGAGTTTGATCCCAACAGTGCTCCAGATTGACTTAGCATCTTCCATCCTTCCAAGGTCAGGAAGCCGTGCATTACTCGAGCTCCCGGGATAATAAGCATAATAAACGCCTTCAAAGGCAACTGTTTGCTCCCAGAGAGATGCCTTAAGTGGGCTCCGAAATGATCAGCTTCAATTAATTTAATTGCAAAAGACGACCTGAACAATTTCAACTAGAACAATTACAACCATCGTGCCGGCAGGTCAAGGTGCAGCAGCATAGCTTTCAAAACGGCCATGTTAATTAATGTACGGGCGCTAAACCATTAGGAAAGCTTCGTGCAATTAATTAGTTAACAGGTGAACCTAAGTTGGAACGATCATTTGGACGGACTAACATGGCCAGGTATGAACTGAGGTGACGTGGACCTGTTAAATCATTAGTCAGAAATAAAATGTCCTTTAGGCTGAAGAATTAGAATAACCAATTTTAGACCTGCTTCTGTCTACCCACCCCCGATCATGGTTCCCAAGGTGGGGCACATGCCCCACAGGGGAGCAATTTGACATTTAAGGGATGCAATTCAAGAATGTTTAAATCAAGTTAATAGCCTTTTAGGCTTCCTCCACGTTGAATAATAGGAATAATATTTCACCGGGAAGAGTGGGGAGGGATCAGGATTTTAGGGATGCTTAGGTGGGGCACGGCCAAATAAAGATTGGGAATTTCTGATGTAGAGGTTACCACCTTTAATTTCCACGTTGTGTGTAATGGTCACTATGAACCCAGCGCCGCTGAAGTCTCTGTGTAAAACGACAGGATGGAACCAGACCATGAAATAACTGAACCCTGTCCAGGGGGTCCCCAACCTTTGGGTTTCGGACTTCAATTCCCAGAAGGCTCAGCCAGTCTATTGCAGGGATTCTCAACCTGCAGCCTGTGGGCCAGATGCGGCCCATGGCACCGTGTCATGTGGGCCCACCACCACACCTGGAAGTGCCATGTGGTGGAGGATGGGCAAAATGTCCACCCGGCTCCCGAAGCTGTCTGAGGGAGCGTGACCTGGTGGCCCCCGGCTTTAAAAGGTCGAGAATCCCGGGTCTATTGGCTGATCAGTGTTTTGGGGAACTGACTGAGGCTTCTGGGAATTGAAGTCCAAAAACCAAAGGCTGGGGGACCCCTGCGGTATGCGACCCATGGGACACTTACTGTTCACAACTGCCGTGGCCAGGATGGCCGCCATGCCTGCTTGCTGGGGCAGAAGCTGGATCTCGGGGGGCAGAACGGATGGGAAAGTGGGCTCCCCGGCTTCCGTCTTGACTGTGTGGTTGGGGATCCCCAGGGGTTCAGCCATGACGAAGGCCCTCAGCACCTCACCTTCCGAGATGGCTTTGGTGGTCTTGCACCAGATGCTGTTACCTGGGGACACACAAGAGGGCAAAACTCAGGTGAGCGACATGCAGAGGAAAGGGTGGGTGGGAGGGTGGGTGGGTATCAAGAGCAGCTCTGGCCTCCGAGAGCTAAAAAGCAAGGACTCAAAGGTAGATTCGTGGTGTGTGTGTGTGTGTGTGTGTGTGTGTGTGTGCGCGGCGGGACGATGGACTAAATTGCCTTTTGCAATGGCTCCGTATTGCAATTCACACAGCCACCCACAGGGGGCAGCATTGGACCACTGCTCATTAACAGGTGAGGGGGGGGGTCCCTGTCCAAGGTAGCTCCCCCCCCCCTTTGCTAACTCCCTTTCCATCACCCCTTCTTTCCTTTTCTGCAAAGAGTGTAACCTCCCTAGAGCCGTGACTGATGGCCAACTTTGTTGGCACTCCAGGTGTTCTTGGACTTCAATTCCCAGAAGCCCAAGTCAGCCCCTCCCCTTCATCAGGGCTTCTGGGAATTGAAGTCCAAGAACACCTGGAGTGTGACAAGGTTCGCCGATCACTGGCCTAGAAGGCAGGCACCTCTCTCTTTATTGCCTATAGATAGGTCAAGGTCAAGGGTCGCCCTTGCTCGGAAGCCAGTCGTGTCCAACTCTAGGGTTCAGTGCTCATATCTGTTTATTGCCCAAGAGCCAGCATGGTCTGCATATGCCGACGTTCCCATAGTCATGTGGCACGCAGGACTAGATGTCGGAGTGCATGGAATGCTGTTACTTTCCCCACTGAAGTGGTCAGTATTCATCTACTTGAAATTTCTTGCTGCAAGGCCGTTAACCGGCACATCTGGGACCTGGGGAAAGTAGCCCAAAAATGCCTCCCTCAAGTCAACTTCAGACTTCATGATAGAATAATTAGCATTCTTCCCTGCTCCACAGGAGATCAGAGCGATGAGATGAAAGGCCCCGAGAACAGATAGATTGATAGATTGATAGATAAAGCTGACTTTACTGGTCTGCCCAGTTAGACCAGTGGCCTCGCCTATCCATGACCCAGATAGACCAGCTCTCTATTTGGGCATGGCCAACTGAGCCTACTCCCGAGGAAGACCTTCGCTGCCTTGTTTTAGCCCGTCCTAGCATACATCTGTCTTTTAAAAAACCCTATCTCAAAGAAGCTTCATTGGTTGTCCTGTTTTCCAACGGCCAGCATGCTGTGCCATGAAGTCTCATGCTCAGGTATGACAAAGTGGACTTGATCCACAAAGGCTCACATTAAAATACAGTAAGGGTCAAGGGTTGCCCTTGCTCGAAAGCCAGGTGTGTCCGACTCTAGGGTTTGGTGCTCATTTCTATTTACAAACAAAGAGCATCTGCAGAGGTTTCCATGGCCATGTGGCAGGCATGACTACCATATATACTTGAGTATAAACCGGTTTTTTATCCCCCCCCCCAATTAGGTCCAAAAATTGGGACTCAACTTATACTCGGGTCAACATAAACACTCCAAAATATGCCCACACAAATGTCTAAATTAATTAATTTTACCGTATTTTCATGTATTTTAATTATTGAAACTCACTTGCAGCTGCTGCATTTTCCATGCCCAACTTAAACTTGTGTCAATCTATTTACCTAGTTTTAGAGCTCCAAATTAGGTACCTTGGCTTATATGTGGGACGACTTATAGTCGAGTGTATACGGTAGATGCTGGAACGCTGTTACCTTTCCCACGATAGTGGTACCTATTTATCTACTTGCCATTTCTTGCTCTTAAACTGTTAGGTTGGCAGGAGCTGGGACAGATGACGGGTGCTCACTCCATCACTCAAGTTTTGAAATGCTGACCTGTTGACCTTCTGGTTACCACGGCTCTGGATCCCAACCAGAAAGTAGCTGCAGAAGAGCCCCCAGCCCCCCGTCTTCTTCTCCTGCCCCCCCCCCCAAAACCCCTAAGCCAGGCAAGCAGCCCCTGTGGCAATAAATACTACTGACCCTTCTTGTAGATGACCAGGTTGGACTCGCTTTCTACGGGCACCAGCGGCAGCCTGGACAGCCAGCAAGGGTCCTCCTCCAGCACCAGAGTGACCGGTGGGTTGGCCTGGCAAGAGAGAACCACACAGGTAAGAAAGAGCCCACTCCATGCATGCCCATTTCATGGAAAGGCGGCCTCAATGGCGTCATTCACTATGCAACCCAATGGAGACGGAAGGATTTCTCAATCTTTGACCCAACGCTCCACGTCCCACCCAATGCTGTCTGAGGGGGTCGGTCACCTGGGCTGGATTCACAAGGACTGGCACAACCGGTGAGTCTCTGAGGCAGAGCCCACCACGGGCTGTGCAACACTGCACTCAATCTGCCCTCCCTCTCTTAGCATGCATGCACACAAGTACAAGAGGAAAGGCAGGACTAGCAGAGCACTGACTCCTCTCTTGGAAAGTGACCCCCCCCTCCCCGGACCCCCAGTCTGCTGCCCAGCCCGTCTCAGGGCATGAGGTGGCAGGCGAGGGAGCGTGCTTGCAAACACAACAAGCCGCCTGTTTCCTCTCCTCCTTCACCCAGGGCCGAACATTGCCGGTGGCGCAGGAAACAGCCACTTCACCCCCTCACCTTGGCCATGCGCAGGGAGGAAGAGTGGCCTAGAGAGGAAGAGGAGGAGGGGGGAACTAGGCTGGCCTGGCTTTGAACCAAAGAGCCAGCGCTGTCTCTGAGTCTGCAGACGTTTCCCTGGACACGTGGTAGGCAGGCCTAGACACCCGAGTGCATGGAACGCTGTCTACCTTCCCCGCCAAACTGGCACCTATTTATCTACTTTCTTTCAAACGGCTAGGTTTGGCAGGAGCTGGGACAGTTTCCAGGCGCTCACTCCGTCGTGCAGCACTCGGGTCTCGAATTGCGGACCTTCCCGGTTGTCAAGTTCAGTGTCTTAACCACAAAAGCCACCGCAGTCCCATGGGAATAGTATGTGATGGCCAATACTGGAACAGAGCCATTGCAATTGATCACAACCCCTTTACACACAAGCACACCATTTTTTATGGCTCTGTGTGTGTGCGCGCGCGCACACCATCGATAGGTCCAAAAGAGCTTCTTTGTCCTTCTCCCACATCTCTGCTGCCCCCTAAACTTTGCCACTTCTTGGCCATGGCCTTCATCTGCCACTAATGAATATTAATGAGACGAAGAGAGGGAGGGGAGACCGAGCGAGAGAGAGAGGGAAGGGGAAAATTAATCTGCCTGATCCTTCGATGGCTGCTGCCGTAACGATATGAAATCTAATTATTTGTCCCAATATTTCTAAACCCTCCAACTCAGACTGACAGTCTTGGTCGGTTTAGGGCTTATCGCTTGAAGGAGCAGAGTGCTCACGGCGTGATAAAAAAAAAAACCACACACACACACACACACACACACACACACACACACACACACACACACACACACACACACGTGCACTCTCTTTACACTCATACACACACAAACTTGCTGAGGGTGCGAGAATGCCTCCTTTTGACGAGTGTGCATGTGTGGGTCTCCATGCGTGTGTGCAACGCTTGCTGCGTGCGAAAACCAGAATGTCACGGAAAGCGTGTTCACGGGAGACCTGTGACTTTTGGGGAGCAGGGTGGGAAATGGAGACCCCTCTGGTTTGCAAGTAGATTCAGCACTTCTGCTTTTGACTTTAGACCAGAACATCCCCCCCCCACACCGTCCCCCTTTGCTAAACCTCTCCCCCCATTGCAAAACAGAATTTGGGGGGTGGGGAGACTCAGGAGGGGAGAAAAATCCCATTCCTCCGTCCTTTGCACTCAAACGGTTCCTTTCTTCCCCTTAAATTGCCCCCTCCCCAAAATGCAAGCCTCAGCGCACACTCAAAAAACAACAAATAAAGAAAATCCTACCCCATTTCCCTGGGAAAATAAGACCTAAAAAGATTTTTTATGCCACCGGGCAGTTCCCTAAGTGGTACCTTGAGTTGCAAAATTAATGCGTTCCTCGGGACGTTTCGTATCACGGAAAATTCATAACTCGAAACACGGTTTCCCATAGGAATGCATTGAAAACCTTTTTTTACTGACCTCTGGAAGGAATTGATTGATGTTCAATGCATTCCTATGGGAAGCCATTTTTTGAGTTATGAATTTTTCACGATTTGAATCGGTAACTGGAGGCATTATTTTCAATGGATTTTCGTTCGCAACCCAAAAAATTATGTTACTTAAGGCGTTCATCACCCTAAGTACCATTTATATATAAAACATGTTTATACACGTTGTAAGTGGCCCTGAGTGGTGCTTGCACCAAAAGGGTGGGGTATAAACGAAAATAAATGTAAATGTAACCGGAAAATAAGCCCTTGCAAGGTTTTCCACATAATATAAGCCCTACTGCAAACAAAGAAGGGCCCAGTTAGGATTGTCAGCTAGTCAGACGCATTTAGTACATCCGTTGCAACACACAACGGAAGTATTGGATTAGGAAATTATAATATTAATATATAAATAAATACTATTGTTGACATGATTACTTAAAATAAATTACAATATAAACGATAATTAAGTATTTGTAAAGACCCAGATGAACTCAAGACTTTACAGCCGAAGGACCCAACGCATGAATAATGTGCACACTCGACAACGGGCGGACCTGGTTGTGTCTAAGGTGAATCTTCATAATTCAATACATCGTGTGTTGTAACGGGCGTAGTTAATAAGACATCCCCTGAAAATAAGCCCTAATGAGTCTTTTGGAGCAAAGATTAATATAAGACCCGGTCTTATTTTCCAGACACAGAGAAAAGCTGAGGAACCACGTCAGAAAGACCACTATGACCACTACCACCACCACCACCTCTCTATGTTTGGCCTGGCAGGGTTCCCGAGAGATTAATTGAAGACAATCAGAGGCTAAGCAACCTGCCTCTAATTAATTACTATATTTGCATTTATATCCTGGCTGCCTGGGATATTCTCATACCTGTCAACCGCGGCTCCGGAAAATACGGGACCTGCGCAGAAAGGTTCTGTACAGGTCGCCTTCTACGCATGCGTAGAAGGCTTTCACGCTTGTGCAGAACTCTTCTACACTTGCATAGAACCCTTCTATGCATGCGTAGAAGGGTTCTATGTTCCCCTTCTGCGCAGATCGCCTTCTACGCATGCGTAGAAGGGTTCTACGCAAGTGTAAAAGCCTTCTACTCATGCGTAGAAGGCGATCTGTGCAGAAGGGATGCGCAGTACCTATTTTTCCCCCGCTGCCAATTCCGGGGTTTTGGCAGCGCAGGGCGGGAAATGGCACAAATAGGCACCAAAAATCGGGAAATCCCAGCCAATCAGGGAAGGTTGACAGGTATGGATATTCTGCCACTATGGGAAGCTCTTTAAAAAACAACAACCGAACAACAACAACCTTTACAACCACAATAAAAGGTGAAATGCAAAGAATAAGCAAACCGAATAAAATGATACATAACCCCAAAAACAACAATAACGATTTTATAAGGCTCAGATCCAGTCCTGCTGAATTGGGGCTCCCCTAAATCCTCCTTAGTGTTTACAGGTGCAGCACATCTGGCTCTGGGGAGGAATATAAGCCAGGAATTGTGGTTTCTTCAAGCCCCGCGTCTGGCATGATTTGCCCACTGACTGGACCCCTTTCGACCCCCATATTCCACCCGGGGGTCTCCTGGCCAGGTGCAAACCTTTCCTGCCCTTCCTTGCACATCTTTTGCACGCCAAAGGGGCCCTTGACAGACACACCCTGGCAGCCCAGGCGTGGCTCCCTCCAGGCTGACTTCCCTTGCCAACCTTTTCTCCTGGCACAGTGGGCACGGGCTGCGCATGCAAAGCTGAAATGCTCTCCTTGTTCTGCCTGTAAACAAAGAGGTCAGTGTCTCCAACCTGCCCCGGCCCTGATAACCATCGGGAGCGGTACCTGAGCTACATCCGCCTGGGAGGCATTATTATTATTATTATTATTATTATTATTATCGGGGGCAGCCTAGACCCCCTCGGCACCCACGGGAAGGAGGACCGTCCCACGGGCTAATCATTAAACTGGCAGAGGTCCTATTCAGCCTCCTGGCAGGTAAGCAGGCAGGCAGGAAAGAGCAGGAGACAGAAGCCAGGCTTCCCCATCTCTCTCCAAACCATAAATTACTTCTCGGGCATTACAACCTCCTGGATGTGCCAGGGCGAAACCCAGAAAACATCTGCATACAGCCAGGCTGTGGAGCCTGGGCAATGTGACTCTGGTGCCTGTGTGGATACTAGGACATGTAATCCCTGAAAGCCATGTCCCCAAAGGAAGATCTCCTAGCCTTGGTTCCTAGGAACAACTTGCCGTGCATTCTGGCTTGGCCGTTCTCTGCCTCTCGGCCACTGCAGTTGTAGGTGGCCGATGGGAAAGGTTACTCCTTTCATCCCCAAAGCCTTCGGGTTAGTGGATTTGGGGAACTAGAGTCCAAAGGCACTGCGGTGGCTTAGTGGCCAAGACGCTGAACTTGAGGACTGGAAGGCAGGAGGCCTGTGGTGCAAGACCCGAGTGCTGAAGGATGGAGTGAGCTCCCGTCATCTGTCCCAGCTCCTGCCAACCTAGCAGTTTGAAAGCAAGGAATTGCAAGTAGACACATAGGTACCGCTTCGGTGGGAAAGGTAACAGTACTCCATGTGCACGCTGGTGTCTAGTCCTGCCTGCCATATGACCATGAAATGTCTGCAGACACAGAACGTGCTGGTTCTTTGCTTACAAATGGAGACGAGCACTGAATCCTTAAAGTCAAATACGGCTGCCCTTCGAGCAAGGGAGATTTTCCTGTATGCCCCCCCCCCCCCACTTTATATGTGACGGTTCTCTGTGCAAAGGCTTTTCTAGAAAGGGTCCTCTGCGACATGCACTGATGAGGACTTGGGTTTGGGCAACAACAAAGCGAAGAAAGTGCCATCCTTTTTGGGTTGGATCGGAACACAAAAGAAGAAGAAAAATGGATGGACTGTCTATAACAGGGCTGCACAAACTACAGCCCGTGGGCCGGATCCAGCCCCAATGGCAATTCATCCGACCCACGCCCCCCTCGTCGCTCCCTGAAGCAATGAGGAAGCTCCACTTCCGGAAGCGATGAGGGCAGGGTGGGCCAGATGAATTGGCATCAGGGGCCGGATCCAGCCTGCGGGCCGTAGTTTGGGCACCCTTGGTTCAAGAAGAGAAAACGGCAGCCTAACCATAGCTGTCAAGTATCCCGTATTTGCCGGGAAATTTCCCTTATTTCCACATCCAAAACTTGACAGGTATGAGCCTAAAATCTATCTCATCCTGTTGCAAAACAGAGTGCAAGGCATGTTTTACTTCCAGCGAGAGGATCCACGTGGACCGGCCCGCTGAACCGCGTGGCTGGCCCATGGCCCACACACACACTGTTTTATGGCTTTTCCTTCCTTCTCACTTTGCACCCCAAAACATGAAAGTGCCAGAAATATTTCTGTTTTCCTCTGGAGCCAAGCCACCGTCTCTTCCCTCCTCTGGCCAAGAGACACAGAAAGAGTGTGCGCGTGTGCATGTGTGTGTGCATGTGTAGGTGACTGGCACTGGCAAGGAAAGGAAGGAAAGGAAGGAAAGGAAGGAAAGAGATGAATTGGGGGTGGGGGGGTGGGGGGGGGCTTGGAGCAGAGGAAGGAGCAGAGAGGGAGGGCTGGGACTCATCCACAAGGCTTGATAAGCGAAGCCGCTGAAATGGGAGGAAAAAAATATTTAGACAATAAACGAAGTATCAGGAGAAAGGGAGGAGGAGGAGGAGAGAACTATCTTTAAGAAATCAATCATCCTCGCCACCAGTTGTCTGGACGTACGGCGCCACAGGAGAGATATAGCCGCCAAGCTGGCAAGATAAGGGTTAATCAAGGGTTTAATTCGTGAAAAGGGTGGGGTGGGGGGGGGGAGAAATAGATAAACGGGTGAAGAGACAGAAAGCAAAGGAGGGGAGAGGAGAAGGGAGCGGAGAAGACCCCTTAGGGGTCTCCCTTGCTCGAAAACCAGTCGTATCTGACTCTAGGGTTCAGTGCTCATCTCTGTTTATAGCCAAAGAGCCCGTGCTGTCTGCGTCATAAGGCATTTCCATGGTGGCTCAGTGGTTAAGAAGCTCGCCTTGTTAGCTGGAAGGCTGGCAAGTCAGCAGTTCGAGACCCGGGTACTGCGTGACGGATTGAGCGCCCATCTCTGTCCCAGTTCCTGCCAACCTAGCAGTTCGAAAGCAAGACATTGAAAGTAGATAAATAGGGACCACTTCAGTGGGGAAATCATCTGGGGGATATAAAAAGAGCCTCATTTGGGCGTTCCCTGAGCGGAGCATGACCCCATGGCCCCTGCCTTAACAAGGATGAGAACTCCTGCTTTAGGCTGTGTCCATTTGTGGCTTAAAGGTTAAGATGCTGAGCTAGGAGACTGGAAGGTAGGGTTTCAATACCTGAGTGCTGGGTGACAACGGGTCTTGGGGACATGAAAGGAGCCTCATTCGGGTATCATCTCCTGAGCTTTTTCTCCAGCAAAACTCCTTTAAACCCAGAATAATTTCTGACACAAAATTATTATTATTATTATTATTATTATTATTATTATTATTATTATTATTATTATTATTATTATTATTATTATTATTATTATTATTATTATTATTATTATTATTATTATTATTATTATTATTATGGTCATGTGGCAGGCAGGATTAGACACCAAAGTGCACCTTTCCTACCTAGGTGTTACCTATTTATCTACTTGCAATTTCTTTCTTCCAAACTGCAAGGTTGGCAGGAACTGGGGCAGACAGGAGCTCACTCTGTCATGCAGGACTCGGGTCACAAACTCCTGACCTGCCAACCTTAAGGGCCATCACGTTCAGCATCTTAACGACTAAGTAATAGATTTTGTGCCAGAAATTACTCTGGGTTGAAAGGATTCTTGCCGGAGAAACTCAGCTCAGGGGACGATGCCCGAATGAGGCTCCTTTCATGTCCCCAAGACCCGTCGTTGTCCAGCACTCAGGTATCAAAACCCGACCTTCCAGTCTCCTAGCTCAGCATCTTAACCTCTAAGCCACAAATGGACACAGCCTAAAGCAGGAGTTCTCAACCTTTTTAAGGCAGGGGCCATGGGGTCATGCTTCCTCAGACACTTCTGGGGCTGGATGGCCATTTTGCCCTTCCTCCACCACATGGCACTTCCGGGTGTGGTGGAGGCGGTGGGAGGGGGGCACGTGAAATGGTGCCATGGGCCACATTCGGCCTGTGGGCTGCAGTTTGAGACTCCCTGGCCGAAAGGGAGCCAAGCCAAAAGACCCCACGGCACGGAGCACAAATCACTGCCTCCCCATCCATGACATATTCTCTTGGGGTGGTGGTGGTGGTGGTGGTGGTGATGAGACGGGCCGTTCTTCTTCAGAGCCAAGTTTCTCTGAACATTTCTGGGAGTCTGCGCACTTTCCCCCCTTTGAATGCCCCAGGGTGTTCCAAAGCCCTCCCTGTGCCTAAGACATAAATCACATGCAGGGCACTTTCCCTGGGTAGCGCCCGACATGTTGCTTTATTATTCTTATCGTTTTGTTTCGGGGAGATTTTGCAGTATTTTCATTGGAATCTGAAAACGAACGTGGTGCGCAGAAAGAGATATTCAAGCCACAACCCACCCCCTCCCCGATTCATCTGCCAAGAACCAAAGAGTTGGATGGCAGCGGAAGGAAGGATGATGGTAAGAGGAGTGGAATGGAGGGTGGGGGGTCCCGGGGTGTGTGCGGAGGGGGAAATGGTCTTGGGGAGGGACCCCCTGCCTGCCTGCCTGCCCCTTGTCTGCGATTCCCCCCCCCCCAACGGTGATGCTTCCGAGAACTGAATGGGAAGGACTACAAAGAGATGCGAAGGAGCAAGACTGCCTTTCTGATGGGCCTATGAAGTTGGCGCCCACTGCATTAGACCCAGAGCGTGGGAAATTATGCCTTTGGGTAACAAGGGCCATCATCCCCTCTCAACTCCTTCAGATGCTGAAATGATGCGGGCATGCTGTTTCCTGCACTCAACTCACTTCCAGGCTAAAGTTTCCAAGGTACGTGAGATGCTCAAGGAGTGGTTCCACCATGGCGGCCGCCCATCTCCCCGGAGTTCCCACGGGTCTCCCCCGTCCCCTGCCTCTTTCCCCTTTGGGCCAGCTGAGATGGTCCACAGGTGCTTACCGGCTCAGTGTGTCCTGGAGACGCAGCGTCGCTGTGGATGTTCCCCTGGTAGGGACCCCAGGATAAGCCCTGAGGCACCCCTTGCCTGGACCGTAGCTGGGTCTCCCCCTCGATGGTCACCACCTCCAGCTCACCTGGCAAGAGAGAAGAAGAAGGGTTGAGGAAGACCTGGAGAAGCATCTTGGCCGTGGGATGAAGATTTCCGAGAGCGCTACCAGCGGACACAGCCTTGTCCCATCCATGGCCCTGAAGGGACTCCTTCTTGGATGGGGAGGAGAACGCCTCCTCTCTTCCTTCCCTACGAAGCTCCCCTCCAACTCCTCTGCCCCTTGGGTGTCTTTCTTGACCATGTCTGTAGCTACAAGGTGCACCAAAGAACTTTAGATGGAGACAACCCCTTCCACCACACTGCTTTGGCTCATCATGGGGAAAATGGATATTTGGGACTCCAGATCCCAGTGTCCACTACCCAGCGTGCTTCCCTCCCCAAACATCTCTCTTTTAGGATAGATGCCGCTATGAAATACTGCTTTAATCAGGCCTGCAACAAGTGGGAGGGACTGTCTCAGAAAGTAACTTTGCCAAGTTTCTCCTCCTCCAAGGAAGAAAACCATCATTCCAACATTCCCACGATGCGTGTCCTCTCCGAATGTCGGATTCCCACCAGATCAACCCAGCCACATCTAGCAAGTGCTGTCTGGACCCTTAAGACAGGGCAGCACGGGCCAGATGAATTGGCATTGGGGGCCGGATCTGGCCCACGGGCTGTAGTTTAGGCACCCCTGGGATAGCAGATGCCTCCTCGCCGTACCTTGGTCCCCAGATGCCACAGTGTCACAGTGGAGGGCAGGGAGGAAAACAGTCCCGGGGGTGGTGATGATAGTGGTGGGGTGGATGCCATCCAGAAGGGAGCCTGCCCTGCCCTAGCCAGAGGTGCCCTGGTGCTCTAATGGCCTTGATGCTCCCATACGGTGTAATGGAGGAGATAGCATGCAAATCGGCTAAAAGGCAAATGATCTGCCCGTCTTGCACATCAGATGGCAGAGGAGCAATCCTGGGAGAGGTGCTCAGCAGAGGCTCACGGGTGGCACACCCCCTTTGTGGCGGGTGGGAAAGCAGGCAAGAGAGATTGGCAGGGCAACCCACCCACCACAACGACTCAAACACCCCCACCCACCCCCGTTCTAGAAGCAAGGTGTTCCCTGGGTAGGGAGGTGCGGAAAGGACCGGCGTCTGGCTGTAGGCCAGGTTCTCGCCTCCTGCGTGGGAACGGCGGCCTTGGAGTCAGGTTGCTTGTTCCGCCAGAGGAGATCAAACGCCCTGGGATGGATTAGGAGGAGGTGGGTTGCAAAAGGTTTATGCGCATTAGTGCTTATCCAAAGGAGGAGGGGGAGGAGGAGGCCATCGCTGGAGAGTCTTCAATCCCCCCCCTCCCTCCAATCTCCTTCACAGAACCACAGTATCATAGAGTTGGAAGGGGCTCCGTGAGGCCATCCGGCCCAACCCCCACCTGCTCAATGCAGGAATCCAAATCAAAGCATATATGGCAGGCGGCGGCGGCCCAATCCTCTCTTGGATGCCTCCAGCGTTGGAGCACTTACCAACTCCCAAGGTCATGGGTCCCATTCACGTACCGCTTTAACAGTTAAGATGTCCCGTCTCCCACCACCACCGATATTCAGCCTATATCTGGCTTGCTGCAGTTTGGACTTCTCCATACAAATATGGCTAAGAAGACGCTGACTGGGAGGCGGAAGGTCAGCAGTTCAAATCCCGAGTACCGCAGGACGAAATGAGCTTTCCCGTCTCTGTCCCAGCTCCTGCCAACCTAGCAGTTCGAAAGCAAGAAATTGCAAGTCAATACATAGGGACCACTTTGGTGGAAAGGTAAACAGTGTTCCCAGTGCTCCGGTGTAGTCATGCCTGCCACACGTCTGCAGGAGCAGACAGCGCTGGCTCTTTGGCTTTGAAACAGAGATGAGCACTGAACCCTAGAGTCGGATACGACTGGCTTTCGATCAAGGAAGACCTTTACCTTTACTATACAAATATGACAGTACCACACTGCCACAGGGTGGAGGTGGGCATTTAGCTTTCCTAAGAAGGGGCCCTTCGACTGGATCACACCCAAAATGTCACTTTCCTTCCCCATTTCCTGCACCGATAAATCACCTGATAGCCTATACCAGTTATGGCCAACCTTGGCACCCCAGGTGTTCTTGGTCTTGCAATTCCCAGAAGCCCTCTGGTCAGTGGGTGTGCTGACTTGGGTTTCTGGGAATTGAAGTCCAAGAACACCTGGGGTGCCGAGGTTGGCCATAACTGGCCTATAACAGGGTTCCTAAAACTTGGCTCTCCAGGTGTTCTTTGGGCCGGATAAATTGGCATCGGGGACCAGATCTGGCCCACAGGCCATAGTTTGGGCACCCCTGCCTTACAGGAATGCTTCCTTTCCGGGGTAGTCGGGTGGGGAATATGCCAGTCCAGGGCAAAAGAGCAGGAAGGGGTCAGCTTGCCAAAGCAACTCATCTCTGCCCCCCCCCGTGGCTTTGTGGGTTCTCTCCCCACTCGCCCCCCCACCCCTACCCCAAATGCCTCTTCCAGCTCCTTGCTGGCTAACCAGTTGCCTTTGGGTCAGGAGACCATGTCTCCGAGATAAGGGCCTTTGCCTGACACTTTCCATGTCAGAGCACTCCATCTTCTGTGTATCAATCCCCACCAGAGAAAACACAGAGCGCCACTGATAACGACGGAGGAGGAGGAGGAGGAGGAGGAGGAGGCAACCCAACCGTTCCAGACGCCCAGGGACAAAACTAGGGCAGCCAGAGCAGAGCTTCCCCTCTCTGCCCTTCCTCCCCATCTCCTTCTTCTCTGTATCCCATTCCCAATGGATTGGCTCTCATCAGGGTGGTTAGCCAGGAAGGTTGGCCCGGGAAGCATAGAATAATGCAGTGGCCTTCCATTTGTCTTCCACACCTGCACCACGGATCCAGTTCCTTTGAATCACTTTCTGGATTTCCTGAGCCGTTTGCGCGCACAAAGTCCTCATCATCCTCCCCAGGCCAGGATGGATGAAGCTGCTGCCCTCCATCCAGAGGGAGTCAAGTGGGATTTCATCCCCTTGGGGACCATCCTCCTTCCCTGTGGGACTTCGCCACTCAAAGCCGCTAGTCCTCAGGGTGGCCAGGTGAGTTAACTGCCACCTGACGATCGGCGTTGAGTTGCTTGCAGTCGGCTCCACCGTCGTACTGCTCTAACCATTAAGGAGTCCGTTCCCCCCGTCCCCCCCCCCAATATTCAACTTCTATCCAGCTTCTTGCTATTTTGCATCCTGCACTCCGAGATGATGGAGGACAGATGCTGCCCTTCCTCTTCATGACCATCTTTCAGGTATCTGAAGAGTACTAATCATCATCCTCTCTCCTCTCCATCTCCTTTTCTACTACAGAATGAACTCACCCAAAACTGCCTTCATTTTGGCAGTTTCACGTTCGGCCTAGACATGGAAGAATTAGAATTAGAAGAAGAAGGAGAAGAAGAATTAGAAGAAGAAGGAGGAGGAGGAGGAGGAGGAGAAGATGAAGAAGAAGTCGTCTCCTTTTGTCAAGGCTAAGCCGGACCAGTTCCTTCCATCTTTCCTCCTAGAGTTTGGTTTCCATTCTTCTGACCATCCTTCTTGTCCTTCTCTGAACCTTGCTCTAGTTTCTTTGCACCTTTGTTTTTAAAATGCATGTACAGTCAAACCTCTACATACGAATTTAATTCATTCCTCGAAACTGGTTGTATATCGAGGGGGGGAAAATCTTATCTTGAATTTCCCATAGGAATGCATTGAATTTCGTATCTCGAAAAAAAATCTTATTAAAATTCGTATCTCGCACCTGAGATTTCCGGATGTATCTCGTGTTTTTCTTAAGTCGAGCCGCTCTTATCTCGAGGTTGGACTGCCATTACTTTTGTCCTGGCCACTGGACTGTGGCTCCTGAGAACTTCTGTGGAACTGAAGTCAGCAGGATGAGATCCTCCAACTTTGACCTAGACAGAATTGGCTTTGACGGAGAGTCCGTGCATGCCTTGGGGTCTCACAAAGAGATGTGCTGAAGAATAGATGTCGTCTTTCAACTAGAGAGGGGTCACCCTTAAGAGGCACCGCTCTAGTTGGGAACACACACACACACACACACACACACAAACCCTTCCAGTAGGAAAGCGAAGCCATGATGACGCATCTATTAATAACCACCGGCCCAGCCTAACTAATGGCCAGAGCAATCTCACAGATTATCACTAGGAACAAAGTCCATTTCTCCTTCCCCACCATGTTCCATGCCGCGCATGAGAGAGAGAGAGAGAGAGAGCTCCTCTCGGGTGCCCCTAATCTAGGGATTGGTGGCGCTGCTTTTCGTTTCGCCACCCGGCAGGTTAATACAATTCTTTCCTTATCTAATCTCCCCATCGGTTTCCTGGCAAAGCCGGTCCTCCCATTGGCTCCCACCAGCCAGCTGTCCTGGAAGTTATCGGAGTAATGCTTATCACCGGGATCATTAACCAAATTGGGCTGGTATCGGCCGGTGTGCGCTCCTGATAATAACGTTACAAAAGGGATGGAAGGGAGAGACGGGGGAGGAAGAAAGAAAACAAGGCAAAAGGGAAACGCCACTGGAAAAAAGGCACCTGGTTGGAGTTTTCCCCAGACAATGGAAGAAGAATCTGTGGGCACAGAGGTGGATTTGGGGTGGTGGTGGTGAGCCATTGGGCTTTGCTGTCCCAGGTGCAGGTTAGCGCCATCCCTTGCCACTGGAGATGAACCTGAAGAGCCCACTGTCTCAGGGCCAGGAAGAGCTGAACCTTCGGAGAGACTTCTTAAGGGTTAGAGCAGTACGACAGTGGAACCCACTGCCTGGATCAGGGATTCTCAACCTGTGGTCCATGGGCCAGATGCGGTCCTCAGTGCCATTTCATGTGGCCCCCTACCGCCTCCACTACACTCGGAAGTGCCATGTGGTGGTGCAAGGGCAAAAAGGCCGTCCGGCCCCTGAAGCTGTCTGAGGGAGCTTGACCCAGTGGGCCCCCTGGCTTTAAAAGGTTGAGAACTCCTGGCCTCGAGAGGTGGCGAGAGCATTCCCGACACTGGAAGCATTCAAGAGAGAATTGGGAAGCCACCCTCCCTGCTTTTGATTCAGATCCCTCCGTCGAGCAGGAGGGGTTGGGCTGGATGGCCTCAAAGGTCCCTTCCAACTTCCAGCTCAGGGATTTCTGTGTCAGAAAAAAGTAACTTTTCCAAGTCTGGATGACTTTTGAATGGGAGTCCTGGGGCAGGAGCCAAGCAAGAGAAGGACTGGGGTGGCCGGCCAGGGTCCTCTCAGTCAGGACGTCCTCTCATGTCCCTTGATGCTGAGGTCAGAAGGTCTCACAGGAGGACAAAGCGGCTGTGGTGGCGGCTCAGTGGTTAAGAAGCTCGCCTTGTTAGCTGGCAAGTCGGCAGTTCGAGACCTGGGTACTGTGTGATGGATTGAGCGTCCGTCTCTGTCCCACCTCTTGGGGATATGAAAGGAGCCTCTTTCGGGCGTCCCCTGAGCGGAGTTTCTCCAGCAAAAAACTTTCAACCCAGAATAATTTATGACACAAAACTATTATTACTACGGGAGAGCACAATTAAGTTCCAAACACAGCCACCACTTGCAAGAGCCAGACAATGGGGTGTTGGGGTTGGGAAGCCACAGTGTGGCCGCAACCGGCTGACCTGGTTACGGAGCCGCACGAGCCCCCCCCCCCCCGACTCCTTGTGGCTATGGTGGATTGAGGAGGCCGACCCAGCCTTGCGTTCCGTGGCTGATGCTCAAAAGATGGCTTCCCCTCCCAGACGCTGCCAATGCGCAGCCAAAAGGAATCCTTCCAGAAGGGACAGAAAAGCCCTGACAACTCAACTAGTGGAATGATGCGCGATAGCGCCGGCCCGATAAGATGGAGGGGGGGCGGGCAGGCGGTGGATCGAGGAGCTTTTCAAAGCCGCACACATGAACCACGTCTTCGCTCTTCACCTTCCTGCACAAAAGGAAATCTCTCCGAAGGGCTCAGGAGATTATCCCGGCTTTGCCAGCGCGGGCACGGAAGTCGCCCGGGGCAGTGCCAGAAGTAATGGAGGAGCCCACAGGCCACTTCCAGGAGTCGTGGAGGTGGTGGTGGGCCACATGAAATGGTGCCGTGGGCCGCATCCTGCCCACGGGCTGCAGGTTGCGAATACCTGCCCTATGGGGTGGTATAAAAGTGTAATTGCTAATTGCTATTTGTAATTAAGCTTCCCCCCCCCCCCAGCTCTGTCCCCTTGGCAGGTGATGGTACAGCCCATAATGCCCCCACCCCCAGGTCTGTTCTCCCTCTTGGTCTCCATCCCCAAATGGACACCCCCTCCCAAAGAAACCCCAAAGTCATCACTTCCTGGTGAAGAAACCCCCTCCCCATTCCCATGCCTGCCCCCCCTCCCCATCTCATTGCACACAGGTGCGGCCCCTCCCTCCCCGCTAAGCTGGCTATTGGGGATTTCTCTTTTCCTATCGCAAGCGAGCATCACTGGGAAATTATTGATTTTTTGACACAGTTAACAACGGCAAATCTTTATCGCTGCAAACCCTGACCCCATTAATGGAGGAGCTCTTACCAAGCCCAGAGAGCAACGTGGGTCTTTCTCTCCCTCCCTCCCTCCCTGCTGCAACCCCCCACCCCACCCCACATCCCACGTCAGCCACGTTCTAGGCCAAGGGTCAGTTCTTGGCACTCTCTGGGCAGTTCAAAAATTCCTTCTCATTCTGCTCCCAATATTCTGGGGACTCATTGAGCTGGCCTTGGAAGGGTGGGTCAACCTTGATCCCTGGACAGGATCGAACTCACAACGTTCTGGCTGTAGGACAGGAGTTTGGTGCTCGTCTCCGTCAAGAGCCAAAGAGCCAGTGCTGTCTGCAAATGCAGACATTTCCGTGGCCATGTGGCAGGCAGGACCAGATGCCAGAGAGCATGGAACGCTGTTACCTTTCCTGCCAAAGTGGTACCTATTTCTCTACTTGCAATTTCTTGCTTTTGAACTGCTAGGTTGGCAGGAGCTGGGACAACCGACGGGAACCCACTCCGCCATGCAGCACTCGGGTCATGGACTGCTGACTTTCTGGTCATCGAGTTCAGCCTCTTAACTACCAAGCCACCGCAGTCCCAAAAAAAGTACTGGTGCTACTCTAGCCTGTCCTTGTAGAGCAGGACAAATGGACAGGCAGGACCGGAAGGTTTGGTGTACCAATCCATGTCCCCATGCGCAGGTCAAATCCTCCCTCTCTCTCTCACACGCACCCTTTCCCCCCCATACCCCTTTGGAGAGAATTTCTCATAACCGGGTGCCGTGGCCGATACCATCAGCTCAAAGGAGAAGCGGACAAAAGGCAGATGGGCTGGAGAGGGCCTGATCATATCCTGGCAGCGCATTCAAGCCGGGAATGAACCGAGAGCCTATCGCTTTCTCTCCTCCACCACCACCACCCGCCGCCCTGCCCCCCCCCCCCCCAAGCCATGGGGATGGGGGTTATTGTGTCTAATAAAAGGAGGGTCTCTCTCTCTCTCTGTGTGTGTGATGATGATGATGATGATGCCTTTTCTTCTGTTTTACACTCCTGCTGCTTGGCTTTCTCATGCTCTCAGTCACCCACCGGGCTTTTCTCTCCCTGCAATTCCCAGAAAAGCCCCTTCATTAAGTGGTCCTGTTGGACCAGGTAGAGGAAGGAAGGTTTTTCCCTCCTGGTTGGTTTGTTTACTCTGGGTTGGAAGGATTTTGGCAGGGGACGCACGAATGAGGCGTCTTTCATGTCCCTCCCTCGGGGGAATCGAACCCTGTCCTTTTGGTCTCCAAGCACAGCGCTTTTACCCACTGAGCCACCCCCGTGGAACATCGGAAAGGTTGTTCCTGAGCATCTTCTTCTTGGCCTCGGTGGTCTCCACAAGAATGAAGTTTTCTGATAATAAACCTCAAGCTTCGTGGGGGGCGGCATCTCTGTGAATCCACATGAATGTGGGTTCACAGGGGACCATGGAGAAGAGTTACAGGTAGGCTACCTGCCCTTATAGACTTGGCTCTCCAGGTGTTCTTGGACTTCAATTCCCAGAAGCCTCAGTTGACACACCTGCTAACCAGAGCTCCTGGGAACTGAACTCCAAGAACATCTGGAGAGCCAGGTTTGAGGACCCATGGTCTAGACCAGCCCCTACGCTCCATCAAGTTCTTCTTCGTGGTCTCTGTGAATCTACACTAATGGGTTTACTGCACATACACACAGTAAATCCATTCGTGTGGGTTCACAGGTGACCACGGAGAAGAAGAATGAGAAGAAGAGGTGCAGGTAAGTCACCTGTCTTTATAGAGCAGGGTTTCTCAAACGTTGGCTCTCCAGGTGTTCTTGGACTTCAGTTCCCAGAAGCCTCAGTTGACACACCTGCTAACCAGAGCTCCAAGAACATCTGGGTTGAGAAACCCTGATGTTGAGGGTAAACATAAAGTGTGGCCTGAGGAGATCCCAGGAGCTGTAACTCAGGAGGAGAAAGAAGATAGGTTTCTGAGCTCAGGATGCAGTGGCCAAGCAAGCATTCGAACTCGCGTCCTTGCAGTGCTCAACCACGGACTCCGTCCACACCTTCCAAACAGACCCCCCTTTTTTTTTGGGGGGGGGGGTATAGAGAAGATGTTTTTTCCTGGGCATGTGGGTGGGTTGAGGCCACCTTGGCCCCAGCCAACAACAGGTCCCCCCCCCCCCCCCCTGATTTCCAGCCCGGTAATCTAAAACAAATAGGACTATCTCAGGCAAAACTCTGCTATGTGCGATAAAAAGGAAAATAGCTGGAATAATTTCCCCACCCACCCACCCACCCGCACATACCAATGTCAAGGGGAAGAAATGACAGGCACACACATGGAAGAGGGAGGGAGAGAAAGCTAATCTGGACCCTCATCTTGGCCAACCCTGCCCTGTCCATCAGAACGGGCCGTCCTGCCTCACGCCGCCCCTGCGAAGCCTGATAATAAACCTTGAGGTTTGCTCAGAAAACTTCAGGCGGAGAGAGATTACTTACTCAGTCACAGCGGCAGATAAAGAGAGAAAGAAAGAAAGAAAGAAAGAAAGAAAAGGGGGGGGGGAGAAAGAAGGGGGGAGGAGATGGAGCAAAAATAGAGGTCGTGGGGGGAAAGAGGCGGGGGGGGGGGGGCGAAGAAGCCAGCCTCTGTTTTAATTAGATAGCAAGCAGGCTAGGCAATGTCCACATTCATTGGTGCTCAAACGATGGCCCACAGGCCGGATCCGCCCCCTGACGCCCATTCATCCGGCCCGCACTGCCCTTGCCGCTCCCTGCACAGGTGCATTTTACGTCCACTTCCGGGAGCGACAAGGGCAGCATGGGCCAGATGCATCGGTGTCAGGGGGCAGATCTGGCCCACAGGCCGTCGTTTGAGCACCCCTGCATCAGAGCAAACTTTGTTGTGTGGCTCTGTGACGCTTCTAGTCTTCCGATGCCAGAAATAGGGACATTTCCCAGCTTGGGCCCTAAGAATGGAAGAGTGTCCTGGGTTCAAGAGCAGTTTATCTTGATCCAGGCAACACAGAGACAGCCGCCCACAGAAAGGCATGGCGAACGCCTCAGACTTTCCCCAAGAAAAGGACTGAATGGGGCACCTTTCGCCCTGAACGCCTTGCGTTTCTTGGGAGCGATGGATCACGAGGGATCTTGCCCTCTCATAAGCAAGGGTTTTTTTTACAACAACCCTTGGAGGTAGGCCAAAGAAAGTGTCTGTGAGATTAACCCTAACCCAGACATGGAATGCTGTTACCTTTCCTGCCGAAGCGGTACCTCTTTATCTACTTGCAATCTCTTGCTTTCAAACTGCTAGTTTGGCAGGAGCTGGGGCAGACAACCAGAGCTCACTCCGTCATGCAGCACTTGAGTCTCAAACTTTCTGACCTGCTGGCCTTCCAGCCATCAATTCCAGCATCTTAACCACTAAGCCACCGCAGTCCTGCACGCCCGCTATGAGGCAAGCATTGTTTGGAATGGAAAGGAAGAAGGTGGCTTCTGGGAATTGAAGTCCAAGAACATCTGGAGAGCAAAGTTTGAGAACCAATGGTTTAGATCAGCCCCTATGCTCCATCAAGTTCTTCTTTGTGGTACCCTGTGAATCCACATGAATGAGTTTACTGTGCACACACACAGTAAACCCATTCATGTGGGTTCACAGGGGACGACGAAGAAGAAGAAGAGTTACGGGTAAGCAACCTGCCATTCTAGAGTAGGGGGTCTGCAAACTTGACTCTCCAGCTGTTCTTGGACTTCAATTCCCAGAAGGCCAAGTCAGGTGATCAGGACTTCTGGGAATTGAAGTTCAAGAACATCTGGAGTGCCCAAGGTTCACCATCACTGCCCTGTAGGAAGAGGGGATGGAAAAGATGACGGACAGACGGACGGACGTGTGTTGTGGTTTGGTGGAGCAAAGCCTGAAGGCATGTTCGGAGGCTGAGAGAGTTGAGGGGGGTTAGAAAAGCAAAATTTTGGCTCCTTCCAAACCAGTGGCCGGCCTGTGATTTATACTGGGAGACGCCTGTTCTCCCTCAACCTCCCTTGTTAATGGCCAAATCTTTTTTACTAGGAGACACAAGGACATAAAAAGTGAGAAATGGCCCTCCATAAAGAAGTCCAGGGGCTGCCCGATATATTTGAATAGTCGATGGGTTGTGTGAAAATAAAGGAAACCCATAAAAAGAAATGGGACAATAAAACAGCAAAGCGGACCGAGATTTCCAATTATTTCTCCCTGGGCTTATGTTTCCCTTCCCTTTTTAAAGGGGCCGTTTGACATTCCCGGGGTCCCCTCAGTGGCTGCGATGAAGTGTCAGAGGGGTGTGTGTGTGTGTGTGTGTGTGTCGGGGGTGGGGGTGGGGGTCTTCAATTCCCAGAAGCCTCAGTCAATCTGTTGGCTGATCAGTGCTTTTGGGAATTGAAGTCGAAGAACCCAAGGGTGGGAAACACTGCTCTGTGAATCCACATGAATGGGTTTACTGCATGTTCACCGAGCACTGTTTCCTAACCTTTGGCTCTTGGGACTTCAATTCCCAGAAGTCTAAACCCCCATGAATCCACATGAATGGGTTTGCTGCAATTCATCCGGCCCACGCCGCCCCTGTCGCTCCTGGAAGTGGGAGTAAAACACGCCCGTACGGTTAAGATTCTTCCGGGTTAACTCTTCCTCTGTGTTTTACTTCCGCTTCCAGGTGTGACAGGGGTGGCATGGGCAGGATGAATCGCAGCAAACCCATTTGTGTGGATTCATGGGGGCTTGGGTTTCTGGGAATCGAAGTCCAAGAACATCTGGAGTGCCAAGGTTTGCCATCACGGCTCTAGCTCCTCCAAGCCATTGGTGCTCAAGAAAACATTCCCAAGCTGTGCTAGAAGGCGTGGGGATTTAACTCAGAAGACGTTGGCTTGGGTTGTCCTATGAATCTGGCCGTCCGGCTTCTCCAAGGCTTTCCCCACCACTGGCGAGGAAGTCTCCGAGAAGTCATCAGGGCAGGCGGTCTTGCTGCGGGAACAGCCACGACCTTTGGTGTCCTATCATTGGACTTCCCGGGGAGGGGGGGGGGGGCAAAGGAGAACCTCAACATCTTGCCGAAGCTACCACCCCGCCCCACTCTCCGGATGCAAAACTCCCAGTGAGTGGAACACCCAAGATTTGCTGCCGATGGATGATGAGGAGCCAGGGATGGGAGAGGCCAGGAAGGAAAAGGAAGGGAGAGCCACATCTGCAAATGCTCCAAAGTTGAGGATTATAGATTATAGCTATCAGCTATTTGCATATCAGAATTTTAAAGCAGGCAAGACCCCTCCAGCGAGCAAGGTCATTGCAAAGATTAAACAGAGAAAAGAGGAGGGGAGAACCCGCTCTCTCCATTTCCCTCTCCGCTTCTTGACTTTCCCGCATGAGTCCATGCGTTGCATGGCACGGACAGAGATGGGTTGGATCGTGATACATTCCAGCCACCCAACCGGTTACAACCAGGGGAGCTTCATCACCACCATCTCCTACCCTTGGTTTGCTCGAGACATCTTGGCCAGCCCAACCCTCCTCATGAAGAGACATGCTCCCCTCCCCAGACCACAGGTCCATGGAGGGGGCATCACGGCTGCTCAAGAAGAGCCCATTCCATGGAAGAGCTGCCTGCCAAAGGCGGAAGCGCTTGTCTTCTGATGTCTTGCCAATCTGCTCCGTCCCAAGTCGTCCTCCTTCTTCCGTGTCTAGGCCAGATGTGAAACTGCCACCTTTGGGTGAGTCCATTCTGCAGTTCCTTTGGCCTGGCCCAGTGTGAGAAAGATGAGCCGGCAACACAAGGTGGCCGTTGCCCAGGGTATGCCTGATTGTGGTTCAAAAATAACACAATTTTTGAGGAGGCTCTTTCTGTGTACCTGTACCATGAAGACCGTCCTGTGGCCTTGCATTTGCCTTCCGCATCGCAATGTGACACCCATATGTACCACTGATCCAATTCTGTGAGTCCCTTTCTGGACTTCATGAGCCCTTTTGGCATGCAAAGTCCTCATCATCATCCCCAGGCCAGGATGGATGAAGCTGCTGCCCTCCATCAAGATGGATTCAAGTGGGATTTAATCCACTTGGGGACCCTCACCCTTCCCTCAGGGTTGTCAGGTAAGTTAACCACCACCTGATGATTGGCATTGAGTTACTGGCAGTAGGGTCTATTCCTCTGATGGCCAACCTTGACACTCCAGCTATTCTTGGACTTCCATTCCCAGAAGGCGCTGATCAGCCGGTGTGTTGACTTGGGCTTCTGGGAATTGAAGTCCAAGAACACCTGGAGTGCCAAGGGTCACCCTCACTGGTCTACTCTAATACCATAGCAGGATAACCTGGCCAGACTTCCCTCCCAAGTCCCTGGCTGGGAACAGAGGACCTAACCAGAGCTAAGGGACCTTCCTTCAGTCTAAGAAAAGAAGGGGCACCTTAGTGTGCTTCTACAGCCAGATGTCCAGGCAAGGGTCCTTCCCCTGTAAATCCCCCTCACCCCAGTCTCATCTCCATTTCCTAACTGGGCCTGACCCTGCTTAGCTCCCCAAACCAGACCGCCTAGACAAGTGATGGCCAACCTTGGCACTCCATGTGTTCTTGGACTTCAGTTCCCAGAAGCCCAAGTCGGCACTTCTGCTGATCAATCAGGGCTTCTGGGAACTGTAGTCCAAGAACAGCTGGCGTGCCAAGGTTCGCCATCACTGGCCTCGGGTGCATTCTGGGTGGCTCAGAGGTCTAGGCAGGCAGGCCTGGGAGGGACCTCACTTGACAGCTGTTTTGGAGATGCCAAAGCGCCTTAGCATTGCAGCAGCGGCATCATCAGCATCCTCATCATCTCCTTTGCCTGCCACTGCTGACACATGGCGGATCCTGCCAGATAAAGGAGAAGAAACTCGAGCTGCTCAAAGTTGTTTCCTTTCCTCCCCCCCCCCCCCCCCCCCCCGGTTTTCCTTCCCTGATAAGTGCCGCGCCTGTTTGGAGGCAGATAGAAAAGCCTATCGCGGCCGTGGCGAGCACAGAGAGGGAAAAAGCCTATCGCCGCAGCATCGCCGGACTCCCATCCACCCCCAGCCACACAGAAATTAATATCACTCCAATTACCCGAGTGGAGATGGGCTGCGCGGCGGCGATAATAAAAATCTCTTTTGCATAAAGAATGCAAATAGCCGACTCGGGAGAAAGTGGGAAAGGAGGGAGAGGAAGAAGCCCAGGCAGGACTCGCCACCCCCCCCACCACCACCACCACCACCACCAAGGGAGAGGGAAGCCAAGCTTCCGCCCCAAGACCACTGTCCAGCAGCCAGGGATGGACAGAAAGGCAGTGAGCGAGGGCCAGTCCCCCTGGCTTGGCCCGGCACAAGAGTGCCTCTGTGCACATGCAGAATGCACTGTGTCCCTTTCCCGGCTGGAAACTGGGGCTTTTTATAAAAAAAACCATCAGGGAACTGCAGTAGAGCTTGGTGGTTGAGATGCTGAACTTGGTGACTGGAAGGTTGCCAGGTCAGCAGTTTGAGACCTGAGTGCTTCACGATGGAGTGAGCCCCTGTTGTCTGTCCCTGCTCCTGGCAACCTAGCCGTTTGAAGGCAAGAAGTTGCAAGGAGATAAAGAGGTACCCCTTCGTTGGGAAAGGTAACAGTGTCCCGGTGTCTAGTCCTGCCTGCCACATGTGCACAGAAACGTCTCCAGATGCAGGCAGCGCTGGCTCTTTGGCTATAAAGAGAGAGGAGCACTGAACCCTAGAGTGGATACGGCTGGCATTCGAGCAAGGGTGACCTTTGACCTAAAAACCGATGCACACAGAAGAGGTCTTGTGAGTCATTCATCAGGAATCTGGGCAAGGGGAGAAAATTCTCTCTCATGGATTTAGCCTGCCTTGAATTCACAAGCACACAGAGAAAGGACCAATGAACTATTAAGAAAGACGTGAGCAACCCATCCCATGCTTCAGATTCTTAAACGTCCACAAAACAAAGCACCGTTCCCAATTTTATGCAAATCTTTGTGCAAAAACCCAGGGCTGTTTGTGCAAAGCTGACTTGCCACGGGTCAGTATGGAGGGTGGCACAAGTCCAACAATTAGCCATTGGGTCTGGGCAACGTGGCTCTTCTTTCACAGCTCCCGGCGGGTGGCCAGGTGGCCATCACAGTCCAGGAGGGCAAGGAGACTCAGCGGATGAGCCGGAAGGCTTCCCGTCCTCCCTGCTGGGGCCAAAGTGGAAGAGAGAGATAACGGAGGAGAAGGAGGAGGAGGAGAAGTCCTGCAAATCCCTTTCTGGCCAAGACATCCAGGAAGGGCTCCGGATATCAGCCTGGCCGTGAGCACACTTTGCCCTTCCTGGACTGGGCTGGGAGGTGCGGGGAGGGGGGGGGGGCAGGAATGGGGGGAGAGACCCGGATCAGGCAGCAGATAACGACACTTCCAGAAGCTACTGATAAGCCAAAGGGGTTTGTTTGGGGGTCGGGGGTGGGTGGGATAGTGGACAAGGGAAAAGGATCTCATTCAAGCCAGGCAATCTGTACCCTGGAGCAAAGTTTGCAAGGATTTAAGTGCCAAAATTGGCAAAGCAAGGGAAGCCAAAGGATGTGACTGGGCCACAACTCATGGAGGAGGGCAAATGGAAAGAGTTTTCGGGCGGACTGGATTTTCAACCTAGCACTGGGATCCCTTCCTGAAGCCATCCATCCATCCATCAGTCTAATACAGGGGTTCTCAACCTATGGCCAGTGGGCCAGACCTGGCCTGCCATGACATTTCATGGGGCCCAGCGCCCTCGCTCCTGCCGCCGCCACCAGAAGTGGTGGAAACAGCCATAAATGCACCCGCGGCTGTCATTAACACGTTTTTGCGCATTTGCGGCTGTTTACGACAGCCACATCCACATTTTACGACAATGGGAAGTTCAACACTATATTTATTGCATTTCTATCCTGCTGATCTGGGATATTTTCCCACTCTGGGTGGTGTACAACAAGTTAATTCCCCCCTCAATACCAGCACATAATGAGACATAAGCAAGAAGAAGAAGAAGAAGGAGGGGGTTTACCTGGCCCGTTCCATGGTTTCAGTTCCTGCGCTGCCTCGGCCACGTCTTCCTTCTCCGGCTCCTTCGGACTCGCTGAGTTTTCTTTGGCTTCAGACCCTGAAATCAAAACAGCCAAAAGTCATTAAAAGGCACCCTACATTAGAGAGAACCCATGATCAGAAGTGGGAATTCCTTAAGTGGTGACAGCATCTGATGGTCTCCCTAGGAGGTTTCCACACCTTCATTTGTGTGCAGATTAGTTTGCTTTTTAATATTTTATTTTGGCCATCAGGAAGTCGTTTCCAAGTCCAGCCTGCTGGAATCCTGCCCATGAAACACTAAAGATGATTATAGCCAGGGATGTGCTGCGCAACTTGGGAGGGCGGTGGATAGGAAGTGATGGGGTGCCTATTGTGTGTGTGTGTGTGTGGGGGGGGGAATCCCATACATTCCCATTACCTCTGCCTGCCTCTGGGGGACGCCAGTTGTCTGGGGCGCACCGGGATGAGTCCATGTATCCCTGTGGGCCAGCACACTACTGATGATAGCTGGAAAGGCTTGTCATGTGGAACACCAGAAACCACATCAAAGCTGTAAAGGTGGTTCCCAAAACCACAAAGGAAGAGGTGACCCTAACCTGCACCATTTCCATTTCATATATTGCAGGTGGAGATTCCCGTGGCAGAATCCAGTCCTTGCAAACCTCAATGGCGCATGTCTGGGATTAGATCTTAAATAATTATTTTCCAAGTAGAAGGATTGCTTGCTTGCTTGCTTGCTTGCTTGCTTGAATGAATGAATTGTTTAATTATTTGCTAAGAACCAGAAAAAAATACGGTCTGAAGTGAAGGTGGTGGATTCACAGGCTGGTCAACGCGGGTTCGAGTCTCCACTCCGGAAGGAAGAGTCCCAGAAGGCTTCGCTTCCCAGTGGAGGTGGAAGTCCAGAGTCAACCCAGCCCAGCCTGGCGAGAAGGCTTGGCATGACACGTGGAAAATGACCCATGACTTGAGGGGCAGGGAGGAGGCCGCGTTGCATTCCCATTTCCCAGATAAATAAATAAATTAATAAAAGCAGAACTGGCTTCCTGGGAACGGCTCTCCCAGAGGGCAAGGCAGGCAACGGGGGAGAGAACAGAGAACAATTTCCCCCATTAAGGGCTGTGGGTGATGGGGCCCGATAAGGCTATCTGCATAAGACAGCGTGGAAAGATTGCTTTGCCCAGGGAACATGCTTGCTTTTTGCACCCGATAACCAAGGCAAATAAATAAATAAATAAATAAATATATAAGGCAGCCCGATCGATGGGTCCCATCCAGGCTGTCGGAGGAGGAGGAAGGGCGGGTGGGTGGGTGGGTGGGTGACGTCACCGGCTGTTGGCGATTATTAATACAGGTGATAAGGGTTGGGGGAGGAGGTGGTGATTAACATCGAATAAATCAATCGCCAGGTTTAAAAGTCCCATTATTTTGGGCTATAAATCAAAGGCAGCTGGCATATTGATTCTTATCCATCCTGCTGAACGCTTTCCGCTCCGTGGCACGGTGAGCCGCCGCCGTTATTGCAGCCGGGACATTCTTATCGCAGGCTATCAACTCCATTTTATCGCGGCCTGCAAGGGCCAGGTGCAGGTGGTGGTGGGGGCTCTCACAACCCCCCCATTCACCCCCTCACCCCAGTCTCAGCTTGCCAACCCCCCCCCCCCCCCGCTTCTACAGAACACCCTGTTTGGAAGAAGGGAAGCAAATATCTCACCTGTCCTGGCGCCCAGATATTACCTGCACCCACCCTAAGAGGGTTTTATCAGACAGGGGGGTGGGTGGGTGGGTGGGGGGTTGGCAGGAGGGAGGGGCCCATATCATGTTGAAGGATACGGTGGGCAGAGAGAGAGAGAGGATGGGGGGGGGGGGGGGCAAGGGTCTCCCATCCAAGTATGCCACCAATCGGGACAGTCTCCAAATCTGCTTCTGGGCTGGGACTCCCCGGTCCCTGGAAGAAGAGCTAGGACAGAGGCCAACTGGGTTTTAAAAAAAAAATGCCTCTGCGCATGGACAGATGGCCTTTTCACCACCACCCCCTCCAACAGAACAAGCCCAGCAACGGCAGAGGCTAGCAAGCAAGCCAGGCCAAAGGAACTCACGGCCACTGGAGGAGGTCTTGGGCGATTCGTCTCCCACGGAGCCGTCGTGGTCCGAAGGTCCCCCTTCGTCGTTCTCTGACTGGCTGTCGTCCTCCCAAGGAGGGGCATCCTGTTCTTCTTCTTCTTCCATCTCTCCAAAGGCCCCTGCAAGGGCGAAAAGGAAACCAGGAATTAGTACGTGGGTCAACATCACCAGGAAACTCACAAACTATGAATGGGGAACTCAGCCATCCACACGGCGTATACTCTTTTAAGCAGCACTGCCTGGATACCAAAGCTAAGGTTAGTACAAGGAACAACACCATCAGGAAACTCACAAACTACAAGTGGGGGATCTCAACCACATCAGCTTTAGCCCTGAGTGTTTCTGCTGCTCCAGCGTGGAACGCATCCACACATGCAAAAGAAGTTGGCATCGCTGTGCGTAGAGTGTCAGGATGCCTCAAGGCGACGGAGGCAAGCCACACATGCAAACCCACATTCATCATTCGGAAATCCTTCTCCTAATTGCTTTGCTCTTAGCCTCAGTCTGTCCCAACTGTAAAATGGGGATGCATTTTAGCCTTTTGTACCCAAATGGGTATTTTAAGTGGTGGGGGTTTTTATATAAAAAAGGGAAGGGAAGGGGGGACAGAAATAATTAGAGAGAGAGAGAGCTGGGGAGAAAGCAAAGGGCTGCAATGAGGCCGAGATGTCTTCCATGCTGAGCTTCTGTGCCCCCAAATCCCCCCACCCCCTTTCTCTCAGATTTCCCAATTGGACCAAGCCCAGCCTGGCCCCTCCAAGAGGCAGCAGAGAGGGAAGAGCGGGTTAACTTTATCACAACCCGAGAGAGCCGTGAAGGCGTGAAAGAAAAAATTAGCCTAACGATGTTTCATTTGCAGCGCAAGAGAAGCGATTTGTTAGCCAGTGATTGTTTCTGAATATTATCACAGCCTTTTTAATTGTCCTGGAACTGAAATTAGTAGAATTAGAATAAATTGCCTTCCCTTCTCTGGCAGCCTCTTTATTCACGCTCATTGTTGTCTGCTTTGTATAGATTAGGGCCCCTTTGTTCTCCCAGTGCGTAAATAGACATGCCTGGAGTCACAGAGAGCGGTGGCGGGGCTGGCTGAGGTCTGGAGGAATGCATGCTCCAAAGAGGCGCCCGCCATGTGCCCATATCCAGCCCTTCCTTCCCAGGGACTCTCTGGGCCCTTCTGGCACAAAGGGCACCCCAGGAGGAGGATGGGAAGCAGCTCTGTAGGTAGGCAGGCAGGCAGGCAGGCAGGCAGGTAGGTAGGTGTGTGAGTGTGTGTGCCTGGGACCTCCTCAACCACAAGCAGGACTCACCAAGAACCAGCGCATGGGGCAAGTGATCTGAATCAATGGGAGGGAGGCGATGGCCAAATAGAAAGTATGGTGGCCCAAGTAGATCCTCCCATCTTTTCTAGATCGACAGATAGACTGGTATTCTTAGGCTTCCTTCTTCCCAACTTCTCCTTCTATTGTGGTCAGCAATAGACATGAAAGATCCCTCAAGAGGCCCCTCAATCAAAAAGTGTTCTGGGAGTTGCCTCTAGCCCTATCTCATATGGATTTCTCTTCATAAACACTACGTGGTGGGTGTGTGGGTGAGTGAGTGAGTGAGTGAGTGTCTGCTTATTCTCAGTCTCCATTGTGAGTATTCCTGCTCTTCAGAAGCCACAAGCTCAGCCTTAGGACTGCTGCTGTATTCTGCCCATTGATATGGACTATCCCTAAGAGGACAGCTGTTCATTAGGGGCCAAGGAGGTCTCCCTTGCTTGGAAGCCAGATGTATCCATGCATTGCTCATCTCCACTTAAAGCCAAAGAGCCAGCAGGTTAGCAGTCTGAGACCCAAGTGCCGCATGGTGGAGTGAACTCCCGTCATTTGTCCCTGCTCCTGCCAACCTAGTAGTTCAAAGTAGATGAACAGGTACTGCTCTATGGCAGTGATGGCCAACCTTGGCACTCCAGGTGTTCTTGGACTTCAATTCCCAGAAGCCCAAGTCAACATCAGGGCTTCTGAGAATTGAAGTCCAAGAACAGCTGGAGTGCCAAGGTTGGCCATCACTGCTCTAGGGCAGCTACTCTTGCCTGCCACATGACCAAGGAAACACCTGTAGATGCAGGTGGCTCGTTGGCTGTGAATGGAGACGAGCACCGAACCCTCGAGTTGGTCAGGACTGGGAGACACCTTAAGCATATCATTAGCTCTGGGAAATTAAAGATACCAACAATTCTTTCTCTGGTTCCTTAGAAGAGAGAGAAGGAAGGAAGGAAGGGAGGGAGGAAGGAAGGGAGGAAGGACTTCCACCAACCCAGCCAGCCCTCATTTCTGCAGTCTTGCGGCAGACTCAACCCTTGCCAACCTCCTCCTCCTCCTCCTCCCTGTGCCAAAGTTTTCTATGGCTTAAGGGTGCTGACAGAAGCAGATGAAGAAGGGATGAAGGGAGGAAGAAAAGAAAATGATGCGGAGGAAAGCGAGAGAAGAGAGAGAGAAGGCATTAGTTAGTTCGTTAGTTGGTACGTTAGCTAGGCAACGGCAGAGGGGCTGCAAAGGGAAGGAAGGGTCTTCGTCGTCGTCTTCTTCTGTGGGATGGCTGGAAGCCTTGAGGAGTTATCACCTCACGCAGGCTTCCTCCGCCGGCCTGATCTGTCTATTCTTCATTAAGCAAATACGCTGAAATGGAAATGAAAACATAATAGCTATTTGATTTTCGGCGAGATATTTTGCATATTGGTTCAGTGCTGATAGTGGAATTTCATCAACTCCCTTTTTTCATGCTTTAAAAACTGAATTACCGAAAAGGCTGGCTTTACAGAGGGGGGGGGGGTTTGAGCCCAGCGACGCACTCACGGCCCCGAGACTCCCGCTTAGGCGATTAGCTGGGGCTCCCCAACCCCCCCCCCCACACGTTCTGCCCCCCCCCCCCGTTTGATAACGATGGGTTTCTTTTTTTAAAAAATAATTGACAGTGATTGTTAAGGAAGCGCTTGCATTAATCTGAGATGATGTGAGAAAGTTCTGCAGATACTCACTAGGTCTCTTTACCTACCTACTCACCCACCTGGCTATCGACCCCAGAGTCTTTCTTGGGGGTGGGTGGGATGTGTGGAGGTTGGAGAGGAGCCTAACACATGCGTGTGCATTAATTGGGAGCAAACGAGTCTGGCAGGTGGAAGCAGCTCAGGTCATCTCTGGAAAAGTCCCGGCAAAATCCAGCCAGGGTCTGACCTATAACAGGCAGTTTTCTTGTTATCTTTTGAGGGTGGGGTTCTCACTTTGTACACAGAACAGTGGCGATTCAGGCTGTAAAGGCCCTAACAACCCTGGTATGGTAATAATAATACCCTATATGCTTGAGTATAGGCCGAGTTTTTTAGCCCCAAAAATGAGCCCCAGAATGGGGACACGGCTTATACTCGGGTCAATGACCATGAGGGTCCCAAGACTGCACCGGATTGAGACGTGCCAACAATGTAATTAATTCTACTATATTTTCATGTGTTTTGATTATTGAGACTCACTAGCAGCAGCTGCATTTCCCACCCTCGGCTTATACTCGGGTCAATCTATTTCCCTGGGTTTTCAGGTCAAAATTAGGTACCTTGGCTTATATTCAAGCCGTCTTATACTCCTGCCAACCTAGCAGTTCGAAAGCAAGAAATTGCAAGTAGATAAATAGGGACCACTTCGGTGGGAAGGTGTTCCGGTGTCTAGTCATGCCTGCCACATGACCACGGAAACGTCTGTAGAAGCAGACAGCGCTGGCTCTTCGGCTTAGAAACAGAGATGAGCACTGCACCCTAGAGTCGGATACGACTGGCTTCTGAGCAAGGGAAACCTTTACCTATACTCAAGTACTGCATTTGTAACAACTGACAATTAACTGACCGATCCGATAATTGTGTAACTGAATTCCTTCAGAGTTAGGCTACATGCAAAAGACGTTGCTGTTTATTAAATTCAAACCCTGGGTGTTTCCAAGATGTCAAGCGGCGACCTTTCTTTTGACTGGATCAAGGGTTCCCAGCCTAAGGCCTGGGGGCCGGATCCGGCCCCTGGCACCATTTCATGTCCCCTCCCTATCCTAGAATGCCCATCACCTGCCTTCCTGGTCGTTGATGGTTTTGTCCTTTGACAGCCTAGAAAAGTTACTTTTCACGGCCGGCTGGGGCAGGTAGGGCCAGTGGTCATGGCTAGAGTCTCCATGAGCCCAAACTTTCACCCCAAACTTAACTTTTCTGCTTCTCTCCTAGATGCCCTTCCTTCCTCCCTTCCTCCCTGACTGAGAGTGACTGTTCAGCAGATCTGAAATGGGAGATGAAGAATTAAAAGCCCAACATTATTTTTTTCCCCCTGCAGGCCGGAGATAAGAAGTCTGGCAATGCAAATCTATGGCATTTGCATAGGCTTCCTTAGTTTGCGCTGAGTTGGTCAGGGAAGGAATCATCTTGGAAAAAGCAAGGAAAGGTAAAGGTATATGCATTGACCACTGGGCCAAGAGGTCAAGGGAAAGTGGATGAGAATTGCAGGGAGCAACTTCCCAAAGAAATCAGAGCAAGATTTCCACCTGCCGGTTCCTCTCTTTCAAAGGCTTCACAGAAATGGCCCAAACGTTTTAATTCATGCTTATAAACACCCACCCACACAAAGGAATTTTCCTTTTGTTTTCTTTACTCTCTGATATGCTTGAAACAGACTCACACAGCTACTATTCATTCACACACACACACACACACACACACACACACACACACAACCTTGGCACTCCAGATGTTCTTGGACTTCAATTCCCAGAAGGCCCAAGTCAGGACTCCTGTTGATCAGGGCTTCTGGGAATTGAAGTCCAAGAACATCTGGAGTGCCAAGGTTCGCCGTCATGGCCCTAAGCTGTCTGAGGCAGAGTGATTCACCCGGCCGCCAGCTTTAAAAGGTTGAGAACTCCTGTTGCAAACAAACACACCACACACCTCATGTCCTTATTACACTGCCATGCACCTCCTATCTTTCTGCCAGGGGCAGCTATGCCAGTTGTGCAGAATGGCAATGATAGCCCCGACACATCTGGGCTGCTCCGGCATTGCACGTTCAACCACGCGTGGAAACTTAACGCTCCAGAGAGAGAAAACCAGTCTTAGGAAGGGGCCAACAATTGTTTTGCAAGCAGATCATCCAGAAAGGGTCTCTTGGGGGGCAGAAGGTATCAAAGCACCCCCCCCATCCCCAAACTCCTCCTGCCTCCCCGTGGGGCAGAGGAAGCCTTTTGTGGATGCCAGTGGTTGACCCAAAGCTCTTGCCTTCTGCAGGAGCATCAAAGGCCTTCCTGAAGCAAGGCTCCCCATGAGCCAAAGACTTCAAGGGACTCAGGGGTGGAGGGTCAGCACAAATCACCCTCCCATTACTTGATCATCTTTGCTCAGATTAAACTTCTTTCAGAGTCTGAACAATAAACCTTTTCTTGAGCCCTGGGTGGGGGGTGGGGGGGAGAAGGGGGGGGGGAGTCAGTCTCTATCTATCTATAAAGTGTAGGGTTTGTTTTTTCTTCCTTTCTCTCCAGGGCTGCCAAGAAAGAGACCCTGGACTATCAGAAAAGCAGGCATGTAGACAAGAGCAGAGCGATAAGAAGCCACGATAACAGCCAGAAAATAGCAACACATTCCAATTTTCCCACCAGCCTGGAGATTGGGGAGGCAGGATAACTGATAGGGTGGCTGCCACAGCCCCCCTCCTCCCCCCTCCATCAAGGGAGGTGGAGGAAAGGCTCCCCCCACCTGGGAGAAGGGCACACCTGGATCCCAGGAGAGGGGCTGGGCCTCCAGGTGTTTGCATGCATTGGAACAGTGATGGCAAACCTCGGCACCTGGAGTGCCAGTAAACCCATTCGTGTGGATTCACACAAGGACTTGGGCTTCTGGGAATTGAAGTCCAAGAACACCTGGAGTGCCAAAGTTCACCATCATGGCATTAGAGTGATCGCCAACCTTGACACTCCAGCTGTGCTGACTTGGGCTTCTGGGAATTGAAGTCCAAGTACACACCTGGAGTGCCAATGTTCACCATCACGGTTAGACCAATGCGCAAGGAGGAAGAGAGGGAAGCTTGTTGGGCTGCAGAGTTTTGTGCATTGCATGAAAGGATGTCATATTCCCCCACCACACAAACATGTACACTGATGGGGACACACGGTCCGAGGAAGCGCTCCACCTGTCCCTGCAGGGAGGCTGGCTTGTGGGAGGAAGCTGCCCTCTCCTCGTGAGGAAGCCTGCAGTGCTCTGGCCAAGGAACAACAGGCTGAACACAAACACAGCCTTCTTGTGCCGCAGCCGAGGAGGGCTCAGGTCCACCCACCAGAGATAAGGCTGCCTCTCCCCTCTAGTCAACCGAGGTCATTCCCACCAGACAAAGAAAGGCTGTTGTGGTTTGGTTTTGTGTGATAGAGAAAAAGCCTCAGAGGAACAACGGTGAGGCGAGGCCGGCCGCTTGGAACATGTGGAGTGGTTCTGGAGGCACCCCTTGAGAAATATCCCTCCTTAGGAATACATCTCCCATGGTACTGTGGATGTCATGCTGGGATGCAGAAGGCCACTGCATCCATTATATTGTTCCCAGGATGGCCATGAAGATCGCCAAGATTGGGAATCAGCTATGGCAGGGGTTCTCAACCTTTTCAAGTCAGGGGTGGGATCACGCTCCCTCAAACAGTTGAGGTGGCTGGACGGGTTGTGCCTCCCCCATACACACTGTTTACGGCTGTTGTAAACACATTTATGATGGCTGTAAATGAGTCCACAGCCATTTCTGGCAGTGGCTGGAGTGAGGTCAGGGGCCAGATTATTTCGTGCTGTGGGGTGGATCTGGCCCCTGGGCCATAGGTTGAGAATCCCTGGCCTATGCCATATGAAGAAGAGGGAACCGGACTGGCGGCAGAGGTTTTGCATTGCAATGTGGAAGGCCAATGAATGGAAGGCCACTGCATTATTTTATGGTTCTCAGGGCAATCTTCATGGCTGATGGAATTGGATACGGCACTTGAAGAAGGAGAAGAACCTTTGGCTGCCGTCTTGGCGAAGTCTCTCCTTCAGGCCCTGCACAAAGCCACAGCCCTCTTCTGCCGACAAACCCGCCTCTGTGGTGGAGTTGATGGGCACAGGAGCAGATAGCGGTGGTTGCCACTAAGAGGATGTTGGCCAGATAAGAGGCCAAGAAGAGTCCTCTTCGGCCAGGCAGCGGGCGCAGATAGAAGAGCCACAAACATCTATCGCACCACAGTGGCTTCCCTTTCGCTCTCGAGATGGCAAAGATGTTCTGCTTCTCTTCCTCTGTCAGGAGCCGGGAGGGTCACTCAACCCAAAACGGGTTGGCCCTGGCTTCATCACCATCCCGTCCAAAGCAAGAAATGTCTTCACCGCACACAGAAATGGCATGATCATGCATTCCATTATGTCAGGGGTGCCCAAACAATGGCCTGTGGGCTGGATCCAGCCCCCGAAAGCCAATTCATCCAGCCGTGCCGCCCTCATTGCTCCCAGAAGCGGAAGTAAAATGTGCCTGTATGAAAACACGCAATTAGGGCAGCGTGGGCTGGATGAATTGGTGTCAGGGGCCAGATCTGGCCCATGGGCCGTAGTTTTATTTCCACTTCTGGTGGTAGGAACAATGTGACCAGCCCACTGAACCACATGACCAGAAAAGTTTGGGCACCCCTGTATTATGTCATCCGTTCATTCTATAATTAATGTATGAAATCCAGCCCTCAGGAAACGAAAACGCAGTCAGCTTGTGGCTCATAAAGCCATAAGTAAGTGACAAGACACACTTGGGTACCTTCACGCATGTTAATAGTTCTACAACATGACTTTTAACGTAGTAAAAGTAAACGTCTCTCTTGCTCAAAAGCCAGCCGTGTAGGACTCTAGGGTCTATTGCTCACCTCTGTTTATAACCAAAGAGCCAGCAGCTCCCAAGTGGCGCAGTGGGTAAAAGCACTGTGCTTGGAGACCAGAAACACAGGTTCGATTCCCAAGAGCTGCACGATGGGGGACATGAAAGGAGCCTCATTCGGGTGTCCCCGTGCAAAAATCCTTTCAACCCAGAGAAATCTCTGACATGAAAATGCGCACCAAAGAGTCAATGATGTCTGCATCTGCAGATGTTTTCCATGGTCATGTTGTGGCACACCGAATGCTGTCACTTTTCCCGATTAAGTGGTACCTATTTATCTACTTGCAAATTTCTTGCTTTCAAACTGCTAGGTTGGCAGGAGTTGGGGCAGACGACGGGAGCTCACTCTGTTGGGTCTCAAACTGCTGACTTACCGACCTTCTGGCCGTCAAGCTCGGCGTCTCAACCACCAAGCCAGCACTAAGCCACCTCACAGTCCCTGACTTTGAGTGTCCAAGGCACCACATACAGAAAACCTGGGCAGGGATGGGGGGCCACATTCCCGCCCCGCCCCGCCCCCCCAAAGAGGGCTCCAACAGCCTTGTACTGCTAACCTCCTTTGTCTTCTTTATTCACAAACAAAGCGAAGGTGAGAAACTTGGAAAAACTTTCTGAATGTATCTCAAAGGGACTCACAACTCAAGGCATGGCCAACCAATGGTCAACAGAAAGATCTGCTGGGGTGGTGGTGGGAGTTTTGCTTCATGGACAGATCTTTTAGCCTACCCTTTCTCCTCCAATGTAGGGCTCTGTACCCCCAAATATTTAGGGCAGGGGTGCCCAAACTACGGCCTTTCGGCAGGATCTGGCTCTTGACCATAGCTGTCAAGTATCCCGTATTTACCGGGAAAACCCCTTATTTTACCCTCTTTCCATCCCTTATTAATTAGACTGCAATGCCCTATTGCCACCATTGGAGGGCAGCACAGGATAAGCATAGCTGTCAAGTATCCCATATTTGCAGGGAATTTTCCCTTATTTCCAAATCCAAAACTTGACAGGTATGCTCCTGACGCCAATTCCTCTGGCCCGCACCATCCTCATCGCCCACCAAAGTAGAAGTACTTCCACTTCCAGGAGAGATGAGGGCAGCATGGGCTGGATGAACTGGCATTGGGGGCCAGATCCGGTTCATGGGCAGTAGTTTGGGCACCTCAGGTATAAGCAGGGAAAATGACAGGCTAAAAATCTATCTCATCCTGTTGTAAAACAGATTGCAAGGTGCATTTTACTTCCGGTGGGAAGAACCACATGACCGGCCCACTGAACCCATGGCCCAAAAAGTTTGGGCACCCTTGCTCTAGGGAAAGGGGAATGACACCAGAAGGAGAGCCACTGCTTGAGAAGAAACAGTCCTGCCAGTGCTATTGGGTTGGGGGGGGGGGGATTGGTTTCATAGAGAGCGAGAGCGAGAGTGAGAGCATGAGCCCTCTTCTTCCCTTTGCCAAGTTCATATCCTATCGGAGGCGGGTGCAGTTACTTAACATTCATCATGGACTGAACTCTGTAACTTTATCAGTTCTCCAGAGTGGCGCCATCGCGGGGACCGGCCATTCTCGGCTCTCCGATTAGGCGCGATAAACTACTGATAGATTACAAAAGATTGTTTCACTTCAGGGGCTGCGATTACGAATACTAATAGCATGTGCGATTGTGTGTGTGTGTGTGTGTGTGTGTGTGTAATGGAGAGAAAGAGGGAGAAGAGAAAAGTAATGAGGAAGAAAATATGAGAGCAATTGCCATGAAGCGACTTTTGGTTTCCGATGGGGGCTGATAAAGCGCTGATAGATTTTAAGAGGGGGGAAAAGAGTCTAATAGGAATCTTACGAGATTATTTTGGCAAAAGAGGAGGCGACTTTTGATGCATGGCTTTTGAAGCCTTCCATCTGATATGGGTGGGAGAAAGGGGAAATCTAGGCTTGGAAAGTTTTTCCTTACTTATGGGTGAGAGGGACCCTTTAAGATGAGTAAAACACGGGAAACACCCCCCACCCCACCCACCAAAAAAACACATTTCTTACAATGCTCTTTAAAAGTAATGCTTAAAATCAGAAAGACCAGTAAGATGACTCTAATGTCACTTTCGAAGGGTTTCATTATGCAGGCCCTTATTGCAAATACCACCACCAACAACTGCAACAATAACAATCTTATTACATGAAATAAAAAGACACTTTACTCCTTGGGAGGCAAACTATGAGAAACCTAGGCAGCATGATCAAAAGTAGAGACATCACCCTGCCAACAAAAAGTCCGCCTAGTCAAAGCCATGGTCTTCCCAGTTGTCATGTATGGCTGTGAGATCTGGACCCTAAGGAAGGCTGAGCCCAGAAGAATAGACGCCTTTGAACCCTGTGGTGCTAGAGGAGACCCATAAGAGTCCCCTGGGGTGCGAGGAGATCAGATCAGTCCATCCTGAAGGAAACCAACCCTGACTGCTTCTTGGACAAAGACTGAAGCTGAAGCTCAAGTACTTTGGCCACCCAATGAGAAGAGAGGATTCACTTGAGAAGGCCCTGATGCTAAGAAAGATTGAAGGCAAAGGGAGAAAAGGGGCGGCAGAGGATGAGAGGGCTAGATGGCATCCTTGACACAGTGGGTGTAGATCTGGGTAGGCTATGGAGGATGACAGAAGAGCCTGGTGTGCGGTGGTCCGTGGGGTTGCCAAGGGTCGGACTCTGCGACTAAACAACAAAAATCTGCTTTGCGGAGTGACTAGAATGGAAGGGGAGAAGAAATCCCCAACACAGAGAGATTTCTGCAAGCCCAGCTCTTATTATCCAATCCCTCCAAAATATATATATATATATATATATATATATATATATATATATATATATATATATATATATATATATATATATATATATATATATATATATATATATATATATATATATATATATATATATATATATATATATATATATATATATATATATATATATATATATATATATATATATATATATATATATATATATATAATAGAGTCATCTCTTTTCCTCTTCTGTAGAGGAGATTTTTTGCTTTCTTCCATGTTTTGTTCCTCAGGTTGTGTTTTGACTTCATTTGCAAATAGGAAAAAAAGAAAAGGAAAAAAAAAGGGGGGGGGGAATAACGTGCAATTTTAATTTAATGGTAACCTTTTATCACCAGTTCCATGAATTATCAAGGCACTGGGGTTTGTGTGTTTTCTGTTCTTGGCATTTTGGTGGAGCGAGATAAGGCTAAAAAACAACAGAGCTGTTCAGCCAGTGAAAAAGGGAGATAGATAACACAGATATTCAACTCCTACACAAAACAGCCCTGGACTTTTATCGCTGCTTTTTATCATTGCAGAGGGAGGGAAGGAGAAGGAGCAGCCCCACTGGATCTATGGGGGCAGCCCATAGTTCCACCCTGAACTTTAGACGGCTTAATGCGCTCTCTCTCTTGAGCTAGGACATTTGAGGGGTGCCCAAACTTTTAGGGCCACGGACGGGCCGATGGCGTGGTTCCTTCCACCGGAAGCAGAAGTAAAATGCATCTTGTTTTGCAACAGGATGAGATACTTTTTAGGCTGCTTAAACCAAGGGTGCCCAAACTACAGCCCACAGGCTGGATCTGGCCCCTGACGCCAATCCATCTGGCCCACTCCACCCTCGTCGCTCCCGGAAGTGGAAGTAAAACGTGCCCATACGGATGCAGTTTACTTCCACTTTCAGGAGCAATGAGGGCGGCGTGGGCCGGCTGGATCTGGCCTGCGGGCCATAGTTTGGGCACCCCTGCTTTAGGTGATTAACTATGGATTGTTAAGATTATCCGTAAACCGTTGCTTGTAATACACGACTCCAGGAAAGTAGCGTTGGCAATTCTTAACAGTTTCTGAAGTGCCAACGTGTGCGGCTGTATCGGGTGAGAAATGAAATAAAAATACAAAGAAGACATAACTGTGGCAACACCTGAAACTAGGCTGTATGGTAGATCTTAACATGCGCTTTCCTTCATTGTCTGAGGAACCCGTGGAGAAGAGAGTTGTCAATGGAAGAAGCATGAGTGCAGCATGATTGCTCTTACTCCTCCAGCCAGGGAGATTTGAGACCTGAGTCTTTGCCAACGACTCCACACAATTGTGACCACTGACATGACCTGGGATGCTCCATACAATCCACTAACATATTCCGCCCGCCCCTTCTCTTCCTGAAATGGGGCACTGGAATAAAATGACCCCACACATACCACAACTAGAGGCTATAAGAAGAGCAGTTGTGCCAAGCCTATGGCCAGGAGGTCTGTGATCAGCCCCAAAGATGCACAGATCTGAACCAAAGCAGGTCTCTCTGACAGATGGTAAACTGCCCAGACGGAGACTACATTAACTGCTACTTTGGGCCAGTAGAGAAGGCTAATTGCCCAGTGTAATTGCTCCACCAATTGCTTGGCCAGGTTTATCCTGCAATGGGCATAGAGTAGACCAGGAGTTCTCAACCTTTTTAAGCCGGGAGCCATTGGGTCACGCTCCCTCAGACAGCTTCGGGGGCCGGATGGCCATTTTGCCCTTCCTCCACCACATGGCACTTCCAAGTGTGGTGGTGGTGGGCCAAAAGAAATGGTGCCATGGGCCTCATCCGACCCATGGGTCACTTGTTGAGAATCCCTGGAGTAGACCTTACTGCCAGTGACTCAATGCCGGTAGTTAACTAACCTGACCATCCGGAGGACTAATGGCTGTTGGTGGCAAAGTCCACAGGGAAGGAAGGGTGAGGGTCCCCAAGGGGATTAAAAGATCCCGCTTGAATCCCTCTGGATGGAGGGCATCAGCTTCATCCATCCTGGCCTGGGGCCGATGATGATGATGATGATGATGATAACTTTGTTTCTGTGATACTATGGGTGCCTCCCCCCCCCCCCCAATGCAAAAACAACCACCACTATGGCTGGATTCCCATCTCCAACTCAAGAGGTCCTGCAAATCTTTCTTAGCTGTTGGAGTGGACTGCATTTCCGGGGGCTCCCAAAGAGGAACCCCCAGTTTTTTGGGTAGGTAGAGTACAACCCAGGGCTGAAGAGAAGCCATAGGCAGGGAGGGTGGGTGGGTGGGAAGATGATGGACTCAAGGCTCCTTCTCTCCCCCCCCCCCCCAAATACACCCCCTGGCTCTTCCCTCCCTCCCTCCCCCCTCCTGTGCCCTCCCACCCCCGTCGTCCCTACCTTCTTTTTGAAAAACATAATTTATCTGTGTATTATCAAGAAATCCAGACACTTTAATCAGTGAGCTATGAAGTCAGTATTTCCATTCTTATCTACTGGAGGAGTGGAAACGGAGAGGAGATAGGCAGCTCAGAGCCGGCCGGTGGTGGGGAATGTTAATGGGAGACGAGGCTGAGCGATTGGCTACCCCAGCACCAGCTATCGGCAGCATTATCGAGCCCTTATCGCCGCAACCATCAGTGGCGCAGTAATGGGGCCAGTTCAACTTTCCGCATTATCCTATCCGCTGAAACCTGCCTGAGAGGCCTCGGCGAAGGAGACAGAGGGAAAAAGGAGTGAGAACCAGAGGCAAATGAACTCCTCCACTGCCTTTAGAAAAGAGAGAGAAAGAAGGGAGAGAGAGAGAGAAAGAAAGAAAGAAGAGAAAGAGAGAGAGAGATAGGTAGGAAGAAAGAGAGGTAGATAGGTAGAAGGAAGGAAGGAAAGAAAGAAGAAGGAAGGGAGGGAGGGAGTGAAAGAAAGAGAGGTAGATAGGTAGAAGGAAGGAAAGAAAAAAGAGAGAGGTAGATAGGTGGAAAGAAAGAGGTAGGTAGAAGGAAGGGAAGAAGGAAGAAGGAAGGGAGTGAGTGAGTGAGTGAGTGAAAGAAAGAAAGAAAGAGGGAGGATGGGAGGGAGGGAGAAAAAGGTAGGAAGGAAGGAAAGAAAGAAAGAGGAAGGAAGGAAGGAAGGAGGATGCACTGAAGACCCACCAGGTTGTCTAAGAAGCTGCTGCCACCCAAATATGGATCTCCATGAGAGAGAAGACTCCAAAGGCTTCCTCCAGAGAAGGCCATGCGGTCTCCTTTGAGGGACCATTATGCCCAACCAGACAAACCACATCTCATGTGGTTTGGGTAGTCCACCTCCAACCAGTGGTTGAACTCTGACCACAAGGTGACCTACGTGGATTCCTCCTCTGGCCCTGAGGAATTTTCAGGGAGTTCCTCTCTAGTGAGTTGGGCCCTTTGCCCCTCCCAGCCCAGGATGCGGGGGGGGCGGCAGGTGGTGGCCGTACCTGAAGAGGCAAAGAGGTTGGCCTTTCCTGGGAGGACTATTCCTTCTCTTGACATGTGGCGCTTGCTTGGTGGTTGGGCCCCTCGAAAGCAAGCCAGGTTGCTTTTTGCAGGACTGGCATGCCTAGAGGGAAAACCCATGCGCAGGAAGCACGCATTTCCCTTGGCACAGGCTGCTTCTTGAGCCAGAGGACTGAGTCACGCCTTGCTTGCTTGCGAGGAAACAGGAGGACGGGGTTGTTTATGGAGGAGCCTTTTGGCCTAGCCTGACCTCCTTCCTCCTTCTCAGACGTGTGACAGAGAGAGGACACTCGGCTAGCAGCAAAGATGCCAGTGGGGACAAACCAGGTCAAGATATTTTATCTCTCCCAGCAGGTGACCCACCTGGCGGTGTTTGTTCAAAACGTCGACTTGCACCTTCCACACCCACCCACCCACCCACAAACACTCCCAAAACAATGGAGGAGAAATCGGCATGCAAGACATTCTTTGGAAAGCAGATCCAAAAGGGCCAGCCAGGTGGAAGGGAGAAAAGGCAAAGGCCATTCGGAGCAAGGCAGAGAGAGAGAGAGAGAGGTTCAGCCCAGGCAGGGGAGAAGCCAGCGCTCGCCTTTCTGCCTTTAAGCCTGGACAAAAATAAGGTCTCCTTCCACATTTGATTGATTGAATCCCTATACCGCCCATCTGGGACTGCAGTGGCTCAAGTGGCTAAGACGCTGACTGGAAGGCAGGAGGTCAGCAGTTTGATTCCCGAGTGAGCACCCGTCTCTGTCCCAGCTCCTGCCAATATAGCAGAAATTGCAAGTAAATAAACAGGGACCATTTCAGTGGCAAGGTAAACAGTGCTCCGTGCGCTCCGATGTCATCATGCCTGCTACATGACCACGGAAACATCTGCAGAAGCAGAAAGCACTGGCTCTTCAGCTTTGAAACAGAGATGAGCACTGAACCCTAGAGTCAGATACAACTGGCTTTCAAGCAAGCCATTTTCAAGGCTTAAACCAGGGGTGCCCAAAACGCAGCCTGCAGGCCAGATCCGGCCCCCAGCACCAATTCATCTGGCCCACACCACCCTCGTCACTCCTGGAAGTGGAAGTAAAATGCGCCCTTGGGTGCAGTAGATGTTTGGCCACCCCTTAATAATGAGTTGGAGTGCCAAAACTTTGCCCAGCCCAACTGAGTCTTCTGTCTAGCGGTTCCTTTGTAGTTCCTACAGGAATTCACAAGCTGGAATCAGTCCAGTTGAACTGCAATCCTCTCTGCAAGTGGCTACTCTTTGTTTTCTAGGCAAGGGTTCCTGGGCTCTTGAAGGTACAGTTTCCTGGAAGAAACCTTCACCACCGGTTGTACCTCCTGGGAGCCGTACAAAGCACATCTGGGAGCCTCCGAGTTCGGGGAGCATTTCTTGAAGGGAATCCAAGACTTTGTTTCTTGTTTTCCTTAAAGCCTGTCATCTGCCTAAGTGGACAGACCAAATCAGACCAACCATTGCATCCTGCATACTTTTGCACACTATTGAAGACCGTAGTCTGGAAGGGAAAGGAAGAAGGGAAGTCCTGTGGCCATGGTTTGGGTGTCCCAACCAGCCATGGCAAGACGGGGCAGTTCATCCCATCTAGAGCAGCTACATGTCCACATTCCATAATGCTTCTTAGAACATGTCTGGCCTGGTGATCCTGCTATGCTCATAGAGTAGACCCTGCTGCCAGAAACTCAATGTCAGTCATCAGGTGGTGGTTAACTAACCTGACAACTCCGAGGACTAACGGCCTTGGATGCCGAAGTCCACAGGGAAGGGTGAGGGTCCTCAAGTGGATTAAATGCCCCTTGAAACCCATCTTGATGGAGGGCTGGAGCTTCGTCAATATTGGCCTGGGGATGAGGAGGATGAGGATGAGGAGGACACTGCATGCCAAAAGGGCTCAGGACCAGAAAGTGACTTGCAGAACTGGATCAGTGGTTCTATGGGTGTCACGCTGCAATGCAAAAGGCAGATGGAAGGCCCTGTGTTATATTACTCCCTGGACAATTTTCATGGTTGATCGCCATGAGGAGAACCAATATTCAGAATGGGATATGGCAGAAGAAGAAGGAGGAGGAGAAGTTGTGGTAGTAGTCATATGTGGCCAGCAGTCATTGGCCTTTGTGGCCAGCAGACATACCATAGACAGGCCCTTCAGGCCAGGCCGACCCGTGGTCTGAAGAGGTCTAAGTTCTCATAGAGGCATGAGTTGGGGAATGTACAGTATTTGCTTTCCTAACAAAGAGGCAGGCAGGGCAGCATTCAAAGAGATCACAAGCAGCAGGAGATTAACGAATTAGAGAAAACGCCATTTCCTTTCTCTGCTGGCAAATGAGAGATGTCACCAAAGCATGTTGATGTGAGAAGAGAAGAGATAACAGATATTTTGGAAGTTGGGAGCAGAGAGAGAGAAAGAGAGAGAGAGAGAGAGAGAGAAGCCCTGGAAGGCCCTTATCTGGCATGACTCAGAAGCTTTCGTTCCTTAACCCAACTCCAGCCCAAGGTCAACGGGGCTGCATTCCTGCCCGTGCCTCATCCTTTCCAAACACACACACACACACACACACACACACACACACACACACACACACACACACACACACACACACACACACAGACGGTTGGGTTTACTGCATGTACAGTACTGTGGATTCACAGAGACTTGGGCTTCTGGGAATTGAAGTGCACGAACAGCTGGAGTGCCAAGGTTTGCCAACACGGGTGTAGGCAAACACAGTTTTAAACCATGCAGGCCAGTGTTGGAGAACCTTTTAGAGACCAAGTGCCCAAACTGCAACCCAAACCCCACTTATGGATGACAAAGTGCCAGCAGATCAACAGGGGAAGGGAGGAAACGCTCCCCTTGGGCTGCTGGGCAGAGAGGCGGGGCAAACTCTGTGCTGGGGTGACTGCACGGAAAGTGCTCCGAGTGCCCGCACCACCCTTGTCGCTCCCGGAAGCGGTAGTAAAATGCGCCCGTATGGGCACCATACGGGCACGTTTTACTTCCACTTCTAGAAGTGGCAAGGGTGGTGCAGGCTGGAAGAATCAGTGTCGGGGGCTGGATCTGGCCCACGGGCCAATTGTTTAAATGAAAAGAAATCCCACCGCCTCCACATGCGTCCCTGTGCCGTGGCATTGCCTTTTGCCTTCATCTTTTGGCTTTGGTTCCTTCAAGCCCCTCCCAAGGAGGAGAAAGGTAACGCCGACGGGACTTCAGATGAGACAGAATTAACGTCAACCCTTGCACGCGCCTGATCAGCTGCCTGGGTAAGACGGGAGCTTAATACCTACACCGATAATGTGACTGGAAGGGTTGGCCTGGGCTGGAGGGATCAGGCCTCAGGAACAGGTGAGGCTTCAGGTAAATTTGGGCAGGGCTTGGACTTGGTAAGATTCCACCTGAACTACAGAGCGAGAGAGAGCAAGAGAGAGCGCACATCTTGTAAGGCTCAAATTAACGCCCACAGATTACCACTGGGATCAATCACCATTACAAAATCAGCAGGTTAATCTAAAATGCAAATCTCCTTCCTTGGAAAAATGGAGTCACGGCTGAGCTTAGACAGACTTCTGGATGCCACAGAGCCACGCATCAGGCCTGGAGGGACGGCAAACACAGCCACCCACACACCCAACCTGTACAGAAAACATCCAGGTCAAAAATCCTGCTTCAGCCACCCGGTTATTCTCTGGCCTCACCTCTGCGCCACTCCAAAAGGAGAGAACATCTGGCTCTGACGCTTTTGATTGCAAACTCTTCTGGGCATTAAACATCTGGCCCAGTTTGCCCAAACTTGCTGATATGTGACATAAACTGTTTTTTTTTAAAAAATAATAATTAAAAAAGACTATCTGAAAACCCAAATACTTTCCAAAGAAGGTTGGGTTGATGAGGATGTTTGGGAAAGTAAAATATAAGGGTCGCCTTTCGCTGTCTCCCACACCCCAAGCCCTACCTCTACCATCAAGTCAGGCTAGAACAGGGGTGCCCAAACTATGGCCCACGGGCCAGATCTGGCCCTGATGTCAATTCATCTGGCCCACACTGCCCTCATTGCTCCATATGGGTGCATTTTACTTCCACTTCCAGGAGCAACGAGAGGTGGATGAATTAGCACCCGGGGCCAGATCTGGCCCATGGGCCATAGTTTGTGCACCCCTGGTTTAAGCAGAGAAAATGGCATCTTAAAATCTAACTCATCCTTTTGCAGAACAGATTGCAATGTGCATTTTACTTCCGCTTCCGATGGGAAGACCCACGTGGCCGGCCTTCTGTACCACGTGACCAGCCCACTGAACCACGTGACTGGCCCACAGCCCAAAATGTTTGGGCACCTCTTGCCTAGAAGGAGCAATGAGTTCTAAACAAACAAACAAACAAATCTCAAGTTGTTTAGAACTGAATGATTCACCAACTGCAAAACTCAGGAAGTTTTCATCAAACTAAGCAAACATCTTCCTGAGAACGAATCCTCAGCTTCCCAGGAACCCAAGAAAAGCTTGGAAAAGTTACTTTTTTAGACTGTAACTCTCTGGATCCCCAAGCCAGCGTGAGGATTGCAGCAGACCTAGTAAAAAGGAGATTTAAAACAAAACAAAACAGTTTTTCTGATGCTCTCAGTCATATCCAAGTCTAGGGATCGGTGCTCATATCCATTTACAGCCAAAGAACCTCTCCTGTGTCTGCAGATGTTTCAGTGGTCATGTGGCAGGCATAACTACCGGTAAACACTGTTATCTCTCCTGCTGAAGCAGTACCTCTTTTTCTACTTGCAATTTCTTGCTTTCAGACTGCTAGGTTGGCAGGCGCTGGGACAGATGACGGGAACTATTTCCTGCTGTGCAGCACTCGGGTCTCGAACTGCTGGCCTGCCAACCTTCCAGCCGCCAAGTTCAGCGTCTTAACCACTTGAGTCACCACAGGCCCTTCACATTCCAAACCAAGTGGCAAAGAATCCGGGAAGGATCTCTCTCAATGCCATTTCCAGATAGGAATCCTAAGCAGGTGAAGAAGGCATCTGCTTGGGAAGAATACCCTGAAGCACATGGTGAGCCACTGTATGTGACAGAATGCTGGACTGGATCATGGGCTCCTGTGGCCTCTTCCAGCAAGGCTGTTCTTATGTTCTAAGGAGTGAAAACGAAAGGGCGCAAATGCAAGAGGAGAAAAGGAAGAGTGGGTGGTGTGAAACCAGGGTCTCCTCCATGCTTGGAAGGGTACATGAACTGACACATCACAGTCACAACCGTATGACAACCCGGCTTAAATCCACCCTTCTGCCTGGAGTGTTGAGCAGAGGAGGTTCAAGGAAACAGGCAGCCCCACCGCGACCCACTTCATGCTGGCTGCAAGTAGAGGACGGAAGAGGAGAACGATCGTGAGATTAAAAACAAGACATCCCTTTTCCCGGGTTGCCCATGTGGCTTAAAGGCAACCCAGAGGGAACCCATCGCTTCCTGCCTTTGCACAAGACCTGCCGACCGCCTGGCTCTCTTGGCAGACTTGGCCTGAGAAGCGGGACCTCGGCCCAACTGGGCTTGCCAGGCTCAAGTGTGAGGATGGGGAGTGAGTCTGAGCGTGTGCCGAGTGGCCGGCCCTGTATTTCAGGGACACAACCAGGCTGGCAACTGCAGGGGGGGGGGGTTACGGGATGGGTGGGTGGGTGAATGGGCATGGAAATGACAGGACGGCAGCCTGGGAACTAAAAATAGACACCCGACCACGGGCTACTGCAGCCATAAAGGAAAGACCAAACACAACACACGACACCCGGGCTGTGTTCCTTTTAGCAGCTGCGTTCAAGGCCAGGAATCAAACAAAGCCACTGGGGAGGGAAGGCGGGGGGGGGGGGGAGAGGAGGAGTATCAAAGGCATTTTATCCAAGAACCACCAGTGATGGCAAACCTTGGGCACTCCAGGTGTTCTTGGACTTCAATTCCCAGAAGCCCAAGTCCCTGTGAATCCACGCGCAGTAAAGTCCAAGAACAACTAGAGTGCCAAGGTGTGCCATCACGGACTGATGCTGTTGAGGCCAGATGGGAGATTTAAGTGGAATCCCAACCCCCAAGCCCCCCTCCCCGCCACCGCCACCGCCCAGAAGGCAAACCAAAGCTCAGCTTGGGAAGGGGAATTTGATGTGTCAAAAGAAAGCCAACCAGGTAAGCCTTGGAAAGCCCCACTGTTGTGCTCCACACCTTCTTGTGTCTATCCTTGGGTCAATTGGATGCTCAAGGCCACATGTTCCCTTGGAGCAAAAAGGGAGGCCAATGGGGAGAGTCGCTTCACGTCACCCCACGGCCAGGGGCTGGGCACCCTTCCACCTGGAGCAAAGGGTGCCCGACTGCAGGGGAGATGCTCTTCACCTTGGGTGCCCATCGGAAGGGTTGGCCTGTGTGCCATACAGAAACAAGGGTGGCCATTCTTGCAAAATGCAAAGCCCCCCTCCTGAACATACAGGATGCTGTTTACCTTTCCCACTGAAGTGGTCCCTATCGATCTCCTTGCAATTTCTTGCTTTCAAACTGTTTGATTGGCAAGAGCTGGGTCAGAGACGAGAGCTCATTCCGTCGTGCAGTACTCGGGTCTCGAACTGCTGACCTGCCACTTTCCAGCCGGCCTCTTAGCCAGCTGAGCCACTGCAGTCCCTACAGACATGCACAAATACACCCCAAGAATTTTAGGCCGCTTCTGTATCTCAACATGGATAGAAACGTACGTAGGTGTTCTAGAAGAAGACTCAGGTTTTGCCAAAGGGCTCCTGCTGCTTCCATCAAAGGGGAAACAGGACTTTTTCAATCCAAGAGAATCCCAGAAAAATAAAAACCGTAACGTTTGGAGAAAGGCCAGGAAGCTCTTCCAAAGCGTCGCTGTGCCTGGCAGGCTGGGGTGGGGGTGGGAGTGGGGGGTCCCCATTCACTTAAGACAGCTGCTTCCCTCCGAGAGTAAGGAAGACAGAACTTCTCCCGCAGGAGGGATGAATGAGGGGTACGGGCTTCGTGTGTGACACTCGCGGCCGACACACCGATCATCCCAGGTTCAAACATCCCGTTGTCCATTGGGGTGGGGGGACCTCTGGCACTCCTGATGCTTCAGGGCTCTGTTCCCACCACAGCCCCCGGGAAAGCCTGGGGGTTTGCTGAAGCTCAAAACACCCGTGCAGTCAAAAATCTATAGCATGAAGAGAAAAGGCCAGCAGGCCAAGGGAAAGCTGGGGCAGAGAAGGCGGGAGCTCACTCTGTCGCACAGTAGCCAGGGATCGAACTCCCACCTTCCAGTCAGCAAGTTCAGCGTCTTAACCACTTGAGCCACCACAGTCCCAGGAGCCCCGGAAGGTGACCCTAATCCCCTGGACCCCAAAGCCTGGAGCAATTCCTTGTGAGAGCAGGCTTATCCAAGCACCGGCCATCTCGCATGAGGCTGGGTAATAATAATTTCATATCAGAAATTATTCCAGGTTGAAAGGATTTTTGCTGGAGAAACTCCGCTCATGGGATGCCCAAATGAGGCTCCTTTCATGTCAATAAGATCTTTTCCCACCCATGTGGTACCTATTTATCTACTTGCAATTTCTTGCTTTTGATCTGCTAGGTTGGCAGGAGCTGGGGCAGAGATGGGCACTCAATCCATCATGCAGTACCTGGGTCTTGAACTGCTGATTTGCTGGCCTTCCAGCTAACACAGGAGCTTCTTAACCACTGAGCCACCGCAGCCCCTATGAGGCTGGGCGAGGTGAGAATCAAGGAAGACCCCTCTCCCTCAGCTGGCCAGAAGAAGAGTGTTGTGACACCTGAAAGATGGAAAGCTTGGCCACACCGGCTGCTCACCTGGGACACCCACCTGTCGCTCCCGAGGCATTGGTGCTTTCGGGGGTTGCCTTAAAAGACGTGTTTTCTGCACTTAGCAGAATGGCAGATTGGGATCTGAGAGCTTACTTTGAACAAGGCAACATCTGGGCCTGATAAAAGCAGACCCAGAAGAAGAAGAAGAAGAAGATCGAGGTGTTTTTTTTATAAAAAAAAACAACAACGAAAGAGAGAAAGAAAAAGAAAACGAGAGAGTTTCCCCCCTGCAAACGTACATCTTCTAAGCAGAACTTGGAGAAGGGCTCAACCTCTTCCCCTCATCCCCATCAGATAATTAAAATGCTTGCCTTCATAATCACATTTGCAATGGAACTAAGGGTTGGTGGGAGCCCTTCCTTCCTTCCTTCCTTCGCCTAACGCCCCCCGCCCCCCCACCGGCCCCCTTTCCCAGGCTCTGTTATTTTTGTGCAGGCAAATTCTGCTGCCGCCTGCTTGGCAGAGATAAGGGAAGCCTTTATCTCACTTGGCAATCTGGATCAGAGGAGAGATCAAGCCCAGCCGCCTTATCTGCCGCGCAGATCGGCTTTTTCGGTAGAGAGCAAAAAAAGGAGGGGGTGGTTGGCGGAGAGAGAGAGAGAGAGAGATAGAGAGAGAAGAACACAAAACTCCTCCAAAACTTCAGCAAAGGTTGGTTTCCCTCCTTTGTGGCTTTCCTATGCGCCTGTGTATGTTCCCTGTTTGGAAACACGGTGTGCGCATCCAAAAAGAAACGTGCAATCGGCCCCCTCCAGATCAATCTGCCAGGTTGGTGGCCTTCCCTCTTGTGTCTCAAAAAGCCCAAGACTGGAGCTGAGCACCGGGAGAACAGAGAAGGAAAGACCCACGGGTGGCTGCCAAAAGGTTGGATCATCCTTTTCTGCCCACACTCGCCATGTTTGAAGTTAATAAATGTAGCCAGCTATCTGCGCCAGAGATCACTTCCCTGACTTCTCTCCCCCCCCCCTTTTCCCTTCTTATCAACTGCCTGCATCGCTCAAACAGAAGAGAACAAAAGAGACGCACCAGAGAAAGAAGGAGAAGGAAACAAAACAGGAAAAAAAAAGATGCCAGATGCATCTTGATGCGCTCCAGAGGTTTGTCACAAGAGAGCAGAAGTGGGCAAGGAGGGGGGGGGGGGGGAGAGATTTGATGGGGAGGAGGAGGAGGAAAGGAGGAGAAACAGCCAAGCAGCCTCTATAGCAGGGGTGCACAAACTATGGCCTGTGGGCCAGATCTGGCCCCAGTGTCAATTCCTCCGGCCTACACCATCCTCGCCACTCCTGTATGGGCACATTTTACTTCCGCTTCTGGGAGCGACGTGAATTGCATCAGGGGCCAGATCTGGCCCATGGGCCGTAGTTAGGGCACCCCTGAACCACATGCACCTGAAAAGTTTGGGCAGCCCTGCTCTATAGTGAAGGTTTGCAATGACCTGGCTGGCCCAGGGCAGCCAAGCCTAAAAGCCAAGCCAGAGCCAAAAGCCCAGAAGAAAGTCCTCTTCCTCCTCCTCCTCCTCCTTCATCATCAAGTATCCTATTCCATTCCAAATAGTGGCTCTCCTCAAGGCAACCAGCCATGAAGATTGTCCTGGGAAACCATATTATGCTGTGGCCTTTCACCTACCCCTGACTGACCCAGTTCACTTTCTGGTCCTGAGCCCTTTTGGCACACAAAGTCCTCATCATCATTCCCAGGCCAGGATGGATGGAGCTGCTGCCCTCCATCAAGAGAGACTCAAGTGGGATTTAATCCATTTAGGGACCCTCACCCTTCCTTCCCTGTGGACTTCTCCACCCAAGGCTGGGAGTCCTCAAAGTGGTCAGGTTGGTTAGCAGTGAATCGCTGCTTGATGCTCGGCGTTGAGTCCCTGGCAGTAGGGACTACTTCTCTATCACCATAGCAGGCTCACCTGGCCAGAAGAAAGTCCAGAGGTTGCACAGCTGGGGGCCCTGGAAAGCTGCTTCGCTGGAAGATCTGATCCTCTCATCCGAGCCATGAGTAGCTCCCAAATACAACGAAGCTTTTTCATGCATTAATTCCACAAAGCATCTGAATTTCAAAAGAGGGCCAAAAGGGAGAAATCAGGCACTGAGGACCAGCCTTGGGGTTGCCAGCAAACAGGGCACGCGATGGCAATGGCAAGCAAACCTCCACACTGTGGGCTGGCGTAGGAGGGACAAGAAGATACTTGCATCAAGGGCTGGCCAGCCAGGCCAGGCTCTCCTCCTTGGGTTTTATGGGAGGCTGGACAGGCTGGCCAAGTTGGCCAGAAGCATTTCCCTGGAGGCGGGACAAAGTAAAGAGACATGAATGGTGTTGGCCAGTGGCAGCAAAACAAAGGGGGAAGTCTCAGGGCATCGCAAAACCCAACACCTTTGGTTTGGAATTCTCTCAGCTACAGGCCAGTAATGGCCAACCTTGGCACTCCAGGTGTTCTTGGACTTCAATTCCCAGAATCCTAAGTCGGCACTCCTGCTGATCAGGCCTACTGGCAATTGAAGTCCAAGAACACCGGGGGGGGGGGGGGGGGCAGGTTTCAGGACCTATGGCAGTGATGGCCAACTTTGGCTCTCCAGATGTTCTTGGACATCAATTCCCAGAAGCCCTGATCAGCAGGAGTGCTGACTTGGGCTTCTGGGAATTGAAGTCTAAGAACACCTGGAGTGCCAAGGTTGGCCATCACTGACCTATGGTCTAGATTGGCTCCTATGCTCCGCCATGTTCTTCTTTGTAGTCTCTGTGAATCCACAGGAATGGGTTTACTGCACATATGCAGTGAATCCCATTCATGTGGGTTCACAGGGGACCATGAAGGAGAACAGTTACAGGTAAGCAACCTGCCATTCTAGAGCAGGGCTCTGCAAACCTGGTTCTCCACATGTTCTTGGACTTCAATTCCCAGAAGGCCCAAGTCAGGACTCCTGTTGATCAGGGCTTCTGGGAATTGAAGTCCAAGAACATCTGGAGAGACAAGGTTGGCCCTCACTCACTGGCTTAGGCCAACTGCATGCTTTTGATCTTCTAGGTATCACAAAACTCTCTGGCTGTTCCCGCTCACCTGTCTGTGAATCTCTGAGGAAATGTGTGGGGAAACAAGCCATGCTCCCCCCTCCCCAAAAGGAGACTGCCTGCCTGTCTTTTTCGGCTGATTCCCCCACCAGAATGGCTCCAATGGGGACTTCTGTTGAGCAGGAAACCATTGCACAGGTATTGTATAACTACTGAGACAGGTTTCCTGATTGGGCAGCAAACAAGTGGGGGAATTAAATTAAATCAAACCATCCCTGCCAAGCTGCTCCTGCGTTGATGGTTAAGCCCTCCCGATGGCAGTTAACAATGGCCGAGATGCACAGAGCCTCATTTCTCCTTTTGAAAGCCAAGCAAACCCATCAATGGCGATGGCTGCCCTTGCGGCCTTGGGATCCATTGTGACTCAAGAGGACCCTAGCTAGCAGCTAAATAGAGTCTGCCATCTGATCAGTTCCCTTATCACTTTCTGGGCTCCCCTCCCTCACAGAAGATCTCCTCAGCCTCCATCTCATCATCATCTCATCTCATCTCAAGTCTGCGCATGGGGGGAGAGGAAGACGGAAAAGGGTAGCCAAGAAGGGAGGCTAAATTCCGCAGATACGAATCTAGGGCAGAGCAGATCTGATATCACTTTGCGCAGGGGGGGGGGGGGGGATGAAAGGAACCACAGAGTCTGTCCTTTGGATTATTTCAGAGGCTGCTTAAGCCAGGAAGGTTTCTCCTTTCCTCTTCTGCAGAAGACCAAGATGCCCCCAATTTTCTGCTTGTCCTTGGAAAACAGCAGCCTCATATTTCACCCGCCCGTTGTCCTGTCTTCACCGCCAACTGGCACATGAGTACACAAGCAGATGGTGGACTTTCAAGGCCTCCATCGGTCCTGCCCATCTCTATCTGGCGCTCACATCAACATCCGCTCAGTTCATCATCTCCTCACATCTCTGCCCGAGAGAAGGAAGGCGGTCCAGAGCCAGGTGCCCCTTCAAGCGCCACAAGGCAGGCTAATGTATTGTACCCCTCCTCATCCCACCTGCACCCCATGCCTATCCTTAGCATCACCCCCGATTCATCTTATGATCACCTTTGGCTTAAACTTTGCCCTGCTGGGACCCGGCAAGAGAGGAATGAAAGCAGGAGGAGAGAGACCAAACCGCGAGAGAAAAATGGGGTGGGGAAAAATCATAGCACCCAAACCTCTGGGAACAAATGATGCTGCCTGTCTCCCACAAGCCAAAGCACAGTCATGGCCTCAGCCACAGAGCACCACAAAGGACACCCCCCACCCCCTTGCAATGCAGTGATGGTGTGGCTCAATGGGAAGATGTTCCCTCAATGGGCACGGAGGCCCACAAGCCCAACCTGGGTTCCCTTCCCCATGGGCGAAACAAGGGGCCCTAGTGTGTGGAAAAAGTACATAAAGGTCCTGCTATTCTCAGAGTGTACCTGTGCACGACTTTCCCTCTTCTCAGGATGGGCCACGGCGGCGGAGGCATTCATGCCCAGACTACGGGTGGGCAGGAAAGAGCGTTGGCCTTGGAAATGCACAGCCAAGGCCGCCACATGCACCAGCCGCCTCCTTTCCCTCTAAAACTCCTTTGCTTCTGCTATTTTGTGACAAGCAATAAATAAATAAATGGTGCTTGTTCTTATTCACACCCACACCCACCCACCCACCCAAACTGTCTTCTTTTTAATTTTAAAGCATGCATTTATTTATTCAGCTTAAAAGAAGCTGGGCAAGGCTGTAAGTGAAGTGGGAAAGCTTTGGGTCCAGTGGGCATGTGATGTGTATCACATACAGATGTGCAAGTACAGATGTGGTCTTAACAGCAGTCATAAAGAGGGATGTTTAACAGCAACTGGGGGGAGGAATCTAAAAAGGCCCTAGTCCAGTAATGGTGAACCTTGGCACTCCAGATGTTCTTGAACTTCAATTCCCAGAAGGCCAAGTCAGCCCTCCTGCTGATCAGGGCTTGTGGGAATTGAAGTTCCAGAACAGCTGGAGTGCCAAGGTTGGCCATCGCTGGTCCTAGCCCTCAACAGCCACCAGTGACCCTCCTGAAGGAAAAGGGATGGCAGGCTTTGCAGTCTGAGGGGCATCAATCAATCGACACCCATTCCTACAAAGACCCGCCTCTTTCCACCTCTGGCTTCCCATGCCACGCAACATCTGTTGCCTCCTGCAGCACCAAGTGTTGACTTTGAGGATGCAGCTGTTCTTTCCATCCTTCCGGCGAGACTCCAGCCTGAATTGGTGAGTGGTAAAAAGCTTTTGCTTTGCAGCCGCCACTGACCCTCACCCTGTGGCCACCCCTCCATCCATGGGGTGTCCATCCACGTGGCTCAGCCCACTGATCCCCAGAAGGGGGAAGCCAAGGGTGGGTGTTTTGTGTGGCTGGAGCAGGGCCTGGGGTTTTCTTGTCCCTTGGCTTCTGGATTTCATTTGAACCGGTTTGGCACTTCTCATGCTGACACTTCAGGGTGATGATGATGCCTGTTTCTTGCTGGGAGACATTCCACGTTTTTTTTTCCAAGTTTGAAAGGGTGGCCTTGTTTTGGCAGACCTGACCTTCACCCACTTTGGACTTCCCTTCTTGGAAGGGAAACTGGGGGGGGGCAGATAAAACGGCACAAATGTTTCTCTTTCCTCTAACACAGTGGTGGCGAACCAATGTCACGCGTGCCAGAAGTGGCACTCAGAGCCCTCTCTGTGGGCACCCATGCAGTTCACCCCAGCTTAGAGTTTGCCCTGCCCCTCTGCCCAGCAGCCCAATGGGAGCGCTTCCTCCTCCCCACCCCCCAGCACAGTTTGCCCAGCTTCTCCTGAAGACAGGAAACCAGTCAGTCCCAGGACTTTTCCAACAACCCAAAGGTCTGGGGGACAGAAATCATGTGTGGGACGGGGACGGGGGGTGTTTGTCCTTCCTGACGCCTATCTTTACAACAGACTCACTTTTAATATCACAATCCTTTCTTTGAAGACTTGTGTTATATTTTAATGTTAGCTTTGGTGGATCAACTCCACTTCGTCAGACACAGACAAGTGGACTTGATCCACAAAAGCTAACTTTAAAATATAACCCTTAGGCTTCAAAGTGCTACGGTGTTTTTGTTTGTTTATTCTCTGATATGCTTGTAACACAGACATGGTAAAGGTCGCCCTTGCACAAAATCCAGTTGTATCTGACTCTAGGGTCCAGTGCTCATCTCTGTTTATAGCCAAAGAGCCAACGCTGTCTGCATCTCCAGACATTTCCATGGACATCTGGCAGGCACGACTCAACATGGAACGCTGTTTACCTTCCCACCAAAGTGACCCCTATTTGTCTACTTGCAATTTCTTGCCTTCGAACTGTTGGCAGGAGCTGGGAGAGACGACGGGAGCTCACTCCATCATGCAGTACCCGGCAATCAAACTCCAACCTTCCACTCAGCGAGTTCAGCATCTTAACCACTTGAGCCATCGCAGTCCCCAAACACAGACTGACACGGCTACTGTTCCAAAACAATCCTTTCTGTTCAGCAGTAGAGAAGGAGGAGAACCATTGGCCTGCCCGCTCGACCTTCCTCTGGAGATTCAACAGGACTTACCACCCCATGCAAGGGACACATGGTGTGCCAAAGAGCCAGGAGGGGGAAAGTCGACTATAAAGAAAAATTAATGAAAACATAAATGGCCTAGGGAGGTTTGGGGAGGGAGAGCATAAGTCAGAGAGGAACTTTCATCCCAATTTTTTAATCCAAAAAACAATAAACAAAGTTTTGCCTGGGTCTTATCAGCAGAATAAATCACTCCAGGCAGGCAAACAGGTAGATGCAGCTTAGTGCAGCAATTATTTGCAAGGGAAGATAAAGCTTTATTATCACATGGGGGCCCGGCCTTCTTATCTAGAGATCTCCAAGGCCTTATCAGCAGGCAGGATCATCTGTGCAGGAAGGCAAGGCAGGCAGGCAGGCGACACACACACACACACACACACACACACACACACACACACACACACACACACACACACACACACACCAGCAAAAGCCGCCAAACCTGCCCTGGTAAAGTCCCAGCAGCTGATATATTAAAACTCCTCGGTGGTCCTTCTTAGGAGGCAACCCTAATTAATACCTTTCAGATTCTCAACCGGGGTCTTAGCCAGATAATAAGGTGGGGAGGAGAGAAAGGAGAAAGTTTATTTGGGGTGGGGGGGAGGGACCGAGATCGAAATCTGGCTGCACGACAAGATCTTTGTCAAGACCTTCCCCAAAAGTTGTTTAGGTTATAAAGAGGTGGGTTGTGGAAGTTATCAGGAAGGACAGGAGAACGGAGAGAAAAGGTGGTTGTGCTCCGCCAAAGCCTGGGAGGCGGAAAGGGAACATAGAACAAAAAGGCAAGAAAATATTCTCCGCACAGACCGTATTGATTATGGATTTGTATTATTATTTTAAAAAGACCACTCGAGGAGGGGGGCAACGTATCTCCTGGCCCAGATGCAAAAATGGCGACATACAGGAGTGAGATTTTTACCCAGTTGGAGATGAAGGCAGGCAAAAGGAATCTAAACTAGGCAAGCTTTCCAGGGTCAAAGAAAAGGGTCTTTCATCAAAGAGCGCCAGGTGGAGAAATGAGACCCTTTCCACACACACACACACACACCACACTTTTGTGTCTCAGAGCTGCGGGGGGGGGGGGGGCAATCCTGGCCCCTTTACCTGAACACAGAAGCCCCCCATGGCCTGGCCAGCTGTCAACGAGCATAAAGTCCAGGACCACCCAAAGCTTTGAGGGTCCATTGGAGGGGGAAGAACACCTGGATGGATGGATGGATGTGTGTGTGTGTGTGTGTTAGACACCTTGAGCCTACACCACACGCCTGTCCTGTGAAACTCGCAAGCCTCCACTCTCCCCCGTCCGAGAAGAGCCCGTCCCTCCTCCCATCTCTCACTCTGCCCATGCTCGGGCAGCCTCGTGTGCTTTGCAACTGCTCCAACAGGTCCCAGGAATGACATTTAAGATATGGGGTGGGGGGAGTCCCTGAACTTTTATCCCTCGCCCCCCAATGGAGAAGGCAGCCCCTCCTCCCCACATTTTGCCCAGGTCTTTCTGCCCCCCAACCCCGCGTCCTTCCTTCCTTCCTGCCGGGAGTGAGTCAAGCGGGCGATGATGATAAGATCGCAATTTCAGTCCGTCCCGACGGGGCGATCTTATCAGGGCGGAGGAGAGGGATCTCCCCCTCCCTCCCTCCCTCCCTCCCTCCCGAGCAGCGCCTCTCTCTCTCTTATCTCAGGACTCATCGCGGGCGCCTCTTATTGGGGGGGGGGGGGGAAGAGGACGGAGGGAAGGACCGAGTGGCCCTTGGCCAGCCGTCCCAGCGGAGAAAGCCACAAGTGGCGCCTGGCTGCCAGGAAGGCTGATCTCTCTCCCCCCCCCCCCCCGCTCCAGCTGTCCCACAGAAGCCGGACAGGGCCCCAAAGCGGGAGGGGGCCCCCTCCAACCCAGGAACCGAGGGGGGGGGGGCGATCCTGGGCTTGTTTGGCCAGACCCCCACCCCGGTCCTCCTGTCACTTCCAGCTGCGGGGAGGGAGGGTGAGCGCCCCCCACCCCCACCCCAGACTCGAGGGGGCGGCGACTCCTTCCTTTTCCTCCGGCCGCCAGGCGGCAAGGAGGGAGGGAGGGGGGGGGTGTTTCCTGGCGGGACCGAGCGCCCCCCCCCAACTCTGCCCGTGGAATTAAGGGAGAGGGGGGTTAAGGGGGAGCTCCCAGAAGTTTGGCGGCGGCGGGGGGGGGGGGGGGAAGGTGTGCGTTCCCGGGAGCCAGGCAGGGGGGAGGGGGAGGGGGAGGGGGGAGGCTCACGTTTGATCTGCCGGGGGTTGCTCTGCTTCCTCCTGGACATCGCGGGGCGGCGGCGGCGGCGGCGGCGGCGCGCTCCCTCCTTGCTTCCTCCTCCTCCGGCGGCGGTGGCGGTGGGGGCGGCGGCAGAGGGGCGGCTCTCATGCCCGCCGCCGGCCAGCGTTCCCAGGCGGCGGCGGCGGCGGCGGGGCGGCCTCTCCCTCGCTTGCTCGGAGCCTTCTCCGCCTGCCCCTTCCCCTCGCCCCCCTTCCCTTCCCTTCCCGCCGAGCCGAGGAGCGCCCTGTTTTTCTCAATGGAGCCTGCCTTGCCTGCAGCCTGCAGCCTGGGAAAAGAGAGGAGGCGGCGGCGGCGGCGGCGGCCAGCGTTCCGAAGGGGCGTGGCCTCGCGGCTCCGGAGGCGGGGCGCTTTCCCCCGGGCCACGCCCAGCCGGGGAAGCGGTCGCCAATGGGAAACCGGCGGGGGCGGGGATTAGAGGAACTAAGCTAGGAAGGGGGGGGGAGAGAGAGAGCGCATGCGCGCGCCGGCGGCCGACCCCAGGGATGGAGCCGCCCGAGGCAGAGCCGCGCTTCTTTCCCAAAGGAAAGAAATAGCCGTTAATAGAAATATAAATCTGAACTCATAAATGAATGAATGAATGAATGAATTAGGCATTCTCTCCCGCCCCATATAGCGCCCAGTGCCCTCTCTGGGCGGTCCAGAAATTAACGAGCACTTTGGGCCCCCAACGATGCTGGGGGGCCTCGTTTTCCTGGCCTTAGAAGGATGGAAGACGCTGAGGCGACCTGGAGCCCCGTCAGGACCGAACTCACAATAGTAAGAGTAATTAGACTTCTATGCTGCCGCATAACACTTAGAGTGTGTGTGTGTGTGTGTGTGTGTGTGTGTTCACAAGATCAGTAGCCTTTTGGTCTTCAGTTGACAGGCCTTGGATTGGAAGGATGGAAGAGGCTGAGTCAACCTTGGTCGCAGTCAAGATCAAACTCACAACGTTATGGCTGCAGTGCACCAGTTTAACCCTTGCACCACCAAAGGGCCATTAGGAGAGCAAGATCTGAGTTCCAAACTTTTGTGGGGGGTCTCTACCCATGAGAGTCATGCCTGCCACGTGTCCACGGAAACGTCTGCAGACGCAGACAGCACTGGCTCTTTGGCTATAAAACAGATATGAGCACTGAACCCTAGAGTCGGATATGCCTGGCTTTCCAGCAAAGGTGGCCCTTGAACTTGACCTTGCCCATGAGATCAAGGGGGGGGGTTGCTCTGAAAACCGGTTGATGTGGGAGAAAATAGCTCTGGAACAGCAGCATGGCAGCCTCTAGCGCAGGAGGAGTTCTCAACCTTTTTAAGCCATTGGGGGCCATTGGGTCACGCTCCCTCAGACAGCTTCAGGGGCCGGACGGCCATTTTGCCCTTCCTCCACCACATGGCTCTTCCGAGAGTGGTGGAGGCGGTTGGGGGTCCCACATGAAATGGTGCCAGGGGCCGCATCTGGCCCACGGGCCACAGGTTGATAATCCCTGCTTTAGCAGCACAGATTGTTCCTGGTCTCACTGAGGCCAGCAGAGCAAGGAAAGGCCTCTCTGTCTTCGGAAATAATACAGGAGGAAATGTATTTAAAATGTATCCGATAATTTACTGTGTTTCTTCATTTTGCAAGTACAGTATCTCAGTTATTGAGATCCACCTCGAGCCCTTTAGGAGAGGAAGGTGGCATAGAAACGAGATGAATAAAATAAAACAATTGCCGCATTCTTTGGAATCGACAGGTGTCTTTTTTAAAAATGGCTACACATGGCGTAAAGGTAAAGATAAAGGGAAAGGTTTCCCTTGATTGAAAGCCAGTCGTATCCGACTCTAGGGTTCAGTGCTCATCTCAGTTTCAAAGCCGAAGAGCCAGCGCTGTCTGCTTCTGCAGACACTTCCGTGGTCATATGGCAGGCATGACTAGACATCGGAGTGCACGGAACGCTGTTTACCTTCCCACCAAAGTGGGTCCCTATTTATCTACTGGCAATTTCTTGCTTTCGAACTGCTGGGTTGGCATGACATAGGAGTTATTAATTTTTACAATTAACACATGATTTACTTAACATGAATAAAGGAATGCATTGTTAATGTGAAAGTCTTTAAACAATTCATGGCAATGAAATATCACTAAAATTTGCTATCCCTGAATATTGATTTTACAATAACGAGTCAATGTTGCGTAGAGTGCAAACATGCTACACATTCACACTAAAAGTAACTACGTTGCCAAGGAACTGACAAAACAGAAATCCTACTCAGGGTTGCTACTTTTTAGTGAATTCCTGCTGCCTGGTTGTGTCTTCCTTTCCCCCAGACGTTGAGACAGACGCATTGGCTGGTGTTTTAGCCTAGCCTCCATGAAGAGTTGCCCTTGGCTTTGTCCTCCCTGGCATGCCTTTCTGTCCTGCTCTCATCAAACTCAACCGTATCTACATGTAACGTAACAGAAAGACACAGAACCCTCAATTTCAGAAATAAGTTCTCTCCTTAACCTGCGGACATAAATATGTAAGCAGCACTCTGTGGCTAACAAACACACCTGGCTCTTCAAGGGCTCTGTGTGTGTGTGTGTGTGTGTGTGTGTGTGGTCAGCAGTTTGAGACCCAAGTGGTGCCCAATGTAGTGAACACCCATCGTCAGCCCCAGCTTCTGCCAACCTAGCAGTTTGAAAGCAAGAAATTGGAAGTAGATAAATAGGTACTGCTTCGGTGGGAAAGGTAACAGTGTTCCATGCGCTCTGGCATCTAGTCCTGACTGCCACATGGCCATGGAAATGTCTGCGAATGCAGACCATGCTGGCTCTTGGGCTGCAAATGGAGATGTGCACCGAAACCTAGAATTGGACACGGCTGGCTTTCGACTGGGAGGTGGAAGGTCAGCAGTTCAAAACCCGAGTACTGCATGATGGAATGAGCACCCATCTCTGTTCCAGCTCCTGACAACCTAGCCGTTTGAAAGCAAGAAATTGCAAGTAGATAAATAGGGACCACAGCATTCCTTGCACTCCAGTGTGTCTAGCCATGCCTGCTACATGTCCATGAAACAAACCATCTGCAGACGTAGACAGTGCTGGCTTTTTGGTTATGAACAGAGATGAGCACTGAACCATAGAGTCGGATACGATTGGCTTTCGAGCAAGGCCAGCCGTTGACCTTACCATGCTCCCCCTTAGGTTTGGTTTTGAATAGGACTCTTTCCAGATCTAGGACTCAAAGCAGCCTGAGACCTTATTTTTAATGATATTTTAAAAAAGATATGCTAAAAACACCAAAAGTTATTTTAATGTCAAAAGTGACTGGAACAGATGGCACATTCCCTTACCAGCTCCTCCTTGTTCTCTCACCTCTAGTTCCCATGTGTTGACACATCCGCCCATGCCTTCATCTGTGCATCTGTGCCCCCGTCAGTCAGGCTGAGACCAAGATCTCTTCTCTTCTGCACCTGTTCTCAACCTGCCTGGCTTCTCCTTGGAACGGTTTCCCTCCCCACACAAACTGCCTGAGCCTCTAAATCCAGTGATGGCGAACCATGGCACTCCCAGTGTTCTTGTACTTCAGTTCCCAGAAGCCCAAGTCCCTGTTAATCCACACGAATGGGTTTACTGCGCCTACTTCAATTCCCAGAAGCCCATGACCCTGTGAAACTACACGAATGGGTTTACTGCACATACTTTAATTCCCAGAAGCCCAAGTCCCTGTGAATCCACATGAATGAGTTTACTGTATGTTTACACAGTAAACCCATTCGTGTGGATTCACAGGGAGTTGGGCTTCTGGGAATTGAAGTCCAAGAACACCTGGAGTGCCAAGGTTGGCCATCATAGATCTAATCCATCTCTCCCCACCCCCAGGAAGACAACAAGGCCTAGAAGAGGGTTTGTTAACATTTCCCCCATTTTATTGCAAGGAAAGAAAAAGGCAATGCCCGAATGGTCACCTTGCTGAATGACAGTAAGGATGTTTGCACAGCAACGGCGTCTCGTTAAGAGCCAGGAAGTTCTGGCGCGGCCGATCCATCCAGTCATTAGAGAACAAGATGTTTGTCGTTTGGAAGCAGGCCATGCCTCTCCTGAAATCCCCAGGGCAGCTGGAGGAAACCTTTGCCAAGTGTCGTGCGGCCACCTGGGCCAACCTTTGCCCGCAGCGCCTACTTCCATCTGCCACCACCCTTGCTTTTGAATCCACATTTCACACCGCTTGAGTTTGCCACAGGAGGGCATCAGCCGACGTCATTTGGAAGGCCCTGAATAGTCTGAGGGTTGGAGTCCCACAAGACCAACATGCTCAAGTGGGGGCTGATGGTGGACAACACCAAGCAGTGTGAATGTGGAGAGAGCCAGAATCCACCACCGCTATGGGGTGGGAGAGCCCCAGTGAGCTTCCTCTTCCAACAGTATAATAGATCGACGGGGCTGCAATAGAATGGATCAATTGATGTCCACGTGTGTCCAGAATCTGTGGGCCTTGTGCATGAAGAGTCCCTGCTGGGCTCAGGAAGCGCACCCACCTTGCTGATCTATTAGAAAAACCCTTTGCTTGGCAACCGGGGAAACTGGGCATCGCTAGAGTCTGGGTGGAATCACTTCAATCTAATTAACTTGAGCTTCCCTCCCCACTCCTCCTCCCCCCCCCCCGCCCCCAAACCACCTGCTGTGTGGGCCGTGCAAGGCTTTGGTGTGGGGCTGAGGCAGGCAGGGCAAAGCCAATGGATTTAAAATCCGCAGTGCTTTTTCCAAACCTTTGAGGCTCTTCTCACACTAGGCAAAATATCCATCCTGTTTGCAGGCAGGTCTCTTTTTGGAAACCCATCACAGCACATTAATGGCCACAATATCACTTTGAGCAAAAGACACGCTTTCCCAAACTTCTCTGCAGGCTCCTATTGCCACACAAAGGAGGCAAATGTAGGAATCGGGGCCGCTGGGGGCCGGAAGGTCCCGGAGGAGGACTGATCAAGTAACGACACGAGACAAGCTGCTGGATCGATCAGACACTTTATTGGTAAAAGACAGAATCATTTATAGGGAAAAAAGTGCAACGGTGGCAAACTGTCCTTTGGCAAGGCATTACCTCATACGTTGACACATGTTAATGGGAAAACCTTCAAAGGGGAAGTTAATTACTCGGGGTAAACAGGGAACAAGATTGACCATTGTCTTGGGGCTTAGGCAGGGGTAAACATGGCTTGTTTGCACCAGGGATTTCCCCAAGCCGGGAGATGAGTCATTATGGTTCATGGATCAGCTATCTGCTTACTCGGCAGAGTCGCGAGTCAGGTCACCTTAATTGGGTGAATCAAACCCTATACTTTATTCACCCCCCTTAATTTGACGACCGGTGAGCCCACTGGTCGGGAGCCTGTCTCACCGCAGTGGTCTCTGGTCAATTCCGTGCCCTGTGGGGCACGGGGAATCCATATCTCCCCTTTATTTTCTATTTAAGAACCTGACTGGCGACCTTACGCAAGATAGGCATCAGCTGTTGAGCTGGGATGACGTCACGGGATTTCCCTCTGGGGCGGCACCTGGAGATCAGCGAGGGAATACACTGAGCAAGGCAGCAGAGCGTAATGCCTAGTATGGCTATTCCCACCACTATCTGAAGCACCGTCTGTAGCCACCCCCAGGGAATCCATGACCACATCCAATTCCATAGGGAATCCCACCAGGCTCCCCACGCGGAGCCTTCCGTAATGCCTGCAACAAGGGAATGCAGGTCCTTGATCTGGTTTTGTATTTTCCGGGAGTTGTCAGTAAGGTTAAAACAGCACATCCCATGGACAGATTCGCACCCCAGGTGGTGCAATAAGAGGAGGTAGTCGATAGCCGCTCGATTATCAAGAACAGCTTGGCGGAGTTCCACCTGCTCTTGATTAAGGAGCGCTATCGCTGAGGAGGTATGATTGATGGTTTTTGCTAAACCGCAGGCCAAATGACCAATTCTCCGTGCGTTGCCGGTGGCCAACCCCGGCACGCCGATCAAACTGACGGATAGGGAAACATACTCAGCGGGACTCATTACTCTGATGCTGCTGTCACAAGAGCTGTCTAACTGGGTTGTGCGTGTGTGCCGAATGAGCGGGGAAACATTCACATGGGATACATTTGTGTCACTAGAACGTGGGGCAATCATGTCCTTGGTAGGGAGTACAAGTGTCAAGCGACTAATACAACACATTGAGTCCGACAGATTGGCAGGGATGTAGTTCCAGGTGTGCTGGTTGCAGGTAAAGAACCACCCTGAGGGCAGGGTGACATGAGCGTACAATGAGATGAGGGTCTCCGGTTTACTGCAAGTCCAGTTGGCAACGCCAGGGTCAACACAGCGGCGCCGTGCCTGACCGTCTGCGGTGCAACCGGTCATGCGGGTGCAGGCGGCGCTCGGGCTGACCGCCACCCGAGGGGTATGGAGGGTGGCTGCATCAGCCGGCAAGGTTAGGGTAAGTTGCTGTCCCCCCCAGCGTGCATATGCCGAGAAGGCGGTAGGAGAGTGAGGGGCAAAGGATGCTTTTCGCAACCAGGCACTGTCCTCGGTGTGCTCGTCCGGAGTATGGCACACCGGAATGAGACAGGTGCTGAGCATGGATGCAGAACCAACGTCCTGCTGTAAGCAAAAATCGGACTGGTTGACGAGACCCGCCAACCTTTCCCACAAGTTGTACTGCATTCGTGTAGACAGGTCTTCACCAGGCGACAAACCGTCGGCCTGGATTGAGGCTGCCTGGGCGCCTCCCCCCAAAAGCAGGGAGAGGGCCAGGACTATGGAGATCGCCACGGTGTTGGCGTGAATCTGGGCAAAGACTGCAGCTGTGAGGTTGTCCGGCGTCGGCTCCTTCCCCTCGCGCTGGATGGCGTTCTGAGCGTCATGGCAAAGATCCTTGACCATCCCCCAGGTGACTTTGGGGATCGGCTGACGCCTCCTCCGACGGATCCTCTCGTGCAGGGTGAGGTCCTTCATCTCCGGTATCGGACTCGGGTCGGTCTGGTTCCACGCCATGCGGTTCCGTGTGGGGTTTGACACACCGAGCTGGGATCCAGATGACACCTGTAGGAGACATAACTGCAGCATACCCTCTCCCCCAGGTGACGAGCGGCACCGGCCCCCTCCAAGTGGGGTCCGGTGGCACTCGGTACCGGACCATTGGTCGCGGGAGAGCTTCCGAACGGCGGAAATGCCTCTCCTGCGGCGTGCAATCCGAAAAAACATTAAGGTGATTGTATGTGAACAAAACCTTGTTTAAGCAAAACTGTGCTGCTCCTTGTGACTTGGGGAGGGCAGGAGGTTCCCCCCTTTCTATTTGTTTGTCAAGGTAGGACTTTAGCGTCCGATTGACACGCTCTACAATCGCCTGCCCTTGCGGATTGTAGGGAATTCCAAAAGTGTGCTTGATGTCCCAAGTCGCCATGAAGGCGGCCAACTGCCTAGAGCAGTAGGACGGTGCGTTATCCGTTTTCACGTGCCGTGGCTTGCCCATCGCCGCGATGCAGGAAAGGAGGTGCTGCTCCACGTGGGTAGCCGTCTCCCCTTTCTGCGCCGTGGCCCAAACGAACTGGGAAAAGGTATCAATGCAGACGTGCATGTATTGCCATCTGCCAAACTGCGGCACATGCGTGACGTCCATCTGCCATACCTGGTTGGCCTCAGTCCCCCGTGGGTTGACCCCCCACGAGGGCCCCCCCGGCGCCCCTGCGCAATGCTGGCAAGAGCGGACTATACCCTGGGCCTGAGAAAGCGGCAGATTGAACTGTCTGGCGAGTGCCTTGGCATTTTGGTGAAAAAATGCATGACTTTGGATTGGAGTAGTGAAAACTCCCAAAACTGAACATTGCTGAATTTCCTTTGCGGCCGCGTCCGCTCTGCTATTGCCCGCGGAAATCGGACCCGGTAGGTCTTGGTGACTTCGGATGTGGGCAATATAGAGCGGCTCCGTGCGGTTACGCAAATGAAATTGAGCGGTGAGAAACAGACTTAGTAAATTCTTGTCTATCGCGGGAGTGATGTAAGCTCCCGGTAGACTGTGCAACAAATTCCTTACGTACAGGCTGTCAGTAATAATATTCAAACGCTCCTGGGCGAAGGTGCGCAAGGCAAGGTTCACGGCTGCCAACTCTGCCCGCTGAGCGGACTTCTGTGGAAGAGTTAGCAGCGTGTGCCAAGCTTCGCCCTCCTGCCAGGTCAAAACACCATAGGTGCGACCTCCGTCTGTGAAAACTGTCCTGGCCCCCTGAAGCGGGACCAGCGAGAGCAATTCGAACAAGCTGACTGTTCCTGTCTGTAGGGAAACGAGTCTAGGGTCCTTGGGCAAGTGGTACGCTAAACTCCCAGTGAAACCTTCCAGGGCTATCGGAAGCGAGTCACCTAGCTGCACTAATTGGTGAATTTGTTCCTTGGTGAAAGGAACCACAATTTTGGCCAAATCATTTCCTGAAATGTCCCTAGCTCTCAGCCTGCCGCGGTAAATCACCGCGGAAACCAGCTCTTGGGGCGGAACGATGTTCCGTGGTGATGTATTAGGCAAATAAACCCACTCCACAATTTTAGCTCCCTTCTCTGAGTCTACGCCTAATGCCCCAGTGAACATGGACCCTGACCGTACGATGTACAAATTCAGGATCGGGGCATAAGGCCCCTGGGCGATCCTATCCACCCACCTCTGGCCGAGAACTTGGTTCACTTTCTCAAGCGCCAAGCGCGCGTCTCGAGAGATTTTTATCCGGTCTGCCGGCTGCTTACCTAAAGTTAGCAGCGAGAAGAGCGGCTTTAAGAGATCCGTATCCAATCGGAAATACGGTCTGGCCCAATTAATATTCCCTAAAATCTGCTGTAACTCTACCAGGGTGACTGAGTCCTGTAAAGCTATCTGGGGTAAAACCGGTGCGGCAAAAGAACGGAGAAGCCGATGACCCAAGTATGAAAAGGGCTCGGTTTTCTGCACCTTCTCTGGGGCTATGAGTAGACCCTTGTCCCCCAGGCTGGCCTGGAGGTCAGAAAACACTGCGCTGCCGAGTTGCGGCAACGCCACTAAGATATCATCCATGAAGTGACACACAATAGCTTTAGGGTAAAGGCTTCGAAACTTTGCCAGCGCGTTGTGAACGTAAATTTGGCACAGGGTGGGCGAATTGAGCATGCCCTGTGGCAAAAATTTCCACGCGTAACGCTGCGTGGGCTCTCCGTGGTTCACAACCGGCACTGTAAAGGCGAACCTTTCCCGGTCCCGGGGGTCTAAGGGGATTGTATAGAAGCAATCCTTGAGATCTACAACTAGAATCTCCCACCCCTCGGGAATCATGTTTGGATTCGGGATGCCGCATTGAAGCGGACCCATGGGCTGAATACATTTATTGATCTCTCTGAGATCGTGGAGGAGTCGCCACTTCCCCGACTTCTTCTTAATTACAAAAACTGGCGAGTTCCAGGGACTGGTGGACTGCTCTATATGTCCTGCGTCTAGCTGTTCCTTCACTAGCTGCTTTAGGGCAACCAGTTTCTCTCCCACAACCGGCCATTGTTCTACCCAGACCGGAGTATCGGTGAGCCATTTAAGTGGCAACGCCATTACCCGAAGGTAAGGGTGGCACCGTACTGCTGGAGAATGTCTCGCCCCCAAAGGTTGACGTGCACGTCAAGAATGTGCGGCCGAACTACCGCCGTGCCGTCAGCCCCTGGGATGGTGACTTCTACCCAATCTCTGCTCCTAAACGCTTCCTGAACGCCACCTACCCCCCACACATCGGAGACCGGCTCAATGGCCCACTCCCTCGGCCACTGGCTCCTACTTATCACGGACACATCAGCTCCGGTATCGAGGAGGCCTGAGAACACTCTTTTGTTCAAAAATACCTCGATAACGGGGCGCTGCTTCCACTCAATGTTGGTCTCCACTGTCGCTAAGACCTGGTATCCTTGCACTGCCTCAACCGCGCTCAAGCGGTCTGATGAGCCGGGCTCTGAGCTGTCACTGAGCCTCCCCTGGCTGCCTGCTGGCGAGTGACAAGGAACCATGATCAGTTGCGCTAAGGAATCTCCCTTGTGAATGGTCTGGGGCAGGTGTGTCCAGAGTTGGACCTGGAGAACGCCTGAAAAATTCGAGTCAACGACTCCTGGAATTATGAAAATTCCGCGTGCTCCAGCTACACTACGGGGCAAAACTAAACCTAAAAAGCCTCTGGGCAGGGGACCCATGTACTGGGAATCGACCAGATAGACTGTGCCTGGCAGGTCGCATGTAACGTCTGCCTGACAAGTCAATTCTAGCCCTGTGCTACCCTTGGGGCTGGCCTGTGCCCTCGTAGTGCCTGGAAAGTGCCTGGAACCTAGTCCAGCTCTGGGAAGTCCGGATTCTGGGGAATGAGAGAAGTCTCTGTTTGGACTGGGGCCAGAGACATGCCCGCGTTCCGGTTTCCCGAACTCGGACAAAACTTGGCCCAATGATAGCCTTTCTTGCACTTTGGACATGGGGTTTTCGGGGCTGTGGACTGGCTGGACCTTTGTCCGCCTCCCTTTGATCGGCATTCTTTAGCGAAGTGCCCGACCTTGCCACAAGTGTAACAAGTTCCCCTGGTCTTTCCCTTGGGGTGAGATCTCTTTCCCCCCTGCACTGCTGCCGCCAGCAGACCCATCTTGTAGGAGTCCGTGCCGACGTCAGAACAGGCTCTAATCATGTCTGTCAGTGTCAGGTCAGGACGATTGCCTAGGGACTGCAAAATCCTACGACAGTCCAAGTTGGCATTGTCCTTGGCTAACTTGATCAAGAGCTCTTGCTGGGCTTGCTCATTATCAATCTGCCTGGTGATGGCTTCTTCCAGGCGATTGATGAAGTCCATGTAGGGTTCCTGGGCTCCCTGCTTGATAGCGGTATAATTCTTAGCCGCTTTGCCAGATGCTGGGATCTTGAAGTACGCCCTATAGGCGGCTTCAGCGGACATTTCGAGAGTGGCGAGAGGCAAGTTGATTTGGGCGTTAATGGCCTCAAAGGCACCTGAGCCATATAGCTGCTCAGCGATTACCGCGCCTCCCATTCTCGCGGCTCTGGCCTGTGCCTCGAGCCGGTACTCGCTGTCCCAGATCATGTACTGGCTAGGGGTTAGCATCATCCTCATGACGGCTTTCCAGTCGTGAGGAATCCACATGGTGGTCTCGCACGCTTGCTGAAGCGTGCCCCTAGTAAAACGACTTTGGAGCCCTGTCTCTGAGATTGCTTTCCGTAAGGCCATGAGAAGCTTGTACGGGACTGGGGAATGAACTATCTGTTGTGCGCCTGTGAGCGCGTCCATCTCCATTCGGATTGGACAAATCTGTCTAAGCTCAGCTAGTTGTTCTGCTGACAATTCCCCCTTCTTGAGCTCTATCTCTGCTGTGCGCTGAAGGGCACTCTTTACAACTAGGGAAGCTGGCGCTGTCAGAGGAACGCCTGCGCTCCTCATTCCTTGCGTTCCTTCGGTGACGTCTGCAGCTGTCACCGGGGGAAGGCTTCCCTCGCTGCTATGCTGATAGCTGAATGACGGACAGAGCGCCGCGGGCGCAGCCGGGTGAACTGGCTGACCTGAGGGCTCTTCTAACGGGGGTTCTAGGGCCTCTGTCCGGGCTGGCTCGATCTGCTCTAAGAGTCCTCTACACTTTTTCCATGTGCTGACTACCCTGCCGGGCGCTTTGGGGGGCTGCTGGATGCAGTCTCCTATCTGATCCCAGAGCTTCAAGGTTAACGTACCTACTTCTGGGTAAAGTAGGCAGTGTCCCCTGAGGTACGCCAAAAGTCTCGCTAGCTCTCCGCTGTGAAATCGCAACTTAAAAACCCTGGCCAGGATTCTGAACTCCTCCTCTCGAGTTCTTTGGCTAGCGGACGGACTTGGTCTATGAGAGCAAGTTCCCATATTACCTGTGATGGGTCCCTCGAAGTTTCCTTCTCGGGCCGAGAGTCGACGCGTCCTTTTACAGATAACAGTTCTGGCGACGAGTGTCTGGGGTAGCTGTCGGAGCGTGGATCGTCCTGTCCCGGGCCCTCGGCGGCCACTGCAATGTCAGGGGCTCACAGCCTGCCCTGACCGGAACGCGTTTTTCCCTTCGCGAACCTCCCCAAAGCCGGGAAAAAGGTAGGTAGGAAAGTCTCTTAGGAATGCCTCGCCGCGGCCACTCCTCTGTCCGGCTGGCTGCCGACCAGAGTGCCGCGCAGTCCTCCGGGGCAACGGGTCGCGGTTCAGGCGTTGAACCGGACTGCGTGGATCGTTACTCACGAGTAGACCTCTCCGGGGTCCTCTTACTCACGAGTAGCATCACGTCGCGGGTCACCAGATGTAGGAATCGGGGCCGCTGGGGGCCGGAAGGTCCCGGAGGAGGACTGATCAAGTAACGACACGAGACAAGCTGCTGGATCGATCAGACACTTTATTGGTAAAAGACAGAATCATTTATAGGGAAAAAAGTGCAACGGTGGCAAACTGTCCTTTGGCAAGGCATTACCTCATACGTTGACACATGTTAATGGGAAAACCTTCAAAGGGGAAGTTAATTACTCGGGGTAAACAGGGAACAAGATTGACCATTGTCTTGGGGCTTAGGCAGGGGTAAACATGGCTTGTTTGCACCAGGGATTTCCCCAAGCCGGGAGATGAGTCATTATGGTTCATGGATCAGCTATCTGCTTACTCGGCAGAGTCGCGAGTCAGGTCACCTTAATTGGGTGAATCAAACCCTATACTTTATTCACCCCCCTTAATTTGACGACCGGTGAGCCCACTGGTCGGGAGCCTGTCTCACCGCAGTGGTCTCTGGTCAATTCCGTGCCCTGTGGGGCACGGGGAATCCATAGGCAAAGGTCTGGGGGCAAATGACACAATAAAGGCATCCGCCTGGGGCAGCCAAGAAAGCCGCTTGCTTTCAGAGCCAAGAAGCCAAGAGTGGTCGGAAACCAGAGCCATGGCTTGGCTGGCTTAGAGAGAGTTGTGGGTAATGTGACTCGAACCAGCTGGCCACCACTCTCCAAATGGGTCAGGCTTAAGCCCCAAAGCTTGGGAAAGTTTCTTGTTTCAGACGGCAAGTCCCAGCATTGCCTGGTCAACTGAGCCCAGCTCAATGGGGCAGCCTCCCCCCCCCCCCCCCCCATGGATCGAGCAGGTGGGCGGGCAGAACGGAGGTTTGGCCCATCTGTTGCCTTGCTGGTGCAGGGGTTAAACTGCTGTTTTGCAGCCAGAAGGTTGTGTGTTTGATCCTGAGCAGGGACCAAGGTTGACTCAGCCTCTTCAAATGGGGGTGTGCAAAAATAAACAAATAAATAAAATCCCCATTGTGCAAAGTGACCGGAAGCCAAAGTCTCTTCTGATCCTCCGTTGGTGGCTGTTGCCTCTAGGCTGGCAGGCCAAAATTGCTGACATCTCACCCACATTCTCTCTCTTTCTATATATATATATATATATATATATATATATATACATATACATATATATATATATATATACATATACATATACATATACATATACATATACATACATATATATATATATATATATATATATATATATATATATATATATATATATATATATATATATATATATATATATATATATATATATATATATATATATATATATATATATATATATATAAAGTTTTTAATTAACTTCTTGTTTCAGTGGTGGTGGTGGTGGTGGGGATAATGAGTTTTATGCACCACATGACTCCAGTAAAGAGGTCACGCTTTGCAAGGGAGGGTATCAGAGTCAGTTATAAAGCGAGGAATCAGAAGTTGTTTCTGCCAAGCAGCAAAAGTGGGGTAGAGGCCTTGCTGGGGGAACGCTGCCCCCCCCTCCGGCCCGGCCTCAGCCCCCAAATACCAATCGGTCAAGGTCAAGATGTCACCCTTGCTCAAAAGCCAGTCGTATCTTACTCTAGGGCTTGGTGTTCATCTCTGTTTATAGCCAAAGAGCCAGCACTGTCTGCATTTGCAGATATTTCTGTGGACATGTGGCAGGCACGAATCAACACCGGAGCACACGGAATGCTGTTTACCTCCCCACCAAAGTGGTTCCTATTTATCTACTTGCAGTTTCTTGCTTTCAAACTGCTAGGTTGGCAGTAGCTGGGACAGACGACAGAAGCTCACTCCATCATGCAGCACTCGGATCCTGACCTGCCAACCTTCCATTCGTCAAGCTCAGCATCTTAACCACTAAGCCACTGCAGTATAGAGACTCTTTCTTGATTTGGAACAATAACAGTACGATTGGAAGCCGACAAAACTCACCAACGTCACCCCTAAGAGTCCTATGGATATTTTAACTGTACATTTTTAATTTGTTTTATTTGTAAAGTCTTGCCTCTTGTGTTTGCAATCTTAATGTGTCCTAAGCTTTTGTGGTTGTTCAGTCGCACAGTCAAGTCCGATTCTTTGCGACCCCATGGACCACCATTCACCAGCCACCCCTGTCCTAAGCTTACTGCGTCAGTATTAACTGTTGTGTGCATGCAGTGGTGGCCAACCTTGAACATGCCTGCTATTCTTGGACTTCAATTCCCAGAAGCTCTGATCAGCAGGAAGGCTGACTTGGGCTTCTGGGAATTGAAGTCCAAGAACACCTGGAGTGCCAATGTTCGCCATCACAGGACTAGCCTAAACTCTGCCCCACCTACCACTAGTCTGCTCGGGGGGGGGGGGGGGGTTATGGTACTCCAGGATCAGACTCGGACAAGTTCTTTCCCCACCCACAGCTCTGGGTAGAATGGGTCAGGGGCTTCCCAAGGGGGGGGGACCCCACCCCCATTTTTTGACAGATAAAGAGGGGGGAAAGAGAGGGGTGTCCTGCAATCGACAGATATGGGTGGATGGATGGATGATTGGTTGGATGGAAAGAAAGAAAGAAAGAAAGAAAGAGGTCCCTCTTTTCCTTCCCTAGGAATTAAAAACATCATTTGTAAATAAAGTGCTGCTTTGAATACCTAGGAAATCTCCCTCCCTCCCTCTCTCCTTCCCTCCTTCTTTCATCTCCTTCCCTTCTTCCTTGCCTTTTCTTTCTTGGCCCAGGTGACAATGCTGACTGCTTGGAGGAGGCTTCACCATGGAATGACAGGCAAGCAGCCTGGCTTGACAAGGGGCCAGAAACCCCAGCGGGCCGTGTCTGATTTGCATACCAATCCCCATCTTTCTCTCTCTTAAAAAAAGTCCTGCAAAATAAATGAATAAATCAATGCAGATGAGCAGCGTCTTATTTGCTCGAGCACCTGGAGGATGGCTCAGGTTGGGCTGGCATCTTCCTTGAGGGACAAAGAGGGGAGGAACTTACTCACCCCCCAGAAACCCTTGGTCGGCTGCGTTCGCCACCCTACAAAGCCCTCTGGCTTCTCTGCACTATGAAGGCTTCAGAAGGGAAGGGATTTCCGTGGCATAGATGGGGTGGGAGGCAATTCTGACCCACTTCGCCTGGAGTGTTTTGGCAACCCTGATGCACTGTTAGGAGAAAAATCAATTTGTCATGTTAAAGAAAGGAAGGAAGGAAGGAAGGAAGGAAGGTTGGTTTTCTTCCTCTTTCCACAGGGCTGTCTAGGGGAACTTCTTGAGGCCAGGCCCACCTCCACAGGGACTCGTGTGTTTCGATTCCACCCCCTCGACCCCACTTAATGCCCAGGGATGGGGAAGCAATTCTGCAGCCCAACAGGTGGAGACTCCCACTCGCCCCCTCCTAGCAGGGCTTTCTAAGCAACTACCATAGCCTTGTTCTGTCATCTTTGTGTGTGTCAATGCACGTGTAAGTGTGCATCCCTGCCTGAGTTGTGTTTGCCGAGAGATTGTCATAACACACCGGAATAAATAGACCGTTTCCTCTCAGCCCCCCATGACATGCCTGCAGTGGAGAGATAAATGCCTGGGCAGAAGCAAAGCTCATTGTCCCCAAAGTGGCATCTCTTGATGGTGCTGTGTACATTGGTAGGAGTGCCAATGAATCAGGGGCAATATTCCCAGCCAGCCTGGTCAAGGGTGCATGGGAATGGTAGGGGCAGGGGAGGGATGGAGGGGAAGGAAAGCCAAGCAAGAAGAAGAAGGGTCATTTCCAGGGGGTCAGGGAGGAGGAGGAGGAGGAGGCCAGTGGCCTGGTGGAACAGGAGGCCACTGCTTTTGAACACAGAGCCACATGGTGTGGCAGCCACTGCACTGCAACCAGATGGGCTCCGGACAGCAGCCCTTTTGGCCCATAACCACGCATGACTTCCTTGCTCTCACTTTCCAGATGTTGCTCATGGCACTTGAAGCCACACAAGCAGTGCTTGTCAAAATTTTTGATTGGATTGATGAGGCTCAAAGGAGATTCCATCCATATTTTAAAAATAATCACCTGTGAAGTCAGCATGAAAACCATTGTGCAAAGGAGAGATGAAGATGGGGAGAATAGCCCTGACTCCCAGGGAACTGGGGAGTGGGGTGTGTGTGTGTGTGTGATAAGGTTGCCTCCCCTGCTCTTTTTCAGACTGGAAAGCCAAGGCCTTACTCTTCAGGTGGGCTTTGGGAAAAAAAGGAGGGGGGTTTTTCAGGGAAGGGGTTGTTCTTAGCTGGACTATGTACTTCCTGTAGGTCAAGATCAGTTTCAAGCCCATTTTAACTGGCTTTTAATTTCATTCTCAGTTAATAGCTGCTTTTGCTTTCTGCCCTTCTATTTGATACTAGGGTGATGTGTTTTGAGTGTCAATGTGGGGAGAAACATAGTACAGTACACACATGCAGTCTGCTAGCCAGCCAGCCAACCAACCAACCAACCAGCCAGCCAGCCAGCCAGGGAATCACAGAAAAACTGAGTTGTAAGGGGCCTTTTAGGCCATTCAGTCCAACTCCTCCTGCTCAGCCAACCAACCCTGATCCTGACCAATGGCCACCTGGGGCACTAGGAATAATGTGAGGATCTGCAGAAATCCACCTGAGTCTTTTGGAAAGGCAGGATGGGCGGATGGGGAATCCCTGCCTGTGAGGGAGGCTGGACCGCCACCTGCTGGTTGCCATGGCCACTTGCTGTGTTTCCCCCTGCCAATCAATGAAGTGGTCCATTTGCTCTTAGTTAGCCTGGATTTGCCCTCCTGCACACTCTTCATCACCATCATTAGGGCAGGATTATTGGGTAACTAGACCCAGATAGCATGGGAGCACTTCACCCCCCAAGCCTCAAACCCCCACCAAAACATCTCAGTGTGAATATCCCCCCCCCCTGCCCCCGCCCCATATAGCCTTCCTCTGCTTTCCTTTCTGCGCTGGAATTACTTACGGCACCTCTACTGGCAATCCTCCCCATGTCAAATGTGTCCAAAGCGCTCAGTGATAAAAAGCCAGGCTCAGCAAAACTCAAGGGCTTTAGGGAGCTGAGTCTGAGTGATGGACAAGAGGTTTCTTCTCCCCCCATCTCTCTCTCTCTCCCCCCCCCCCCCCGTTTCTTTTTCTTCTCCCAGGCAAGAAGAGCTTAGATCTGGGCAAACCAATTTCCCTGGCAGAGGTCCTGAAAATCTGCTTATTGTGCAACATGACAGCCTTTCTTGGTACATAAAAAGTGGGTCGACCGTCTTTGGGTGTTGGTGTTGATGGGGTGGAATGAGAACGGGACCAAGCCAAGAGGCTTCCAGATGGGATGTCTTATGCCATCCACCGCTCCAAAAGCCATGCCAGTGGAAACCAACGTTGGTTTACGATCAGGGTCGGAGAAGGAAAGGAAACTCTTGAGTAGGACCTATATGCTGCTGGCTTCTGCCCTGGCTGGAAATGCCAGTGGGGTGGGGACTGGGGAATCCCATATCCGAATTGTCATCTGAACAGTCAAGATGTTATTCCTAGACTGCTGAACCTACATGGGGGTGGGGGTGGGGGTGAGTCCAGCAACCATATAGAGTACTTAAAGTCCAGACTAAAGTGCTAAATCACTCTCGGCCATGGAGGCAGATGTGATTTGAGACATACTCCTTATTTTAAACCCTGCCCCTTTCCCTTCCTTCCTTGGACTGGAGAGCCACATCTCTTCCTGCATCTGACTGGGTGGGCCATGAATGAGTAGATGAGACCCCCTCATGGTCCATACCTTCTCCTCTACCAATGAGGGAGACGTTCCTTTCTACAACATCTGGTGAATCCATCCTCTCAAGTGCTGGGCTGCCTGCCCTACAGACCACCATCTGGACTAAAACTTTTCTTTTAGTTAGATGTGATCTTGTAAACCAACATTCCTTGCAATCCTTCCTCCCTCCCTTCTCTCTCTTTTTCTCCATCCATCCATCTCTCTCTTTTTATCCATCCATCCATCCATCCTTCCTCTGGAGAGCCACAGCTCTTTCTGCATCCAATTGGGATGAGTAGCTGAGACCCCCTGATGGTCCATACCTTCTCTTCTACCAGTGAGGGAAACTAATGCTAATGCTGCAAGGGTTGTAGCTTCTGCTTGAGTTCTCCCAACCTTCTTCCAAGACAGATGGCAGCTCCAGAATCCTAGTTTTCACCTGGAAGGGAGAATGTGATGGGAAGAGCCGATTCCCTTGAGTATGTGTGCAGTGCTCGTATGGTCTCCTCACCAGACCATCCCACATTCTCCTGGTTGAGAGAACCTGCCTGGTTCCCTGCTTGGATGAAGATCAGGAGATAAAGTTCTGGAGATGGACCTCCACTTGGAAGCAACGCCTTCTGGTCCTGCTTCCAAAGGACTTCCTTCCAAAGGAGCCTGTTGCTTTGGAGAACACCTAAGATGATTAATTAGGAGAGGGGAGAGACCTCAAACAAACAGGGGGTGGGTGAGGAGCATCTTCTCCTCCTCCTTTGGTATATTTACATCCACAGCTGTGCCACATATCAAGACGGGAGCATTCCTGCCTCCATGATATTTCCTAGCAAAGCCGGCTTGCAAAATCTGTGCGGCTGTAAATTACTTGATGGGGGGGGGGGGGGATTTTTTTGGAGGGAGAAGTTATTTTTTCCCCTCCCTAAATTAAGCTATACTAATTATTTTCAGAGAGCATTATCTCGACTTCGCCACGCTCAGCAAGGGTGTGGGCTGTGAGCATTTTAAGCCGCCATAAACAAAAGAGCGGTGGGGAAAATAATTCTATCAACTAATCAAATTAATCCTGCAGTTTTAGTTACAAGCCCCAAGTGGCAGGAGTCTAGCCTGCGGTTATGAGCTATCTCTCGTTGACAGTGTTTAAATGTTATGATTGCAACAGTAATTAAAGAATATAATATACCCGTTGCTTTTGTGGCAGACGCTGCGATGCTGGATCTCAAAGGGTGCTCAAGGAAAGGTCGGCCTGAGGATCAAGGAGAAGTGACCAGGGACTCTATAAGGCAGGGGTGCCCAAACTTGCCGCTCGTGGAAATGGAAGTAAAATGCACCTGGGAGCACTTTACTTCCAGGAGCAACAAGGGTGGCTTGGGCCGGATGAATGGGCATCGGGGTCTGGGTCTGGCCCACAGGCCGTAGTTTGGGCACCCTTGCTCAAGACCAAAGACTTCCCTCGCAGCTGTTACTGCTTCCCTTCGTGGACCACCCCACAGACAGTGAAAAACACTCCAAGCAGACCGTAGGGACAAATGCCAGACAGACCCAGGCGTTTCTGTGAAAATATTGGACTATATTTTGAGAGTATCAAATCCAGGCCCTGTTTTTACAGTATCACCTTTCAAGGTTCATCTCAGACTTTATTCAACAGTATTTAAAAAAAAAAACACAGAGAGGGAGAGAGAGAGAGAGAGAGGGGTGCTCCGACAACACCCATACAACAATATATATATATATATTTTAAATTGCATCTGCTGTACTTCTTTATTTCTCAGCTTTCTGAACAAATATCAAAATAAAAACTTTTTAACATAACACATTGCACTCGATGTATAATTAATCTACTATTCTTGGTTGGGTTGTTTTCCTCTTTAAACACAAAGAATTATAAAGGTACATATTAACAGGATAAAGCCTTTTCCCCCCCATTAAAAAATCTTAAAAACCATGTGGAGTTTGTAAAACACACACCAAGTATTCTGAGAGCTTGGGACCCTCACCCCTACCCCATAACCAGTCAGTGCAAAGTCTTTACTCCCCCCTCCCCCACCCCATGGCCTTCGAAGCCTCCAAGAAGAAGAAGAAGAAGAAGAAGAAGAAGAAGAAGAAGCCCCTTCTGTCCCTGAGATTCAAGCGTCCAGTTGTAAAACCTTCCTTACATGCAACCATTGGGTTTTTGCATACCAGGTCCTGTATAGTGGAGCTGTCCAAGGTGCTGAAGCCAATCCAAATGCCCTCAATAGTTTCAAGACCTTGGACGTCAGGTTGAATGTTCGGGCTAAAATCCAGAGTGCACATGTCTGACGTTGGCATCCTCAGTGGCCACTGACATGCCGACTTCCAGGGCACCTGGGAATTGCCACCTTGCACCTCTTTCTGTGTTAGGCTTCTACAGGTAAATGTAAAGGTCAAGGTCTCCCAAAAGCCAGTCGTAGCCGACTCTAGGGTGCGGTACTCATCTGCATCTGCAGATGTTTCCCCAGACATGTGCCAGAAATGACTAGAATGTCAAAGCTCATGGAACGCGGTTAGCTTTCTGGCCAAAGAGGTACCTATTTATCTACTTGCAATTTCTTGCTTTTGAACTACTACGTTGGCAGGAGCTGGGACAGATGACAGGAACTCGCTTCCGTCTTGCAGCACTCAGGTCTCGAACTGCTGACCTGCTGACCTTCCAGTCTGCAAGCTCAGCACCTTAACCGCTAAGTCCAGGCTTCTATAGGGCGACTGCTAAATCTCTTTCTTGAATCTCCCCTTTTTTCCCTTGACTTGCTGTGTGTGTGTGTGTGAGAGAGAGAGTTTGTGTGTGTGTCTTCCCACCTGTATTCACATTACAAGAAGCAAAATAGCACCAGTTAACTGCACGTTAATACTCCCCGACCAGGTCTAGCTATGACCTCAATACAGTAAGAGTTTTTGATCACAGTTCTGGCTTTTAGGACACAGCACTGCGGTGTGTGTGTATGTGTGTGTGTGTGTGTGTGTGTGTGTGTGTGTGTGTGTCTGTGTAGAGAGATGGTGGTGGGGATCATACCTTGGCACAGTTTTCTCACTGGAAAATAACATTAATTTAAACAATAATTACTATGAAACTACGTCACACATCTTCAAGGTGCAGTTCAGCTAGGTTAGAAGGGGGCTTGTCTTTCGAAGAGAAACATCAGGAAACCCCCACCCCCTTTTTTTCAGCAAACCTCCACAGTGGTCTCATAAAGGCAGTGACTTCCCACACACTTGACAACCATACACGTTCATTCATTCCTGAAGCCATCTTCCTGGAAATGGCTGCCCATCCAATCCTTAATTTAATATATACTGTATATATTTTTGGGTGTCATGTTTTCCGACTGCTTGGCAATTAAAGGCATTTTGGGGATGATTTGTGCAAAACCTCCCGGCCCGGGGGCGAGGGGCGGGGAGAGGGGAAATGGCTTTCTTTCTCCAGTGTGCTGCACCTTATGAATAAGTCTCCGGAATGAAGTTCATCTCTTCGAGTACTTTTTGTACCCAGATAACACAGAGACACTGCCTGAAAAGGGGGGAGGGGGGGTCCTATGGATTTGCAAGGATCCTCCTAACCTCAGCACTTCTCCCATAAAGCATTTCCTCTTGACGCTTCGCTCTGCCCAAAGCGATTACAGTTTTAGTTCATAGAAATCATCCGCAACATCAAAGTTCTAGCATTTGCATGATAAATCAGGTGAATTAAAGTAGATTAGTTAGACACAAAGCAAAACTATTTCAGAGGCTGGGAGTGCAAGTTCATTTAAGCTAGACAGAGAAATCACGCAACACAAACGAATTTAATGCTTTGATAATTTCCTCCCCCCCCCCCCCTCCAGCCCGCAAACCCCATGAAAGCAGCGAAGGATCACCATTAGTCACTTTCATAAATTACTCAGAAGTATCTCTTCTTAAAGGAATTTTAAAGCTCGTTAATTTCTGCCCAAACAGTTGGCTTAGCAGATTGTTCTGGGATTCTGCTGTCCTGTAATTGTGAGAGTCGGGCAGCTTAGCACCTTGGACAGCTCTCGGCGTCCTGTTGAAAGAGCCGGGCAGGGAGGGGTCTTTGGCGGAGAGCGGGTGGAAAGTCTTGCTGATCAAGACCGCCTTCTTGCGCTTCAAGTCGCCGTTGCCCGGGGGACGCCCCTCCACCTTCCTCGGAAAGCAGGGGTCAAGCGTGGCCTTCCTGACCTGCCCACTAGCCACGGACGCCTTGAGCTTAGGGGTCAGCTTGTAGCATTGGGTGTCCTTCTTCCGTGGGGAGAGCGCCAGACCATCACGGTTGGTCCAGTTGGTCCTTCGGTGCCCTCTGGCGCTCTCCTTCCTCATCAGGTCTTGGGTCTGGGCATTCTTCTTCTTCCTGCCTCTGTCTCCCTCAATGTTCTCGCGGGAAACTGAGTTGCCCTTATGAGAAGACTTGTGTTCTTTCCGCTTCTTGGGATGAAGCTTGGCCAATGCACTAGCCATGCGTCTTCCTTGGCATTTGCTTGGGTCGGAAGAATTGTGCTTCACTGGGCCTGCCCCAACCTCTCTCTGTAAAGGTCCCCTGACCGGCTTGGTTGGTTGGCCTTCTGGCTCTTGGGTGGTAACGTTGGTGCCGCACAATAAGACTGGGTGGGCCTTGTCCTTTGAAGACAGAGGGTTTGGTGTGACCTCTACGTTGTCCAGGCTGCAAGAGCCATGATGGTCACTCTTGGCAAGGGCATGGACCCCTGTGCTTCTCTTGAAGTGTATCTCTTTGGCCATCCGGTTCAGGGCAGGTGAGGAGGTCTGGTCCTTCAGAGGTAAGGAAGCCGGGAAGGCAGCATCAGGTAAAGGCAGATGGGCACCATGAGGCTCCTGGATCTCTACTTCATCTGGAGAAGGACTGGTGCTGCCCATGGTTTCACCTTCAGCGGCCTCAGCCCTTGCTCTGGAAAGAGCCGCCATCCTCCTCAATGGGTCTTCCTCTAAGTACAGGCGGACCCAGGGACCCACGCCTGGATCTGCCTTACCGGTGAAGGGGAGTTTTCCTGGGGGTTCCTTGTGGTGCTTCTCAGGTGGGTGAGTTGAAGGCAACTTTGGTCCTGGGTCCATTTCTCCACCTGTTGAGCGGGTGTGGTCAATGTTGGATCCTGATACTGGAGGGTCTAAGAATGGGGGCAGATTCTCTGCAGGGAGGGCACCTTTGGATGCCATCGGCCTCAAAGAAAGTGCTGCCATGCACCTGGGTTCTGGACCACTCGATTCGCGCTGGGGCATCAGAGGAACAGGAGGAGGAGGAGGACTGCCAGGTGGAGAATTTGGAGTTTTGGCCAAGAGAGAGGAGAAATCAGCCCCCAGGATTCCTGTTTTCATGGAGCTGTGGGAAGGAGGGATGGGGGCCCTGTGGGATGCTGTAGGTGGAGGTGATGGAAGACCATGATGTGGTTGGGGGTCCGGGAGGCCATCTAGGTGGGCTGGAGAGCCCAAGGTGATTGAGACCCTCTGGTGGTGGTGGAGGTGGTGGTGGTGGTGGGAGACCTTCTTCTTCTTGGCCATGGGCACATCTCCCCCCAGGCGGGCCTCCTCTTTGACCTTCTTACTCCCATCCTTCTTCCCTACAGCCCCCCCTGGCCTCACCACCCCTCGGAAGCGGAAGGTCCGGCTGCTTCCCACCAGGTGCTTCTCCATGTGCCGGTCGTACTGCTCCTTCTTGGAGAAGGTGTAGTTGCAGGTGCTGCATATGAAGGACTTCTTGATGACGTGCATGACGTCGGCACAGAGCTCGCAGGCATAGAGGGTGGTGTGCTTGACCTCTGCCTCCTCAGCTGCCTGGTGCTCTTGGCTCAGGTGGCGCCGCAGCTCCTGGGTCTCCTGGTAGAACCTGGGGCAGCGGTGGCACAGGTACATCTTCTGCAGGCTGTGGACCACCAGGTGCCTCTGGAGCTTGAAGGGCTTGGGGAACTGCTTCCCACAGTGGTGGCAGTCCCGGGAGGGGTCCTTGCAGTCCGGGTGCATGGGGGTCACTTTCTGAGCCCCCTCGGCTTTGGGGGCAGGCTCCGGGGTTGAAAGGGCCACTGGTGTTTTGGGGGAGGCGCTGGTGGGTGGCTTGACTCTGGGTGAGACCCCTGGTGACTCTTGGCCAGCCACTCTTTCTTGGTGGCCTTTGCTCTCCTTGCATGTTGATGCTCTGCTCCCCACATCTTCCTGCCTGGAAGCCTTGCAGGGCTTCTGGCACATCAAGGAGTTCAGGAAACGGGTGACGGCAGCATCTTCTTCTTCTCCTCCTCCTCCAAAGCAGCCGGGCATCCCCAGGACAGACTTCTGCGCTTGGTCCTTGCGTGCAAACTGGGTGGCATGTTCCCGCAGGTGCTCGTTGTACATCCAGACCTCGGAGATCTCTTTCAGGCACATCCCACAGGCCCAAAGGCCTGCTTTGTTCTTGGCATGCTTCTCCTTCAAGTGGTCCCTCAGCTGCTCCCTGGAGCTGAACTTCCTCTGGACACACATGTAGCACGTGGGCGGCGGAGATGGGTTGTGGCTGAGCTTGTGGAAGTCCAGCTCTCCCAAGGTCAGGAACCACTGGAAGCAGACCTTGCACTTATACTGCTTGTCTTTGGCCTTGAGGGTCAAGTCACCGCGGGCTTTCCCCACTTTCCCTTCCTCTGGTTTGCTTTTGACAGGCCAGCCTTGCAAAACGGGAGGAGGCTGGAGATCTAAGGTGCAGTCATCACGGTGGTCTTCCTCGACCCCATAGAGGCACATGTCCTTCACCCCAACCTTTGCATCCAACATCTCCATATCAATGGTGTGAAAGGCAGGCGAAGGTGGGTCTTTGTTGGTTCTGAGCTCAAAGGCATTTTCTTCTTCTTCAAGGTCTGGAGGTTCTGGACTGGTTTTGGCAGTGGAGAAACCCATCGTGAGCTCCTGGCTTGGGCTGAGTTGTGCTTCGTCCACAGAAATGTCATCTTCCTTCTGCTCAGGACTACTCCAGCTACTCAAGCATAGTAGAGACCCTGTTGAGTTCTTCTTCTTCTTCCCCAGGAAACTTAGTGGGCTGCTATGCTTCAAATCTGGGCCATCTTCTCTTAGACCTTCTGGCTGCAGGGCCATGTGTTCCACAGACCCAGAACTGACCTCACCCATCCCTAGGTTGCTGCCGTGATACATGCTAAGCATGAGCATGTCATCAATGGAGAGGATGTCGTACTCACACGGATCCTCCCGGGTGGTGCAGAAAGAGCTGGTGTCACCCAGATCCGAAGCCATCCGGACGGTAAAGGGGTCTGGCATGCCTTGTGGTCTGAATTTCACCTCTGAAACAGGCTTAGGTTTCTTGGTCCGCTTTCCGTACACACGGGTGCACTTTCTGCGGGCAAGCGGATCATTTCTGGGGAAAAGCTGTGAAAAGGTGGCATCATCATCACACAAACTCTGCAGGTCCGGTGCCACGGGGGTAGTGGTGGTGCTACCTCTATGGGGCTCAGTCTTGGGTGGAAGTTCTTCTATCCTGCAGGATGTGGTCTCCATAAGAGAAGAGAAGGCATCCTCCATTGATTTGTCTGATGCAGCTTCAAGGAACCCCCTTTGGTCATGATGGGAAGCTTGTAGAGAAGGGAAGTCCATTCCATAGTCTAGTTGGCTGTTTTGCTCTGTACTCTTCCAGTTTCCTAACACACTCTCTTTTGGCTTCAACCCTTTCTGGGATATGTCGACATCCTGTTCTTCACATGCACCCATCATCACTTCTTCTGTTCCGTCCACAGAAGAACTTGGCCAGCCTTCACATGAGGGCCATGTTTCTTTCAATGGGGGCTCTCTTGCCTTCTCTTGTCCATTCTCTGCATCCTGCCCAAACGCCTTTTCAGTTGAAGACCTTCTTCCAGAAGCTGCTTTGGGTATCTTGGTTGTCAAAGAGCAAGGTGGCCAAGGAGAAGGTTGTTCACTGGCCTGCCCTTCTGGGGAGCGGGTGGAGGAGATCCCCTGTTCTTCATTGGTGGTGGTCAGAATGAGGTCCAGAGAGTCAGGAGGCACCTCCGAATGAATGGCATGGCTTCCCATCTCCAGTGAAGACTTGGGGGCCTCCTTTGGGTTAGAGATTTCTTTACCCTTTCTCACTCTTCCCCTCAGCTTCTTTCCAGCAAAACCATCCAACTGGTTGACATTGGTTTCTCTTCCTTGTCCTTCCATGGTTGCCTCTTTTGGAGACCTGGATGCCAACTCATCCGATCTGCCTGCCCATGACCGTATAGGTTTCGTTTTAACCTTCTTACTGGGAAGCTCTAGTTTGTGGGATATGGCTGATGAAACGACATGTAAGTCACCGAGCACCTTGCTAACAACCTCCTGGATCTCTCGGCTGGGCTCCTGCCTTTGACCTCTGCAGGTTTTGGGGAAGGATTGGTCATCGGCCGCCTTTGAAACCCGTGAGCTGCTGGCTTCTTCTGTCACAAAAGGCTTTCTATTTTTCTTAGAGAGTGGCTTGTTAGCCTTGAATGCTTTTTCTGGTGGAGCAATGTCAGGTTCCCACAGCAAAGAGTCTTGATTTTTCTTCAGGTGTTTCACAGTTTTGTGCCTCGTCAACCCAATTTTAGATTTAAAAGAAAAGAAACAAATATCACAGACAGCTTGTAACCCTTTCCTCTTCTTTGCTTTGAGTTGCCCGGCCTTGGAAGCATCTCTTAGACTTTCTCCCTTGCTCTCTTCTAGCTCCACGCAGCTAGGAAGCCCTTCTAGATTCTCTTTCTGCTCCAAGGTTTTATCCTCAGAGTCTATCTCTTGCAAAGTGCCCCCGAGGCTATTCTCTGACACCTCTGGAAGCTGGTCAGTGTTGGGGTGAGTTCTCCCAGCATTCACTGTTTTCATCAAGTTGACCCTTGACACCACTGGAACATCAACCTCTTTCCTAAGAGTCTCTGGCTGGCTTCTTAGATGGATATTCCCATCCTGGAGACAAGTTTGCTCTTCCTTGGGTGAAAAGTCCACATTTTTATCAGCTCTTCCTTCTGTAAGCAAAGCAGAATCTGCCTCTGATGGAGATTGGCCAAGGAGGATGTTTTGCATGGTTGACTGTGGGCTGGTGACTGTGTCTCGTACACCACTTATGCTCCTTTCCTCATAATCCAGAATTTTAGGCAGCTCTTCCAAATCAGAAACTGCTTCATTTTCCAAAGGCGCCATGCTAGAAGAATGGTGGTTCTCTGCCTGAACTTCCATGATCTGTCCTGTTTCTAGAAGTGGAGTGGTTGGATTACCAGAGCACAGAGATGTGGCACCAAAAGTAGAGCTGGTCTTCTGAGGACCTGTTGAGTTCTGGGCCATATCCTCTGCAAAGCATTTCCTCACATCTGTGAGCAGAGGTGAAGGGGTGCCAGAGCACTGCAGGAGAGGAGAGGTTGGTGGTAGTCCCCCTTGGTCTTCTCTGTGCTTTGAAGGATGCTGTGTTGCATTGTCAACAGCCCCAGGGGAGTCTCTGCATACAAGAAGTGGGCTCTGTTGACCTTCTGCACCAGTCAGGTAGGGAAGTTCTTCAGCTGGTGGCCCACCTCCAAAGCCTGAGGAGGTCCTGGTTCCTGGGGCATCATCCAGTGTGTGCTTCTGCTCAGCAAAGCCAATGTATACAGGGAAACTCTCTGAAGAGGCTTCTTCTTCACGGCATCTTCCATCCATTTCCTCCAAGCCATGACCTTCTGTCAAAATTGGGCCAGTTCCTAGAGAGAATTCGGGGCCCTGTGGAAGGTAACCATCCTTCAATGGAGGGAGGCAGGGAGGCAGAGTCAGGCCGTGCTCCAACTGCCCCACTTGGTCCCCATTCCTGTCTCTTGGCTGGGCTTCCTCTTCCACCAGCGCTTGGCCTTCCGGGCTAGCCCCAACCCAAGAGCCATGGCGTTGGGTACAAGCATGGCCTGTGGCTGTCAAAGCGTTGCTCTGGGGTTCCTTCTCCAGGGATTGATGGCTTAAAGGGCATTTTGCCCCACTTCCCAATGCCAAGGCCGCCTTTTCTTGACCCTCCGTTGACTCTCCCATGACTTGATCAATGGGACTTCCCTCTTCCCTTGGCGAGGTGGTTGCCCTTGAGTTGCTGCACTTTGGGGAAATGCCATCCTGAAGCTGATTCACAACACTTTCCTTGGAACCTTCATCTCTTCTGTGCTGGCATTGACACTGCCCCTCCACCATGGTGTCATGATGCTCAGGACTCTGGGGCGCCATTTGTGCTGTCCTGCAAGGGGAATCTCTCTCTCTTGGGTGCTCGGCCTGCTTCTCTGGCTCCAGAAAAGGTCCCATCACTTGGATTGCACTCTTCGGTTCTTCTGTGGCTAGGGATGCCCTCGTTGTTTCCCCGGCAGGGCTGGGGGCCACCTCTTGACCTGACAAGAAGACCTCTGCAGGCCCTTTCTCCTGCTCAGGCTGCGCCACTGCTGTCCTGTGCACCACCGGGAAGCAAGGAAGGAGCAGCTCCTCCTCGTTGTGTTTGGCCGTCCGGGCCACAAACATCTGCAGCTCTTCCAGCGGGTTGGCTGCCTTCCTTCCAGGAGCTGGCGGGTGTTCTGCCGCCTCTCCACCCATCACCCATGCCTTCGAATGCAGAGTCTCTCCAGTTCCCGTTGGGCTTTGGGGCATTGTTGGGCTTCCATGCTCCTCCTCCTCCAGAAGCCCAGGGGCATCTTTTAGAGACGTGGCCCTACCTGGCATTTCAGGTGACCTGCTCCTGGGGAAGACCTTCTCTTCTGGGCTGGCAGGGCTTACGTGACTTCCAGGAGGCAGGTTGCCCTCAGACTCTGGACCGTCAGCCTCTTCATGCCCAAATTCTGCTTTCAGGGAGTGGCTGTACAATTCCAGGTCTCTCGTTAGGTCCAAGGTTTTCTTCTCTTTTGGTGGCCGTCCTGGGCAGGCATCTGCTTCGGTTGGCAAAGCCCTGGCCCCATGGAGCTCAGAAACCTCCAGACTTTTCAGTAACTCCGGGCTTTGCATCAAGTCCTCTGCATAACTTGGAACCCCCACATTGATGCTGTCGAGGCACGGTTCTGTCATGATCCCAGTCGGTTCATCCCTGATCCCTCTGAAACGGATTTCTCCTGAGATCTCCAAGTCATTCAGGTGGTCATAAAGTTTACCTTCGTCTCCTTTTGAACTAAAGGAAGTGTCCAAAACCAGTTCAGAAGCAGAGGGCATATGAAGGGTGGGTTCTAGGGGTATGAATGGACCTGAACAGGGCCAAGGGTCCCGGGGGCTTCCACACTTGACCTCTGAAGGTATCTTCTCATTCTCCAAGTTTTCACAGCTGCAGGCCTTTGAGGGAAGGAGATCTTGCATCTCAAACTGAGCCTCTGCTAGGAACAATCCTTTCCCATCGCTCTCTTGGACCAAAGTCAAGGGCAGAAATGGAGGTGGGTCTCCCTTCCTTCCCTGGTGTGGTTTTCGGGGTGAAGATGGCTCCTCAGACACCTCCTCCATGTTGAGTTTGCCAGTCTGGAGCTGGTTCTCAAGCTCTGTGACCAACCTTTTGATCTCTAGCTCGTCCTCTGACATGCTGCTCAGGAAGGGCACGCTGTAATCATCCACCCTGTTGGGCAAGGGCACAGGGTCGAGGGCATCCGGGTACCTCTTGGCCTCCAGGTTGTCCTCTGGGAGGTGATGGAACTGGGAGATTGCCTCTGGCAAAACGGGGGAGACATCCTCCATTAGTTCCCAGTCCTTTCCATGCAAGAACGAAGTGTACTGCTGGTCATAGGGGGTCATTTTGCCCAGTGGGTGGGGGCTGGCACACTCGAAGGGGGGCACACAGCTCTCCTTGCTCAAAGCCACACTTTCGTACAAGCTGCCATCAAAGGCGTCTCCAGAGAGCTCTCCAAGCACCGAGGAGGAATCAAAGTTGAGAGGAGGAGGAGGAGGGGAGAGGTGGTCTACTTCACTATCAACCCTGAAAGGCATGGCGTGGTGGGTCTTCTGCTTGAACAAGCTCACCTCCATTTCCCCCTGGCACAAGTAAAAACTGGCACTGAGCGAGTCCTCCATGGCTGTGGCCCCTGAGAAGAGGCTTAGTGGCTCACAGTTGCTGGTCAGTCCCTTGCAGTCAGGAAATGGACTTGCGGCCTCAGAAGTCACGGTCAGCCCTTCGCCCGCCATTCCATCGTCAACAGAGCTGTTGCTGATGCAGCCGATGGAAGCCATAAACTCTGCTGGTTTCTTCAAGCCATCCACGTCCACTGCTCCATAACTGGTGTTCCCATGGCTGGGGCAGCTTCGGGTGCTGAAGAAAGGGGCCCCATTGAGTTCTTCTTGGTGGCATTTCATGGTCTCCTCTTGATAGGCAGGGCAATGGCAGGCGTCCCAATTTCCTCCTGGCATAGACGGTCCTCTTCCTGGCAGCGTAGCCTTTGACTTACAGCCATTGTGGCTGGGGCTCTCGCCACCTTCTTCTGGATCTTTGGGGTCAAAAGGTACACTTGGGCTGTGGTCAAGGGGGCCTTTGTGGTGAAGTGGCTTCTCCTCTGTTTGGAGCAAACACTCATCCTCGTTTGACATGGCACTTGGGTTCTCCCTTTGAGATGCCTCCATACCTGTTGGTTGAGTGTGAGTTGGACCAACATGTCTTGTCTCATGGGGGCATTCATGGTTTCTTCCAACCCTTTCCTTCTCAGCCACCACCTGCCGTTCTCTCGCAAGGGTCCGGGCCCCTGTGGGATTCGGAAGGAACCTTTCCTTCGACTCAGTCTCCCTTTCGGTTTCTGAATCAGCCCGCTCGGTGTTTGGAGAGCTGCTGCTGTTGTTCTCGCTGGAGAAACTGGAGCTCTGGGAACTGCTGGTAGAAGACCGGCTGCCTCTCCTCCGGGCTTTGCCCACGACTTCTTCCATCTTTCCAAGCTCCTTATTCACGGCTCTTTGCACCTCCTCCTCTTCCTCCTCCATCCTCCTCCTGGTACCCAACCTCCACACCGGTGGCTCCTTCTCCTTCCCTCTCCTGCCTTGGTGCCTCTGGCTGAAGCCACTTCTCAGCCTCCCGTGGAGTCTGGAGCCCACCTTCCTTGGGCAGTGGCGCTTGGCGTATTCCACTCTTTCATCGTCTGACTCCGAGATATATTCGTACTCGCCAAACCTGCTGTCCTCCTTCCCAGCGGAGACCAGGTGGCCAGCTGACAAGGGAAGGGCCTTGGCTTGGCTGCCGTTGGCATGCAGTTTGTGGAGTTTGTTCTTCTGCTGGACGATTTTATGAATGAGCTCCTTGCTCCAGGTGCTGCTCCGGAGACGCCTGGGCTTCTTCGTGCCTTTGGCTTGCCCTGTGGCTGTGGTTGGCTTGGGAGAGTGGAGTTTTCTCCCTGGAGGAGATGCATCATCTGATGTCGCTTTGGCTGCCTGTCTCCTGTGAGGAAGAGAGTGACCGCTGTTCCTTTTCCGTCCCCCTTTCTGTTGGCCACTGGTCTCCATTTCCTGTCCGTCAGGATCCACCCTCTTCCCTCGAGGTATCTCTGTGCTGCTCCGTATTTCACGGCTTTCCTCTCCATGGAGAGGAGGCCAGTAGACCTCTTTCTCCTTCTGCCTGTGGTGATGTCCCAACGTTCTGCCTTTGGCCAGGTCTCCACCAAGGGGATCGTTGAAGCTGCTCAGCATCTTCACATTTTCCTCTAGGTCCACGTGCTTCTTCCCCGAAGGCAAGTTTTCTTTCGATTTGTAAGGCATCCCATTGTTGGCCAACTTGACGGAGGTGAGTTCTTCATCGGCAAAGACGTCTATGAAGCTGCTGTCGATCTCGGGATTGTCCGACTGGTACTCCAGTCCATTGAGCGTTTCCGTGATCAAGCTATCCAACTTGGCGTCATCAATTTCCAAGTCAGAAGCGCTGAGCTGTAAGGGATTTGTGGCCATGCCATTAAGTGGGTGGGCTCTCAGGGGGTCATCCTTGGGTTCCTCTCTGCCGTCTTCTTCCATCAGTTGCAAATGAGGCTCTGGTGGCAGGAGGAGTCCCGGACGGTCCAGCACATGCTTGGCAGACTCTGGCCGGGATGGAGGCTGTTTCCTACCCTCTGCCAAATCTCTCGCCTGACCCAGGAGCGCCAGGTGAGAACTGCAGAACTGCCGGTGCTCCAGAAAGGAGGAGAGGCTGCTGAAGTTGTGGTCACATTGCTTGCAAGTCAAGAAGACATCCAACTGATCCAGACTCGTATTGCTCAACGAGTTGGCCAGGAAGTGATGGGAAGAATAAGGCGGAGGAGGTGGCTCCACTTCAAAGCTCTCCAGATACCCTTTGGAGGTCTCCAGGCACGGCGTCTGGAGGTGGCCCTCAACAGGGAAGGTCTTGTAAAGGAGGTCTTGCTTGTGGGGCTCTTGGGAGAGATGAAGAGCCTTGGGAAGGTCAGCTACGGGGCCGCTGACAGCACCAGAACTCAGCAGCTCCGTGGCATGGAAAGGCGTGTGGCCACCCCTGGAGTGGCACGGAGGGTGGAAGAAGGTGGGCATTGCTCCGTCTTCAAACCCACTTGGGCTGCTGGACGTGGAGGAGAGTGAGGAGCAGGTGCTGCTGTTTGGGGTGTGGAGGGCGGGCGATGGGACAGGAGACTCACTCGGAGATGATGCCAAGGCCGGTGGTGGCAAGACCAAAGCGGGCAAGCCAGGAAGCCGCGAGGAGTTTGGCAGCCTGGCTGGGCTCAGGCCAAAGAAGAGGGACTTGCTTCTGAGGACCCCAAAAGTGGAGGGCTCGGCCTCCTTGGGCCCCCCTTCAAAGCAGAAACTGCCGGATGAACTGCAGTGCAGCAGGGCCGAGTCCTGCCTCTGCATGATGGCCCCTTCCCCGACCGGGGGTCCCTTCCCGCTGCTTGGATAATCAGTGGTGCTCTTTGGCATTTTCCCGGCCCATCCAGGCATCCCGAGAGGGAAGGAGGGTTTCTGTCCAGCCGGCTTCTTCGACCGCTCCGCTCTGCTCTGGCTGGTCTGTGTTGGGCCGAGGTGGAGATGTGGCCAGGCTTTCTTAAGGTGCTGCCCCGAAGGACCCCCCAATGGGTGCGGGTGGGCAAGGGAGTTCAGATAGGCTGTGTGGCCCTGCTCCGCGGGGGTGTGAGGAGGCCGTTTGTTCCCCTCCCAGGGCTGCAGGAGCCGTCCATGGGCTAGTTGGACCCCTGAGGGCAGGGTTTTCTCCAAGGCCATGGAGTTGGGGCTGAGGCCACTAGCAGGGGGGTCGCTATAGGCTTTGCTCTGAAAGTGCGTTTGGGGCAGAGTGACAGTGGACAGAGACCTCCACTGGGCATGCCCCGAGTCCAGGAGCCTCTGGCCAGCCGCGGGGTCTTTCGACAAGGGCTGCTGCTTGACCATCGGCGTTGACCTACTGGAGACGTGTAAACTGGGGTGGTGGTGGTGGTGGAGGAGGGAGACGTTTTCCTGGAAAGTGCTTGAGTTTGAGTCCATAGCACCAGAGTGAGAGATAGCACCATTGTGGGGGTCCGTAGGGTGGTCCTTCCTTCCTTTGAAGGTCACCAACGGCCCTTGAGTCTGTGGGGGGAGGAACAACGGGGCAGGCGGAGGGGGCAGCCCACAGTCCCTGCTCTCCAGGCCCCCATTGCTACTGAGAACCGCCTCCTCTCCTCGCCAGTCCCGGGAGGAAGGGTGGAAGGGGAAAGCACCATGAGATCCTTGACCATTGGCCAAGACAAGGTCCCTGTAAACTGCTGCAGGACCTTCTCCTTGGAAGGGGTCCATGCCCGGGCTCTGCGAGGGGTAGTGGAAGGAGAGAGGAGAGCCCAGGCCGCTGGGCTTGCTGGTCTCGGGGAAGGAGCCGCAGAGCCCGTTGCCATTAGCACCCGGGAGGACCTTGTCTGGTGATAGCCACCAGCTGCTCCCGTTACCCTGGAATTCCAAATAATGCAACTGCCCATTGGCGCCTGGCGCTTCGTGAGGAACACCCAGGGGCGGCTGGACCTTGGCGCCATGGCTCAGCCGTGGGGTGGTGGTGGGTGAGGTATAGCTGGAGAGGTGGTGGGAGGCGGCCTCTGGGAAACATCGGGCAAAGCCAAGGTCTTCCTGCTGCTGCTGCTGCTGGAGGTCCACCCCTCTCTCGTTGAGGTGGAACCTGTAAGGTCCTCCTTGGGCCACCTCAACCTTCTTGGGCGGGGTGACCTTCTGCTGAGGGTAAGCGATACCGATGGTGGGGTTGGGGCGGGCGCTGCTGATGGTCAGCCGGTAGAGCTGCTGATGGCCACCACGGTCTTGGCCTTTGCCCAGCCGCCGGCTTTTGTCCCGGGCTCGGCCTTTCCCATTGTGGGGAGATGGGGGACTCCCTTTAAGGCTGTCCCACGGGCCATCACCGAGGAGGACCTTGGGCCTGTTGTGAAGAGACTTAAAGTCTATCTTCCCGGCTTGCTGGGGCCGGATCACCGCTTCCCTTTGGATGTGTGGCTCTTTGTTGTCCTTGAGGCTGACCAAGCCAGGCCTGGTTTCGGGCTCAGACCGTGGACTGTGGGGCTCTGAGCCATCCAGGAATGGACTCTCCAAGTCCCCGAGGTCTTTCTTGCCAAAGTGCTTGAAGCTGGTCTCTTTGCTTGGGAGGCCGGGCTCAAGATCGCTGGTGGTGAAGACATTTTGGGTCTCTCCCATCCTTGGACCAAGGGCCAGTCCAGGAGGAGGAGGAGGAGGAGAGGGATTCCTCTTGGGTCACCAACACACAACCCATCCATCATGCGCTCTGGTCATCATCTGCAGGGCCCTGGGAGGCACCTTGACATCTCCAGATGCCATCTTGCCCACAGGACAGGTCTTGGGTCTGAACTCCAACAACCATCCACCTCACATTTCCCATGAGAGACCTGCAAAAGAGAAAGTCCCAGTGAGGTCTTTGGAAGGCCTGCGAGTTGACCTGAGCTTCCTTATAACACAGATGATGATGATGAAGAAGAAGACGATGAAGACGATGAAGAAGAAGAGGAGGAGGAGGAAGAGAAGAAGAAGATGAAGAAGAAGATGATGATGAAGAAGAAGATGACAACAAAGAAGAAGAGGAGGAGGAAGAGGAGAAGAAAAACAACAACAACAGAAGAAGAAGAAGAACGGATTTGCAATTCAACAGGGCGAAGCTTCACAACTAATCTGAATAACAAGTATTACCAGTGGTTGGGAAAAAACACATTGATTTGTATACCAGTCCTCTGATGGTGGGAACCAGTTCCTCACAGGTGCCAAAGCCAGTACCAGCCACCAGTCCAGCTGGAGGTGCCTGGGGCTGAGAGGAGCCTGCTGGTCTCATGCCTCAGGCAGCAACAACACTATGGGAGTGGTCCCAGGATGGCTTTCCTCCCTCCCTCCTCCTCGTTGAAAGTGGTGTAGAAGGAAGGCAGGACAAAAGTGAGCCCACCAGCCTTGAGAGAGAATCCTCCCCCTTGCTTCCATCATCCTCTGCCCCCCACCCCGCCCCCCAGCACTTCAAAGGTTAGGCTAAGCAATTTGCCTCCAGTTGAAACCTGCTGAGGGAGGCATTATCCCCCCCCTCTACCCCCCCCCCCCCCTTTAAGAGAGATCTTTCTTAGCCGCCGGAGATGAAATGCGGCTTAGTGTCAGTGGAAAGCTCAGCCTTGTGGCTTCAACCCTGCCAGCCCCATGGATTAATCTCCCCCTACTCCCCCCCCCACCACCACCACCCTTGGCTTCCACTGACCACCACTGACCACATTTAGCCTTGAGAAAAGGTGATGGAGAGGGGAGAGGATGATGATGATGGCCCTCTTCAGATCTCTGAAAGATAAGTCATAAAGATGGGTGGGAAGGATCTTTTCTCCATCATCCCAGAGTGCAGGATGCGTCATAACGGGCTCAAACTATGGGAAGCCAGGTGTAGACTGAATATCAGGAAAGACTTCTTAGTGGTTAGAGCAGTACGAAGAGGCCTTGCTTTGAGGCCATCTAGTCCAACCCATCTGCTCAATGCAGGCAGGAATCCCAATCTCAGCAGGTCTGATGCAGAGGGTGGCTTCCCAATTCTCTCTCGAAGGCCTCCAACGCTGGTGCGCTCGACACCTCTCAAGGCAGATGGTCCCGCTGTCGTACCGCTCTAACACTTAAGATGTGTCCCCTGATATTCAGCCTGTATCTGGCTTCCTTTAGTTTCAGCCCATTTGCGATGTTGTCTCTCGTTATTCTTCTGTGCACCTTTAGGTCAAGGTCTCCCTAGCTCGAAAGCCAGTCGTATCTGTCTCTAGGGTCTGGTGCTCATCTCAGTTTGCAGCCGAAAAGCCAGTGCTGTCTGCATCTGCAGACGTTTCTGTGCGTCATGTGGCAAGGTATGACTAAACGCTGGAGTGCACGGAACACTGTTTACCTTTCCCACCAAAGTTGTCCCGATTTATCTCCTTGCAATGTCTTGCTTTCGAACTGCTCAGTTGGCAGGAGCAGGGACAGACGACGAGAGCTCACTCCATCGTGCAGCACTCGGGTCTCAAACTGCTGACCTGCCGGCCTTCCAGTCATCAGGCAGATTCCTGTCACAAGCTCTCAGAAGAAGGCGCCTCTTATGCACCATCCTTAGTGGGGTTGTGCGGGTGGTGGTGGTGGTGGGGGAGTCTGGCTGAGGGACCAGAATGTGTACTGTGAAAATGCAACACACACACACACACACACGCACATGCACACACACATCCCTCACTCTCCCTCCCTGGCCAGACGTACCTTGGGAAAGTGCTTGTCACTCAGCTGCGGCCGAGTCTCAGCTGGACTTAAGCGGGAAGGCCGGACATCTTGGCTGCAAGGAAGGTGAGAAATATGTCAGGAATCTATGTTTGCTTTGGCTGCCATGGTGGCCGTAGGTCACACGTGTTGCCTCCAGCCCTCCTCCTGGCCACGGTGGACATTAAATGCATGTTCTCCCTGGACTGCCTGCACTGACAGATGGACGGAGGGACGGACGGACATACGTGCAAGGAATGGGTCTCCATGGGGAGTGGATTTTGGAAGTCCGCCTGCTTGGAGTGATATGGGTCCACTTTGTTTCATTGAACAGAACAGGGAGGAAGTAAGTACCCCTCGTTGTCTAGGATCGGACACCTCACCTGATGCGCAAAAGCAACTTACAAGATGTGCAGGTCCCCTCACCCCCACCCCGCCCAAGTCAAAAGCAAAACGACACACCAATTCCCCAACCCTGGCCACACCACAACATGTGTTTGTTCTCATCATCAATTGCAGGAGGCAAATCGAACTCAGGGTTTACACCAGGGGTTCCCAACCTTTTCAAACTGGGGGCCGGGTCACGCTCTCCCAGTCAGTTTTGAGGGCCAGACGGCCATCAACGGGGGCAGCCATTTTGTCCCAACAGCTTCAAAGGGGGATGGCCATTTTGTTTCTCGAATGCCCTTGGAGGGGTGGGCAGCCCCATGAAATGGTGCCGCAGGCCAGATCTGGCCCACAGGCCTTAGGTTGGGAACCCCTGGTTTACACCCAGAGCAACAGGCCTCTGGGCTGTCTCTTGATCTGTGCTGGGGGTGGGAAAGCCCCCCAGCCCCCCCAACCCACCCAAACACAGCATTGCATTTGCTGCTGATGATTTGTAGTATGCGGCGCTGCAATTGTCGACAGAGGCGCATGATGGGGGCTGCCGCTCCTTTGAGGGACCGCAATAAAGAGTGAGTAATTCTGACATTTGTTTAAGAAATATTTATCTCCCATTTGGCTTCTAAACGTTGCCATTTGCTAAGGAATTATCTGTTACCTAAGTAGACTGATAAATCTCCTAAGGTAAAAGTATATCTCAGATGCTGCCAGAAAAAGGTACATTTAAGAACCATTCCCAAATTATCAGCTGCATTAATCTTAATTACTTCGGCAAAAGTGGAATCTGGTATGAGGGTGAGTTAAATTGAATGGGCGTTTTGTCTTTATCGTATCATATATTTGAGATCGTTTGAAGAAGATAAGGAGGAAGGGACTCAGGGCAGGTGGGGGGTGGGGGGTGGGCAGCCAGGAGGGCCCAAGCGACCCACACAGGACGCTGGACTCTACCAGGTTGTTCTGCAGGTATAAGGGACCTTGGTGAGTGTGTGTGTGTGTGTGTGTGTGTGTCAGGATCTGTCTCTGCTGTGCTTAATGGTCATGGTCTCTCTTGCTCAAACACCAGTCGTGTCCGACTCTAGGGTTCAGGGCTCATCTCTGTTAACAGCCAAAGAGCCAGCGTTGTCTGTGTCTGCAGATATTGCCAGGGTCATGTGGCAGGCTCGACGACTAGAAGCCAGAGCGCACAGAACACTGCTACCTTCCCCGCTCTACTATGCTATCTCTTCTTCTTCTTCTTCCTTCTGCTGCCTTGAGGGAGGGTTCTGGCACTTTTTTTGCAAGCCCGTCCTGGCCCAGAAGAGCACCTGCCACATGACACGCTCCCATCCCCCTTTCTTCTTCCTCCTCCTCCTCCTCCTCACCTGCCCTCCTGTCACTTAACACCCTGCCTTCATCTTCTCATCCCTCTCCAATCCATCTCCACAGCAACAAAGCAGCAAGGCTGGAGGTCCATCTGGGACGCGGGCAAGGAAGAAGAACAGAAAGAGAGAGAGAGAGAGGTGGAGGGGAAGGAATCAAAGCAACCAGAGGGAGACGATGCCCTTTTAATGGGGTTGGTGGAAGGAAGGAAGGACAGATAGAAAAGAAAGAAAGGAAAGAAAGAAAAAAGAAAGGATGGATGGATGGATGGATGGATGGATGGATGGATAGAAGAGGAAGATAGATGGATGGATAGAGGATGGATGCATGCATGGATGCATAGAAGAGGAAGGGAAAAGAGAGAGAAGGAAGGAAGGAAGGAAAGAAAGGAAGGAAGGAAGGAAAGAGAGATTGAAGGCAGGATGGATGGATGGATAGAAGAGGAAGGGAAAAGAGAGAGAAGGAAGGAAGGACTTCACCCCTGCCTTGTAGACTAATAGCTAACCCTGTGATGTAGGACAGGCAAATGAACAGTGGAGGTTCGTTGGGTTTGCTGAGCACAGCGTTGAGCTTGAGGTTCCAAAAGCTGCTCAACCAGTACTTTAACACCCCCCCACCCACCCACCCCTGGTCTCTCAGTGTCTGAAGAGGACTTGGCATGGGCCAGGGCTGTTGCACCCCAACATTTCTCCGCTGCCCTGAACAAAGAGGCACATCCTCACCACCACCACCACCACCACCACCAAGAAGAGCACCCTGCAGAATCTGAGGGGGAAAGGCAACTGGGTCCGGCCACAGATGGAAGCACCCATTTCTGGCCGCCTTGCTCCGAGAGGGCGCAAGGGCGCGGGAGCTTCCCAGAGAGCCAGGGGTGTTGACTCTGAGCCTGAACCCTTCCTGCGGGTGTGAAGTGGCTTCTCCATCACGGAGCCTGGCAGAAATGGGAGATTCATTACCCCATTAATTATTCTGACCCAGAAATTTCGTTCAGAGCGTTATCAGCCTCTCAAAAATTATTGCCAATTAAAAATGATAATAAATTGGATTTTTGTGGGGGGGAGGGGAGGGTCAGAGAAGAGGATGTTTCTGCAGGCTGTCTTCCTGAGGGCCTTTGCCACACACACCCTCCCGGGACGCATCAACTAGGAAAGAGACCATAAGAAACACAACCCTTAGGATTCATGGAGACGGTGGCTCAAGTGGTGAAGACACGGAACTCAATGACTAGAAGGTCAGAGTTTGATACCCAACTACTGCATGACGGAGTGAGCGCCCGTCTCTGTCCCAGCTCCTGCCAACCTAGCAGTTCGAAAGCAAGAAATTGCAAGCAGATAAATAAGGTACCACTTTGGTGGGAAAGTAACGGCGTTCCATGCACTCCGGTGTCTAGTCATGCCTGCCACATGTCCACAGAAACGTCTGCAGATGCAGACAGTGCTGGCTCTTTGGCTATAAACAGAGATGAGCACTGAACCCTAGAATTGGATACAACTGGCTTTTTGACCTAGATAAAGATTGAGATTAAAATGGAAGTTAATCCTCTGGGGAATTGAAGGAGGCTCCATTAAAGTGGTTGGTCAGTTGGTTCTTAATTTTATTTATTTATTTCCAATAAACTACATTTTAAAAGTATAAATATATAATTTTTCTTCTTTTTTTCCTTTTTGATCTTTTTCCTCCTTTACTTTTCTATTTTCTTTTTCAATTTTAGCACATATTATTTGTGGTATTCAATTTAATTTAGGTCAAGGTCTCCCTTGCTTGAAAGCCAGTCGTATCCAACTCTAGGGTTTGGTGCTCACCTCCGTTTATAGCCAAAAGGCCAGCACTGTCTGCCTCTGCAGGTGTTTCCGTGGTCATGCGGCAAGCATGACTAGATACTGGAGCACACCGAACGCTGTTACCTTAACTGCCAAAGAAGTGCCTATTTATCTGCTTTCAATTTCTTGCTTTCGAATTGTTAGGTTGGCAGGAGCAGGGACAGAGACGGGCGCTCAGTCCATCATGCAGTACCCGGGTCCCGAACTGCCGACTTGCCAGTCTTCCAAGGTGAGCTTCTTAACCACGGAGCCAACGCAGCTCCTTGCTACTGTGCTAGATCTACGTCTTCTTTCGAAAAAGTTTTCTTTGTTTGTTGTTGAAATTAAATACAAAGTTTAATAGAATTGGGGTGTGTGTGTGTGTGTGTGTGTGTGGGGGGTGTAAATAAGTGGCACTGCCGATTCGCAGCTTCGTCCCACCCCCCACCCCCCACCCCCTTCGCTCACCTGCCCTGCCCTCCATGTGAAACTGTAGGATGCAGGACAGGTGAGAGTCTTGCAAGGAAGAGGCCCGCCTGAGCCCCACCAGCCACTAATCCAGGTGTCCAGCAGGTGGCGCCAGAGCCGTCCAAATGGAATCCCAACCAGGAGGGGGGAGCGGAGCCCCCACAGTCCAGACCAGGGGTGCCCAAACTACGGCCCACGGGTCGGAACCAGCCCTGACACCAATCCATCCGGCCCGCGCCGCCCTTGTCGCTCCCGGAAGCCGAAGTAAAACGCGCCCTGGCTTTAAAAGGTTGAGAATTCCTGTTATAGAGTCCTGGTGGCACAGGGGTTAGATTGCTGTCCTGCCACCAAGACATTGTGAGTTTGATCCTGACAGGAATCAAGGTTGACTCGGCCTCTTTCATGAATGAATGAATGATTTTTAATGTATACCCCGCCCTCCTGGCACAGGCACCACTCAGGGCGGCTTACAATGTAAAGACAAAAGGTAACAGAATATCACACAATATCAAGTATCACATAATATCAAATACAATATCAGACACAATGTCACATATCTGATTTGATTTGATTTATTGGATTTGTATGCCGCCCTCTCAGCGTTCGCGGCTCAGGGCGGCTCACAGAAATAGGATGTGGGTAAAATGAGTACCCAGCATGTTGGGGGTGGGTGGGCAAAATGCTAATTCGCTTGTGAACCACCCAGAGAGGCCCATAAGCCCTTATATGGGGGGCAGGGTATAGAAGTAGAATTAAGTAAAGGTAAAGGTCTCCCTTGCTCGAAAGCCAGTCATATCCGACTCTAGGGTGCAGTGCTCATCTCTGTTTCAAAGCCGAAGAGCCAGCACTGTCTGCTGCTGCGGATATTTCCGTGGTCATGTGGCAGGCATGACTAGACACCAGAGTGCACGGGACGCTGTTACCTTCCCACCAAAGTGGTCCCTATTTATCTACTTGCAGTTTCTTGCTATTGCCATTTCTCTGCTTTCCAGGCCATTTGCGGGCCACAAATTAAGCAGGAAGAGGGGCAGTTTCTCAAAGAGAAACAGGCGCTCCGATTCATGTGCCCTGCCTCATGTGCCTTCCTCTCCCTTTGCCTCCTGGCTCTGAAAGAAAGCTTAGATCCCAGGCCTGTCTAGGAAAACATTTCCCCCGGGTCCAGCAAATGCACCCTTCCTCAACTGCCCCCGGCACAGAGCTGGCCTTTCACGGAGCGAGCGCGGCCATCTCCCAACAATGGCCTGACCCCAAGATCACCCACCGTGGGAGGGGGATGCGGAGGGTGCCAGGGGTGTGGGCTGGGGGCCTCTCCAAACAGGGCCCCGTCCGTCTGTCCGCAAGAGAATAAGACCGATATTCATCGGCCAGACAAGCCCAGCCACTGTGCAGCCACTTTCTCCGGCAAACGGCGGCCCCTCCCTTGCAGCCCTGCGGATTTTCCTTCCCTCCCTTGGAAAAATAAGAATTCACATTTATGAAAATGGAATATTTCAGAGGCCTGGAAGAAAGGAGGGGGATGTGAAAATGTTTTCCTTCTGCTGCCACTGTGCAAAGCCAAAGGGATATTTTGGGCACAGAGATGACTCTCCCGTTCCCAAAGTGCCAAGCCGGACGTGAGATAATGAAGAGAAGCAGCCACGGTGGTGGTGGTGGTGGTGGGGCGCACAGCGGTCTTGAGATGCTCATGCCTTCCTTTCCAAAATAAAGTTACATTTCCCAAGGGAAAAAGGATTCCTCCACTCATTAAGGGGGAGGGCTTAAAACAGGAATGGGGGCTGCGGAGGCCTAGGGGTTAAGACACTGAACTTGAGGACTGGAAACTTGGCAGTCTAAGACCTGAATGCTGCACAGCAGAGTGAGTTCCTGTCGTCTGTCCCAGCTCCTGCCAACCTACAGTAGCAGCCCGAAAGCAAGACATTGCCAGTAGACAAACAGGTACCACTTTGTCAGGAAAAGTAACAGCATTCCGTGCCTGCCACATGACCATGGAAACTGAGTCGGGTTTGCCTGAGTGGGCGGCATATAAATCTAAAAATTAAATTAAATTAAAACTAAACTTTTGTAGACACAGGACAGCGCTAGCTCTTGGGCTGTAAACGGGGAGGAGCACTACCTTCTAGAGTTGGTCACGGCTGGCTTTTGAGCAAGGGAGACTTTTACGCTCACCTAATTAAGGCTTGTGGAACTCATGGCCACGGGAAGCTCAGTGAATCGTGGCACGCGCTGCAGCCCAAGAAAGAGGGCTGTGAGGAGACCCTGGTTAAATCCTGGCCACCAATCCTCTGTCTGTGTGTGGGGCCCCTTCCCCCCCCTTTTGCAAGTGAACGCAGGTGTGGCTCCCCTGGGATGGAGATCTCTTTTAGCAAGTGGACCCACACACACGCACATCCCCCTTTGTCTCCGCTCTCTCGCCCATCCTTGGATTTATTCAGTCTACAGAATCCAATTTCTGGGCTTGGAAACCCAAGGAGGTTCCCCCGAAGAGCCCACCTTCTGCAAGCCAATACCTGGGGGACAACTTTGGGATCAGGTGCGCAGCAGCCTCTGGAAGGACCAGCCCATCGCCTTCCCTGGCTGGGACCCAATCCGGCCCTTTGGCTCCCATGAGGAAGGAAAGGCTTTCTGGGAGGAGGAGGAGGAGGAACAGCAGCAGCAGCAGCAGCTCAAGAAACGGCGGCATCAGAGAGACCGCTCCGGCTTCTGCTCCAACCTCATCGTGCACAAGCCTTTAATTTCCCCCTCCGCATGTTGCTAAATCGAGACTGGCAATAAGCAACTAGAGCAGAGGGAAGGGCAGGCCCTCTTGCTCTCCTCTCCTTCTGGAAAGCAGTAACCTTTCTTTCCCAAAGCCTCCCCTGTCCACCGGCCTTAGCACTGGCAAGGCAGTTGAGTAGATGAACCAAGGGTGCCCACACTATGCCCTGTGGGCTGGATCTGGCCCCGATGCCAATTCATCCGGCCCATGCCGCCCTTGTCAATTCTGGAAGTGGAAGTAACATGCGCCCAGGCATGTTTTACTTCCGCTTCCGGGAGTGACGCGGACGGCGTAGGCCAGATGAATTGGTGTTGGCAGCCGGATCCGGTGCATGGGCTGTCGTTTGGCCACCCCTGGTTTAAACAGAGAAAATGGCAGCCTAAAAATATATATCACATCCTGTCACAAAACAGATTGCAAGGCGCATTTTACTTCCACCTCCGGTGGGAGGAACCATGTGACCGGCCCGCTGAACCACATGACTGGCCCATGGCCCAAAATGCTTGGGCACCCCTGAGATAAACCACCCACCTCCTGCCCATCATGGCATTCAGAAGTTCTCCCAGCTTTTCCTTCCCTAACAACAAATCCATCCCTCGCCTCCTCCAAAAAACACGACAATCCAAAGGCAGCCAACGATGTTGCTACCAAAAACAATCCAGATGTGAAACGCTGTGGTCTGGACAACAACTCCCATCATCCCCAGCCTAGCACCTTCTAGGACTAGGTTGTTCCCACGTTTTGACCCATTCCCAAACCTTCAATGTCTTCTCCTTGGGGGGAAGGAGACCAGCTTGGAAGCAACAGGTTTCCCTTTTGTGACACTTTCCCAATGGAGGAGGGTCTCCTCCTCCTCCTCCTCTTCTTCAGTCCCCCTTGTGAAAGCAAATGGGCTCTCCGAAGGACCCAGATGTCCCAGCCAAATGGAGTGCATGGCTCTCCTGGCCAGCGAGTGTCACAACACAACACAACACAACCGCCCACCCATCCCTTCTGTCCAAGCAAAAGAAAAGAGAGGATTCAGTCTCCTCAGGGTCTCTGTTGACACAGCTGGCAGGAGGAGGAGGAGGAGGAGGAAGAAGAAGAAGATATGGATCCAGAGCAAAGGAATGGTGACCCCACCCACCCACCTACCCACCCGGAGGGCTACATGCCCCATGAGCCTGACCCTTCAGCCTTTCGGAAACAGAGAGTAGCCTCTGGAGAAGACGGCCGGCCCGAGGAGTCCTACCTGCCCTGCCTGCCAGATGTGAGCACCATCAAGGACTTCTGGCAGAGGGAAAGATTTCCCCCACTTCCGTTGCAAAGAAGGAGAAGAAGTCCCCATGTGAATTCATGCCCAAAGCAAAGCGATCACACTTCTATCCCGCCCCATAGAAGCACTTAGTGCCCTCTCTGGTCAGTTCACAAGTTAATTCGCATTTTGCCCCCATTAACATGCTGGGTGCTCATTTGACCCACCTTGGAAGGATGGAACAGGCCAAGTCAACCTTGAACCCTGGTCAGGACTGAACTCACAACCAGCACCCTTGGAAGCTATTCTTCAGTTTGGAAACATTTCTAATTTTGGACTACAAGGCCCATACTCTCTGGGGGACTCCGGGAGGTGCAGCGCAAAAGGGAACTGTGTCAAGCCTGGGGTTCTAATGTAGGGTGTTGAATGGAGCCATGGATCATGGATGAGGGGCCCCAAAGCTCCCTCGTTGTGCCTCGTTGGCCTTGTGTTTCGTGGTGCAACCACAGCTGGAGTGTGACGGGGCAGCTGGCCTGGGTTGCCACCTCTGAGAGGAGCTTTTGTGGGGTGTGCAAGAGAAGGGACCCTTGGAACGCCTTGCCACTGACCCACCAGAGTGGATACCCCAAAGGGAGGAAAACCCGAGAACCTCCAAATTCTACCTTCTCCTCCTCTTTCATGGGGCCAGATATTTGTATGGGGCACACGCACCCCTGGCCCCAATCATTGTCCGAGCCCAGCTGGCCGGCGGGTAGTGCATCAGGTTGCACTTATTTAATTCTTCCGCCTCCGGGCAGCTCAACAAGAAACAAATGCATTCTTTTCTCTCGGAACGAAAAAAGGCCAATCTATCAAAATCTATTCTTTTTAATGGAAGAAGAAAACTATTGCTGTAAATCTAATTTCCTTTTTAAAAAACCCATTTGCTTCCACTTAGAGAACTCAACGGAAAGCCGCCTCAGACACTGCTGGGAGATGGGGGACTGTATGGATCATGGGTGCCCAAACTTTATGGCCCATGGGCCATTCATGTGGTTCAGGTGGCTGGTCACTATGGCCTGGGGGCCAGATTTGGCCCCCGGTGAAAATTCATACTCTCACATCTGGTTAGGAATTCCTTAAGTGCAGGAAACGCCTGGTTGTCGCCACATGCCTCTCCTTCACGCCTAGGATGGCATTTGTGATGTTTAAAATCTCAACCAAAGAGGTTGAGTCAACCTTGGACCTGTCAGGATCGAACTCAAAACCTTTCAGCTGCACTATAGCAGCTTAACCCCTGCACTACCAGGGCTCTATGCAGAAAAATCTAGCCTTCTGCAGAGCTCTAGAAAACATGCTGGATCTTCCCAGCTGTGTCTACAACAGAGACTCCACCCGTGGATGTTGTCCTGTGGATGCCCTGGGTTGCCTCCCCTTCTTCTCCCCAGTCCTGAGTGGGCTCGCAGCCCCACTTGCCTTCCTCAGAGAGGAATCTGGCCCAGGGACAGGAGCGCCATCCCAGGGCCTTTGAGGCTATGGAAGCGGTGCTGGTGCTGGTGGTGGTGGTGGACGGTTCCAAGAGAATTATGCACATCCCTTAAATAGCATCACTTCACAGGGCTGCCGCTTCCTCCCCGATGATAGCATCAGGGGGGAGGCAAATCAAAGGCTTCTTTCCGGAGCCCCCCTTGCAGGGGGAAAGGGCCAGAATATATATATATATATATTTAAAAAAATGTTTCCTTTCAACCTTCCCAGTGGGAATCCAGGATGACACTCCAGGCCTGGGTGGAATTGGCTGGAGGGAGGCGGCAGGAAAAGGTCTCTCTCAATCTCTCTATTTCTCTGCCACCTCCCATTCATCCTGGCCTACCATTGTACCTCCTCCTCCTCCTCCTCCTCCTCCTCCTCCTCCTTCTGCTGTATCCAGTTCTGAAACTTGGCCATGCTCTTGGCAATCAGCCTTGAAGATTGTCCCGGGGGCCATATAATAATGCAGTGGCCTTCCATTGGCCTTCCGCACTGTAGCATGACACCCATAGTACCCCTGATCCAGTTCTGTGAGTCCCTTTCTGGTCTTCCTGAGCCCTTTTGGACCCGCAAAGTCCTCATCAGCAGCCCCAGGCCAGATGCAGACAGTGCTGGGCTCTTTGGCTGTCAACAGAAATGAGCACTGACCCCCAGAGTTGGATACAGCTGGCTTTCGAGCAAGGGAGACACTTTTGCTGCTGTTAAGGAAGGGCAGGGCAGCCTAGTCCCGTCCCGTCCGTCCGTCCGTCCGTCCCCCCAGCCAGTTGACGGTAATTTATTTATTTTCTTTATCAAACTTATATCCCACCCCTCTGGGAAAAAACTTTCCTACTCAGAGTGGCTAACAGCATAAAATTCAACAGATACAAATCCCACACAATTGTCCATTTGTAGAGCCCCAAAGTGGATCATCATCATCATCATCATGTTGACTTTGTGTGCTGCCCACTCGCTTGTGCTAACAAACACAACAGAGCATTGCAATACATGGATCATGTCACAGGTGAGCCCACCTTTTCCCCAAAGTCACAGTTTGGCCCCATTCCCTCAAACCAATTGCAGGGGATGCTTTGCACAGCCTGCCATTTTCCACAAGGGATGCTCAAGGCAATTTGCAATCAAAACAAAAGCAATCAAGCAATCGGTGTCTAACCCAGGGGTGCCCAAACTTTTCGGGACATGGGCCGGTCATATGGTTCAGCAGGCCGGCCATGTGGTTGCAATCTGTGTTTTGCAACAGGATGAGATAGATTTTTGGGCTGCCTTTTGCTCTGCTTAAACCAGGGGTGCTCAAACTACAGCCTGTGGACCAGATCCGGCCCCCAATGCCAATTCATCCGGCCCGTGCCACCCTTGTCATTCCTGGAAGTGGAAGTAAGATGTGCCTGCATTGGTGCACTTTACTTCCATTTCCGGGAGCGACAAGGGTCAGATGAATTGGCATCGGGGGCCGGATCTGGCCCACAGGCTGTAGTTTGGACATCCCTGGTCTAAACCTCTCCCTCTGCTGCAAAAGGCTGGGGAGCCCTCCAAGAAAGCAGGGACCCTATTCCTCTTCAACAACGTTTCCCCTTGGCCACATGGACCCATGCATTCTTCACAGGTTCAGGAGCCCCACAGAGTTTTCTTCTCAATGCACAGCTGAAAAGCCCTGCATAGCAGCAGCTGTGTGAATAAACGGCATCTCAGGATGGGAAAGAGGTCCATGTGAGAAACATCTGGCAGGAGAGCCTCACTGCAAAGCAAAGCTGACAGGTGGGTGGGTGGATTGGGGGGGGGGGGGAGAGATAAGAGGTTTAACTGGAGCTCTGAAGGAAAGCCCACCCTGAATTCCTTTGAGCATGGCTACGGTGAGGGTCTCTCCCTCCCTCCCTCCCTCCTCCCCCCCCTCTCTCCCTGGGAAAGAAGGGACAAGGGAGGGAGGCCCCCCCCCTCTATCCAGGCAAAAGCCCCCGCCCAGAAATCACCCCCTCCCCCTCGTGATTCATGGTTTTCATTAGAGGGTGCAGAAGTGATAACTGCCGGAGAAGCCACCTCTGGCTTCATGCGCTCAATGCTATCGCAGGCCACCTGCCCCACAGATGTTTCTCATTGCCGCAAGCAGCTACTGTAATGCTTTCAAGGCCCCCCCCCTCCATTCCCCATTTATCTACTTGCAATTTCTTGCTTTCAAACTGCTAGGTTGGCAGGAACTGGGACAGAGGATGGGCGCTCACTCCGTCCTGGTCTTAGGTGGAGCTATACCAAGAAGAGGGTCTATTATTTTCTCCACTGGTGTAGGTTTGAGGCCTCCTGTCACTCTGCGCATGGCTTCATTCACCGCCGTGTCCACTTGTCGGTGTTTACAGCTCTCCAGGGACCTCTTTCTCAGCATGAAAGCTACTCCAAGAATGTTGCAGAAAGGATAATATTTTCACTGGATCTCAGTGTTTGCCATCTTTAAATTGCAGGCCTTGCTAAAATCTCAGCTGCTTCACACAGGAGGAGGAGGAGGAAGGGGCGAGGAAGGTCAGCACAAGGCAATGGCCAAACCGAGGCAAAGGATCCTAGCGCTGCTGCTGAGACACTGATGGAAATGTGCATTTCTTCAATGGCCAGAGAGGAAGGAGCGAAGGAAAGGCTCTTCTTGGGCCCTGATGTCATGACTTCAACATCTGCATTCTTGGTGCATGGATGGAAGGTATTTGATCCTAGAGCTACAGACAAAAACCTCCCTAAAGTGTGGCATGTTCTAATTACAAGCTGTTTGAAGTGTCCATTTCAGCCCCTACGCTCCATCAAGTTCGCCTTCTTTGTGGTCTCTGTGAATCCACACGAATGGGTTTACTGCGTGTACAGAGGACCACGAAGAAGAGCAACTGTTATGGGCAAGCAAGCTGCCATTCTAGAGCCCTGGTGGTGCAGGAGGCAAACAGCTGTCCTGCAGCCAAAAGGCTGTGGTTTCAATACTGTTGTGGAACAAGGTTGACTCGGGCTAATCCACCCTTCCGAGGTCGGTAAAATTCGTCCCTGGTGTGTTAATGCGGACAAAATGCTAATTAACTTGTGAACCGCTTAGAGCAGTCATGGGCAACCTTGGGACTCAAAGTGTTCCTGGACTTCACTTCCCAGAAGCCCAAGTCATAATGGTCTATGCAGCTCTCCCTGCCTGATATCATTTTCTCCTTTTCCTTTTATAGCGGGGGTGCCCAAACTACGGCCCATGGACTGGATCCAGCCCCTGATGCCAATTCATCTGGCCCACACTGCCCTAGTTGCTCCCGGAAGTGGAAGGGCTTCTGGGAATTGAAGTTCAAGAACATCTGGAGTGCAAAGGTTGGCCATGGCTGGCCTAGAGAGTGCAATAGGCACTATGGGGTGGGACATAAGTGTCATTGCTATTGCTATAAAACAGGGGTGTCCAAATTTTTTGGGCCACGGGCCGGTCATGTGGTTCAGTGGTCTGGTCACGTGGTTCCTCCCACCAGAAGCAGAAGTAAAATACGCCTTACAGTCTGTTTTGCAACAGGATGAGATATATTTTTAGGCTGCCATTTTCTCTGCTTAAACCAGGGGTGCCCAAACTACAGCCTGTGGGCTGGATCTGGATCCAGCCCCAGATGTCAATTTATCCGGCCCACGCCATACTCGTCGCTCCCGGAAGCAGAAGTGAAACGCAACTGTACAGGCGTGTTTTACTTCCGCTTCCCGGAGTGATGAGGGTGGCATGGGCCGGATGAATTGGTGTTGGGGGCTGGATCTGGCCCACAGACTGTAGTTTAGGCACCTCTGGTTTAAGCAGAGAAAATGGCAGCTTAAAATTCTATCTCATCCTGTTGCAAAACAGATTGCAAGGCGTATTTTACTTCGACACGACCGGCCTGCTGAACCTGTGAGCGGCCTGTGGTGCAAAAAGTTTGGGCACCCCTGTTCTAGATGTGTGTGTGTGTGTGTGTGTGTGTGTGTGTGTGTGTGTGTGTGTGTGTGTGTGTGTGTGTGTGTGTGTGTGTGTGTGTGTGTGTGTGTGTGTGTGTGCTCTCATAAGGTCTGGCTACCTCTTGTTGTTTTTGTTCTGAAAGCCTCTTGGCCCATCCCAACTAGCAGCAGTGGCCTCAGTCTTTGCCCGTCCTGTCAACATCTTGGATGGAAAACCTGACCTCGGAGAACTGAACCTTGGATGCTAATGCCCTCTCCTAAGGAATCTTTGTAAGTCCAGCACATCATTCCCTCCAAGAAAAGCAGAGCGCCACCCGAGAGGAGCAACTGCCAGGCTTCAAGGCAGCCTCCTCTTCCTCCTCCTCCTCCTCCTCCTCCTCCTCCTCTCCCCCCAGGACCCAAGATCTAGGGCACAGAGCAAATTGCTGGTGTGGGCTTCCAGGGAACCTTGTCCAAGGCCAGAGGCACTTCTCTGGCCCACCCTGGCCACGCCAGGAAGGGAGGAATGTTTAGGCCAACCTTCCTTTTGAAACACGGAAGAGGTTCCTTGAGACCGAGAAAGAAGGAACCGCCACTGGTGACCTGGGTCGACCCACTACGGGCAACTTCCAAAAGGTGACTTTCCCCTCTGCGGGTTTGTCTAAAAATATTTACTTCTGCTTCCGGGAGTGACGAGGGCGGTGTGGGCAGGATCAGGATGAATTTGCATCAGGGGCCGGATCAGGCCCGCGGGCCATTGTTTGGGCACCCCTGCTTTAAAGGCTAAAACAGCTGTATTTTAATATTAGCTTTCTGGGGATCAAGTTCACCAACTTGATCCGTGAAAGCTGACCTTAAAAATTTAATTTAATTTAATTTAATTTAATAGTCATTTTTAAAAGCTTTAAAGCACCACAATGTGTTTTTGTCCGTTTGTTTTGTTTACTCTCTGATATGCTTGAAACACAGACTAACACACGGTTATCATTTCAAAAGGTTCTCTTAGAAAATAAAGGTCATTAGGGCACCCTTGCTCAAAAGCCAGTCGTATCCGACTCTAGGGTTCAGTGCTCATCTCTGTTTATAGCCAAAGAGCCAGCGCCGTCTGCAAACATTTCCACAGACATGTATCAGGAATGATTAGACACTGGAGTGCACAGAACACTGTTACCTTTCCCACCAAAGTAGTCCCTATTTTGTCTACTTGCAATTTCCTGCCCCAACCTGCTAGGTTGTCGGGAGCCAGGGCAGATGACGGGAGCTCACTCCATCGTGCAGCACTCAGGTCTCGAACTGCTGACCTGCCAACCTTCCTATCATCAAGTTCAGTCTCACAACCACTAAGCCACCACAGTCCCCTCCTAAAAAGTAAACCATGGCAAAGTTTACACAGTGCTTTGTGAATTACCACGTGTGCTGAGAGCATCGTATCGTCAACAAGCAAAGCCAGCCCGTGGTCAACAGTGGTGGCCAATCTGTCACATCGGTTGCCTTTCAATGTTGGAATCGGGATCTAAAACCGCCCACGTCCTGCCTGGCCTTCGGGAGATGCCGCCGCGCAGCCCCGATCCAGCGCCAGAAGAAGGGTTGCATTAAATTGCCATGTGGTTCCATCTCCTCGTCTCCTTCCCACCCAGCCCAAAGTCTTCTCCCTGGAGTTCATTTAGCGCTTGGCACGGAGTGGAAGCTATTTTTAAGAAAGTCTGCATCTCTTCTTTCTCACTCTCATCCTCTGAAAACTCCACTTTGAAGAAGTTCAGTTCAAGGCTTCGCCGTCTTGTAGGGGGAATGGGTGGGGAGGGGAGGGGAGGGTTTTGAGGAGAGGTTGGGAGTCAACAGCCATGCTTCTCTAAGACAAGGCTGCCCAAACTATGGCCCGTGGGCCTGATCCAGCCCCCAATGCAAATTCATCCCACCCACACCGCCCTCATCACTCCCAGAAGGGGAAGTAAAACATGCCCATCTGGGCACGTTTTACTTCTGCTTCTGGGAGCAATGAGGGCGGAATACATTTGCATCGGGGGCAACTCAGGCCCACACGGGCCATAGTTTGAGCCCTGGTTTAAGCAGAGAAAATAGCAGCTTAAAATCTATCTTATTCTGTTGCAAAACAGATTGCAAGGCATGTTTTACTTCTGCTTCCAGTGGGAAGAACCACGTGACCGGCCCGCTGAAGCATGTGAACAGCCCATGGCCTGAAAAGTTTGGGCACCCCTGCCCTAAGAGCGCAAGGCAGCAAACAGCGAGATCCACTGATTTCTTTGTGGCTTTTACAACCACAGCCGGTTGGCAGAGCCACAGATAGGGCAGGCCGGTGGGGTAGTGTGCCTCCTGTAGTGTGGGAACGGGGTTGGGCAACAGGTTCTTCGTGGTTGACAAAGAGCTTAGCAAAGTGACGTCTCTAGACCAGCGCTCCCAGGATCTAATGGGGCCCCTGCTGACTCGGACAAAGTAACTTGGCCAAACTCAGGCCAGGTCCAGGAGAACATCCGTGGGTCTGCAGTGAAACCCACTCACTGCCTCCTTTACAGAGTTTGAGCCACATTTTGGGGTGGGAGCATAGCAACCTCTTTGGGGAAACCCCCAGAAGACCAAAGGGTGAGGAGGTGATGGATGGAGAACAGGGAGGTTTCCATCTGGATGTTCCTAAAGGCTAACCTAGTTCTTCAGGCCAAAAGGAAACAGGAGGAAGGGGGAAGAGGAGGAGGAGGAGAGCATGCATTCATGCATTCATTCATTGCAGCCGGGGGAATAAAGAGACACAATCTGTATCAGCTTATCCAGGAAGTCACTCCTGAGAGGAGGTGGGCGTCAGGCTCCGGGTAGGGCTCTTAAAAATACTACCCAAAACTGAGTATATATTGCAACAAGGCATGAGTCATCACCCAAAGGCTTCAAAGCAACATGATCTGCAGCTCCACAGGAGACCACAGGAAAAGTAGAGGGATTGTCCGTCCCATTTGCTCGCCAGAAGGAAAGCATCTCCCCCAAATTCCTTGCAATGATCATCTTCCATGGCCAAGGGGATCCCAGTGACCTCCACCCACTCAAGGAAATCGTGGGAACAGAAAGGAGCACCAGAGGCTAACCAGGGAAAAGGGGGTGTGTGGGGGTGTGTGTGTGGGGGTGTCTTCCTTCTCCTTGTTTCGTGTCCCAATCAAACCCTGGACTGCCAAAATGAAGCCACTTTTTTGGCTTTCGTTGGCCAAACTTAAGTCTTCATCGGTACATGTTTCTGGCAGTCATTGGCAGACAGTCAATGAGCCCCTAAGTGCTCTTGGACTTCAGTTCCCAGAGGCCCAAGTCAGCACACCTGTTGACCAGGGCTTCTGGGAATTGAAGCCCAAGAACATCCGGGGTCCTAAGTTTGAGAAACCCTGGCCTGCTCCATGACCAATAGCAGGCCAACCTGGCCAGACTGGTGGCCACTGTGGAAATGGCTGAAGGGAAGCAAGATCAGCTATGCAGGAGGAGAGCCATAAGTGACCTGTTTCAATGAGAAACAACAGAGTGGGCCTCCGGTTGTGACCCAGGCACTGTCTCTAAGAGAGGCTGGAAGGACCTTCGGTCTCAAGCCCTGAGCCCGGCCGAGTGGACAGCACTGACCGAGACAGCCAGAGGGTCTCTGAGAGTCACCACAAGGCAACGTCCAAGGTAGGACGAGTCTGGGTATTTTACATAAGCCAGGGATGGCGAACCTTTTAGAGACCGAGTGCCCAAACTGCAACCCAAAACCCACTTATTTATCCCAAAGTGCCAACATGGCAACAGGGGAGGGAGGAAGTGCTCCCATTGGGCTGCTGGGCAAGGGGGTGAGGCAAACTCTGTGCTGGGGCTCCGAGTGCCACCTCTGGCATGCGTGCCATAGGTTCACCACCACTGACATAAGTCAAGTGGGATGTAAAGAAACAAGAGAACAGAAATGGTCTCCTCTGCTCGGGTTGGGCTGAGCATGGTCCCACAAAACCCACCTGCACGGTGGCCGGTGTTGTTTCCCCAAAGTGGGACTCACCTAACAGGTGAGACAGGAAAGAGATACGCAGAGAAGCCAAAGCCTCAGATTTCTCCAACCTCCAAAAAACAGAGAAGATCCCACCAGAATTGACATTTGGAGAAAGTTTCACAACTCTGGAGGCTGAAATGGGGTCTGGCCTGCCCCCCCCCCCCCCCCCGCCCTCTCTCGTCAAGGGGAGGAAGGGAAGCCTGGGTTAATTGAGGAAGCAGAACCCTTTCCCCTCCTCCTCCTCCTCCTCCTCTCTTGCTGCTGCTGCTTCGGCTGCCTCCGCAAAAGCCGCCTGCTCAGTTTCCAACTTGATGAGAATAAAGTTACAGTTCACTTGGGCCGAGCCCTCAAGTCCTGGAAGGGGGGGGGGCAGCTCACCTGATCACCTGGAGGCAAATAGGCCCCCACCTGCAAGGAAACCCCCACCATCACCACCACTACCATCACCACTCGGTTGCCTGAGAGGACAAGGAGAAAAGCTAAAGGGTCCTTATTCAGAACCCCCCCCCCCCCTCCCATGGACTCTTAAACTCTGTGTGTGCTTTTAGTAAAGGGAAAGGTCACCCATGCTCGAAAGCCAGTCGTATCTGACTCTAGGGTTCAGTGCTCATCTCTGTTTCATAGCCAAAGAGCCAACGCTGACTGCTTCCGTGGTCATGTGGCAGGCATGCCACCGGAGCGTACGGAACGCTGTTTACCTTCCCACCAAAGTGATCCCTATTGATCAACTTGCAATTTCTAGCTTTCGAACTGCTAGCTTGGCAAGAGCCAGGACAGAGATGGGAGCTCACTCCCTTGTGCAGGTGCTCAGGTCTCAAACTGCTGACCTGCCGGCCTTCCAGTCAGCGTCTTAATCACTTGAGCCACCGCAGTCCCAAAACCTGGACCAAGATAGAGATCTCACGACCGGTCTTGCACAACAGATGTCCGTGGCCTGTTCATCAGTGATACACAGCTGTGCACAGGCCCCACCTGCCCACATCTCCACATCTTGCTCTGCAAAGCAGGTGGGGCGGGTGCCCCACGAATGAGAAAAGTGCACACACACTCCTCTCCCAAGTGGTGTTTTCCACCAGGAGGGAGGGATATAAATACATAAATAAATAAATTGCCACGTTATCCTGGCCCACCCAGCAGAGGCAAAAACACCCCCAAAACCATGCAGCCTCTTCTACGCGGTCCATCCCAGGCAGTAAAAAATGGAGAATAACCAACTGAGTCACTAATTTTTTGCTGCCTTTCTGTGGTTTGCCCCCAATTTGCTGCCTCAGTTTGTTTGCTCACTTTGATCCAAGTCAGGGCCAGCTTCAGTTCTAGCAACTAAGACAGGGGTGCCCAAACTATGGCCAGATGCGGCCCCAAATGCCAATTCATCTGGCCCACCCTCATCGCTCCCGAAAGCGGAAGTAAAACCCGCCCATCTGGGTGTGTTTCACCTCCACTTTCAGGAGCGGCAAGGGTGACGTGGGCTGGATGAATTTGGTGTTGGGGGCCAGATCCAGCGCACGGGCCGTAGTTTGAGCACCCCTGGTTTAAGCAGAGAAAATGGCAGCTTAAAGTCTATCTCATCCTGTTGCACAACAGATTGTAAGGCACATTTTACTTCTGCTTCCACGGGGAGGAACCGTGTGACCGGCCCGCTGAACCATGGGACCGGCCCACGGCCTGAAAAGTTTGGCCGCCCATGAACTAAGACAATGAATGCCATTCCTAATCTCTGGGGTTTTCTGAAAGTGAGTCAGGAGTTGAGCTGCCAGACCAGAAGGGAAGGGTTAAAAAAAGAAGAAAGGAACGAAGAAAGAAAGAAAAAGAGAGAGAGAGAAAGAAAGAAGAATACTTGGGATCAAAGGGCCGCTTTCTCTGCTCAGCAGATGATGAGATTTTGATTTTTTTTTAAAACAGATGAACCCCAGAGCTTGAGGGAGAAGAAGAGAGTCCTTAACTCCTTACCTGCCAGGGACCAGCCAGGCGGCCTGGGGTCACCGCAGGTAAGGGGGGGGGGGGGACCAGGCGATGGCAGGGATGGAGGGTCTCAGCCTCTGGGCCCCCCTTTCCTGGTGGACAGGAGACCACCGCGTGGGCACCAAATCCCAGATTTTGAGAGGTGGATGCTCTTCCCACTCAGGCTGACATATGGCACGGAAAAAAGACGGAAAGATGGTTCGGCTCTGCCAAGGCCTCCGAGACAGACGAGACGGCACAAATAACTCAAATACTTCAAGGGCAGGACACGTCCCGCGGGCGGGCGGGCGGCGGCTTCTTAACTCCCTCCCTCTCTCTCTCTCTCTCTCTCTCGCTCCATTTTCAAGGCAAGATTGAATGAAAAAGTCCAAATTTCCCCTCTTTCCTGCCAAAATACTGATGCAACTCTTCATTTTCCAACTTTTCTCTTTTTTTCTGCAGGCTGCCTATAGACCGGCCCATCTAGAGACGTGTTGCTGCTGCTGCTACTACTACTACTACTACTACTGTACTTCTTACTACAGTGATGAATAGGCAGGGGATGAGCCAACCATTGCAACCGTTTGCAAACAAACACACAAACAAGCACACAAAGGAAACAGAGGCACGATATGACAGCCCGAAGTGGGAAGCCGGAGGGGAGAGGCTGGATACAGACTCCCAGGGAGAGGAGGAGGAAGAGGAGGAGGAGGAGGCAAGAGGGCAGCCAGACGGGCCCCCCCGGGGGGGGGCATCCTCCTTGCCCACCCTTCTTTCTCTCTCCCTCTGCCAGTCCCCTTTCTGGGTGCCCGCAGGGGAGGCCAGGCACGCATGCACGCACACACACGCACACACACACCCCGTGGTGCCCAAGGACAAAGGAAAGCAGGCTTACCTCAGGAGGGGGTCCCAGGAGGGTGGTGGGCGGCCAGGGCCAGGCAGCAGGCGGAGGCAAGAAGGGGGCCCGGCGAGCGCCAGGCACTGGGCAGTGGCTTAGTGGTGATCTGGGGAGGGAGGGAGCAACGTTTCATGATTGACCGCAGGCGAGCCGTGTGCATGTGTGTGCGCTCCCTCTCTCTCTTCCCCTCCAATGCTGAGCTTACGCGGCCTCCTCCTCCTCCTCCTCCTCCTCCTCCTTTCAGCTACCTCAGCCAGTAGGAGAGACACAAGCCAGGTCTTCAGCAGAAGGAAGGGAAGGGAAGGAGGGAGATGGATGGACAGATGGACGGACGGACAGGCAGCCTGCAAGCCAGGGATGCTGCAACTCCCAGTAGAGCTGGGAAATGGCCCTGAGCATCTTCTTTCTCCGTCTTCTCTGAATGACCCCAGGCTGGCTCTGGGTACCAGATGCTCTGAGTGGAGGGGGAGCCTTTGGCCCCAGGTGGCAAGAGGTGTGAGAGAATAAAGAGGGCTGCCCACCTTTCAGGCTGTCTGAGCAAAGTCTTCTCCATAAATCAGCACCTTCTTTTCTTCCCTCCATGCCCGCTCCAGCGGGTCCTTCATGCTGCTCACCTCCACCTGTTAGCCACCCCTGGCCTGTCTGAGCTCCCTAAGGAAACCCTTCCCAGGCCAAGGCTCCTCCTTTGGCCAAGAGGGCCCCACATGACATCTTCTCTCATGTGCCTCCCCCATTGCATGCAGTCAGCCTGGGGAAGGATCCGTCTCTCTCGTTTCATTTTGGGCCACAATTCCCATTGAAAAGCAGCGGGAACTGAGCCAGCACAGGGACGTTTGGGGATGGAAAAGAAGGGTGAGTGCATACATGGGGGTTGGGACTGAGAAGGAGAGAGAGAGAGAGAGAGAGAAATCTCTGGCAGGGCTTGGGGGTTGGGGAGAGGTACAGACAGGCTGTCAGCCTGGAGACTGAAGTTTGCATCGTCCGTCCGATGAAAGAGAGAGTCAGGCAGGTAGAAAAGGTGCCAAATACTTTTGTTCAAAAAAGATCAACCAAACACCTCCAGCTACCGAGGCCATCATCCTCACTTCCCTCTCTGGATCCAATTCAGCCACAGATTAATTACAAAGACAAAAACTTAGCCCTGCAGCTCAGGCAATGAGATACATTTTTAAATCACATCTATCCTTTTTCAGGGACTGCGGTGGCTCAAGTGGTTAAGACACTGAACTCAATAACTGGAAGGTCAGAGCTCGATTCCTGGGTACCGCATGACAGAGTGAGCACCCGTCTCTGTCCCCAGCTCCTGCCAATTTAGCAGTTCGAAAGCAAGACATTGTAAGTAGATCAATAGGGACCACTTCGGTGGGGAAGGTAAACAGTGTTCCATGCACTCTGGTGTTGAGGCATGCCTGCCACATGTCCATGGAAACATCTGCAGATGCAGAAAGTGCTGGCTCTTTGAAACAGAGATGAGCACTGAACCCTAGAGTTGGATACGACTGGCTTTTTGAGCAAGGGTGTCCTTTACTTTTACCCCTCTCCTTTTTCGCCTCTTCCCCCAACCTCCGGTTTCAGCAGAACATCTCGTCCTGCCTGCCACATGTCCATGAAACCACTGCAGGTGCAGAGAGCGGTGGCTCTTTGGCTATAAACTAAGGTTTCCCCCAAACTTTGGTTTTGGGGACTCTAATTCCCAGAAGCCTCAGTCAATGCCCCCAAAGCACTGATCAACCAATGGACTGACTGAGGCTTCTGGGAATTGATGTGAGTACACACAGTAAATCCATTCCTGTGGATTCACACAGCAGTGTTTCCCACACCTTCACCCACCCACCCCAAACCCACGGGCTGCATTTGAGAGAAGCTTCCACAGGTTGCACCCCACAAAGATTTAACCATGAATAAAATGTGTTCATCTTCCAGGTCCCACAAGACCTTTCGTCACTTTCTCTGCAACAGATCAATTGCACACACAAAAAAGAGGAAAGTCATTATCCTTCCATAGTCGTTGCTGTTGAATCGCCAAACTGTGATTGATTGGTTTTTTGAATATTACTTTAAGAAGCCTTTGTTTAAGCAGCCAGCCCCTCTCCACCACCACCACCCTCCCAGAGCATTTCAAAACCACACAGAGCACAACTCCATGCGCTTTTACCAGTGCTCACACTACCCAAAGGATTAGCACAAGCCACGAGAAGCAGACCCGCTCGGCTACCACCCAACCCACATCTGTGCATGGAAACATCCGTTGAGTGGGCCCATTGTCTATCCCATAAACCGGAGTCATTAAAAAAGCAGAACATTCCCATGGAGAGGAATGCCATTCGGAAGATGGTGGTATCTGTGTCTGTGGACACGCGGCAGGCACATCTGGACACTGAAGTGCAAGGAACACTGTTTACTTTCCCACTGAAGTGGTCCCTATTGATCTACTTGCAATGACAGGAGGAGACAGAACTTCTTTTAATCCCCTCCAAGCCCCCTCTGAATGGACCCCAAAATAAAAACAATACTGTGCTTTGGGATGCAGAAACAAAGATGATGATTAGTGGTGATGGGGGGGGGGGAAGGGGCCCCCCTTTCCTGGTGGCGAGGAAGAAGAGGGACTCCTGAAATGCCTACGTGGGCCAATGCGGGTCGTTGCAGGATGGGACCGACTGCCTTTGCCATGCCAGTTATTTATGCAGCTCCTTAAACGCAGACAGTTATTCCCACTAATCTCAAAAATCAATTGGAATTTCAATAAAAGTCTTAGACAGGATCAAGATCCCAGCCAAGGGGTTTGGGAGAGGGGGTGCGGGCTGGGGGGGGGGGGGCTCTCAGGCTCTGTATATTCATTTCCATAGATATGAGAGAGAGCAAAAGAGGTGGGTGGGTTCAGGGCTTAGAGCAGGAGTGCCCAAACTTTTTGGGCCGTGGGCCGGTCACGCAGTTCAGTGGGCAAGCCATGTGGTTCCTCCCACTGGAAGTGGAAAGTAAAGCGTGCCCTGCAATCTATTTTGCAACAGGATGAGATAGATTTTAGGCTGCCATTTTCTCTCCTTAAACCAGGGGTGCCCAAACTACAACCCGTGGGCCAAATCTGGCCCCCGACACCAATTCATTTGACCTGTGCTGCCCTCGTTGCTTCCGGAAGCAGAAATAATATGGGCACATTGTACTTCTGCTTCTGGGAGTGACGAGGGCAGTGCAGGATGGGTGAATTGGCATCGGGGGCCAGATCTGGCCCACAAGCTATAGTTTGGGCACCCCTGGTTTAAGCAGAGTTAATGGCAACCTTTAACATTTTAATCTTTGCAGATTTCTGTCATATAAAGGTCAAGGCCTCTCATCTCCGTTTACAGCCAAAGAGCCAATGCTGTCTGAATCTGCAGGCGTCTCAGTGGTCATGGGAGCGCATGGGATGCTGTTACCTTTCCCGCCCATGCGGTACCTGTTTATCTACTTGCAGTAAACCCATTCATGTGGATTCACAGAGACCACGAAGAAGAACCTGATGGAACATAGGGGCTGATCTAGACCTTAGGTAGTTGTTGGTGTTCTTGGACTTCAATTCTCAGAAGCCCAAGTCAGTGTTCTTGTCTTGAATTGAAGGAAGGAAGGGAGAGAAAGAGAAGGAAGGAAGGAAGGAAGAAAGGAAGGAAGGAAGGAAGAAGAAAGGAAGAAGGAAAGAAGGATGGAAGGAAGAATGAATGAATGAATGAATGAATGAATGATGCCACCATCTACTAGGCCACCGAATGGGCCGAGGTCTGCTTCTTCTCTCTTCTTGCCCTGTCCTTGAGGGAAAGCCAAGGTTGCATCTCTTTCTGAGCCTCGCAGAGACCTCCAATCTGGGCATGCTGTTCATGAGAGGCAAGCCATGCGCACGGCGGCGTCGGCGGCGTGAGGCACAGAGGCTTGCTGGGCTGTGGTAATTTAAGCCGGCTGGGCTGCCGCTATGAATGGGACCTTTCAGTCGGGTCCAGGCAAAGCCCGTGGCACAACACAGGCCTGTGGAATTCAAAGCCTCGCCTGCATCCCAGCTCGGCAGAGAAGAAGGAGAAGAAGGAGGAGAAGGAGACAGAACTTCTTTTAATTAGCCAGCCCAGCCCCTTGGAGGGAGGGAGGGAGGGGAGGGGAGGGGAGGGCCTGGCTCAGCCCCCACCCCCCACCCCCCCACCCCCCACACCCCCATCCCATTGCACACAGGGGTCGGAGGAAAGGAAAGGGGATTTGGCCAATAAAGAATTTGGGAGTGTTTATTTTCAAGACCTAATTGCACATCCCAGTTAGGCTAGACTTGCATAGTCCATGGAAGGGATGACACAAATGTTGACTTTGGGCTAGCAAACCTTTGGAATGGCCCATGGGGTGATGCATTAGGCCAGGGGTGCCCAAACTTTTCAGGCTGCGGGCTGGTCACGTGGTTCTTCCCGCCAGAAGTAAAACCCACCTTGCAATCTGTTTCACAATAGATATGTTTTGCAACAGGATGAAATAGGTTTTGGGCTGCCTTTTCCTCTGTGGGCCAGATCTCACCCCCCAACACCAATTCATCTGACCTGCACCACCCTCATCGCTCCCAGAAGTGGAAGTACAACATGCTCATGCGGGCACATTTTACTTCCGCTTCTAGGAGTGATGAGGGTGCCATGGGCCAGATGAATTGGTGTCAGGGGCCAGATCCGGCTCATAGTTTGGGCACCCTTGCTTTAAGCTACTCCTCCTTTACTCTTCCACCCTTCACATCAGCCCCCCACACACAAAAGTAACTTTTCCAGAAAAGGAGAATCTGCTGGAGGGAAGCACAACATTTTGCCCTGAGACAAGTCTATGGAAGAGGATCGTGACAATTTTATTTCCAGGGACAGCAAAGGTCTCTGGGGAAAAGCTGCAACAATGTCCTCTTTTTGTGCACCAGAAAGGAGAAAGGGAACTTTGTGCAAACTTGGGAAAGTTGCATTTGGAGAGACTTTATCTCCCAGAATCTCTCAACCGGAAGGCTTTCTGGGACTGGACGCCCAAAGAAGACCCTTCCGGAGCTTTCTCGGCTTCAGCAAAGCCCCCGTGAAGGCCTGTGTGAGGCAGATGTTGACCTCTGGACCAAACAGCCACAAGGAGTTTTAGGGTCCTCCCTACTTTCTCCTCCTGGCCAGATGTGGGCTGGGGGTCAATGACAGCTGGAGTCAGCCATGGGTTTCCTCAATTCCTGAACTCCGGGGAGGTGAAGGATGACATACTGTACAGGGATCACGGTTGAAGAATGACGTGCAAGGATGAGTCCACCTCCAGCTTTTGCCTACCCTGCCTCCCCTGTGTCCAGGTTGCATGCGGTCTCCACCAGCACCACCAGCACCACCACCCCAAAACAATCCCATGGCCACTGGCAGTCTTCCTGCACAAACAGTAGAGGTTTCCGTTACATCATCACCGAAAGTGGGAGCGGCAGGGGCTGCAAAAACCCATTCATAGAAAGAAAGGCTGAAGGTTGGGACCCTGCCTTGCTGAAAGAAGGGAATCCACTCCTCCCTAAAGTCCAGCCATCCATATATGATGCAGCTCCCCTGGTGGCTTAGTGGTTGAGATGCTGAGCTGGGAGACTGGAAGGTCGGGGTTTGATCCCCGAGAGCTGCACTTAGGGACATGAAAGGAGTCTCATTTGGACGTCCCCTGAGCTGAGTTTCTCCAGAAAAAGTCCTTTCAACCCAGAGTAATCTCTGACACGAAATTATAATCCTAATATAATGCCACTATTGAAGGTTGTTGTTGTTTGCAGTTGATTCCAACCCTTTGCGACCCTTTGCGACCCTATGGACCATTGCCCTCCAGGCACCTCCTCTGTCCTCCACCCTCCTCCTCAACCCGCCCAGCTCTGAGCCCATTGTGTCTACAATACCATCTAGCCATCTCCATCTTTGGCCATCCCCTTCTTCTTTTGCCCTCCACCTTCCCCAGCATCAAGGCCTTCTCAAGTGAATCCTCTCTTCTCATTTGATGTCCAAAGTACTTTAGCTTCATCTTCACTATTTGACCTTCTAAGGAGCAGTCAGGGTTGGTTTCTTTTAGGATCCACCTATTTGTTATCATAGGAGGAACAAACACCCTCTTGTAGAGGAACAACTCTACAAGAACTCTATTGAAGGTGGAGGGGGGGGGGGCAATTCATTAGAAGTTATGGATGGCAGGGCGGAGAACTCACTCACCCACTAGATCACAGCTTGGCAAAGGTATTTGCGGGGGGGGGGGGGTGGGGGTTGTCCATGCCCAAAGTCTTCTGTGGCCATGTTGGCTTAAGAGAGTTGGGGCACATTTGACTTCCGCTTCCGGGAACAACGAGGGTGGCATGGGCCAGATGCATTGTGTCGGGGGTCAGATCCGGCCCACAGAGCATAGTTTGGGCACCCCTGCCCTAGTCCACCCACCCCTCTGCTGGTGCTCTGCAGATGTTCTCATTGGAGTCTAATCTACGTGAACCTGAGCTTGGATGTCTGGGATTATTACGGGTTCCACGTGGTGGCATTCTGGAAACTGTCCTCCAGTAAACTCTCCCCCCCCCCCACCTACTCCGATGTGGAAGCCCCGCGCAAAGTTTGCCTACGTTCCAAGCGAGTCTTTCCAAAACTCCTCACAGGACAGGACAACCTTTCCCAGAGCTGGATTTTGCCCAGGGAAGTTGGTGAAGGGGAGGGAGACGGTGTTGGGTAGCAAGCAGGGAAATCCCTGCCTCTCTCTCTCTCTCTCACACACACACACACACACACACGCACACAATTAGCAAATTAGCACACTTCTTCTTTCATGTCCTGATCAAACCCTGGGCTGCCAAAATGAAGCCACTTTCTTGGTTTTGTTGCTGGCCAAACGTCACAATTAGCCGCGACACTTCTATCCCTCCCCATAGAAGCACTTTGTGCCCTCTCTGGGGGGTTCAAAAGTTAATTAGCATTTTGCCTCCCATTAACCTGCTGGAGACTCAGCTGACTGGCCTCAGAAGGATGGAAGAGGCTGAGTCAACTTTCAGATCTGGTCAGGATGGAACTCACAACGTTCTGGCTGCAGGACAGCAGTTATAACCCTTGCACCACCAGGGCTCTATAATGACAAGTTGTTCTTCTCTGTAGCTGTGGCTCATCTTTGTGGTCCCCTGTGGAGCCACACAAATGGGTTTTCTTGTGCATTTGCACAGTGAAACCCATTCCTGTGGATTCACAAAGACCCTGAAGAAGAACTTGGTAGAGTGTAGGGGCAGAAATAGACACTGTAGATTGGGGATTCTCAACCCGCAGCCTATGAGCCGGATGCAGCCCACAGCACTATTTCATGTGGCCCACCATCACCTCAACCACACCAAGAAGTGTTATGTGGTGGAGGAAGGGCAAAATGGCCATTCAGCCCTTGAAGCTGTCTGAGGGAGCATGACCCGGCCCCTGACTTTAAAAAGGTTGAGAACTCCTGTTGCAGATAGCCCATAATTAGGAGAGTGTTTGATTTAACAACCACATAGCAATAGCAGTCCCGCTTTCATCCTGCCTCCCACAGCACTGACTGCCCTCTCGGGTCGCTTCACAAGTTAATTAGCATTTTGTCCCCAACATTTGGGGACCTCAGAAGGATGGAAAGCGGAGTCAGTCTTTGACCCCTCCCCATTAGGATTGAACTCACAACGTTTTGGCTGCAGGATAGCAGTGTAACCTCTGCACCACCAGGGCACCAATGACATTTCCAGGTCCCAGGGGTAGCGAACAGCTACTGTTGGGGCTGATTACGTGTCATGCCTGCCCGGCAGCCTCTTTGCAGCTCCCGGGACTTCCTGCCTTTCGCTGCTTCTGGCACGAGCCCTGGAAGCCAAATCGCCCCTCCTGGGCTTCTGGCGAACCATTCATTCATCTCCAGCAGCCGTGGGGGGAAGGCTTGTGTACATGGCCTTGTATAAACAACACACACACACACACACACACATTCTCCCTTTCTCTCACACACACGCCTTTCTGTCTCTCTATATATACTTCACACAAACACACGCTCACACATATACTTTTCAACCCCCAGCTGAGTCATGAATAGCTCCAGTGTCCCAGGGAGGTTTTTACAGTTGCTCTCAAAATGTTTGCAGAAAAAGACGTGCATGGAGGAAGAAAGAAAGGCCCTCTTTAGCCTCTCCTCCTCCTCCTCCTCCTCCTCTTCTCCTTCTTCCTCCTCCTCCTCCTCCTTGAGTCCAGTCCCTACAGCAGCCACAGAAGCAGTAACAAAAGCCATTGTTCGTAATAATAGCCATAATATCCCCAGCCAAGCACATTTCCCCAGCTCCCATGTCCCTCCTTTTCCTGCCACATCTGGGCTCCATCCATGGCCCAACCAATAGCAAATCCCAACCCTAACACCCACACCCACAACATGCACACTCAAGTCAAATTGCATAATATCTCTGAGCATGGAAAGAAGTGACTGTAAAGAGACAATTTAATGTGTTGCTGTTGTTTTGTTACGGCATCTGGGACAAAGTTGCAGGACGCAGGCCCGGCCAATGCTCCTTTGCCAGGCTCCTTCCGCTTGATTCTGCCTCCAACACCTCTTTTAAAAATTTGCATTTATTTATTTCTCTTTGCACGGCCTTTTATCCAGATGTGCAGAAAGCACTAGATTGCCTCAAGGGTCACTAATCTAGTCAGATTAGAAGGTGGAGGAAGGAGGAGCGCACTGGACAAGCAACAACATTAAAGGAGGACTTGGATGAGGAACCTCCCCAGAGGAGGCACTTGGAGGACCCTGAAGAGGCTGAAGGTCCGAGTCCCTCAATGCAAGACCAACAGGCTCAAATTGGGGTGTGTGTGTTCTGGCGGAGAGCAGCACACAGTGTGAATGTGGAGAGAGAGAGAATCTGGCCCATTTGGTGGTCTGCCAATGACTGCCAGAGACATGCACCAGTGAGGACTTAACTTTGGCCAACAAAAAAGCCAAGAAGGTGGCTTCATTTTGGCAATCCTGGGTTTGATCAAGACACGGGACATGGAGGAAGAAGAAGATGCACAAGCAGCAGCAGAAGAAGAAGAAGAAGAAGAAGAAGAAGAAGAAGAAGACAAAGAAGAAGAAGAATGTTTATCTGCTAATCTGCCGATCACTGCCTGAAACATGTTCCAATGAAGACTTTGGCCAACAAAAAAGCCAAGAAGGTGGTTTCATTTTGGCAATCCTGAGTTTGATCGGGACATGGGATATGGAGGAAGAAGAAGCCGCACAAGAAGCCGAAGCCGAAGCCGAAGCCGAAGCCGAAGAAGAAGAAGAAGAAGAAGAAGAAGAAGAAGAAGAAGAAGAAGAAGAATGTATCTCTGCTGATCTGCAAGAAACCCTAGAAGGGAAGGACACCTCTCTGGTCTCCCTCTCAGCCGTCCATTGCCCAGCCTCCCCAAAAGATAGTTGTGGCTTTGTGATGGAGAGATTTCCAGCTCAGCCGGGCACATAGCTAGCCTTATGTTTCACTGGGCCCAGATCTAGGGGCAAAAATATTTTTTTTAGCACCGGACTAAATATTTTTAACATATGCAAACATGCATGACTGAAGCAGCTCCAACAAGCCAGGTAGTGGGGGATACGGACGGGCATGCGGGCCAGAACAAGGGGCACCTTTCTCCTCCTCCTCCTCCGAGTGGATCCAATTTGGCACTTTCAGGAAAACCGGGGGGGGGGGGGGGGGGAGGGAAATGGAGGGGTTTGGGCGATGCAGAAAATTCCCTTCAGGCCAACGTTATCACAACAAAATGCGGTGGGGTGGGTGGGGTGGGTGGAGAGAGTCAGAAAAGGCAGCGTTTCCACTACACTGGGGAAGAAAGGATGGTTCCCCGACCTGCCCTTCACTATGGGAAGGAGCAAGCGGCAGATCCACAGCAAATAGAAACATGGCAGCTAGGTTGCAAGTTCAATCCTGACCAGGGCTCAAAGTTGATTCATCCTTTCCTCCTTTTGAGGTCATTAAAATGAGTACCCAGCAGGTTAATGGGGGCAAAATACTAATTAACTTGTGAACTAGCCAGAGAGGGCTTTTATGGGGCAAAGTATAGAGATGAAGTGAGCTCCTGTCTCTGTCACAGTTCCTGCCAACCTAGCAGTTCGAGAACAAGAAATTGCAAGTACAGTACGGGGGAACCTCAGTTACCAAGCGGCTCGGTTAACATAAAAACTGCATAACAAAAGCAAATCCATAGAAAATAGTGGCTCAGTTTACAGATTCTTTCCCCCCAGAATGGATTAATTGGTTTTCAATGCATTCCTATGGGAAACTACATTCAATGCATTCCTTTGGGAAATTTGGTTAAAGTAATTTTTGCTGTCAGAAACATTCCGGAGAACGCATTAATTGCGTTAACCAAAGTTCCACTGTAGATAAATAGGGACCACTTCGGCGGGAAGTTAAATAGCATCCCATGAATTCTGGTGTCTAGGCATGCCTGCCATATGTCCATGGAAACCTCTGCAGACGCAGAGAGAGAGCACTGGCTCTTTGGCTATAAACAGAGATGAGCACTGAACCCTAGAGTCAGATACGACTGGCTTTCGAGCAAGGGCGACCTTTATCTTTATAGACGTGTGACTGCTTTTGATTTTGCTCTCTCTCTCTTTGCAAAGGACAACCTCTCAGAGCACTCCCCCCCCCCCGCCCCCTCTGGCTTCAGGGATGGCTTGGCGGCTGGTTTGTGCCAAGATGGTTACAGACGTTTCGCGTCTCCTTCCTTTGCCTTTGGGAGAGCTTGGCATTTGCAAAGACAAAAACCTGGCATTGCATAACGCAGAGGCCAGTCTGCCACTGCTCTGTCTGTGTGCGTGCGCGTGCGTGCACGTGCCCAGAAGGCCGTGTTTACTCTTCCCAGCTATGCCAGGAATGCTCACTCCAGGCTCCTATCTTTGTCAGCATGGTTCTCTCTTGAAACAGGAGTTGAGTCTCCTTGGCACAGGTGCCAAAGCAGAGGCCACTGGAGTGCGCCAGGCACATTACGGATGCCAATCAGCACCTCTCCGGGTGTCGGGTTCCCTTGGTGCCACCCGCAAAAAACTCTCCCGGGGTGAATCAGCCAAGAAGGTGGCTTGATTTGATAAGAGCCCAGACAATCGGGCACTTATTTTAGAGCCATGGCAGAAGGAAGGGGGGTCCCCAATTCCAGGGCTTTTGGCTGGATGCAACAGGCTAATACAGGGACGCCCAAAGTTTTCAGGCCAAGGGCCGTTCACGTGGTTCAGCGGGCCGGTCACCTGGTTCCTCCCACAGGAAGCGGAGGTAAAATGCACCTTGCAACCTGTACTGCAACAGGATGGGTGGAGGACTGACGGGCACATTTTACTTCCGCTTCCAGGAGCGATGAGGGCTTTGTGGGCTGGATGAATTGGCATCAGGGGCCAGATCAGGCCCCCAGGCCGTAGTTTGGGCATCCCCAATTTAAACCCTGAGCTTCTGAAAAGTTTTAAGAGAAAGAATGAGGTCCGATTTCTCAGATCTTCGGTGCACCCACAGGACCATGGGTGTTGAAGAGGGTCACTCGGGGAGATCTTTTACAAGCGTGCAAGTGGCATTTATGGCACTGAGAGTATTAGTGATTAGTGCAAAGGTGGGACCCAAGCCAGCCCAGAAGTCCCAAATATGGACCTGTTAATTTATCTTTTTGGGAGACTCCTTCTCCCAATGAGGACAGGATGCTTCCCGAAGAACGAACCATTACACATGCAAAATGTCACCATGCAGCATGAATCAAGGGAGCTGTGGTGAAAAGCAGAGAAGGGCAAAACAAGGGAGCCGTGCAGCACCATAGAAAGCAAATACCACGGGTCAGACCCAGCGAGAGCAACCAGCCTTCTGCCAAAGGAAGGGAGCCTGAAAAGCCAACATTCGCGTTGGTCCCACTGAGACATTGTGGAACTGGGCTTTTGCAGATGTGTAAAGAGGAAATTGGAGGAGTGTGAAGGGATTAAGATGCTGAACTTGATGACTGGAAGATCGGCAGGTCGAGATCTGAATGGTGCATGACACCGTGACTGCCTGTTGTCTGTCCCAGCTCCTGCCAACCTAGCCGTTCGAAAGCAAGAAATTGCAAGTAGATAAAGAGGTACCGCTTTGGTAGGGAAAGTAACAGCATTCCATCTGCTCTGGCATCTAGTCAGATGTCCACAGAAACATCTGCAGATGCAGATAGCGCAGGCACTTTGGCTATAAACAGAGGTGAGCTCCGAAACCCTAGAATCGGAGAAGACTGGCTTTCGGGCAAGAGAGATCCTGGCCTTGACTCGTCTCCGTTTGGGCTACAAGGGAGGGAAGCTGAACCTGGACTGTGTCTGAGGGCCCCACCACCACCACCACTCACTGCCCCAGATGGACAGACTCCCCCACAGAAGACCCACGGAGGGAGAGAGGGAGGAGGGGGCGGCTGACACTTGGCAGCTGCTGCATATCCTCCCTGAGCCTCACAGGGGGCGCTGTTGCCCTCCAGACCCACAAGGAGGCGCCGCAGATGGGGACCAGGCAGAGGCTTCCTGCCCCTCCCATCCACCCCAAAGTCTAAGCCAGGGGTGCCCAAACTACCGCCTGTAGGCCGGATCTGGCTGCCGATGCCAATTCATCCAGCCCCAATGCCCTCGTCCCTCCCAGAAGTGGAAGTAAGTGCAGTAAGTGCACTTATGGCTGTCGTAAATGCATCCTTTCTGCTTCTGGGGTGTCCTCGGGTCTGGCCCACAGGCCATAGATTGCGAGTGTCTGGTATAAACTCTCCAGGAAAACATGGGCCAGCAGAGCCCTCTTGAATGTGTTACTTCAGAAAGAAGACCCAAAATGTTCACATCAGAAAGAACAAACACACACAAAAAGACACAGAAACCAAGCAAAGGAAACATTGTGGCACCTTAAAGGCTCACTGTTGTGTTCTAATGCAGGGGTTCTTAACCTACGGCCTGGGGGCCAGATGTGGCCTGTGACATCATATCATGTGCCCCCCTGGAACTGCCACATGAAGGTATGTGTGGCAGGCAGGGCAAAATGGCTGTCTGGCCCCCAAAGCTGTTTGAGGGAGTGTGAGACACACACACACACACCGGCCCTCAGCTTCAAAGAAGGCTTTAATGGGAGATTTTGTGTGCCAAATCCATTGTGCAGCGATAGAGAGTCTCTCTCTGTGTGTCTTTCTGCACATGGAAATGGTTTGGAAACAGAAGAAGCCCCTGGTCCTATTGGCTTTGGCGCTGTTTGGTTGTTCAGGCGCATGTTGTGGCCATTGATTTGTTCCTGAAGAGAGAGAGAGAGAGGTCACAACAGGTTTGCTCCCTTGGTCTATTCCGAAACTGCTTTGCCTTTCATTGCTTCTGACTTCTGTCATTGTTTTAATTTCATAACGTTTGTGGGGCGGATGTTGCATCTGCTTTTCTATAGTTGACAAGATGTTTGGAATGGTTACCATGTTAGTCTGCCTTTCAACTAGATCAGAGAGTAAACAAAACAAAATGACACACAAAAAACAACAACAACAACAATGCCGTGGCCCTTTAAAGACGGCGGTGAGTCTTTCAAGTGCCGCCGCTTGTTTGTTTTGGTGTGTTTGTGATTTGTTTTGTTTCCTCCTCTCTGATCTGCTTTTTGGTTTCTTAGCTAAAAGCCACCTGAAGGCTGAGTTTGGGGAGAGCAAAGGTAAAGCGCATGACGCCGCGTCAAACCGAGAGACGGAAAGAGAGGGAGAAAGAAGGAAGTGAAACCTGTCCCAACACAAGAAGACTCTTTTGGGCTTTCTGGAGGTGGACGGAGACCCCAAAGGTATCTAGAGCCGAAAGACCCTTGGTGGTAGCACCGGGAGGAGGAGGGGTGAGATCCAGGTGTGTAAGAAAGCACACTTCAAACACATTAGAGGCTTCAGTCCCAAAAGCCCCCTTGCAAACCCATACAAACCAATGTCCGGGGATGCAATTGCTCCCTGTTGCTCTCAGAGCAGACACTTTCCCTCCGTGTGGTTAGAAACACCCCACGTCGAACGACACAGAAAGCCCTTCATCCCCACCACCACCACCACCACCACCACCACCCGCCCAGCAGTGCCAAATAAAACCGGCTTGGCTTCCAGGTCACCTGAACCTGCTTGTGCCACCTTTGGCTGCCTGAGACTTAACAGGTCTGCTCACCTTTTGTGTGTGTGTGTGGAAGATCTCCTCGTCTTGAGCAGAAGGGGGAAAGGTTTTCTCAAGGCGAGAAAAAGATTCTCTCTCGGCTTTGTAAAGGAGGATGGAAAGAGGGGAATCATTTCTCTCCTTCCCCCCTTCCCCAAAATGAAGGAGAAGAAGAAGAAGAAGGGAGGAGGAGGAGAGTTACAGGTAAGCAACCTTTCCTTATAGAGCCATGGTGGTACAGGGGGTTAAATGGCTGTACTGCAACCAAAAGGTTGTGTGCTCTGATCCTGACCGGGGCTCAAGGTTGACTCAGCCTCTTCCCTCCTTCCAAGGTCAGTCACATGAGCCCCCCTGCATGCTGTTGGGTGGGGGAAAAATGCTAATTCCCTTTTTGAACTGCCCAGAGAGGGCACTCGGGGCTTCCATGGGGCAGCAGGTATGGAAGAGTCCTTGCTATGGCTCATTCTTCCCGTGCTGTGATTATTCCAGCACCCCCTTCTCCCCCCTCCTGTGCAGAAGTGCAGACTTCCTCTGCAAATCGGGTTTCCTGCATCCTGCCTGAATGGCCTCTCTTGAACAGTCCCCCTGGTCGCCCCCCTGAAAACATGGCTAACCTTTGCCAGTCAAAGACACCCCCACCCACCCCAGAAGGCACTTTCCCAAGCACCCGCCTGAGGAAGGCAGGGCACGTGCGCTGGCTCTGAGCAGCCCCGGCTCTGCCAGGCCGTTTTTGTATGGTCATAGATGCCCCTTCAGCAGCCTTGCTTTTTGCAAGGTGTCCCCTTTGGCCAGAGCCGCCCCTTCACAAACGGCTCCTGGAGCAACACCAGTGAACGCAAGAGTTTCCAAGAGCAAAGAATCCATGCGTTGCGCACTTTCCACAGCCCCTCCGGGCACGTCTCTCAAATGTCTCGCTCTTTCCAGAGGGGATTCGTAACATGCGCTCCTGGTTTAGTAGTTATCCACACCTGGGCTTCCCTTTATCCTAATTTGTGCCCCCACATCTTTCAATGCCAGCCTTAATCACAACCATTGTACAAAAAGAGGCAAATTTAGCAGCTAAAAGCCAGACAGCAATTTCACTTTCAAAACAAAACCAGAACTGGCCTGTCAAGCATTCTTATGAGATTCTGATACTCCCAGAAAACTCTGCACATGCACAGAGGCTGCCTGCACGGACTCTTAGGCAAACTTAGGCTCCATGTACAACAGCACAGGGAAAAAAGCGCTCAATTTTGATGCCTTTGAAGGTGTTGGATCCTCATTCTGCTGGCCTCAGAAGAAGGATGGAAGAGGCTGAGTCAACCTGGAACCTTGTCAGGATTGAACTCATAACCTTTTGGCTACAGGACAGCAGTTTAACCCCTGCACCACCTGCCCTTTGGGGTTGTACACTGATGGGAACAGGGGAGGATTTGCAACTGCGTCCCTGTCATCGCATCCGTCAATCCGGGCTGACTCTCGTTTGCACAAGTTTGTGTGGTAATTATGAGGTGAGCCTTGAAAGCCAAAGAAGAAATTGGTGCAGAAAACCGACATTCTTTTCAGGAATGTTAATCTCCACCGAGCAAGTCTGCGCTTGGGGGGATAAAATGCTCACCATCAATGTCTGCTCAAAATAGTATTCTCAACGCACTTACTGTCACAAAGGATTCTGAAATAGATTTAAATGGTCAGACTGAACATGATGATTGTTAAAGGTAAAGTTCACCCTTGCTCGAAAGCCAGTCGTATCTGACGCTAGGGTTCAGTGCTCATCTCTGTTTATAGCCGAAGAGCCAGTAATGTCTGCTTCTGCAAACGTTTCCGTGGTCATGTGGCAGGCGTGCCTAGACACCGGAGTGCACGGAGTGCTGTTTACCTTCCCACCCAAGTGGTCCCTATTGATCTACTTGCAATGTCTTGCTTTTGAACTGCTAGGTTGACAGGAGCTGCGACAGAGACGATGGGCGTTCATTCTGTCATGCCATACTCAGGTTTTGAACTGCTGACCTCCCACCTCCTGTCAAAAACCAAAATAGGGCAGAGGGAGGGAGGGAGGGAGCCCCCCACCCCCACCCCCACCCCAAACCCACGGGCTGCATTTGAGGGAAGCTTCCACAGGTTGCACCCCACAAAGATTTAACCACGAATAAAATGTGTTCATCTTCCAGGTCCCACAAGACCTTTCGTCACTTTCTCTGCAACAGGTCAATTGCCCAAAACAAAGAGGAAAGCCATTATCCATAGTCATTGCTGTTGAATCACCAAACTGTGATTGATTTATTTTTTTGAATATTACTTTATGAAGCCTTTGTTTAAGCAGCCAGCCCCTCTCCGCCCCCCCACCGCCCCCCCCCCCCGAGCATTTCAAAGTCACGGGAATGTTACAGAGCACAATTCCATGCGTTTTTACGAGTGCTCACACTACCCAAAGGATTAGCACAAGCCATGAGAAGCAGACCCGCTCGGCTACCACCCAACCCACATCTGTGCATGGAAACATCCGTCGAGTGGGCCTGTTGTCCATCCCATAAACTGAAGTCATCAAAAAAGCAGAACATTCCCATGGAGAGGAATGCCATTTGGAAGATGGCGGTGCAGGAAGAGGGCCAGATCCCTTGGAGTCGGTTCTGGCTGAAAGCGTTTGTGCTGCTCCACTTAGACTCAAGGCATTGAACACAGCCTGATGAGTGGAGCCATCCTGCCTCCGTGCAAAACCCATTGAAGTGAATGGGAAGACTGCTGTGGTCTAACATGGCCTCCCACCCTTTGCAATGCAGACACCCAGGCGTTCCTGGAGCATTTTGCCCTTTGGCTCATTCCGGGTGTTAAACCATGAACCCTGCACCGAGCCTTTAAAAAACAGGGAAAGTGATTTTACAGTTCTTCGTGTCACATATGCGATAGACATTAACCGTCAAGTCAGAAAGCATAACAAAACCAAGAACCCACTAAGCCAGAATGCAGATGCTTGTTTCTATGGGCCTATGAAATCCTTGGCATTTCTCCCGAAGAGACCACAAAATCATTTCCTAATCTGCAAGACGCACACACGTAGACAGACAGACAGACAGACTCAGGCAGGCACACAAGGACAGACGGACTGCAGTTACCTTCCTGGGAGATTCCCTCGGCGTGATTCCTCTGGACGGTTCGGCTCTGACTTTTCGGCATGGCGAGATATTCCCCCGTCCCTCAGCAAGTCCCATCTGTCAAGGCTGCTTTGCCCAAGGTTGCACCCAAGAGCCCTCTGGCATGAAAAGAGGGCATCTTCAGGGGGCGGGCGGGGGGGAGAAGACTTTCCTCTGTGTTTCCAGACAGTGGGGTTCCCCCCCCCCCAAAGATTGTTCTTCCAAGGAGAAAAAGGGTTTCTTGCACTTTGTTTTGTTTTCGAAAAACCAGTACAGCAGCTGCAATTCCACCGCGACCGTCCCAGTTGAAGCGCTGGGCTGGTCTATCCCTTCTTCACCGCGATCCACTTTCCAGATGTTGCTCCTGAGCGGTTTGCTTTGGGTTTCTGGATTTTCCTCCCTCAAAAAGCGCCTTCAGAACTTGGGAAACCATCTGGCTCTGAGGAGGGACATTTACCATTTACGGGTTGAGAAAGCACCAGATACTCAAGGCATGGCAAAGCTGGCAGGACCCCTGGCTTTCCAGAAGGGCCGAGCCCACCTGCACCCGCCCCAGCCACCACCACCACCACCACCACTGGTCCTGCGAATTCACCCTCCTGGAGGTGGGATGAGAAATCCCTCAAAGGGTGTCTGTGGAATGACTTCACCTCATTAGCATGCTTCTGATATTTCCCTCCGAGTGTCTTCCTTCTCTCTCTCACCACCCTTTCCAAAAAAGAAAAACCAACCCTTGACTTTAAGGATTTCTACTAATCAAAATTCTGGAGCACTTAACCATTTCCTCCCTTGGAGAAAAAGGGAGTGTGAGAAAGAAAGAGAGAAAGGAAGGAAGGAAGGAAGAAAAAAAGAAAGAAAGAAAGAAAGAGGTAACCCAAGAGAAAGAGGAATAAGAGTCGTAGGAAGAGAAAGCTCCAATGTTGGGCTTGTGTTGACGCCAAAAGTAATGATTCCCATCAGGATGTGTCCAATGGGATGGGACATTCTTGCCTTCTTGGAGGCTGGCACAGAGGGCTCTTGCAAAATTTGGAAAAGTTACTTTTTAAAATGACAACTCCCAGAACACCCGAGACCATTATGGGGTTTTCCCCCAAAAAACATGGGAACTGTAGTGAAACACAGACAGACACACACACACACCAAAAACTCACCCACAGCTTTTCAAAATAGTGCTTGAGAAAATAAATCAGAAGTGCTCAGAGTGTGTAAAAAAAACCAAACCCACAGCTATTTCCAGCTACAGGGTTTGTTAACATCGGCCATTTCTTTGGATTTTGATTTTCCCCCCTCCAAATTTTGTGTCTCGCTTCCTCCTGTCTGCGGCACCCAAGGCAGCTCACATGAACTAAAACAGCTCGCACGACAAACGATGCTACCCCCTTAGCAGAGCATTTTAAAAGCCACCCTTTTGGAAAGTACTGCAGCCCCCAATGGAAAGGGTCGAAGAGCTGTTTGGAGGCAGGGAAGGAAGGGTTCAAGAGCCGAGGCGAGTGCAAAGTGCCGAAGCAAAGCAGGCTGAATCTGGAGCCACAAAAGCCTCTGGGCCAGGCAAGAAGAAGCCACAAGAGGGGAAGGAGTTTGCGCATCCCTCGCACTCGGGCCACATGCATGTGTTCGGCAAAGGCTTTAATACAAGGGGACGGCGGAAAAGAAATCAGCAGGAAAATAATTGGATAATTACTTGGGGAGAGGAAATGGGGTTGCATCTTTCCAGCCTGGGCTCTCGAACGTCTTTCAAGAGAAATCTCTCAGCCTTCATCTCTGGCAGGTCTTCTCACACAGTTCCTTGTGCCCCACTGTTGACATTCCACACACCCCATGCGGCCCACCTGCATCCACACATGGGCCCACCTCTGACACGCCCCGGCCGGCATCAGGCAAAGCAGGTTTGCATTTGGGATAAATCATTTGCTGCAAAGGTTACAGGAAGGAAGAAGAAAAAGGAAGGAAGGAAGGAAGAGGAAGGAAGGAAGTGTCTCATGCCATGATGGTGAACCTTGACACTCCAGGTGTTCTTGGACCTCAGTTCCCAGAAGCCCAAGTCAGCACACCTGCTGATCAGGGCTTCTGGGAATTGAAGTCCAGGAACACCTGGAGAGACAAGGTTGGCTCTAGTGCCATCCTCCCTCTAACACAGTCAACCTTTTAAAGTCGGTGGCCATTGGGTCACGCTCCCTCAGTCAGCTTTGGGGGCCGGATGGCCATTTTGCCCTTCCTCCACCACATAGCACTTCCGGGTGTGGTGGAGGTGATGGGTGGGCACATGAAATGGCACTGTGGGCAGCATCTGGCCCACGAGCCATAGGTTGAGAATTCCTGCTCTCTTTCTGCCTTGGCTCGACGGGAGCCTTGGCCCCCTTGGGAAACTGGCTTGTGGGGCTGGGCAGCCTTTGGGTTGAGTCCTTGGTGCTCCTCAACCCAAGAAGAAGGAGAAGAGGAACCACAGGCTGAGACTCCTTCGACGACTCCCGAGTGGCTGCGTTTAACAAGGGGGCGGCCCGTCTGCTCTGTGTCGGGCGGGAGACGTTCCCAGGCCATTTTAATGATGGCCGGGTTTGGTGGACATCTTGTACTGATTTCCGAGTCTGCTCTCAAAGCATTCGGAGTTGTTTACCGAGCGCTATTTCAAAAATGCACAACAGACAGCCGGATTCCAGTCTGGTTTTGCTTCCTTCCAAATTTCTCTCCGCTGGGAGACCCTTTGCAAGAAGAGATCCGCATCGTCTTCCTTTGCACAGAGTCGAGGATGACAGAAAGGGGCGGCGGTGGTGGTGGTGGTGGTGGTGGTGGTGGCGGTGGCGGCAGTGGCGGTGGTGGTGGCGGCGGTAGTGGCATAGACCTCTCCCCAGGCCCAACTCTGCCCCTCTGTCACGGCGGTGGCTGCCTGCCCGTGTGGGTCTCACCAAAGCCAAGGGAGAGGCTGGCGTGAAATGTGGTGTGCAGCTGAGCATGACACCAGAAAAGGGCTGGGCCAGAAAAACTGAAGAACACACTGTTGGCATGATGGAGTAGGGATGGGGGGGGGGAGAGAGAATTGGGGGCCGCATTGCTCCGTTCCACGAAAAGAGAGAGAAGTCAAACAGAACAGCAGAAGAAAGTCCAAATCCGCCAGAAAGCAATCAAACAACAAAGCCACGGAACATTTTCTACTTCTGTGACAAAGCAGGACACACATGTGCTAGAGGCAGATGGATCGGATTTGCAAACTCATCTCTTATGGCTTGCAAACCCTCGTGGGGCTTCTCTGTACCTGGTGTGTATAAATTAAACTGACGCCATGACGTCTCATTCTGGGGTCTGAAAAAGTGGACTTGAGCCACGGAAGCTCACATCCAAATGCAGCAGTGAGTTTTTTTAAAGTGCCACAACGTTTTTTGTCTCTTGGTTTTGTTAATAATAATTTCATGTCAGAAATTATTCTGGGTTGGAAGGATTTTTTGCTGAAGGAACTCTGCTCAGCGGACGATGCCCGAATGAGGCTCCTTTCATGTCCCCAAGATCTCCTTCCCCACTGAAGTGGTCCCTCTATTGATCTACTTGCAATTTCTTGCTTGAGACACAGACTGACAAGTCAACCCCTTCCAACATTTGAACTGGATTTAGTGGCTCTTCCGGAGGTGAGCTTGCGATGGACCTTTTGAGAATGAGCTCCCCACCCGCTTGCCAAGCCTGCCTCCATCCTCCCCACCCAAGAGACCCATTTGGCAAAGAAAACCAACTCAATTGCAAAGCCCAAGAGGTGCCAAAAGCACGTTTAAGGCCATCAGAACGTCTCAGCATTTAAGGAACCCCCTCTCCTCTCTGTGCATCTAATTCGGTCCAAAGAGGCAACAAGAGGGGACTGCCGTGGCTTGGTGGTTAAGATGCCGAACTTGATGACTGGACGGTCGGCAGGTGGGCAGTTCGAGACCCGAGTGCTGCACGATGGAGTGAGTACTATATGTCCACCAGCTCCTGCCAACCTAGCAGTTCGAAAGCAAGTAATTGCAAGTCGATAAACAAGTACCACGTGGGTGGGAAAGGTACAGCCTTCTGTGTGCTCTGGCATCTAGTCCTGCCTGCCACATGATCATAGAAACATCTGCAGACTTGGTGCTGTAAACGGAGATGAGTGTCAAACCTTGGAGTTGGATACACCTGGCTTTCGGAGCAAGGGCGACCTTGACCTTTGACCTTTCCCTTTAGGCAACAAAGGCTTGCCTGGGCTTGGCTGCTCCTTCAGGGCAGAACGTGTAAGGCTGAGATCTCACCTGGAGGCAACAACGCCGGAGAGGCCAGATCTGCACCACCGCCACCACCACCACCACCACCCCCTGCCTTCTTGGCTTCCCGACTGCAGGTGATCCCACCCCACCCCACCCCAGAGTGTGAGCAAACGCGGGGCGGTGGGGCTGCTGTCATCCGTCCCGGCTGGTTGCCAAGCCCTGCCTGCCTCCCCACTTGCTGTGAACGTTGGAACAGCCTCTGGCTACAGAACGACACTTGAACCTCTCCAGTGCAAAAAAAGAGGGGGGGGGCACTTTCCACCACACGCACACACCTGTGGCTGCAGCTCCCACCCCCACTCACCAGGCTCAGCTGGCAGGTCAGGGCGTGTGAGGGTGTCAAGCAGCTGGCAGCCCCTTCCCGACCCCAGAGGAGGCCAAAGAGACGGAAGCAGCCGCAGCAAAAGCTCCCCCCACCCCAGGAAAGGGAAGCCATAAAGGGGGGGGGAGGAAAAAAAGGGTTTTTAAAGCTGATTATTCTGTGAATGGGGGGGGGGGAGCTCCATGTATGAAGGAAGGAAGGGTGGACGGATGGATGGAAGGAAGGAAGGGTGGGTTGGGTGGATGAGGATGGAAGGAAGGATGGATGGATGGATGAAGAAGGAAGGATGCATGGATGGATTAATGGATAGAAGAACAGATGGATGAATGAATAGACGGATGTACAGAAGGAATGGAAGGAAGGAATGATGGATAGATGGAAGGAAGAAAGGAAGGAAGGAAGGAGAAAGCTCAGTGTCTTAACCACTAAGTCACCACGGCCATTGTGCCATAACTACACTTCTCTCTCTCGATGATGATGATGATGATGATGTGCGGAGCCTGTTGATGTTCGGATGTGGTTTCCCTCTTTCTCCCTCTTTCATCCAAGCTTCAAAGTCATGCCAAAAATTGTTTGTCTGTAACCTTTGGCATGAAGGCAACAGAAAGCCCCGGTGCAGAGAAAAGGCCCCCAAGGGAGCCGAAAACCTTTGCTGGCCTCCGAGGAGACAGACCTAAAAATAGGACCCCATGGCCACAGGGTGATCTTCTTCTTCTTCTTCTTCTTCTTCTTCTTCTTCTTCTTCTTCTTCTTCGTGTGGGCAGGGAGCCAAGAGAGAAGACACCAGACACAATCTGTCTGCTCAACACACACACACACAAACACACACAATGACCCACCAGCAGCAGCTAAAGGAGGTATTTTTTTGGAGGGGGGAGGGGGGGTTTAAAGGTCAGCAGGTCAGCCGTTCGAGACCCAAGTGCTGCATGACAGAGTGAGCCCCTGTCGTCTCTCCCAGGCCCTGCCAACCTAGCAGTTTAAAAGCAAAAAATTGCAAGTAGATAAAGAGGTACCAGTACAGCAGGAAAAGTAACTTCTCTACTGCCCCATAGCACACATTAAGTAGCATTTTGCCCCCCAACATGCTGGGGACTCAGTTTACCAACTTCAGAAGGATGGAAGCGGCTGAGTCAGCCTTGAGCTCTGGTCAGGATTGAACTCACAACTTTTTGTTGTTGCAGGACATCAGTATAACCCCTGTGCCACCAGCCCACACCCGCTTCACCCTATTGCTCCCCATGGTTCATGGCCAGCTCACTGGGAGCCTTTCGGGGCTGTTTCGAGGGAACCAGGAGCCGAATTGCTGACCGAAGTCCCGGCCTCTGCCTCCAACCCAACCTGGCTGTGGGGAAGTGTCAGAGGGAAGCCGTTGAGAGGGAGAACGGAAGTGGTGGGAAGGCGCATTAAATCAGATTAAACGGATCCCGTTGCAGGATTAAAAGAAGAAGATGGACAGTTTTCCTCAAGCAGCAAAGATCTTGAAAGAGGAGATTTGTAGGGGATAATTCCCCTGTCACAACAGAGCTCTGTGTGTGTGTGTGTGTGTGTGTGTGTGTGTGTGTGTGTGTGTGTGTGTGTGTGTGTGTGTGTGTGTGTGTGTGTGTGTGTGTGTGTGTGTGTGTGTGTGTGTGTGTTAGGCTCAATTCCTGATCTCTCCCCAGCTGAAATCATGGAGGAAACTCCCGGCGAATGCTTCTCATTTGGCAGGGAAGCACCACGGCAATTAAGGCAAGTGCGCTTTGTAGTCCGGAGCCAAGAACGTGAGTGGACGGAACAACATTCCCACTGCCCGGCTCTTCCGGGGAGATAGCCTCTTTTCAGTGTGACTGAGGAGGATTCCTTGGCCCTTCTAACCAGCCTTCTCTCCTCACGACACCCACCGACTCATCATCCTGCCTCGTTGACCTTTTCCATGCACTCTCTGCTTCTCTTCCTCCTCCGTCTCCCTGTTGAGTTGGAGAAGTCCAAAGGGTGAAAGGATTCAGGGAGCAGAGAGAGAGAGAGAGAGAGAGAGAGAGAGAGAAAAGGTTCTCAGGTCCTTCCTCTCCCCAGCTGGGGAGAAACCAACATTTGCAACCTGGCCCATGCAAGGGGTCCTTCTAGGAAAACGAGGGCCAACTCCATCAAGACCTTCAAAGCCCATGTGCATGGAAGGAGCCGATTTTAAAGCAGGTTTGAACTGGGGTCCATCCCTGGGAAATACCTCTCTGCTGATCTGTCCTAGTTGAGTCCTTGGACGTGAGAACAAAATGGTTCTCCATCATGATTCTGAAGGTTCAAAGACCTAGAAATAGGTCTCTTGGCATTTCCCCAAAGCGAAGTAGGGTTCACCCATTGGACATCCACACACACTAAACAAGTTGACATCGCTGTGAATGAAGCCATGTGCTGAGTGACAGGATGCCTCAAAACTACACCAGTGGAGAAAGTGTACCCAGTGGTGGGATTCAATTTTTTTACTACCTACTCTGTGGGCGTGGCCATGTGACGTTTGATGTAGCCTTGTGACTGGGTGGCCACGACACCTGGGCAGGAGGCAGGTGCAGGCCTATGACCCAAGGCTCTGGCAACCAGACCGGGGGGGGGGAGCCGCAATTTCTACTACCGGTATGGGTGTACCGGAGCATACCGGCTGAATCTCACCATTGAGTATACCCTCTTGTTGGTATCGCTCCAAGAGAAGTAGCAGCAGACACTAAGAGAAGTAAGTAAGAGAAGGACCCTTGACATCTCTGAATAGAGATGGGCCTCAAGTCTGCCGGCTCAGATCCATGAATTGCTTTATGGCAGGAACAAACACTCTTCAGGGTACGCAAGAGCAAAACCAAATTAGAAGAAGGAGGAAGAAGGAGCTCAATGGAGAAGGAACAACATTCAAGGAGGACTTGGCTGAGGAACTCGCCCTCCCTTGTGTCACTTGGAGGACCCTGAATAGGCTGAGGGTTGGAGTGCCTCAATGCAAGACCAACAGGCTCAAGTGGGGGCTGCTGGCGGATAACATCATGCTGTGTGAATGTGGGGAGATGCAGAGTATGGCTCATTTGCTGGTCTACCTATTACTGTCAGAAACATGTACTGATGAGGACTTGAGTTTGGCCAACGGCAAAGCCAAGAAGGTGGCTTCGTTTGGGCAGTTTAATCGGGACCTGGAAGAAGAATTGGGAATCTGCCTATCCCCACTGTGTTCTGCTCCTTCCTGCTGAAGGCACAGGAGAGCCTCCTCAGAGTCTTTCGGTGGCATGTCAATCACGGCATTCCATGCGCAGCCTCCTGCTGACAGGCCGGTTAATCCTTCACGACACCTTATTTTGACGGCTGAAGGAGGAAAATACTTTGCAAATCCCGTCCTTTCTGACATGCGCCTGACACCTGACGGAAAAGACATGAGGTGACGCGGGCCCTTCCTCCACTGACACGCTGCCTGTCTCGTCCTGCAATCTGCTCGGAGCGGAGAGGGTTCGGAGAAGGCGTTTTGGAAGCCGCCTCCTTTCGCTCTTTCAGGCCACCCCAAGGTGCAAAAACCTCTCTGGCTTGCCAGCTCCCTCTTGTGAGTCGAGAAAGAGACTCTCTTTCTGGATTGCAAAAGGAGGTTAGGAAGGCCGGCGGCCAGCTGCCTTAGTCCGAGTCCGGTCCTTTCCCCGCCTAGGACTAGCCAGGGGGCTGGCCAGGCTGCCAGGCAGAGCCCTTTCCTCTGGGGATCCCATTCAGGTATTTGTGAGGTCAAGGTGTCTCCCTTACTCAAAAGTCAGCCGTGGTGCTCACTCTGTTTTCAGCCAAAGAGCCAGTGCTGTCTGAGGCTGCAGATGTTTCCATGGTCATGTGGCAGGCGTGACTAGATGCTGGAGTGCATGGAATGCGGTTACCTTTCCTACCAAAGCAGGACCTCTTTATCTACTTGCAATGTCTTGCTTTCAAACTGCGAGGTTGGCAGGAGCTGGGACAGATGACGGGAGCTCACTCTGCTGTGCAGCACTCGGGTCTCAAACTGCTTATCTGCCGACCTTCCAGTCGTCAAGTTCAGTATCTTAACTCCTAAGCCGCCATTAATAGGCCTCAATTAATGTGTGAAGTTATGGTGCCCATGCTGTGCAGACTGGGCCGTGGGCCAGTCACGTGGTTCAGTGGACCGGTCGTGTGGTTCCTCCCACCGGAAGCGGAAGTAAAACGTGCCTTTCAATCTGTTTTGCAACAGATATGATTTGCTTCCAGGCACGATGAGGGTGGTGTGGGCTGGATGAATTGGTGTCAGGGGCCAGATCCGGCCCGCAGGCTGTAGTCTGGGCACCCCTGGCTTAAGAGAATGGAGAAAACATTTGCTTCCCCTTTTTGGAGTTGAAAAATGCAGCCTCTGCATGACATAAGGGCAGGCGGTGTCATGAACCGTCCTGACCCCCCTCCAAAGGCTGTCATTATACATGTCAGGATGCGCAAGGCATTTCGAAGCCGCCTGAAGCCAGGGGCTGCCTCACCCCTTCCCCAAGGCTTCTGGGGGCCAGTTAAGTCATAGCAATGACGGAGGGGTTTGAATGGGTTTGGAAGTGAAGACAATTGGCTTGGCCTTTCCAGGAGGGAGAGAAAGGCAGGCTTGGCTCGGGATTCAGAAATGGCCCCGAGACAAAAGATGGGGATTATTGGCCCTGGGCTGCCAACATTAGGCCAACTAACTATCATGGCAACCCAAGTACACCGAATGAATGACTCCACCATGGGAAGCAGAGATCTTCTCCTCGGCCAGGCTTTCTGAAAGCTACAGCTGTGGGTCTTAAGAGAAGACTGAAGAGCAGGAAAGGCTCAAGAGCTGAGCTTGAGTTGTCCGCAGGCAGAGAGAGGGTCAAGAGCAAGCCTGCGCAGGTCTGCAGGCGCTTGCAAGCAGGGGTGCAAATGAGGTCGGGTGCAACTGCCCTACCTGAACATGACATGCGACTGGGCCTCAGGAGTGGAAGGTGGCCCAAAGAAGCAGAAGGGATTCTTTGGGAACCTGACCTGGGTGAAAGAGGAGGGCAGAAAGGTGTCGGTAGGGAGCAGAAGCAGCCGGCCAGGTATGCGTTGTCATCCTGACCTCTGGCTGAACTGTTTAAACAAGGATGAAGGGTGAAGGGGGGGGGGGCTGGAAACCTGAACAGCCGGGAGCCATGCTCGCTCCCCTTCACCGCCATCTTCGTCTTCTCACCTGCCATCCCCGTAAGCAGCAAAGATCCAAGGAGCGGCTGACAGCTTTCACCTGACGGATTTGCACAACTGTCATTCTTCTCCATCTTTGTATTTTCAATAAGCAATCTTTTTTTAAAACCCATTTAGAAAGCAAAGCTGAAAGTTTCCCCCATCCAAATGTTCACGTCTGGGCTGCTCCTTTTAACCACTTTCGCCTTCCCTTCCCATGGTTCCTTTCTGTTTCTTTGCTGGTTTGCTGGCTTCCAGGTTTTTATAATGAGCAATGCTTATTAATTCTTCTTCTTCTTCTTCTTCTTTCGTGTGTCCACATCAAACCCCGGACTGCCAAGATGAAGCCACTTTCTTGGCTTTATTGTTGGCCAAACTTCAGTCCTCATCGCTCCAGCTTTCTGGTAGTGATGCACCACTGAATTCTTCTCTTTCTACATTCACACACTCTTGTCCGCCAACATCCCCCACTTGAACCTGTGGGGCTTTGTGGGCCAGATGAATTGGCATTGGGGGCCAGATCCAGTCCCCAGGCCGTAGTTTGGCCACCCCTGCAATAGATTGCGCACTTTTCCAAATGTTGTGATGTGATTCTTGAAGGCTCCACCTTGGGGGGGGGGGGGGGGGGGAAATGAAAAATATTCTCCCAACCCCTGCTTTAGCCCTCCTACGTTCATTCGGCCGTCCCCATCTTGAACTCTGAAGCCATATTTGCTAGCCTGTGTGCTTTACTCTCCCATTTGCCCATCCATAGGAGGACACACTCTGGGCTTCCGCCAGCACCTGACTGTTGTGTATGCAAGCATATTATCTGCCACTGCACACAACTCAGCTGCCAGTCATAGCGCACCTGAGGAAGCACAGCCCATGCGACCCCAATCAGCAACTAGCGCGGGTAACCTCCCCGCCACAGGTGAACCTTAGTCAGGTTAGGTGAACCTTAGGAAGGTATGTGGTACGTCCCAATGACGTCACTGCTACCGCAACCAATGGGCGCTCTTGGGGGGAAATTCAAATGCAATGTATGATATATAAGGAGCTGCGTCTCCACCGTTTTGCTATGTACAGATTGACCATGCTGCAATAAAGAAGTGTTTGGCCCGCCTGCTGGCTCCGTGTGCAATCAATCTGCCTACATCAAATGGACATAGCAGCGCTGAGCCTTCTCCACTTTCCCCCCTTCTGCTGCATCCGTTTTGTGTAATGAGGTCAAGATATTTGTCCGCGAGATGAACCGAGAGATTGGAAGGCCCAAGGTGGGGCTGCGCTCTGGTTATCCTCCTCCTCCTCTCGACTGACTGAGACAGGGACCAGGAGCGCAGGAGCGCAGGAGATGCACAGCTGTCCCCCCCCCTCTTGACTACCGGCGGCTTCTGAGGAGGAGGAAGAGGGGGATCCACCCACCCACCAGGTTCTCGCCAGGCGTCTCCGCCAGATACTGCCCCGTTCCAGAACATCCTAAACCTCCCCACCAAAACAGTCCCACTGCTATGGCAACCGCCTGCACTATTTGGGCATGCCGAGCATGCCTGCGCCTTTGGGCTGGCCTGCGCAGAGCCAGTGAAAGGGACCAGGTTGCTACAACAACATGGGAACAGCAAGGATGGATTCAGTTTGGGCCCAGTGCTGCTACTTCTGTCCCTTGAGTTAAAAACTCCTTTCTTGTAGATCATGCGCAGAATGTTGTTGCTTTATGCTATAGGTCTCATTTCTGTATGCAGCAGATTCCTTAGCTTGTCAGAAGAAGTGTCCCGATGGTGTTACCCCAAGCTGGATGGATGGAGCTCAGGTCTAAGACTGACTGCAAACAAGCCATTGTGCTTTCTTTATTCCACTCCCAGGCGAGAAGACACCTGGCAAGGTGTCCCATGTCATCACCTCTTGTCTGTGGCACATGGATCTATTCCTGGAAGGAAGAATTAGCTGGAACTATAGATTGGATTTTCACTTTGGATTTGTGGCATCCTCAAAGACTGTGGTATTCTTGAACCCCAGTCAGGCATACCCTGGGCAATGGCCACCTTGTGCCGGCTAATCTTTCTCACACTAGGCCAGGCGAAAGGGATTGCAGAATGAACTCACCAAAAGGTGCCTTTGTCTTGGTAGTTTCGCCTCTGGCCTAGACACGGAAGAAGAAGAAGAAGAAGCAACCAAATTATGGCAATAATGCTGGTGATTGAGCTGAAGGTGGTGAGCATGAATTCTTCTGACAGCCGCGTGTGTTTCCAAACCACTGGGCGCACACCTTTTGTCATTGCTGATTGGGAGGCATCTGCAGTCGAGCGAAAGCAGCCTCTGTTGTCAGCCCTATGGATGATTTGGGGAGACTTTTCAATTAAGGAAACCCCGGGAGGCAGAGCGAAGGGGAGGCAGGACTCAAACCACCTAGCATTTCTCTTGGGAGGGAGGAGAAAGGAGAGCCAATTCTTCCAGGATAAACGGAAGCCAAAGGCAGACCTGGGATGCCCAGAAGGTCGCACTCAGCAGCCAGATTTCCAGGTCACTAAACTTCAGGACTGCGGTGGCTCAAGTGGTTAAGGCGCTGAACTTGCTGAATGGAAGGTCAGAGTTCAATACCCGAGTACTGCATGAGTACCCGAGGCTCTGTCCCAGCTCCTGCCAATCTAGCAGTTTGAAAAACAAGAAATTGCAAGTAGATCAATAGGGACCACTTTGGTGGGAAAGGTAACAGCATTTCATGCACTCGGGAGTCTAGTCATGCCTGCCACATGCCCGTGGAAACATCTACAGATGCAGATAGCACTGTCTGCAAAAGCAGACAGAGATAGCTCTTCGGCTATAAACAGAGATGAGGACTGAGCCCTAGAGTCGGATATGACTGGCTTTCGAGCAAGGGCGACTTTTACCTTTACTAAACTTCAGCTTCCTGCAATGCAGCATCCTGGATTTACCTTCGTTCATTTTAAACTGGGAATTACTTTGGACTTTTCAACAAAAAGCGAGACAAAACTTTTTTCCCCAAAAAAACAAAGCAAGGAAGCAACAAGATAATAAATAAAGCACAATTCGGAATTTTGACTCAGGTGATTTTGGGGTTTTTTTCCCCCGCATGGAACGTCAGAGAAGGAATTTGTTAAAAATTAGTTTGTTATCTATAATTCGATGTTTGTGCAACAACTCTCCTAAGAGCAGATATTTTGATTTTTGCCGTTTTTTGCACATGTTTCGTACGAGGCTCCTCCTTATTAAAGCATGCGTTTTTTCCAGGGTGTTTTTGAGCTGAGAAATCCATTGCAAAATCTGAAGCATCTGTATTTCAGTAGCGCTGGGAAAAGGCTGGTTTGCTTTTCAATGAAGACCAAAAGGGAGCCTCTCCAGTCTGTGCGCAAAGCCACAATGGTTGGGGATCATCAGTCTGTGTCCAAAGTGTGTATAGCTGATCTCTTTGGGCTACATCAGGATGTGTGTGTGTGTGTGTGCATAAAAGAGAGAATGAGGGGTTCTGTAACCACATTTGCAAAGGGGATTCATTTCCAGTGTCATTAAACTTAATCTATGCTCATGTAAACAACCATAGAAGCATGCATGGATAGATGACTCATAAGGCAAAACCATTAAACTAACCCTTTGCTCTCCTTTTGAGCTTGCACATGTGTTAATGCCACAAGCAACCCTAAATCTGCCTCATACTAGGTTGCTGGAGCTGTCAGTCAATTATGAAAAGGCTATAGAATTGAATGGGAAAGCTCACAGAGAGCGGTGAGAACCTCAAGCCAAGAGCTCAGCTAGTTTAGGTCAAGGCACTTGCTCAAAAGCCAAACGTATCTGACTCTAGGGTTCAGTACTCATCTCTATTTATAGCCAAAGAGATCGACATTTCCACAGACATGTGGTAGGCATGATTAAACATGGAACGCTGTTTACCTTCCTACCCAAGTGGTCCCTATTTCTCTACTTGCAATGTCTTGCTTTCGAACTGCTAGGATGGCAGGAGCTGGAACAGAGACGGGAGCTCACTCCGCCATGCAGCACTCGGGGATCGAACTCTGACATTCCAGTCTTCAAGTCCAGCGTCTTAATCACTAAGCCACCGTAATCAGCTACTTTGCAAAGGTTAAATAATCAACACAGTTGGTTTAGTAAAGGTAAAAGTTTCCCTTGCTCAAAAGCCAGTTGTATCCAACTCTAGAGTTCAGTGCTCTTCTCTGCTTATAGGCTACGAGCCAGCACTGTCTGCATTTGCAGATGTTTCCGTGGCCATGGGGCAGGCATGCCTAGACACCGGAGTGCACGGAATGCTGTTTACCTTTCCCACCAAAGTGGTCCCTATTTATCTTCTTGCAATTTCTTGCTTTCGAACTGCTAAGTTGGCTTAGACCTCTGTGCAAATCCAGACACAGTAGGCCATTGGAAAGACATCCCTTCCCATGTCATAGCCTAGGCGAGGTAGAGGGTGGTAGAGGCTACTACCAGAATGACCACCAGCTGGCACATGGCCGAGTCTGGCCATGGCCCAGAAGGCTTCGCTGGCCATGCAAGGCCTGATACTGGAGGTGAAAGAAGGAAACCAGGCAAGCATCGGTGGGAGAAGGTTGAGTGGGAGGAAGGCAAGAATCCCTGTTCATTGTGCTTAGTGGCTCATGGCCAGAACAGATCTGATGAGCCCCCTCCTCTCCTCTGGAAATCTGCTTGCGGAAGAGTTTCCGAATAATGCCGATGGGGAGAGAAAACACACACACACACACACACACACACACACACACACACAGAGTCCCTTCTTGGCCAGACAGAATTGCCTCATCTTAACCAAACTCTTGCCACACGACGACATTGTTCCAAGATGGGCTAAGCTTGCGAGAGAAGCCACAGCGTTCTTGAGTGTGCCAACACAAACCCGGGACATGTCATGCCAAATGTGAGTGAACATGGTGATGCTCGGTTTTCCTATGAGTCATTTTCCAAGCCTCCTGCCCGTCTCTTCATTTCATAAAAAAAGAGATGGAAAGCATTGGTGTGTTTCTGCCAAGAGAGCCCATGACCCATGGCTTCCTTGACTCTCAGCCAAGAGGAAGACGGGACCCCTGGCCTTCCAAACAATGCTAAGCAACCCCCCCCCCCACACACACACACACACACACACACAATTAAAAACAACAATAATAATCTGGTCAGCTACAATTTTTATGCAAAGTTGTCTCCCATCTTGCAATGGAAAATCTTCTGTGATATCATTCCTCTTTGAAGGGATGATCAAAGGAGCTCTGACATCATCATCATCATCAAAGGGTTTTTTTTAAAAAAAAATCATAAGATGCTCTAGAGCAGGATCTCCCAATCTCTCATTCTTGGATTTCAATTCCCCAAAGCATGGATCAGCCAATGGACCGACTGAGGCCACTGGGAATTGAAGTACAAGAGCCCGAGGTTGGGAAACACTGCTCTGTGAATCCACATGAATGGGTTTACTGCACAACTTAGGCCTCTGGGAATTGAAGTCCAAGAGCCAAAGGTTGGGAAACACTGCTCTGTGAATCCACATGAATGGGTTTACTGCACATACCCACAGTAGTAAACCCAATCATGTGGCTTCACAGAGCAGTGTTTCCCAATCTTTGGGTTTTGGACTTCAATTCCCTGAAGCCTAAGTCAATTCCCCAATGTACTGATCAGCCAATGGACTGACTGAGGCAGCTGGGAATTGAAGACCCCCTGTGAGGCCTGGGCCCCACATTGAGCACCACTGCTCTACAGGATAACCAGCACTGGGAAAAGCAGCGCTCATGCGTTTGAGTAAATCTAATGACTGGGCGAAGGGTATTCAGAATTGCCATTTTGAACTGAGCCGTGCAAATGCACTGGAGTGGAGAGAGAGGTGGTTCTGGCCCAGTGACTTCTTTGGTCCATACCTGTCAAGTTTTGGATTTGGAAATAATGCAAAGAGAGCATCCGAACACTCCCGTCCCACTGGACAGGATATCAGGGGTCTTGGGAGCATCCGATCTCAAAGCAGAAACTCAAAGAAAGATTGGAGAGGGAAACAGCAGGTGAAGAAGGATTAAGATTCCCCCTTAAATTCCAGCCTGCAACCAGAAGCCAAACAAAGAACACCGCTTTCAGAAGCTGCCAAGTTGCTTGTTTTGGCAAAATCTCTGGCATCAACACAACTCATGCTCTCCTCGCAGGAGCAGAACACTTCCTTCCCCGATCTAGTGCTGGGATGCCTGCAGAATCCATGCTTAAAAACGAACTTAGTTCATTCACAGTTTTAGTAATACATGACCCATCTTCGCCACTTCACTTCCACAACTAGGCGCACACACGCCCTGAAAACCTATAACCTGGTTTTGTATTCCATCTTGTTGTCCAAACAAATGGATTCTTCTAACCCACAAGAGTGAAGCGTGAAAGGAATCTGTCAGGTATAAATCATTTGAGCTAGCATCATTTGAAATTTAAAAAGGCTTCTCACACATGTGTTTTGTGCTTACCTTAAAAGGTTCCAGTGCTTACGAGAAGGGCTTAATGCTCCAGAGCTGCAGGGATGCCATCATAGCTGTTTAAAAAAAGGGGGGATAATTGATTTAGTTAAGAGTGATATAACATACCTGCAAAAATTGCTTTGACAGACAATATTATGTTCACAGAGCTGAAATTAGTTTGGAAGAGGAAATTTATTCATTCAGTCATTCATTCATTATACTTATAGGTCATCTAGGAGATTTTCCTACTCTGGTAGATGCCGTCATCTTCTCAACCTTTTAAAGCCAGGGGCCATTGGGTCACGCTCCCTCAGACAGCATTGGGGGCCCAATGGCCATTTTGCCCTTCCTCCACCACACGGAACTTCTAGATGTGGTGGAGGCAGTGTGTGTGGGGCACATGAAATGGTGCCATGGGCCACACCCAGTCCATGGGCCACAGGTTGAGAATCCCTGTCTTATCTAATTACTCTGTGAACCGCCCAGAGTGTGCACAAAGTGTTATAGGTAAAAGGTCTCTCATACTCGAAAGCCAGTTGTATCTGACTCTAGGGTTCAGTGCTCATCTCTGTTTACAGCCAAAGAGCCAGCACTCTCTGCGTGTGCAGACGTTTCTGTGGTCATGTGGCAGGCAGGACTAGACACAGGAGTGCAGCACTATAGAGAGGGGTAACAGAAGGAGAATTACTTTGCTTCGCTTTACAGTATCCTCATCTCAGGTAAACAGATCTTGCAGGAGCTTGCACGTGAAAACCTAGTAGGCCTGTTTAACCAGCAGTAAAAGTGAGGCAGTGGGGTTGGGGGTGGGGATCTACACCAGGAGGGAGTTTCAAATCTAGTTTAGTTTAGTTTAGTTTGTGAGGTATTTGTTGTTGTTGGGTTTTAATTTGTTGTGAATATTTCTGTTATTGATTTCTCTACTTGTTCACTGCCCATAGTGGGATAACACCCAGATGGGTGGTATAGAAAATCAATCAATCAATCAATCAATCAAGATAGATAGATATCTGCATGGGGAAGGGGGAGGGGTGGAGAGTCCAGGATTGGGACTCCAAAGGCATGTGGCTCCCACATTTCCAAGGCAAAGGGTCCTCCTTTCTTCCCTGCTGCTTTGGCCGGGACTTCTGAGGCGACTCCGTTGTCCTGAGACATGACATGTCCCCCTCCTTGACTCTCCCTCCTCCTATCTGCTAACTGTTTGCAGATTCCACACTTGTCAGAAGCCAACCCAAGTCAGAGGAGGAGGAAGGAGTTCGGAGGACCCTTTGTACTCTCTTCCACCTAATGCTTCATCCTCAAAGTGTCTTGGCCAAATCTGGAGCCCAGACCCCTGGGCGTTTGCACACACACACCACACACACTCCGCACGTGCGTGCCACACACGCTTGCTGGTGCCGGGTGAAGCCAAGAAGCAGAAAAGGAGCTGTCAGCCAAAGTGGCGAAGCCCAAGTCGCATCTCACGATGCCTCCTCATCAATGTGGCTGATGAAAACCATGGAAGGGGGGGCAAAAAATCCCCCTTCCAAAGACCTGATGCACGTTTTGGAGCCCCTTCCGGCCTCTGCATCTGGCTCGAGCGATGCGAGAGAGGAGAAGCCCCAGAAGAGGAAGAAAAAGCAGCTCCAGATGCCACAAGAGCTCCACATCCAGACCAGGCACTCCTCTTTTCCAAGCATGGCTGAACAGCAGCCACTAAAACAACCCTCTTTGGACCTTCTCCAGATTGCAAACATCGCAGGGTTCCCTCCCAGGCCCCAGAGGAGGAAACCGTGGGGGTGGGGGGGGGGGCAATTCTGCCCTCCACCTTCCCTCTTCATTGCACCACTGGGCGATGCCTGCAGCAACCACTGGCCAGCTCTGGAACTTCAATCCCCAGAGGCCCAAGCAAAACACGCAGTAAACCCATTTGTGTGGATTCACAGGGACTTGGACTTCTAGGAACTGAAGTCCAAGAACACCTGGAGTGCCAAGGTTCACCATCATGGACCTAGTGATTGGAACCATGCACTTCCTGGGCAATGAGGACACATAGTCCAGTTGGCTGAGTCTAGAAAATTTTACATTTTGGACTGAAATGCTCCCAGAATCAATTGGCCTTCCTTCCTTCCTTCCTTTCTCTTCTTCCTCCCTCCCTCCTTCCCTCTTGAGTTTTCATGGCTTCAGTCAAATGTAGGATTTCCCAGAGCCCAGGCAGGAGAGAAGTTCAAGTGTGACATGGAATTGACAAGAGCCAAAAGATACCCACCCACCCCACCCCCCTGCATCTGGAAGGACAACCTTTACCTGGGAAGGTGAGATCCAGGTGGGTGGCAACCAGTTAACTCCAAACACATACAGACAGACAGACAGACAGACAGACACCCAGTCCTGCCTCAGCCTTCCTTCCTCAATACTTTGTTGGCATTGGTCAAAATCGACCCTAGACAGTAACAAAGATGCTACAAAGTTCCCATTTTTGGGAAACAGATTTTGTTGCTGCAACGTTGTTTTCAACCTCCCCTCCGCTTGGCATGCGAGGAGGACATTGACAACAAACATCCTATGCAGGTTAAGGGCTAAAATCACCAAAGAACACAAGCTGGTGCAAAGGAACAAGAAAAGCCTCTGAAATGAAGGTGCGGTCGGCAGGTCAGCAGTTCAAGACCCGAGTGCTGCATGACAGTGTGAGCTCCCGTCATCTGTCCCAGCTCCTGCCAACCTAGCAGTTCGAAAGCAAGAGATTGCAAGGAGGTGAAGAGGTACCACTTTGACGGGAAAGGTAACAGTGTTCTGTACAAAGAAGGGCTTCAAATGAAGAAATGCTGTTTTTATCCTTCTCCCGTTTCTCCTCATTTGGCCTGCTTTTAATACCCAGCCAGGTTTCATAAGGTTTCCCAATTCTGCCCAAGAGGCTCCATAGGCAGCCTTGAACGGGGAAACTGGCAAACTTTTCCAAACGTATGCGCTTTAAAGTACACCACATTCCTCCTAATGAACACATGTTCAAGCGCATACAGCGGCACATTAAATGGGGAACATGGATGCAGGCATGCGACAAGCAAAGTACACATAGGAAAACCGATCCACGGATAATTGCTAGTGGTGGGTTGTGTATATAAGGTGTGATGTGTTAAGAAAATGCACCGCTCTATCATTATGCTGCTGGGTCTACAAACAGGGAAGAAAAACCTGTGCTTCAAAGAATGACGGGCAGGAGAAAAAGGCTCTAAAAAGGCTCTCCGGATAAATTGCCAGAGGGGACAGAAGGAACCCTTTACGGAGAGATAAATTAAAGATCACAATGAACATTAGGATTTCTCCAAATGCCTCTGTCTGGAACGGCTGCCTAGTTTATGTAGCACAGATTTCCTTCAGGCTGGGGCTGTGGGGGGAAGTTGGGGCAGGATTTATTTCTCCCCTCTTGCATCTTCTTCCCAAGGAGAGGGAACCTAAAAGCTCTGCAGGCACTTTCTCACCCAGAAGACTCTGACACTCACCGGTTAAATCGGGGAAAGATTTCCATACTAAACAGGGGCCTGTTTTTGCCATCCCTCGTTGTCATACGATACAAAACACTCTTAGGTTGCCAAATACTTTGGCTGGATTCTCTGCCGCTGCTTCCTCTGCTCCCGACTAAACTTGGGACTTTCAAGAAATCTCTTGCCACCATCCTCAGCCGTTCTTTCCCCTTTTTATTTCCTTTCTATCATGTCTCCCGTTGCCAGTGGAAACTCACCAGGGTTAGCAAGCATTCTGGCCAGGATATCCTGTGAACGGTCAGAGAAGTAGACCCTACTATGGCCTTGAGTCAGGTGGCGGTTAACTCACCTGACAACCCTGCCTAACAGCCTTGGATGTGGCAAAATCCACAGGGAAGGATGGGTGAGGGTCCCCAAGTGGATTGAATGGTCCCACCTGAATCCAACTTAATGGAGGTAAGTAGCTTCATCCATCCTGGCCTGGAACTGAGGAGGAGGAGGAGGAGGAGGAGGACTTTGTGTGTCCAAAGGGCTGAGGACCAGAAAGTGACTCACGAAACTGGACTGGGGTACTATGGGTGTCACGCTGCAATGCAGAAGGCAGATGAAAGGTGACAGCATTATATTTGCAGGACAGTCTTCACGGTTCATTGCCATGAGGATTGCCAATACTGGATTCAGATTTGGATACCGAAGGAGGAGGAGAAGGAGGAGGAAAAAAGGAAGAAGAAGCCGCCCTCCTTGAACATTTCACGGACCTCAAAGTCCTCAAAGCTAGGACAATTGAAGTTTGGAGCAACTTAGAAGCAACCTAAGTAAGGACACAAGCAAGTGAAAGATAAGTTGCAAAACCACACCTAACCTATCAGAAAGTGGGACAGTAACTCATCACGGCCAAGCTTTGGGTGGACTCAGAACCCATTGTTGTTTCACACAAGCATAACAAAAGGGAAAATGAAGCATCTCCTCTAAATTAGCTGGGCTTGATCTTTGATTCAAACCGCAGTAAAATACGACCGGCCTGCCTGTGTGCCTTTCCGTAGGCCGGCGCTATTAATTTAACAAGGCCAGTAATGAATGCATCCAAGTCAGCGGCCTCCTCTCCTTGGCCCACCTGGAATTCACATTGGGATGTAATAATCAGCAGCGAAAAGAGCGAGAGAGCGAGAGAGAGAGAGAGAGAGAGAGAGAGAGAGATTGCTTTTGATGCCAATCTTCAGCAAGGGCAGATATCGACTGCAACAGCCACGGCCTCTGCCAACATAAACCCTCTCCGATTGCCTGTTGAGAAACGAGGATGTTATAATTGCCACTAAACTAAACTAACAAGAATGCTAATAAATTCATTTTGCATGGCAGCCACACTACAAAGCAAAGCGGTGCTCCGGGGTTCTGCGTGGAATTGGCATCTGAAACCAAGTCCTTCCCGCTCTCTGACCCTTGGAGCGGCGCTTTATTCCACTCCCCAGGCCTGGTTTTGGCTTTTAGTGTTGCGACTTGGGAGCCACTTCGTGAGTCAATTGTCTGGAGTAGGGTGGGTGGGGGGAGCAGGTTCAACAATTAAAGACAGGGGTGCCCAGACTTTTCGGGCTGTGGGCCGGTCATGTGGTTCAGCGGGCCAGGCACATGGTTCCTCCTGCTGGAAGCAGAAGTAAAACATGCCTTGCAATCTGTGTTTTGCAACAGGATGAGATAAATTTTAGGCTGCCATTTTCTCTGCTTATTTATTTATTTATTAGATTTATATCCCACCCTCTTGCTCCAGGGCAACTCAGGGTGGCGTACAACATATAAAAACATTACAATATAAAACCCCATTAAAAACTACAATAAAAAACTCTTTATAAAAACCACCCCGTGTCCAAAAAGACCCAGGTTTAAACCAGGGGTGCCCAAACTACAGCCTGTAGCCTGGATCCAGCACCCAACACCAATTCATCTAGTCCCACGCCACCCTCGTTGCTCCCCGAAGCAGAAGTAAAAAGTGCCTGCCTGCACGGGTGCGTTTTACTTCTGCTTCTGGGGGCAACGAGGGTGGCGTGGGCCGGATGAATTGTTGTTGGGGGCTAGATCCAGCCCACTGGATGTAGTTTGGCCACCCCTGATTAAAGGAGTAAAATAAGCTAAGCCTTCCCCTGTCGAGACGCAAACAGTAGCTTTTCCTATTGTTCCTTTCCTTCTCAATGAGAAGGCAAGCACCAATTCCCGAGTTGTGGTTGAGGGTTCTTTGGACAGCGGAGCGGAGGGTCGGTATCAGCTCTCAGTGGACATCAGGGACTCCCCACCCCCCTTTGGACCTGGTGCTTCCAAGAACAGAGCCTGGGACCGAATCTTCAGCCCAAGAACAGGTCCCCCCCTCCCCTATGGAGATATGACCCCTCAAAGCTGCCCAAACCTTTGTCAACATCTGTTGCAGCCAATGCAAAACAGATGTGGAGGCAGTGGGGGCTCTGTGCTGTCCCTCCCTCCCTCCCTCCCTCCCTCCCTTGGTGGGCAGCCGCCGTGGCTGGGAAAGGCTCTGGCTGGGTTCAACTGAGGCCTTTCCTGCCGGAGGGATCCCGATTCCAATCTGACCACGGCTGTAGTATCCAAAGGGGAAGCAAGATGGGGCCAGAGCAGCTCAATCTCTGCCTCTCCTCCCCAGGAAAGGCAGGCGCAGAGTCACCAGTGAGCTCAGGTGGGTGGGTGGGTGGGTGGGGGTTGCTCCTGTCTCCCCACCGCCCACCCACCCCCCTTTGCAAAGCCAGCTCCATTAATTAACCCAAATTATGGGGACCCCATCAGCCCACCCCCGGCCCTCACTCAGTAGATAGATAGATAGATAGATAGATAGATAGATAGATAGATAGATAGATAGATAGATAGATAGATAGATAGATAGATAGATAGATACTTTAAGGTAAAGGTAAAGGTTCCCCTTGCTTGGAAGCCAGTCGTATCCGACTCTAGGGTGCAGTGCTCATCTCTGTTTCAAAGCCAAACTACTACTTTAAACAATAACTACTTTAAACAATCTAAACTTAACATCTTCACCAGGGTTTTTAATCCGCTTCTATTTTAATCCAGTTTCAGCCATGACGTGAAAGGCTAAAAGGGGAAAAGGGACCTTGATCCTTCAGCCGAAACAAAACAGCTTCCCATTTCATGGCAGAACATTTTTACATAGTAACAAAATTTGCCGTTCTACAAAACATTCACCTATTTGGACGAAAAATCTCTATGCTGAATATTCATTTTAGCCTTAACTATATAAACGACCGTTTTCTTTATCTAATTGTTGTCTTGTCTTCTTGACCTTCCCTCATTCTTTGACTGGAAAAAAGATCTCTTGATCCATTTATTGTTGTGTCTACAATTTAACAACGCAAAAAGTCAAAATAAACGGCGGGACTTCCTGGACCCAGGCAGTAGCCAAGAGAGAGGGGGGAGATTTTAAAGCCCCTCTCCCTTTCCCCAGCTGGCAAACATCTGGCTCACAGTTTACCTGGCAAAAGAAGAGATGGGCAGCGCTCACCTGACAAATCACCATTAAGAAGGACATTTCTTTTCCAGGGCGAAATCAGCCCTGCTGGGAATTACCAAGACACACATCGCCCCTCGCCTGCCCGGCATAGCTGTCAAGTATCCCTTATTGGCCAGGAAAACCCCTTGTTTTACCCTCTTTCCTGCCGTCATCCCTTATTAATTAGACTGCAATGCCCTATTGCCGCCATTGGAGGGCAGCACAGGATAAGCATAGCTGTCAAGTATCCCGTATTGGCCAGGAAAACCCCTTATTTTACCCTCTTTCCCGCCGTCATCCCATATTAATTAGACTGCAATGCCCTATTGCCGCCATTGGAGGGCAGCACAGGATAAGCATAGCTGTCAAGTTTCCCTTATTGGCCAGGAAATTTCCCTTATTTCCAAATCCAAAACTTGACAGGTATGCTGCCCGGGTGTTCTGCCATTAAAGATATGTAATGAAATTCTATTTCAAAAAGGAACAGCCTGGGAGAGTATCACGTGAATTCATTGCTTTCGTCCAGATAGTTTTAAAGTCAGAGGCATTTTAGGAAGGATTTTGCCACTTTTTGATACTTTCTCACTGGTAGTACCCACCACCACCCACAATCAAAAAGCAAAAGGCTAAACAAGGGGTGTCCAAACTACGACCTGCGGGCCAGATCCAGCCCCTGATGCCAATTCATCCGGCCCACACAGCCCTCATCACTCCTAGAAGCGGAAGTAAAACATGCCTGGACGGGCGTGTTTTACTTCCGCTTCTGGGAGTGACGAGGGTGGCATGGGCCGGCTGAACTGGCATCGGGGGCTAGATCCAGCCCACAGGCCATAGTTTGGGCACCCCAGGTTTAAGCAGAGAAAATGGCAGCCTAAAATCTATCTCATCCTGTTGCAAAACCACATGACCAGCCCACTGAACCACGTGACTGGCCCACTGAACCATGTTACCAGCCTGCAGCCCAAAATGTTTGAGCACCCCTGGGCTAAACAGAGCGCAGCACAAGGGACGGCGACAATGCAAGTGCACAGCATGGGACGGTGGTGAACCTGAGTGTAGAGGAGGGCCCTAGAGACCCGGGTTCAAACGCTCACGTGCAAAAAAGAAGCCCACTGTCACACCTTTGCAATCTAACCTACCCCACTGGGGTGTGTTGTGACGAGGATAAAAAGGAGAGGAAGAGAATGGCAGGCACTGAAGGAATGGTGGGATGTAGGTATGGCAGACCAGGAGTAATTATAATAAGAGGGAGAGGAACGGGTGGCTTTGGAAAGGGACTTTCCATGCTATGCAAACGAGCCCTGGAGAATTGCAAATAATTGAGAAGAAGGCCCTTCCGGCAGTTCCTGTGATGCCCTTGAATTTGGAGCATAAATCATTCAGAGAGCACATCTTGAGTGGCCTCCCTGGGAAATCAAGGCTCCATGGAGGAAGAGGAGGAGGAGGAGGAAGAAGAAGAAGAAAGAAGGCTCTCAATGTTTAAGATCTTCCTTCCTTCCTCCTTCTCTTATCTTCTATTCCTTCCTTCCTTCTTTCCATCTATCATCTTCCTTCCTTCCTTCCTCCCTCCGTCATTCTCACTCTAAGGCTCCTGCTTCCTTCCTTCCGTTTTCCTTCACTGCCTTTCCCTTTTGGCTAGAAAGCCCCGATCCGCCCCACTAAGGAGCCCATGTGCTTCTTGGGCTGAGGCAAAGCTTCATCTGGGCCGAGCGCGCACTCGTGGCATGTGAGCAAATGAGAAGAAGGTGAACCCGCAAGGGAAATTGCTCTGAGTTCATGATTGGAAGTGCCAAGGAACGGATATTAGATCAAGATGGGGCTCTCGTGCGGAGAGTGCAGATGTGCTTGCAGGGGCCAGGAAGCAGAGCCTCCTCCTCCTCCTCCTCCTCCTCAGGGGACCTGTGCACAATTAGGTGCATTATGCAGAGCTGCTTGGCGCATTGTTTTGAAACATGCAACAACACTGAGGATGGAGGTGGGTTGCCAGTGGAGAGGAACCTCTTGGGACATCTCGGGGGTCCTGAGCCAGGGAAGGAGGTCTGCTCGCAAGACCAGGTGCCGGGAAGAAGCGCCAGTTGAAAGATCTCCATCCGCCACAGACAGCTGACCCTTTTTTATGGGGCTCCCATGACTTCCTCCATACAAGCATCATTCTCCCTGGGGTCCACAGAAAGGGCCTCCTCGAAGGGAGTGCTGTCTGTGTCTGCAGATGTTTCCATGGACATGTAGCAGGCATGGTTAGATGCCGGAGTGCACGGAACACTGTTACCTTTCCTGCCAAAGTGGTACCAATTTATCTACATGCAATCCGTCCTACTTTACCCAGGTCTCGAACTGCCAACTTGCCAGCCTTCCAGCTAACAAGGCGAGCTTCTTAACCACTGAGCCACCGCTGCAGCCCCACAGGGGAAATGAGAGGTGGGATGTCAGGTGGTCTATGGGGAGGGAGGGAGGGAGGGAGAGGGGGGGTTCTTTCTTGGGAAAACCTCTTCCACCTGAGAAAAGGCATTGAATTTTTACCATGGAAGGTGTGTGTGTGTGTGTGTGTGTGTGTGTGTGTGTGTGTGTGTGTGTGTGTGTGTGTGTGTGTGTGTGTGTGTGTGTGTGTGTGTGTGTGTGTGTGTGTGTGTGTGTGTGTGTGTGTGTGTGTACGCACGCTCCCCCTCTCAAAGGTGACACATTCAGCACCTGCTTGAACCTTTCATGTCTTCAAGCAGGGGAGGAAAGAATTAATGAGTTCCTTTAAAAGAAGAAACCCCCGAAACCCATCCAGAAGAGCTTCCCGAAGCAAGTTGAGCCTTGCTTGCTTGACATGAACTTGGAAAGGTAATAAATGTCGCCGGGGGTTTCATCCAAGAGTTCACCTTGCCTTGGGGTTGCTTTGAAGGCAGAAAAGGTGCAGCAGGTGAAGGATTGACATTGAACATGGTTTGGGGAACGCTCTGAGGTTTGCTTGGAGGAAGACAGAGAGGAGGAGGAGGAGGAAGAAGGGAGGGGAGGGAGGGAGGGAGCTTTCCACTTCCATCATCCTTTCATCTTCACTGAGATGATTTATCAGGCTAAGCGGAGTGCTTCAGCGCTCTGTCTCTCATTACGTGTAAATGTTTGGATTGCAGACACGGCGCTTCAGGAGCTTCAGAGCTGCGATGGCTCCCAAAGGAGGAGGAGGAGGAGGAGGAGAGAAGGCCGGGTTTACCAAGACCAATCAAGGTCTGTGGTCTGGAAGCTGGAACCCCATCCAAGAAGAAAACCTTCTGCTACTTGGAGTCCAGTGGTAACAACGGCACATGTTTTGCAGTGCCGGAGGTCAACCAGGTTCAGCTCATCCCCAGGTGGGGCTTTGGACAGGCAGCCTAGGGAGCCACTGCTCAGAGTTGACCCTCCTGACCCAGTGGGGGGAGGCGGGGGTCAAAGGTCTCTGACTCAGAAGAGGGCTATTTTCATCATCATCCCCCCCACCCCGACACCTCCTGGCCGCTCTTCCACACAAAGCGTCCAAGCCATGAGATCCAAACTCTGTCCTTGGCTCTCCAAAGGCTCCGCAGGCAGAACCGAAGGCATCAAGAATGGATCAGCCAAATGTCAGCAGATTTGCAAAGGAAAAAAAGCAAAAAAATGACACCATTATAAAAAATGTGGTGGTTGTTGTTGTTTTTTGTCCCTTGAGCGAGACGTGGTGAAAGCTCTGGTGGAAAGTGGGGGGAAAGACAGACGTCAAAAACACATCCAGGAAAGCCAAGTGGCTCAAGCCGGCCAAAGTCAGATTGCTGCTCCTTCCCTCGTCTTTGGAAGCGCTTCACAAAAAATAAAAATTAAATGAAAAATACAGGCATGGAGGAATCCGGCTCTTCCCATGGGGCTCTTCCCTCACGGAGGAACAGGCTTTCTCGCCCCAAAAGAATGATCGAAGCACTGCTTCTTGGTCGCATCGCATCGAAGGCGCGATACCTTCGGCCCCTGAGCGCACCATGGCCAGGGAGAGGTTCCACCAGAAGTCCCGTGGGCGCCCAAAGCGTGGCCAAAGGGGAAGACCTGTGTGGCTCTTTGGCGAAATGGTTGGGACCCCTAGAGCAGGGGTGGCCAAACTTTTCGGGCAGCAGGCCGGTCATGTGGTTCAGTGGGCCGGTCACATAGTTCCTCCCACCAGAAGGGGAAGTAAAACGCACCTTGCAGTTTGTTTTGCAACAGATAAAGTTTTGCAACAGGATGGGATAGATTTTAGGCTGCCATTTTCTCTGCTTAAATCAGGGGAGCCCAAACTACGGCCCATGGACCGGATCCGGCCCCTGATTCCAATTCATCTGGCCCATGCCACCCTTGTCACTCCCAGAAATGGAAGTAAAATGCGCCCACATAGGCGCATTTTACCTCCGCTTCCAGGAGTGACAAGGACAGTGTGGGCCAGATGAATTGGCATCGGTGGTGCAGATCCAGCCCACAGGCCATAGTTTAAGCATCTCTGCCCTAGATGGGAATTTGGTGGTGCCTGTTCAAGCCTCCACAGAGCCGAAACGCTCCTTGAAGAGGGTTCAGTCACCCTCATCGGTTTAAGGAAATAAATAATCTTTGAGGCTACTTGGTTCAGCAATGGAAGTTTTTTCCCATCAATAAAAACTCCAAGTAGGAGTTCCTTCCTTTAATTTAATTTAATTTATTTTTTTGATTTGTTCACCGCCCACTCAGACAAAAGCCCGACTCAGATCATGCATTGATCTCGTTAAGACGCGAATTACATGTAGCTCTAATTGCATGGGATGGTGGTGGCTTATTGGTTACGACGCTGAACTTGGCGACTGGAAGGTCGGCAGGTCAGGCGGTTCAAGACCCAGGTGCTGCACGACGGAGTGAGCCTCCATCTCTTTCCCAGCCCCTGCCAACCTAGCAGTTCAAAAGCAAGAAATTGCAAGTAGATCCATAGTGAGAAAGGTAACAGCATGCCGGCATCTAGTTGTGCCTGCCACATGACCACAGAAACGTCTGCAGAAGCAGATAGTGCTGGCTCTTTGGCTGTATACAGAGATGAGCCCCAGGCTCTTGCGTCGGGTCGGAGTGGCTTTCCAGCCATCTAGCCTTGGCCTTGGCCTAACTCTGCAGCCTCCCTGGGCCAGCACCGGACAGCCATGCCCAGCCATGCCCTGCTTCTGCTCCCCAGGGATGCAGAGATGCTGCTTGCCTTCCTTGCCATAAATCTCGCCCAGGTAAAGCGTGACCCGGATGACTTGCTCAGTCCTTTCCGCCCAAGAAAGGAGCCACAGGACGTCCGTCTCCATCTCTCTCTCTCTCTTTTTCTCCAAACTCTCCCAGCAGGACCAGTGGAGGGACCTGGAGACGCAGGAGCTGAGCAAACAGATTTATGCCTTTCCACTTCTGGGCCGATTCTCACAACCGTTTCCATCTCGCCTCCAAGTTAATCCCCCTATTCCTGGCCCGGCCACTTCGCCGGAGGATCCACCGGGGAACCAAGACAGGCGGCGGCGGCGGCGGCGTGAGATGGAAAATCCAAGACAAACACAACTCCTCAGTCGTCCCATCGAGAGGGGGGGGAGGGAGGGAGGGGGCTGGGGGTTGTTTTCAGGGGGTTTCAGGATGGAATCCATTGAAGAGCCAGGCTGGAAGCGCACCCGCCATCACTGGGGGCAGGTGGTGGGGAAACAGGTGGTGTGTCTGGGATGGAGGCAAGCATTCTTGGATGGTACCCCACTTGACCTCGCAACGGCAGGTGGCCGTGGTTTAATGCATTGTAACTTGGATCCTTGCGCTGCTACAGGGTCACAGACTTGGCGCCCGGGTTTTCCACTGTTCTGCAAAGCACCGATGAGAGCATTCATCAACGACACGGCATCCCACACTTATCTAGAGGTCTTTCACTCCACACATTTGCAAGAGGGGAGGAATCATTTCCCAGTGCTATTTTTTTTCTGACTTTCTTTAGGGAAGGAGTGCTCAAACTTTTCTGGCTGTGGGCCGGTCATGCGGTTCAGTGGGCCAGCTATGTGGCTCAGCAGGCCGATCACGTGGTTCCTCCCACCGGAAGCAGAAGTAACACACAACTTGCAATCTGTTTTGTAACAGGATGAGATAGATTTTAAGCTGTCATTTTCTCTGCTTACACCAGGGGTGCCCAAACTTTGGCCCATGGGGCGTATCTGGGGGCCCCAATTCATCCTGCCCATGCTGCCCTCGTCGCTCCTGGACATGGAAGCAAAATGCTCCCATAGAGGTGTGTTTTGCTTCCACTACTGAGAGAGCACGACCCGGCCCCTGGCTTGAAAAGGTTGGGAACCCCTGCACAAAGCGCAATAGGGAAGGGATAAGTGTAATTGCTAATTGCATGCCTTCACTAGTAACAATGCTGGCAGAACCGGGGAACATGTTGTCCATCCAGCCTCCCAAACTCTGGGTGCAAATGGTGGTGCCTCTCAGCAAGGCCTCCTTTTTCTTCGTGAGATGATGGTCAATTTGAGTCCCACTCTTTCTGGCCCACATGGCGTGGTGGGGGTGGTGGAAACAGACAGCTTTTTCACTGGTTGCAAAACCTCGTCGCATTCAAGGAGGTTTCTGCCAACTATGGGCAGCTCCCGTAAAGGATTTTTTATTGGGTTTGGACAGGCAGGGCGGATCCGGGTCCAAACTCCCCCATCTGCTTCTGAGCTTCCATAGGGCGTTCAAGAGCCGGGGGGTTGATCCGGTTCCACCACCATGCCCAGAATGTTTACGGCTTCTTTCTGATCAGACCGCGGCCCCCTGGGATGAGGCAGAGGGGTCTGGCCTCATGGTGGGTCCCACACGGACAGACGGGAATCGGAAGAAAACCCACATTTGTTACACAAATATCAGGGTGACTTATGGCACCCGGTAGGGCATTGCCAAGAGGCGCCGTGAACTACACAACAGCCTCGCTGCTGGCCAAACCAGGGAAATATCTCAATGCACTTCCCAGCCATTTTCTTCTCAGCACTGCAAATGAAAATGGCCCTCCCTCCCTCCACACTTGGCAGCCGCTCCCCTGCGCATCTGCACATTTTGCGAGCATGGAGCAAATGGCCTGTTTGCGTAGCTGGGGACCGCCAGTGCTTCGTGCCAGGTAACCTGCTGAGCACTGGCTGCGCATGATTCCGAGCTTCATGTTTTTTTCCAGGTATGGCCAAAATCTTCAGGACACACGTTGCCTAGAAAACACACGCGTGTGTGTGTGTGTGTGTGTGTGTGTGTGTGTGTGTGTGTGTGTGTGTGTGTGTGTGTGTGTGTGTGTGTGTGTGTGTGTGTAAATGGCAGGCATCTTTAAAGACAGAACTACAAAATTGGATGACATCCAACCACACAGGTCCATGTCAGCAGAATGCCTATGGACTCGGCACAAGCTGGAGGTTATACCCTAGTAGTTGGAGGAGGATGAGGTGGAGGTGGAAGGAGAGGAAACGGAAGGAGAAGGAGAAGAAGGAAGAGAAGGAGAAGCCAACTCTCAACCTTTTAAAGCCGGGGGCTGGGTCTCGCTCCCTCAGACAGCTTGGGGTGCCCGGATGGCCATTTTGCGCTTCCTCCACCCCATGGCACTTCCTGGTGTGGTGGAGGCAGCCGGGGGGGGGGGGCACATGAAATGGTGCCGTGAGCCGCAGAATGGGAATCCCTGTCTCCACATATCTAAGATGGCACACCAAGATCTCCCAAGGCAGACTCATTCATCAAGAACTCTTTCAAAAGCCTGTGGAAGCCGCATCTTCCACCACCCTCCCACCCATCAAGGTCTATTGTCCTGATGTGCCGTCCAGCTGCCTCAGGCAGTGATGGTGAACCTTGGGACTCCAGCTGTTCTGGAACTTCCATTCCCAGAAGCCCTCATCTGCAGGAGTGCTGACTTGGGCTTCTGGGAATTGAAGTCCCAAGAACAGCTGTAGTGCCAAGGTTGGCCACCACTGGCCTAGAGTTGATGGCAGCCCTCTATGGATGTGTGGCCTCTCCTGAAGGTCTCCTCAGCCATGGCTTCGTGCATTGAGTCTACCCATGGCATGTCCAGGCTCCTACTTTTCCTACTGACTTGAGATTCTTCTGGTGTCGTCGTCTTTTCCAGAGAGCCTGTTGTCTTCTTACGGTACGTCCAAAGAAAGGCAGCCTTGGCTTAGTCACTTGAGCTTGACTCAACTTTGTCTGATCTAGAAGCCACATCTCTGTCTGCAGGGAGGCTCTTAATGCATACCGATGAGACCAAAACTGAGCATGGGGGTTTCCTCCTCCACATATTTGTTTGAGAAGACAAAGACTCTTCCTTGGAAAAGACAAACAACCTCAGGAAGAGCGGAAGGCAGTCATGGAAAGTCCAAACATGAGCTGTTTTGACTGTCTAATGCGCCGTTTCCCAACCTTTGGTTTTTGGACCTCAATTCCCAAAAGGCCAAGTCAAATTCCCCAAAGCACTGATCAGCCAATGGACTGACGGGGGCTTCTGGGAATTGCGGCCACCCTGTGGATCCCGTCCCGGGCCCCACGTTGGGAACCACTGCTCCAATGGAAAGCACAGCATGTTGTTTGCAAAGCCTGAGCAGAGCTGTCAAAGGCCAGGCCTTCGGGGTCAGTCATTCACAGGGTCACCACACATTGGGAGACCACTTGGCAACACTAAACAACGTGCGTGGACAAAAGGCCTGCCAACTCAGACTCAGCTTCAGACATCTGAAGAAAGGGAGCTGCCATCTGCTAACTAAGCTAATCTCAGAGAGAAGGTGCTAGACCAGTGGTGCCCAAACTACAGCCCATGGGCCAGATCTGGCCCCCGATGCCAATTCATCTGGCCTGCACCACCCGCATCGCTCCCAGAAGCAAAATGTGCCTGCATGGGTGCATTTTACTTCCGCTTCTGGGAGTGACAAGGGCGATGCAGGCCAGATGAATTGGTGTCAGGGGCCAGATCTGGCCTGTGAGCCGTAGTTTGGGCACCCCTGGTTTAAGCAGAGAAAGGGGCAGCTTAAAATCTATCTCATCCTGTTGCAAAACAGATTGCAAGGTGCGATTTACTTCCGCTTCTGGTGGGAGGAACCACATGGCCGGCCCACAGCCCACAATGTTTGGGTGTCCCTGTGCTATACTTTAAGATGCCACAAAGGCTTCCTCCTCATTGCTGCAGGCTGGCTATCTACTCGGCCCCCTGAGCTTTTGAGCCCATTTGTTTCTTCTTCATACCAGTTGCCTTCAGGGCAGAAGAAAGTCTAAACGAAGCCAACGCCGAGCAAGGAAGGGCCACTTATCCAGAGAGAGACGAAGAGGTGGAGAAGGGGTTTTCTGATGCTTGCTCTCTGCAAACCTGCACAGGTTGCTTCCCCACAAACTGACCCACCATCCAGTCATGTCTGGCCTACGTGGGCCGTCTGTGGTTCCTCAAGGCTGTGTCCACAGACCAAGATAAAAGTAGGAATCGTGGCTTGTCTCCAGGAAGATGAAACTTCCCTTCTTTCCCCAGAAAAGATCCTTCTGCAGCCATGAATTACAGCAAAAGACATCTCTAGTCAAAGGCAAGGGTGCTCAAACATTTCAGGCCATGGGCCGGTCACGTGCTTCAGTGGGCCAGTCATGTGGCTCAGCGTGCCGGTCACACAGTTCCTCCCACCAGAAGTGGAAGTAAAACGCGCCTTGCAATCTGTTTTGCCACAGGATGAGATAGATTTTAAGCTGCCCTTTTCTCTGCTTAAACCAGGGGTGCCCAAACTATGGCCCATGGACCAGATCTGGCCCCTGACACCAATGCATCTGGCCTGCATCGCCCTTGTCACTCCCAGAAGGATAAGGTATATTTTAAACATCCATTTTTATTTCTACTTCTGGGAGCAATGAGGGCAGCGTAGGCTGGATGAATTGGTGTCGGGGCCAGATCCGGCCCACAGGCCATAGTTTGGGCACCCCGGTTCTAGCTTAAATGGAGGCTTGAGTGGTCTTGGGAGAAAAGCTTGATGAGAATCAGTGTATTATCATCTCAGAGTAAAAGGGGTGGGTGGGATGGGGGTAGGAGGACCCTCCTGACTCTTGTCATTTGTGCAAAGTGACCTCATGCCTCACCATGGTGGCCAAAATCTCTCTCTCTCTCTTTTATCAGATGAAAAGCCTTGTTTTGTCCAAAAAAGCCAGAGTATCTTGTAACAATCCTAGCTGGGAACATATTTCTCAGGAACCGCATCCAAGAAGGAGGCAGGAGGCCTGTTTGCGCTCCAAGAGAGACCACGTTGCGAAGGGGTGGCTGGTTAGTCATGGCCATTTGTTTTGTTCTGAAAAGAGACACACACACACACAGGAAGTTTTCCTCGCACAGCGTGATTAACAACCCTCCCTCCCTCTCTCTCTCTCAATGGTGACCCTTTGGCAAAAGATGCTTAGAGCCAGGGTTCCCAAGCTCGGAGGCAGATCTTCCAGGGAAAGGGGGAGAAGTGTATGCAAGATCCCCTGAGATTGGGGCTATGAAGACGAGGAAGAGTGGAGAAGGGTGTGGTGTGGGGAGAAGGGGTGGCACTTTCCTCCACAACTGCCCCACATGGATCTCCTGAAAGAAGGGAGGGCCTCAAAGGAGCTTCAGATCTTCGTAGCCCACAGTCCTCTCCAGAACAGCCATAGCCCCAACTGAGTGGTAGACCAAGGTATCAGATTCTCCAAGAAACCTGACCAAGACCCCAAAGAGCCTTGGCCATCACCAGCCTTTGTAGATGAAGGTCTGATTCCATGGATGGTTTCCATACACGTCTTCTTCCAAGGTTCCAGTCAATTTCTGAGGCCCGTTCTCATCCTTTTGTGACACCTGGTCCACAGCAACTCACGGAGCCTCCAACGCACCTTTCAGGTGAGTTCAGACAGTTCTACAAAGTCCAAGGCAGACCAATGGTCCATCCTGCCCAGTAGGATCTTCTCTGACCAGAACTGGCCTCTCCTGGGTCTCCAGAAGGGAGGCTTTCTCCTCCATCATCAACCCAAATCCGCTCCCTCGGTTGTGCAGTACTCTGGTCTCAAACTACTGACCTGACGACCTCCCAGTTGTCAAGTTCAGCAACTTAACCACTAAGTCAGGGGTTCCTAACCTAAGGCCTGCAAGCCGGATCCAGCCCATGGTGCCATTTCATGTGCCCCCCTACCCCTCCAAGGGCATTCAAGAAACAAAATGGCCATACCTTTGAATCTGTTGGAACAAAATGGCCACCCCCATTGTGCTGGCAGAGCAAAATTACCATCCAGCCCTCGAAGCTGACTGAGAGAGCATGACCCAGCCCCCGACTTGAAAAGCTCCCGTCTTTGTCCCAGCTCGTGCCAACCTAGCATTCGAAAGCAAGAAATTGCAAGTAGATAAATAAGGACCACTTTGGTGGGAAGGTAACAGTGCTCCGTGCGCTCCGGTGTCTAGTCATGCCTGCCACATGACCACGGAAACATCTGCAGAAGCAGACAGCGCTGGCTCTTCGGCTTTGAAACAGAGATGAGCACTGGACCCTAGAGTCGGATACGACTGGCTTTGGAGCAAGGGAAACCTTAAACTGAATCAAGGAGACTTTGGGCAGGAAGTGAAGACACCCAATCTGAGAGATTATGGATGGGGCAAACGGTGCAAGAATAAGTAAGGCTAAGATCCAACTGAGACATTTATCTGGGGTCAGTTGTGTTGAGAATTGTTCTAAATAAATGACTCATCAGGGCTCTTGTGTGGAAACTGTCTTTGGTGAAGAAGATCCGCCTGGGAACCGGCCGGTGGCGCTTCGTCACCCTGTGGTCACGTCTCCCGGGCGCTTTGCCCCCTTTGCTCTTGACCACCCATGAAAGGTCAGCAGGTCTCCTAAGGGGAGAGGAAAGGCCGCCCTGCTCCCTTGAGTCCACCCCGTTGGCCGGAATCCCTGGGGAAACCCCCAAGGACGGACGTGTGGTGGGGCTCTGGGGCTCTTTGGCAGGTTTTATTCCATGTCTTATTCATTATGGGGGGGGAGAAGAAATGGGGTTCCTTGGGGACAGAACTCTACCCTCGAAACCCCCTGGTTCTGGGGGCAAGAAAACACCCCTCTCCCTTCCTCAACTGCGCAGTTGAAGGCTGTTGAAGACCATCTCCGTTCAGTAGAGAGGCGCCCAAGAGCTTCCAAGGCAGACCTTGACAAGACATTTACACATGAAATGCGTTAAGCCATAAACAAGAGGAGGCTCCCACAAAGTGGTTCATGTGCCTGCAGCCTCCCTTGCTAGCCGCTGACTGGGCCCCACCACAGGCCAAAAAAGAAGCATTTCCCCAGAGCCAAGCCATTAGCACCGAGACGTCTATTATCATCCATCCCCCCCCCCCCCCCAATCCCCATTCTCCACCTCTCCATGGAGCACTTCGTGTTCCCTCTGGGAGGTTTACACGTCATTCGTATTTTGCCCCCCCCCCCCCAACATGATGGGTCCTCATTTCACCAACCTCAGAAGGATGGGATTCTGAGCCAATCAGGATCCCTGTCAGGATCAAACTCATAACCTTTTGGCTGCTGAGTCACATCACCCCCACAGGTAAAGTAAAGGTTTCCCTTGCTTGAAAGACAGTCGTATCTGAATCTAGGGTTCAGTGCTCATCTCAGTTTATAGCCAAAGAGCCAGCGCTGTCTGCATCTGCAGACGCTTCTGTGGACATGTGGCTGGCATGACTAGACATCGGAGTGCACGGAACGCTATTTAGCTTTCCTGTTGATCTACTTGCAATTTCTTGCTTTCGAACTGCTAGGTTGGCAGGAGCTGGGACAGATGAACTCCGGCCTGGGAATCAAACTCCCACCAGTCAGCAAGTTCAATGTCTTAACCACTTGAGCCACTGCAGTCCTGCTGAAGCAGTACTTATTTATCTGCTTGCAATTTCTTGCTTTTGAACTGCTAGGTTGGCAGTCGCGGGGACAGAGACAGTAACTCACTCTGTCGTGCAGTACCAGGGAACTGAACTCCAACCTTCCAGTGAGTGAGTTCAGCGTCTTAACCACTTGAGCCACCGCAGTCCCCACCTCCCAAGGGTAGAATAGCACTAACGAAAGAGTCTGTTTGTCACTTTTGGAATGGATGCCACTTGCACCCAATGAGACAAGGTTGCATGGACCCTAAAATCAGAAAAGGGACGCATGGATTAGTAGCACTCTCTGCCACCCCTGGGAATAATCGTGATTATAGTAGCAGTCTGTCACCACTGGTCATCATCTCATTAATGCCGTGGCAATCCTGCCGAGAAAGAGACTGTCCAAAGATTAGGACTAAAAAAAACAAGCCCGTAAGCAGAGCCTTTGGTGGAAGACGACACGACACGTTGCATCAACAGATCTCAATGTTCCTCCTTCATCCCATATCTTTCTTTCTTTCCGCTCCGCTAAAAACCCAAAGCTAATAAAACCATTAAAAGGTGAATTGCAAACTGACTTGGGTAAGGAATGTGTCCAAGGCTCAGCCAAGGTTTATCTGCAGCACCAGCAGCTCATGAGAGAAAACAATGTGCTTTCACAAGGAAGCAGGGCAGGAGGCCGAGAGACCACCAAAACTTTATAGCTCCCAAAGCAGAGTGAAAAACAATTAAGGAGGGAGAGGAAACTTAACCCTGGGACGCAGCCAGGTTTTTCTCCCTCTCGCCCTCCTCTCTGCCGGGACCCAGCTCGGAGGTTACGTTGGCCGACATCAGGAAACCCTTGACCACGGGCGCAGTTTCTGACTCCCAGCGCAAAGGGTGGGAATGCTCAGAGTGAGTAGAGGCACGGGGTAGAGAGAGAAGACCTTTACATGCTCATCTGTGGAGTAAGTGAGTCACCACCACCAAAGACCCTCTGGCCAGGTGATCCTGCTGTGGTCATAGAGTAGACCCTACCATGGCCAGGAACTCAACACCGAGTGTCAGGCGGCGGTTAACTCACCTGACACAACCCTGAGGACAGGTATGGGCTGGGGCAGCGGGATTCATCCCGGTGCACCCTCACCTCTGGTGCTCCCCCCCCCCCCGAAGCAAAAATAATAATTTTATTATTATTTTATGACCCACCCGATGTGCTGCAGTTTAGATTAAGCCATTGCGCCAAGCTCCCTCCTTCAGCTTGGAGCCATGGTTTGTTCTCAAGTGCTGCGCGCCAGGTGGAGCAAGTGAGGGGTGGTGACCAAGTGGATCCTGGGGTCATCCTTATCGCCCTGTCCCTTGGTCACCACCCCTTGCCCCGTCCAGCACCCTCCCATGGTGCCCAGCACACCCCTTGCCTGAAGGCGAACGGCCTTGAGTGCCGAAGCCCACAGGGAAGGAAGGGTGAGGGTCCCCAAGTGGATTGAATCCATCTTGATGGAGAGCAGCAGCTGCATCCATCCTGGCCTGGGGATGATGATGAGGACTTTGCATGCCCAAAGGGCTCATGAAGTCCAGAAAGGAACTCGTGGAACTGGGTCAGTGGTACTATGGGTGTCACAATGCGATGTGGAAGGCAGATGAAAGGCCACGGCATTGTCATATTCCCAGGACAATCTTCATAGTATGGGTCCACAGAGAAAGCCTCCATGGAGATTGTGTTATGTTTGCTTCCTGTGGCCCCACCCGTGGATAGATAGTGTGAGGTAGGATATTCACCCTGGTCTCAGGCAGCCAAGAGTCTAGGGTTGGCCCCAGGCACTCACTCCAGCGGATGTAATGGTGTGGCCCATCCTTCCCTGCCGCCGTGGGGAGATTTCCGGATTTCCATTTCAGTACGGCTAATAATGACTTCCAAATGTGTCTCTGTCGTGGCAAATTGCCCACATTTCTCATTTCTTCCCCTCCAGGTGCGATGGTTCCTCCCCAGAATCATCTCCCCATTCCCCCTTCCTGGGAAGAAGTGGGGCGGGGGGGGGGGGGTGTACACACACACACACACACACACACACACACATGCACGCACACACAGAGCCCGTCACTTCCCATGCTCCTTCCATAGGAAGGCTGACCCACACATCTGGCCCTCCGCCCTTCTGGCCTGGATCTATTGGAAGAGAGGCCAACAAATGGATAGATATTTTGTTTTTAACACAGTCTCCGGTGTTTGGTCCTTGTAAATGCCTCGCCGTAGTTGTGGCGAATGAAAGGGTACAATCGTCTCCAGCCTTATCTGATTTGGGGAAACAGATTTAATTACAGCCCAGCTGGCTTCCAAAAGATTCATCTGCTGATGGCAAAACCTCAGCAGCCGCCAGGACGGCTGACCCTGGGAAAGCTTTAAAAGGAAAGGAAGGCTGTACAGAAATAGGAAACAAGCATGTCCTCAAAGGCCAGGAACCACAAAATACAAACACCACCACCCGACGCACACATGGCTGCCCAATGCACAAGACAACAGAGGAGAAGACCATCTGGAGTTCCTCTAGGTTAGGGATTCTCAACCTGTGGCCTGTGGGCCGGATGCAGCCCACGGCACCATTTCATGTGCCACCGCCCCACCGCCTCCACCACACCAGGAAGTGCCATGTGGTGGAGGAAGGGCAAAATGGCCATCTGGCCCCTGAAACTGTCTGATAGAGTGCGACCCAATGGCCTCTGGCTTTAAAAGATGGAGAACACCTGCTCTGGATCAGGGATGGCTAACCTTGGGCACTCCAGCTGTTCTTGGACTTCGATTCCCAGAAGCCCTGTTTAGCAGAAGTGTTGACACGGGTTTCTGGTGATTGAAGTACAAGAACACCTGGAGTGCCAAGGTTGGCCATCGCTGATCTAGGTGGTGATGGCTATTACAGCATGGGTCAAAGATCCCATGACGCTGAAGGTGACGTAGGGGTGCTCTAGCTCTCCAGTCACCCTACCTGTGGCTTTCCTACTGGGGCACATTGGCTTGGGTCTCTGTCTGGGTCTTCTTCTCAAGAGGGCAGTCCTGGACTGAAAGGGCTACGAGAGAAGAAGGCCCATCCTAAAAGCTCCCTCCATCCAGAAGGCTGCTGGTCAAGACTCACTCTGGAGTCCAGAACCAGAAGAAGACAGAGAATCGGGTTGGGGGGGGGCTTGATGTTGGCCACCATCCACTGTAAGCAGTTCTCTCTGCTCCAGTGATGAGATGCATCATCAGATGAAAAGGAAAGCAAAGGGAGGGAGGGAGGGAGGCTAAAATTACAACCCACTGGAACACGTTGCTGGGGAAATGCTGATGTTTTTCCAGGAAACTCTCCTCTATTTGTCTTCAAAATTCTCTCTGCAGCTCCAGTTAAAACAGCCACGAAATGTGTAAAAATGAAGCCCAACCCAAGGGGTCTGTTCCAAGGAGCTTGCTCAGAAGGCAGCCTGACAGCCAAGGCACCGAGCAATGGAGCGCCACGTGACGTGGGATTCATTCGCTCCAGGTGAAATGTTGGCCCGGCAGTCCCGCATGAGGCAGAGCCGTCTTTGAAAACTTCTGGGAATCCCCAGACATCCGTCGGACTTGGACTTTCCTGATCATCTTGGGAGGACGAACCCTTGGTCATCAGCAGGAGGTGGGATGGATGCGTGAGTGTCATTTCTCCCCCAAGGCTGCCCCAGCCAAATCTCAACCCGAAAGGGACATTAATTTGAGCACATTTTCCAACCAGCTTGACTCCCCCAGCATGTGCAGGGAGGTTTCAACCGAGGACCATAAAGTTAACTTTCAAAACCCTTGGTTGGTTGGCTGGCTGGCTGGCTGGCTGGCTGGCTGGTTGGTTGGTTGGTTGGCAATCAATCAATCAATCAATCAATCATAAGGCTTTATAAATACATGGCTTCGTAAGCACAGCTGAGGGTTGCACCCTCCACTTGTCAAGCATGGCTAACTGACTGAAGCTAAATCCTAGTAGTATTAGGTAGGACAGTGAAAGGATGTTTCCCGGAAGATCCACAAAATCCTTGCAATCAAGCGGATGAGGATACGGCCCTGCACATCCCCTTCCCCACCCCACTTACTAAGACCCCATAAGCTTCCAAGGGTTACGTCACGTTTCATTTTCATCCTCTCCATGCTGACAAATACTGCTAATATCAGGCAACGAGGGTGGAATTAAGATTTGAAAAACCTTCGGCTGCTCTGGTAGGACTCATGTAAAGTCCCAGGTGTGACTTTGGCAACTCCTTCCTCCGCTGCTAGATTCAAGTGGTGCCAGAACAGGAGGCAGATTTTGGGAGGCAGTTTTGACAATACTTTAAATCAGCTTCTCCTGACCCTGAGGAGTCAGGCTGGGTAGCAAATCCTGGGGAAGAGGATTGCCCTAAATCAGCATTGACTGGACAGCACATTAATTGTTACTCTTGAGCACAGGGTTGGATTCATCAACTTCTTAGAGGCTTCTTCCAATTCCATTATTCTTTGATTCTATGGTTAGGGTTACTGTATTTGCCAGCATATAAAATGCATCAGATGCACCCCGTCATTAACAAAATCTCCCACTATAGAGAGTACAAGATATGCTCCATTTTTCCTGTGTATTTTATGGGGCGGGGGGTCTTATACACCAGCAAATACGGTAATTAACTGTAGGGTGCTATCCCTCTCTGCTGCATGATCCTGACTTATGCAGGGTAGGCAACATGACCTACTGAAAAGGGAGCAGCAACATCATTCATTCATTCATTCAATCATTCATTCATTCAATCATTCAATCATTCCATTCCATTCCATTCCTATCCCACCCATGTGGGATATTCTACCACTCTGGCCAGTATACAGCAAATTAAAAGATTTCTGCAGTGGCTCAAGAGTTAAGATGCTGACTGTGGGGTGAAAGGTTAACAGTTGAAACCCCAAGTACTGCATGACAGAATGAGCGCCCGCCTCTGTCCCAGCTCCTGCCAACCTAGGAGTTCGAAAGCAAGAAATTGCAAGTAGATAAACAGGTACAATTTTGGTGGGAAGGTAAACAGCATTCTGTGCACTTTGGTGTCTAGGCATGCCTGACACCTGTTCACAGAAAGGTCTGCAAAAGCAGACAGGGATAGCTCTTCGGCTATAAACAGAGAAGAGCACTAAACCCTAGAGTTGGATACGTCTGGCTTTTGAGCAAAGGGTGACCTTTACCTTACATTAAATATTAAATTAAACATACAATCATCAGCAAACAGTACTGTATCCTGATTCTGAGCAAGGTTGTTTTTTTTTTAAAGTAGAAATTTTAATGTTCTGAAATGCAGGAACCTTTTAAAACTTCCGCTCCTTCCTCCGCCCCCATTGTTAGTTTTGGTTAAAAAACTGCAGCTGGGAAACACTCAGGATGGCTCTAATGGCGGCAGGAGTCAGGGAAGAAAAGGGAAAGGCCAGGATTCTTTCCACTCCCTCTTGAAGAATTATCTTTATGGCTAATAGTAGTCTGTCCTGTTCCTCCTCCTCACTCACTCACTCGAGGCCAGCCGGGGACATGGGTCAGTTTTTCAGGAAGGAAGGAAGGAAGATCAGGAAGAGGGGGGGCGGGGGGGGGGGGAATCAAAGGTTCATTTGTGCAAAAAATGCCAAACGATTCTCCCTCCACATCTGCAGGGATGTGATTTCTTCAGCCATGGTTGGGGATTCACTTCAGGGGGAAAAAACCCTCCATGAATGGAGCCAGGTAGATGTAATCTTAACTCACTTGGGCTTTCCCAAATGGGTCTCTAGCTACTGCTGGGAAGGCAAATGCCTTAAACAGGCCAGCTGTTCACCCCCCCCTCCGCCCTTTAAAAGCATTACCAATGACCTTTCATGGGGGTGGGGTGGGTGGATGTGGAGAGGAAGGCTGGACCGCTTGCCTTGGCTTAGACAGTTCATCATGGCTCACGTGAGTATTGACCCAGGGATGCTATGAGTCAACCACGGGGCTTCTTCGCTCTTGCATTGGAGGAAGATCCCAAAGAAGCAAAGGAACAGAAGCTGCCAAGGATGGTCAAGAGTGCAGGAAAGTGAGGCTACAGGGGGAGGGGGGGTCAAGGGTCAGGGCCTTAGCGGAGGAGTTGACCCTCATGGTTTGCAACTTCAGTGTTAGGAACATCGGCTCCTTCCCCTTTCCTCCTTACAAGACCAAGAGGCCCTTATGCAACCGCAGGCAAGCAATCCGCCATCATTCCACTTCTGTCCTGCCCCCCACCCCCCACCCCGGTTGCAGGCTGAGTGGTTCACAAGTTAATTAGCATTTTAGCCCCCCAAATACAGGTGGGGGTCCTCCGCCCTGGAGCCACCTCAGAAGGATGGAAGAGGCTGAGTGAAGTCGGATCCTTGGTCAGGATCGAACTTGCAACATTCTAGCTGGACATCAGTGATTTTGACCGGGCATCCCCACGTGCAACTCCACCTGCTTTCATGTTGTTGGTTTTTTGCGCACAAAAGCATCTGAAGGAGTCGCGGGTTGTGAGTCTGACCCTCACCACAGTGTCTGCCCCTACATCTTTCTACAGAGAAGCCTCTCCCATGTGCAGTAAATGTTCCCTGTGGCAATAACATTGGTTCGGCCCAAAAAGAGAACAATGGCAATAATAATAATTTTCTAGGTAGAGAATTACACAGAAGTAGTGGACCATTCATTCCCTTCAAATACCTGGAAGGGAGAGGATCATAAAGAGGGGGATGTGGTGACTCTGTGGTTAAGAAGCTTGTCTTGTTAGCTGGAAGGCCGGCATGTCGGCAGTTTGAGACCCGGGCACTGCATGGCGGATTGAGCGCCTGCCTCTGTCCCAGCTCCTGCCAACCTAGCAGTTTGAAAGCAAGAAATTTCAAGTAGATAAATAAGGACCACTTTGGTGGGGGAAACATCTTGGGGACATGAAAGGAGCCTCATTTGGGCATCCCCTGAATAGAGTTTCTTCTGCAACAATCTTTTCAACCCAGAATAATTTCTGACACAAAATTATTATTATTATTATTATTATTATTATTATTATTATTATTATTATTATTATTATTATTATTATTATTATTATTATTATTATTATTATTATTATTATTATTATTATTATTATTATTATTAATCATCAAGAGGAAGGGCAGACTCTATTCTCCAGAGGGCAGGATACGTAATAACAGGCTGAAACGACAGGAAGCCAGAGCTAGGCTGAATATTGGGAAATGTTTCTTAACGGTTCGAGCAGTCGACAATGGAACCCATGAGCTCACACTGGAAGCATTTGGGAGAGAATTGCAAAGCAACCCACTGAGAGGTCAGATTACCCTGCATTGAGCAGATGGGGTTGGACTCCATGACCTCAAAGACCCCTTCTTCTAACTCAGTCAGGCCTGGGTTCTTCTGAGACGATGCAGCTTGCCCAAGGCCACCCAGGTTGGCTCTTCTCCCTAGAGGCACACCGTGGGTGGGGTGGGGTGGGGGGGACCATTGAACTCCCAGCCATTCATAAACCATGGAGCTTTTTCAGCCAGAACGGAGGTAGCTTTATTTCAAAGAGCTTCAAAGCAAAACAAATCAACTCCCCCCCCCCCCAAAAAAATGCCCCCCTTAAGGATACAGGAGAGCCAAAGACTGGGAGTAAGAGAATCCTTCGAAAGGCAGGCAGGCTTTGCACATTTCATTTAACTGTCTGGAAGCAAGAGAAACCGAATACTCTCAACAAATGGTCTGCAGAGGCGCAGAAATCCCATTCTCTTTGGATGGCAGCTCCCAGCATGAAGCCGACTCCTGGGGATTGTCTGCATGGCAATCCCCACCTAGAAGGATCTCCCTCCCCATGGCAGCCAAATGGGAGGCAGGCCAGCCTTGGGCCACTTTCCAAACCCTACCTCCCACCCCCCAGGAAAGAACGGGCGTTTGGATGCCCCCCCCCCCCCCCCCCCGGTGCTGACATTTGGCTCTCGTAAGGCTTGAGGGCTCTCCAGTTTGGAGGGGGGGACATTAAGGAACATTTTCCTTGCCAAGGGAGGATGTGCAATGAAAGAAGACAGGGCAGCTCAGGGAATCGCTCCCATGTCTAAATCTGTGGGCTCTTGTGCACACAGAAATAGAAAGCCAGAAAGCCACTACTGGCAGCTCCTTCTTCGAAGGCTCTCAGGTTCCCAGTTACACCAAAAGTAATTGCCTTCATGTGATGGGCATGTTATGAATAAACACACGCTTAATTCAGCCACCTTACAAGAAAGGCGATACTAGAGCATACATACATGCCTCTGTATTTAAGGAAGGAGTTCTCAACCTTTTAAAGCTGGGGGGGGCGTGGGTTACACTCCCTCAGACAGCTTTGGGGGGGGGGGCGGACGGCCATTTTCCCCTTCCTCCACCCCATGGCATTTCCTGGTGTGGTGGAGGTGGTGGTGGGCCACATGAAATGGCACCCCAGGCCGCATTCCGGCCCATGGGCCACAGGTTGAGAATCTCTGATTTAAGGGACTCTTTTCTTGTTTGGCAGACAGTAAAGGTGGTTGGGTTGTGATACTGGCTGTTGTCTACAGTTCACACACACACACCCTAAACCTCAAGGATGGCTCCCAGCTATTCATCCCAGCTTGGATGGTGAGCTCACCTGACCACCCTGAGGACTAGCAGCCTTGGATGTGTTGAAGTCCACAGGGAAGGAAGGGGTGAGGGTCCCCAAGGGGATTAAATGGCCCCATTTGACTCCCTCTTGATGGAGGGAGGGCAGCCGCTTCCTCCATCCTGGCCAGGGGATGATGATGATGAGGAGGACTTTGCATGCCAAAAAAGGGCTCAGGACCAGAAAGTGACCCATGGAACTGGATCCGTGGTACTGTGGGCATCATGTTGCGACACAGAAGGCCAAATGGAAGGCCTTATTATAGGTTCCCAGGAGAGTCAAGATTCAGGATTGGATACGGCACTTAAAGAAGAGGAAGGGTGTACTTTAGCCACACACACACACACCAAATGTTCCCTTGCACTCTGGGGAGAAAGGGGGGGGGGACCTCCAACAATCTTCTGATGGGGAAAAAATGAAATAAAACAAGAAGCAAAGATTATCAGGTGGTGGCGAATCAAAGAATGAGCTGAGTCAGATTCCTCTCCCCCCCCCCCTTTTCCACTGTGGTTAGTGGTTAAATATCTGGATATTATTTTCTTTAAAATTATAAGCTCTTCTGAATTTCCTTCTTCTTTATAAGCCAGGACGCTTCCAGTAAATCTCAACACGTCGCCCGGGCAAAAAGGGGGGTGGGGGTGGGGGTGCATGCCTATATTCCCCTCTTTGCCAAAGGTCCACTTTGGGGGTTGAGCAGCCTCAACCCATGGAAACGATCTCTTGGTGAAGCTCCGTTCCCTCAATAATAATAATAATCATAATAATACTGTAATAATAATAATAATAATACCTTTTCCGAAGGCTTGGGATGGCTGCGCATTAGAAATAAGAAGGAACTGGCCGCCAAAGAGGTTTCTTTTGGAGAAGGGGAGGCGTCTCAAACTCCAGGAGGCCAAGATTCCCAGAGTTTGTTTTCTCCTGCCAGCCCCGAAAGTGGAAACTCCTCCGTTGATGCAAAGAGCTCACCATTGCAATGTGCTTTCCAGCTTGCGTCTCTTTCCCTCCCCCCAGGGCCCCCCCAGGCCCCCCTCCCTCCTGCTTCACTTCAGCCCCAAGCCAGGATTTTGGAGTGACAATGAAAAGCCACAGAAGCCGTTCTGTTTTGGAGCAAAATGCAAAAGTCCTTCTGCACCAACACTTATGTGTCCCTTCAAGAGGCCTGGCAATGGCATTGGGGGGGAGGGGGGGGAAAGAGTCCAAATGATTCAACTCCATCCCACTTTCCATGGTTGCAGACGCACCTACGTCTTGACCCCTGGCCAGAGAAACACAGGACGGGAGGAGAGCTGGGCGGGCCGCCGGCCCAGTCGCCACAGGCTGGTCCCACCCCTTGAGAAGGGGTTCTTCTGGCCCGTCAGGAGGGGTTGGCCAGAGGTTTCGCCTGGACCTCATTTCTGGCCATTTGAAGTCCCTGCTTTGCCTGCTGCCCTTGGGGGTCTCGGAAAGCCATTAAGGCCTCCCTTTAGGCTTTGAAACAGAGATGAGCACTGAACCCTAGAGTCAGATACGACAGGCTTTCAAGCAAGGGAAACCTTTACCTTTACAGCAATGTAACCCCTGGGCCACCCAGGCAAGCCTCCACATCCCAGACCCTGGACGATGGCTAATGGATAGAGGCCACCACCATCCCCAGCTTAGACTGAGAGGCAGAGACAGTCCCTGGACCGGGGCCTTTGTCAGCGTGAGCGCTGGCCCGCCGATCCTAAAGCCGCCTCTGGGACTACTTGAGAGGATCCCTGTTCAGGCTCAGAGATGTCGCATCCCATAAGCAGCCTTCAATGGTTGGCGGCTTCCTTCCCTTGGAACAGGTCCGGCCCTCCATCTGGTTCTGGCCATCAGCCCCGGGAGGACGGGACATCTTTCCTCTTGGAAGGAGAAGAAGGAGGCTCTCCAGTCAGCTTTCTCCCTGGCCTCTGTCTCCTCCAGGTTTCCTTGCTGCAGGGGTGGCCAAACTGTGGCCCACGGGCCAGATCCGTGCCCCGACGCCAATTCATCTGGCCCGTGCTGCCCTCATCGCTCCCAGAAATGTTATTTCCACTTCCGGGAGCAAGGGTCAGGTTTATGCTTAGGAACCCTTCAAAACCTGATGCGCAGATCTGGGGAAGCTGCCTCTGCCGCCTCTCTCCCACAAGCGCTTGCTTTCGGCTCCAATGACGGGTTGTCTGAAACAGCTGTTTTCATCAAGGCCACTTCTGGTAAATGCAAGTGTCTCCTCTTGTTGTCCAACACCAGAGATAAAACACCAGGCGGGCCCACAAGCCCTGGCACAAGGCCAGCCTGAACACATCCTGCAGAGGCTCCGTCTCAGCCCTTTCCATGAGGTGCGGCTCCAAGCCCCAGAAGAGCACCAGAACGGCCGGCCCTCGCCAATGGCACACTCTGGACCAGTTAAGCAGTCACAGGGACTGGGACTCAAGGGCATCCGAGTGTCACTTGCCAATTTAAAAAGGTGCAGGGGTGTGTGTGTGTGTGTGTGTGTGTGTGTGTGTGTGTGTGTGTGTGTGTGTGTGTGTGTGTGTGTGTGTGTGAGTGTGAGGCTGCCGCAGTTTAAAAGTTTTGGGAACAAACTACCCACCCCAGCCTCTAAAATCAGGGGTGCCCAAACTTTTCAGGCCATGGGCCGGTCATGTGGTTCATGTGGTTCAGTGGTCCAGAAGTGGAAGTAAAATGTGCCTTGCAATCTGTTTTGCAACAGGATGAGATAGATTTTTAGCCTGTCATTTTCTCTGCTTAAACTACGGCCTGTGGGCTGGATCTGGCCCCTGACACCAATTCATCCAACCTGCGCTGCCCATACAGGTGCATTTTACTTCTGCTTCCAGGAGTGGCAAGGGCAGTATGGGGCAGATGAATTGGTGTCAGGGGCCTGATCTGGCCCACAGGCCATAGTTTTGGCACCCCTGCTCTAAATTATTATCTCTCTGGTCCTTGTCTGTTGAAGAGATTTTGATCAGTCTAAAGATCTATTACTCTGTTTGGCTAAGCAAGTGCAAACCCCAGGCCGCTCTGTTTTAAGACAGAGAAACTCCAAGATACGTCTACTTTACAATTCTTTCTCAACCAGGCAGGTTATTCCTGGGGGGGGGGGGGGGGGGCGGGGGGGAGCTGACCTATCCTGACCCACCGGGACAAAGCTAAGGCCCAGCTTAGACCTCTTCTCTTTCATTGGGTCTACTTGGTGGCTCAGTGGTTAAGAAGCTCACCTTGTTAGCTGGAAGGCTGGCAAGTGAGCAGTTCGAGACCCGGGTACTGCCTGACAGATTGAGTGCCCATCTCTGTTCCCAGCTCTTGGGGACAGGAAAGGAGCCTCATTCAGGCGTCCCCTGAGTGGAGTTTCTTCTGTAAAAATCCTTTCAACCCAGAATAATTTCTGATAGGAAACTATTATTATTACTTCTGAGGATTGCCCTGCATTATTTTCCTGTGGGGCCGAATGGAAACTGCCTTGCAAAGCAAAGGAGGAGGGCTCCCTTTTTCTCTCTCCCCCCCCCCCCCACTCCTCCCTGCTTTCTTCAGCCAGAGGAGGAAGAATTCAGCAAGCAGCCCAACCCTGAGCAGCCATGGAGCCACAAGAGGGCAGTGCGCTTTAGTGTGCTTTAGCTCAGGGAAGGGAGGGGAGGGGAGGGGAGGACACTGGTGGCGCATAGGCAGCCCATGTTCCCAAATTGCTGAGGCTTGCTTGCCCCAAGGCATCAGTCAAGCTTCCACCAGGCAGCCAAAATATCCCACATCTGTGGGTCTTAGAGGATTCTCTCCTCCTCCTCCAAATCAGCAGCTTTTCTGCAAGCATTTCCATCCTTGAGTGGCCAACATGCTTTCCTCTCTCCTGACTTCTTCCGGCCATTTCAACCTCAGTTGGAGGAGGTGGGTTCCCCCGACACCAGACAATTATAACCCAAATCCCAGCCTCTGGAGGAAGCCAAGTGGCCATCCCGAACTCAGCTCCCAAAGGATGCCTGTGAGATCTTGAGAATAGGGGGTGTGCATGCATTATATACACGCACTCATGCAGTGGTGTGTGTTTTAAATTGCCATATTTGAATGCACTTTGGAAAAGCAGTCCAAGTCTTCTGTGCTTTCTTGCGCCTTAACCAAAGGAGTCCGGAGTCAGATTTTAAACCAGACGCGGAGAGCAACACACAGAGAGGCAAGGGAAGGAGAGGCCGAGGGAAAGAGAGGTGTCTCCCCCCACCAAAAGGCATCATCCCACTTCTCTTTGGCTAACATTTCCGGCACGGCAAAAATTAAGGGCATAGAATGCAAAAGCATTGCTACGGCAGTGTGAAAATGTATCCAGCATTGAGAACTAACCAATTACTACTGAAACAGTTACATGTATGAGAGTCTTTTACTTTCTCCTTCAGACTCAAGGAAATCATGTATCAAAAGGAACAAGTTTGAACAATAATGAATAAATAGACCTTCCTTCCTTCCTTCCTTCCTTCCTTCCTTCCTTCCTGGTGATAATCTAAAGGTGGAGTTCTCAACCTACGGCTCACGGGACGGCACCGGCCCATGGCACCATTTCATGTGGCCCATGTCACCACAGCCAGTGGAAGTGTTTACAACAACCATTGATGCGTTTTACAGCAGCATTTACGGCAGGGGGAACCACAAATCTGGCCCACGGAGCTGTCTGAGGAGGCGTGGTCTGGCCCACGGCTTAAAAAGGTTGAGAATTTTAATTTAATTTAATTGTCATGAACCCCTGATCTAAAGGCTTGAAATACTGTAGAGACTAAGAAAGAGACTTAGTGCTCTGCACAAGAGAATAAAATGTTGGCCCACCTATTCAGCTTGTTGAATGTTTGGTGTGATGCCAGCAAGTAATTTATTCATGCAGATTTATGTAGACAGTGGTCAATAAATATTTTTTTAAACATAGAAAAAAGTTTGAACAATATTAGTGTAGTAGGCAACACATTCTCTTACTTTACAAAATTTCCTTTTTAACCACTTGTTGACACCTTTCTCATCAACCCAACATTCCTCGAAAATCATGTTACTAAGAAAAAGACAAATAAGGAAAGCAGGAGGGAAGGAGGGATTGATCCACGCCTAGAAACCCAGTTCTGGTCTCATTGCTCAATGCGCGTAAAGTAATTGCACTGCTGGGAGAAGCAATGAGTAATATGATAGCTATTAATCCTGGCAGACAGTGGTCTTTATATGACTGATGGTCATTAAACAACACTTTTTTAAAAAGAACTATTTCCTTGTTAATTATGAAATGACCTTTAGTCTCTCTCTCTCTCACTCACCAAGTTTTGACATTTTTTGAAAAATAAAAATGCTCTTCTCCTTTCCATTTAAGAGCCACATGGAAGTGCCATGTTCCTGCCTGCTGAGAAGAGTTTAAAAGGCAAGGAATTTCTCTGCCACGATTTCAAAAGCAGGATTTTGCCCACGAGTTTGCCAAAGCAGAAAATGGACTTTTCAGAAGCTTAATGTCTTTTTAAACCCTTTTAGCTCTACTTGCTTCTTTGATTAACTGTTAAGAATGACTTCTATGGATGCAACCAAAACACCTACAAAATCAAACCCATCCTTTTTTCCTCTCTGTCTCAACAAAGGCAGGGGGGGGGGGGGGAGTATCCCTGCAAACAGAGCCAAGCACCAAGTCCTCCAGTTGGACATGACTGGCTTTCCAGCAAGGGTGACCTTTGACCTGGATCTGGACCAGTCAGTCCGCAGAGAGGTCAGACACCACCACCACCACCCATCTCCAGAGGAGAATGAAAGCAGCATTTACGGGGGGGGGGGGGGGTGCCCTGAGTTTTCCAAGAGAAAAGTTGTAGGCCAGGGGTGCCCAAACTGTGGCCCGTGGGCCAAATCTGGCCCCCAATGCCAATTCATCGGGCCTATGTTGCCCTTGTCGCTCCTGGAAGTAGAAGTAAAATGTGCCCATACAGGCGTGTTTTACCTTCCACTTCCGGGAGCGACAAAGGCAGCGTGGGCCAGTTGAATTGGTGTCAGGGGCCAGATCCGGCCCCTGGGCTGTAGTTTGGGCACCCATGGTTCAAGTAGAGGAAATGACAGCCTAAAAATCTATCTCATCCAGTTGCAAAAGAGATTGCAAGGTGCATTTTACTTCTGCTTCTGGTGGGAGGAACAACCACATGACCAGCCCACGGCCCCCAAAAGTTTTGGCACCCTGGTTGTAAGCAAACAAGGGCAAATCCTTCCGATCCAAGCACAACATTAAGTCAAAAAGCTCTCAAATCTTGGCACAACTCCGGATCAGCCTTTCCATCTGTCCTTGAGCACAGAAAGAGAGATAGTAAAACACTCTTTGGCCTAAAAATGCCCTATTTAGAGCATAATATAAATATTGTTGACACAGCATGCGCGGGGGCGACTGGGTTCCATTCATCATTCCATGCTCTTTTAAAGACAGTCTCTTATCTGGAGATCACTGCCCAGGCTTGGCACATCAGACACCTCAAAGCAACGGCCACACCAATAAAACAGGGATTCAGCATGATTACTATTCAACAGACGGAAACAGAGGTTTCTCCCTGGGGTGGTGCCAAGGGCTGTGGCCTCCCACAATGTGCTGGGTTTGAAAGGTAGGTAAAGTCAAAGTAAAGGTCAACCTTGGTTGAAAGCCAGTTGTATCTAATTGTAGGGTTCAGTGCTCATCTCTGTTTAGAGCCGGAGAGCCAGCACTGTCTGTGTCCATGGACACGTGGCAGGCATGACTAGATGCCAGAGTGCCAGAGTGTACAGAACGCTGTTCACCCTCCCACCAAAGTGGTACCAATTTATCTACTTGCAATTTCTTGGTTTTGAACTGCTAGGTTGGCAGGAGCTGGGATAGAGGACAGGAGCTCACTCCGTGGTGCAGCACGTGGGTCTTGAACTGCTGACCTACTGACCTTCCAGTCTTCAGTTCAGTGTCTTAATCACTAAGCCACCACAGTCCCTAAATGAAAGGTAGGACTCCACCCAAAGAAAGAATGCCCTTGATCCCACCGCATTTGGACAGGGGTGGGATGGAGGCATGTGGGAATAGCACACACGATGCATGCCACCACCACCCCCGGTTGAAGGGCCACATCTCCTGATCTCCACAGCAGCCCACTAATCACTCCAGAGATGAGTCTCGTGGACAATGGTTTGTGCCACACCCTCCACACAAGGCAGATTCACATGCAGGGCTAGGGAAAGATAAACCCCTCCAGGGACTGGTCAGCTTTGGGGTGGCCAAACATTTTTGGACCATGGGCTGGTCACGTGGTTCATTTGGCCGGTCACGTGGTTCTTCCCACCAGAAGCAGAAGTAAAACACACCTTGCATTCTGTTTTGCAACAGGATGAGATAGATTTTAGGCTGCCATTTTCTCTGCTTAAACCAGGGGTGCCCAAACTATGACCCATAGGCCATATCTGGGCCATGCCATCCTCGTCGCTCCCGGAAGTGGAAGCAAAATTTGTGTTTTACTTCCACTTCCAGGAGCGACTAGGGTAGCACGGGCTGTATAAACTGGCGTTGTGGGCTAGATCTGGCCCACAGGCTATAATTTGGGCACCCCTGCTTTATGAGATAGCATGGCTAGGCAATGAAGGCAGAAAGTGGATCCCAACCCTGTGAGCGATGTTCTTTCTCCTCCAAGTGGTGTCATTTCTGCCCCAGGGAAAGAAAGGGGAGCCCATCCCCATCCATGAAGCCTTGGCCTTCACACCTCCAGCTCTGGAGAGCCATGATAACCCTCCCCCTCCCCCTCCTCTGGCCACCCCTTACCCCCCAAAGAGAGCACCTTCTCTGGCACATAAACGTAAGCTATGATTTATTTGCCTCCAGCCCAAGGAGAAACCAGTGGGATGTTTTACATATTTATACGGTAAAGATAAACTGGTGCCTGAGCTGATCAAAGCCAGCCAAGGGGAAGCCGCTCGGGAGGCAATCAGGGCCGATCTTTGCTTCCCGGAGGTCAGGCGGTGTATGGAAAGGGGGCCAACTGGCCATGCAGGACATGCTCCGAGAGGGTCACCGCCTGGAAGGACGGAGGAGGCCAAGGCCAGGCTCACCCTCTGGGGAAAACCTCAGCCACAGGAGCCTTTCTTGGGACTGGGATTGGGGCCTCTCCTGCCCATTCTGGCCCACTCCTGGGACTGGGAAGCGGCCTCCTTCTGAACCCAACCCTAAGCCAGCCTTGCTCAAAATGGGGCGGGAGAGTTTTCTGGCCAAGGGGGCCTTTCGGTAAACCAGTTGGCCAACAACCAACAACCCTACAAATGGCCCCTTGGTTGACACTTCTGGATTAGACCCTGTCATTCCGGGGCACTGGGTTGCTAGGGGTTGGGGTTGGTCTTCCTTTCGCCATTCTGGCCAGGAGGTGGTGATCCCGGTCATAGAGTAGACCCCCTACTGCATACAACCCAAGCCAATCATCAGGTGGCAGTTAACTCACCTGACAGCCCTGAGGACTCTTGGCCTTGGATGTGTCAAAGTCCACAGAGGAGGGAGGGAGGAAGAAAGGAAGGAAGGGTGATAATGGTCCCCAAGGGGGTTAAATGGTCCCACTTGGACTCCTCTGGATGGAGGGCAGCAGCTTCATCCATCCTGGCCTGGGGGAGATGATGATGAGGACTTTGTATGCCCAAAGGGCTCAGGAAGTCCAGAAAGTGACTCACAGAACTGGATCCGTGGTACTATGGGTGTCACACTGTGATGCGCAAGGCAGATGAAAGGCCATTGCATTATTATAGGGTTCCCAGGACAATCTTCATGGCTGATCCCCACAAGGAGAGCCAATAGTCAGAATTGGATACTTTTTAAATATATATATATCTATTTAGATTTGTATAGCCGTCCTATCACCAAAGCGACTCTGGGCAGTTCACAATCAAATTGCACAATTGCACAATATACGGCACAAGAAGAAGATGAAGAAGAAGGTGGCTTGCCAGGGGACCAGAGGAGATCTTACCAGGGACCCCCCTCCCTCCCTCTTCCCCACAGGCCACGCGGGGTCTTGCCTGCTCCTAAACCCAGATGGCACCAAGACCGCGGCTAAGGGAGCCGAAGACGCCGACGCCGCGCGAGGACGTCCCTTCCTTGGCCCCACCATGGTCGTGGACATTGAGATATGGACTCTGTTGTGGACTTGGCTGCTGAGGACATTGTGGTGTTGTTTTTCCTGATTTTATCTTGTAAACTGTTATTACAATTTTTTTGTAAATTTATTGTATTTAATTGTTATATTGTGCTTATACTTGATATGATGTTATTGTACTGTTTTGCATAATGAACTGTATTGTGTTGTACATCCCCCTCCCCTTTCCCTTTTCCCTACTTATGTTTTGTTTTGTATTTATTGGATTCTCTGTAAACCGCTTTGAGTTGTCAGTAGACAAGTAAAGCGGTATATAACAACAATAATAAATAAATAAATAAATAAATAAATAAATAAATAAATAAATAAATCAGCTCCTCACCTGCAACCCCCCATTGATCCCCCATACGTGGCACACTCATGTCACCCCCCCCACCCCGCCCCATCCCATGAGAAACCACAACATCTGATGGCACTTCCTCCATGACGAAGCCATGAAATGGATTCATTCTGCCCTCGCCACACGCAGGCAGGCAGTCAAGCCTCAGGCCCAACACGGCCAACCAAAGACACGCAGGTCAAAGGCAGGACCCCCAACCAACAAAACTCCCGGGGCGGTTGATAGAGTGAGGGGAAAATCTCCCTCTGCTGGGTCTCAACCCACACACAGCCAGGAGTCCCAACGCAGGTGAGCCAAAGAGAGACGGAGGTTTCCACAGAGGTTCCTTTTTAAAACATACAAGGAAGAAGAGGAAGGATTATCCTTACAACCCATCTCACACCCAGAGGAGGAGCAGCAGCAGCAGCAGCAGCAGAGCGGCAGGCAGGTGAAAGGGAGACCCACCGCTTGGGGCAATGAAGGGGAAACAAAGGAGGGAGGGGGGGTGGGGTGGGGGTCTCCAGAGTCTCACCCACTGACCTGCTGGCTGGCTGGCTGGCTGGCTAGAGGCTCCACTGAGGTGGCCCTTCCAAGGCCATCGGTCTGCCTGCCTGCCTGCCTGCCCGTCCGTCCGTCTGTCCACCTACCTGTCCTTCCCTCAGCAGGTCTCACCTTTCCAGCCAGGGCTTGGCCTACCTGGCCAGGTGTGACCCATTCCTCTGAATGGAAGGGCTTCTCCTTCTTAAGGCAGCTGGGCTTGACTCTTGGGCCAGGGCCACAGCTGGGGTGGGTGTGCTTTTCTTCAGACCCAAGCATGTTTTTATCATCATCATCATCATCATCATCAGGGTCCCTGCTCTAAGCCTTTGAAGGGAGTGTGAAGAGAGATGGACCCCCGAGGGGCATCCCTAAGGCAAGGAAGTGTCCTTTCCCATTCAGGGTGGGGCTCTTGGCCCTCCCTCCCTCCCTCCCTCCCCCCCCCCTCGGGCCCAGGCGGAAAACGCCCCAAAGACCCCCGGGCGGCCCCAATAAGGCAGGGAGACCCTCGGGCAGCCCAGCCTGGGCCACGTCAGAGCTCGGGAAGAAGAAGGAGAAGAAGAAGAGGCCACTCAGTACTCACCGCCCGCCGCTGAAAGGAGGGAGGGAGGGAGGGAGGGATGCTGCAGGAGGGGCGTCTGCCCCCCCCCGCCCGCCCGCCCGTCCCCTGCCCCCCGCCTGCCGGTCCAGCCCCGGGCGGAGGAAGGATGCTGGCCTGGCGGCCGGGAGGGTCCCCTCCTCCGCCTCCTCCGCCTCGTCTTCGCGGGGAGCCTCCCTCCCTCCCTCCCTCCCTCCCTCCCGGCGGCCGGAGACGAGACCCGGCCCGGACGCTGCTTCCGAGGGAGGGAGGGAGGGTGTCTCGTCTTTTCACACACACACACACACACACCCCACCCGGCAAGGGAGCAGCCCGTGTGTGTGTGTGTGTGTGTCCCCCTCCCCATTCCTCCCTGATGAGCCCCGGCGGGTGGCAGAAGGAGGCTTTCCCCCTCCCCCCCCCCAAGGAAAAGTAACGCGTTCCTTTCCCTGTTCCTCAAGAAGAACGGCAGCAAGGAGTTGGCCCCCAAGAAGGAACGCCAGGCAGGGAGGAGGAGGACGGAGGAAGGGGGCTCTGCTGCTGCTTCTCCTCCTCCTTCTTCTCTGGCCCGGAGGGAGGGAGGGAGGGGGAGACCCCCGAATTCCCCACCACCACCACCATTAAGGGAGCCCAAAGAAAGTCCGGGGGGTGGGTGGGTGGGTGGGGGGCACAGGGCAGGGAGCAGCAGCAGGGGCGGGGGCGGCACTCCTGGAACAGGAGGAGCCTTTGGAGCAGCTCTGCAAGGGGGGGGGCGGGGGGGGACATCTGTGCATTGTGATAAATTGGGACTTTGGAATTCATTGTAACGGGGGTTTGGTTTGGTTTTGGGCATTTCTGTGCATTTTGTATCTCTGTGTTGCCACCGGGGTTCACAGTAAGATGTAACTTTGCAATTGCCAATTGTACTGTCTATTCTCTATTATTGCAAGCCGCCCTGAGTCACACTTTTCTGCAGGAGGGCAGGGTCCACATCCAATAAAGGAGAGTGAGAATTAAAAAGGGGGGGGGGGCTTTTTGGAAAGACTTTGTCACAGTACTAAGTCACTCCCTGACAACAATTTGTTCCAGTTCCAGACCCGAGTGTTGCACAACAGAGTGAGCTCCCGTCTTTGTCCCAGCTCCTGCCAGCCTAGCAGTTTGAAAGCAAGAAATTGCAAGGAGATAAATAGGGACCACTTTGGTGGGAAGGTAAACAGCATTCCGTGCGCTCTGGTGTCGAGGCATGCCTGCCACACATGGCCACGGGAACGTTTGCAGACAAGGGCTGGCTCTTTGGCTATAAACAGAGGTGAGCACTGAACCCTAGAGTCGGATACAACTGGCTTTTGAGCAGAGGTGACCTTTACCTTGGCTCTGATAACAGAATGGCCTAAACTTGAGGGAGGCCACTCTTATGAACCCCTCTGGGAAATGCCCTAAAATACTCACTACAAAGCATCCCAGCCCAGGCTACTATTCTACCTCTATCTCACGACTCCCCATTCTGGCTTTGGGACGTGTGGCTGGCCCACTCCCTTCCTCCGAGAGGCCTGGAGGGTCCCTGAGGTCAAAGGGCCCACCCAGGGTCACCGGCCCGCAAGGCAGTTCTGTTCCCCAAAGGATTTTGCTCTCTCTTTCTCCCCACCCCGACCCCACATCCAATGTTCATGAAGTTCTTGCCACTTTCTGAGGCTACTCAGTCTCAGAGGATGTTTTATTTCAATTCTTCAGGGTTTGCAGTTCTGCTCCTTTTACCTCCCAAGAAATGTCAGCTGGTGTAAAAATTCAAGACAAGTGGGATAGGATAATAATGTCCTTAAAACCAATCAACTGATGCCTGATTCAGGAAAAGGAGGGGGTGGTCTAGCATGGCTGGGGTGGGGGTAATGCATGCATCCTCCTCCTCCTCCTCCTCCTCTGAAAATAAATTAAATATAATGAGCCAGACACCAATGCACGCAAAATAAATCAATATAAAAATTTGGAAGATGTAAGCAAGAAGGGGAAAGAGTGGTACGGCATCACAGCCCAGATTTCCTCTGTGTACCATTTTAAAGGGTTATTAGCATTTTTTAAGGCGGAATCAAGAGGAGGAAAAGGTTAAAATGGTAATTTTTAGCTGATGCCTTGGGTAAGATCTGCTCTGTTTCACCCCCCCAGAGGCCTATAATCTTGCTAGGCATGGAAACAATCATCCGTGCATGTCTGCCTTGAAACAAGAGAATCTCCCCCTCTAACAATAATTCCTCCGCATCAGCAAATATATGCAACGTTTTTAATTTTAATAATTGAGTCTGGTTACAGGATCTGGCTTCTTTGGCGTGGGCCATGGAATGGCTATAGTCCTCCTCGCTCCCCTCCCTTCCCATGTCACAGGAGGAGGAGGAGGAGGAGGAGGAAGAGTCCCAAAGCCCCTGAGGAGGCCTTGAACAAAGGGAGGGAATGGGGGAGCCCAACCTCTTCCTCTTCCTACTCCCCAGTTAGGGCTTCCACCCATCAGGATGGTTTTCCATTTAACCAGTATTTGTTTATCACTGGGCGCAGCAGAAGGGGAGAAATACACCCCAACACAACAGCCAAGGGCAGGAGAAATCAACCAGGCAACCAACCAGTCAGTCAGTCAGCCCATCTGTCTGTCTAGTTTCCTTCCTCCCTCCCTCCCTCCCAGCTTTCTTTCTATCTCTCTAGCCAGCCAGCCATCCATTGCGAAGTTCAACACCAACCCTCCATCCATCCATCTTTCTTTCTATCTTACCAACCAACCAAACAACCAACCATCCATCCAATGGGAAGTTCAACGCCAACCCTCCATCCATCTATTTTTCTTTCTATCTTACCAACCATCCATCTATCCATCCAATGCGAAGTTCAACACCAACCAACCATCCATCCATCTTTCTATCTTACCAACCAACCAACCATCCATCCATCCATTCATCCATCCAATGGGAAGTTCAACACCATCCATCCATCTTTCTTTCTATCTTACCAACCAACTAACCAACCGTCCGTCCGTCCATCCAATGGGAAGTTCAACACCATCCATCCATCCATCTTTATTTTACTGAATCTATTTTGTGGGCAATTTTGTAAAGCCACATCCATCCCAAAGCGGAAGAGGTCCATTCCTCCCCCGTAATAAGCGTTCTTCCCTGCCTCAGAGGAAATCCTGTGCCAAAGCTGAGAGGAACAAGGTTGGTTTCATTTCCATGGAAGAGAAGCCATCAGTAAAAGGCTGGGCAGAAGGTTGGGGGGGGGGGGGGGTCATGGGTGGGGGAGAGGAGGCAGGGCAGGGCCGGCGTGGTATGGCATGGCGTGGCATGGCGTGCGCTTCAGCCCTCTGCCACCTGAAAGGGAATCCTGATGAAGGCAGCCGATGATGCCAACAAGAACAAGTGGCACAAGGACTCTCTTCATAAATACACATTTATTTCTTCAGAAAGGCATAATTACAGTGTCGGAGGACAGTCCCCCCCCTCTTTAAAAAAGAAGTTAAGTAAACAAACGAGCAATCAGAAAAGGGTGAAAGCGGTTGGAGTTTAGGGGTTTTTTTTGGGGGGGGGGGAAGAGATACTTGATAATACCACAAAAACAGCAGCAAACAAAGGCTAATGTTTCTGATAATGGGCCTTCCTAAACCCCACCCTATTTCCCCTTTAAATACATCTCTCTCTTAATATTATTATTATTATTACTGTTATTGTTATAAACATAGCAAACTTTTTTTAAAAAATTCTTCCAGCAGCAAAATATATTTGCACGCCTTAATTTTCTGTTTCCTACCTGGTGAAAGAGGCTCAGCAAACTGGCCTGCTGTCTGTCTGATAGGATTTTATAAGGACGAGCCACGGAAGAGATGAAACGACGATATGTTAATCCGTTTGTCATTAGTTAAGTTTCCTTGCATCCCACCACCCTCCATTGCGTGGTTTGGTGTTTTTCCCCTGCCCCCCCCCCCAAAAAAAAACAGTGAAGAAGCAGGTTCCCATTCAAGCCGCGTGCTGGAGTGTGAGAACGGCACTTTCTATGCATGGGTGGGTCTGTGTGGGGTGGGTGGGTGGGTTTCCACGCCTCTGGGTAGGTGGGGCTGGCTCACCCTCCTGGGCTCAGGAGACCCTCCTCCTCCTCCTCCTCCTCTCAGTCTTGCTCTTGGGGGTCTGGAGGTGTGAATCACGGAGATGCAAGGAGGCAGGAAGGCGGAGGCGGCTCTGGAGAGCTCACTGGATCTCGATGGGCCCGTGGTCTATCTGCATTTCCGGCTGGATGGCCGTCTGGAGTGAGTCGGTGGTCTGCACAAGAGAGGGGGGGCGGGGAGAGAAGAGACCCGTGACCAGCAGAGTTTCCCTTGAGCAGGGCTTGGGCACCAAGCCAGAGGGGGACCGAACCTGGGACCACCACGGCTCTGTCCACCTAGCAAGAGCAGCAAGGCCACCTCTACACCTGCCCCATAGAAGCCCTTAGTGCTGTGATGGCTATCCTTGGGCACTCCAGCTGTTCCTGGACTTTCCAATTCCCAGAAGCCCAAGTCTCTGTAAATCCACACGAATGGGTTTATTGCCCTGGATTCGCAGGGACTTGGGCTTCTGGGATTTGAAGTCCAAGAACAGCTGGAGTGCCCAATGTTGGCCATCACAGACTTAGTGCCTTATCTGGGTGGTTCACAATTAGCATCCCCCCCGTCCCCCAATATGTGGGACAACCTCTGTGGGGGGGTATGGAAGAGGCTGATTCAATCTGGAGCCCTAGCTAGGTTCAAACTCACAACCTTTTGGCTTCAGGACAGCAGTTTTAACCCCTGCGCCACCAGGGCTCTATATGATGGGGTCTGCAAACCTATGGCTCTCCAGATGTTCTTGGACTTCAATTCCCAGAAGCCCTGATCGCCAACATTTGCAGACCCCATGCTTAGAAGGACAGGTGGCTTACGCATGGGTTTACTGCACATATGTGTGGGTTCACAGAGACCACAAAGAAGAACTTGATAAGAGTGTTTGGGGCAGAAATAGAGTCCCCAGCATGTTGGGGGCAAAATGCTCATGAACGTGTGAACCGCCCAGAGAGCCCACTAAGCCCTTCTATGGGGGCAATACTGTAATTGCTAATATCCAGCATATCTCTCTGTGCGTGCCAGCAAGCCCTGGCCACACCTCGCCCGCGTTTTTACATATAATGCCCTTCCTGCATGTTTCCACATTCCTTTCGGTTTATCTGCAGCAGGGAATAATTCTCTGTGGTCAATCGCAATGTTAAAAGCTAACCTGGCAGCGAGTGTTGGAAAGGGAGACGTGCCTCTTTCTCTCGTGGCCAATGGTGGGGGAGACGGAGAAAGGCAGAGATGTTATTGCTGGATTAAAAAGGCCTGGCCTCTGTCCAAACGGGGGCGGGGGGGGGGCAGGGGGGGGCTTCCAGATAAAAGGACAAAGTGTTCTTGGACTTCAATTCCAGAAGCCCTAGTCTCTGTGGACCCACACGAATAGGTTTGGATGAAGCCCAGGAGGTGTCCCTAGGGCTGTGATGGCCAACCTTGGCACTCCAGGTGTTTTTGGACCTCACTGTCCAGAAGCCCAAGTCAGCACTCCTGCTGATCAGGGCTTCTGGGAATTGAAGCCCAAGAACACCTGGAGAGCCAAGGTTGGCCATCGCTGGTAGGTCATGATAGCTACCTAGCAAGCAGCAAAGGTCCCTCCATGGGGGCCCCTGCCTTGGACATCATAAACAGGGAGACTCTCCTGAGAACCCAACCCAGAGTTCAAAGCCCTCCTTCCCTCCTCCTTCTTGTGCCATATCTCATTCCGAATATTGGCTCTCATCATGACGATCAGCCATGAAGGTTGTCCTGGGGACCATATAATAATGCAGTGGCCTTCCGCATTGCAGAGCGTGACACCCATAGTACCATAGTTCAAATGAGTCCCATTCTGGTCCTGATCCCTTTTTGGCACACAAAGTCCTCCTCCTCCTCATCTTCATCATCCTGAGGCCAGGATGGATGAAGCCTCCTTTCTGGGATGGAAAATCTCAGACCCTCTCAGCCTGCCAATTCACAGAAGCCGCTAGTAGATGCCCACGTTGGGTAGGGGCATTTGGGGAACCACCTGCCCTGGGTCAGCTCAGCCACTGGAGAATTTGGGGCAGCAAGACCCCTCAACAGCCGAGCTAAAGCCCTCAGCCGGTTTTAAGCAGGGCTGTCAGGACATCGAGGGAGGCCCATTCCTTCCAGGCCCAAATATTCTCAAGTGTCCCAATGCCGTTGCTGCCTTTGCACTTCTGCTGCCCAGTTTCCCTTGAGTAGACAGGAAAGATCTACACACCTGACTCGTGGCCAAATGCTCTGTCACGGGTGCCAGCTGGACGTACTGGACTTGGATGTCACTCGCTTGGAGGGGGGGTCCGTCAACACCCCCGGCCCCCGCGTCGGACGAGGCCACGGCAATCAGCTGAGCCCCTTGAAGAACCTGCAGAGAAGGCAAAGGAAGACAGGCACCATGAGAGAGGCAGGAGGGCGACTTCTGGGAGGAGCAACCCAATGGGCACAAGCGACACATCTATCCATACACACAGGCACACACCCGCCAGCTGAAATTTGCAGTGGAAATCCTTAAAAGACAGACTTTAGTTGATATCTTCCATCCTGTCCAGTCACATCAACTTAACAAGTTCTTCAAAGTTTTAGCCTGTGGACACAAAAACAACCCACAGTCTTGTTCAGAGGTTCTCAACCTGCGGCCGGTGGGCTGGACGTGGCCCACAGCACCATTTCATGTGGGCCCCCACCACAACAGGAAGTCCCACGTGGTGGAGATAGGGCAAAGTGGCTGTCCGGCCCCTGAAACTGTCTGAAGGGAGCGTGACCCAATGGCCCCCGGCTTAGAAAGGTTGAGAACTCCTGGGCTAAGCTGCGCATGCACATTCAAGACGGCTCTCGTGGACAGAGGAAGGGAGGTGTGAACAAATTTGACCCAAAGTAAGGAGCCGGAAGGATATTTTGGTTTTTAGGAGCTGCTCATCTGGAGAAGGTTTACTGCTGAAAACCTTGTTTGTCGTCGTGTAAAGTAACAGCCGACAATGTGTTGAAACGCACGGATTCTTTTCTTCCTTCCCACTTAAAAAGAGATCAGATTCACAAGCTTTAAGCTATGGAATTTGGACCTCGCCATTTTCTCCATTTCTAAAATAACACTTATCTGGCTCTTCCCTTCTGTCATGACAGTTGCACAGAAGAAACCCTCTCACTCACATTAAGCCCTTTTTCTTTCCAAGTCCTAAAATCTTGGTCCAAACTCCGAAGTTAAACGAGCGGTCGAAAACATCTGGGTAAACAGGCTCTATGGCGAACGACTAGTGTTTCAGAAAATATCTCAACTTCACCACGAACAGATGTTGCGTCGATTCCATTTGTTCAGCTTTTATTTAAAGCCTAAAGTTTTGAACATATTATACATCAGCAATTCTATACCTTTCTGTTTTTTTTTAAAAAATGCCAAATGAAGGGACCGTCTCCATGCATTCCCAAGACCACCAGAGCCCCCCTACGTCGGGGCAAGGCACTATGAAGGACCATGTCACAAAGGGTTAAATATTTTGCTTACAGAACGAGTATCAGGCTTGTTTGTTTGTTTGTTTGTTAAGGAAATGGAAGATACAACAAGTGGAATGGTGGGAATAATTCATGGATGCTGTTCGTCCCTGTCCCTGCATAAAACGTATGATTTCCTGGAAGTTTTGGAAGATGGATCCTAGTGGCTTAAAAGATTAAGTGGGTCCAAATGCCAACATGCCGTGGCCAACGGGGTGGGGGTCAGAGAGAAGGCCACCCTCCCCACGGAAACATCTGTAAATGGTGCCATTAGACAATCAACCCATTTGTGTTGCAACTGACCTCATCAGGAAACTATACGTGGGGAAATCAACCATCCTCTTTGGCCCGGAGTTTCTCTGCGGTAGAGTACGCATGCCGCAATATGGAGCCAGGATCACAACCTAAAATAGTTCTTGTTCTTTATCCATCTGACGCAACACCTCTACATGAATCCCACGGTCGACCCATGACCTCCTGAGCAGCCGTCGGAAGGTCCTCCTTTCCAAAGCTATGGATTTTATTCTGGGATCCAAGAACAGCTGGGAACTGAGACTGCCACTAGGTCTGTGATGGCCAACCGTGGCACTCCAGCGGTTCTTGGACTTCCAATTCCCAGAAGCCCAAGTCCCTGTGAATCCACACGAATGGATTTGTGTGGATTCACAGGGACTTGGGCTTCTGGGAAATGAAGTTCAAGAGCAGCTGGAGTGCCACGGTTGGCCATCCCTGCACTAGGTTCAGAGAGGGGATTAACACACCTGCTCTTCTGCACAAGGAGAAGGCAGGGCTATGGGGCAGCTCTTTCCCCCTTGGGACCTCCCTGGTCCGCTCCTCACTGCCCCTGAGAAGGGATCCCAATAGCCCAAGGCTCGTTGGCCTAAGGGCAAAGCACAGCGGAGTTTGGCCCTGCAGGATGGGGAGCTCTGGGCAGGCACCCTGTTCCTGGCGGCCTCCATGTGCAGGGCTCTCTCCCTGAGGAAGAAAGAAAGGGGAGGGGGTGTTGTGTTTCCTTCCTTTCTAGGTGTGCTTGCACATGTTGACCCCTCTGGTCCTCCGGGCTCATAGGCTGGGGCTCTCCCTCCGCTCCCTTGGAAGAGCATCGCGGCAGCTGGGCTTGGCCAAGTCTTCCAGAAAAAAGCCCTGGAAGAAGCCCTGGAATGGTCCTGAAGGCAGAAGTCCCTGGGTCTTCTTCTGCCTTCCATCACCCTCTGCGCATTAAAAGCGCATCTCTCTCTCTCTCTCTCTCCACTCTTCTGGCTCCTGCAATGGAATCGCAGGAGTTGGAGCTGGTTGGAAATCCACTTGGAAAGAAAGAAAGAAAGAAAGAACGCTTCGCTTTCATCGGCCCAAGTGAGGCTGAGCTTCAAAAAATCCCCCTAATACCACTTGGGCACCGGCTCTTGCTTTGTAGTGCCTTCAGTTTACACTCCAAGCACCAGCTCCGTGCCAAATCCCAGCCCGGGGGGGAGAGAGGCAGAGACAAGTAGTAAAAGTAAGTCAACGGTACAAATGTTTTAATTTACATCATAACTGGCAGCAAGAGTTTTTCGGAGATGGGGGGGGGGGGGAGAGAACGGCAACAAGGAAAACAGCCTGCAGAATATGGCTTTTGTTACTCAGGCAACAAAACATTTTCCCAGCAGCAGAAGCGCACTGGCTGGCAGAGATGTCCAAAGCTGGTGGGAAGATGGAGAGGTGATGCTGATGCTGATCCAGCGGCTTATCTCACCTCCGTGGAAGCCCACAGTGGATGGCCTCTGCCAGGTAGGTTTCCCTTGGAGTGTCTTCTTCAGAGGAAACCCATCTGGGCAGAAGCCGCCATCCCAACCACCCCCTGGATCTTGGCCTGACACTTCAGGAGGTGAACTGGAATCCTTCCCAGAGTCCTAATGACTCAAATGCAGTCTAAACCACTCACGGGTGGATTAAACCTGCATCTGTAGCAGGGGTGCCCAAACGTTTTAGCCCGTGGGCCAGTCATGTGATTCAGGGGGGCGGTCAAGTGGTTTAGTGGGCCAATCAGGTGGTTCCTCCCACCAGAAGTGGAAGAAAAACGCACCTTGCTATCTGTTTTGCAACAGATATGTTTTGCAACAGGATGAGATGGATCTGGGCCCCAATGCCAATTCATCCGGCTCATGATGCCCTCGTCACTCCCGGAAGCGGAAGTAAAATGCACCCACACAGGCACGTTTTACTTCTGCTTCCAGAGTGATGAGGGCATCGCAGGCCAGATGAATTGGCATTGAGGGCCGGATCCAGCCCATGGGTCATAGTTTGAGCACCCTGATCAACAGATTCAATCTGCATACCCAATGCAACACCCATCCATGTGAGCCCAACTTAGAAGCATTGAGGTAGGAACCTGGGAAATGGATGTCTTTCCTATGTCATGAGTATTTAGTGATTGGGTTGACTGGATCTCTGGCCTGACCGCACAGATCACATCCTTACTAGCTGGAGTTTGGGTTTAGTGGAAGGAAAGAGCCGCAGGATTTTGCTGCAAAGCTGCCTCTCTCTTCTCTCTTCTGCTTTCTTTGCTGGGTGAGGAGGCTCCTCTTTTCTGGCCCCAGGTGTCCAACGCCGTCCTCCTCCTCCTCCTCCTCCTCCACCGCATGGAGCCTTTTGCACAGCTGAGGTACAGGAAGCGTCTGCTATCCATTCATCGCACATTTGCTTGCTCTTCAATTGGCACAAAAGACGAAGCAAATGTTTATTGTCCACCAGCGAGGAGCGAAAGGCCAGGATTCCCACCATGGGCTTCTCAACGACACAGACGAGCTGCTTCCTCCTCCCAGATATCCTGGCGGGCCGAAGGAATCCTCTTCGCGGCCGGCCCATGAAAGGGTCGATTCCCAAGCCTTGTCTATGAATGCAGATGATGCTTCCCTCTTTGTGAAAGCCCCGGTGGCTGAAGAAGATGATGCCTTTTTTTTCCCCCTCAGCCCAAACCAAGCGTGCTCGTTTTGTAGCCAATAACCTGACAAGTTAGTATTATACAACTCCTTAAAAATGTGAGTTGGGACGCACGTAAAGTTCACACAGGGAAAAATCAAACAAGGAAAAGTTATTTGTTTTGGTCCGGATTGTAGAATCCAGTGAGTTGATTGCTTTAAATGGACCAGATCCAAAGCGGACCTTGCACTGCATATGGCGGAGGGTGGTGGGGCTGCCGCACCTCTAATGGACTCCTCGGCGCACCAAAAGCTGCGCTTGCCACTGACCCCTGACCCCATGTGCCCAGCTCTGACTGTTCCAGCCAGGTGTTCCTGACCCGTGGCTGACCCTTAGGACCTTCTCCACATGGCAGCCTATAGTGCTCTCCGCTGACCCAGGGGTTGTCCAGATGGACATGAAGCCCACTTTCCGGGATGGCCAGGGAAAGGGCCAGCCCAATTTTCCCCCTTTTTTGTGTGTGAGTGTCTACACATGTCGGGTGCTGGAGTGGAGTCCCAGTTGGGTGGGGGTGGGTCTTGGCAGCCACAGTTTCGACTGGCAGGACATGCGGACATGCAATGAATTTTAAAGAAATTAGACAAAGCGATGCATCCCTTCAGCAACGATCCAGAAGACGTAAATACAATATTTCAATTCCACAGATCATTTGTAGAGCCACGCGGAGATGATCAGGAGAAGTGGTAAAACTCCACTCAAAGGGTTGGGTCCCATTCAGATGGGAGGGGGCGCACTGAATGGCGCATCACTCCCCCCCCCCCCCCCCCCGGAAACCGATGCCCTTTCCAGTTGATCCAGGAGCATGTTTAGCAGGCAGTCTGGACAGGATTTTACTGGGTCCACCAAAAACTTCTTTTCCCAGGATCTGATCCTAACAGCATCTGGCAGGCACGTCAATTTTTCCAATTTTTCCAATTTTTCATATATATATATGAAAAGATTATTTATATATAATTTTAAATGAAAGAAATATATATATATATACAGTATGTTATTTTCAATGCTACTCAGCTTCTTTAAGAGACTAAGAGAACACTATGAGTTGTGAATTTGAAACAGACTTCTATTAAGTTCTGGAGCTAAAACAATAGTTTTCTTAGGGTTCACATCTGGTTTCCCCAACAGACTGTCCGTTGTGCAACTCACTTGAGCGCCCAGCTAGGAAAACAGTGAATCCGCGGGTAATGCAAAATAAGGGCAAGGCAAGCTTCTTTAGGTTCTAGTAATGTTTGTTAGGTATGTTCAGAAACTAACTACGTAAGTTTCTCTTTATCCATGCCCAGGAAAGCTCTTCTAGCAAAATAAAATAAATGTACACCCCCTCCCCAAAAAGTCAGAAGCGGAGCTGGCAAGGAGACGCCTTAGGTTTCAAAATGTCGGAATGGCCTTCGTTGTCCCAATCCAAACACAAGGAGAAGGCCAGTCCTGCCACATAACCAGAAAGCAAATATCTTCTTCCTACCTTATAAACAAGGCAGGAAATGTGTTGGGCCAGAAGGAACGCTGAAAAAGTCTGCGCTGAGGTCTCAAATTTAACAAACAGGTATCATCTCAGCCAGCCAGTCTTTTTCCTGCTAGGTCGGGGTGCCCAAACTACAGCCCGTGGGCCAGATCCGGCCCCCAATGCCAATTCATCCAGCCTCCGCCACCCTCGTCGCTCCTGGAAGCGGAAGTAAAACATGCCCGTCTGGGTGCATTTCAGTTCCGCTTTTGGGAGCGATGAGGGCAGTGTGGGCCAGATGAATTGGAATCGGGGGCTGGATCTGGCCCACGGGCCATAGTTTGAGCAACCCTGGCTTAAGCAGAGAAAATGACCGCCTTAAATCTATCTCATCCTGTTGCAAGACAGTTTGCAAGGCAAGTTTTACTTTCCACTTCCGGTGGGAAGAACCATGCGACCGGCCCGCTGAATCACATGACTGGCCCATGGGCCAAAAAGTTTGGGCACCCAGCCCTGTGCTAGATACGCTGTTTAAGGAGCATTTGGCCTTGTTAATGAGCTCAACATAATCAGCACAACAGCATAAGACCGTGAGAGTCCAAGGAGCTCCGGCTGGTCAGTCTGGCCTTCTCGTTCCCATTTCCAGTTTCAGTTTACTCTGGTCTAAATTTGCACACTAAAAAGATACGCCAAGGCATCTCCCACTGAGCAGCATGATCGGCCGGAGATCTCTTGCTCCGTCTAGTCAAGTCCTGATTCACAATCGGGCGGCTCTGAATCTCTTAAAACAGTTTAAACTCCTTCGGAAAGTGGGGCGAGGAATTCATTGGGAGAAGATCAACCTGGTTTTCATACAAATTACAGCGCAATTAGATTTGCAGCTATCCTGTGGTTCCTGCAGCTGCCCCGGGAATGAGAAATGCCAAGACTCTGCTAATAGAAAGGTTCTGTACAGCATGTGGCAATAAAAAAGCACTCTTCTTCTCCATGCATCGAAGAGAACATGCTACATCTGTGCGGAAAAACCACAGCACGCTTTCCTTTTCCGAGCTGAGGAACGACGGAGAACCTGGCCGTACGTGGCCATTCGTGAAAGAGGAAGGGCAGAAGGAGGACCTTTTTCAGATGGGCGAGGGAGACTTGAGCCAAGTCTGTGTGGCCAAGGTTATCCTGCTATGGTAATAGAAGAGTAGACCAGACTGTCAGTGGCTCAATGCTGAGGGTTAAGTCCACAGGAAGGAAGGGGGATGAGGGTCCCCAAAAGGATTGAATAGTCCCACTTGGATCCATCGGGATGGAGGGCAGAAGCTTCATCCGTCTTGGCCTGGGGTCGATGGTGACTTTGCGCGCTATGGGGGCCATGCTGCGATGCGGAAGGCAGATGAAAGGCCACTGCATTCTAAGGACAGTCTTCATGGTTGATCGCCATGAGGATCACCAATCTTCAAATACGGCAGAAGAAGAAGAGGAGGAGGAGGAGGAGGAGGACTTAGGGTTTGGACATCCTGCCAGCTGGGTTTTCTTCCCAAGGAAGCGGTTCTTGCTCTAGCTATAAATCATGGCAGTCATGAAAGGAAATGGCTCTAGATTTCATGCAATATGACTTTATGCAGGACCTGTGCGAAACCCACCACTTGATTTGTGGAATGTGCGCATGGAATGACTGTCAAGGCAACAACAGCAAGAGGCCTTGGCATTGCCCACCGGAGAAACACCTTGTGTTGATGCGTTATCACAACACAGCATCTTCACAATGAGGACGCAGCGCCTTCCCAGAAAGCTTTGCAAGATGTATTCTTTGTCTCTTTCCTGATCTAGCGCAGTGATGGCGAACCTTGGCACTCCAGGTGTTCTTGGACTTCAGTTCCCAGAAGCCCAAGTCTCTGTGAATCCACACAAATGGGTATACTGTGCGTGTTCTTGGAACTTCCATTCCCAGAAGCCCAAGTCTCTGTGAATCCGCACAAATGGGTTTACTGTGTGTGTTCTTGGAACTTCCATTCCCAGAAGCCCAAGTCTCTGTGAATCCACACGAATGGGTTTACTGCACATACGCACAGAGACTTGGGCTTCTGGGAATGGAACTTCCAAGGACACCTAGAGTGCCAAGGTTGGCCATCATGGATCTAGCGAAATAAAAAATGAATTTTCAGCATCGCCCCATGTTTGCAAAGTGTCAGATCTTATGAGACAGAGAAATGCATGCCTTGGGGTCAAACTCAACTCTAAGCTGCAAAGAGTCTTTACTACGGCATGACTCATACTCTATGGCAATGACCCTCCGGTGACTCTTGGCATTTCTGTGCCAAGTTCAAAACTTGCCACAGCGCTGATTCCCACCGACGTCCAAACATACGGTCATTCTGTGGAGATAATCGGGCCTTGCTTCTCCTGGCATTTACTGTGTTCTCTCAGGGGCCCACACAAGCTCACGCCACACTCATGACACGCTTCATGTACAAAGGACCCCTTTGACTGGTGTGTCACGCTGGACAGAAATGGATGGATGCCCCGTCGGTGAGGTTTCAGGATGGCAGAGCACTAGGGCTCTCTCACCTCTGGCCAGCTGTGGTTCACTTCGAGTCTCTACCCAGAGGTCCTGGGAAAACCAAGAAGCCCCAGGCAGATGGGGCAGGCAGGAAAAGGCGGCGCCAGAGGGTCCCGGGAACGCAGAAAGCTTGGGTCACTCTTCCATTGTTGGCAGGGCCCACACATGTTTCAGACAGTCTCATCCCCAAAGCAGAAAGCAAGGGACACACACACACACACACACACACACACACACACACACACACACACACACACACACACACACACACACACACACACACACACACACACACACACACACACACACACACCGGGCATCTCAAAGACACAACGGCACTGAAGCATTTGCCCAACCCCACGCGTGGGAATCATCCTATTCTATGACAAACAAACAAACGTCTGCTTCCGGGAGCAACAAGGATGGTGTGGGCCAGATGAATTGGAGACAGGTGCCAGATCTGGCCCACGGGCTGTAGTTTGGGCACCCCTGGTTTAAGTAGAGAAAAGGGCAGCTTAAAATCTATCTCATCCTGTTGCAAAACAGAATGCAAGGCGCGTTTTACTTCTGCTTCCGTTGGGAGGGACCCCACGACCGGCCCACGGCCTGAAACGTTTGGGCACCCCTGCCCTATAAGCACCCGTCCTTCTGCCTTCTCTTCTTCCGATGGACCCGAGGTTTGGCAAAAGCTGCTTCTTGCCCAAGAGGGAAAGGGAAGGCTTGGTTTAGGCTCCCATCGGATTGCAGCCAGAGAGGCTCCCCGCCAAGGAAAACACAGCCAGTGTGAATCTGGCCCACTCTTCAGCCAAGGGAGCGAGCGGAGAGGATTCCAGGCTGAGCTATGGAGGGTGAGCCATTAAGCCGGTGGGTGTCCGTCCGTCCATCCGTCCAGTGGGTGGGACAGAGCCCTCAAAAGGCTTTCTCAGAAACTCTCGATTTAGCAGAGCTGAGATATGGCCCAGGGGTTAAACTGCTACCCTTCAGCCAAAATATTGGGAGTTCAATCCTGATGGTGTTAAAGGTTGACTCAGCCACCGCCATCCTTCCAAGATCGTCAGTAAAATGAGTCCCCAGCATGTGGGGGGCAAAATGCTAAATTAACTTGTGAACTGCCCAGAGTGCACTAAACGCAATGGGGTGGTGGTGGTATAGAAGTGTAACTGCTATTGCTATATCCTTGTTAAATAGAACAATGTTCTAATTATGGGCTCAAGTGGTCAAGACGCTGACTGGGAGGCGGAAGGTCAGCAGTTCAAAACCTGAGTACTGCACGACGGAGTGAGCGCCCGTCTCTGTCCCAGCTCCTGCCAACCTTGCAGTTTGAAAGAAAGAAATTGCAAGTAGATAAATAAGAAGCAGCATTCCGTGCACTCTGGTGTCTAGTCATGCCTGCCACATGACCACGGAAACATCTGCAGAAACAGACAGCACTGGCTCTTCAGCTATGAAACAGATGAGCACTGCACCCTAGTCAGATACGACTGGCTTTCGAGCAAGGGTGACCTTTACTTTACCTTTACTAAATAGGGACCACTTCGGTGGGAAAGTTAACAATGTTCTGTGCACTCCGGTGTCTAGGCATGCCTGCCACGTGTCCATGGAAACGTCTGCTAATGCAGACAGTGCTAGCTCCTCGGCTATAATCAGAGATGAGCACTGAATCCTAGTCAGATACGACTGGCTTTCAAGGAAGGAAGACCTTTACCTTTACCGTGTCTATTTCTGCTTCTACGCTCTATTAAGTTCTTTTTCGTGGTCTCTGTGAACCCACACAAATGAGTCTATGGGGGACCATGAAGGAAAAGAACAGTTCCAGGTAAGCAGCCTGTCATTATAGAGCCCTGGTGGCTCTGACAAGGATGCCCAAAGTACGGCCCACAGGCCGGATCCAGCCATGCCAATTCATCTGGCCCTCACCGCTTGGGCGGTTTTAAGACATTTGCCTCTTACCCCCTCCCTCCAAGGATGTGAGATTGTGCATGAGAAACCACAGAGAAAATGGTGTGTGTGTGTGTGTGTGTGTCTTTGATGGCCTCCAACTGCCTTCCCCTCCCTCCTTCCCTTCCACATCTCCTCCTCCTTGGACACAACATGTTGTGAAGAGCCCAGAGACCCACCATAAAGCTCTCGAGATCTGGCAACTCCCTGGCCGGCTGCCCTGTCTGGACGCTGCATGTGTGCTCCCCCCCCCCTTCTCTCTCTTTCTCCCTAAGGAGGCCCGGGTGCGCAACACTTCCCACACTGTGGCTTGGGATAAAATTCACGGCTGCCAGAGAGGAATGCACGAGGAGGAGGATCCATGGAGATGAAGCCACAGCCTTGAGTAGGAAAATGAATGGACTGGACAAGAAGCCTCTGGCAAGGCAGAGACGTGAAGGATGTGGCAGCCGAGGGCAGCCAGCAGTGGGCAGACCATGTGCTCCTTGGGTGTTTGGGCTGTTTCTCTCCTGCAGGAAGAGCCAGGGAGCCACAGGATGGGATGCCGGGGGAACAGCGGCGGCAGAGGGTCGGATGGCGAACTCCCTGCCTGGCTGGCCCAGAAGCGGAACAAGATCAGTGGTCCCTATTTATCTACTTGCAATGTCTTTCTTTCGAACTGCAAGGTTGGCAGGAGCTGGGACAGACGACGGGAGCTCACTCCGTCATGTGGCACTCGGGTTTCGACCTGCCGACCTTCCAGTCCTCCAGTCCAGCATCTTAAGCACTAAGTCACTGCAGTCCCTGGGACCATTTAGGCCAGAAGAACAGAAAAGGCTTCAGAAGGAACGGACTGAAAGGCGCTGATCCAAGACAAACATGAGGCCTGGAAGCCGAGCAAGCCCGTGCAGAACGACCTTCTTGGGCCACCTGAGCGGCTCTCTGCCGGCAAAAGGGCCTGGCGTCTTGACAGGGCAGCCGAGGGTCCACCCTGAAGCCCAGCAGGTGCTCCACTTTGAAAGGTACACTTCCAAACAGCTTTTCGTGTGAACACCCACAACCATAAAACACACTCCAGAACCAACCTCTTTGCAAAAAGCGAAAATATTTGCACGGCTTTTGTGCCATAACAATTCTGGCTGGGGAAAGTATATTCCATAGTCCAAATGTTTGCATTTCCATGGGATCTGATGCTCGTAAGGTCTGCAAAGTGCAGGTTCTCACAGGCTTGCATCGCAAACAAGCTACCACTTCAAGGGGTGTGGGGGTGTGTGGGGAGAGAGGTTTTTTTTGCCAAACTCCCACCGAAGGAAGGAATCGTGGCTCCTCCTAAAAGAATGGATTTCCCTCCTATCTTTCTCTTCTATTCAATAAATAAGTTCCGTGTCAGAAATGACTCTGGGTTGAAAGGGTTTTTGTTGGAGAAGCTGTGCTCAAGGGGACGGTGCCCAAATGAGGCTCCTTTCATGTCCCCCCAAGATCCATCATGTAGATTTCAGCCTACAACGGGATGGAAACAAGCCATTGTCCTGGACGTGTCTCTATTGAGCACCCCACAGTGTTTCAGGACATCTATGAGTTGCAGTGAAACGCCACCTGCGTTCATCTGCTTTAGTCTGCAGAGCACTTAAACCTCTCAGCAGTTACATTTGGGAGCCCAGGAAGAATTATGGGGGCCCAGAGAGGCAAGAATGGTGGTAGTGGTGGTGGTGGTGGACTGGCTGTACTGGGACTGGTTTTGCTACAACCTTTGGCATTGAATGACCATAAATCCAGGACTGTTTACGAATGCGCATAGAAACCAACCCTGCAAATGACTAAACATCCATTTCTGCAATACGTGACAAACTCTATGACTCTCTTTCCTGCCCCCCTAATTCTCTGGCTGGACAATTAAGTATTATCTCCACTTACTCAAGAGTTCAACAAACCCCACTGGATCACAGACGGTCAGCATCAGAAAAAGTTTTCTGCAGCCAACCAGGAGTTGGTGCCAAAGGCATAAAAATAGATGCAGACGATTATTCGGCTGCTGGGAGATGGTTTTCCGGACCTTGCTGTGGATCGTTGCTTTTCAGAAACAATTCTATGGAAATGAGTTACTCTGGCTGCTAAAGACCACACGCGAGTCAACAGTTTATCTTCTCCAAACACAGACAACGGAAGTCCCTGTGTAAGTAAGTAAGTAAGCAAGCAAGCAAGCAAGCAAGCAAGCAAGCAAAGACCTCCATGTTCTAAGGGAAGCCAAAGCAGATTCAGCATCTCACATGGACCCATCCAAACATGGCTGAAACATGACTAAAGTTTGGAAGAGTCAAGTCAATGGTCTCAGGTCCAATTGGGGGAGAGAGACTTCAAAGCAAACGAGAGACAAACGAAAACACCCCAACTCCTGTTCCTGATTTCCCCAACTAGACTCGGCAGCCGTGAATTAGACCCTCCCAAGAAGATTTCCCACAGGAAAAACCAGAACCTTCTCTGGCTCAAACACACGTCACACACTCCCCTTGATACAGAAGTGGTGTGTGTGTGTGTGTGTGTGTGTGTGTGTGTGTGTGTGTGTGTGTGTGTGTGTGTGTGTGTGTGTGTGTGTGTGTGTGTGTGTGTGTGTGTGTGTGTCAAACGTTTCCACTTGAAGCACGGCTTAGTTCAGGCATTCGCAACCTACGGCCTGCAGGCCAGACCTGGCCCCTGATGCCATTCCATCTGGCCCTCGCAGCATACAGCACTTCTGAGGTGAGGGGTGTGTGTGTGAGGAACAGCTGGGTTTTTTGGTCATTCCCAGAGATGGCCACTAAAGGGCGCAAGGCGTGGTTTCCCATGGGAATGTACTGAAACTAATTTCATGTTCTAAAATGCCAAAAAAAAACAACAACCACAAAATAACAGCCTAGAGGCAGAGGCAAGCTGAGGCAGGCGAGGGAGGGAGGAAGGCTTTTGTTTACCTATATGTGTGTGTGTGTGTGTAGGGGGGGGGGGAGAGTATTTTTTAAAATGAGGAAATTATTTGCTAAGGTGCATGCAACTTTCTGGTGAGTGCACTCCTTTTTTGCAAAGCACCAGAAAGCTTTGCATTCAAAACCAGAGGCACCAGTCTTGAATTCATTGTGTTGTTGCTTTGTGTGAGTGTTTGTTTGTTTACTTGTGTGTAGGGAGGAGAAAGGGGGGAGAGAGAGTATTTCTTTGGTTGTTCTGTTTTTTATTTGTTGTGGTTTTCCCCCTGTATTTTTTTATATTATGTGTACACCACCCAGAGTGGGAAATTTATAAATAATAAATGAATAAATATTCTATAGTCCGGCCCCCAGATCAGTATGTGAGAGCTTGACCCGGCCCCCAGCTTTAAAAGGTTGAGAACCCCTGGTTTAGTGGATGGGGGTGTTGCTGTTCCTACACGATTACATCGACTCATTGGCTGCGGATGTGGTGGTTTTAATGTTGCAATTGCTTTAATGTAATTAAGCACACCGTGTTTAACTTATTGTTAGTCTCCATCTAGTCACATCCTGCTCTTGAGTGGTTTACATGCCAGTGACCTCTATAAGCAACCTGTCCTTATAGAGCCCTCCCTGGTGACAGCACACGGGTTAAACGCCTGTCCTGCAGCCCAAATGTTGCGAGTTCAATCCTGACCAGGGCTCAAGGTTGACTCAGCCTCTTCCATCCTTCCAAGTTGGGTCAAATGAGGACCCAGCACGTTAATGAAGGGAAAATGCAAATTAGCTTGCAAACCGCCCAGAGAGGGCGCCAAGAGTTATGGAGCAATGTATGGAAGTGCCATTGCTATGGCTAGATCCTTGTTAAATGGAACAAAGTTCTAATGATGGGCTACTTGCAATGTCTCTTTCTGCCTCTATGCTCTATCAAGTTCTACTTCTTCTTCATAGTCTCTTTGAATCCACATGGATGCACAGTAAAACCATCCGTATGGATTCACGGGGGAGGAACCACAAAGAAGAGTTACAGTTAAGCAACCTGTCCTATACAGCCCTGGTGGTGCAGGGGTTAAACTGCTGTCCTGCAGCCAAATGATTGTGAGTTCGCTCCTGACCAGGACTCTACGTCAGTGGGGGCGAACCTATGACATGCATGCCAGAGGTGGTACTCAGAGCCCTCCCTGTGGGCACTCATTCAATCACCCCAGCACAGAGTTTGCCCCACCCCTCTGCCCAGCAGGCCAATAGGAGCGCTTCTTTCCTCCCCCCAGCACAGAGTTCACCCCGCCCCTCTGTCCAACAGCCCAATGGGAGCGCTTCTTTCCTCCCCTGTTGCTGTGTTGGCACTTTGTGATAAATAAGTGGGTTTTGGGTTGCAGTTTGGGCACTCAGCCTGTAAAAGGTTCGCCACCACTGCTCCAGGTTGACTCAGCCTTCCAGTTAAATGAGTCCCCAGCATGTGGATGAGGGCCAAAGGCTAGCTCACTTATGAACCGCCCTGAGAGGGCACAAAGGGCTTATGTGGAGGGGAGGGGAGGGGTGGTGTGGGGTTAGATGCGTGCGATTGTTTTGCTTTGCCTCCCAGCATCCGTGCTGGCTGGAAGGCTCTGGGCACCGTCTCTTGGAAAATCGGCTTCCAAAGCTCCGGCCCTCTAAAGCCAAAACGCTGTGATTTATCCCCTCCAGGCTGAGCGAAGCCAACTGTTCACTCTCAGAAGTAATTCTGGCCCGGCAGAGGTTCTAGTTGTAACCTTTGGCAGATTCTGACAGAGCAGCTCAAGAAAAGGCCCACACTTCCATCCACAAAGGGCCAGCAGAATTCCTGCCTAGACCTCATCCAAGCTGCATAAGCAAAGCCCGGCCAAATTCATTCTCTCTCCTCCCCCCCCCCAAACACCCCCCAAGGCAAACCTCAGGGCAGCATGCGCGCTATGTGCTAACAATATAGAATTCTTCTTTCTCTCCTAGGCTTGGCTCACAAGTAGACCTTAACGCCAGCCTTTGGAACACAGGACAGTCCGAAGGCTGGAGGTGCGCTCCGATGGTTTGGCTTGAATGGTAAAGAGTCTTCTTCTCCCCGGCTGCTACCAATGCAAGAAGGAGGCCGCCTCAATGAGAAAGCAAAGGAGAGACATAAATCCTTCACTTATTCTGGTAAATGCAGAATGAAACCTTTCAAAAACGTGTCCCCAGTGGGCAAGACGTCAAAAGTTCCCCCCCACATTTCTGCACTATTTTCTGCGGGAAACCGAGAATTCTGCAGGTTTTGATGTCGACTTCAAGACTTACACAAATATCCCAAGGGTTGTTTTTCCTTTGCAAAGGCAGAAAGTGCTGCGGATGAGGGGGGACATGGCTGGTTTTCGGAAGCGTCTCCACCAGTGACGAAGAAAAGAGCATCGCTGCATAGTCTTTGAAAACCCTTGAAACCCATGCTTTGCATGAAGAAAGTCCCAGCATGCTGACCCCCCAAAAATTCTCCTCTTTGAGTCTTCCCACATGGCAAAAGTGAGACACTAGACGGATCATACAGCTCAACTCTTTCTCTAGCCCTGCCCCCCCCCAAAAGGGGTCGCAACCTTTTCAAGCCGAGGGGGGGGGGAGCGGGTCACGTTCTCTCAGTCAGCTTTGAGGGCCGGATGGCCATTTGGCCCTGCCTGCACGATGGGAGTGGCCATTTTGTCCCAACAGCTTCAAATGCCCTTGGAGGGGTGGGGTGCTACATGAAATGCCGCTGTGGGCCAGATCCGGTGCTGTGGGCCAGAACACATGGTATAGCACTACCCGATGTGTTTTACAACAATATGCCTTTCCAAACATAGAAATCATGGCCAAAATTGCCCTTTGAGATTACCAGAGCGTGGGCCAGGGTGGATTGGGATCTCCCAACCAGAAATGGGCAGAGCTGGTAGAAAGCACCCTTGGCCACAGCTGATAATTGTGACTCCATTGTTTGCAGTGGGCGAAGGAGATAGCCCGGAGACCAAGGGTGCCCAAACTATGGCCTACAGGCCAGATCTGGGCTCTGACACCAATTCATCTGGCCCACACCGCCCTTGCTGCTCCCGGAAGTGGAAGTAAAACGTCCCTGCATGGCGTATTTTACTTCTGTTTCCAGGAGCAACGAGGGCAGCGTGGGCCAGCTGAATTGGCATCAGGGGCCGGATGTAGGCCATGGGCCGCAGTTTGACCACCCCTTGTTTAAACAGAGAAAATGGCAGCTTAAAATCTATCTCATCCTGTTGCAAAACAGATTGCAAGGCGTCTTTTACTTCCGCTTCCAGTGGGAGGAACCCCGTGACCGGCCCGCTGAACCATGTGATCGGCCCACGGCCTGAAAAGTTTCGGCACCCCTGCCATAGACTATCTTCTCTCAGTCACGAGGGTCAGAGCCCCTAAACCTGTGTTTTCCCAACCTTTGGTCCTTGGACTTCAATTCCCCAAAGCTCTGCTATCAGCCAATGGACTGACTGAGGCTTCTGGGAATTGAAGTCCAAGAACCCAAGGTTGGGAAAACACTGTCCTAAACTCAAGGCCAACAGGCTCAAGGGCGGGCGGCGGGATGCTGGCAGACAACAACAGGCTGTGTGAATGTGGAGACACAGTACACAGGACCCAAGGGCTCCTTTGCTAGTCTCCCGATGATGCCAAATGCACCCATGAGGACTTGGGATTGGCCAACGCCAAAGCCAAGATTAGGTGGCCTCTTTGGGCAGTCCAGGCTTTGGTCAGGACATGGAAGAGGAAGAGGAAGAAGAAGAGGAAGAGGAAGAAGAGCCTCTCAGCCACCATCCTCTGGAATGCCTCTTAGTAGCCCAAAGAGGACCATAACTCCACGGGCGCTACAGAGAGTTACTCCTGGCGGCTTCTTCTTCTTCTTCTCCTCCATGGGCTTCCTCTGCCAAGCAGGGAGCCAAGGGTTCAGCTTCCCAGCCCCACAACTTGAGCAATGCAGGCATGATGCGCAGCCAAGAGAGAGAGAGAGAGGGTGGGGGAGTGAGGGGGAGGCTTATCTGGGCCGGCACGTTCTGCAAACCCCTCAAAACTTATGGCTGGCTAGCGTGGTTCAGCCCTGCCTGGAGGAGGAGGGAGAGGATGTTCCCATGGAGGAGTCTCAGAGCCCAGCCCAGCCCAGCCCGTTCCCTACGACCGACCGACCGACCAAGGTGGGAAGTCGGGCCAAGGGCAACCTCAGAGTTTCCTTGAGCAAAGGAGAGACGTCCTAGAAACTCATCATTTTGACTGTAACTTGGATGAACTCTTGATTCTGTCCGTGAAGCACGCCTCGTGAAATATTTCTTCCTACTTCCCTCTTTTATAAAAGGTTGGAATCCAGTCCGGCAGTTTTGCAGGTGCTAAAACAGAACGGCGGTGGCTCACAGGGGTTAAGACCCTGGGCTTGAGGACTGGAAGATCGGCAGGTCAGCAGTCAGCGGGAAAGGTAACAGTGTTCCGGCATTTAGTCCTGCCTGCCACATGGCCATTGAAATGTCTGCAGATGCAGAGACAGTGCTGGCTCTTTGACTGTAAATAGAGATGAGCACCGAACCCTAGAGTCAGACACGACTGGCTTTCGAGCAAGGGAGTAAAGGTAAAGGTTTCCCTTGCTCAAAAGCCAGTCGTGTTCATTGCTCATCTCTGTTTCAAAACCAAAGAACCAGCGCTGTCTCTTCTGCAGACGTTTCCGTGATCATGTGGCAGGCATGACTAGATACCAGAGCGCATGGAACACGAAAGTGGCCCTTATTTAGCTACTTGCAATTTCTTGCTTTTGAGCTGCAAGAGCTGGGACAGAGACGACGGAAGCTCACTCCATCAGGCAGCACTTGGGTCTCGAACTGCTGACCCAGTCAGCGAGTTCAGTGTCTTAACCACTTGAGCCCCTGCAAAGAAGGAGATGGTCCTATTTCTCAGCTCCGAAAGGGGAGGTCAAAACGGCAGGAAAGAAAGAGCCGGGTGGTTTCTTTTTTCCAAATGGGACAACGAGATGAACAGACAAACCTCTGGCACTTAGCGAGAATTACCAAATGAATGACAGAAAATCAATTAATTTACCCTCGAACGTCCCAGCCTGGCCCAAAGCAGAAAGGAATCAGCCCCACCCATGGCCAGTCCCATTTCTTTAAAGCCAAGTGTGTTCCTCGTTAGCAGAATCTCACGTTTTTATTTGTTAATTAATTAAAAGGAAGTACAGTATTTCTCTGTGCCTTATGCAACTTGCCCTGAGCCACAAAGGCATCCCCAGTTTAGATGCCAATTTTACTGTGCATGTGCGCAGTAAACCCATATGCATGTGATTCCCAACCTTTGGGTTCTTGGCCTTCAATTCCCAGAAGCCTCAGTCAGTCCATTGGCTGATATCAGGGCTTTGGGAAACTGAAGTCTAAAAACCCAAAGGTTGGGAGACCCCAGAGTCTTTTATCCCAATGGCGATGATAATGCGTCCCTAGCAATGGCCGTAGGCATTCCTTCTGGGCAGGCCAAGTGGGGGTGTGGGGGGGGTGGGGAGGGGGAGCCCGCGCATTTTGTGAGAGGGAGCTCCTCTTGACAAGTTGCACAAGCTCTAATGTTCCCCCCTTCAAATGTACAAATTTATGTGCTGAAAAAAGGGGGCTAATCCAGCAAGAGCTGCCTGCTTGTAAGGATTTCTCAAGCAACCACCCAGCAGTCATGAGGTTAGGAAGAAAACCGTGTCTGATTTCCAGCTGTCTGGCTTTTGGAGCTTTCCGTTGTTTTTGTTGTTTTCTTCCTAACGATCTTGTTTGTTGCCCTGCCTTGATTATGCAAAGCAGAAGGCTCTCACAGGCAGAAGAGATGGAAGGTCCCTCGGCCAGCAGCACATGGCACATGGCCGGTGCATGGCGGGCACATGGCTACCTCCCAAAGGCCTCCACACCCTCCTCCACATGCGCTCACCCACTGACAAAGGGGACACAGCAGATGTGCAGGGCGGGGGGGGGGGGTTTGAGGTGTTCCTGTGGTCTAGATCTTCTCGTGGTCCAGCCCATAAGGAAGGAACCAGGCAAGGATCCACCGGCGCCTGCCAAACTCTGCCGGTCAGTTGGCCAGCCGGTTACAGGCAAGGACGAATGTGGCCCAAAGGAGGTGCCAGTCATGCCCGGATGGGGTAGGATGGGGTTGCTTAAGCCTAAGGCCCCAAAGAAACCAGGCACCAAAGGAGGCAACACAAGCTGCCTCAAGGCATTCCCAGGTGAAGCCCCAAGGGGTGACTTACAAACCACAGGTCCAGGTGAGCAAGCGGTCCTGACCATTTTGCCCCAAACATGCTGGGTCCTCATTTGACCCACCTTGGAAAGATGAAAGAGGCTGAGTCAATCTTGAGTACTGGTCGGGATCAAACTCACAACCTTTCTGGCAGCACAGCAGTTGGACCCCTGCGCTACCAGGGTTTCCCATCTTAGAAGAGGTTGAGCTGACTCCAGTGGAAACCAAGGCAACAACTGGGGGCTTTGTGAACCTGTTACCTTCCTGTGCCTTTTCTCCGCGGGCCTCCCACATGTTTCACTTCCGCTTCCGGGAGCGACGAGGGTGGCCTAGGCAGGATGAATTGGCATCAGGGGCCAGATCCGGCCCATGGGCCATAGTTTGGGCACCCCTGGTTTAAGTAGAGAAAAAGGCAGCCTAAAATCTATCTCATTCTGTTGCAAAACACAGATTGCAAGATCTGATTTACTTCCACTTCCGGCGGGAGGAACCATGTGACTGGCCCACTGAAACATGTGACCGGCCCACGGCCCAAAAGGTTTGGCCACCCCTGGGTTAGGGGGATCAGGGCACCAGGAGACCCGTGGAGAGCAAGGCCAGGCCAGGAGGTGGAGGAACCCTTGAGAAATCCCCACCTTTTGCCACATCTACCACACCCTCCCCTCGCTCCGAGGGCCCTAACGCACGCCCTTCGTTAAAGCAGGACGTGGTAATTAGTCCTGCCATTTGGTATTTCTATTAAGCGCGCACTGAAATCCGAAACATCGGGCTAATAGAATACATGTGGAGGTTCCGAGTCCTTCTTGGCAGGACGTCGCTGGTTCCACGGTCTCTCCTGCCAGAAAAACAAGACCTAAACCCAGCACTGCTACCAGGACCCAAAAAAGAAACATATGGGGGGGGGGGGGACACACAAGCCCCCACCCTGGAAAGAACAGCATGGAGGAAAGCCCGAGGGGGGGGCATCATGGGGGGGGGGGCACAGAAACTGCTGACACTTGGCTAAAGGCACTGGAGCGCATCATGGCCAGGATGCAGGGAACACAAAGGCCTCCAGACAGCAGGGCTTCTCAAGCTTTTTATATTGGGGGCCGGGCCACGCTCCCTCAGACAGTTGAGGGGGCCGGACCGGTGGTCCCCCCCCCCCGCCGCCATAAAACGCATCTGCAGTGGTTGTAAACACATTTATGACAGCGGGGGACACATTTATGGCTATTCGTAAACGCATCCGCAGCTGCGGCTGGAGCAAGGTCGGGGGTAGATGGTTTGGCACTGTGGGCCAGATCCAGCCTGTGGGCTGTAGGTTGAGAACTCCTGTCCTACAGCAATAATAATATCCCCTAATTTGCCAGAGAGGATTTGAGCGCCTTGTAGCATCCGCGTTGAGCCTCTATACCAGTGATGGCCAACCTTGGCACTCCAGGTGTTCTTGGACTTCAGTTTCCAGGAGCCCCTGTGATCAGCAGAAGTGCTGACTTGGGCTTCTGGGACTTGAAGTCCAAGAACAGCTGGAGGGCCAAGGAGGGCCAGCCCTGCCCTATGCACTTCACTTGGTGGTTTCTCTTGAGGAAAAGAGACACACTCACTCCTGAGGGGGAGAAATGCAGGGGAAAGCGCGCGCACACACCCGAGAGACTGCACAGGGTCAAAGTTGGACCCTGGCTTGAAGACGACAAAGGTGATAGAGCCTGTGCAGAGTGCCTCATGATTAGCCGCCCCACCCACGCATCCCCCAGAGCAGGAGAAAACATGTACATTTTTTTGTCCCGGCGAATCAGAAGCAGCTGCGCCCAATGGGCGCCTCAGGCTTGAAGCGAACCTCTCCAGGCCTGCAAAGTTTGCAGAGCACATCTGGCCACCGAGCATGCATGTACGGAAGGCGGTAAGAGGAGGAGCCCTGAAACGCCCAATGGACGGACAAAAGGACGGATGGACGGACGGCGCCCCAACTGGACTGGGCCAAAGGCCTTGGCAAGAAAGCCATCATGGTGGGAGAGGCAGCCCTCGGCCCGGCCCGGCCCGGCCCGGCCCGGCCAGGGATGGCCCTCAGAGGGAAACTCCGGGAGCGGCTCCTTACCTGCCCGTCTTGTCCGACGTGGACCTGGTGGATTTGCAAGTTGCCCTGAAAAGGGGAAGAAGAGGGAAAGAAGCTCAGACCTAGGCAGCCAAAGTTCAGGAACATCTGGAGCTGGGTCAAGAGGGAAGAGGTGGGCCGCCGCCGCCTCCACCCACCCACCCACCTGCCCACCCAATGGGCAGGTCACCAGAGGTCACCCAGGGCCAGGAGAGTGGGGACAAACATCTCCGACTCCTGTCTGTGGCCCCCGGAGCAGCGCTACTACTACTCTGACTACTCCCAGGATTAATCAGACCAAGGAGGGCAGACCTGGACGTCCCTTGTCACAACCGAGAGCAGAAAACAGCAGGCCTCTTCTCAAGCCACGAAGTAGTCAGTGAGGGCCAACCTTGGCACACTCCAGGTGTTCTGGAACTTGAATTCCCAGAAGGCCCGCTCCTCAGGAATGCTGGCCTGGGCATTTTCTGGCCACTGAAGTCCAAGAACAGCTGTAGTGCCAAGGTTGGCCGTCGCCACACTAAGTCGCTAGGTGTTTACTTTTTCTTAAATGAGCACCTGTCAGGTTTTCCAAAGGCCAGCGTGCCTTCTTGCTGGCCGCCCACCTTAGAATCCAAGGTGTGCCTTTCCTGGACCCAGTCTGATTTGGCCTCACTCCTCCTCCTCCTCCCCAGGCAAAGGCACCCAGCCTCCCCACCTCACCCCTGGGACCACGGAAGTCTCCTTCTGCTCCCAGGAAATCCACCCACCCTCCTTCACAGGGATCCGACATGCACTTGAAAGCAGGCCTCCTTCTCTCTGCACCACGGCTGGAGCCACCACGGGGCCAAAGGGTTCAGCAACCCCAAGCCGGAGCTCCCTGGCCCCCAACGCCAATTCATTCAGCCCACGCCACCCTTGTCGCTGCCAGAAGCCATCCCCTCAGCTTCTAGATCAGGGGTGCCCAAACTACAGCCCGCGGGCCAGATCTAGCTCCCCCCCCCCCCCCCCGGACGCCAATTCATTCAGCCCACACCACCCTCATCGCTCCTGTACAGGTGTGTTTTACTTCCGCTTCTGGGAGCGATGAGGGCGGCGTGGGCCAGATGAATTGGCGTTGGGGGACGGATTCAGCCCACGGGCCATAGTTTGAACACCCCTGATCCACACCAATGGGTTTATGGCTAATCTTTCTCCCACTGGGTGAAGCGGAAGGCATGGGCTCACCCCAAGGGTGGCTTCATTTTGCCAGTTCCACATCTGGCCTTGACACGGGAGAAGGAAGGAAGGAAGGAAGGAATTGCCGGAAAGGACGGACAAGTGCCTGTTTGCAGAGCTCACCTCGCTGTCTTGCGTGATCTGGACTTGTTCCCCTTGCGGGACCTGGGCGATGTGGAGGTGACCCTGTGGGACCCAGGAGGGGTGGGGGTGGGGGGACACAAAGAAACAGAAATCAATCTGGGAAGAAGAGTCAAAGCCAGCGCCCAACGGCCCACTAAGAACGCCAAACCTTTCCTGCCAGAGAACGTGGTGCAACGACGCTTTGATCTGCTAAGCCCAGGCGCCAATCCTGGATTGTGGGAGGCTCATGGCTAACGTATCTGAGAACAAATACCATTTCCCCCTCCCACGTCCTCTCCCCTGGGGCCCAAATGTGCGCAAAAAAATCCTTGAATCATGGAAGCTGCCTCCTCCTGAGGAAACCCATCGGCAGATATAAAACACAGAGCAGAGCTGCAACTGAGACCCACCATCCGGCCGTCTGCTGAGTGGCAGAAGCTGCGACCAGGGAAGGCTTGTGAACTTTCAGACTCTATGGCAAGCAGGATAATCTCCGCGCACGTTTTTGTGGCTGCAAACAGGGCCACACACTGTTTTAGGTTGCATTAACAGAAGTCAAGTACTCCTCATCCCCCCTTCTATTCAGCACGCGTTAGACCCCCACCCCCACCCCCCTCTAGAGTCCTGGGTCCAATTCTGGGCACCACATTTCAAGAAGATGCAAATAAATTAGAGCAGGTTCCAGAGAAGGGCAAGAAGGATGATCAGAGGATGCTGGAAGCCAAATCCCAGGAGGAGAAAAGACGGAAGGAACTGGGCAGGTTTAGCCGGGAAACATTTTAACTGTGAGAGCGGTACAACAGCAGAGAAGCCACAGGCTCCGAGAGGTGGTGACTGGCGCTTCAACACTGGGAGCATTCAGGAATGTTTCCAGAGCTCATCTCGTGGTCTTGCGTGATCTGGACTTGTTCCCCTTGTGGGACCTGGGCGATGTGGGGGTGACCCTGTGGGACCCAGCAGCTCTTTCTCTGGTCTGCTTTAACCTGGATTCCTGCGTTGAGCAGGAGGGCTTGGGCTGGGCTGGGTTAGGGTCTCCAAGGGAGTCTGTGACTCCATGAATAAAGCTCAGGCCAGGAAGAAAGAGCCACAGGTCAGGAGGACGGAGGCCCAGGGCTACACGGGGTCGGTCGAGGTCTCCATGCATTTTAGCTCCACACTTGCTATGTACTGTCTTTTAATCCCTACCAAGGCAGACCCGCGTGCCCTGCTGTGCACTAAACTATAGAGGCTCAAGGACTCCCTATACTAACCGTGCAAGGAACCAGCGGCGCTCTTTGCTCCCTGTGTGAAGTCTAGTGCTGAGGGGAAACACTTTTACTCTTGAGAAGACCAATCTCCTCTATGGACGTTTACCAATATTATTTTTAAAAAAAGAACAACTGTGTGATGGCAGAGAGCTAAGCATGGCCCTTCCTAGGTATTTAATTTTATTTACAATTTGCATCCTTGCCGATTCATCTCATGAACAGAGACAGATGTTAAAAAAATAACTTAAAAAAAATAAGTTGTGCCCATTGATAAGAACCTCACCTGAAGGGTTTTCCTTTTAAAAATCCTTAGTCTACCTGCAAAAGTACCTTGGGAGGAGGGAGGGGGGAACTTAACCCTATTGCCATGATGGCCAACCTTGGCACTCCAGCTGTTCCTGGGCTTCAATTCCCAGAAGCCCAAGTCTCTGTGAATCCACACCAATGGGTTTACTGGCACTCCAGCTGTTCTGAAACTACAATTCCCAGAAGCCCAAGTCTCTGTGAATCCACACAAATGGATTTCCTGGCACTCCAGCTGTTCTGACACCTCAATTCCCAGAGGTCCAAGTCTCTGTGAATCCACACAAATGGGTTTCTTGGCACTCCAGCTGTTCTGACACCTCAATTCCCAGAGGTCCAAGTCTCTGTGAATCCACACAAATGGGTTTACTGCACATCTACCCATTTGTGTGGATTCACAGAGACTTGGGCTTCTGGGAATTGAAGTTCAAGAACAGCTGGAGTGCCAAGCTTTGCCATCATGGCGCCTATTGCTTCGCTGAAAGGAAGAAAAGAGGGAGAGAGAGAGAACGAGAACCTGACTAATAAAAGCAAAATAAACTTCCTTGTGAATCCCGGCTGGTTCTTTGCGAGACACCTTTACCTGCTGGCAAACTGGCTGCTACGCTGTATGTGTCTCTCTGTGTGTCTCTGTGTGTGTCTGTCTGTGTGTGTGTGTGTGTGTTTAAAAGCCTTTTGTGTTCATTTTTTCATCTGCCTGTGTATGAAACCAAGATGAAAGATATCCGCATGGAATTCCGTCAAAGGCCCTCCTCATATTACAGTGCGCCCGCAATTGTGCATGAATTTCAAAAGGAACACCAGATCCTTCTATTTCAGACAGTTTCATTTCCTTTGGAAGGAAACGGCCTATTTATAGGGGGAAAGTGGCATGCTGAACGCACCCAAACAACAATAGGCACTGTATATAAAATTAGATGGCAGATCCAACCCGTGACAAGATTAGCATCGTCTTCCCTTCACAATGTTTAGCTCTCACGGGCTTCGAGGGGGGGAAAGTCTCCAACACATGTTCATTTAAAAAGCCCAGTTTGGTTGTTTTGCAAGTCAAGGGAGCCTTTCAGAGGCAGTGAGAAAAAACAGGTTCTTACCTCCCTTCCCCCCCCCCCCGCACTTATTCTCCACCCCCCCAAAAAAAGGTACTGGCAAGCAAAGGAGGATGAGTTTGGGGTTATTTTTTCACATCTGTCTCTGCAGCTCATGAGATGAACCCGTTGCAACGATGCACATTTTTTAAAAATCAAAATCGGAAGTGCCATCCCTCGCTCTCTGCAATCACACAGTTACTCTTTAGATGTTGATTCCGCTCTTCTAAAGCGGCTGGCATGCCTGGGTGAATATGCCACAGAGATGGGCTCCTCTTCCTTCCCTCTGCGCAGCACTGTCATAATAATTCAGTGTCAGAAATTATTCTGGGTTGAAAGCATCTTTGCTGGAGAAACTCCGCTCAGGGGAGGCCCAAGTGAGGCTCCTTTCATGTCCCCAGGAGCAGGGACAGAGACGGGCGCTCAATCTGTCACGCACTACCCAGGTCTTGAACTGCCAACTTGCCAGCCTTCCAGCTAACCAGGTGAGCTTCTTAGCCACTGAGCCACAACCGCAACACTTCAGGACTCAAAAAAGAGGCAAATAAACCAGAGCAGGCGTCCAGAGAAGGGCAGAAAGGATGACCAGAGGCCGGGAAACCAAATCCCAGGAGGAGAAAAGACAGAAGGAACTGGGTATGTTTAGTGAAGATGGAGAGGGGAGATGATGACGATGATGATGATGACCCTCCTCAAAGTCCTGAAAGGTAATCATCAAGAGGAAAGGCGGGATCTGTTCTCCATCATAAGCCAGAGATCTAGGCTGGATATCAGGGGGAACCTCTCTCTCTCTTTGCTGTTAGAGCGGTACAACAACGGGACCAGTGGGCTTGAAGGGTGGGGCGAGGGCTCCGTGCACCATTGCCCTTTGAGGGAGGGAAATGAAAGACTACAGCCATGGCAGCCCATTTAAATGTGCCCCCCATGCCCCCCTCCCCCATGCATGCCATGGTTTTAAGCACAATAAAAGGGAAAACCGCCTGACACTTCTAAACTTCCTGCTTTCTGTGGTTTTTGAGGTCAAAGTGTTAACTTTACTTAAAGTTTTTTGGGGGAAAAGAGGATGTAATGTCAATGTTTATAAGCTTTGCTTATATACATGAATTTAAAAGGATACACATGTAAGGAATTCAGCTAACAGATGTCAAGAAGAAACTTCAGGATGCATTGGGGAGGGGAGGGGGGGTGAAGAGAAATGACTCCCCAATGACTTTCCAGATGGCTAGAGTACCAGAGCGGGTTGCGGGTTGTGGGTTGTGGGGGGGGGGAGGGAGGGGGGGACACCCACAAGGATCGTGCCCTGTCTGCAAATGGAGAAACCGGACACACAACGAGGGAGGGAGGGACATTTTCCTGCACCCATGCCAAACTAAGACAACCACTCCCATCCAGAGTGGGTCCCTACGAGACGGACGGATGCACAGAAATGCCCCCCCTCCCTCCAAAATCCTTAGGGGTTTTTTTTGGGGGTGGGGGAGACAAACACACACACACACACACACAGAAGGACATTTCAGGAGGCCACAGAGCCGGCTGCCTTCAGAACTAAGGGAAGGCTGGCTCTAAGTGGAAGGCAGGCACCGCAAAGGAAAGGCTGCTCTGGAGGAGGAGGAGGAGGAGGAAAGAAGAGGAAGAAGAGGAAGAAGAGGACGTACCACTTGGACCTGCCCGTCTTCTCCAATCTGGTGGATCTGGACTTGTTGAGCGTTGGCCAAAGCGTAGTGGAGGGCTTGTGGTGGGCCAGACTGTAGATCGTTGGGGGCGGAGGCCGTACTCTGCGCACTCTCTGGAAAACAAGCAGACACACCTGGTTATTCCCCCCCGCCCAAAAAAAAGAGGGTCTTCCTCACAGATATAGAGGAGGGGGGGGGCTTAGAGCAAAGGCACCAAACTCCTCAAAGAAGAGAGGCAACATCAATGAAGGCCTCAGTCGGTATAAAGCCACCTTGCAGGTGCCTAGTTCGTTTAAGCCAGGGGTGCCCAAACCTTTTGGGCCGTGTGCTGGTCACGTGGTTCAGCGGGCCAGTCACGTGGCTCCTCCCACCAAAAGCAGAAGTAAACTGCACCTTGCAATCCGTTTTGCAATAGGATGAGATAGACTTTAGTCTTGTCATTTTCTCTGTGTAAACCAAGGGTGTCCAAACTATGGCCTGTGGGCCAGATCTGGCCCCCAATGCCAATTCATCCAGCCCGTGCCACTCCTGGAAGTGCATTTTACTTCTGCTTCCAGGAGTGGAGCGGGCTGGATGAATTGGTATTGGGGGCCAGATCTGGCCGACATGCCACAGTTCGGGCGCCCCTGGTTTAAGCTCTACTTAGGTCTCCTTTGCTTGAAAGTTGTGTCACACTCTAGGGTGTGGTGGTATTTTCAGCTAAAGAGCCAGGGCTGCCTGCATCTGCAGACATTTCCGTGGGCATGTGGCAGGCATGCCTTGACACCGGAGCGCATCGAACGCTGTTTCCCTTCCCACCCAAGTGGTACCTATTTGTCTACTTGCCATTTCTTGCTTTCAACCTGCTACGTTGGCAGGAGCTGGGACAGAGGGCGGGAGCTCACTCCGTTGTGCAGCACTTGGGTCTCGAACTGCTTCCAGTGGTCAAGTTCAGCGTCTTAACCGCTTGAGCCACCGCAGTGCCTTCAGCCACAGAGCCTCTTTCTTTCCCATTCCATTTATTGCTGATCTTCTCAACAGCCTAGCATTTCCACATTCAAACACAGTTGTGACCAATTTGTTTGTTTTTATTGTTAAAATTTGCAATTTTATTGACGGTTTTCGTCCTTAGTTTTGTAAACTGCCCTGAGAACAGAGTCGGCAGTAAGTCAGCCATGCACAAACACTTTCGGTCTATCCATCAAAAGGCAGCGCCACAACCACGGATGAAAGCAAGCAAGCGCCGGCCTCCTCCGCCGAGAGCCAACTCGCTTTGGGGTTCAAACTGTGCTTGGCGTCCAATGCTCTCGGTCCCGCAAAGAGACATTCCCAAAATACAAAGAATAGAAATCCTCTACGGAGGTTGTTGAGTAACAAAACCTTCAGCACATGAAAGCAGCACATGAAAGTTGTTTATAATGGAACGATACGAAAGGGGGGGGGGCGGTGTCCCCCTCCCCATTTGCTGCTAGCAAGCCAGCTGCTCCTCTCCAGATGTTCAAAGGCTATTTTTGCCTTCTCCAAGCTAGAGCGGGAATAGCGGGATCCCATGGACAGCCACGGCTCTTGAGAGGCGCGTTTGCTTCCAAGGAGACTCTCAGCCCGACGGACGGGAAAGAGGCGGGCCGGAAGGAAGGGTGTGAAGAGCAGGGGAGCTTCGCCCCGGAATCGATCAATCCGTTGGCCACGGCCTGCTCTGCCACCACTTAGAAACAGCTGGATTTGGCAGAACTCACAGAGAGCACAATGGCTAGTAATGCTAATTCACCTGTGAACCGCCCAGAGAGTGCGCTGTGCGCTTGTTATGAGGTGGTAAAGATGTGGGATTGCTTTGCTTCATTGCAGGATTGCCCAAACTTTTTGGGCCGTAGGCCGGTCACGTGGCTCCTCCTTCTGGAAGCGGAAGTAAAACGCGCCTTGCAATCTGTTTTGCGACAGAGATGTTTTGCAACAGGGCGAGATAGATTTTAGGCTGCCATTGTCTCTGCTTAAACCAGGGGTGTCTAAACTACGGCCCGTGGGCTGGATCCGGCCCCCAATGGCAATTCACCCAGCCCACGCCACCCTCGTCGCTCCCAGAAGTGGCTGGATCTCTCTTGTCTGGAACCCCCCTCCCCCCGGATTTTTTGGAGGCGTGTGGGTCCTTTGGCAGGCACAAGATCTCTATCTGCCAGTCCAGCTGCATCCGCGGGAGCATTTTAGAAGCGGAACCACTACCAGAAGACAGACAGACAGTCAGACAGAACCCCTTTCCAGCTAGTGTGGACCCTCACCTTTCATACCCAAGGCTGACCACCTGCTGAGGAGCCGAGGGCAGATGACCACAGGTGCTGTGCTCAACTCCATCATCCTCACATCCTCCCTCCTGCCACAGGATAGTTTGCCCTGCCCAATGTCTGCAGCAAAGACCCCTGGGACAGCCCAATGGTGGCCGTGGACTGAGACTCCCTGGCTCTTCTTGGGAAGAGATTCACTTCCTAGAACACAGACTCAGGCAGAGGCATGGAAAGGGCGGATTGGGGGGGGGGGGGCTCCTCCTCTTCCTCCTTCCTTCCTTCCTCCCTTCACGGAGCATCAGAGTTTCTACCATGGCCTCTCTGGAGTGACACCCCAATGGACCAATCTGGTCAAGGCACAGTAAAGGTCACCCTTGCTCAAAAGCCAGTCGTATCCAACTCTAGGGTTCAGTGCTCATCTCTGTTTATAGACAAAGAACCAGCGCTGTCCGCTTCTGCATGGACATGTGGCAGGCATGACTAGACAGCGGAGTGCACGGAACGCTGTTTACCTTTTCCACCCAAGTGGTCCCTATTGATCTGCCTGCATGTTGGGGCAAAAAACCCCAATTACATTTATAAACTGATGGGGTCTGAACTCTCTGCGACAAACCAGGAAAGGGACCTTGGTGTCCTGGTGGACAAGAGCTCAATGAAGGTGTGTCAACCCAGTGTGCCTCAGCAGTGAAAAAAGCAAACTCAATGTTAGGGATCATTAGGAAGGGTATAGAAAATAAGTCAGCAAGTGTCATTTTGCCTCTTTATAAATCTATGGTGAGGCCCCATCTGGAATATTGTGTACAGTTCTGGTCGCCATACCTCCAGAAGGATATTATGGAGTTGGAGAAAGTACAGAGGAGGGCAACCAGAATGATTAGGGGACTGGAACACCTTCCTTACCATCTGAGGCTGCAACGGTTGGGCCTTTTCACTCTTGAACGACGGCGTCTAAGAGGTGACCTGATTGAAGTTTATAAAATCATGCACGGTGTGGACAAAGTAGATAAGGAAAAACTGTTTTCCCTATCGCACAACACTAGAACTAGGGGACACTCCATGAAACTTTTGGGTACTAGTTCTCAAACAAATAAGAGAAAGTACTTTTTCACCCAGAGGATTACTGGTCTATGGAACTCCTTGCCAGAAGAAGTGGTGACAGCTGTCAGTCTTCACAGCTTTAAGAAAGGATTAGACAAGTTCATGGAGGACAAGGCTATCAATGGCTATAATTATGGATACTTAAGGACAACCTCCGGGTTGGAGAGATAGGCAGGATATCTCTCAATGCCATTTCCAGGGAATCCTAAGCAGGTGAAGGCATCTCCTTGGGAATACCCTGAAGGAAATGGTGAGCCACTGTGTGAGACAGAATGCTGGACTGGATGGGCTGTGGCCTGTTCCAGCAAGGCTGTTCTTATGTTCTTATGATCTACTTGCAATGTCTTGCTTTTGAACTGCTAGGTTGGCAGGAGGAGCTGGGACAGATGACGACGGGAGCGCACTCCGTTGCGCAGTACTCAGGAATCGAACTCTGACCTTCCAGTCTTCAAGTTCAGCCTCTTAACCCCTTGAGCCACTGCTCAATGTGTAGAGGCTTTGTGACACCTGCCTGCCACAGGACGGGAGTCAGAGTTTGCCTTCTTCATGCAAGGGTTGCCGCTCCGGCCCAGGAAGCGCCCAAATCCTTTCAAGCAGCTCCACCTACTGACTCCTCAAGAGAAGCACAGACCCGGGCGGACAAATCCATGGGTCCCCCCCTTCCCCAGCCAACTCTGCTAATCCATTCACCTAGAACAGAGGTGCCCAAACTTTTTGGGCTGTGGGCTGGTCACGTGGTTCAGGGAGCCGGGGTGACAATGCGGACAATCTATACAGGCACATTTTACTTCCGCTTCCAGGAGCAACGAGGGCTTCGCAGGCCGGATGAATTGGCATCAGGGCCAGATCCAGCCCACGGGTCATAGTTTGGGCACTACTGGCCTAGAAGCTATGGGGGTGGGGTGTCATGCTCTATTTCAGTGCAACAGAAGAACTCAGCAGCCCTGCTGAACGCTGGGTCGCCCCAAGGGATCAATCCGAGCCTTTTTCCCTGCGCCTGGGTGGGGAAACAATTTGTGTGGGGTCCTCATTGAAGAGGTCCTGGAGTCCAGCTCAGTTTCCAGCATTGAAGCGCATGGCCATGTGTGGCCAATCAATGGCCTGGGTTTGCAAGGAAGACCTTCCCAAGCCCCACGCCACAGCTGGGCCATGTGGCGAAGGGCAAAAGGCCGTCGTCCTCTGACCCGTTTCAGAGCTGAGAAACAGGACCTTTTCCTTCTTTGCAGTGGCTCAAGTGGCTAAGAAGACGCTGACTGGAAGGTGGGAGGTCAGCAGTTTGATTCCCGAGTACTGCAAGATGGAATGAGCGCCCGTCTCTGTCCCAGCTCCTGCCAACCTAGCAGTTCGAAAGCAAGATGTTGCGAATAGATAAGCAGGGACCATTTCGGTGGGAAGGTAAACAGCGTTCTGTGCACTCTGGTGTCTAGACATGCCTGCCACATGACCACAAAAAGGTCTGCAAAACGTAGACAGTGCTGGCTCTTCGGCTATGAGCAGAGATGAGCACTGAACCTGAGAGTTGGATACAACTGATTTTCAAGCACGGGCGACCGACCTAACTCCAAAATATGGCACAGCAATAACGTAATTAAAACATACTCCTTTCTATCGTGCTTTTTCCTGTTTTCCAAGAACTCTAACTCCTTTTCCTCCAAGAGGAGAAATGGACCCCAAGGCCCAGACAGATGTAGCCCCCCCCCAGCCCCCCCAAGCTGCACCAAGCAGAGAAACATCTGGTTTCCACAACAACACTGCCGGCGGTGCGTCCGCACTCTCTCTCTCTCTCTGAGCCACAAGGCCATTGTCTTGCTGCTCTTCCAGTTTGCTTCCTGTTTGATGTGGACAGAGCTCTTTATTATTTGCATGGCATCTTCTAAAATATTCAATAAAAATCCTGAAATTCCCAATACACACATATTTCTAGGGTACATTACCAGACCTGGCCACTAGAGGCCACCGCCTGCAATGGAAAATATAAGGTTCTCTGTTATCCACAGTTTCAGCTACAGTAGACCCTCACATAACGACGGTGCTTGGTTCCCCAGGTAGCGTCGCTATAGGGGAAACGTCGTTGTGCGGTTTTCAATGGCAGCTGCGCCATCTAGCGGCAAAAAACTGTCATTAACCACACAATGACGTTAAAAAAACGTCGTTAATCCGCACAATGACAATTTTTCGTCATTGTGCGGATAGTCACGTGGCGAGTGACGATGCGTTGTTAAGCGGAAATGACCCTATTCAAACGTATCATTAATCGAAGGTCCACTGTATCTGGAATAAATCTCAGAAGGAATAAATCTTCTTACCTGAGCTGCTGTACGAGGAGGAGGAGGAAGGCGTTCTTCTGGAAAAGCTTTTCACCGCAAGACTCTGGCCGCGCTGCTTCCGCCGCCAGGCTGTGCGGCATTTGGAGTCTATGCTCTGCTTGATCCGGTACCAATCAGACTCAGTGATTCCAAACTTATAGAAAAGGTGGCCTGCAAGCAAACCAAAGGGATTTGACATGAGCAAGGTTCAGCCTCCGAAATGAGGTCTATGAACCTCCAGGAGTTGGAGTCTCTGGTGCGGAAGAAGCAGAGGCAGGCCAGGAAACACTCTCTAGACCTCCAGAAGAATGTGCCCCACACACCTGGCTGCTCTGTGTTCTCTAGGATGAATCCAGAGTGACCCTCGGAATTGGAAGCAAAGCTCGGGATCACTTTACAGACTCAAATTGGTCCTAAAGGAAGAGGCTTATTTAAATAGAAGCTAACCCAACATCTGCCTGGAGGTAAGAGGAAAGAGACCAGCTAACCCAGGGGTGCCCAAACTTTTTGGGCCATGGGCTGGTCACGTGGTTCAGTGGGCCGGTCATGTGGTTCCTCCCACCGGAAGTGGAAGTAAAACGTGCCTTGCAATCTATTTTGCAACAGGATGAGATAGGTTTTAAGCTGCCATTTTCTCTGCTTAAACCAGGGGTGCCCAAACTATGGCCTGTAGCCAATTCACCCTGCCCACGCCGCCCTCATCACTCCCGGAAGTGGAAGTAAAATGCGCATTTTACTTCTGCTTCCAGGAGTAACGGGGGTGGCACAGGCCAGATGAATTGGCATCAGGGGCCGGATCCAGCCCACTGGCCGTAATTTGGGCACCCGAGCTAACCCAACATTTGCAGAGGAACCGCCTCCTCCTCGTGTGATTTTCACCGGAAACCCACGGGGCCAAGGAGGAAATCCTCTTAGTCTATGCATGTCGTACATTTCTCCTTATCTGCCTCCCTCAACTGTCTAAAAACCAAGTCTGAAGAGTTCGCTTTATGGCAAGAGTCCCTGACACTCCAAAAGGGATCGATCTATACTCACAACGGATGCCGTAAATCATGAGGGGGTCAAGCTGTTTCTTCCCGTGCTTCCCCTGCCCGGACAGGTTGGAGACAGCCTGGATTTCCCGATGGAAGAGGTAGTCAAGCAGCGTCAACGCCATCTTCTCTGCCGTCCGGCAATTGGTGCTGATGTGGAGCATGTCCGCGGGCGTGATGGGGCAGCGCACACGCATCTCTGGGTTGTTTTCATCTCCAAGCCAGGTGCCACTGGGATAATCCTCTAAAACACAAAAGGAGTGTTAAATTTTACTTTTGCTTTCTTCTAATTCTTCAAGTGCCCTATCTGATTCTGAATATTGACTACCATCAGCCATGAAGATGGTCCTGGGAGCCATATAATCATTCAATGGCCTTCCATTGGTCTTCCATATCGCAGTGTGACACCCATAGTACCCCTGGTCCAGTTCCTGGCATCCTAAAGTAATACTGGCCTTCTAAGCCTGGCCCGTGAGTTCCTCGAAGGTCTTCCGGTGGACAGGTTTTCCTCTCCTGTGCCAAGCGAGAGCCACGAACTCTTTGCCTTCGGCTGATCTTCCACCCGAAGGCTCTCAGTCATGCAGAGTTCAGATGAGAAAGTTCCTTCCATGCTCGCTGCATTTGCATTTGCATGACCCATGGAAAGCACGCTCTTTCTTCCCTGCCATTGGCTCCAGTTGAATAGCCTGAGCTTCATTAGATAGTGTGCCAAAGAGAATTGTGTTTAAAGCTGAGCCCAAGAGGTCAGCCCAAAATGTGAGATCACTTGTCAAACACCTCATCAAAGGAGCACTGATGTAACCCCTCAGCAGAGCAAGCCATGGAACCAAAGGTGACCTGTGAGAATGGGGGTCCAGGAGGACATGTGGAGCCTCCAGTAGATTTCGGCAGAAAAACCATGTTCCTAAGGAGGAAATGTCTCACTCTTTCCATAAGAACATTCAGAAGCCAACGTAGCCAACGTAGGGAGAGTGCATGAGAATCTCTCTGTGTATGTATATGCTGTACACACACACACACACACACACACACACACACACACACACACACACACACACACACACACACACCAGGTCACCATCTGGGAAATGACACCATCTTGAAAGAAATCAGGCGTCAAGTCCCAATCCCCAAAGGCTCCAGAGCAAAAGTAACAAGGCGATGGCTAGCCCAACGCAAGAGTCTCCAAGCCGACCCAGGAAGCCCCTCTCCTCCTGGCATCAGAAGTGGCTTCTTCCACCCGTCTTCTTCGGCTTGGCCAACCACTTGGTTGGAGGGAGGCAGATCGGCTCCACAAACCTGAATTTTGTGGAGAGGAAGCCAACATGCCCTCAAGTTCATCCTAAGCCTTTGAGCAACCTCTTCTTCTTCTTCTTCTTCTTCGTCCAAACAAAATAAGATGAAGTCAAATGAGTCACACTGTTGAACCTCTCTTGTGTCAAGAACACCCTCTTTCAAACAAGGTCTTTTCTGACCTCTGGAGAGAATACCAAATCGTCATGAGTTAAAAACGTAGCCTGGGAGGAGCAAAAGCCTCCTTGAGGGAACCTTGGGGCAGATCAGCAGCCGGGGATGATGGGCCACTCCAAGGGCAGGGGAGGAGGAGGAGGAGGAACGTCTTGCCTTCCTCTCTTCTGCCACAACCACACACACTTCTTGGCTTCCTTGTTCCCAGACACACTAGGCCAAGCACAAACAGATGGGGAGAAGCGTGCGGAGGGCTGGTTTCAGCAAGCTGGAAAGAGGAGGCAGGAAAACATCTTGCACACTCGACCGAAGCCCAGCAACACACAAGAGTCCTGCTCGGTCCAAATGTTACTTCTGACCCGTGTTGCATGGACACAAAGACAAATGTTCTCTGTTCACTTCTCCAAGTGCCGTATTCGATTCTGAATGTATTAGCTAGCCTCGTGGCCGTGAAGATTCTCCTGAGAACAGTAGAATGCCGTGGCCTTTCGCCTGCCTTCCGCATCACAGTGTGACACCCATACGTACCACAGATCCAGTTCCATGAGTCACTTTCTGGTCCTGAGCCCTTTGGGCATGCAAAGTCATCATCATCATCCCCAGGCCAGGAGGGATTCAAGTGGAACCATTTAATCCCCCTGGGGACCCTCACCCTTCCTCCTTCCCTGTGGACTTTGCCACCCAAGGCCGTTTTAGTCCTCAGGGTGGTCAGGGGAATGAACTACCGCCTGACCCTTGGCATTGAGTTGCTAGCAGTAGGGTCTACTCTATACCAAGAAGAGGTACAGAGTTTACAACTACTGTATTATCTAACTTATAAGCCTGCAGAGGCTCAAAGAGGCAGAAGGGACTGAGATCCCTCGACTACGGGAACCAGGGGCACTTGGGGTGGGGAACCTACATACAGTATCAGACTTTCAGAGGGGGGCATGAAAGGAGCCTCCCCCGAAGAAGAAGAAGAAGATGATGATGGCTATTTCAGCACAAATTCTACAGGGAAGATGGTTTTGAACGGAAGGAAACCACCGGCGTAGTGTTCATAGATCTCACTGCAGCTTATGACACGGTCGACCACACAGCCCTGCTGAAGAAAGTCTCCCACATCACAAAGGACTTTAATTTTTTGCAAACAAAGCAGATTAACCATGTGATCCACATTCAAATTACAAAATAATAATAATAAATGCAAACAATGCAGGAGGAAAGGCAATATTAGATTAGATTAGATTAGATTATAAATTTATACCCCGCCCTCCTGGTGCGAGCACCACTCAGAGCGGCTTACAGCATAGGGGGAAAATTTAACAATATGTAATATAATAATACAAAAAAATACAATAACCCTGAGAATAATACAAAAAATACAAAATACAATAATATAAAAACCTTGAGAACCCCTGGTTTAACCCATAAAACCATGATCATTTTATAAATAAAGGATGAACACTGCTGGAGATTATTGTAAATTGCACCCTCTTCCCCTAGTCTTTTCTTTCCTTCCCACTCAGCTGACCATCCTGTCTATTAGTCTCCCTATTCCTCTGTTCCCTCAAACTCTGTATAATCCTAACCAGCTTTCTATCACCCTTGCTTTATTGGATCACCAAAAATTAAAACGATGCAAGCTTTCGAGATCCAAAATCTCTTCTTCGGTCATGGCATGATGTCTCCTTGCCAGGTGCAAGTCTTAGAAATGCATGAGGAACAACAACAGGAAAAGGTTTTTTGGTTCATCACCCCACCCCTGTGTACAGGTGCTTTTTACTTCTGCAATTGAGTGTTATATTTGCACATCCTTGTTAGCCCTCCAGGTAGCCTAGTCCCCTTCCATCTCTCTATGGATTTGGGTGCCGGTAGGAAGACGGGGGTCAATGGGGCTCACTCAGGCCCCGCTGGCAGGCTTCTACCAGGGTGGCGAGGCTTTGAGCACAACCTCCGTGGCAGATTCCATGTCCGCCACCCAAGCACCAGCCTAGCTGAGCCGGGAGAGGCTCTCGTCATTAGCAGCATGGGTGACAAATTGGCCACACCAATTATGTTATGAGACCATGAAGGCGTACAATATGTGCAAGCTGCTTTGATTGCAATCTGCCCACGTCAACCAAGTCGCAAATGCTTGAGGCATCGAGAGAAGTATGCCAACATCTGAAGTTCAGTGGGAATAAGACAAAGGGACTGGGGTGGCTTAGTGGTGGAGACGCTAAACTAGATGAGTGCTGGCTCTTGGGCTGTAAACCGAGATGAGCACCGACCCCTAGAGTCGGATAGGGCTGGCATTCAATCGAGGGCAACCTTTGCTGAGCAGAGGAGACAGATTGCGACCATACCGGCCAGAAGTGCCAGCCTGGCTGGCTGCCCCATCCTTCCACTTGCTCGCCCCAAATGTTCATGGCCAACACTTTTGAGCGCATAGCAGCCTGTGAGTGAGGGGCCGTTGCAAGCAGCCCCATCGCCCACTCCAAGTTCCCTCCATCTGATGTGTTTATCTTTGGCCGAGACAAATGGATGAGGCATGACCTAATTGGTTTGTTCCTTATATCACCAGAGAAGATTTATGAAACTGACAAGCTTTCCCAAAATGATCAAGAACACAAATCCAAGGAAAATGAGCTCAACCTTTGGAAACTGGGAGCGCACATTGTTTTGGCAAAACAATCTCCCCCCTTCCCCCCCCCCAAAAAAAAAGGGTTCCATGCAGATGGAACAAGTTTCCACCCAAAGCCCAGTGGGAGAAGCACCCTGGGGCTGGCCTGGCCCGGCCCTTCGGGGCAAAAAGGATTGGTTTGGGGGGCAAAACAACAACAACAACACACCTTCCTCTCAGAAAGAGAAGGTAGGAGAGGGCCCAGGGACCCACGGTCTGACCCACTCCTATCCACCCTCCCCCTGATGATCTACACCAGGGGTGACCAAACTTTTCAGTCACGTGGCTCAGTGGGCCGGGCGTGTGGTTCCTCCCACCGACCGCAGACAGAAGTAAAACGCGCCTTGCAATCTGTTTTGCAACAGGATGATATAGATTTTAGGCTTCCATTTTCTGTGCTCAAACCAGGGGTGCCCAAACTATGGCCCGGATCTGGCCCCTGTTGCCAATTCATCCGGCCATACGAGCGCTTTTTACTTCCGCTTCCAGGAGCGGTGAGGGTGGTGTGGGCCAGATGAATTGATGCCAGGGGCAGGATCTGCCCCACGGGCCATAGTTTGAGCACCTATCATGGGTGTTCGTTTTCTGAGCACAGGAAAGCAAGGCGGGGGGGGGGGGGGGATGGAGGAAGGGAATCAGACTAATTATTCTACCAAGAAAATAAACCTGGTTTTTAAAAGGAATGGGTTGTTATCGCCACCCACCCACCCACCCACCCACCCCCAGTGTACCATTTTACTAACTCATCCTCTCAAAGATAAACAAACAGGAGTCTTCTGTCCTTTTAGGAGGCATCAGAGGGGGGGGGAGGCCAGAAGTGGCCCTCCTCAGATAACAAAAGTCTTCCAGTGTGGCTCAGTGGGAGAAGAAGACCGACTTCCCTTTGGCAAAGCCTCTGGCCTCGACCCGGCATCAAAAGCACAAGCAAGTTCCACGCCGACTGGGCGAAGGCCGGCCCGATGATGCTTCCTTTATACAAAACTGCCGATAAATAACAGAAGCACAGGATCCTCCTGGGGAACTACAGTATCATCTTCCCCATGTGCAATGCTCGTATTTTCTGTCCTTCTTTATCTGATTAAGTGCTCTTCGATATCGCCTTCTAAACTGTGCTGGAGTTTAGAACCACATAAACCGATGAGATTGGAATGAAAACCACGTTGACTTCCAAGTTTCTTTTAAAACCGTGTGATTTAGTACTTTAATTTCTAACAGTTAATGTAACGTAGCATCATCATAATAATAATCCCAATCACAAATGTGTGCGAAACTGCCCGGCCCCCCTTCCAATCACGCCCGCTTACATAAGAGTGAGTTTTGTCATCTGGAATCAATCTGAAAGCCCAACTTCAGGATTTAATCAGCTGAACCGTGGTGGCCAATCTGGTTAACGTTTTTGGCTAATCTCTTATTTTATAAATTACCCAACAGATCTGCGTTCACTAAATTTAATAAATGCAATTAAAACCCTCATTGAAACCAGGGAGTTCACACCGGAAGGGCCACCGGTGGAAAACCAATTCTGCAGAAGGCTGGATGTGACCAGCTGCCAATCCAGGGAGCATTAAGATGTAACTCCCACCCCCACACCCACACCCCTCTTTCCCTCCGATTAGCTCCCAATTCCCAGTCTCATGAGTCCAACACACTCTGGAAAGGTCTTGCCCATAGAGCTGAATGTTTTCCTTAAGGCCCACAAGAAATGCTCAATGAATAGCTTGTCTGAATACCCCTCAAAAGAAAAAGAGAGATTACCATTAGGAAAGAAAGAGAGAGAGACACACACACACACCAGGTCCCATCCTGAACTCTGGATTTCCCTGGAGTAGAGGGGGGAAATGCAATCTTGCTGCACATGAGGTCGGACTGTTCACCCCCATTTTCATCCACCCGAAACCTGCGCCAAAGCCCAGCCCTTCTTGTCCACCCTGATGAATGGTGGCGTGACAAAAGGCTAAGCAATTTGACAGGTTGAACTGCAACTTGTAAGAATTATTTCTTCAAGCAAACATATGTACTAAAACAAGAATGTGTGTGTAAGCAGCAAATGAGTATTTGGGGGGAAGCAGCCAAAGCAGATGGACATCCAAGCACACATGAAAGAGTGACGTCACGGGTCAGGCTGCGACAGCCGGTCGGGGGGGGGGGGGCTGGACGGGGGTGAGCGGGGGTGGGTGGGGGTGTTGGCTTTTCAAGAACAGGAACTATGGATTTGGAAATGAATTCGAAACCATGACCCTCTGGCTTCCAAGAAGTGCTTCTGAGGAAGAGGACGGTGGTGCGCTGGGCTCCCATCTAGGCACAAGCCCTCTGAACTCCATGCTCAGCCCTGGCACTGCAGTGCGCATGGCTTTCCACGGCCATAATTGTTTTCAAGCCTTGTTGTAACTCATTTCACACGGTTTTGAGTTCTTCAAGTGCCATATCTAACCTTGGCCTCTTCTCAGCCACGAAGACAGTCCTGGGAACTGTATAATAGAGCAGTGTCTTTCCATGGGCCTTCTGCACCACAGTGTGACACCCAGAGTGCCACTGGTCCAGTTCTGGTCCTGAGCCCTTTGGGCACGCAAAGTCCTCCTCCTCCTCCTCCCCCTCAGCCCCAGGCCAGGATGGATGAAGCTGCCCCAGCCCCAGCCCCCAATTAAGATGGGATTCAGGTGGGACCCTCACCCTTCTTCCTTCCCTGTGGACTTAAGGCAGCCAAGGCCGCTAGTCCTCAGGGCAGTCAGGTGAGATCATTGCTACCCTGATGATCGGTATTGAGTCGCTGCCAGTAGAGGTCGGAGGGATGGGGCAAACTCTGTGCTGGGGTGGCACACACAGACCCACAGAGAAGGCTCTGAGTGCCATAGGTCCGCCACCACTGGTCTATATCCCTTCTGACCTCACAAATCTGTGGTGGCTGACCCTAGAAGGCGCAGTGCCCATCCAAAGAAACCAATGGGATGCCACCATGTGATGTGGAGAGGACTCATTCCTACACCTTCTTCACGGCTGAGTAATACCGCCGCTGCCCCAGGCAGGAAGCACAAAAGGAGGTGGGGGGTGGGGACCAGGCAGTGGCCAGAGGTTGGGATGATTAATCGTAGCCCCCCACCCACCCCCACCCCACCTCGCCCCACCCAAGAGTCCATCCATCTGAGGGAGAGTTTTACTTGGATGGGTCTCCTAAAAGCACACCTTCCAGCCTTTTTGAGACATACACTAATCCTATTGAAAGGCTAACATCTGTCGGCATGGAAGTCAGTGCCAAAGGATCGTGCGGGAAGACTTAGACCGGGGTGCCCAAACCTTTTGGGCTGTGGGCCGGTCACGTGGTTCAGCGGGCTAGTCACGTGGTTCCTCCCACTGAAAATGGAAGTAAAACGCGCCTTGCAAACTGTTTTGCGACAGGATGAGATAGAGCTTTCGGATGCCATTTTCTCTGCTTAAACCAGGGGTGTCCAAACTATGGCCCACAGGCCAGATCCAGCCCCTGAAGCCACTTCATCTGGCCCACATTGCCCTTGTTGCTCCTGGAAGTGGAAGTAAAATGCACTCATACGGATGGGCACAATTTACTTCCGCGTCCGGGGGCAGCGTGGGCCGGAAGAATTGGCATCGGGGCCAGATCTGGCCCTTGGTCCATAGTTTCAGCACCCCTGCCCTAGAGCATGAGGCATCTTAATGGCAGGGAGGCCAAAGAGCCCCTCCCTCCGCTTTGCTCTAGGTCACGTCTGTTGCTCAACTGATCACTGCACCTATTTTTAATTTTGAAATCTATAGACAGGCGCATGAGAAAAGAGGGCTATTAGAGACATATTATATCCAAATGGTTGCCTTCCAGGGGGGCTGATTTTTAGGAGATTTGGGGAGGTTCATTTGGAACCAGAGAAAAGACTGACAAGGCTGTCCAATAAACAATGCATTTTTGATAGGAATTTCCTGTTTCGTTTTGTTTTAAAAACCACACATTGTTTGGCGTTGCCAAAGCCAGAGAGCGTTTACTTTCAGAAGAGAGAAAGGGGCATATAATGAGTTGCAGGAGGCAGAAAAAGCCGGCCTTGGTCCCGTGGCTTCTCAGCCAGAGAAGTGGAGGTTGCTTGCACAGGGCAGCCTTTCAGCTCTGCGGCGGGCGACACGACACGGGCGTAGAGTTAGGTCACACACACCCCTTCTTTCCTTCCTTCCTTCCTTCCTTCTGAAAGCCTCGGGTCTCTCTCTCTCTCTCTCTCTTGCTTTTTTTAAATGAAATGGAAATCAAGGGCTCTTGACCTGCTCAAGACTCCTGGGAGGGAGGGGGCGGTCGGGGGGCTGCGTTCTTTCTGGTTGGGCTCCAGGAATGGAAGGCCTGGTGGGGCTGGGAAGGGCCAGGGAGGGAAAGGAAGTTGGAGACTCTTGGGCTTATACCATGGCTTCGGATGCCCGTGCGTTCTCCTCCTGCCATGGCGTAAGAGGAGAGACGTCCAAGCGGAGCGCATCAGGACCTTTCCCAGACATGCCAGGAGCCTCGCTCTTTCCTTCCGCAAAGGAAAGGAACCACCAGCTGCCTTAAGAAACAGCCACAACTAAACCTAGACCAGTGATGGCAAACCTTGGCACGCGTGCGGTCCTTGCACTCCAATTTCCAGAAGCCAAAGTCTCTGTGAATCCACACAAATGGGTTTAATGGCACTCCCGCTGTCCTTGGACTTCAATTCCCAGAGGCCCTGATCAGCAGGAGAGCTGACTTGGGCTTCTGGGAATTGAAGTCCGAGAACAGCTGACGTGCCAAGGTTGGCTGTCACTGCTCTAGGGCCATTTGGAGAAAGCCAGGGAGACCGGGAAGAAAAACATAATAAGGTCTTTTCAGAGGCCCCCCAAGAAGGAGCAGAAGCCATTTAAAAGCAACAGGACTGCAGCCAGCCAGCAAATAAAGGGATTAGAGAGGAAGTCCGCTCCACCATGCAACAGAAACAACAATGACCTTAAAACGGGAAAAGTCCTGCATGGGATGCCCGTGCTCCTGTGGCGCTGCTTGCAAACCCTCTTTTGGCCAAAGCACATGAACGGTGAGCCTGACTCACCTTCGGCGTTCAGAGTGATGAGGGTCACGTTGTTCCCAATGTTCTGGTTCCCCAACTGGCCGCTGTTGGAGAGGGAATCGCTGGCTTCGGAGCCGCTATCTCCGTCTTCGTTGTGGCTGTCTTCGGGCCCCGGGACCTTCACCACGATGGTGTTCTGCCTCCTCCCGGGAACCGCACTGGTTTAAGGGAAAGAGAGACGCTCAGGGAACCCTTAGAGAAAGGCGTCCGGTTGTGGCCAGTTGTGGCAGCGGCTCTATAGCAGTGTTTCCAACGTGGGGCCCAGGCCCCACAGGGGGAACCTCAGTTCCCAGAAGCCTCAGTTATCCCATTGGCTGATCAGTGCTTTGTGGAATTAACTTGGGCTTCTGGGAAGTGGAGTCCCCAAAACCAAAGGTTGGGAAACATTGGCTCTATAGGCAGGAAAATTCATTCTGGGGTTGTCTCTTGACTCAACACCGGAGTCCCTCCTTGGCCCAAGGCAGGTCACCTTCAAAGGGGAGGAAGGAGAGCCCCATTCAGACCCCAGAGATCCCAACAGGACAATAGAGGCTCGGTCAGTGTGCGTATGTGTGTGTGTGTGTGTGTGTGGGGGGGGGGTGTCAAAGGCAAATGGGAAGGGCCACACAGAACTGAGAAGTTTTGGCTTAGAGCAGTGTCCCCCAACCTCGGGTGTCCCCCAACCTCTTCAGCCAATGGACTGACTGAGGCTTCTGGGAATTGAAGTCCAAAAACCCAAGGTTGGGAAAACTGCTTTAAGTCAATTCCCCCAAAGCAAAGGCAATGAGTCCAGTCCCTTTCCAACCCATTTAGAATGAGAAGCGGGTGTAACAAATGGCTCACGAGGAACCGGGGGGGTGATCAGAAGCAAGCACCCCCAGACAGCTGGACTCCTGCCTGAAGCCATGGGGCCAGGCCCCACTGACCACAGCCATCCCCCACAAACCAGACAGACGCTAACTGGGTTCCCAACCTATGCTGGGGAAGAAATCAGACATCGGCTGTGACTAACTTGCTGAGGATATTTTCCAGTGAATCCGCTGCTCTGTTCAACGGCTCCTCCTGTCCAACCATCTTGGCCACAATCGAGTTTTGACGATCGTTGTTGAGAATGACTGTGGTCTGAGGGACGACGCTGCAAGCAGAAGAAAGACAGAGAGCAAAATAAGGGAAACATTTGGCCCGCGTGTGGAATTTCAGTGCATTCCTCCATGAAAGGCATTATGAGACGGTTTCCTCTCCGTTTGGTTTCAAGGCTGTTGCACACGGAGGCTGTTAATCCATCATATCCTGCCTGGGTCTCCTTCCTAGAATTTATCATTCTTTCAAGGAGATGATGGCTGGGGTGGAATTATTACGTATGGCCTCCTGACCTCTGGCAGGATTTATTCCATCCCCCCCCAAAAAAATAAAAATAAAACCCCAGTCAAAGCATCCATCAGGGAAGGAGAAGGTTCTAAAAGCCACACACCCCGATGCAGCGCCAGTTCCTACAGAGCAAGCCAGGGAGCGTCTCCTTCCAGAGCCACAAGAGAGCCCCCTTCTGCTGCTGCTGCTGCTGCTTCAAGTGCCATATCCAATTCCGAATATTGGCTCTCCTCATGGTGATCAGCAGTGAAGACTGTCCTGTCCTGGGGACAATACAATGCAGTGGCCTTCCATCTGCGTTCCGCATCATAGCGTGACACCCAGACCACCGACCCAGTTCTGTCCCTTCACTTTCTGGTCTTGAGCCCTTTGGGCATGCAAAGTCCTCATCATCATCAGCCCCAGGCCAGGGTGGATGAAGCTGCTGTCCTCCCTCAGGGATGGAGTCAAGTGAGACCATTTAATCCACTTGAGGACCATCATCACCCTTCCTTCCCTGTGGACTTTGCCACCCAAGGCCACTAGTCCTCAGGGTGGCCAGGTCAGTTCACGGCCACCTGACGACTGGTGTTGAGTCGCTGGCAGTGGTAGGGTCTACTACTCTGTGACCATCACAGGGATCCCTTGGCCAGGCGGTAGGAGAGCTCCTACCATGGGGTTAGAAAGAGGAGGGAAGCATGTGAAGGCAGAGGTGGGTGAAAAGCAGGGGGTTCTCAACCTTTTCAAGCCGAGGGCCAGGTCACCCTTCCTCAGACAGCTTCAGGGGCCGGACAGCCATTTTGCTCTGCCTGCCACCACTCATGGCACTTCCAGGGCCACATGAAATGGTGTCGCAGGCCGTAGGTTGAGAACCCCTGGTGCAAAGTGTGCCTCCATGCTTTTTGTACTCTACCAAGTGAAGAAGGAAGAGCCAGGTGACCCCAAGGGACCCTTTCCAGGCCCTCTTGTACAATACAACTCTCTCTCTCTCTCTCTCTCTTTCCTCCAAGAGCTGAGGGTGTCCCTGCTTCACCTCCACTGAGGGTCACCTCTGCTCTCCCCCCACCCACCCCACAAAGTTCCCCAATGGGACTCCGTTTCCCATGAACTTTCCAGGTCCCCAATGGGAGTTTTCTTTGAACCTCCTTTCAGCCACTTTATTGCCCTGGCTTTATCTCCCCCCCCCCGCCCAATATCCCTCATTTTCAATAAACTCAGAATGCCAGTTTTAAAAGTGTCACTTTACCAGGACTGTAATTTTAATGAATACTCTGAATAATTAATTGCAGCCATAGAGATAAATGCAATAAAATTAAGCTCCCATTGATGGAGACCTGAGGCTTTTGCTCATTCTAGTTTCTCTTTGAATAGGAAATCTTTTTTATATAAAAATGAAAATTGATATATAAAGTGGGAAAGTCCTTCTTTCTAAAGAACTAATTCGTTTTTGTAGACCGTTTTAAAGTGTGCCTGATGGCATTTAATTAACTTAAAACAACTTAAAAATGAAAGGAGGAAAAAGAAGAGCCCTGATATAAGCCATTAGTAATTAATTGAAGAAGGTGCAGAGGATTGTGGGTCTTTCGTGTTCACGTCTCCAAAGTGAAGTGCCACGTGGAACCAGGTCGCACTTTTCCTAATCCAGATCAGGAAGGAGGAGCCTGGCCAAAAGGAAGGCTTCTTCCCTGACCCACCACCACCAACACCACTATCATCATCTACACAAAGAGAAGGGCCAAGATTCAAGCCAGGTCAGGCGCAATCAGCAATCACACTTCTGTCTCACCCCATAGGAGCACTTAGTGCCCTCTCTGGGTAGTTCATAAGTTAAATTAGCATTTTGCCACCAACATGCTGGGTCCTCATTTTACCAACTTTGGAATGATGGAAGGCTGAGTCAACCTTGAACCCTGGTCAGGATTGAACTTACAACCTTTGGGTTGCAGTACAGCAGTTTAACCACTGCACCCACTGTGAACCGGTGAACTTCCAAAGGATGTTGGTGAATGGCTTGAGTAGCAAAACTGGTGGGTGACCCGGGCGGGGGGGGGGGATTCTTTCGGCTGAAATGCCTCTTCACAGACTGAGAAGCCAGACGGCACATGACGCAAAACCACGCTGTGTAAGAGACGGAATAGCAGGTCCTCTGAGAGATGGAATGGTCTGGATCCTGCCCTGCTATGAATGCCACCACAGGGTGCAGCCTACAACACTGATGGTAAACCCATTTGTGTGGATTCACAGAGACTTGGGCTTCTGGGAACTGAAGTCCAAGAACAGCTGGAGTGCCAGGAAACCCATCTGTGTGGATTCACAGGGACTTGGGCTTCTGGGAATTGAAGTCCAAGAACAGCCGGGGTGCCAAAGTTGGCCATCACTTGCCTATACTCTCCAGTGAACTTCAGGGTCAGACCAGCCAAGTGCCAATTAAAGACCCACAGGAAGGAGAAGAGAGACGAGAGAGGTTGGTTGGCGAAGGGCAGGGAGAGTCCCCGGGGGTAGAAATGAGGGCAAGAGCCCAAAGGTGGGAGATTTCATTTTTAAAACCTCTGTGCATCTCATTTAATTCCTCCCAAGTGAACTAAATGGACTCTAAGAAATGAGCTGGTCTGCGTTTCATGCTAATATATACAGTGGTACCTCGCTTAAAGAGCATCATGCGTTCCACCGGATTGCTCTTTAAGCGAGTTTGCTCTTTAAGTGAAACACTATTGTAAGTGACTGGTTGTGACTTCTGGTGGGTGGGGCAACCATTCAGAGAAAATTCTGCTCTTTAAGCGAGTCAGTCTCTAAGCAAGGCACTCTTTATGCGAGGTTTTACTGTATAATGATGTGTTTCTGCCCCCTTCTGTTGACTATTCACCAAAGCTAGAAAAGCGTAATGCAACTCGTTGAATTTGACAACATCACTTTTAAGCATTGACTACGGCCTCCAGGCTTACTGTCAAAGTTCTGGAAATGACACTTGGTCTACCTGCCAGCCCACAAGAACCTCCCTGCTCTATGATGACAGGTTACCTACCTGTAACTGCTCTCTTCATTGGGATCTCCTATGAACCCACATGAATGGCTTTGCTGCACATATGCGCAGTAAGCCCATTTGTGTGGATTCACAGAGACCACAATGAAGAACTTGATGGAGGGTAAAGTATGATCCAAACCAGTGATGGCTAACCTTGGCACTCCAGCTGTTCTGGAACGTCAATTCCCAGAAGCTCTGACCTGCAGAAGTGCTGACTTGGGAATTGAAGTTCCGGAACAGCTGGAGTGCCAAGGTGAGCCACCAGGGATCTAGACCTGAGGTCCTCAAACTTGGTTCTCCAGCTGCTCTTGGACTTCAATTCCCAGAAGCCATGATCAACAGGTGTCCTGACTTGGGCTTCTGGGAACTGAAGTCCACAAACACCTGGAGAGCGAGGTTTTGACTTCCCCTCTGCTCTAGGTTATCCCTGAGATGCTGCTGGCCAGGGACTAACCCCACCCCCACCCCACCCACCCCGGTAGGCAACACAAGGGTTCTAATATCAATTGTCCTTCTTCTTCTTCTTCAAGACAGAGGCCAAATGGGATGTTCCACAGAGCCACAGGTCCTCGTAGAAATCCATGAGGGCCAACCTTGGCACTCCAGGTGTTCATGGACTTCAATTCCCAGAAGCCCAAGTCATCACACCTGCTGATGGGGATTGAAGTTCAAGAGCAGCTGGAGTTGTCAAGGTTCTCCATTTTACCCCATCTTAACAATGAGGGTTGTGACTGCCTAGAGCCAAAGACAATTATTCGAAAGCAAGACCAGAATATAACAGCCGTCCTCTTATTTTCCAATATTGCCGCATTCCCATTTGTTCCTTCTTAGCTTGGGTCATCACCTTGTTGATTTTTTGTTCCTCTAAATCTTTCATGGAGATCTTTGGCTCGCAGAGATATTAAGGTTGTCCAAGTTCTTTTGCAGCAATCATCTGCACTGTGAAGCTTGTTATTGTTCTTTGCCCGTCATCGCCTTAAAAAAAAATATTCTGACGTTCTTCTCCCTTGAGCAACTGAAGCCACTCATAAGTGCTAGCAGGCTCTATCTCATCTTATTATTTTTCTATCAACACTCAACTTGCCTTCAACAAATGGCTCATTAATGAAGCCAATCAAGCTAATCGCAGCTGGCTCTGGAAGTGTGGAGTAAATGTGGTTCAGATCCCGGTCAGTTCAAGAAGGCTGTGACCAATCTAATTCTGTAATATGTTTGCATAAATAATTGTGCATGCCACCAAAAGGCCTGTGGGCTTTAAGTGGTTCTTCTGAATGCTATAAACTGACCTTGTGAAACTCAACACCCAATGCTCACATTGGAAGGGGCTGCGTTCCCACACACACACACACACACACACACCCGCCCCGGAACTGTAATATCTTGGTCACTGGATGACAGAGGGCTTGAAGGCTCATTTACTCTGAGTTCAAGAAATGCAGTCCCAAGGGAGTTATGCCCAGTGAAATGGGAACAAGCCCATTGTGATTTTAACAGCCACATCTCCTATGGGAGAATGACCTTGGTCCACTGGGTTTACTTGCACCTAGACCAACTGTCCAGCAAGCAACTCCAACCTCAAGGCTGAAACCTAAGAACGGATTTGCTAAAGGAAGTTTAGAAATTGAGCCAAAGTGAAACATCCTTTTCCTGGCCAACTTGGTGGCGCAACCCGGATGAATTGGTGTCAGGGGCCGGATCCAGCCCATGGGCCATAGTTTGGGCACCCCTGGTTTCAGCAGAGAAAATGGCAGCCTAAAATCCCATCCTTTTGCAAAACGGTTTGCAAGGTGTGTTTTACTTCCACGTGACCAGCTCACGGCCTGAAAAGTTTGGGCACCCTTGCGCTAAGCTTTCATTCATTCCACGGATTGAGACTGTATATTTCTGGCCATATTTGCACCATGGTTTTTCCTGCCTCTTACGGGCAATTTCGACAGCTGTTTCTGCCCAAATATCTCCCCTGCCGGCATGATTAAATTAAAGGGTGACAATAATTCCATTTTCTGCCGCTCCTCTGGAACGTTCTCCTTAATGTTCTCCACTTACAACCTAAATTGTAAAAGAGTGAACTTTTACAGCTGGAGCCCAGAGGGTGTGCATAGAGTTCAGGAATGCCAAAAAAAGAAATTCCAGCTGGCATGAAACCGCACAAGACTGCATGCCGCAGGCCATGAATCAGAGCCTCACACACCCAGCCTGGTGGATCTTGAGAACAATTCACACCTCATATTGCTCAGCTACACCTACTGTGTGTGTGTGAGTGCACAGACACAGGGCCGCCTAGAGTTGCAAAAATCCGGCTCCTGTTACAGGCCTTCAAATGTGCGCAGCCTAGCCATCGCCCTGAAGTAAAAGCAAATCCAAACCCAACCGTTCCACATTCCAAAGGATTGGCCGAGCCATGGGAGAGGTTGAGGAAAAGTTACTATGGGGCTACAATTCCCAGAATCTCTCAGCTATGGTAGCGAGTGGTGGGGGTGGGGAAAAGGCAGCCTCCAAGAGTAAGGCTGCGTTGACTTAGTGGGTTGAGACGCTGAGCTTGATGAGACCCGAGTGCTGCACAACAGAGTGAGCTCTCCACATGCAGCCTTGGAGGATGTGGAGATGGGGCATGGGGTAGGTCTCTGGCCTTACCATCTGACTTTGTTGCAGGTTTGGGTGGCGCCCAGGGGGGATCCGGCCACCATGGGCACCTGGATGGGGCTGTGCTGCTTGTTCATGACCAGGTCCAGTTTCTCCTCCAGCGATCTGCAGGTGGCGTCCAGAGCCAGGAGCTTGGCTTCGATGCTATCCAACCGCAGGCAGATGGTCTGGTTGATGGAGTACAGGAAGGACTGTGGAGGAAGAGGAGGAGGAAGCAAAAAGAAGCCAGTCAGTCTTAGGTCTTGCAAAGGTCACACAGGCCCCAAAGGAGCCCACTCAGACACAGAGGAGCCCAAAAGGAGGGCTATCACAGCATGATCAAGGCTTAAACCCCCCCATGACTCAACTGAGGGAAATCTACGCCCAGGAATACCTGGCACTGAAGGTGTGACGGAGCACAGCTCACTGGCTCTGCTCCTGCTGTCAGGCTGCCCGTGTATTTCCACTGGAGCCACCCCATAAGAGTCCTGCCCCTTCGTATCTGCCAAGGGGGTCCTTGAAGGTGGGGAGGGGGACCCCTCTCTTGTGGAAACAGGGGCCACCAAGGCAGACAACTCTCCTTGCTTTGTTGAGACCCGTGTGTTCCCAACCTTTGCTTCTTGGACTTCAATTGCCCAAACCACTGATCAGCCAATGGACTGACTGTAAACCCATTCATGTGGATTCACAGAGAGCAGTGTTTCCCAACCTTGGGTTCTTGGACTCCAGTTCCCAGAAGCCCAAGTCAATTCCCCAAAGCACTGATCAGCCAATGGACTGACTGAGGCTTCTGGGAATTGGACACACACACACCCCGGTGGGACCTGGGCCCCACATTGGGAACCACTGTATTAACTTAGCCTCTGTGGACGCCTGGCTGTGGAAACAAACGGCAAGAGAGGGACGCAGCGTGTGCCTGTTCTGAAGTCACTCACGCCTTCCCTGCCACTCCAGATCGCACAGGAATAGCTGTAACCTTCATGTGTAAAGGGAGCCCCTTCCCTACTCACCAGGGAAAGGGGGGTATTTTGCCTCCCTTTACATTTAACTTTTGGGACTGCGGTGGCTCAAGGGGTTAAGACACTGAACTCAATGACGGGAAGGCTAGAGTTCGATTCCTGAGTACTGCATGAGCGACTGTCCCTGCCCAAGCTCCTGCCAATCTAGCGGTTTGAAAGCATGAAATTGCAAGTAGATCAATAGGGGGCCACTTTCGGTGGGAAGGTAAAACAGTGTTCCGTGCCACTTCATTGTCTAGGCATGCCTGCCACATGGCCACGGAAACATTTGCAGACGCAGATAGTGCTGGCTCTTTGGCGATAAACAGACATGAGCACTGAACCCCAGAGTCAGATACAACTTTCTTTCGAGCAAAGGCGAACTTTACCTACATTTAACTCCCTCAAAAAAAAAAAGATTCTGGGGCGCCCCCTGGTGGACTTAAGGTGAAAACCTAAACTACTAGGCTGGCAGGAGCTGGGACAGAGATGGGGACTCAATCCGTCATGCAGTACTCAGGTCTTGAACTGCTGACTTGCCGACCTTCCAGATCACAAGGGGAGCTTCTTAAACACTGAGCCACGGCAGTCCCTAGTAAGAGCAGGGACTTGGGTGGCTCAGCGTTGAAGAGGAGGCTGTGATCTTGAAAGCATGCACAGATGCTTTCTTAGCCAAAATGTCACACGCACACACACACACACACACACACAAGGTCTGGTTTTACCTGTGAATGTTTATGAACGGGTGCTAGCCACCCCCAAACTCCAATGGCGTATACATTTACGATTAATCAAAGCAACAATGGGCAATAGCAGCAACCTCCCCACCCCCACCCCCCCACACCCGCACCCCCACCCCTGAGCATGCAGGAGCCGCTAAAGCCGGCCATGAAATCTCATCCCAAAAATGCTCATGATGAGATGGAATTGCTCACGAGCCCCTAAGCCAGTATTTTGTGCCAGAAGCAGCATGGAAGTCAGCATGAAGCAACAACTTTCCCAGTCCACTGGATCCAGAAAAAGCATAAGGGCACAAAAGGTGGGCCAAAGGCCCGCAGGGATTCTTTCTACCTGACCAACACGTTGCCGGTCCGTGGCAAAGGGACACACCTTATTACAGTTGGTGGTTACGACAGCATTTCAACGACATGTTTCTAAACGACAGAACGCCAACCACAAGCAAGGTATATAACTAAGAACCCCAGACTGCCACACTGAAGACCTTGGCCTGGATCCCTTGCAGTCTGCTGCTGCTGCTGCTGCTGCTGCTACTGTAGTCATACTATAGGCATTAGATACCAAAGGCTGAAGGAAAGTGAGCCGTTTCCTACTGCTGCTCACTGAAGCCTTTTTCGAGACTGGAGTTCTCCGTTACATAGGCAAGGTTCGTTGCTCACATCTGACGCTGCGTCGAGGAGCTAAAGATCTTTCTAAGTGCTGTTGACAAGCAACCTAGAATCAGAGAACCGATAGGCTGCAAACAATATTTCGCAGAATCTCACTAGATTTTCAAAGAAGCTAATGCAAGGATGAATTAGATCAGGGGTGCCCAAACTATGGCCTGTGGGCCAGATCCGCCCACAATGCCAATTCATCTGGCCCTCATCGCTCCTGGAAGCAGGCATAGAATGCACCCATACAGGCGTGTTTTACTTCCACTTCCGGGAGCGACGCAGGCAGCACTGGCTGGATGAATTGGCATCAGGGGGCGGATCTGGCCCAGGGGCTGTAATTTAGTCACCCCCTGGTTTAAGCAGAGAAAATGGCATCTTAATATCTATCTATCCTGTTGCAAAACAGATTGCAAGGCGCATTTTACTTCTGCTTCCGGTGGGAGGAACCACATGACCGGCCCACTAAACCACATGACCAGCCCATGGCCCGGAAAGTTTGGGCACCCCTGGATTAGATGAAGGAAGTGCTTCTTTCACTTTCTGAAGTGTGTTTTAGTACAAAAGATGCCACCCTAAGGCTATATTTGCCAGTCAAGAGTATTTGCTAATTGAATGTTTCCTGTGAGTCCACATGCGTGGTTTTCATGTATAACTGGAAGACAGACTCATGTGCACTCCAAACCAGAGTATAAGCTGGGGCCAAAAAGGCAGGAATCATCATCCTTCTCTGCCATCACCCCTTTGCAAATGAAGCTACTACCCTGGTCTTTCACGGAGAGATAATAAACCTTAGGCTGCATCAGGGACCTTTGAGGACCGGAGTCAGGATCGGGACCCTCGCCTGTCCAACAAACACTAGCGGTGCATTATTATGATGAAGAACCACCACCACAACAGAAAAGCCCAGAGCCACAACCTTAATGGAGGGATCCTGGCAATTAATTTCTATCCGCTGCCGCTTTAAAGGTGGGTCGACGTCTTCTTCATCCACGTCATGGTTTTCCAAAACAACTGTGGGACAGAAACAAAGCAAACCATTCTTAGCGCTTCGGTAGTGGAGGCGGCATGGAAATCACAAAATACACAGAAAGCCTAATACACCCAAATGTCCAGGAAGGGGCCCAGCATGAGAGAAGGCCGAGGAAAAGCCACTGGTTTCCACAAGTGGAGCTCCCAACTCTCTTTCTTACGAAGAAGAAGCGCCAGGGTCTCTCCACCCATGCTCCTAAACAGTGCACCTATAATGTCTATTTCTGACCCTATGCTCTATCAAGTTCTTCTTCGCAGTCTCCGTGAATCCACACGAATGGGTTTACTGCGTGTACGCAGAATGTGGGTTCACAGGGGACGGAGGAGGAGGAGGCCACCAGGACGGAGGGAAGGGAAGGGGCTTTCTGGAGAAGATTTCCCAGCACAAATGACCAGCAGTACTTGGGAAGGGACGCAGCCCGATCTCCAGCAGACTGGAACATGGTTTCTCTCCATAGAAAAGAGGGAGGTTCAAGGACTATTCCCCACCCACCCACCCCCATCCACATGCTGCTCACAATGTGCTCCTGCCTTCTCTGTGGATCTTTAGATCTCCCTCATTCACTGCATTTCTCCCTAGCAGTATACCTGGATGGTCCGGGTTCAAGTCATCCACAGCAATCTGAACCACATCTGATAAATCGTGCTCTGTCATCCTTCAGAAACAGGATGGAAGGGGTGGGTGGAGTGGGTGGGGCGGCCCGTTAGTAGTAGTTCATGCAGGTCTGATCTGAAAAACATCATGAAGGCAGGAGGGTCACCCAGAGGCGATTCAAGGTCGTCATCATCATCATCATCATTGCAGGTCAAACTCATACAGTATTTATCATTTCTTTTCAAGGACTGGCCATTGTGACTCGTTTTTAAAGGAAACCTCTGTTTGAGTTTCAGGGCACATGTCTTGTAATGGCCTCACTGGTTCAGGGCTCTGAGCCTTTCGATGCTACCTACCGCTTGAATTCCATGTCCCGCTTCTAATTAGGCAATTAACCCGGAAGAAAGAGGTGTTCCTTGCCACTCTCATTAGGCGCAAAAAGTGCCTCAGCCGGAGATTAGGTGCCCACCGCACACACATGATCTAATGCAATAAATCACAAACACAGGCGCAAAATTTCATTTATTCATTTATCTATTACAGGGCAGGTTACAAAGCCGCATAAAATATTGTTTTAAAAAACACAAGCTATTTAAAACCATTTAAAACACGCAAAGCATGAAACCCGTTGCATTAAAACCCACAGAGAGACGGACTTCCTGCACCATCTCAAATGTCATTTAGATCAGAAGAAATCTCAGCCACATTTGTCTGCCTCTCTGTCCGTCCCTTACTGTCGTGATGTGACTGTATATTTGTGTGTCCAGATGTTACGCGCCCCTGCATTCAGTGAGGCTGCATCCCAGAGAAGGGGGGCGGACACAGGACCAGAGCCTTCCGCAGGGAGTCCTCTGGCAAATGGGCCGAATACCTTGTTTGCTGGACTATAAGACTCACTTTAACACGCACTGGGGAAATGGAGTGCGTCTTAAACTGTATAGAGTGGCCTGCAGTGGGTTGTTTTGGGAATGATGGGGTGCGTCTTATACTCTGATGCGTCTTATCAGCTGGAGGGGCCTCTGGCATTTTTCACATTAAGCTCAACAAGGTCAATGTCCTGCTCATTAGAGAAAGGGGGGGGGGGAGCCTCTAAAGATGGTGTTTCCCCACCACTGTCCTTTCATCCCACCGTGGTGGTGTGGAACACTGTTTATTATCAGCCACTGACATCAGGAGGAGATCGGCCGTGCCAGTTCATGCACCTGCCAGATCCTGCAATGGGAAAGAGGGGGGGAGGGGGGGCTAAACCAATGTGGCACCTCTTGGGGTGCAGTTTATTTACCACACCATGCCATGCCATGCCATGGCAACCCAGCAGAGCCAGAACTCTACCAGTCTTTTCCCCTACAAGCCAGAGTGCCACATCCTAATGGAGCCCCCCACCCCTCCTCGGTCCTGTTTTAACATCGCCACCCCAACCCAAGTGGCAGCGATCAAGCAGTAGACACCAGCCAAGGGTCCATGGGCCGGATCTGGCCCCTGATGCCAATTCATCCATTGTTCCCGGAAACAATGAGGGCAGTACAGGCCAGATGAATTGGCATTGGGAGCCGGATCTGGCCCGTGGGCCATAGTATGGGCACTCCTGGTTTAAGCAGAGAAAATGGCAGCCTAAAATCCATCTCATCACATTTTACTTCTGCTTTCGGTGGGAGGAACCACGTGACTGGCCCACTGAACCATGTGACTGGCCCACGGCCTGAAAGGTTTGGGCAACCCTGATCTATAGAGAGACAAATCCAGGTAACATGAAATGATCCGGCTTTTTTCCCCCTGGGAATTAAGCAAATCCACAGGACTTGGCAATGCTTAAACTGGGCTACATGGTGCCTCCCAGTTTTGAGCATCTTAACCCAAGCTGCAGTGGCTTAGTGGTTAAAGATGCTGAACTTGATAACTGGAAGGTCAGCAGTTCGAGACCCAAGTGCTGCATGATGGAGTGAGCTCCTGTCTCTGTCTCAGCTTCTGCCGGCCTTGAAAATTGCAAGAAATTGCAAGTAAATAGGTACCACTTTGTTGGGGAAGGTAAACCTGTGTTCCATGCACTCTGGTGTTGAGTCATGCCTGCCACATGTCCATGAAAACGTCTGCAGAAGCAGATAGCACTGCCTCTTTGGCTATAAACAGAGATGAGGACCGAACCCTAGGGTCGGATACGACTGGCTTTCAAGCAAGGGCGACCTGACCCAAGCTGAACTTGTCAATTTATTCAGAGCCACCCCAAGAATAAAACCAAGCCATGTAGACAGTGTTCTCTCTCCTGCACACGTGAGGAGACTAAGCATGCCTGGGAGCCAAGCAGCCGTGTGTGTGTGTGTGTGTGTGTGTGTGTGTGTGTGTGTGTGTGTGTGTGTGTGCGTGCGTGCGTGTGTGTGTGTGTGTGTGTGTGTGTGTGTGTGTGTGTGTGTGTGTGTGTGTGTGTGTGTGTGTGTGTGTGTGTACGTACTGTGTGTAGGACCTCTGTCTCAGGCACAGATTCAGGATTTGGGAGCCCTCCGGCTGGACGGTATGAACCCAAATCACCCGGTTTCTCTCTGCAGTCTCCGGGGTTTCCACAAGGCAGCTCCTGCAAGATCACGTTTCCGCCCAAGCCCTCGGCTCCAGGTCTAGAGCCAAATGGCTTTTCCATGTGCTGCCCCCCTCTGGGATTCCCTGCTAAGGATTGCTAGAGGTCTGCTGAAGGGGACGCACTGCACTAGCCTCCCAGAGCCAAATTAAAAACCACTGGAGCCATTTCACATCTGCCTTTCCCACTGGAAAAGAGCACAGGAGGGGGGTGGGGGTGGAGAAGGCACCGGGGGGGGGGGAGGGGGGGCAGGACAGGCAAGGTGGACTTCTCAGCACCTGGAGAAAGGATGAACCTGGCCAGCCAATGGGAAAGGCCGTGGTGGCCAACCTTGGCACTCTAGCTGCTCTTGGACTTCAGACTCCCAGCAGCCCAAGTCTCTGTGACTCCACACGAATGGGTTTACTGCGCATATGCACAATAAACCCATTCATGTGGATTCACAGAGACTTGGGCTTTTGGGAATCCAAAGTCCAAGAGCAGCTGGAGTGCCAGGGTTCGCCATCACTGGAAAAGGCAGCTCAGCCGGAACCCCTCTTCCTAAAATCAGGAATGCAATTAGAGCAGACCGGAGGGGGCCCCCATGAAGAATCATCCTCCTCCTATCATCCTTCAGGCCTCTGGAGCAGCCAAGGCAGCAGCTGCTCACTAATCCCCCCCCCCTGCCTCTCCAACATACAAAAAAAGGGTGGGTGTTGTGGGGGAGAGATTCCAAATTCTTCCAAATGAGGACACCACATGGCATCATCCATCCATCCATCCAGGCTGTTTACTCAAAACACTTCTGCTGCCGAGAGAGAGAGAGAGAGAGAGAGAGAGAGAGAGAGAGAGAGAGAGAGAGAGAGAGGGGGGGGGGGGGGTTGTTTCCAATTCACATCGCCATGCAAACTCCACATCGTGGTCGCATCCACTTGTGGCCAGGTGCCCAAGTCCTCTGGCAGGGCAGGAGGTTTAGGGCCCGTGCTTGCCAGGGCTGAGATTCTGGCACATGAAGTGTGCCATTTCTCAGAAGTCCTCCTGGGAAGGGGTCCAGTCGGAGCAGCGGAATAAAACAGCTGCGCTGGGAGGGTTTCATAAGGTCTCACCCACCACCCAGCGCACCAGAGGCGGCGGCTTTTAATTCATGCCTTTCTAAAAGGCACAGACACAAACCCCAGCCAAGGCCTCTTTGGCTGCTTCCCTCAAAAGACCACCAAAGTCATTCATTCGGCCTTCTTCTCTCCCACGTTTCAAACCATGGAAGCAACTTTGCATCACAAAACTTGAATTAGAATGCTAGGTGGGAAAGAACTGGCCTGGCGACTGCATTTCCCTGCCATGTTCAGGCGCACCTTTTGCTGGTGCGCAAACAACGCCTCTTCTGTGGAGGTGGAACCTTTCAGATTTATCATTTCTGGTGAATTCCCCCACTTTATTTATTTGGAAAGGGCGGGGAGGGGGGCGGCAGCGGTTGCCTTCACTTTGTTCAGGACGAAGGGCTCACACAGACAGCTCATAAAAAAGGAAACCAGAGGAGCCCCAACGCTCTCTGGGGTCACAGCGCCCACAACCCCAGGAGGACAACAAGCACCATCAGGCAGTCAACAGCACTCGGGGCTGGAGTGGCTACTGCCCCAGCATGCCGATAAACCCACAAACATGACCTGCCAGGCAAAGGAGGAGATGCCAACTGCCAGTCCAGCCGTATCCAACTCTAGGGTTTGGTGCTCATCTGCGCTTACAACCAAAGAGCCAGTACTATCTGCATCTGCAGACCTTTCTGTGGCCATGAGGCAGGCAGGCCTAGATGCCCAAGGGCATGGAACATTTTTTTTGCATTTTTTTTGCTTTTGAACTGTTAGGTTGACAGGAGCTGCAGCAGATGACAGGAGCTCACTCTGTCACGCAGCACTCGGGCCTTGAACTGCTGACCTTCCAGTCGTCAAGTTCAGTGTCCTAACCACTAAGCCAGCTGGCATCTAAAACACCATTTAAACTAAGCCCCGAGTAATAGACGTAGTAACCTCCCCAGTTCCCAGGTTGCCAAGGTGTGTGTGTGTGTGTGGGGGGGGGGGATACCTGCAAGTCACAGCTGGACCCAGCGCAGATCACCAAGCCAAGGGCCACAACCTGCTTGGATTTGGGGCTGTCAGTCATTTCCATCAAGGAAACTACATGCACATTATAGAGCAACTTGGCCAAACAGGTTTGACTGACGCTGTCAAAACAAATTACACAGCAGAACAGTTCCGAGTTTAAATATTTATTTTAGATTTGGGGGGGGGGGGGGGGAGTTGTGCTTTAAATATCCCTCAGAAGGATCCCAGCAGTTTTCAAACAAATAACTTCAGACTCACAATGCGAAAGTTATTTGGCAGCAACATCTACACCGGTGGCGGAGGAGGGAGGCGCTGGCATGCCCCATGTGCATGGATGGGCCAGGTGGTGGTGGGGGGGGGGAGAAGATTCCCAAGGAGCGAGTGCCACCTGGCGGAGGACAGGGGCTCTGGCAGCCACATCTGTCCTAAGAGGAGGCCTCTCTTTTGCAGCAAGAACAGAGTCAAGAAGCCAAGTGTGGCTACAGAGTTGTTAGAGCAGAGGGATGCCTCAGAAGCAGAAGGTGGGTTACTCCAGTCCAGGACCAGTGAAGATGCAATGGCAGTGAGGAAAACATCCGCCGCCTCCGAGAGAGACCTCCAGACCCAACGCAAGGAAAAGAGGCCAGCCCGCTTTCCAGAAAGAGGGGTGCCTAGGCCAGTGATGGCGAACCTTGGCACTCCAGGTGTTCTTGGACTTCAATTCCCAGAAGCACTCCTGATGATCAGGGCAGCTGGAGTGCCAAGCTTCGCCATGAATGGCCTAGGAAACCTGCCTGCCACAGAAATGGGGGCTTTCCTCTGATCTCTGCCACCAAGTGCCTGACTTAAGTAGCAATTGAGCATATGAGGCGGTATATACAAGTGTGATGGCTTTTGCTCTCTACCTATGCAGGTAGCCATTAATTTGCACCAATCTGTGCAACCTGAGCCAATCTGTGTGCACAGCACATCCTCCCACCAGAAAGCTACATACAGCCCCTCCCAAGTGTTTCTTTTGTTAAAATGGGGTGGGGGGGTGGGATTTCCTCCTCTCACATTCAATCCTGTACAGTACAACCAAGTGCATTTTGTACTGCCAGCTCAACTGAAGCATAGCTGTCAAGTATCCCGTATTGGCCGGGAAACTCCCGTATTTTACCTTCTTTCCCGCTGTATTTTTTAGACTGCAATGCCCTAATGCCGCCACTGGAGGGCATCACAGGATAAGCATAGCTGTCAAGTATCCAGTTATGGCCGGGAAATTTCCCTTATTTTCAAATCCAAAACAAAACGTAACAGGTATGAATGAACTGAAGTCTATCTCACTTATGAAGTCTGTTCCATACTGAGAGAGGGAGAGGTGGAGGTCTTGCATACTTGGGAGTCAGAAATGTTAACTTTCCCACCCACCCACCCCGTCCCGTGCGTTCCTCTCTAGGGCGCAGGGAACTCTTCTGGTCACCAAAGGACAGCCCCCTTCATAGAGTTTAGCTGTGGGCTCTCAGGAAGTGCCTGGGGAGGAGGGCAAGACCCGCTTCGTGCCCAGGCAGACACCCCCACCCGCCGCCTTTCCCATCTCCACTTTCTCCTTTGCAGTTTCCCCCTGCCTTGACTCGCCACACAAGTTCCCTATCAACACAGCTTAAAATTATTAAAATGAGCTCAACCCATGACAATAATAAACAGCAACTAATAAGCCGCAGCCAAGTGTTGACTGCCCCCCCCCCATCCATGCCTTGCTGGAGAACAGCCAGCCAGCCAGGGTGGCCTTGGGCAACCTGTGCGCCCCCAGTGCCCCAAAGAGGAGGAGTGCTGCCAAGGGAAGAGTGGGAACCCACCACCAGGAAGAACCCGCCAGCCGCTATAAGCTGGGACCCAGACAGAGCAAGCCATGATTATTGCAGGCAGGCCTGGTCCTCAGGGGACTTTATTCGGGAGAGAGAGCCGGCGTAAGGGCACGCAAGAGGGTGCCGTGTAGGTTTACTTGTAGGCAGAGGGAGAAGATCTGCAGCAGGCATTCGCTCGCTCGATCAATCAATCAATCGATCATCCACTCATGTATATCGTTCCTCTCTTTCTCTTCCTTCTATCTCTCTTCCAGCATCCGTCTTTCTTTTCTCTCTCTCTCTCCATCCATCCATTCAGATTTTTTCCCCATCCATCCATTGTATGTATCTACCTACCTACCTACCTACCTACCTACCAACCAAGAGCGACGACGACAGAGAGTCCCTGAATGACGTCAGGGGATTTGGGGGGTCGTGACTCCGAGGAGGGGGTGGGGGAAGCCACCCTGTGACGTCACAGCTGACTGGCATCCCGGCCCTCCAGATGTTTTTAGCCTCCCACTCCCACCTGGTTAGACCTGCATCTAACCCCCAGCTGTGTGCCTCCTGCTGCTGCTCCTCCTCCTCTGCCATCCCGGCCCCACTTCCCTCACTGGGGGTGGGGGTGGGAGGGGAGGGGAGGGGATTTGACCCCCACTTCTTTCGTGGGTCCCCCAAGGGATGATGATGCCCGCCCGCCCGCCGCGCCCACCATGCTATCCTCCCAGAGAAGGGCCGGGCTGTGGGACGCCTCCTCTCCGCCCTTCCCCCCCCCCCCCTCACAGGGCTGTTGTGTAACAGGGGGGAGGGGGCGGGACTCAAACCTCGAGCTAGGCCCCGCCCCCGAGAGCCTCTCCCCCTCCCCCCTCCTTCCCCACCCCCATTGAGTAGGCCCAGGAGGTGGTTGGGGGGGGGGGGGTCCCCTCTCCCTGGGTGGGGCTGGGCTGCCCCTGAGGGAGCCGCCGAGGCCCCGAGCCAGGCCCGGCCGCGGAGCTCGAGGTGGAGCCGCCGCCGCCGCCGCCGCGCGAGAAGTGTGTGTGTTACCGTTTTGCTTCTCGCCGAATTCTCGTGGTGTTTGGCCGGGGCCGGGCGGCTGCGATAATGGCGTCCTTCCTCGCGAGAGATCCTCCTCCGGAGTCGACACTAGTGCGCAGGCGCCGGGACAGCTGCCGCCTTTCGCCTCCTCCTTGCCTCGAGACGCCGCGCAGGCGCAGGAGGAAGAGGAGGAGGGCCAAGAGAGACAGAGAGCGCCGCAGCACGGCGGCCGGACTCCGAGTCCCAGCGTCCCTTGCGCGCGCGTCGGTGCCCCCCTCCCCCCGCCTCTGGAGCCAGCGCGGCGGCTGCCTCCAAGGGCATGGCGGGAGTTGTAGTGTGCCGCCGCCACCGCCTGGGCTTGCCGCAGTGCAGGCTGGGAAGCCGAGTCTGAAAAGATCTTTATTTGAGGAAATACCAGAAAGTAAACAAAACAGAAACGTTGTTGTGGCGCCTTAAAAGGGGAGACCTTTCTTCAGCAAAAACCAACCGGCCATTTGGACCCAGGCCGGGGGGGGGGGGAGGGGGAGGGGAGGGGGGCCCTCGCCCGCCCTCTTGCCAACCACACACCACCTGTTCTCATGCTGGGCACAGGTACAGGTAGTAGTAGTAGTAGTAGTAGGAGTGGTTGCACATCTTCTTCTGGCACATACCTGCTCAGGGGCAATGTTCACCACCTGCTTCACAACTGCCCATGCTTACTTACTTACCCCCTGAGGGCTGGGCTGGCATTATGGTGCCCTCCTCCTCCTCCTCCTCCTCCTCTTCTAGGTATGCAGCAGCAGCAGTTCCTTGGCTATCACGTCTAGAGATTGGGGGGTCAGGATTTCACCATCCTCAACCATCCTCATTCACCCATTTCCCTCTCTCTGTGTCCCACCTCCTCTTTTAAAAGCATTATTTCCTCTCCTATGAGGGGTTGGAGGAGGTCTCAGGCTATGGCGGGTGCTGGGATGGATGGCATGGACTTCACAGGAGGAGGAGGAGGAGGAGGAGGTGGTGGTGGTGGTAATAAGCCTCCTTAGTGGCTGGGGCTTTACCTGCAGCAGCGCAACTGTTTCCCTCCCTGTCTGCCCCAATCCTGTCCGTGGCTCTCCCATCATGCGCCCTTTGATGTGCACAACAGCCATCTTGTGGGGTTAAATGGACTGCTTCCAGGAGTTTTGACCATTCTTCACTGGTTCCCCATCAGCCATCCTGAAGTCTCCATTTCTCCACATTGCTCCAAACGTATGCAAAACACAGAAAGCAGAACATGAATCAGTGACATGCACATTCAATCCCTTGCGCACTCCCAGTTCCAGAGCTCGTGTGAGAGCTATTAGCTCTGCCGTCTGGGCTGAAGTTTCCCTTTGAAGAACTAGGGAAGAGGGGGGGGGGGGGTGTTGGCAGGAGGGAGCCAAGGGTGCCAGGGCCAGCCACTGTGGGTGGGTGGGTGGGTGAGACCCCAGGACTCACTGTTGCTGCTGCCACTGCTGCTCTCAGGGGTCCAGGCCAATATGGAAAGGGGAACTCCACCACCACCACCACCCTTTGCTCCTCCCAGCCTTGGCTCCCATGGGGGGCTAGCAGGCTTCAGCCCTTCCTTCCCCCGCTGCCTGCCTGGGCCCTCTTTGCTGAGGGAGGCTGAGGCCCCCATGGACTTACTGAAGGCAGTGTGTCTGTGGAAGCTCCTGGATCAAGGCCACGAGAGAAACCTCAGAGGCCGTGGCCACTTGGCAGGCAGTTGAGGAGGTTTGTTATGTGTGTGTGCGTGTTTGCAGTCGCAGAGTAGCACCCAAGCTGTACGCAGACAGGAGCTTCATGCGTAGGCTGCAGCACACACATATAATGACAACAGTAACACAGTTCAATGGAAAACCAAACTGCCTTTATTTCGGGTGCTGGTGATTCTTAGTGCAAAACGTAAATACAGGTCTCTTCTCTCTCATGTACAGTATTTTTACAGTAAGACGCAGTCTCTCTGCCTCGGCAGCAGTCAGTCCTTCAGAGGCTGATAAGAAGCACGTTCAAGATAGGCCAACTGGTACAAATGACACTTTGATCCTCCTTTTGGGCAAAAGACAAGCACTCACTCTGCTTAGAGGTTCCCGAGTCCATTGGTAGGTTGCAGCATCAGTTCTTCCGCAATCCTCCTCTTTGGCACAGGTTCCAGGAGGGACTCCCTTGGTTATTTCAACATCTTAACGCCTCCAAAAGTCCTCCGATTGAGTGCTCAGGTAGCACTACCTTTAGAGGGCAATTTTGCCCAGCCACAGCTGTGCTCAACAGTCACAGTCTCTGTTAGAGTCTCTTACAGCGACGCATACATTCCATGGAATATCTGACCGCAGGCTGTGGAGGCCATTGCAAGCAGGCCTGGAACCTCGGGCACGAGTGGACAGTTCCCCACCACCGGCTACAAGCGGACGATCTTGATCCGGTTGTCCTCATCCAGCCTCACCTGCAGGCAGCCCACGTGACGGATGGACGAGGGAGGAGGCGGCCTTGGAGGACTCGGGAAGGTGCGCCTGGGAGGGGGGAGGCAGAAGTGAAGGAAAAACCCCAGGAGGGGAGAAAGCCAAGAGGGAGGCAGACCTCACTGAAAGGGGGGGGATGGATGGAGGGGGGGTGTCCCATCTAGGTGAGCCAAAGACCTCTCCCTCCCTCCCTCCCTCCCAGGGAGGATGGCTGGAAGACTCCTAAGAGGTGGAGTCGATGAAGAGCAAGGCCAGCAGGCAAGGAGGGCATGGAAGGAGCCTCATCTGCTCTGATGGTCAACCCCATGTCCTACCAACTGCATGAGATGTGACCACACTCCTCACCCAAATGGCAGCGGGTAGCGGGAGGCCTGCTCCCCAAAGCAGAGTCCTGTGGTAGTGGTGCCCTCCCCTTCTTCCTTCCGCTGGTGAGGTGTGTGTGTCCACCCGACCCCTGTCTGAGCTGGGGCCGCCCTGCTCTCCCTGCACCCAACCTCTGCAAGGCAGACAGAGAGGAGAGGAAGACCTTCCTTGGTGCCAGAATTTAGACACCTCTCCTCTCCCAGTTCTCCTGCTGCTCTGCCACTTGGCATAGCTGCGGGCAGAGGAAAGACCCACTGTCCGTCCATCCGTCCGTGCATTGGCCAGCTCCGTCACTCTCCAGGCCAAGGCAAGAGAGCGAGAAAAGGATACATTTGGGGCTCCTGCTCGACGTCTTCCAGCCATTTCTTGGTGGCCTCTATCCTGCCCTGGATCTTCTGCCTCTCCGTCTCCAGGGCCTGGACATGGGAGGGCTGGAACAGGCGGGGGGGATCCTTGCTAAGGAGGACAAGCAAGGGTGGGGGGGGGGGAGTCAGCAGAGCTTGCAACCTTTCCCATTTGAAGATGGCAAGGCAATGGACACATGGGGGTGGGGGTGGGTGAGCAGCCCCCAAGGCAGGAGCCACCATCCTGCCTGCCACCAAACCAGGAGAGCAAAAGAAAGCGCTTCTCCAGTTCTACCGGCTGGCCTGAGGAGGACCAGCCAGGGACGGGTGGAGATGTCTTACCTGGAGGCCGCAAATCCCAGTGTGCCATCCATTGCCCCAGAACTTCTGCACGGCAAAGGCAGCCCCCCTGGAGAAGGAGGAGGAAGAGGAGGAAAGAGTCCCTTTGGGAGTGGTGGCAGCAGCAGCAGCAGCGTCCAAGCTAAGCCACGCTCTACACTCGCTTCGGTGAACCTGCCTTCTGGAATGAAGCCCACCACCACCACCACCACCACCACCACCTCACCCCTTCTGCTCTGCTATTTCCCCCCCCCCCCGCCCTCTCTCAAAATGTCCCCCACCACCACCACAAAGGGAAGGGGGCCCCAGCAGGTCTTCTCAAGAGGAAGCAGCTGCAGGAAAGCAAGATCTGAAGCCCAGAGACAGTCTCTACCCACAGCATGAGGGGAAACGTCTCCCTCTTTCAGAAGCAGAGACCATTTCCCTCTCTCTCTCTCTCTCTCTCTCTCTCTCTCTCTCTCTCTGTTCCCCAAAGTTAGTCCCCCAGACTGTGTACATTTTAAGAAGAGGGAGGGGTGGTCAATGAGGAGCAGGAGCCTCAGGAGATGGGGTGGGGGTGGGGGTGTTGGCGCCTCCTGCCCACAACTGCACATTGTTCACTTATGTCTCCCCCTGGGAAACACTGGGAAGCCAAAGCTATGAAAGGACACAGCTCAAAAAGGGGTGGGTGAGTGCACGCACGCACACCATACACACCGCGCAGGCAGAGAGAGAGAGCACCATGGGAAGCCAGGGATGAACTCTGTGCCCAGTAGTCGACTCTGAGAGGCTGGAAGCCCTCTAAGCACACCCCAGACATGGCTCTGCTCAGGAATCCTGGCTCCCTAAAAAGGGTGGTGGTGGAGGGGGCCACATCTGCTTCTGCTGCTTGGGCCGGGGGGACAGATCCTGACCCTCTCGGCATGTATTCCACACACCGAGCCCAGCCCTGAGTTTGCCACCGCCCAGATCCGCAGCCCCCCCCCCCCCCCTTGCTGCCCACCTGGCCTGGGAAGGAGGAGCCCCAGGGCTTGCTTACCTGGGAAGTATTTGTGCCACTTCTTCCTCAGCAGGCTGTCAACGGAGGAAGAGGAGGAGAAAAGGCCAGGACCTAGACCCGTCCTCCAAGCCCACGAAGGGCCAGCAACAGGAGGTGCCACCGGCATGGCTAAGTAGGCAGAGCCCACGGAGGAAGTGTAGTGGGCAAGAGGGAGGCCGTCCCGGGGCGAGGGAGTGAAAGGGCTCTTAGCCAAGGAGGGGGAGGGAGAGGGAGGGAGGCCAGAGAGGCCGAGAGGCCGCTGGCCGCCAAAGGCACTCAAGAGGTCCAGGATGTGCTTCAGCTCACTGGAGATGCGCTGAAGGGAGTCAGTCAGGCCCTGGATCTTCTCCTGTGGGGCCACATGGCACTCGGCCAGCTTCAGAGGAACATCTGGGGGGGGGGGGGCAGAGAGAAAGAGACACACAAGGCTTAAGAGGGAGGGAGGGGGGGAAGGAGGGCGGGAGGCTGGCAACCCAGCCTTCCTCTCAGAGGAAGACCAGGATACTTCCAGGGAGCCCGGAGGAGACTCTTGAGGCTCAAGTGATTTGCTCAGCCAGCCCCAGAGATTGAGAGACCCCCCCCCCCCCACCCAAGTGGCTGGAGAATCCATCCTAGGCAGGCTCTGGGGTGTGTGTGTGTGTGTGTGTCGTGTGTGTGTCGTGTGTGTGTGTGTGTTCCACACAGGTCTCAAAGGTTAGGGACGCTGCACAGAAAGCCAAAGCAAACTCATACCTTTGAGAGGCGATTCCTCCTCCGTGGTCACCAGACTCACGGTTCCTTCTGTTAGCATCTCTTCATCCGAGATCTGAGGAAAAGGGGGACAGGGAGAGTTCTTCCCCGTGTTCAACAGAGAGAGACCGGAGGGGGGGGTCTTCCTACCTCTAGAAACACCCCTTCCTCCCCTGCCTTTTATGGGTCTCCTCCACACCCCAATGCCCCTCCTTCTCCTCCTCCTCCTCCAGTGGTGGCCAGAGGTTTGTACCTCTTCCGCCAGGGAGGCCTCCAGCTGCCGGAGCCGTTCCTCTTTCTTCCTGAGCAGGGCTTTTCCCTTCTGCAGGGCGGCCTTCATCTCCTCCACCTGCCTGGTTTCCTGCAGGGAAGAGCAAGAGTCACTGGGGAAGGAAGGGAACCCCTGGAAGCCCCCCGCCCCCTCTCTCCTCAGGCCTTGACATGTGGGGGTTGGCAACCCTGGGGGTCTATCCCAGGAGGAGGAGGAGGAGGAGGAGGGGAGCATGAGCAACGGGAGGGAGCAACAGTTCAGCACACACAGAAGAGAGGGTGGGGATGTGGGGATGGGGCTTTCTCCTTCATTTCTAACCCAGCTCTGCAGAAGAGCCGTCCGTCCGTCCGGGAGGCCCTTTGGCCTTTCCCTTGGTTCTGAGGGAGCAAGCTCTACTACCCGCTGGCCGTGCTGGTGCTGCTGGTGCCTCTCTTGGGCAGCTGATAGGGAAACAGGGAGAAGACATGGAGCAGGGTGAAGCGCAAGGTCAAGATGTACTGTGAACATATTGTGGTTCCTGGGGAAATTCCTTCCATGTTTGAGAAGCAGCAGCAGAAGCAGAAGCAGCAACAGCTTCCCAATTCCTCTCTCTGGACTCAAGAAGAAGAAGAAGACTCTGACTGGCGACCTCACGTCCCCCCCTCTCCCCCCCCTCTGCAGGACGGACGGGCTCTCCCCTGGGTGCCTTTGGAGGTCACTTGGGAAAGGAAGCCTCCCGCCAAGGGATGGTCCGGCCCATGGGCCACTTGTCTAAGAATGCAATGTGTGTGTGTGTGTGATTCTCAGCTGCCCAAGGGCCACAGCCAGGGAGGGAGGGCCCAGGCAGGCACCCTGTTTGCTTCAAGGGAGGGGAGGGGGTCCTGAAGGGCTTTCCCTGCCGCCTCCTCCTCCCTCTGCTCTCCTCCTCCCTCTGCTCTCGTCAGGACTTTGCTCTCTTGTTTCAGCTCAAGAGCAGCCATGGATTCTCAGGAGGGGCGTGAGGGCAACCGCCTCACCTGCTGGGAGTCAGGGCACCTGGGAGAGGAGGAGAAGCTGAGCCAAGCCCAGCCCAGCCCAGCACTGGGGCTCTCTGGGGCTCCCGCAGAGGAGGAATGGTGAGCGGGGGGGGGGGGGGGGGCTGACCTCCCCTTCCTCAAAGCAGAGGCTCCATTCCCAAGACCGGGCCTGGGAGGAGGGCTTGTCGGGTGGTGGGAGCTACCAGGAGAGCCGTCCTGCTTTCCTCTCCTCTGCCAAGCCTTCCTCCTCCTCCTCCTCCACCCCTGACCCAGCCCAGGAAGAGCTGGGCTCGTGGGATACCTGAAGAGGGTGTTGGCTCCAGGGCCGCTTCCGATCGCTCAGGGCCGCCCGCCTTTTCTGCATCCAGTGGCTCTGGTGGGCCAGGAAGGCCCTGGCTGTTTGGAGGGAGGCGCCTTCCGCAGACAGGTATTCCCGGACCCTAGAGCAGCAGCAGCAGCAGCAGCAGGTGGGGAGGAGTAGAGGCCTTTGCTCCGTGGGGGGCTCCTCTGTCCAGAGAGGTTGAGAGAACAGGAAGCCCCCCCACACACACACACACACACCTGGACCCCTTCCCAGCCACCAGGCAGCATTGAAACCCCTCCCTGGGCTACTGGAGCACCCGGGCGGCCATGGCCCCCACCCCCTCCTCATCATCATCAGAAAGGAAGGGTGGCAAACCCAGGGGAGACAACGACACCCTCCAGGTAGGTCACCAAGCGCCCTCCAAGGTAACCCAAGAGGCTGGCCAGCTGCCGCCTCCTCCCTTCTACTTACTGGCCTAGGAGGGTGAAGCTTCCTCCTCCTCCTCCTCCTCCTCCGTGAGTCTCTTCTGGTGTCCCAGAGGTCATCTCTCCATAGGAGAGCTTAAGGGTTGAAGCATTTTAAAGTCCGTTCAACAAGAGGCCAACTACAGGCTGGGTCTCTGCCCCAGGAAAGCTCCCCCCCACACACACACACATTTAGCAGGAAAAGATCAACGCCCTCTGCCACCCAGAAGGCCCCCTCCCCATTCACTCACAAAGGCACAGGAAGAGACCGAGGCTGGTCCAACCTGGGCACTCCAGTTGTGTTCTTGGACTTCAATTCCCAGAAGGCCAAGTCGGGATTCCTGCTGATCAGGGCTTCTGGGAATTGGAAGTTCCAGAACAGCTGGCATGAGTGCCAAGGTTGGCCATCCATGGTTCAACAGGTGAATAACAAAGAGCTGCTGCGTGTCTTAGGACTCTTTTGGATCCTCTCCCCGCTCTTTGCTCTGGAAGGTGCCCTGGGCCATTCCATGCCATCCATGGCAGAGCTTTGAGACCTCCACCCACCCACACCCACCCCCCGCATGTTTCCCAACCTCTGGTCCTGGGGATTCAATTCCCAAAAGCACTGATCAGCCAATGTCTACTGGCTGAGGCTTCTGGGAATTGAAGTCCAGGAACCCAAGGTTGGGAAACACCCTGGCTTAGACAGATCTAAGAAGCAGCTCCAAGGGGAAGGAAGGAAACCACAGGATCCACTCAGGGGAGGGGAGGGGAGGGGAGGGGGGAGGGAGGGTGGCCTACCTGTTCCTCTGCCTCCCCACGGGTTGGGGACATTGTAGCCGCTGCAGCCTGTGTCCATTGGGCCGGGGGGGCACTTCTCTCGTGCTGCAGGGCTCCAACGCGCAGCGCCTCCACTTTCAGGGGGGACAACGTGCCATGGCTTCCCGCTTTGTCTTCTCCCCCCAGGAGTTCCTGCCCATCTCTGATGGCTTCCTCCAGCTCACTGGAGCCAGGACAGGGATGAGAAGCCTTTTTTCTGGCCCACCCTGGAAGCAACATGCCCCCAACAGCCTGCCTTCTGGCTCCACCCACCTACCCCACCCAAGGGGTTTCCAGCTAGGTCAGTGCCGTGAAGAAGGAGCCAAGCCCCCCCAGGAGCCTCCGGGCAGGGAAGGTGTCTTGGGCAGCTCCCCCCAAACCTCCCACCTTCCAAAACCGGCCCTGGCTTGTCGCTTTCTTCCCTTGCAGCCAGAGGGCCCTTCCTTCCCGCCCACCTCCCCATCCGGCCCCAATCCAACCCACCTGGCCTGCTTCTGCAGTTGCTGGTTCTGGACCCGCAGCTGCTCCACCTGCCCCTCTAGTTGCCGCTTCTGGCTCTGAAGTTCCATCACGGTGGCCCTGGGGAGCTGCACCACCGACTCTGTCAGGCTGGCCTCCTGCTTCCTCCTCCTCCTCTGGGACGCCTCCTCCTCCTCCTCCCCCCGGCAGAGCTGCTCAGCCATCATCTCCTCCTCCTCCTCTTCCTCCTCCTCCTGGGGCAAAACATCAGAGGCATCGTTAGAGGCGGATCCTGCTGAGGTGGCACCTGAGAAGACTTCCCAACATTGGGGAGGGGATGAAGCTCCAAACTCTCTAGCAAACAACAAACTCCCAATTCCTCCTCCTCCTCTGGCCAAAGAGAGGAAGAGAGGGAAGATGTGTGTGTGTGTGGGGGGGGGGGGAGGTGGGAGCTCGTGCAGGGATTTAGCCCAGGGTGCAACTATTTAATGGTGGCACAGAGAGAGCGGGGGGGGGGGGGGGAGTGGAGTGGCCTCCAGGACCTCTGGCTTGTTCAACCCAAATAGGATCCAGAGTTTTAGCCCTAGGTCTCCATGTGTGCGGAGGAGGAAGACTCCAGTCACTCCACTCCATTGAGAGGGAGAGACCAGCAAGGTCAAATGAGGATCCATCCCTTGCGTGACTAAACCACGTTGTTGTTCTATCATGACCAACTTTCCTCCTGGAGAACGAGGGGGGGGGGTCGTGATTTTTCTACTTTTAAAACCTTCTTTTGAAATGAAACTCTATTATCTCCAGATGAACTGAAGAAGAGCCAGCAGTCCATCAAGAGAAGAAGACGTGACCACAGAGCCTGCCAGCCCCCCCCCCCCGAATGAGGTGCCAGCCACACCCTGTGGCTGTTGGGAGGAGTGGCAGAGGGCCACCCCCACCCCACCCCACCCCCCCAAGAGAGAGAGAGAGGACTTTCAGCTCACTGGCGCCTTGGACTCCCTCCGCAGCCTCTCCTTCCATGCACCCAGGGCTCTCTGGCTCTCCTCCTCCAGGGCCGCCCGTCCCGCCTGCCAGAGCGCTTCCACCTCCTCCTTCATCTTCTCCAGGTAGAGACGCGTCTCTTCCTTCATCCTGGCTTCTTCCGCCTGCAGGAAGGCTTCTGCTTCCTCCCGGAATCTCTGCAAAGCGGCCTCCTGGGCGAGCCTGCAAATGAAGGCCCAAGGCCGGCCCTCCTGGGTCAGCCTGGCCAGGCCCAACGTCCGGCTTCTTCTCCTGAGCAGGAGGCAGGAGACCCGACCCAACCATGTCCGGTCCGGTCCAGGGCAGGCCAGGGCAGGCGGCTGGCCCAGAGAGCTTGCCTGGGCAGGCCAAGGTAGGCTCAACAGGGATGCTCAATGGGTGGCCAAGGCAATGTGATTGGGGGGGGGGGGGAGTTGGGGGGGGGGGAAACAGGAGCTCAAGACCCCCAGCGCTGGACTCCAGGCCCTCAAGCCCAGGCTTTGCCAATGAAAGCAGGATGGGGGTGGAAATGTGCAGCAGCAGCAGCAGCAACGCCACTGCGTCATCTCAAGTGCTTTGCGGGAAAAAGCGGTGGTTTGCGATGACCACTGACATGGGATCATGCGCACCTGTATGTATGCACAAGAGAATGCTCTTCCTTGTGCAGCTATGTACCCTAGAAGCCGCCTGCCAAGGGGAGCTGGGAGGAGGGTAAGCGCAGCAAGGCAGCACCCACCGCGGTTCCAACACCACCAGGCAGGGACTGGAGCCGCTGCTCCCATGGCGGCCGGCCGGCCACTAACTGTGCTTCCGTGGCAGACTCACAAGGAAGACTCACAGTAGAGCCCACCCAAGAAGGCGGCGGCTGCTGCTGCTGCTACCTGATGCGCTGCTTCTCGGCCTCCATTTCCAAATGGAGCTGGCGTTGGAGTTCCTGCCGTGCCTCTTGGGCCTCCTCCTCCTCCCACAGGCGGACTTCTTCGGCTTGCCTGGCATTGTTCCACTCGGCTTTCAGTGACCTGACAGACAGACAGACAAACAGATCTGTCTGGGAAGCCACCTTCCTGCATCCACAGAGCACACCACCACCGGAGGTCCAGAAGAAGAGACAACGCCTGCAAACACCCTTCACATGCACATGCATGCACGCACACTCTTTAATTCCCGGGCAAATAGCAGCCTCCTCAAGCCCCTGAGTGCCAAAGCAGGCCCTGCCCTGCAAACCTTGGGACTGGAAGTCATGAGGAACACAAGGGTCGGCTAAGTGCCACGGCCAGGACTCTGCAGCTCTACCAAAGCTGTCTTGGGGAGGTCCTACAAGCCCTACAAGGAAGTCTCTTGGCCCTGCAGCATCGTGAAGGTACCGTGGAGTGATTTCACGGTGGGAAAAGGCGACCACAGGAAAGCTCTGGGCAAGCCGTGGTGGTGAGAGGAGAGAGAGAGAGAGGCAGAGGAGGCTTTGCAAGGCACACCCCTGGCAGCGCTTCAGAGAGCTCAAAAGCAGAACTGCCTGAGGCAAAAGTGATGGGGAGCGACAGAATCAGAGTTTCGCAGCTGCCCGGATCCTGCCCACTAGCAGGAGCTTGGGAAAGACAGGCTTTGCAAGACCCACCATGCAGGAGAACACTTTGTTGTTGAACCCCTTTAAGTTGCCTTCGGGCTGAGAAAATGCGGTATACAAATAAAAGTGATGATGACGATGATGCAGAAGGAGAGCATGCAACAAGCAGCAATCACACTCTGCCGCCAGTCAACTTCTCTCAAGATTTGAGAGACCAAGTCCCCCACCACCACCACCTCCCCAAGTAATTTCTGACAGGCAAACCTGCTCTCTTCCTAAAAACTCCCAGCAAGGTCAGCAGAGGTCATTTGTCCCTGAGAATGGCCCTTCTCCAACAGGGCAGTAAAGTGGCCGCCACCTACTCTCCAAAATATGCGGTGTGTGTGTGTGAGACACACACATTAAAAACCACATGGCTGGAACTCACAGGAACGCTTCATCTTTCTTGACCTCCTTCTCCTCCTCTCGCTGCAATTCCTCCTGCAACCTCTCCATCGGAAGCTCCCCTTCCAGTCTCCAATGGGCCTTGGCTGGCCCCAGGCGACCCTGTCCAGCGTGGGAGATTTCCTCCAGGGAATCCTCTGCCTGTGCCTTCCAGGTATTTCTCTGCAGCCCCTCAGGCTCAACGCTCCTGTCAGCCGAAGACACAGAGAGACACGAAGGGCTACTGGGGATAAGTGAGCCAAGGCAAAAACTCCATTGGGAAAGTTGGTTCACACAGGATGGACAAACCAAACCCAAGAGAGAACAGAAATTGTTTTGGAACCTGCCAGGACTCCCTTTCGCAGTTTCACGTCTGCCCTAGACACGGGAGGAGGAGGAGGAGGAAGAGGGCCCCTTACTTATTAGATGGTGGATCTGGTCCATCAAAATTCATCAACCTTCGCTTGGTCTCCAGGGTGCCGCCGCCGCCGCCACCACCACCACCACCTGTTTCTTCTTCATCCCTTTTCGAATCACTTGCGCAGATTTGGCTCCTCTCCCTGAATAGCAAGCAATTTGTAAGTAGTTAGCAAAAGCCACATGCACAGCAAGTCCCATTACGGTGGGCCAAATGGGAGGCCAGAGTCCGCCTGCCCAACCTGAGGACCAAATACTCGTGAGAGCAGAGGGTGGGTCATTGGGAGTGGCCCTAGCTAGCGCCGGGTCCCCTCCTTGCACAGGGAGGTCCTAAAAGGCAGGCATGGGTGTTGTTGTACCTTCCAGCTGCTGCTGCTCCTCCTCCTTCTGCTGCTGGTGCTGGTTCTTGGTTTTCTATGCCACACTCCCCCTGGTCTTTCTTCTGAACCAAACTCTGCAAAAAAACCATCACAATGGAAGGAGGGCAGCCGTGGTTGCTCTATCCTCCTCCTCCTCCGCTGTGGCTTGGGATATTCTCTCCACTGGGCTGGGCTGGGCTGAACCTTCAAACAGGCCATGACTGTGTGTCTGTCCGCCTTGAGCCAGAACCGCTTGAGGTCTTTGCAGACCGGGGGGGGGGGGGGGGAGGACCTGTATCTCGAAGCATTATTTGTCCGGGGTTTCCTTTCGTATCTCAAGTTTTTCGTAAGTAGAGGCGTTCTTCATAACTAGAAGTTTTACTGTCGCTTGTGGCAGAAGAGACATTATGACCATTGGATGCACTTACAAATTCTGTGAATTGGACCCAAAGAAGCATCAAGGCTGTGGAATGGCTTCCTCAACTGAGTAAGTCTCTGGAGCTCAGCTTCCAAGACCAATCTACTCCACTGCCTTATATGAATTCACCTGTAGGATGTTTGTTCCCATGCCACAAGACACAGCAGCAGCGCTCACAAGAAGCCCTTTCTTTGCAAGGGGATTCCTGAGGCTATATTTCTAATGGCCAGAGAGAAAAGGGGTTCAAACTCTAGAAGCCTCTTTTGCACAAAGCAAGTCATGGCGGGGGGGGGGGGGGTTGGCCCCATGGTCACCACCTTGGCTGGGGCTCTGAATGCCCAGAAAGGGGGGCGGGGAGCCAGCAGAAGGAGGTTCCCATCCAGGCCCTGAGGGGTGGGGGGCTCCAAAAGGTCAGGATGATGCCCCCCTCTCCCTCCTGTGACGGCTCCTTCTTCTGTTGGCCTCCATGCACTGCAGACTGGCTCACCTGGTCGGGGGCAGGTGGCTCGGGTTCCAAAGGGCCAGGAAGAGAGACTTCTTCCACAAGACCGGGGGCTTCCGCAGGTGCCTGCGAGGAGCAAACAGACATTGGGGGGTGGGGGGGAGAGAGAGACAGTGTCACCAATCTCAGACAGAGAGAGAGACCCTGGTTGGTCTCCTTGCCACCCAGTTCTCTCCGGTGGAATGGAGGAGGTCTACCAGGAAGGGGGTAACTTTTTCAGGGGGATATTTTTTTAAAAGCCACACCAATGATTAGAAACAGTAAACAGGGAGACATGCATTGTGCATCCGCTGTGTGTGACAGTTTGCACGCCAACAGTAGCTAGCAGGGAATGAAGAGTCTTCTAAAAGAAAGTATTTTCAAATTGACCTTTAAGTTCATATGCATGTGGGATTCAATAGACAGTTCAGTGCTACTCCCCCTCCCTCCCCCCCTCCCCCCCTCTGGTCAATCCCAATCCATGACCGGAGGTTTAGAGTCCTGTTTCATAAGCATACATAGCCGGATGTCTACAGTAAGAGAGGGGGTGGGGGTGCTGGGGCTGCTGTCCCTGTGAGGAGCCATGAAGCTCTGTAGCCACCCTAGTTTGAGATCCAAGTCGTGTGTTGCAGACAGGAACTGGTAGGAATGGATCCGGCGTCTATTCCTCAGCCTGCCCTCTTGAGTTCCGAGAGATGGCCACCCTACCTGTGGGACGCAGTCATTTACAGAAGAAGAAGCTGCTGCTTACCAAGAGAAGGGTAGGATGATCCACCCCCCACCCACCCTAAAACAGCCCACACAAACAGCTGTTCCTTTTTTACTACAAAGACGGCGGCCTCTCTTCAGCCGAGGGAGGGAAGGCCTCGTCCCATCTCCTCCGTCTTTTGGTTTTGTTTCAGAGCCGTGTCCTGCCGGATCCTGGGACAACTCATCCAGCTTTACCAAGGCATGGCTACAGCTTCTTTGGCACGGCTTTCACCACAACCTGCATTTCACAGCACTGCCGCATTATGGCCATCTTTGCCCCTTTCTCTGACACAGAGGATTCCTCACCCTGAGCTCCCTGAAGTTCTGACCAGCAAAACAGCCCAGGTGACAATGGCAATCGAAGCCAAAGGAGCACCGGAGCCTTTCAGGCCCATCCCCCTCCTCTGCCCCCAGAGTGGCTGGGAAGAGGCCCTCGGGTGGGGGGCGGCCAGAGAGGTGCCTTCAGTCCTAGGGGCAGCAAGCCCTGCACCACTGCCATCTCAAACAGAACCCTGACTACAAAACCAACACTCCCCACCTGGCAAGTGTGTGGGCCACTTGGTATTCTCCCCCCCCCCATCGATAGGAGGAGCAAAACAGGCTCCTCCTCCTTCTTTGAGGACAAGCCGACTGTCCCGACAGGGAACACGTACCTCCGTGTCGAAGCTAAGGGCAGTGATGTCCATATGTACATGCTCAAGAAGCCTGGCTCTCCCACTCAGCCCCTGGACATGGAACAAGGACGAGAGAGGGCCAGTTGTACAGCCTCAACGCACCAAAAGAAAAGACTCCTTGACATCATGCTCACATGGCCGTCATTTCCAGATGTGCTCTTAAGCAACCGGATCGGCCAGGAGCCACGGCCTGCCCCCTTCACAGGTCCCCATGAGTCTGCTTCCTCCCACTGAAAGGAGGCGCCAGAGGCTGTAATCCTGGGAGGTGCCACTGCCTTAGCCCCAATGGGCAGAGCCTGTTGTGGGAAGACAGGCAAGAAGTCTTCCTACCTTACTGTTGCTGTCGTCGTCTTCTTCTTCTGTGTCTCCTTCATCAGGACCTGGTGGGTTCAAAAGAGCTGCTTCCTCATCACACATGGCCTCAAGAAGACTCTTCCTGCCATGGTCAGGCTATGGAAAGCACAAACAGGCAACCGTTAAGAGAAGAGTGTGTGGGGAGAGAGAGAGAGAAGGAGGAGGGAGAAAGTGCAGAGCCCCCCATCACAGCCCAAGCCCCATTTCCCCTGATCCAGGCAGAAGCGCTGCATTGACACTTTCCACATATTCCTCTCTGAGCCTCGCATCCTTTGCAAGGTTCAGGCAAGGAGAATGAGGGGGATGGTGGTGGTGTTGATGATGGGAAGGACCACCCTCACCATGTCCTGCTCCTTAGAAGGAGGCCTCTGAGCATTTCACAAACAAACCCAACCCCCACAGGCTGCCTGCCTGCCTGCCTACCTCCTCTCTGGCTCCTTCCAGCAAAAGCCCGAGCTTGCTGCCCTCCTCGGTGGCTGTCTGGTTCCACTCTGGCTCTTCTGGTGCTGCTGCTTCTGCTGCTGCTGCTGCTCCTTCTTCTTCTTCTTGCCCGACTGTATTGAGGCTGGCTTGAGGCTTGCCACTTTCCTCCTCTGCCGCCTCCTGCTGCTCCACTGGCAGAATGGTTGCCACGCCTCCTGGCGCAGGAGCTCTTGCCTTTCCCTCCTGGACGCTCTTTTGAAGCAGGTCAGGCTCCACATTCCAGCCTGTCTCTGGTGGTTCAGACCCGGACTCTGCTGCCTTGGACCTCTTCAGCAGCATCATGCCCTGGAGTTCATAGCACTCACTTTCCGAGGGCCCATCAGGGGAAGCGGGTGCCTGGCTATGAAGAGCCTCTGGGGGGAAAGATCTCTTTGGGAGGACGGCCGCCTCTTCCACGGGGTGGTCACTTTCGTGAGAGCTCTGCAGATCCCAGGAGAAATTGTCCACTTCCCCCAAGACCTGGGAAGCTAAATGGTCAGCCAAGCTGGTCATCACACTACTACTACTACCGCCGCTGCCACCACTGCTGCTGCTATGGCAGGGACCACCCTCACCAAAGTCCAGCTTTGAGCCAAGTCTCTTTCCGTGGTTTGGTTGACTCGGCAGAAAAGCCGCTGCCAAGAGGAGAGGGTTCCTACCTCCACTGGGGCCTCGCGCCACTCCCAGGACAGGGGAAGGAGGTGACAATGGGGAGTCTAACGGAGGAGTCGCTGCTTGCTGCGCACCTTCTCTCCCCCTGGCATGGAGCTCTGTCCTTTGATACTGCTCCAAAAGTGTGTCCTTGCCTCCACTCCACTCCTGTCTGGCAAGGGGGACCCCAAGTGCACCTGCTCCATCCGACCGATGGCCCATGGGCTCATGGAAACCAACTGGACTAGGCGGGAGCCTCCTTTCCCCGCCAGAGACATAGCCAAGCTCTGCCTGCCTTGTCACACTGCGGCTGGGCCAGGCGGCCGCGGCAGCGGCTGCCTTCTCGCCAGGAGAGGCATCTACCAGGGATGGGTCCTGGCCCGGCTTTCTGCCTTCCTCCAGGAACAGGTTGGCCTCAATGGCACCTTCCTCATCTAGCCCACTTCTAGCAGCCGTGCCTGGATGACAAGGAGGTTCCCTTAACATTTCCAAAAGAGGCTTTGAGATATTGGTGCTCTCTAAATGCTCAGACTCTGAATCGGAAACAACATGGGAAGCTCTGCATCCACCGGCTGCTGCACTCAGCTCTTGGTGTGGCTGGGAAACAGAACCCCATTTGTTGGAAGATGACGTTCTTCCAAGGATCTTCTCCACGTCGGCCAGGATTTGGCGAGGGCGGTTAGACTTGCCTGGCAGAAGAGGATGCAGTTTACCTGGTGCCAGGCCTGAGAGCAGCTTAGGAAAGTCACCTGAGCCAGGCAACCTCCCTGAGGGCTTTCCCTTGGGGAAGGCCTCGCCCTTTGCCATCCATCTGTCCGGCTCCAAGGACAAGGCAGGAGATGAGGACGGAAGTATTTCCAGCTGCTGCGATGGACTGCCCTAGGGAGGAAGGAGACAAAGGGGGTGACGAGGCCACTGGCAGGAGGTTCAGTACACAGCGGATCCACAACAGGCCGCCCACAGAGGCTGCTGATCCTTCAGCCAGAGAAGAGACTTTGGTAAGAAGAGAGGGAGCTAAGAGGTGAGAGGTTGCTAACCAGCAGCCTTGGAGAACCCCCTTTCAGGCAAAGGAATTTTTATTTCTTGTAAACATTCATGTGTCCAAGCTCACCTCTTCGGACAAATTCATCTGAAGATGTGTGTGTGACCGGACAGAAAATTGTAAAAAAAATAAAAAAATAAAAAACAGCACATGTGAAAGATACTCCACAACATCTGGTTTTGCTCTTGCTACAACAAACTAAAGCAGTGATTTGGGTAGATTCTACTGACATGACTTTTCTATTTCACCTCCCCTCATCTTTCATTTGAGAGCACTGGACGGGGGTCACTAATATGCTGTGGGCTGGTTTTCAATGTTGTCAATGACGGGAGCTCACCAGAGGTGTACCAAGGGTACAGTAGTCCATGAGAGAGTGCAACCAAGTTGGAGTCCAAGGGAAGCTGACAGATTCCCATGCTCTGCTGAAAAGATGGCTTCAACTCTTTAACAACGTCTAGGCAAGCAGCGGAAAATAAACCCAACCCACCTACTCCTCAAACAGAACCAGAACTCAAGAGGGGGAAGGGAATGTTTCCCCCCTGCGCAACCTGGCACCTCATGGGCTGTGGGAGGAGCGGGGAAGGTTACTGTTCCTGTGCAGCAGCAGCCCCCCACACCCTGGCCATCCACCCCATCCTCCCCACCCCAGCTCTTCTGTCAAGAGTGGGGAAGCTCAAAGCCAGGCTGTTCTCAGCATTCCTTCCCTGTGAGACTTTCAAAGTTCCTACAGCTTGTATCAGTACTGAGAGGCCAGGAGGCCCCCAACAGTCCTCTTTTGCATTGTGATGAGTGAGCACATGCCCAGGAAAGAAGAGGTTTGGGTAGCAGGAACAAGGAGGGCTGGGCTTTCCGCAGAAGGAAGGAAGCCCCCACCCAACCACCCACCTCAAATCTCCTGGCCTCAGCCATCCCTTCAGGAAGGAGTAAGATACTCACAGCTGGAGAGTTGAGGAACTCTCTCTCTGGCTTCTCCTCTTTCTTCTTCCCTCTCTTCTTTTTCTTGCCTTTCTTTCTGAGGCCTGCATCATGGTCCAACAATCTTTCCCTCTCTTGCCTTACAAGCTGCCGGTAGTGCTCATCACACGGATGGTCCCAGGTTGACTGGCCAGTTGCAAAATTGAAGTAATAGATATCTCCTGTGACATCTTGGCTGAAGACAGATAGGAAATTTAAGGTGCGTGAAGATCAAGGGCTCCTCTGAGAAAGTGGGGCTTTCCCTGTAGATGGCAGCCTGCGTGAATGCGCAGGAGTACAAACTATCTCCAGTATGTGATACAATGCACACAATGCCCCTCAACGTGCACAGAGGAGGACCTGATGTTGGCAAGAGGAAATGCTGTTGATTGGGCAGATGTCACCTAGTCCTTTTAATTCCTTTTTGTTTTTAGATGTGTTAATTTTAGCTTTGTACGTTATTATATGCTGGTGGTGCCTCTGACACGAATAAGGAAAGTATAAAGCTAGAGAAAAGTTAGGTCAAAGGATGAAAGAGGGGAGTGTTAATGTTAGGATAATGCAGAAAGGCATGCGCATTTGAAGCATAGGCTGGTGGGAATGTTCCAGTGCCTTGACCTGCCATCCATCGCCTACCTGATTCTGAAGGATCTGGTTGGTTTGCAAGCAGAAAGCACTGGGGACTGAAACGAACCCTCGACTTCCCTGGCCTGGAGCAGAACCTTGACATTGCTCTGAAGCAGCAACAAAAGGCCCCTTCCTTACTTGTGCTCTTCTTTGTACCAGGGAAATGTTTCTAACGTAGTTCACGAAGGAGGGCATAGAGTTCCTTCTTCACCAAAAGCAACACTTTGAACCCTTCCAAGTAGCTAAACTCTTTCCCCCCCCCTCCCACCCCCAATTCCCTTGCAGGTCAGAGTCCTCGGACAGGCGGGCGGGCGGGCGGGCGGGCAGAGAGGGATCCTTTGGCTGCTGAGCAAAGCCAGGTTTCTAGTAGGACTCCAGGACAAGGTAACACAACTCTCTACAAATCATCATCACCATCACACACCTCTCTCTCTCTCTCTCATATGTATATATACACATACATATATTTACCAGGGCTTCCACTCGGCGGGCAGTGGCGTGACGATGCCTTCCCGGGCCAGCCACATCAGCTGCGGCTCCGTCTCGGGCTCGATCCCGATCACCCGGGCGAACTCTTGGACTTCTGGCGGGGGAAACCGGGGTGGGGGAGGGGGGTGGGGGGGTAGTGAAACGGGTTAGCGGGGCGGGGGGGGCGGCTCTCCTTCTGCCAGAACCACCCCACCCCCCTGACCCTCCCCTCCCCACATACACACCCACCCTGTGGGGCCGGAGGGGGAGGATTCCGGCCCGTGGGCCCAGGGTGCCCCCCCGCCCCCCCCCCTAATAACCCTTCCTTACCCTGCTCGCTGGGGATGTAGGTCTCGTCGTAGCCCTCCTCCTCCAGGATGAGCTGGTCCCCCAGGCAGAAGGAGCGCGGCAGGCCTCCTCCGCCTCCTCCTCCTCCTCCGGCCATCATGGCGGCGGCGGCGGCCTCCCACAGCTCCAGGGCCCCCAACCACCCCCCGCCCTCTTCTTCCTCCTCGTCCGGGCCAGCCACACACAGGCGGTGGGTGCCGTGGGCAAGGCGGGCGGGCGGGCGGGCGGGCAGAGGAAGCGGTTTGAACGACTACATACTAGGGAAGAACCACGCACGGGCCGTTGTGCGCACGCGCGGCGTCTGTGAGAGAAGAGGCGGTTGCCAGGGACCACAGTTAGGCGCACGCGCACACGCCCTCTCCCTCTCTCTCTCGGGTCGGGTGGGGGGGGAGGAAGATCTCGCGGTCCTTCCGCCGACCAATCTCGCAGGGCGGCGGACCCCAGGGCGCTTCTGGGACTTGTAGTCCGTCCGCTTAAGCTCCCCCCCTGCCCGGTCCCGGTGCCAGGCTGCCCGGCAGGCAGGCAGGCAGGCAGGAGAGAGCGTAGCTACCTTCCACAGTCCTGCTGCCTGCCTGCCTGCCTGCGTCCTCCCAAAAGGTGGTGCGTTCGATGATCTGGAGGAGAGGATTCGAAGTGGGCTCAGTCAGCCTCATCTCCTCCGCGGCCTCTTCTTCCATCCTTCCCAGGCTATAGTGGGACTCCGAGGAGGAGGAGGAGGAGGAGGAGGAGGAGGACCCGCATGGCATGTATTTGGTGCGGGGGCAAAAAAAGGCTCCTCCTAACCCAGAGAGAGAGAGGGGGGGGAGAGCAGCACTCAAAGCGCTCTCTCTGTATGGCCTGGGCCATCATCATCATCATCATCATCATCAGTAGATAAGAGAGAGAGAGGGAGGGAGGCGTCTAATAAAACGGGGGAGCCCCCGCCCCACCTGCCCCACCCCACCCCCAGACCTCTCAGAGTCCCTGTCCCTCCCTATGCCCGCCTCCCCCCCCCCATGTGCCATCTGCCCCTCCATTGGAAACAACAGAACAACACCACCAAATGGTACCACCTGAATGCTTAATTCAATATATTTTATTTAATTTAATTTTCACGCTTTTATGCCACCCACTCATGCAAACCCAACTCAGGACAGTTTACATAGCGGACAATAAATACAATATACAATACATAAATCAATAACATACTATTAATACGAAAAAAAAATACAATACACCATTCAATTCACACCATTCAGTAGATGGATTCACAAAACAGGACCACATCACAATGCTATACTACAATGTCACACTTTACGAGTTACATAGTTATGTAACACTATCACAATATCAGTTACAGTAACAAAATATCAATTCAACAGGAGGGATGTATACATCCACGAAATTACTTATCAATATCAATTACAATTAAAAAAACACTATACATTATATCTTCTCAATGAAACAAACTCCATGACAATCTAACAAAGGGTTCAAAAGGTATCAAAAGAAATAGAGATACAATATTCTGATGCTTTGTAGAAACAAAGCCAAGCCAAGCACATGGCTAATGTTTCCCTTGCTTTCTCCTCAAGGCGAATCTTTCCTCTTTGTTTGATTACTGACAATAGTCTGCATAGTCAAAGCCATGGTCTTCCCAGTAGTCATGTATGGCTGTGAGAATTGGACCCTGAGGAAGGCTGAGCATGGAAGAATAGATGCCTCTGAGAGTCTCCCCTGGGTTGCAAGGAGATCAAATCAGGCCATCCTAAAGGAAACCAACCCTTGGAGGGACAAATCCTGAAGCTCAGGTACTTTGGCCACCAAAATGAGAAGAAGAGGGGACTCAGTAGAGAGGATGACCCTGGTGCTAGGGAAGAGCGAAGGCAAAAGGAGAAGGGGGCCGCAGAGGACTAGAGGGTATTGTTGATGATGCCATGGGCATAGATCAAGGCAGGCTACAGTCAGAGGATGGGGGAGCCTGGCATGAGGTGGTCCATGGGGTCGCAAAGGTAATTTTTACTATAACAAAGGCATGGGTTTCTCTGCTTGGCTTTTGAATGAATCAATATTTTGCCTGGCATCCACAGCCCAAGCTCTTGCTCAATAGTTTTTGAGGGAGACGTGGCATATAATTTAAAGTAAAAAATTAACTCTATGTCCACAGGTTCCAGCTGCAGAACAAAGGTTGCCCCCCACCCCACCCGGACGGTTGACGAAATTCAAATATGCCCCCATTTGTAAAGTTGGGCCATAGAGGATGGCTATGCAGAGAGAAACGAGAGCTTAGCAGGCTACAGTAGCTGTGATGGCGAACCTTGAGCACTCCAGGTGTTCCTGAACTCCAATGACCAGAAGCCTAAGTCAGCACTCCTGTTGTTCAGGGCTTCTGGGAATTGAAGTCCAAGAATGCCTGGAGAACCAAGTTTGAGGCCCTATTAGGGCAATCCCAAATGGCTTGGAGGAAGGTGCAAAGGGACAGACATTCCCCCAAGAGCTTGCAAAGATCAGCTCTCCTCACCAAGTACATCTGCTCCCTTTACAACCAGATTGTCATTCATGGCTCTGTTTTCCACCCATAAACAGCACAGGTGCCAAACAAACATCTTTTGAACCCTTCAAGATGCTGAAACATCAACTCCAAAGTCTGCCAATGTGAAACAAGAAGACGGCTGCATCCTACCAAAGGCCTTGAGAACCTCCAGACCAGAGGGGGGTGTGGGTGCCCGGGGGGGGTGAGGGGTGGTCAGCTGCCCTCCAGTCCTGCCTCCATGAAGAATCCCAGGGAGAATTGGGTTGAACTTTAACTATTTGTTTGGCTTTTTTTGGGAGGAAAAATAGGTGTGTCCCTTTCTGATCAGAATACTTTATAAGCCAGACCGGAGGTCCCTGGTGACCCTTTGTAGCACCTTATTCCAGGTCTGGTGGCTTCTTCCTTGACTCACGTCCAAAATGGTGTTTCTGGCCAGCAAGAAGCTCATGAACCTGGCGCACTGGAGCAAGCCGTTGAAAAGAGTCTGGGGGCAGAACTCAATCCCTGTGAGACCCTCCAGCGCAATTACCAACAGATACGCTTCCTGTAAGTCTCCATAACTAGCATGGCTCTTGTCAAAAGTACTGTGTGACTAACAGCCTATCCCTGGAAAGCAGGGAGATTGGGGGGGCGCGGGGGGGGGGAGTTAAGACCGATGCAATTCCTGTTTGCAGCTTGGATCTTTTTGTTTTGGATAGCCCCTGACTATTTCCCTTACTTTTTGTGTGTGTTCTTGTTACTCATTGTGTTTTCAAACCATCCACTGGCACCACCTGTTCCAGTGTTCAAACAATAATGCATGGCTCATTATTTTTCATCACTTTTATTGCTTAAAGAAAGATGAAAAGAATTCAGCCAAATTATTTATTTTATTAGTTTTCTATACTGCCCATCTGGGATATTCATTAGTTTAACACAGAAATATACATACAGCAACAATGGGGTGGCCGAGTCTCAATTTCACACCTTATTCCTTGGCTACGTATATAGGGAGACTCTTTAAACCCTTCTTCCTTTAGACTACTCAGAAAATGGGATGAAATCTGAAATATTCAAGTTTTAAAACTGAAACGCAGGTAGCAGCATCACCTTTGCTGAGCCAATGAAAGTGCCACTTAACCCGAGGGAAAGGTCTGTCGCCAGAACAGAGCCCTTGGCTTGTGGGGAATGAGAAGAGGAGGAGAGAGATTTAGGGTAGTATGACTTTTCACCCAGATCAGTTTCTGCTGACCAGAGTGTGAAAAGGTGACCCCTGCGCCCGGCCTCCTGATGTTTGCACATGGCTCCCTAGAGACATCCCTCCGGGGAGGGGTGGCCACAGCTCCGAGTTTGTCTCTGGTTCAGTCCCTGGACTCCACAGGGGCCCCCCTTTCCCTTTGTGGGGTTGGGGGAGAAACCCACCTGTCTGAAGCCCAGCAGGCACCCCTGGCCTTCCTTGCTAGAGTGTCTGTGCCGTGGCCATGGCCTGAAGACACTGAGAATGACATCGGGAAACCATGGAGATGGGCAAGGCTAGTGCAAACCTTTCTGAACCCAAGGAGGGGCTCCGTCCGAGGCTCTGCCTTGTCCAGCCGCCTCCTGCGTTCCTGGAAAGCACTTGCCAAGGGAGGCAGCACAAGGAGGAGAGAGTCAGCCAGTCTTCTCTAGTGGGTCCAAACAGAAAGTGTGTTGGAAAATGGGAGGAAAGCGGAAGTCTGGACTGGGCGCGTTGGAAGGTGTCCTTGCAGGTAGAACCAGACAAGGCTCTGCTACGGGTTATTTATTATGCAGGCTTCAGGTTCCCTCCTGGACTGCTGGGGCAAAGCAAACACCATCGTCGATTAAAAGCCTAACATCCAGTGTGTACCAGGATCCGTCTCCAGCCTCCAGCCAAACACCCCTTCCCTTTGTTAGGCAGACAGAGAAGGGAGGGAAAGGCAGCCACGACTGGCTCTTTGTCAGGGCTTAGTTGCGATGCCCACCTCCTCAACATCAAACCATAGCTCAAATGCTCCTCTTCTCTGGGTGGCATTTCAATAAGTCACATTAAAGATACTGTTTGGCTGAGGATTTTTGGGAAAAGACCAATCCACTACAGAGGGCAGGTCTTGAAAATCACATCAAAGTTTTGTGAAGCTCATAATAACCCATTAAAAGCAGGGCACAAAGAAACATAGATGTTTAACCATGAAAGATAAAATGTCCCAGAAATTTTTCCAATTACCTCTAAATATAATTAGACTAATTCTGCAGGAAACAGCAAGTAATTTATCCTTGGTAGGTACCATGTCAATGGCTCACCTACTATGTGAGAGTGACTGTGTTTTCCCCTTTCCTGACCTCCGCAAACATTTTCTGAAACAGATGGCATCACTTTGAAGGCTGCGCTGTTATTCCAACCTGGCGGTTATAAATTCAACTTGAGTTATTCCCTTAAACCAGAGGTGCCGAAACAAGGGCCCACAGGCTGGATCTGGCCCCCGACGCCAATTCATCTGGCCTGTGCTGCCCTCGTTGCTTCCGGAAGCAGAAGTAAAACACATACGGGCTGGATGAATTGGTGCCAGGGGGCTGGATCTGGCCCACGGGCCGTAGTTTGGGCACATCTAGTTTAAGCAGAGAAAATGGCAGCCTAAAATCTATCTCATCCTGTTGCAAAAGAGACTGCAAGGAACGTTTTACTTCCCCTTCCGGTGGGAGGAACCACGTCACCGTCCCACTGAACCACATGACAGGCCCATGGCCCACAATGTTTGGGCATCCCTGGCTAAGATAGATAGATGAGGGTAATGCAGAGAACAACAAAAAGCTCTGTGCATTTCTCAGTGTTGCACCTGGGTCCAGGACACACTTAGACCAAAACACAAAGTCTCCCTGCTGATTAGGAAGAAAGGCAAGGACGGTGGTGGACTAGTGGTTAAGATGCTGAACTTGAAGACTGGAAGGTCGGCAGGTCAGCAGTTCAAGACCCAAGTGCTGCATGAAGGAGTGAGCTCCTGTCGTCTGTCCCAGCCCCTGCCGACCTAGCAGTTTGAAAGCAAGAAATTGCAAGTAGATAAATAGGTACCATTTCGGTGGGAAAGGTTACAGCATTACAGCATTTAGTCATGCCTGCCACATGACTGTGGAAATGACAGTATTGGCTCTTTGGGTGTCAACAGAGATGAACACCAAACCCTAGATTTGGATATGACTGGCTTTTGAACAAAGGAGACCTTGACCCAAAAATGCCCAGCACGACAGCATACCTCCGCCAGCCCCATGGCAATCATGACCGCATTTGCGCTGATTGATCTCTGGCTATTTCTTCTCACCTGCTGCCATTTTATAGAGCAGGAGCGCTCAACCTTTTAAAGCCATTGGGGGCCATTGGGTCACGCTCCCTCAGACAGTTTCGGGGGCCAGATGGCCATTTTGCCCTTCCTCCATTACATGGCACTTCCTGGTGTGGTGGAGACAGTGGGGGGCACATTAAAGGGTGCTGTGGGCCACATCTGGCCCACAGGCCACAGGTTGAGAATCTGTTATAAAGGAGATACAGGACTGGAAGTCCATTCCTGCACCACCCCCACCACCCCCTCGATTGCAATATTTACTTCTCTCTTTTAAATTTACTTTGCTCAGAGAGAAACCATTTGCTCTTCAGGCCACAAAACTATCACAGAGGTCCTTCCAAACATGGGATGACTCAATTTTACAACTACAATGCTCCACCCCCCCCCCCCCCCGCACATGAAGAAAAAGTGTGGCTAAGGCAATGGAGAAACACGGGAGACTGCTGTGGGGGTGGAGGGAGTGATGGGAACCCAACACACACACACACACACACACACCCCAGCATGGATTTTTTGTGTGTTGCCTAAAAGGGACTCAGGTTTTAACTACCGGTAGCAATTTCCTGGCTTGGAGAACGAGTGCCAAACATGCTATGAACGATAATGCAAAGTGAGATGCCTGAGGAAGGCTGCTGGAGCGACTGGAAGGGATGATATCAAGAATGACATTATAAGGGGGGAAATTAGAACAGAACCCATCATAAAGGACACCCAGAGAGCACAAAAAATAAAGTGGCTTGCCCATTTGGAAAGGATGCCTTGGGAATCCATACCGTCACAGAGGGGGGTGGGGTGGGGGCACCCTACGGGGAAAGAGGAGAAGAACAAAGAGCACGAGAGGCAGCCCCAGAGGAAGAAGGGGGGGGAGAGAGAGAGAGAGAGAGACCACCACCAGAGGAGGCAGATGTATTACACAGGGAGGGACATCACCAACCACCTGTGCAGGCCGGTGGAAGGAGGAGGGAGGGGAGGCCGCCCGAAGGGCCAGAGAGCAGCAAGACCCTCGGCTCGCATCTCCCTCCCCACACCTAGGACGGAGGGGGGGGGGGAGAGGAAGAGGAAGCAAGGGCTGCTGTTGTCCTCCCGAAGGGAACTCCTCTCGACCTGGCCGTTCAGCCGCAGGGAAAGAAAGAAGAAAGCCCCGGAATGCGGCTCTGCCGGTTGTCCCGGGCGGGGCCCCCTCCCTCCCCCCTCCCTCCCCCGCGGGCGGGCCGGGCCGGCCGGCTGGCCGAAGGAGGAGGAGGAGGAGGAGGAAGAGGCAGGGGGCGGAGCCTGGGGAAGAAGGGGGAGGGGGCTGCGGACGGACGGACCGACGGACGGCTGGTGGCCCTCCTCGGTCGGCGGGGAAAGGGCAGGGCAGGGCAGGGGCTCAGGGCTCTCCCGGCCGGCCGGCCAGCCAGCCAGCCAGGGCTTCCACCCCACCCCACCCCACCCCACCGGCCCCGCCGCCACCATGGCCGCCCCCCTGCTCTTCCTCCTCCTGCGGGGCACATCATCATCATCATCATGCCGACCTTCCGCTCTGGCCGCCGCCAGAGTTTTGCCGGGGCTGCCGTCCAGGCCGTGGCGGGGTCCGAGTCCGGCGAGGTCCGTCGTCGGGGCCCGGTGGTGCAGCCTGGGCGCCTGTGCCTCGTACCGCCTGCGGGAGGGCGGTGAGTGGGGGGAGAAGAGAGGGAGGAAGGGAGACCCCCCCCGGAGCCCCCCCTCCCTGGCCTTGGGCCTTGTGATCCCCTGGGGAGGGGGGGGGGCGTCCCGGAGGGAGGGCGACTGCCTCCTCCACCCCCACCCCGAAAAGGACCTGCCCCTCTTTTCCTTAGGGTCTGCCCCCCTCCTTCCCTCCCTCGAGGCTTCCCTGCTGGAGGCTGTGAATTGCCGCCCCCTGCTTTGGCAACCCAGGGTGGGAGGGGCCCATCCCCCCCCCCATCCGACAGTGGCCCCTCCCTCCCCCTCAAGGGTGCTGTGAAGCCACTAATAATAATAATAATAATAATAATAATAATAATAATAATAATAATAATAATAATAATAATAATAATAATAATAATAATAATAATAATAATAATTGGGTGTCAAAAACTGCAGGGGGGGGAGAGTCTAAGAGCCTAAAGCCCGCCCTCCTTGCAGCCTCTTTGGGGAGACCCCCACTATTAGCTGGCATGGCTTAGGTGGTGGGGCTGACCCATAGGAGGCGGGAACCCCATGGGCCTCCTTAGGGCATGGGCAGAAGAAGGCTGTACACTATCAAAACCCACCTTTGGTGGGGGCTGCTCCCTCCCCCCACCTTTGAGGTCAGACAGGGCTTGTGTGTCCAGCACCAGACTCTGTTTTTTTTTTTTTGGCAAAGCTTTGTGGGGCACCTGGTGAACCTCTGCCTGCATGTGTCTCCTTTCCAGTGCATCCGCTCTGGCAAAGCCCCCTCACCATCCCAGGGGGCAGCCGGCAGTCCCCCATCAATATCCAGTGGAGCGACAGCCTGTTTGACCCCCGCCTGGAGCCCCTGGACATACGCTATGACCCGGCCACCTGCCTCCACGTCTGGAACAATGGCTATTCCTTCCTGGTGGAGTTTGAGGACTCTACAGACAAGTCAAGTAAGGAGGGAGGGAGGGGGAGGAGGGGGCGAATCCTGACACACACACACACACACACCCTTTGAGCATGGCTAAGGAGGGCAAGTGGCCCCGGGATGGGACTTTGGGCACCATAACAGATCCAGGCGGGCCCATTCCCCCTCCCCCCATATCATGGCATGGGAGTCTACAGAGGGGTAACTGCCCACTTGCTTAAGAGTGGGGGCTTCAAAACCCGGGGGGGGGGCTTTCTTTCAGCAGTGCGCACACTGGGGATGGTAACCCCCTTCAAGGCTTGCTCAGTTCTGTGATTTCATGTCGTCTCCAAGTGACAAGTGTTGCACTGGCCTAAGGAGACAGAAAGGTTGCTTATCCCTTGGGCCATATCTGTAGATAAAGTTCTCCCAGGTGAGGGAAGGGCTTCGGGGGGGGGGGGGGGGAGAGAGGAAGTGGTGTTCTGCTCTTGTTATCTTTGGAAATGTTTAAAAGCCAAAGGAGCAAATAGAGCAGGGGGCCCCCAAACCTTTCAGACCATGGGCCGGCCACGTGGGTCCTCCCACCAGAAGCGGAAGTAAAATTACCTCTGCTTCTGGTGGGAGGAACCACGTGATTGGCCCGTGGCCTGAAACGTTTGGGCGCCCCGGACCTAGAGCGTCTTCTCAGCCGAGGATGAGGCCCCTCTCCTAGGTCAGAAACCCCACCCCACCCCCCACCACCCCACCACCCCTGCCCAGGGCATTTCCTGCTATTGAGGGTTTAGCTGCCATTCAGGTGAGCCTTTGGGAAGCCCATCCCATCCCTCCTTCAACAAGAGCGGGATTGGGATGGGGCTGGAAAAGTTGCTTCTTCTTTGCTTTCCTGTCCTGCTTCTTTCCCTTGGGTTTCCTCTGGGCCTGAAAGGCATGACTTTCCTCTCCTCCTTTCCTCTTGATCTTTTCTGCTACTCTTTTCTTCCTTTTTTCTCTCCCTCTCTCTGCTGCTGCTGCTAAACAAAAAACCACACAGGGAAATACAGATAGAGGAAAGAAAGAAAAAAGATGGATCAAAACTAGAAGGAAGGAAGGAAGGACAGATGGACCACTCAGGCAGCTGAGCAGAGGTGCACGGGTGCAGAAGGCAAGAGACATGGTGTGCCTGAGACAAAATCATGTTCCATCCAGAACGTAATCATGCTTTACCACTGGAGGCCGTGAGAAGGACGGGTACGTTGTTGGGCTTGTGGTGTCTGTGGGGTCGTTGCCGTCTCCTGGGGGACCTCCAGCCATGGAGTTCAGCTCTGACCTCTGTTCTTGGTCATCCCAGAGTGCAGGACACACGTAACAATGGGCTCAAGCCAAAGGAAGCCAGGTATAGGTCGGATATTAGGGGAAACGTCTTAACGGTTAGAGCAGTACGACAGTGGAACCCACTGCCTCGAGAGGTGGTGAAGCGCTCCAGCACGGGAAGAAGTATCCAAGAGTCGGGCAGCCCTCTGTCAGGTCTGCTTAGGTTCAGGTTCCTGCATTGAGCGGGGGTGGGGGTGGGGGTCTGTTTGGACTTGGGGACTTTCAAAGGCCCCCCTCCCAACTCAGTGGTCCTAGGATTCCTTCACCCAGCAAGTGATGCAACTACAGGATCGCGACCTCCCTGCCTGTCTCCTCTTGTTTCCTTCCGTCAGTTATCACAGGCGGCCCCTTGGAGAACAACTACCGCCTGAAGCAGTTCCACTTTCATTGGGGGGCCGTCAGCGAGTGGGGCTCGGAGCACACCCTGGACTGCAAGGTCTTCCCAGCAGAGGTAAAAGCCAATCTATTTCTCTGCCCATCAGATTTGTTTGGAATGCTCTTTCTGTGTCTACTTTTCTCTTGTGCCCGTGTGGGATCCTATTTGGGGCCAGCCATAGTACTTTGTGGGGGCTGCCGTGGCTTAGTGGTTAAGATGCTAAACTTGATGACTGGAACGTCAGCAGTTTGAGACCTAAGTGCTGCATGACAGAGTGAGCTCCTGTCATCTGTCTCAGCTCCTGCCAACCTAGCAGTTTGAAAGCAAGAAGCAAGAAATTTCAAGTAGATAAACAGGTACTTCTTCAGTGGGGGAAGGTAGCCGCATTCTGTGTGCTCTGATGTCTAGTCATACCTGCCACATGACCATGGAAATGTCTGCAGACGCAGACCCCGCTGCCTCTTTGGTTCTTAAATAGAGATGAGCACTGATTCCCTAGAGTCGAACACGACTGGCTTTCGAGCAAGGGTGACCCCTTGACCTTGACCTATAGTAGTTTCGGCCTCCCCTGCAAGGTGGTTGGGCCTTGTGTCCCGTCCTTTACAGGGAAATCTCCCCCCTTTTGCCTTCTAGCTGCATTTGGTCCACTGGAATTCCTGCAAGTACGACAGTTTCGAAGAAGCTTTGATGGAGGCGAACGGCTTGGCTGTGATTGGAGTCTTTTTGACGGTATGACAGGGATCCGTTTTGCACTCCTTGAGTGGTCTCTGCTGAACAACGTAGCAAAACGAGCCCTTTAAATCAGCCTTTGTAATGTTGCTGTTTTTTTGGGCAGGGTGGGAGGTGTTACATTTTGGTGTTGCAACGATTTTATCACAACAACAAGTGAGGGATACATCATCGTGTGGGTTTATTCAATCAATCTTTCTGGATATGGCACAGGAAGAAGAAGAAGATGGTTATATCCACATTAATGTAGATAATCATCATACAGTAAATAAAATTAGATCAATGGGAAACGGGTAGGACACCTAAGCAGGCAGGAAAGAGACGGGGAGAAATGGAGACAAAATATAATTCAGAGGCAGGATCAAGGAAGAGCAACATGTCATTACCAGGAGAGAGAGGCAAATTCATCTCTATTTGCTAATTAACTTCTGAACTGCCCAGAGCATGCACTAAGTGCTATGGGGAGGGAGGCATAGAAGTGTAATTGCTCCGCTTTAGAGGAAAACCCTCCCACATGGATCCATAAGTCAGCAATGTATTAATTATGTCCGTGGACGGCTCACTTCTTGTTCCTCAGAAGGGGTGGCATGCCAGGGTTTCCAGCAATCCTTTTAACTTCCCAAAGCAAGGCGTTGAAACGACTCTTCTGTCTCCCTTTTCACTGACAGCTCGGAACCAAGCACAGCGGCCTGCAGAAGTTAGTCGACACTCTGCCCTCCATTAAGCACAAGGTAATGCAATGTCTGAACACCTCCACTCTAAACGTGGGTCAGTCCTGCGTGGGCTCACAAAGGGGGCCCATACATGGCAGACGAGGCCTTTTAGCTGATCTGGATCCCATTCATTCTCACTGGACCCCATTCATTCATTTCACACCACGGGGAAGGGGGGGGGGTCAGCCTGGTCTCGGGGAGGGAAAACCCAACAGCCTGAGTAACATCCAGCCAGGTCCGCAGCCAGCCAGCCCTGTCTGCTGTGGCATGGAGTTCCACAGACTAACCCAGGCGGTCTTGACTTTGCTAGGATGCCCTTGTGGAACTGGATGACTTTGACCCATCCTGCTTGCTGCCCTCGTGCCCTGATTATTGGACTTACTCGGGGTCATTGACCACCCCACCTCTCTCGGAGTCCGTCACATGGATCATCAAAAAGAAGCCGGTCGAGATTGATGAAGACCAGGTACAATGAGTGGAAACTGACCACCCAGGCTGGTCATCTGGCTGGGGCTGGGCATGGGGAAGCCAGAGGCCATGGTTAGCCTAGAAGCTGGAACAGGTCCATGTTTCAGGGCTTGGGGGCTGAGCCAGAAGGCCCCTCAACACCTCCTTCTAAACACACATACACCCCGCAACAGCTGAACAACCACAACCAGCCACTGTTGACCCACAGTCAGAGATCCCAAGAAGGGGTTCCTGACTAGGGGGGCATGGAAGGACCACCAGCCTCAGCCCCTTCCCAGCCCAGTTCCTGACTTTGCCCTCTTCCCTCTCTCTTCCCAGCTGGAGATGTTCCGGATGTTGCTCTTCACCCCGGCCGGAGAGGAAGAGCAGAGGATGGTGGACAACTTCCGGCCCCTTCAGCCCATCATGGACCGGACCGTCCGTTCCTCTTTCCCCACCAATCACCGGCTGAAGGTTCTGCCCAGATGTGAGGAGGACACAGACCGGGCCCATCACCACCCTTTGGCCCAGAAGAAGGTGACAACAACGACGGCGAATCTTTAGCGAGGGAGTGACATCAGCCAACCTCCTCCCAAAACGTTAACCACAGGTCCTCTTTCCTTTCGCATCGACCTGGATGTGTCCCTTCAAAGGGGATGGGCGTGTGTGCATGTAGGCGTATGCGTCTCCTGGTCCTTTTCCTTTCTGGAAAAGCCGGAAGAATTCCCACCCCACCCCAAACTCTTCCTGCCAGTTCAAACTCCCTCCTGGGTTGATCCAGCATCCAAAACCTCTCTCTCTCCAACTTCTCGGTGGGACTCTTTCGATTTGGGGTTTGGGCTGTGCCGTCAGTTCCAACCCTGGCTACCTCTGCAGTGCATCAGCATTCGCTTTATCATAGCTGCCTTGTTTCCCACTGAAGGGCCGAAACCCACGAGTCACTCGTAGCCAGAATAGGGGCCCTGGAGTCGCTGCCCATTGGGAGAGTAAACTCCCCTCTCAGTTGGAATGGCTCACTGGACGGCCTCTCGCCAAAAGGTACGGCTGGGTTTCAGCCTCTCTTGTTATTAGAGAGGGAAGATGGCCCAGCTGTTTGCCCATAAGGCAGATTCCAGACTGTATTTCTAAGCACAGTTACTTAGGGGAAAGTCCTGTTCAACTCAATGGAATGGGATTGATGTGTTAGCCTTAGCAATGGCACTACAGTAAAACCCCTACTTACGTAAAACTTCTGTTCCGTAGGCTTTTATGTAAATCGTTTTTTTGCTTAACTCGAAGCAAACCCATAGGAAATTGTGTTACGTAAATCGGGACATTTATGTAAATCAGGACATGGTTTTAGTGCAAAAATCATTCTGTAAGTCGAATTTTATGTAACTGGAGGCATATGTAAGTCAGGGTTTTACTGTACTTTATAGAGCACCCCATAGCACTTAGTGCACTCTCTGGGTGGATCACAGGGCAATTAGCAATATGTAAATATGCATGTACTGTATCTGTAGGTTGATCTCATGTTATGTTAAAAAGCTTTTTAAAACAAAAGTGCCTGTATAAACAGAACACGAGGCATGTGCTGGGGCTTGGAGTCTGTCCGGTGCACCGGTGTGTACTAGAACAAATTCACCCCCTTTTTGCACTATTCAGATTTCCCCAGATCTCACGTAATCATACTACGGAGTTTACAGTTACACTTTCAAGCATTTAAGCACCATCTACCGTGTAAGTCTTTTTAGGCAGTGCTTAAATGACAGGTTAAGCTATAGATGTGTGCATTATGTCAGCAGTGAAGAGTTCAGTCCTGTTGGTTGACTGGGATCCGATTTTGTAGTTGTATTGCGTTCCTCCCTATGCACCAGATCTCACTTCACTCCCACCCACTTGTGGCCACCTGCTCAGTCAGTGGATGGCGCGAGGATGGTTTTTGGTGAGGAGATCTAGACCGATGGACTTTTGTGCCAAATATAACTTGTGTCTTGGCAGATAGGGGGGACGTGGCCAATGCCACGGACATAAACATCCTCAGGCGGATTTATTTTAGAAGACTGTGTAGGAAGTGGAGTGGAGTTAGCTGGCATGCTTGAAGGTATTTTCTGCTTAGAGAGGGCCGTTGAGATTCCCCACCCCCCTCCACCTATGGTGGTGACAAAAGATGCACCCAACTGGTGTTTACATGGCCCCCAGAAACAGGAGTGGCACCTGGACTTTAAAGTGGCCTATGGGATTTATCTTAATGCAGGGGTGCCCAAACTATGGCCCATGGGCTGGATCTGGCCCCCAACACCAATTCATCCTGCTCACACCACCCTCGTTGCTCCCAGAAGCGGAAGTAAAACACGCCCATATGGGTGTGTTTTACTTCCGCTTCCAGGAGTGATGAGGGTGGCGTGGGCCGGATGCATTGGCATTGGGGGCCAGATCCAGCCCATGGGCTGTAGTTTGGACACCCCTGTCTTAGTGTGAGAGAAGTGGATGTCTCTCCCAGTTCTTGTGTCTGTATATTCTGAACAAATCTTCCCTGTATCCTCTGACCTTGCTGCGAATGTGTTGGAGGAATTGGGCCTGAGCTCAGCAGAACAGAGTGACGGGAGAGATTCTTGTTGGGTTGATTTGTAATTATTCCCCTTCCAGCGTAGCCTATCAAGCAGAAAGGACGATGAGCTTGTCTGCTTCTTTTTAAGAATAAAGCAACACACTTTAATAACAGTTGGTGAGTCAATTGAAGAGAATGTGTCTCTGTGGGCCTTTTCTTCTCTTGCCGAATGTTATTTCGGTCTTATCCCTCTTTTTGAATTGGCCTGGGAGGGAAAATGAACAGTTGCATTGTACAGAGAGAGAGAATCCCTGACTAGATGAAGCCTCCACTGGGCTGGAAGAACAATAGCCGGACCTGGCGGGACTGGCATCATGGAACGATGGTCCATTAACCAACCCACACTCCCGAGCCCAGAAAGAGTGCGTTTGAGAGGCACCCCTTTGTCTCTGCCTCTCCTTCGCTTCAGCTGGAAGGACAGAAAGTGCCATGCAAACGGCGGTCTGGCGCGTCTCTCTTTTCATGCCATAGAGTTCTGGCTTGGAAAAGCACAAGAGGCCCCTTTTGGGGATGGGAGTGTGTCTGGTGGGCCCCCTCCCTCCCTCCTGCTTTCTGGCAGGATGCCCTGCATTTGGGCTCAGAGTCCAGGAGGCCATGGAGCGTGGGCCTAAGAGACCAAACAGCTTGTTGCCACCAGCCCCATCCACCATCTGTCCCAGCTCCTGCCAACCTAGCAGTTGGAAAGCAAGAAATTGCAAGTAGATAAATAGGTACTGCTTGGGAGGGGGGGAGGTAACAGCATTCTGGTGTCTAGTCATGCTTGCCATATGACCATGGAAACATCTGCCTACTCAAACAGTGCTGGCTCCTGAACTATAAATGGAGACAAGCACCACACCCTAGAGCAGGGATTCTCACTGCGGCCTACGGGCCGGGCCGGATGCGGGCCACAGCACCGTTTCATGTGGGCCCCCACCGCCTTCACCACACCAGGAAGTGCCATACACTCTAGAGCCCTCGCATTATGCCCAGGGCAGGGGGTTTGCCTCCACCATCTCTTCCTTTAGCTGGTGTGGGCTGGAAAGAGCTGCCCAGGGCAGGGGGTTGGGGGGCAAAAGAAAGGGGCTGCTTAATTTCTGCTGGCGACAATCTCTGCCGGATCTCTTTGGTTCAGAGAGCGACGCATGATGGCTGGGAAGGAAGCGGCCCTTTGATGTGACTGGATCAATCAATGGTTGCGCCGGCCGGGGGTGGGGGGGTGGGCAGTGATGCCAGGGGAAGGACCCCCTACCCCATGATCCCTGCCCTGCTCCCTCCCTTTCCGAGAGAGGAGGGTGTGTGTGTGGACTTCAAAGCCCCGAGTCGGACAGCCTGGCCCAAGAGCGGACCTCAATGTCCAGAGGAGGATGACCACCAGCAGCAGGAGAGGCCAGAGGGGCCGGAGCCTGCCCTCTCCCCCCTCCAAGGCCCGCCAGACCCGGAATCCCACCCCACGCACACACCTACCCAGGGAGGAGAGGGGGGGCGGGCAACCTGCCTTTCAAAGCGTGGTCGTGGTAGGAGGGGCCACCCCACCCCGGGACAAGGCCGCCAGGGGGCAGCAGGGGATCGCGGGACGGGAGGGACTCCAAACCCAGAAGGGCGGGGGGGGGGGTCCCTCTTCTGCCTGGGAGTCTGGCAAAGCCGGGCCGTGCCAACCTTTCATTCGCCCCCCCCTACCCCCACCCCGGGGCCCAGGGGACGTGTGTGGGTGTGTGGGAAGCCTGGCTGCTTCCTCAGCCGGCTTTCTGCTCTCTCCACCCCCTCCCCTTTAGACCCCCCTCCCCGAGCTCAACTTCGTGCCAGTTGAAGCCCCCTTTCCCCCCCCTCGGAGGGATGTCCGGAGAGAGTGGCCGGAGTCGCGCGGGGGGTCGCGGGCGGAGCTTGGCGGTTGGAGAAACCCCTCCCTTTCCTCTCTCCCCCCCCCGGCGGGGGCAGACAGAGTGTGGGGTGGGGGGGGTGGGAGGGTTTTTCGGGTCAAGCCAACCAACCCGGTGCCCCCTCTCTGCCCCCTCCCCCCTTCGCGTCCCTTCCCGGCTTGCCCCTGCCTGTCAAGAAGAGGCGCAGCAGGTGGGGCTAGGGGCGGGTAGGGTAGGGGGGCGGATCGGGGGCGCGCCTCCCCTCCCCTGGCCGGCCGCGTGAAAAGCCCTCGTGTGCCCGGCTGGGAGGGAGGGAGGGAGGGAGTGGGGCGCCGCGCGAGCGAAAGGCGGCCAGAGGAACGGACCGAGCGTGAGCGCAGCAGGCGGCGGAGGCGGCGTCCCTGGTCCCCCGTCCGATCGGTTCCTGGCGGCGGGGCTTGTGTCTGGCCCACCTTCTCCCCCCAAATCATCATGGCCGGGAGCGGCGTGAAGAAGCGCGCCTCGGCCGCCTCCCCCCCGGCCCGGGACCAGGAGGAGGAGGAGGGCGGCGGCGGCGGCAGCGGCGGCGAGAGCAAGGCGGAGGCGGCGCAGATGCTGCCGGAGGACGGGGGCGGCGGCGGCGGCGGCGACTCCCCCCTGCGGTCCCCGGCCATTCCGGCGGGCCCCCCTCCGCCCCCCCTGGAGGGCTCCCCCTCTTCTTCCTCCTCCTCCTCCTCGCCGCCCGGGGGTGGCGGCGGCGGCGGCGGCGGCGGGGTGGCGCTGCGGCGGACGCTGACGCTGGGCAACGGGGTGGCGCTGATCGTGGGCACCATCGTGGGCTCGGGCATCTTCGTGGCGCCCACCGGGGTGGTGCGCGAGGCGGGCTCGCCGGGCCTGGCGCTGGTGGTGTGGGCCGCCTGCGGCCTCTTCTCCATCGTGGGCGCCCTGTGCTACGCCGAGCTGGGCACCACCCTGGCCCGCTCGGGCGGCGACTACGCCTACGTGCTGGAGGTCTACGGGCCGCTGCCGGCCTTCCTCAAGCTCTGGGTGGAGCTGCTCATCATCCGGCCCTCCTCGCAGTACATCGTCGCCTTCGTCTTCGCCACCTACCTGCTCAAGCCCCTCTTCCCGCACTGCCCCGTGCCCCCCGCCGCCGCCAAGCTGGTCGCCTGCCTCTGCGTCCGTGAGTGTGCCCGTGCCCCACACCCTCTCTCTCTCTCTCTCTCTCTCTGCAGCCCTCGGGACGGCGGGGGGAGGGGGGGGCTCACCTGGCCCTAGAGGGGGCTTTGAACCTGGGAGGGAGGGAGGGAGGGGGCCGCTAGCAAGCACTCTGGGCTGGGCTCGAACGAAGGGGGAGGCGGACGCGTGTCTCTTTCTCACACACACACGTGTGTGTGTGGACGTCCGTTTGTTGCTCTGCTCTAAACAACTCCTTACTTGGGTCCAGACCGAGAAAGCGAAGCAACCGAGAGCCGGCCAGCCAAAATGGGACCCCCCCTTTTTTTTCCTGGAGGGCCAGTGGGGGGCGGGGGGGGGGCGAAGCGCTTCTGCCCAAATATCCCCCTCTTCCGCCCCCAGCCCCGCCGGGAGAGTCCGTTTGGACGCACTTGGGCCGGGCCGGGTCTGCGCCGGTTCCTCCTCGGCCTCCTTCCCCCTCCGCACCCCCGCCGTGTCCTGGTGGGGTGGTCTCCGTTGTGCCCGGCGCTGCCTGTGAGAGGAGGAGGAGAAGGGTCGGCCCGGCGGGCGGGGGCGGGGGGGGGGGCAGGAACCGGAGCTGCGAGTTCCCTGCAAGCGCAGTTGCCTGGGGAGACGGGTGGGGGGGCTTTATGGGCCCCCGAAGGCAAAATCGCCTTTCGTGGGATCTCTGCTTTCTGAGCCCACCAGCCTTTCCTCTAAGGGGGGAGGGGGTCCCCAACAATGGGGCCCCCAAAGCCAGCCTGGAGTCTTTGGGGCTGATCAGGTGCCAAATGCACCAAGGATACCTTGGGAAGTCTTGAAGCTGCTGCTGCTGGGACTTCGGGAGAGGAGGGAGGGAGACCAGGGGGACTCAGTCAGGTGGTCTCCAGGGCCCCCCACATAGGGGCCTTGTTCCTACTGGCGAGGGCACTTGGTGCTTCTAGGACCCCCATGTGATGTGGAGGATTGTCATTGCTAGGGCTACATAGCCTCATTTAATAGAACCATGTTCTAAGGATGGGCCATCTAACAATGTCTTTTTCTGCCTCTACTATGCTCTATCAAGTTCTTCTTCATGGTCTCTCTGTGAATCCACATGAATGGGTTTACTGCACATACATGTGGATTCACAGAAACCATGAAGAAGAAGAGCAGGTACAGGTAAGCGAAGGGCCCTCCTCTAACAACGCTATGGGATGGCAGGGAAGTGTCGTCGCTCTTGCTAAACCCTTGTGAAATATAACCGTGTTCCGATTATGAAATGAATGGATGGATGGATGTTTACACTTCTATCCCGCTCCTCTAGGGAACAAATACTTCCCACCTCGAGGCGGCTTACATCATAAAACCCCTCATGCAACATACAAAATGTATTAAAAATGAGACCCGTGGGTGTTAATTAACAAGAGGGAAAAGACAAGGGGGGTGTTTGGAGCTCCTTGTTCACTGGGTGTACAGTTTGTGGCCTAAGCAGCAAAGCATCCCCATTAACATGGACCAGCGCTGCCCCTTGATGGCCCTCCTTTCTGAAGCATCTCCTGCTGAACCTCCTCTGGGTGATGATGGGCCGTGGTGGGAAGCCTTGACTGATTGGGACAATGGGAATAAATTGCCCCAAAGTACTTAAAAGCACACCTTGGAAGAGAGAGAGGGCCGTGAACAGTCAGTTCACCTGTCCTACTTGAGTAGGCGTAAAATTGCTGTTGGCCAAAAGTGAGGTGGGGGTGGGGGTAGGCTAAACCATCTCCCCCAAAAACATATACTCTTAGTGATGATGTTGAGGGTGGGGCCTTTTTTGGGTCACTCTTTCTTTTGCAGAATTTACACAGAAGGTGACCCACCAGGTGGGCATTTCACCATCCTGTCCTCCTTTGAAGAATGGCAGAAAAATGTCCACAAGTTGCCACTGCTTTGCTGAGTGTTTGCGTCCCCCACAAAACTCTGTTTTGTTTTACCACTCACTGGCCCCTTGTAGGGCTGACCAAAATGTCAAAGCCCCACTTGCTAAATTTTGGGCAACGGTGATGCCAGAAAGCCAAAAGAGGATGAGTGATGTTGGGGGGGGGGGAGTAGTCTGGCCTCTTGCAGGTTGGGGTTTGCTTGGGATTTCTCTGGATCCTCTCATTCACCGCCAGCCCAAGACTCCCTTTTTTTTTGGGGGGGGGGGGGAGAGGAGTGAGTGTTGGAAAGTGCCTCGGCCGAGCCCCTCCTAACAAATGCCCTTTAATCTGCTGGGTCAACTGTCCTGCTCGGGACCAGTGGAGAAATCCATGGCAGAATTTCTGGGTTTGTTTTGTTCTTTTGCTAATTGGTTTCCCTGGGGTTTCCCTTCCTTCCTTCCCTTCCACACTAGCAATTAGAAGTTCTGCTTCCTGGGAAACACAATTTGCACTCTGGAGTTTGGAGACCTGGCTGTTTTTTCTCAGGCTCTTTGGAATTTTCCAACCAGCCTTCTGTTCCGTCTGCTGTCGAAGGTCACCCTCCCTTGCTGTGGTCTTGCTAATTCTCTCTAAACCCCCCCCCCCCCCACAGTCCCCATGTGTTAATTGGTGTCATTTGCTGTGTTTCCTTCTCTGCCCCCCCCCCCCAAAAAAAAAAAAAAAATCCAGCCTGTGGCCTAAACTTGAGTTAGCGCTGAAGTCTCCCTGGGTGGCTGGGAATTATTATTTGGAAGATGGCTTGGCTGTTTGTCTGTTGTTGCTGTTGATGATGACGATGATGATCTGGGTTATCAGTACAGAAAAGACTCACACACACCCCAATCTTTCACAGGAAGATGGTGCTGGCCTGGACCTCGTCTTTTCTACCTTTATCAAAGCATGTTATTTAGAAATAAGTCTTAATGACGTCAGGAATAGCTTTGCATTGTGTGCCTATGTTTAGAATCACTGCCTTGTGCGCTAATCCTATAAGAAAGGCAAACTGAATCCTTCTCGGAGGGGCGAGGATTATCCCCACCTTCTCCTATGCTTTATGTGCAAAACAGCCCTCAGGATCCAAACAGAGGCTTTTCTTTGTTCCAAAGTAGAACTGTGGAGGGGTGGGGTGGGGGGATTTCTAGTTGGATTTCAACCCCAGGGGAATCCGAGAGACCCTGTATTTGGCTTGGCATGGCATGGAAACATCGGTCGGAGGGTTCATCTTCCTCCTCCAGTTGACCAAGGGCCATAGCGAGGGATCACACACACACAGTTAACAGCCCCCCACCCCACCCAGGGCAAAGTTATAATGTTATATATATGTGTGTGTGTGAGAGAGAGACATTGTTGTCTTTCCTGGAAAAAATCTCTCCCCCCCCCCCTCCCTTCTCCATCTAGAATCCTGGCTACGGTCCTGACTTGACCTGTGCTGCTACTTGAAAATGGGGTTTTCTATTAGAATCCTTGCACTTGGCAAAACCATTTAAAAATGCTGGCAAAGTCGCAAAAAGGATGAATCAATCAATCGCAGCTCCCGGGCTTGCTAGGATTGTAGACTGGGATTGGCATTTCTGTCTATCCTGCCACCTAAATGCCACATCAGCCTTGCCGTGTCTTTGTTCTGAGATGAACGCACAGACGCGTGCACACATACGCACACTCTTCTTCAGTGCAAGGGTGGCTTATCTGTCAGATGGCAACTCCTTTGGGTAGAGGGGCAGGAAGAAGAGCCATGGGGTGGGGGTGGGTGGGCTGTAGCTACGCAGGGAGGGAACCTGCTGGATTGATTTTCGGAGGCTCCATTGTCTGGTTGGTTGCCTAGCAACTGCACATCTGACGCCTGCAAGGTTACCTTCGCCTTTCATCCCTGTTCCAGGTTGACGTAGGTCCATCCGTCCCCCTTCCTCAGCTGCTGGTTGGGTTTTGGCTTCATAATTGTCGTGCTGATTGTGGAGGGCAGGGGGGGGCTGGCATCACACACACACCAATTTTAGGCCAGCTTCCACTTGTGGGCTTCCAGTGGCTAACCAAGCTCAAGCCCAGTGCTGGGTAAGAAGAAGAGGAGGATTGTCTTTTTTTTAAAGTTCCCCTTCTTGGGAAGCTTCAACATCCTCCCTACACCTTCTTTGTGGGTGGCTGTCCAGAGCGGCTTCTCTGCAAAACCTGCTTTCTTTCTGGCCTTTTGGCTCAAGATGCTCGAAGGCGCCTCTAACAAACATGTGCAAGAAGTTGCCCTGGGAATCTCTGGACCCTTTACTCTCACCTCCTGCATCAATGCTCTCTTCCTCTCCCCCCCCCCCACCGCCTTTGTGGTAGAGTTTTGTAAGGGGAATGGGTGTGTGTGTCTCCTAACATGAACCCTGTCAGCAAAGCCCCCACCCTAGAGAAGAAATAGCTTTCCTCACCCCACCCCACTTTCTGCTTTCTGCCCCTCTTCCAGTGCTACTCACGGCCATCAACTGCTACAGCGTGAAAGCCGCTACCCGGGTTCAAGACGCCTTTGCCGCGGGCAAACTTCTGGCCCTTGCCTTGATCATCCTACTTGGCTTCATCCAGCTTGGGAGGGGTGAGTACTGTTCCCCCCCCCATACTTTTAGAAGGGAGGGAGGGTGGGAAGGATCTTGGCCTCTGTGAGGAAGGGTTGTGTGTGGCTCTAAAACAGTGCTTCTCAACCTTTGGTTTTTGGACTTCAATTCCCAGAAGCCAAAGTCAATTCCCCAAAACACTGGTCAGCCTAAGTACTGGCTTAGGCTTCTGGGATTTGGAGTCCAAAAACCAAAGGTTGAGAAGCACTGGTCTAAAAGGTGGGGTTTTAATCCTTTCTCGCCCCTGCCTCCCACTTCCAACCCCCAAAGTCCTGGCATAGGATGATCCTGCTGTGGTAGGATGATGATCCCCCCCTTGTGGGAAAGGCCAGGCTAGGTCGCCAGTCATGGTGGTAGACTGTGGTGTCTTAGCGGTTAAGACACTGAACTTGACAACTGGAAGGTCAGCAGGTCAGCAGTTCGAGTCCTGAGTTCTGCATGATGGAGTGGGCCTCCACCACTGTCTCAGCTCCTGCCCACCTAGCAGGAGTTGATCTCCTTGATGGCTGGAGTCTGGTTCATGGCTGGAGGGATGATGGTGGAGAAAATGGCTTTAGTTCAAAAACCATCTCCTGTGTGTTTATGGTGAGATAGACAGGATCAAGCCGGTGGAGGGAGGTTCAGGGGGGCCCTCCAGGCATTTCGGTCCCAGGCCCTGGGGGGCCCTGGTGAGGCATGATGGGAGTTGTAGTGCATAACATCTGGAGAATGTGGGCGATGCTGTGCTTTCCTTCCAAGGTGGGATGGCTGAATCAGCCGGTTCTTGCCTGGCTTTTTGGCAGCTCCAGGCAAGTGAAAGCAAAACCTCTTCTGTTGTCTTTTTTTTTTAATGTTTCAGCATTTTCCAAGCCTAGATTGGGTTCACTTTGTGACTTATGCTTATTCTGTGATGAAGGATTCCTCATTGTGCAGATGGGCAACAGAAAGCAGAGGTGTCAGCCAAAATCCAACGCTGCGTTTCTCTTTTTGTTTCCAGATTTTGGGGAACAAATAAGCAAATGGTGAAATTTCTGAGAAACAGATGTTTCCCCCTGGAACAAAAGCTGGCAGGGCGAGGGGGGCAAAAGGAGAAGCCCTTGCTTAGCCACAAATGCAGAGGAAGGGCTTTCTCCTTCTCATTTTACTTTCTTTTTTCCCCTCAGAAAGTCTAGTTTACTTCCTCTGCTCTCCACCACCTCCTCCTCCACCATCACCACCACCCCACACACACATGCTTGGCCCGTGGCTCTGCCGGCTGTTTTCCAGAGGCTCCTACCCACACACACGTGCCTGAAAGCCTGATTGTGGAAGGCAGGGAGCATGTTCAGGAGGCTCCAAAGTCTCCGAGGCTCAGCTTGCAAAGGGTCCTCCTCTGGCTTCCAGCAGTTTAGAGAGTCTTTCCCTGGGGTTTGAGGCGAGAGGGCGTCCATGTTGGGAAATGGGTGGGAAGATCTGGAAGGGTTGAGGCTGCTTCATCGTATGGGAGCGACGAGGGCAGCGTGGGCTGGATGAATTGGCATCGGGGGCTGGATCTGGCCCACGGGCCATAGTTTGGGCACCCCTGGTGTAGATGAGCCATTTGCAGCATGTGGGACTTCCCCTGTTTCAGGACTCCCATCAAGGATGATGCCACCTGCAAGGCATAGAGAAGCCACCGGGGTAAGGAAGGCAGGCCACAGGATGGATGGATGGATGGATGGCAGGAGGAGAGTCAGAAGAAAGGAAGATGGATGGGTGGTGGCTTTAGTGACATCTCCCTCCTCTTCTCCACCCCCTCCTCCCAAGCCTGTGGATTAATTGATGACCCCTGGGTTGGTCTCACACTCTTTGGAAGGAAATCCCATGAATCCTGGAAAACCAAAGAACTCCTTTGGTGCCCCCCCCACACACACACACCTCCTGCCCACATCTGCTCAAAAAAAGCCCTAAATGGCTCCACTGCTGCTGCCGCCAAGCCCAGGAGTATGGACGCATTTTACTTCCACATCTAGGAGCAACAAGGGCAGCATGGGCCGGATGAATTGGCATTGGGGGCCGGATTTGTCCCATGGGCTGTAGTTTGGGCAGCCCTGGTTTAAACAGAGAAAATGGCAGCCTAAAATCTATCTCAACCTGTTGCAAAACAGACTGCAAGGCACGTTTCACTTCCACTTCTGGTGGGAGGAACCACGTGACCGTCCAGCGGCCCAAAAGGTTTTGGCACACACACCCCTGACCTAGACCTAGACCCACAGACACAGACCCACACCGCTAGGGTTCATTTCCTGCCCGTTGTTGTCTGCGGTGGGGCTCCCCTCCCTCCCTCCCTCCCTGCATTCCTGGGTAGAGACCTGGCGGAGGCCACACCTGCCAACCCTCAGGGATTAAAGGACTTCAAAGGACCCAACGCCCTTTGAAGCCATCCCTCTTCTCCCCCCCCCCACCCCGACTCCCCCCCCCCCCCAGTTGTTGCTTTTAACTCTGTGAATCAGCAGAAAGTCGGCCTCTTTCCCTGATGTGCTCAACCTGTTAGGACAAGTGCATGCATGCCCCCCCCCCCCCATCACAAACCCAAAGACATTCCCACCAAGAAATAGGCAGTAGACTTGCTGGAGTTACACAGCAGCCAATATTGAGGTACAGTCTCCAAACTCCAGCAGGCTGTCCGGGGAGTGGGTGGGAGGGAGAACTGCTCAGCTCTTTGGCCATTGATTCAGTGGGGCTGGGAATCAGAGGGAGGCTGTCCTACCTATGTGGGACTGTGGTGGCTTAGGGGTTAAGAGGCTGAACTTAATGACTGGGAGGTCAGCAGTTCGAGACCCGGATGCTGCACAATGAAGTGAGCTCCTTTCGCCTGCCCCGGCTCCTGCCAACCTAACCGTTTGAAAGCAAGATATTGCAAGTAGAGAAATAGGTACTGCTCTGGGGTCTCGTCAGGTCTGCCTCACACGACCATTTCCAATGCTGTGCTTCTGTGAAAGCCGTGTCTGGCTTTTCCACGGAGCGCTTTCTTTCTTTCTTTCTTCCCACACTTGCTGGTGATGCTGGCCATGGCCCTTTTGGACTCTTATGGAGAAAGGCCCACTGGGTTGCTCACAGGAGAACGCGGCTATTGTTGTCTCCCACACACACACACACACACACACACACACTTTTCTCTCCCCCCTCCCCCCACCACCCCGCATTGTGAATCCCTGCCAGGGTTTGGGAAAGGACAGAGTGCCGCCGCACCTCACGCTGATCGCCTGGCCAGACAGAAGACCGCATGTGATCGGCTCTCTGGAGCTCTGATCACCCTAAGACGAGTCACATGAGAGGCAGCCGGATCCGTGTGTGTGTGTGGGGGGGGGGGCTCTTGTGGCAGCTCCTCCAAGCCCCCTTCCCTCCTCGCCCGCCCGCCCGCCCGCCACCTCCCCATGGGCTCCATGTCTTCCAAAGGGAGGCCAGTTTCTGCCTTCCAGGGCCTGCGTCCCGCTTCCCGGATCACAAACCCAAGGAATTCCCACCAAGAAATAAAAGTAAAATAAACACGGTGACTGTCCGGGTGGGGGGGGGGGATTTGTCTTTTCAAGGGAGCCCCCCCCCCCAAAAGACAGACACAAAGGTCTATTTCCCCCTTGGACAGGTTTCAATTCACGAACACAGTTCCTGTTTGGCTTCTGGCTCCTTGGGGGGTCTTTTTACCCTTTGTGGCAACGTGAGACCTGGAGGGTTTTTATAATAGCACCAATGGGGGAGGGGTCTCCATCATCCGTGTGTCCCTCGCTGACTGGAAACAGGGCTGTCTGTTGGGTCCGTTTGAAGCGCCAGCATTAATTGCGCTTGTGACTTTTCCCTGGCCTTCCTGCCTCAAGAACATCATGGTTAATGTTTGCAATGAGAGGGCAGTGGCTGTAGCCCCCCACCCCACCCCCCCAAATCTACTGCCTTGCAGGTCAGGGCAAGAAAGGAGTGGAGTGGGGGGCTCCAAGCCCTGCTTGGTCTGGTAGGGGTTCTCTAAGCCCTGTACCGACCTGACTTTTGTGTGTGTGTGTGTGTAGTACCAACCAGAGCCCCTCCTGTTGGGCATCAGCCTCCATCCTGCTTCCCCAGGGTAGACAAACCTTGCTAAGGGACCCCCCCCCCCGCCCCGCCCTACCTTTGGGAGGCTTCCTGGGCTGGTGGGAGCATTGGCCGTGGCTGACTTGAGAGGCATAGAAAGTGGGGGCATGGTTTGCCCCGTGGCAACCTGAGCCAGATGAACCTGTTTGGACTCCGCTACCTCTTCCTTCCTTCTTCCCGGCAGGCAACGTCTCCAGCCTGAGCCCAGAACATGCCTTTGAGGGCACCAAAACCGAGGTTGGGAACATTGTGCTGGCCTTGTATAGCGGACTCTTTGCCTACGGGGGCTGGTGAGTTCCCTGTGTGTGCGCTTGTGTCTTTGTGTACTTGTGTGTGTGAAGGGGGCCTCTAGAGCCAGAGCATCGCAAGAGGGACCTTCCTTCCGCCCAGAAGGATCTGGGGCTTGGAAAGGCTGCCTTTCCCTGGGCCTGAACTGAGGAAGAGGAAGAAGAGGAAGGCTCGGGGCAACATTCAGATGGGGGCCTCCAGGGGAGGGGGTTACGTCCCATAGAAAAAGAAAGGAAACCCTCCCTCCCCCCCAAAAAAACACCCCCACAGCTGTGGGGAAACAGCTCTGCTCCATCCTTTGCCCTGACCCCACCCAGGTCTCAATTGGAGGGCCGAGATGAGGTTCTCTGTGTTTCAGGCATTTCTTTTTTTGGGGGGAGGGGGGTGTCATTTGTTAGTTGGCCTTCGAGGCCACCCCCACACACACACCTGTGGCCCACCTGAGCAGGCCTGGGCAATAACCTTCAATTTCTTTTCTTTCCTTCATTTCTGTTGCAGGAATTACTTGAATTTTGTCACAGAAGAGATGATCAATCCTTACAGGTGGGTTTGTGATCGTGATACCTTGTGAACGGAAACCATGTGTTCTGCCAGGCTTTTCACTATGCGATTCCACCACCACCCGCCCCCGGTTATACGAAGCATGCTTCATATAACGAAATTTCCTATGGGATGCTTCGTATAATAAAAATCTCCTTAGGGGTGCATTGAAAACCACCCTGGGACGAGGCAACATTTCCCTTTTCGTTATATGGGGTTTTTTTGTTGTAAGAGCCCTTCGCTATACGGGGTTTTACTGTAGTACTAAGACTTCCAAAGGGTAGGCTGGCAGGTGGTGTTCATGGTAAAGTGGGTGGGTGGGGGAGATACAGCAGAGCAGAGCTCTCCTAGAGTCCCTAGGCACACACACACACACACACACATGCGCACACCAATGAATGACCAGGGGTGTCCTGAAGACAAGGGTCTCATTGTTCTGGTCTAGGCTCTGGGGGTGAACCAGAGTTTGGGAAGGTGGCCTTTTTTGGCCAGAACGCCAGGAATTAGAGAAGGGAAACAGGGGGGGGGGGGGGCAGAGGGGACTGGAACCCAAGCCCTAGGAGGAGAAAAGACTGGAGGAACTGGGCTGGCTTAGCTCCTTGAGAAAAGGATGATGATGATGAGGAGGAGGAGGAGGCTAGCACTCTTCCAGGACCTGAAAGACAAGTCATGAAAGAGGAAGGGAAGGCTCTGTCCTCCATCCCCTACAGAATGTAGGAGGTGTAATAACAGGCTGAAATGCAAGGAAGCCAGGAGGGTCCAGGCTGAATGTCAGGGGAAACTCCATAACAGTTAGAGCAGTACGACAGTGGGACCACCCCCCACCCCCCATGGCCTGGAGAGGTGGTGGTGCTGAGCGCTCCAACATGGGAAGCTTTGGTGGGGGTGGGGGGATGCCAACTAATTCCCCGAGCTTTTAACCCAGTAAACAGCATGGAGAAGTCTTTTTCCTTTGGTCTATCCGGCCCCTGCTGAAAGCCTGAGCCTGGTGGCTTTCTGTGGCCACCTTTTGCTGGCTCGAGACCCCTGTGTGGGGCTGCCCTGGTCTGCCTCCCTCCGGGGTCCTTTGCTTCGGCTGCCAAATGGGAGGGAGGGAGGGACGGAGCCCCTCTTTCCTCTGACCTTGGGGGGGGGGGGGAGGAGGGGGGAGGCTCACAAGCTTTGAAGTCCTGGGGATTGGGAATTAATTGGTCAAGCGCAGCCACCCGCCGCCGCCGCCGCTGCTGCTGCTGTGGTTTGGCTTTCTGCCCCGTCTGTCCGTTGGTCCCACAGAGCAGGAAGCAGACAAGCCAGTCCGCTTTGTATGCTATTGTTGGGCGGGTGGGGGAGAGATTTGTTTGGTTTCCTTGTCATTCCACTCCCCCCCCCCCCAAGTCCCATCCAAGCCCCCGGCTGACCTGACTGGGCTTTTTGAGCCAGAATAGCCCCCTTTTTTTGTCCCCTGAGAAGTGGGTCACGGTCTTAACATGGGCAATGGGAGGGGGGGCCCTCGCCCACTGACTGGCTTGGCAGGCCTTAATCTCCCAGACTGGCCTGTACCCAACCGTGGATGGCGCCTGGGCATGAACAGCACCCAGGGTGGGGTGGGGCTGTTGTCCCACAGATTGGGATCTGCCATGGGGGGCTGGAGAGGTTCCTCTTCCCTCTGGCCCCTCCCTACCCAAAACACACACACTCCGAATTCTCCAGTTGTGCTTCTGGAGGTGTCTGTGAGCCGGTGGTCAATGCCTTCATGCCAAGAGTGCTGAGATGTGGCCCCTTAATCAGAAACATGGGACTCTTTTCTGTTGAATTTCCCTCCGTCCTTCCAGCCACCTGGCCAGAACCCCAGAGCGCTCTCTCCCATAGCGGGAAACGGAGCCAGAGGATTGGTGTGGAATTGTGGGGTGTGTTTTCGAGGGGGAGTTCCCCACTTATGGCTTGCAGAGTGTGTTTGTAGACTGCCGATGCTCTAGTTAAGATGCTGAACTTGAAGACTGGAAAGTCAGCAGTTTGAGACCCGAGTACTGCATGACGGAGTGAGCTCCCGTCTCTGTCTCAGCTCCTGCCAACCTAGCAGTTCAAAAGCAAGACATTACAAGTAGATAAGGAGGTATCACTTTGGTGGGAAGGTAAAGAGTGTTCTGTGCACTCTGGTGCCTAGGCATGCCTGCCACATGTCTATACAAATGTCTGCAAATGCAGACAGCGCTGACTCTTTGGCTTTGAAACAGAGATGAGCACTGAAGCCTTAGAGTTGGATACGACTGGCTTTTGAGCAAGGGTGTCATCTCTGCTGGTGACAATGGATCATGAAGCTTCGGCTCCCTTCTGCCCCGGGCAGTTCTTTCTCAAACATCCTGGTGCTGAAGGGGGGACCCTTGGTGTTCATGGCAACCCAGAGCTTTTCCTTGGCCCTGGTGGTGGTGCTGGGGTTAATGGGCCTCCTCTTTTTCCCTCCCCCCCCCATGCCAGGAACCTGCCTTTGGCCATCATCATCTCTCTGCCCATCGTCACCTTGGTCTATGTCTTGACCAACCTGGCTTACTTCACAACCCTCTCCGTGGATGAGATGCTGACGTCTGAAGCCGTTGCTGTGGTAAGAGATGAAATGACTCACCGGGAAAGCCACAGGTGCCGGGCGGAAGGCTCAGCCCGCCATGCAATCTCCGGGTTGTATCTCTGCGAGTGGGCCAGGACTGGCAGCTCATTTCTCTGCCTCCCCCATGCAAAGGAAATCCACTAGGATTCATGTGGAGATAAGCCAAAGAGGCAAGCAGGGAACCCGGATGGGCGCCACTGGGATGAACCACAGAGCATGGGGACAGGGAGTCGGGCCCCTCTCTGGGCTGACGGTCTGTTAGGACAGGGCTCAGTCTGTCCACAGGGACCAGACATGAGTCATCATAGCTTAAAGCAGGGGTGCCCAAACTCTTCGGGCCACGGGCCAGTCATGGGGTTCCTTCCACCGGAAATGGAAGTAAAACACGCCTTGTAATCTGTTTTGCAACAGGATGAGATAGATTTTAAGCTTCCATTTTCTCTGCTTAAACCAGGAGTGCCAAAACTATGGTCCCTTTTCACTCTCTGAAGCGATGAGGGCAGTGTGGGCCGGATGAACTGGCATTGGGGCCTGGATCCGGCCCATGGACCATAGTTTGGGCATCCCTGGCTTAAAATCACAGTAGGAAAGTCCACAATCTGTTGAAGCAGAAACAAGCAAAGGCTTTCGTGGACTCAACAGAAGGGTTTATGTGGCAGAAGTTTCTGTGCCCGCCGTGGTGAAGTCAGCAATTTTCTACACAAGCCAATATCAATTAGCAATTACACTCATGGTGGGTTAAGGCTAGGTTTATCCCCCAGTTCAAATTGGGGTCTCTCTCTCTCTCCCCCCCATCCCTTATTTGCCCCCTCCCCCCCAGGACTTTGGGAACTACCACTTGGGTGTCATGGCTTGGATCATCCCAGTCTTCGTTGGCTTGTCCTGCTTTGGCTCCGTCAACGGTTCTCTCTTCACATCCTCTCGGTAGGTTGCCTGCTCTGTTGGGATCTCTTCTGGCATGGTGGGTGTGGGTCTGTGGTTGAGTCCCCAAGCCACCCGCAGTTCCCCCCCCCCCGACCTCTTCCATCCCAAGCCACCCCAACTGACCACAGCTTCTTCTTCTTCCTCTCTCCTTCCTTCCCCTCAGGCTGTTTTTCGTTGGGGCCCGAGAGGGTCACTTGCCCTCCGTCCTCTCCATGATCCACCCCAGGCTCCTCACACCGATGCCCTCCCTCATCTTCACCGTAAGGACCTGCCTGGCCTTTGGACAAGGGGTTTTTGGGACACCCTCCCCCCCAAACCCACACATGGGGCCTGTTGACCTTGGGTGGTGGTGGTGGAGAAAGGCAGTGAGGACCCCTGGTTGGCTTTGCCCATCCTGACTTCATTTGAAGGACAACAAGAGTTTGGTCTTTCTTCTTGGGGCAGGATCCGGGTCTTTAGGATCTCTGTGTGCTCAAACTTTTTGGAGTCAGGAAACATTGCTTTTCCTGGCTGTGGCCCAATCCACCTACCTGGAGGCCGAACCAGTTGAGTTCAGGAGCTCATTGTTCCTTGCACTTTGGGGGTCTCCAGGGCTCAAGACCACTGCAAATCCACAGCCATTAGACCCTGACAATTGCTTTTGGGGTTCAGAGGAAACCTTTGGGGGTATTCTTTTTGGCCTCTCCTTCCCTCCTATGTCTCACGGTTTTGCCTCCTGCCCTCCCCCCACCCACCCGGCAGTGCCTGATGACTCTGCTCTATGCCTTCTCCAACGACATCTTCTCGGTGATCAACTTCTTCAGCTTCTTCAACTGGCTCTGCGTGGCCTTGGCCATCATCGGCATGTTATGGCTGCGCTACAAGAAGCCGGAGCTGGTGCGCCCCATCAAGGTGAGAATCCGCTCAGGGCCCGCGATCCCCCCCTCCACTTCCTCCATCAGAGCCAAGAGGAAGGACCGCGGAGAGGCAGGGATGGCCGGCCAGGGTGTTGCATTGTGTCAGGGCTAGAAACCTGATGAACAACAGGCTGGTGGGGATTATGCACGCTTTAGGACGCAACCGAGAGCTTCTCTCCTTGCTTGCTGTTGCACACCATGGCTGAGATTGCATGAAGCTGCTGTTGAGCACCTTCCAGCCCCAGTGGAGAGCATGAAGCCATGTAGCCATGGGTTTGACCTCTGGGTCAGTGGCTTTTTTTTTTTGAGAGAGAGACCAGGTTGGCTTCATGGTATCTGGTGGTCTGAAAACACCAGGAAAAGTAGCCCATTCTTTACCACATGGCCCCAATCCTCTTGCCTGGCTATACACAGGAGGGCAACCCCCCTCCCATGTCAAGAGGTCCTCCTGACCCACAGAGACCTCCAGGGAACAGAAGTCCTTCAGCTCCCTGAGCGATGGGGCTCAGAGGCTGTCCTTGACCCCACCACCAATGCTCTTTGTACCCCAAGCGCCACCCTTCCTGGGGTCCATTTGGGAGGAGGCGTTGCTTTGTCCAGTCGAGGGGTGGCCTGCCTGTGGGATGATGATGGCCCTCTTGAAGGACCCTGGACCCTGACCACCTGCTTGCTTGCTTGCTTCCTCCCTCCCTCATGGACAGGTCAACCTGGCTCTGCCGGTCTTCTTCATCCTGGCTTGCATCTTCCTCATCGTCGTCTCCTTCTGGATGACTCCACAGGAGTGTGCCATTGGGTTCACCATCATCCTCAGTGGGATCCCGGTCTACTACATGGGTGTCTGGTGGCAGAACAAACCCAAGTGGCTTCTTCAAGGCATCTGTGAGTCACGGGACGGGGCAGGGACCAGGGGCCAGAGCCGCTAACACGTCTTGTGGCACCATTAAGACTATTGGGCTTTCCACGGCAGCGGAAGCGTCCCAATGGGAGGGGGGAGGCCCAGCATCTGACGGGAGTGGATTGGCAGCCCTTCATGCCACATAAAGCCCACAAAGCCCCGGAGTTGCCACTAGAAGACTGGTGGAAGAGGGGACCCCGTGGGTGCTGTGGCTACCTTGCAAAAACCAAGGTCGGCCAGGGTTTTGCAAACAGCCAAAACTAAGGCCTCTGGTTTGTATGAACCCAATGCAAAGTAATTTAATTTGCTCCCAGTCATTTCCTCTCTGTTGCCTTTTGGGTGGGGGAAAAGGAGGAAACGTGTCGCCTGCTTGAGCTCAGACTGGGAAAAGTTACACTGGGGTGTCCACCTGCCTCTGCAGGAGTCAGGAAAGCGGTGGTGGTGGTGGTGGTGGTGGTGGTGGGGTTCCCAGGAAAGTAACTTTCCCAAAATTTCAGTCAAGCCTCCTGATCCTCCATTGGCACTCTTTTCTCTACTGGAGAGTAAATGTTGTGGCCATTGGGCTGCAGCCTCTTTGTTCAGGGCCAGCAAAGGAGAGAGACTTTCACCAACTGGCGTCAGGAAGACGTGCCTCAAAATGGAGCTCAACGGCCCCGTCTGTCCATCCATCCATCTTTCCTGGCTTTGGGGTCAGAAATGGCCCCTCTCTCCGAAATTGCTCCCCGTCAGTTGGTGGGAATTTTTACACACACACACCTTTCCCCTGACTCCCTGCACAAGGAGGATGTTCAAAAGAAGAGCTGCAAGAGAGACAGCGTAATTAATCCCCCAATTAACTGGGTGTGTGTCTTGTGCTCTAGGCTTCTCCCACACAGCAAATCCCCAGGGCAGAAGGAAAGTGCGCCTGGTTGCCGGTGCCTTAATTAATTAATTATTTAACTAGAGACCACTCCTCGGGTGTTGTCTGAAATGGGTTCCTGGCCGGGAGGGGGCCGTGGAAGCCAAGAGAGGCCTGACGTGGCAGGCAGGGCCACGGCTGGCTGGCTGGCTGGCAAGATTTGGGCTGAGGAGGACCTGGAGGGTGCCAGGCAGTGGGGCACAGCCGGCGTCCCACACCCAAGTCTCCTCCCTTCCCCTGCGACCTGGGCAAACTGGTTTTGCAGAATTGTTTTTGGAGAGGTGGGGGAAAGGCTCTCTTGCCATTTCTGTTGGCCAGAGGCAAAGCGACACACCTGAGTGAGGGCGAAGCTCATCCCAGGCGGAGGGAGGAGGCTTTTCACGTCCTGGAAGCAGCCCCGTTCTGCACCGTAGCTTCCTTCCTTCCTTCCATCCATCCATCCATCCTTCCTTCCTTCCTTCCTCTTTCTTTCTACCTCTTTTTCTTTACCCCCTCCCCCCTCTCTCTCCTGCCCCTCTGAGTGAGCGTACCCCACACATTAAAAAGATTGTCAGGATGAACGAGGCAAAGTTGAACATAAGCCCTCCTAGAAGCCCAAGGCGAACAAACCCTGAGCAGAACCAAGAACTCGCCACCTTTTGCCCCCAAACAACAGGCGCCCCGAAGGGAAAGGGGGTGGGGGTGTTTTGGAGGGGGTGGGGGTGGGTCTCCCTCTCTCCTCATCACGCTGCTAACCAGGTGGGTGGGTTACAAGGCTTTGAAAGGGGGGGAGGTTGTGGAGAAGGAAAAAGCCCCCCACCCCCTTTGACACATGTCTATTCTTTCTCTCCCACAGACTCCACGACGGTTGTGTGCCAGAAGCTGATGGCGGTGGTCCCACAGGAGTCTTAGAAGGGGGGGGGGAGAAGATCGCCTCTACTTTCGGTTCAGGCCCCCCTCCCACCCTAGTTTTAGACTACATCCCACTCCCCATCTTAAAAAGAAAAGGCCCGGCCAGGGGTCTCGTAGAGACCAGGGGCCCCCCTCGAGCCCCCCATGCCCCATCTCAGCCATCACAGAACCAACAAATACCCCCCTCAACCTCACACTCCTTGGGTCAAAACAGAAAGGAAGCCCCGAGATGCTCTCCTCCTCCTCCTCCTCCTCCTCCTCCTCCTTCTTCTCCTTCTGCTTCCACCAAGGAATCTCCTGACGCTGAAGAGGCTTCACTGCCCCAACATGAACTGTTGAAAAATCGTGTTGTTATTAATTGTTTTTTACAGGATCTATTTCTTATTTTTTTTTTTTTTAGCATTTCCTTCAAAGACTCCATTGTTGGTCCTCGGTTGTAATGACTTAAAAACAAGCATTTTTTATGTTCCCCGTTTTGCAATGTTTCCTCATGATGCTTCTGCGCAGCTTTAGGTCATGGAACCAATTTCCCTTGCTCTTGCGACTCTAGGGTGGGCGTGGGGAGGGTTCGGTGCTCATCTCAGTTCATAAAGCCAGTTGTGTCTGCGTTTACAGACGTTTCTGTGGTCACGTGGCAGGCATGCTTTTCAACCTCTTCATAAATGATCTAGAGGTAGGAGTAAAAAGCAAGGTAGCCAAATTTGCTGACGACACCAAATTATACAGGGTAGTGAAAACTGTGAGAGATTGTGAAGAGCTCCAGAGGGATCTCTTGACACTGGGGGAGTGGGCAAAACAGTGGCAAATGAGCTTCAACATCAGTAAGTGCAGAGTGATGCATGTTGGGGCAAAAAACCCCAATTACATTTATAAACTGATGGGGTCTGAACTCTCTGGGACAAACCAGGAAAGGGACCTTGGTGTCCTGGTGGACGAGAGCTCAAGGAAGGTGTCAACCCAGTGTGCCTCAGCAGTGAAAAAAGCAAACTCAATGCTAGGGATCATTAGGAAGGGTATAGAAAATAAGTCAGCAAGTGTCATTTTGCCTCTTTATAAATCTATGGTGAGGCCCCATCTGGAATACTGTGTACAGTTCTGGTCGCCATACCTCCAGAAGGATATTATGGAGTTGGAGAAAGTACAGAGGAGGGCAACCAGAATGATTAGGGGACTGGAACACCTTCCTTACCATCTGAGGCTGCAACGGTTGGGCCTTTTCACTCTTGAACGACGGCGTCTAAGAGGTGACCTGATTGAAGTTTATAAAATCATGCACGGTGTGGACAAGGTAGATAAGGAAAAACTGTTTTCCCTATCGCACAACACTAGAACTAGGGGACACTCCATGAAACTTTTGGGTACTAGTTCTCAAACAAATAAGAGAAAGTACTTTTTCACCCAGAGGATTACTGGTCTATGGAACTCCCTGCCAGAAGAAGTGGTGACAGCTGTCAGTCTTGACAGCTTTAAGAAAGGATTAGACAAGTTCATGGAGGACAAGGGGATCAATGGCTATAATTATGGATACTTAAGGACAACCTCGGGGTTGGAGAGATAGGCAGGATATCTCTCAATGCCATTTCCAGGGAATCCTAAGCAGGTGAAGGCATCTCCTTGGGAATACCCTGAAGGAAATGGTGAGCCACTGTGTGAGACAGAATGCTGGACTGGATGGGCTGTGGCCTGTTCCAGCAAGGCTGTCCTTATGTTCTTATGACTAGACAACAGAGCACACGGAACACTGTTACCTTTCCCATTGAAGCGGCACCTCTTTATCCCCTTTCAATGTCTTGCTTTTGATCTGCTAGGTTGGCAGGAGCTGGGACAGTGGACGGGGACTCACTCTGTCATGCAGCACTTGGGTCTCGAACTGCTGATCTTCCGGTTGTCAAGTTCAGCCGCTTAACCACTAATCCACCACATTGTGTAGCTTTAGTTGATGCAAAACCAGGATCCCACCCGGGATGCTCCAGACCCCACAAGGCAGCCTGCGTAGCTCCACAATCCCTCGGATGAAAGTAGCGGTCCACATGGAACCACCCCTTCCATGTGGGTTTTAATGTGTGGGGAGAAGTGGGACTCCTTTCTGGCTCAGGGGACTCTCTGTCCCATCGTCCTGTGCTCAGTCTCCATTTCCTCACTCCTTCTCAAAGGATGGGACGGCTCTTCTAATGTTTGGTTGCTTTTAATGCGTCTCACAGTCATGTTGTTTCTTGGGAATGACTTTATGCAATGCCTCGGCCTCCACACACCCCACGGGGAAAGGCCCCGGTTGGGCCAGTGGGGTCTTTGTCTTCCCAAGAGGTCAGGCTGGGCAAATTGGGAGGGGTGGGAGGGAAGGAGAGAAAGCCAGGGTTCAGAGCCTCAGGCCATCTCTCTCTCTCTCTCTCTCTCTCTCTCTCTCTCTCTCTCTCTCTCTCTCTCTCTCTCTCTCTCGGCAAAAAGCCACGGCCAGATGTAAGTACTCGGAGCTTATGGAGCCCTTCCGTCTTGTGAACACAGAAAACACACACACACCTCGCATGTAGTTTCAGAACAGAAATCCCCCCCCCCGCATGTCGTTCTGTGCCTTGGGTCTTCCTCTGGGTGTGGGTAGAGGTCTGTGGCCAGGGTCGCTGACCACTAGCCATGACAGCAGCAGGAGAGGGAGTTTCAGCAGTGGCAGTCCAAAACCGGCCCACCTGGGGGAGAGGCACAGGCTAGGAGCCGTGCACCGTCCTTGATGATCCCGCTGGGTTTTTAAAAGAGTAAATATCTTCTGTGCATCTCAGTGTAGAAAGTGAGGTTTTTAATCTTAACAAGTGTTGGCATTTTACTCCTAGAGTTTTGCTTCCAGATTTGAGCTCCTTCGGCTTCTTTCCTGGCCTTGTAAGGAAATGTGTCTAACACACAACAGTGGGGGTTTTTTTGGGTTTTTTTATTATTATTATTGTTTTCCCCTTGGGAATCTCCATTGTTCATGGTTAACCATTTGTTAACATGTTGAACATTCTGGCTTTTAATTTGAAGAAAATATTCTGAATCCAACAATGGTCTTTTGACTCGAAGTCTCGCTTATTTATTTATTTATTCATTCAAGAAAGGTCAGACTATTAGAAAGCTTTGATCTTGGGAACAAAGCAGGCCCAAAGGACAGAAAATATTCACTGTTAAAATAGCTAAATGCATTTCGCCTACAAAAGATATCTTTTGTTTCACTTACAAAAATAACACACATACTCAAGTATAAGACGAGGTTTTTTAGGTCCAAAAATGGGACTCGACTTATACTCGGGTCAACGTAAACACTCAAAAATGTACCCACACAAAAGTCTAAATTAATTAATTTTACCATATTTTCCATGTATTTTAATTATTGGAACTCGCCAGCAGCTGCTGCATTTTCCAACCCCGACTTATACTCGGGCCAATCTATTTTCCTAGTTTTAAAGATCCAAATTAGGTACCTTGACTTATATTTGGGATGGACCTACAGTCGAGTATATAGGGTAAGTGATGTCTGGGTTGAAGCTGGGTTGCCTATTCAAAGAAGAACACTCGTTTCCATGTCTGAAGAAGATGCAAAATAAATATAGAGGATATTTGTGTGTGGTGGTGGTGGTGGTGGTTTGGGGTTGGGGAATGATTTGGTCCCAGGGATCTTTACCCTCCCTCCTTCCACAGGTGGCCTTTTGTTCAAGAGGCTGTGAAGACAAACTGCCTCTCCCTCCCACAACCCTCAAATGATGCAACTCTGCTGCAGCTCTTTCATCATCACTCACACCAGAGGGGATGATGGCGGGAGAGAGCAAGGCTGGAGAGTAGTCTCCTCCCTCCCTCCCTCCCTCCCTGCATAGGCTTTGCTACCCCCACCCCCTGGCTCCCTCTGGGAATGCCCCCTGCTGCCCCCTGGCTGGCACAGGCAGCCCACAGGCACCGCCAGACAATGCAGGAGATCTCGCCACATCCTGGCCCAGGTTGCATCAGCCCGTCCGTCTGGCGGGAACACAAAGCCGGGCTTGTCCTGCCTTTTCCTGGGAAGAAGCAGCAGCAGCAGGGCCAGGACCTGTGACCAACCCGCCTCCTCCACAGAGTGCCTGCGGGCTCTGCCTCACTCTCACACACCCAAGGATGGGTTTTCCTAAGAGCAACGGGACATGGTTCATTACTGCCCCTTTGGACTAATGGTACAAATGGCACACATTGCCCAGGCTAGGAGGGCCACTGCTTTGTGTGAGGTAGTGGGTCTCTCTGTGTGGGTGTGCATGGGTGTGTGGAGGGAGAGACTCCTGGAGGCACAAATGGACTCTCTACAGGTGTTCATGGGTGTGTGTGTGAAAGAGTCCCACATCTTAATCTCACCTGACCCCAAAGGTGCAGCTGAGCCACTGCTGGGGCTCAGACCTCTTTCCTTAGGAGAGTCTCTCGCCCACCCACTTGGGAGGAAGCCCTGTATGTAGTCCGCCAGCCCAGGGGGACCTTCAGGCCTGGTGGAGACCTGGAAGAGGCTTGGGAATGGGATGCAGCAGCCTGGGACCCCCTTTGTCTGGGCCTGGAAGAGGAGGGCAAAGCCCCCCAACCCCCACCCCGAAGCAAAGCCCAGAGGAAGCAAAGGCCCAAAGAGGGGGGGGGAGGAGGAGAGGCCACCTCTTTCCCACCTGGCCATGGGGGAGGGGGGGCTGCCATGGGCTTAACCCCTTAGTGACTGAGTAAAGAAAGGAGGGGGGGTGTCCTGAAGGGAGCAGCTGTCTGACCCCCCACCCCCACCCCTCCAGTCCAAAGTCCAAAGAGGTTTCTTCTGGCTTTGCCACGGCTTCTCTTGTGGGTGGCAAGGCGTTCCTCCAGCCACTCAACCACTCAGTCTCTTGGCCAAGGGTGGCAAAGCCGAAAGACCCACACGTGGCTCCTCTGATTAAAGCCTCCCTGGCCGGCTGCCCAAGGGTGGCTGATGCTGCCCGCCTGGCTTCCCACCTTCCTTCCTTCCTCCCTCCCTCCCTCCTCCTCCTCCTCCTCCTCAGCCTCCAGCCAGGATTTAAGTCCCCTTTTAAGATCATGGAGCAGATCCAGAAGGGATTAAAAGAGGAGGCAGCAGCAGCAGGAGGGAGGGAGGGAGGGTCAACTGAGCAGCCCTGTAAAAGGATGATGATGGGGATGATGGGCTGTCAACTGAGCAGCTATGCAAAAGGAGGAGTGTGGTGGTGATGTGTTGATGATGATGATGCTGATGGGCTGACAACTGAGCAGCCGTGTAAAATGGGGATGATGGGCTGTCAACTGAGCAGTATGCAAAAGGATGATGATGAGGAGGAGGAGGAGGAGTGTGGTAGTGGTGATGGTGGTGATGGGCTGTCAACTGAGCAGCTGTGTAAAAGGGGGATGATGGGGATGATGGGCTGTCACCTGAGCAGGTATGCAAAAGGATGAGGAGGAGTGTGGTGGTGGTGGTGGTGGTGGTGGTGGTGATGATGGGCTGTCACCTGAGCAGTCTTGGAGGGGGTGAGGATGATGGGTCCTTCCTTGTCCTCCTCCTCTAATTCCTCCCTGGGAAGTCGCTGCCAGCCATCCCGCCCGCCCGCCTGCCTGCCCGGCTCCTCCCGGCCACAAGAGGGCAGCCGCCGCCGCGCGCGTGTGCCTGAACCACGAGGGACTGGGCGTGCCCGCTTCTTCCGGTGTCTCTCTAACGGAAGTGACGTTTGCTTTGGAGCGGAAGTGCTCGTCAGGTGGGTGGAGGGGCGGGGGGGGGGCACGCGAAGAGGGTCTCTCTCTCTCTCTCTCTCTCACTGCCCCCACCCCACCCCCCAAGTGCGCGATGGGCAAGAAGGGCAAGAAGGCGAACAAGGCCAGCGGGGCCGAGAAGACGCTGGCCAAGAGGGAGCGGAAGGTCTCCCGGAGAGCAAGGAAGGAGGAGGTGAGCAGGGGGGCACCCCTCCCTCTCTGGGGACCCACCCTCTTGAGGGGTGGGGGGGAGAGGGGCATCATCATCATCATCCTTGGGTCCAAAGGGTCCTCCTCTCCCCAACCCCCCTTCCTGATGCTGGATCTGGGAGTGTGTGGGGGGGGGGGGAAGCGGAGAGGTCTGGGAAGGAGACCCCCCTCCCCAAGGGGGTGGGTTTATGTTTATCTTATTTATTTATTTATCTCCCACTCACTCTGGTTGGTCAGGGCTTCTGGGAATTGAAGTCCAAGAACACACACCTGTTCTTGAGTGTCATGCAGGGATACCCAAAATACGGCCTGTGGGCCAGATCCGGCCCCTGATGCCAATTCATCCAGCCCGTGAAGACCTCATAAGCAGAAGTAAAACGTGCCCGGATGGGTGCATTTTACTTCCGCTTCCAGGAGCAACAAGGGCTTCACAGGCTGGATGAATTGGCACCAGGGGCCGGGGCTGGCCCACGGGCCATAGAGACTGGTCCCCTGCCCGAAAAGTTTGGGCACCCCTGCCATAATGAGTCCGATGGAGAAAGAGGTCCAGAGTCCACGTGAGGGAGCGGCCGTGGCTTCCTGGCTTCCCCGCGACTGCCTTTTGTGAGCAGGTCTGTTTCTTACCTTCACGATATCCTCCTCTCGTTGCTTACAGGAAGACCTAGAAGCCCTTATTGCTGAATTCCAGACCCTGGATGCTAAGAAGACGCAAGTAGTGGAGACTGCAGGCCCACCCCCCTCCCCCAGGTGAGAACGGGCTGGCGGAGACTCTGGCCGAGAAACAGAAGGTTCAGAGAAACCCATCCGGGGCTTCATTCCAGTAGCAGAAGGTTCCAGAGGCAAAAGGGCCAAAATATCAGCACTGCTTATGAATCGGAAGCCCCAGTTGTCAGAAGGGGGAGCTTTGAGGGGAGGCGTTTTGGACTTTGGGAATCGGCTGCAGGGATGAGGATGCCAAAGGTGTGTGTGTGTGAGTGTGTGTGTGGGGGGGGTGGGGTGGGACCTGCCAGGTGTCCTCCCAGGAAAGGGATCTCTCTCTCTCTCTCTCGGCTGCTTGAGGCTTCCCTGTGGCCTCAGCACTTTGTGGTTCAGAGGAGAGAGAGGAAGGCTTGAGAAAGAGGCAGACTGGACAAAGGTGGGGAAGGTCACCTGGGCTGGAGAGTTGTCCTGCTCTTCTTGGGCCATGTGTGTAAGCAGGTGGGCGGGCGGGAATCTTCCCCCCCCTCCCCCCCCCCGCAAGATGACCTTTGCCCCCTCCTCTCTCTTCCCAGGCTCAACGCCTCCCTCTCTGCCCATCCCGAGAAAGATGAACTAATTCTCTTTGGAGGTGAATATTTCAATGGCCAAAAAGTAAAGTATATATATATATATTTTCTTCATTTCTTCTCCCTGTTTCTCTACTCGAGCCTTTTCCCTCCTGCTGCCTTCCAGGGTTAGATTCCAGTTCCCATCATTCCTTGGGTCCCTCCCCATCATCCCCTGACAGGAGAAGGCAGCCTGAACCCACTCCTGTTTTCCCCACTGAGTGTCTCTCCTGGTTCTTGTGCTCCTGGAATTTCACAGAGGAGGCTCATATTATTATTTTTTAATGAGGAGCTGTGGCTATAAATGAGCCTGTCTCGTTCCTGGCCTCTGTCTCTGGCAAGAGTGATGACGGGCCGGCCGGCTGGCCGGCCTGCCAGCCGGCCTGCCATCCATAGGCAGAGAGGGCGCTGCTCATTAAGAGGGCACGAAGAGTGATTGCTCAGCCCTCACCCATGTTCCAGGAGGCTTTGGCTTTGAGAGAAAAGGTCTGGCTGGAGGGGGCGGGGAGGGGCTCCCTGGTCCTGATTCTCTCCTGCAGCCCACCTGGGATGAGGCAAGCCAAAACCGGCATTGTGGCCAGCTGGAGTAAACCCATCGCAAAGCATGGGTTTCTTGGCCACAGGCGCAGAAAATTCAGAGGCCAGTCTCCTGTTCAATACCATGATTGTGGAAAGAGTGTCTAGATCAGTTGCGTCAAAACAAGTTCCCATTTACACCTGTGGCCTTGTACTGGCTCTAAGACTGGTCTCCCCGGTCCGCGGGTGTAGCCAAGGACGAGGGAGGCAAGGAAGGGCCCTTCTGTTCACCGTGGGATGCTGGCCGTGGCGTCCCGTGGCTTGCATGGAGTTTGACTTAAGCCTAGAATTCAACTGATGGAACTAGTCCTGCCATGAGCGATGAATACTTGTCACAGTCAGGCTTTAGTTTAACTGGTATGGATGGCTGAATCCGCCACTCTACGCGGGGGGGCGGGGGGGGGGCTTTCTTTGGGAGCCTGGCTGGGGTTGAGCTGTGTGTCATCAGGCCCTTTCATTGCTTTGGAGATGGGGGGGGGGACTGTGGTTGCCTTTAAAAGATTGGGGGGGAGGGAGCCTTCATACCTGCACCAGAGGCCTCATTCGAATGGCTGGAAAGGAGGAAACTCTAGACTCCACACAGGATCTAACCCAAGCCTATGAATGCCATGATGGGTTGTCCAGTACACAAAGAAACACTCCCGGTCACAAGACACACACACACGCGCACACACACACATCCACTCTCCGTCCCCCCCCCCCCCCTTCTGTCTCCTGCAGACGTTCCTATACAATGAGCTCTTTGTTTACAACCTTCGGAAGAACAGCTGGACCCAAGTGGACGCCCCAAACCCTCCCTCCCGGCGCTGTGCTCACCAGGTGAGGCGCTCCGTTCTGTCCGAGGCCAGAGGGGGCAGGAGGAGGAGGAGGCAGTGGCAGGGGAACTGCTGCCCACCAGACCCAACTCTGGCTTCCTCCCCTCCCAAAATACTCCCCTCAATTCCCCCCCCCCCCCCGGGCTCCCTTCCTCTCTACCGGTTTCTCCTCCTCCTCCTCCCCACAGGCTGTAGCGCTGGCCCAGGGCGGAGGGCAGCTCTGGATCTTTGGCGGGGAGTTTGCTTCGCCCAACGGGGAGCAGTTCTACCACTACAGAGACCTCTGGGTGCTGCATTTGGCCACCAGGACTTGGGAGCAGATCCGGTGAGCAAAGGCTTCGGCTGTGGGCTGTGGGGGCTCTCCTTTCCTGGAGGCCCAGAGGAAAGCCCACGTCGAGGATCTGGGTCAGAGGTGCCCAAACTTTTCAGGCCATGGGCCGGTCACATGGTTCAACGGGCTGGTCACGTGGTTCCTCCCCCCCGGAAGCAGAAGTAAATTTCTTCTCCTCCCTTTGAGGGTTTGTCTGTTTGATAGGAATGTCAGGCACCATTTTAAAAAGAGTTGAATTTGTGTTGTCTGAAATTGAGCCTTTTCAAGAGCCCGGCCGTAGGGGGGGGGGGGGTGATGGGGGGGGGGTCTGGGTTAAGAGATGCTTTTCCTGGGGCAGAGCAGTGGGGGCTCCTTCCCGGTTTGCGTGTGAGGTCTCTATTCCTTCCCCTCTCCTTCCCTTCCATCCAGGGCTTCTGGGGCTCCTTCCGGCCGGAGTGGGCATCGCATGGTGGCCTGTAAGAGGCAGCTCATCATCTTTGGTGGTTTCCATGAGAGGGCAAGGTGGGTCTCTTAGTGGTGGTGCTTGTCTCAAAAGGTTGGGCCTGCCGGGGTTGGGGGGAGGTCTTGGTGGGTCCCTCCCCCCTCTGAACTTCAGCTCTCTGGAGAGCCTCTCTGAGGTCCTGCCTGGCCCATCATCCACACAGCTACCCAACAACCCATGCTTTGTAGGGAGAGTTAGTCTGGCTCTGTGCTCACCTCCAGGGCGGATGGAAAGGGTTGGCCCCACCACCCCCGCCCACCCCCGGTCCATGGGCATGATTCCAGGCAAAGCTTCTTGATCTAGGCCCAAGAGGAGTGCCCATTTAGCCATGAGCCACGAATGAAGGGCTTGGCCACGGCCTTAAGGAAGGCCTGCGGTGACTTGGTGGTTAAGATGCTGAGCTTCACAGCCAGAAGGTCGGCAGCTCAACTGTTGGAGACCCAAATGCTGCAGGATGGAGTGAGCTCCTGCCCTCTGCCCCAGCTTCTGCCGACCCAGCAGTTTGGAAGCAAAAATAAGTTAAAAATTGCAAGTAGATAAATAAATAAATAATGTAAGTAGATAAATAAATACTGCAGTGGCTCAAGTGGTTAAGACGCTGACTGGGAGGCGGAAGGTCAGTAGTTCAAGACCCGAGTGCTGCACAACTGTGCGCTCCCATCATCTGTCCCAGCTCCTGCCAACCTAGCAGTTTTAAAGCATGACATTGCAAGTAGATAAATAGGCACCACTCCATTGGGAAGGTAAACAGTGTTCCGTGCACTCCAGTATCTAGACATGCCTGCCACGTGTCCATGGAAACGTCTCCAAATGCATACAGTGCTGGCTTTTTGGCTGTTAACAGATGAGCACTGAACTCTAGAGTCGGATATGACTGGCTTTTGAGCAAGGGAGCCCCACCCAGGGCACTTTCCCAGTCTTCAAAGTCGCTGGCCGTGGTGCTGAATGTCGGAGACAAGGTGGGAGTTTCAAGGCGGCCCAAGAGAGTCCCAGAGTCTGAAGTTTCTGTTCCTCGTCTGGCCGTATATGACGTGGCTTTTGAAAAGGAAGACTGGACCCCCAAACGCCCAGACAGCCCCTCCCTCGATTGCCCCTGCCTTGGGGGGGGGGGGAGAGGATGATTGTGCTGGGAGTTGCTCATCCCCTTCAGAGGCATGGAGGTCTCTCGGTCTCTGTCTGGCCTTGAAGGGTGAGGAGGGCCCCTGACCCCGCTGACCCCTCCTCCAGTGCTGTGTGTCCAGGGTGGCCTCCTAACCTGGGGGTCCTCCTCCTCCTCTTCTTCCGAGCAGGGATTACCTCTACTTCAACGACGTCCACACCTTCAGCCTGGACACCTTGACCTGGGCCAAGCTGACTCCCGAGGGCCTGGGCCCAACTCCCAGGTCTGGCTGCCTGCTGGCGGCCACCCCGGACGGCGGCCTCCTCCTCTACGGAGGCTACTCTAAGCAGGTGCTGCTTTCTTCTCCTCTGGTCCACCCACCACCCCCTCCACCCCGCTTTCCCCACTGAGGATCTGCTGCTTCTTGTGCTCCAGAGGGCCCAGCAGTGCCTTAGCCAGGGGACAAGAAGCCCCCCACCCCACCCCACCTCCTTCGCCTGGCCCTTCTCCCCTGGGTCCAGCCAATGGGCCTGCTTGGGGTCAGCCTCTTGAAGCGATGGCAGTTCTCTCCACCACCACCACCCCCTGGGCTGTTCCACCTTGGAAGGACCTGGAGGCGGTTAGGAAGGCCCCTGCTTACCTGTAAACACCTGGCCTTCTTCCAGCTCTTCTCCTGAGCATGTGCAGAGCGACTGTCGCTTATTCAGCCCCCACCCTTTTTCTTTTTGCAGCGCGTGAAGAAGGACGTGGACAAAGGCACCGTCCACACCGACACCTTCCTGCTGAAGCAATCCTCAGGCTCAGGTACGAAGTGGCCGCCTCCGCTCACACCTGCCCTCCCTCAACAGGGGAGCCGGCCTGGGCCGGGTTCGAGTCCCGTTGGGGTGGCTTGGCTCACCTTCCAGAGACGCTCCTTTGGCTCCTGGTCCCCTTCAGGGGCTGAAGAGAGGTGGCCAACAAGGGACCCTTTCATGGGGGTGGTGGGGGCGTGGAGGCTTAGGGTTTCACAGCAGGAGGAAAGCAGGGTTTGGTAGGTAAGTCATGGGGGCCCCGCTCCTCTGCCGCCCCACTTCCCTTGGGGTTCATCTCCACCCCCACCTTCACCCAACATACCCCCGTTTCTCTCTTCCTTTCTTTCCCCAGAGAAGTGGGCCTGGTCTCGCCTAAACCCAGGTGGGGTCAAACCCAACCCCCGCTCTGGCTTCTCGGTGGCTCTGGGGCCGAACCACCGCTTGGTCCTCTTCGGAGGGGTCCACGATGAGGAAGAGGAGGAGCACCTGGAGGGGGACTTCTTCAACGACCTTTATCTCTACGACCTGGTCAGAAGCCGGTGGTTTCTGGGGCAGTTCAAGGTACGGCCGCTTCCCCCTAAAGCCTCTCTTGCGTTGGCTCCTCTTGCCTGCCTCCTGTGATCTCTCTCACACACACACACACACGTTTGGCTCATAGCTTGGCCTCTCCCTCTAAAACCTTCAGGCCTCCAACAAGCCGGAGCGGAAGAGAAGGTGTCGGCAGCTGGTGTCAGGAGAACCTCAGCCGGACGGAGGCGCCGAGGGCCCCGCAGAGATCGTCACAGAGGTGGTGGCTGAGGATGGAAGCGTCACGACCATCAAGCAGGTGGTCTCAGCCCCCAAGGAGGAACCCCAGGCCGAGTCAGGCTCAGAGGAGGAGGAAGGCTCTGGCCCTCCAGCTGAGCCCTGCCCGCGTTCGAACGCCATGCTGGCCGTGAAGAAGGGGCTGCTCTACCTCTACGGGGGCCTCTTTGAAGTGGGCGACCGGCAGTTCACCCTGGGTGACCTCCACGCCCTCGACCTCCACCGGATGGATGGCTGGAAGGTCCTGCTGGAGATGGACCCCCGTGAGTCGGCCTGGCCTCTGGCCCTGGCATGGGAGGCCAAGGCGTGGTGGGTGGGTGGGTGGGAGAACCTCTGAAGCAGAAGAGCTGCTCTTTCTCTCTCTCGGGCCGCCGGGCTCCGAAGCAGGCAAAGGCCTCTGTGCCAAGCGCCCTGCGCACACACCCTTGTGTCGCCTCCACAACCCCCTGCCTGCTTTGGGTTATGGACTGAGTTGAGCGACCCCCCCCCCCCTTTTGTTTTTCCATGCCTGTGACAGAAACCCAGGAATGGTTGGAAGAGGCCGAGTCTGATGAAGAAGGAGCCGCAGAAGGAGCTCATGGGGGAGAGGAGGAGGAGGAAGAGGAAGAAGACTCCTCTGATGACAGCGAGAGCGGAGAGGAAAAGGAAGGTAATGGCCGGATCCGAGGGCTGGTGTGGCTTGTGTTTGTGCAAAAACTGCCTCTCAAGGCTTCTGGGTGCTTCAGCTGCAGGGCAGAGAGGCCAGGGGTGGCCCGCTTTCTCTGTCAGGGCTTCTGGACTTGGAAGGCATTGGGGAGGGGGGGCACATTATATCAGGGGTGCCCAAGCTACAGCCCATGGGCCAGATCCGGCCCTTGGGTCTTAGTTTGGGCACCCCTGGTTTAAGCAGAGAAAATGGCAGCCTAAAATCTATCTCATCTTGTTGCAAACACAGGCTGCAAAGCGCATTTTGCTTCCGGTTCCGGCGGTTGGGACCATGTGACCGGCCCACTGTATCACGTGACCGGCCCACGGCCTGAAACGTTTTGTGCACCCCTGCACTACACTCTCCCCACTTTCTCTCTCTTCCCTGGCAGGCCACCCGGCGGTGGAGCCGGAGGAGACGTTCCCGGCCTTCCTCTCCCGGACGGAGCCCTACTGGGTGAAGGTGGCCCGACAGAACTTGGGTCCGGACGCCAAGGAGAAGAAGGCAGTGAAAGTGGGCCAGGCCATGGCCAAGGCCTTCTTCGAGGGGATGGGCTAGCCTCCACCTCCCCTGCTGCTGCCGCCGCCATGGAAAGGGCCCACGTGGGGGAACGGCTGCATCAGTGGCTGTGTGGGACCCTGGGACACCCTTGGTGGACTGGAGGAACCCCCCAAGGGTACCCACCTGTGCCCAATCTGCCAGGCTGTTGGAAGAGGCCCTTGAAGCAGGGCAGCTGCCTCCGGGCAAAGCAAGGCCGGCCGGGCAGCCCTCAAGGAGGAGGAGGAGGAGGTGGCCATGGGCGCGTTTCCACCGGGACGGGTTTCCTTGAGGGGGAAGGGGAAGGGAAGGAGGCGCTGGGGAGGCTTCTGCAGGCACAGGGAGAGAGAGAGGCTCCTGATCTCTTTCTTTCTTTCTCGCACACACCACACAACACGCACGGGGGCTGCCTTCATGCAGGCTTTGGCAGTTCCCTGTCTTTGGATGGCAAAGTCCAGAAGGAGAGAGACTCGATGCCCGCATTGGTTGGTGCTGGCTGGAAGCCAATGGTTCTGGGTGGCCTGCCAGAGCATGCACACACGCACGCACGCACGTGCACACACACACACACACACACACACACACACACACACACACACACACCCCTCCGGCCCAGGATTCGGGAGACCTGGTTGTGAAATGGCTCAAGAAATAAAAGTTGCTTTCTGGTTTTGGAATTGTTCTGTCATGTTTGAAACCGTCCTGCCTCCACGTTCTCCTTGGACCTCTCTAAAATGGTTATTGGTTTTACTATAAAGGTTTTTGTGTTTGGAGGGGCTGCTGCCCCCTTGAAGCCATTGAGCCCCACACCCACCCAGAGCTATGAAAGGGTGTCACAGAACCCGGTTGAGGACGTGGCAGGGATTGTGAAGATTTGGGGTGGGGCGGGGTGTGTGTGTGGTTTCCTTGGCCTTGGGGCTCTTCGCCCTCCTGACTGGCTCACCTGAGCTCTGGGGTCCCAAGGGAGGGGCCTCCTGTTTTTGCGCATACCTGTGGCTCGTGCATAGCTTGTAGCTAGTTTAGCACGGGGTGCCCAAACTGCGGCCCATGCGTTTTACTTCCACTTCCGGAAGTGATGATGGCGATCTGGGCAGGATGAATTGGCATCGGGGGCCAGATCCGGCCTATGGGCCGCCGTTTGGGCACCCCTGCTTTAAGGTGCCACAATGTTTTTGGGCTTTTGTCTTTTTATTCTCTGATATGCTGTATTTTAATGTGTGCTTGCATGGATCAAGTTCACTCCTTGTGAATCCGCATGAGTGGGTTTACTGTGTGTATGTGCCGTAAACCCATTCACAGGGAGCAGGCTTGATCCACAAAAGCTCACATTAAAATACAGAAGATAGTCTTTAAAGTACCGCCTCATTTTCCTTTTCTGTCCTCTCTGTTATGCTTGCAACGCAGACTTGACACATGGCCACTAGTCACAAAAATCCAGTTCACACAAAGGCTCTTTGCTAACCGGAACTGGGTTGCGCCAGAGGTTCACCCATTGGGTGGGTGGGTGGGCTTGAAAGATGGAGTGTGCCTTTTATTGCGATATTTGTATGTGCGCCGCCCAGAATGGGAAATATCCCAAGTGGGCAATATAAAAATGGAATAAATACAGGAAAACCTCTACATAAGAATTTTCCCTGTCCCATGAGGTTATTTGGATGTCGAAAAATTTGTTTGTCGAAAACCCATTGCATGACCAGAAGAGGCCACTAAATGTCACCGTGGGTTTTTGTTTTTTTGTATGTCGAATTTTTCCTATTGAAAATGTGCATGTTGATTTTTTTAAAGCCAGGATTTCTATTTCTATGTCAAATTTTTCATAAGTAGATCCATTCCTATGTCAGGGTTTCACTGTGAATCTCTAAGGGACACGAGCATCTTAACAAAAGGTGGCCAGAGGACGGACAGACAGACAGACAGACAGACGGAAGGCACCTTACAGAGACGGTTTTGAACCGTTACCAAAATCAAGTGAGTGATACACAGAGGAGGGGCAAGAAACCAAATAATAATAATAATAAAAAGCATTACATACTCGGAGGTGGCTATTTGTCAATGGTATTTTTTTCCTTTTTTTGTACAAGGATATGTTGGAAGCTGGAAGATAACATCCTGCAGACAAAGTGCAAAAAGGACTGCATGCTCAGGCCAAGCATGACACCTGGACGTGGCCGAACGGCAAGATGGAACAGGGACGGACCCCACCCCCTGGTCCCCCCACCCACCCCTCGCCTGGGGCAGAAGGAAGGGCACTGCAAAGATGTCTCTCCCCCCCCCCCCATAACAGCCCCCAGAGCGGAGCCCCTTTAGAAACAGCATCTCATGGGGGGGGGGGGGGGAGGCCCATAACTGACCAAGGGAGGGGGAATTGGGAGGTTCGTGATGGAAGACAGAGAGCAAGATTTCCCCCACACACACCCTTAACCGCCCCCTGCCCCCCCCCCCCCCCCCGCCCTGCTTCAAGGGACCCAGAAGAGAGAGAGAGAGACGGACCCAGTGACGGTCTGAAGCCTGGATTGCAGTGAGCTCATGTGGATGAAATACTATACTTTGGTCCTCTTTTTAAATATACAGGATAGATCCATAGATCTCTGACTGGGTCAAGTTTAAATCTTGCCAGAAAGGAAGGAGGTGAGCCTTTTAACAAGCCAGAGGTGAGATGTGGTCCAAGTTCCTACCAACGTCCACCACGGTCCTATGATACAATTGACTCTATGTATGTGCAACGGTGTACAGTGGGTGGAGATCTAGTTCAAACCATTGCTTTGGGGGCAGGATTTCGAGAGCAATTGGGGGGTGTCTTCCTCCTCCTCCTCCTCCTCCTCTTCAGGAGTCTGTCCTGGAAGGAAGGTAAGACTCAGGTAAGACTCGTTAACGGCGGTGTCAACTCTACTCCACAACCAGAGACCATAAACCAGGGTGCCCAAGCTATGGCCTGTGGGCCGGATCCAGCCCCCAATGCCAATTCATCCGGCCCACACCACCCTCGTCGCTCTTGGAAGTGGAAGTAAAACGCGCTTGGATGGGTGTGTTGTACTTCCACTTCCGGGAGTGGTGAGGGTGGTGTGGGCTGGGTGAATTGGCATCGGAGGCTGGATCCGGCCCATGGGCCATAGCTTGGACGCCCTTGGTTTAAGCAGAGAAAATGGCAGCCTAAGACATCTACCTCATCCTGTTGCAAAACATTGCAAGGTGTGTTTTGCTTCTGGTGGGAGAACCACGTGACCGGCCCACTTAACCATGTGACTGGTTAACCACATGATTGGCCCATGGCCCGAAACATTTGGGCACCCCTGCCGTAAACCACTGACCTATCTGGCCGGCTCACTTTCCTTTTAGCTATTGCTTAAAAAAAACAACCCACAATTTAAAATGCTTCCGTAATGATTTCTATAAAAAGGCTCTTCTGTTAGCAGGGATGGCCTGGCTTCTCTCTTCTCCTTTGGGTGGGCAGGATAAGCAACCAGCGGGCCAAAACCACGTCCAGGCTTCCCGTGGGTTTCCGGCCCAAGGTCCCCGGTGCATGCAGGGGTTGGGAGGTTCCCAAGGCAGGGTGGCTGCTGCGCCCAGGGACCCGGCCAAGGCCGCTGGCCTCTGCGGCTCCATAAGGCCTCAGTTTCTCCATCCCTATTTCCTCAGTTTACAGGAAACCCTCCTTAACCTTTGCTGATTAACCAGCGGAGGAGCCTTTCATGTCCCGCGGGGGGGGGGGGGGGGACGGGGGGGGGCACTGTCTCTGTGACTATTCTGCCATGCCACAGTGCGTGCACGTGTTATACAAGCAAAGAGTTTGGGCCAAAATCCCCAAAACATGACCCTGGCAGGGGGGTGGGGGGGAGAGAAAAGGCAAACTGTGAGTGAGTGAGTGAGTGAGACTCCACCACCTTGCTCTCCTCCTCCTCCTCCTCCTCTTCCTCCTCCTTCTTCTGTGAAAAGACGTGGAAGTTGTCGCAGGAGAAGTTCCCCAAAAAAAGAAAGGAAGGAAAAAACGGCACCTTTCCCCTTCCGGCACTCGGCGGTTGGTCGTCCGCCTCGGCATCCTTCTGTTGGTACAGCTTAATTATTATTTTTTAAAAATTTATGGATTTTCTTCCGTTTTTGCAAACAAGAGAGTCCTCGTTAGATGAAAAAGTTAATAAACAAAATGGCGACGCCAATATTTAACAAGATCACCATCAGCACCAGGATGGGAGCCGAGCCCTGCGGGGAGACAAGAGGGAGAGAAGAGGTGGTCTAGGTAGGAGCCCTCGTGGCACAGGAAGGGTTAAACTGCTCCCCTGCGGCCAGAAGGTTGTGAGTTTGATCCTGGCTGACTCAAGGTTGACTCAGCCTCTTCCATCCTTCCAAGCTTAGGCAATTGAGTCCCCATGGATAACGCTGGCTCCCTGTTAAACCGAACCACGTCCTAATGATAATGATGATAATAATGTCTATCTCTGCCCCAACACTCTATCAAGATTGTTTGTTTGTTATATTTCTATGCCGCCCATTTGGGTGGTATCCTAAGTTCTTCTTTGTGGTTGCGGTGAATCCACACCAATGGGTTTACTGCGTATATGCACAGTAAACCCATTGGTGTGGATTCACGGGACCACGAAGAAGAACCACAGTTGCAGGTAAGCCACCTGTCTTTATAGAGCCCTGGTGGTGCAGGGATTAAATTGATGTAATGAAGCCTAAATGTTGTGAGTTTGATCCCAACAGGACATCAGGTTGAGTCAGCCTCTTCCATCCATATGAGATTGTTAAAAATGAGGCCCCAGCATGTATTTGTGGGTAAAATGCTGATTAACTTGTGAACTGCACAGACAGGGACAGGATAGAGCAGGGGTGGCCAAACTTTTCAGGCCATGGGCCGGTCTCATGGTTCAGGGGTGCTCAAACTATGGCCTAGGGGCCAAATCTGGCCCTTGACACCAATTCATCTGGCCCACACCACCCTCGTCACTCCTAGAAGTGGAAGTAAAACGCACCTGATGAATTGGCGTTGGGGGCCAGATCCGGCCCATGGACCCAAAGGTTTGGGCACTCCTGATCTATAGCCACTGCCATTCCCCTTCTCTACCCGCTCCTATTGCTGATTGCCCTCTCTGGGTGGTTCACAAGTTAATTAGCATTTTGCCCCCATTAACATGACTGACCATGTGAGGATGGAAGAGGCTGAGTCAAACCTTTATCCCCATCAGGATTGAACTCACAATGTTTTGGGTTGCAGGAGAGCCGTTTCAACCCCTCCTGGGCCACCCGTGTTCTCCTTCCAGACCCCAAACTCTGCCCAACCCAGTGGAAGTCAGCTCCAGGTGGATGGGTGGTTGTGCTCTGGGCAGTGGTGAGATGGCGCCCGATGTGCCCACCCTGCCATCCCTGGCTCACCCCATGCCCGCCGTGCCCGGCCCTCTTACCGCTCCGGACTTGAGCTGCTCCCCGTGGCCGTCCTCCTCCTCCTCCTCCTCCTCTGGGGCCTGGAGGGCCCGGGACCTCTTTGGGGGCGAGCTGGCCAAGTCCCACCGCAAAAGCCGCCCGTCGCTTTTCTCGCCCAACCGGAGGCTGCCCAGTTTCTGCACGGCCGGAGAGCCAGCCCGGCTGCCCTCCTTGCTGTGACCTTTGCCCCTCAGCCGCTGGACCCCAAAGTCCTCGGCCAGGCTCTGGCCGGGCCCTGCTCGGGCGCAGGGTCTTTTCTGGGGTGGCCCCGACTCGTGTGGGTAAGACTCGACCCGCAGCAAGGGCTTCATCTCTGCCTCGTAGCTGCTCCTCCTCCTCAGCTTCTCCTCCTCCTCGTCCGGCCCCCGGAGTTTGCTGCTGGCCGTCCCGGGGGGTTCCGGGGGCCGGTGGTGAGTCCAACGTTCCCTCGGCTTGTGGCCGGAGGGGCCGGCCTTGTGCCCCCCGCTCCGGCCCCGGGGGTCTTCGGAGGAGGAGGAGCCCCCTCCCCTCCCCCCGAGCCCCTCTGGGTCTTCCGCCCAGGTGTTAGGCCTCAAGTAGTCCCGCCCATGCCTTTCCAGCAACATCTGGATCTCCCCACCCCGTTCCTCATCCAGGGAGACCTGGCGGGAGACGTGGGGGGCCTTGCTCCGGCCAGGGTGGCCCAGGGGGGGCGGGGACGCCGAGGGGCTGGCCAGAAAGCTCTGCAGGGGGCTGTCGTCCGGCGTCAGGTCCGAGGGGGTCGTGCCCTTGTGGTACAGCTCTGGGCTGTCCGGTGGGAGGGGGGTCCCCGTCGAACAGACGTCCAGCTCGGCGCTGGAGTTGTGCCGCTTCTGCCGCTGGTATTCTAGCCCTGGAAGGAGGAGGGGCAAAAGGCCAGCTGTGAGGAGGGGAGGAGGGGGAGGGGCCTGTGGACATTCCCCCCCACCCCACCCCACCCCCAGCCTTGGTTGGGGTCCTCCCTCAGGGGCAACCTAAGGGTCAAAGGGCCTCACACTCATCCGCCCTGGCACAAGCAAGAGGCAAGAAAGGGGTTTTGGGGAGAGACCCGCAGAGGGGTTCCAAGAGCAAACCAAACCCACAGACCCACAAGGTTGTGGCCCCTGAAAGACTCACATCTGTGAGCTGTGGCGGATCAAGTCCGCTTCATCAGGCTTCAGCGTGAGACTTGGTGGCATCCATTTATGCACATCAGGTACAGAGAAGGCACCCAAAGGTTGGCCAGCAGAACAGATCCGTGTTGCAAATCAGTGTGGCTGTAAACTACCAGGGGTGCCACAATGTTTGTTTTGCATCCTTCGACTGACCATTTGCAGCTCAACAGGGCCAAGCCTCAGTGCGCATGTGGAGAACAACAACCACAACAACCAGGCAGCACCTTCTGTTATTACCGGCTGTAAAAAAGCCACTTTGCTTTGCCAACTCATCTCTTATCTCCCAGCTACAACATTCACTCTTCTTGCACGTTCTCTACACAGACACGCACACACTTGCATGCACTGGTCAACCCCAGGGCTGTGGCCTGCTCTCCTTGGCCCACTCTCAGTCCAGGACCCCATAGGCTCCTCTGGGCTTACACAGACCCCAACCCTTTGGGTGACCTTCAGTGGCAGACAAGGGGCTCCATGAGACCAAAGGAGACCAGGGACGCTGGCAGAGGGGCAGCGGGTGACCTTTGACCCAAGCCCTTGGCTAGAGAAGAGCCTGACCCCTTCCATCGTCACCTGCCTTGGCCAAGGGTTGGGGGAGAGGCAGGCAAGCGGGGGACCCTCCTCCCCTCCCCTCCCCTCCCCTCCCCTCCCACTGACCGTTTTCCCTGTGCTGGAAGGAAGGGGAAAACTCTTTGGCCGTGATGCGGGCGATCCGGGCTTCCTCCTGGGCCTTCTGCGCTGCGGCCACGGCTGCCTCTGCCTTCGCCCGGGAATGGGACGTCCTGCAAGAGAGGGGAAATGGGGGTGGGGTGGGGTGGGGTGGGGTCCTTCTGGCCTCCACGCCACCTCTGGAAACTCCATCACCGCTACTGCATGTGGGACCAAGGGAACACCCAGTGGGGCAGTGCCATTCTCTGTGCCAGCTCTCTGGGGGCAAAAGAGATGTCAGCCTCCCTCCCTCCCGGCTGGCAGGTCCTGGCCCCTTTCCTTCCTGGGCTTGGTGGTTTATTCAGCTGTGCTCTCAGTTCAGCAGTTCAAGGCCCGAGTGCTGCACAACAGAGTGAGCTCCTGTCACCTGTCCCAGTTCCTGCCACCCTAGCAGTTTGAAAGCAAGAAATTGCAATTAGATCAGTGAGGGTGACCCTATGGCACACGTGCCATAGGTGGCACTTGGAGCCCTCTCTGTGGGCAACCATACAGTCACCCCAGCACAGTTCACCCCAACCCTCTGCCCAGCAGCCCAATGGGAATGCTTCTCCCCTCCCCCACCCATGATGATGAATCCGTTGAGCATTTGCAGCCCAAGCCTCGAAGGGTCGACTGATTTCCTCCCGGCAGATTGGATCGGGCCGGCCAGGCGGTTATTATTTGCCACTTACGTTCCCCTGCACAGTACATGCATGTGGGCCCAAAGGGGACCACGAACCACAGTGGCAGGTAAGGAACCTGTCCTTATAGCGCCCTGGTGGAGCAGAGGTTAGACTGCTGTCCTGTAGCCCAAACATTGTGAGTTCAATCCAGACTGGAGATCCAAGTTGGCTCAGCCCCTTCCATCCTTCTGAGTTCAGTCAAGTGAGGACCCAGCATCGTTAGGGACAAAGTGCTAATTGCCTTGTCAAGTGGGCAGCATGAGCGCACGAAGTGCTTAGACAGGGGCAGGTATGGAGGTGGAAGTGGCCCTTTGGGTGGCATTTTCTCTCTCTCTCTCTCTCTCTGAAGGAAGAAGGGCTCATTTCATTCCCTGAATAATTTAATTTAGGAGATTGCTGACACCATCCTCCTCCTCCCCCCCTCCTGCTCCTGCTCCCACTGCCCCCCCTGACCCCCCCCCCACGACCCCCACCCCACCCCTGGCTGCCTGTCAGCTCTTTTCTCCCCAACCTATTTCCGTCCCTTTCTCATTGCCAAATGTGATCAGGCCAGATAAATATTTCAACTCTCATTTGGGAATGATGAAGCAGGGAGGGGTTGGCGCTCCATCCATCGCTGAGTCATAACGGAGCGGAAAAGGGAAAGATCCAGGCCTTGAAGCAGGTGTTGCGTCTCTTTGGCCAGACTAGGAGCCCTTTCTGAGGAGGAAGAAAAGCCACGGGGATGGGAGGCAGGGTGGGTGCGTGGGTGGCGTGAAGCGGTGAATGTCTTCTTGGACACACCGGGGGGGGGGGGCGGGGGGGGGGCTTCTTGGACTTCTGAACCGAGTCAACTGGGGCCAAACCAGCACGGGCAGCTTCCTGGGTGGGGATTCCTCTTTGAGAGCTTCTTGTGATCTCTTTAGCACAGGGTTGCCCAAACCTATCAGGCCGTGGGCCGGGCATGTGGTTCAGGGGGCTGGTCACTATGGTCCGGGGGCGGGAGGCAGCACCTGATGCCAATTCATCTGGCCCGCGAAGGTCTCGTTGCTCCTGGAAGCAGAAGTAAAACACGCCCGTACAGGCGCATTGGCGTCTGGGGCCAGATCCAAGTTCTATCTCATCCTGTTGCAAAACACAGGTTGCAAGGCATGTTTTACTTCTGCTTCCAGTGGAAGGCACCACGTGACGTGACTGGCCTGCTGAACCATGTGACCAGCCCATGGCCTGAAACGTTTGGGTACCCCTGCCCTCAAGGGTATCAAGGTTTGCAGGGACTCCAATCCACAGAGTTGATCACTGCCATCTGTAGGCTAGGAGAGGCTGGCTGGCTAGAGTCCAGAGTCCAGGAGCATCATTAGTCAGAATGGGTGGAAGACATGCGCAAAAGCACATTGGTGACACTGTTAAGACTAACCATTGATCGACCTTTCAAGGGAAACTGCCATGAAAACCTGCCAGTTAGTTTTTAAGGGACTGTAGCGTTGTTGTTGTTGTTGTTGTTGTCATCGTCATCGTTTTGACCCACGTGTTCCTGTTTTTACTTTTATTTCGATATGTTTCAAAAGAGGAAGGGAAGGAGCTGATGTTTTCTGCCATCCCAGGGAGGGGCTGAAGAAACTACAGGAAGCCAGAAATAGGCTGAACATCTGGAGAACTTTCTTCATGGAAGCCACTCCTGCCTCCAGTCCAGAGGGGGCGGTGAGCATCCCTCCAGCACCAGAAGCATTCAAGAGAGAATTGGGAAGCAACCTGACCGATTATCAGATCCACTTTCATTTGGATTCCTGCATTACGCAGGAATGGGTTGGACTGGATGGCCTCAAAGGAACACCCCCCCCCCACACACACACACACACTCCCAATTTCCAATGCAGTGATCCTGTGACTCGATGCTTGCCCAGGTCAGGCGGTGCCTTGTACTAAAACAGCCCCCATTTCCGGTGCTCTCTAGGGCATGCCCCACTGCTGACCCTCCTCCGTGTGCCATCCCACCATGTCCTGATGTGCTGGGCCTTTGTTTAGTCATGATATTAGCGGGATAATCTCTGAGATCCATGTGCATTAAATCTACTTGAGGCTGGCTGAGCTGCATTTGAAGCCAAAGCCTTTAATTTCCTGGATTACAAAATGAATCTGGAGCTCCCCGGCCCCCTCCCCGGCCCCCCCACTGCCCACCCCCCTTCATCCCAAGTAAGTGGCTGGAGCTCTTTTAAGAGGAACAGTGCAAATGGTGTGTGTGGGGGGGGGGAGAGAGAGAGAGGTTATTCTATTGCTGTCTTAGGGGAGAGGGGTGTTTTTTTTGGGGGGTGGGGAGGCTGTTACTAATGATGGAGAAAACAGGACAGAAATTACACCGGCTTCTGCAAAATTTCATAAGACCATTTAAACATGCAGTTAGAAAATGTGTTAGTCATGGATGCCGACTAACCCTCGGTCTCACTTCAGCCAGAGGAGTGAGTGGCCGGCCGGTTGGGGGGGTGGGGTGGGAGGAAATGGCCGGGGGAGTTGAACCCTTCTGGTTCACAGAGAGGGGTCAGGGATGCTGGTCACCACTGAGTCCGGCCTACGCCTAAAGTATCCCTGGTGGCGCAGGGGTTAAACTGCTATCCTGCAGCCAAAATGTTGTGAGTTCAATCCTGATCAGAGATCAAGGTTCATCCAGCCTCTTCTATCCTTCTGAGGTTCCCCCGGTGGCTTAGTGGTTAAGACATTGAGCTGGAGACTGGAAGGTCGGGTTTTGTCCCCCAAGAGCTGCACATGAAAGGAGCCTCCTTCGGACGTCCCCTGAGCAGAGTTTCTCCAGGAAAAATCCTTTCAACCCAGAGTCATCTCATGGCACTTCCTGTTGTGGTGGAGGCAGTGGGGCGGGAGCACATGAAATGGTGCCACGGGCCGTAGGTTGAGAATCCCTGACCTAATGCCATGGGGATTGTGGGGTGGGCACAGTCCTGGCTGGCCCTTCCACAACCACGGCTTCCCACCCTGAAAAGGTCCTGGCATTTGCTGTTGTTGCAAGGGGGAAAGGTTGGATTCTGGGCCAGTAGTCTCTGGCCTCCCGGCACACCCCAGGCCAGAATTCAAGGCCATCCAAAGTCTCTTTTTCCCTTCGAGAAACTCACCTGGCTAAAATGGTTTACTCCAAAGGAAGCCTGAGAGTGGGTCCCTGGTTTGAAGGGGGGTTTCCCAGGTGAGGGCCAGGGAGGCTGGCTTGGCCTTGGCTCTGACCTCAGAGAGGGGCTTTGGCCAAGGGTTGGTTGTGCGGCGGGAAGCCCTGCCAACCACAGACCTTTCAAAGGCCCAGGGCTTCTCCTCAAAGGCCACCCTGGAACGTGGACATTCACAACCTGTGGCCCATGGGCCGGAGATGGCCCACAGAGCCATTTCATGTGGCCCTCCATCCTCGTTCCTGCCACTGCTGCCATAAGTGGTGGAAGCACTGAAAACAAGCAGAAAGCCTGCTGCAACGGGAGTGAAAAAATTATGAACTCAGCACTTGGCAGAAAAGAGACCGTTGGAACTGCAGGGTTGCTGTGATTGTGTTGAGGGGGTGGACAGAGAAAGAGAGAGAGAGAGAGTGCGCACAGGTGTCTCAGAGGTGGGAAGGGGAGGAAGGGTGGCCGGATCCGGAAGCTTGGCTGCCTCCTGGAAGGAGAGATGGCCCACCTCCTCTCTGGGGTGCCTCTTCTGCCCACCCGTCCTCAGCCCCCTTCTGCCACTTGCTCGGTGCCAAAAGTGAACCACTGGCTTTCTCTCCTCCTCCTCCTCCTCCTCCTCCTCCTCCTCCATGTCTCGCTACCCTGCTGGGCTGCTTCTGCCTGCTGCCATCTGTCCCTCCGGCTGGAATAATGCAGAAGAGACCCTGCTTTGCTTGAAGGCTCTGGCATGGAAGAAGGAAGCCCCCCCCCCCCCCTGAAACCCCCAGCCAGCCTCCTCCTCCTCCTCCTCCTCCTCCTCAAAAGCAGGGAGGAGGGGGGACTCTTGCCTGGAGAAACAGCTCTTGCTGCCAGTCAGAACAGGCCACACTGGGGTAGGTGGAGGGGGGTTGGCTCTGCTTCCTCCGTCCCCTCTGATTTTGGCCCTGAACCCATGGTCTCCCCCCCCCTGGGGTATTTTGGGGTGCAAAGGGCATTGCTTCCCCTTTTACCTGAGTGACATGATCCCGCTGGGTATGTTTTTTACAGGTAGAGAACAATCACATCCATGGGTGCAGTGGCTTCGTGGTCAAGATGCTGAGCTTGACAACCAGAAGGTCAGCAGGTCAAGAAGGGGCACCTGCCATGGTGGAAGGGCTTCAGGGCAGCCAAGCACACGTGGGAGCCCCCACCCCCCTCCTCTCTCTCTCTCTGTCACTCTCTGCAGTCAGTTTCCTCTCCTGCCTAACCAGGATTTCCTCAAGCATCCTTAGAAACTCTCTGTCGTCATTCTCAGCAAACAAAGCCCCCCCCCCTGCCCCCCAATCTCTCTCAATCTCTCTTCACACACATATGCACGGAGGCACCAATACCCGAGGGGACCCTCCCTCCGCCCTGGGCTGTTGCGTCCCTTGCATAGATAAGAGAGCCATCAGAGGCCTGTGGCTCCAGTCAAGCGTTTTCCCTGTCCCTGGGAATCTTCTGATCGACCTGGTTGAGGTGCCCCATTCATTTCATTTCTCCTCCTGGCCTGGCGGTGAGTTCATTTCAGCCCCGTTCAGAGAGAGAGAGAGAGAGAGAGAGAGAAACACCCATCTTGGACTGGCTTCCTCCCCCACCCACCCCCGCCCCACTTACTCTGGGCAATCTCAGAGGAATCTCCTGATTCCAAGCCAGGCTCAGCTAAGTGGTGGTGGTGGTGGTGGTTCCCTCCCTGCCCCCGCCCCACCTTGGGCTACTACTACTACTACTACTACTACTACTACTACTACTACTACTACTACTACTACTACTACTACGTGGCCACCCTTCCTTCACACCTTGAGATGCAAAGGCTATATCCCCCTGACCCCCTAAACTCTTCCAAGGCCTGCTCTAAAACCTCCAGCCCCCTCGTCCAGAAAGACAGAGACCCACACGCCCACCCTTGGCCCAACCTCACGTACAGACCTCCTGACAGGCCTCCGTCATCTCACCTTCTGCAACTCAGGCTGGCCAGGCGACCCACGGCCTCCGTTTGATCTCCCCCCCCATCCCCTCCCCTCTTACTGGAAAGGTTACTGCTTTTTGCCTGGCCCGCCTCTGGCCTCCTGAGGATCCAAGGGTCAGACCCTTTAGGCTCAAGGGCACAGAAGGTGGCATCCAAAGGACACCTTGAGCTTTGAGGGAGGTGCCAAGCAAAGTACCCCTAACCCCTACCCCTACCCCTACCTGGTCTCTTTCCACACCACAACACTCCCCAGCAAAGAACAGCCACATACAATGGCAAGGCCATGCTGGCCTCGATGCCCCACCTGACGGACGGGACATCCATGCAGGGGGTGGGGGGTCTCCTCACCTTGGCTCCATCCACCAGAGGGGGAAATGCCACTGAACTGTGGCTCACCCGTGGTTGGCAGGGGAAACCCGCCAGCAGGGACAAGCCTCGTCCTGCGCCTTTCTAACGAGCCACTTTAGCTCCCCCAAACTGCTCAGGAGTTGGCCTCCATCCATCAGGATAAACACCAACATGGGTACCTTGGACTTGTAGGGACTGCAGTGGCTCAAGTGGTTGAGATGCTGACTGGAAGGTCAGCAGGTGAGCAGTTCAAAACCCGAGTGCTGCACAATGGAGTGAGTGCCCGTCTCTGTCCCAGCTCCTGCCAACCTAGCAATTCAAAAGCAAGAAATTGCAAGTACTGTAGATAAATAGGGGCCACTTTGGTGGGGAAGGGAAACAGCATTTTGTGCGCTCCAGTCTCTAGTCATGCCTGCCACATGTCCATGGAAATGTCTGCAGATGCAGACAGCACTGGCTCTTCGGCTATAAACAGAGAAGAGCACTGAACCCTAGAGTTGGATATGGCTGGCTTTCGAGAAAGGGTGATCTCTGTTTGCCCCTGCCCCACACCAGAGGTTTACATCATGCGGTGGGCCCCACCAAGTGCCAGAAGGTTATTCAACACACACCTAAGCAACGCATGCCCCCCAAAAGGCCACCCTGAATGGGGCGGGCGGGCAGGCGGGCGGGTCTGCCTGTCCATCCATCCGTTGGTGCAGGGGGCAGATGGAGCACGTTGCCTTACCTGGAGGCGGCGATCTCGGCCTTCTGCTTGGCGATGGTGGCGGCGCGCTCGGCGGCCTCGACGGCGCGGTCGACCTTCTCCCGGATCTTGCTGGCGCGGAGCGGGATGAGGTTCTTGCGCCTGCCACTGACCAGGAGGTTGTGCTTGTACTTGCCCTCCTCCTTGGTGCCATCGGGGAAGGTCATGCAGCCGTAGCCATGGCGCTTGTTGCCGGCCCACTCGCCCTCGTAGTGGAGGCCGTCGGAGCGCTGGCTGGTGCCGAAGCCGGCGCGCTTGTCATGCTTCCACTCGCCCACGTAGACCTCGGTGGTGGCGGCATCGATGGTGGCGATGGTGGGGGTGGCAGTGTCGTCCTCTGGGGCCGAGAGGAGCTCAGCCGCCTCACCCTCGCCCAGGCTCAACGTGGAGTTGATGTCGCTGGCAGTGGAGCTGACCGTGCTCAGGCCCGCCTCACTGCGGAAGGAGCTCTGCTTGCTCCGCTGGCTGGCCAGCGAGCTCTTCGACTCCGACTTGCGCAGCTTCAGGCCGCTGAGCAGTGAGCGGCGGAAGAGGCCCGGCTTCTTCTTCTGCTGCGGGGTCCCCGCTGCCCCGGCCTGCGTCTGCCTCAGGAGCATCTCCACATCGCTGTGGGCCAAGAGGACGAAGCCCCCACGGGAGACGGCCGGTCCCAGCAGCGAGGAGGAGGAGGAGGAGGAGGCCGAGGCTGCTGCCGCCGCCGCCTCCGGGTGCAGCAGCGCCGAGCCATTGGTGTGCTCACTGCGCAGGGAGTTGATGGAGGTCCTCAGCGGGGAGCGGATCACGGCCGCCATGCCGTAGGGCACGCTCTGCCGCACCCCATAGCCCTGGCGCATCCCTCCGGCCCACTGGCCCTGGTACGTCCCTGGAAGAAGAAGGAGAAGGTGAAGAAGGTGGCGGAGGAGGAGAGGAAGGAGAAGAAGCAAAAAGAGGAGGAGGAGAAAGAAGCGATGGCTTCCCTCTGAACTCAGGGCTGGACATCCCGTTTCATCCTCCAAGCCTTCTCTTGCACTTCCCTGCCCGTGAGCCAAAGCAGCCCCTTCTCTTGCCCACATGGGGAAAGGCCTCACGAGGGGCTTACGCATTGCCAAACAGGCACAGGAGCCGACAAGGCCCCAGGGACTCAGGAGGCACCTCCTGCACAGAGATGGGGCTCCCTCTCCCGGGGTGGGGGTGGGAGAAACGTGTGGAAATGCCAACCCCCAGAGCTGGGAAAGGGGACCTTTTCTGGGGGGACGAGGAAATAAGTTTTCCGAGCACTGATACTTCCTTCCGTGGGTCCCGCTGTACACACACACACACACACACACACACATATCCTGTGCACAGATTTGCAAGGAAGGGTGGCGGAGACAGAAGCAGACAGGATTAATAGAGGGTTTATAGGATTAGCACTGGGAAATAGGGAAAGATTAGGGATTAGGGTGGGAACCAAGAGAGCTCAGAGCCAGCCCTGTGGGGGAGTCAAGGCAAAATGGCACTCAGCACCCCATCTCTCTCTCACACACACACACACACACAGCAGTTATGCAGGCCAGGCCACTGAAAAGGTGCGGCTGTATGGCTTGGTGGTGGTGGTGGTGGTGGTGGTGGTGTGTGTGTGTGCGTGCGTGCGTGCATGCGTGTGTGCGTGCGTGTGTGGCGGCACCTTCCCTCTCCAAGTTTAAGGTACACATGCTGGGTACTCATTTTACCCACTTTTCAAAAAGAGGAGACTGAGTCAACCTGGAGTCCCATCAGGGTTGAACTCACAACATTATGGCTGCTCATCCTACCCTTGATGAAGCACTGCCTGGCAAGCAGCAGGAAAAGGCTCTCAATGTTGAGTTGCTCTTGAAAGTTTTTCCTAACTTTTATTTGTAAAACTCAACCTGTCCAGACGGAGGGATTTTTGAGAGCTCTCTGAAGAAGATACGTTGCAGAGAGAGTGACCGGCCTCTGTTTAATTCCTTGAACCCAAGGAATTGAGTCAGTGGGTTTAGACTTTTCTGCTGTTTAATTTAAAGAAACACTTTTATTTTGAGCTAATAAAAATCAATTAACACACATCAAATGGACACCTGGGTGAGGAATCCCATTAACTGAATCTAATGGAGTGGGAACGTACAAGATTAATCCATCCACAGTTGTCTGCTTTAGTTTAAAGAAATTGGGATGGATTGAGACATAATCTTGGTTGTTGGTATGTGTAACTCAAGTGTAACTCATTCAGACTCAGTCACCTGGATCTGTGCTGTCGCATTTGTCACCTGGCAGGCATGACCGACTGGACTGGAACAGCCAGGTTGCCAGCAAAGTGCCATCCTAAACAGTCACAACCAGCTGACTGTGTCTAAAGGGCTTATTTGCAGATGTGAAGAACATTCTGCAGGGACTCGGCGTTCCCTTCTCCTGGGACCAGGGCTATGTAGGCTGGCTCTTCTCCCATGGTGCCAAGAGAGAGAGGGGGGCAATTGAACCCCCAACCCTGCAGGGAGAGCTCTTTCCAGCGGCTGTGTCAAAAGCAACACCGTCTGGTCCCACTCTAAAAGGGTGGGCAGGTCCTTCACGGCATGAGATCCAGCCGACGTAAAATGTGATCACAGATTCTGCTCACGTGATCCCTGTTAAGTGGTTTAGCTCCTGCCAGGATGTTTGTGCAATTATCAGCAGCAAGTTTGTGAATGGCCTGAATTAATGACGTTACTCTCGGTGCCTGTTTCTTCCTGCTGGTGATTTCCCCCGTTAGCCTCCCTACCCACAAGGACTCTGCCAACCATCTCTGAAATGTTCTCCTATAGCAGTCGTGGTGAACGTTGGCATGCCAGGTGTTGTTGGGCTTCATTTCCCGGAAGCTCAAGTCACTATGAATCCTCACGAATGGGTTTACTGCGCATGTTCTTGGGCTTCAGTTCTCAGAACCCGAAGTCTGTGAATCCACATGAATGGGTTTACTGTGCAATTGAATTCCAACAACACCTGGAGTGCCAAGGTTCACCATCACAGCCCTATAGAATCAATTGGTAAGTCTTCAAGTTGCCACCCAAGCCACCTGCCAGTTTTGAAGAAGATTCCTTGCACACTATCAAGTCAATTCTGAGGTTTAGGATACGGATGCCCCTGACCTCTTTGCCCAGGCTGGCAGCTTCCGGCGTTTCCTAAGCCGGCCTCTTGGCTGCTGCTTAGTGACATGCATTCTCCTACCTCAGGGGAGCAGTCAGTGGGAAGGTGGAAAAGAAAAGACACCCCCCTGAAAGACCCACCCCACCCCACCCCACCCCACCCCCACAATCACTACTAGCACCACCTGTCCTGTGGAAAGCATTGTACAACAAGCATGTTTTACTTCTGGTTCCAGGAGCGGCAAGGGTGGCATGGGCCAGATGAATTGGTGTTAGGGGCTGGATCTGGCCCACAGGCCATAGTTTGGGCACCCCTGCTTATATGGGGTGGTATAGAAGTGTCATTGCTCTCTCGCGCTCTCTCTCTCTCTCTTCCCAGGGGTTGCAGGTTTTTCTCCTTCTGGCAACCCTGGACAGAAAGGGGAGTTGAGTTACTCTGGCTTCCTCCAGGCAAAAGGCTCCAGACTCATCATCACCTGATGCTTGGAGCTTGTAAGCTTTTACAACCATTAGCATAGCCACCATTAGGAGGTCTGGGCTAGGCTGGGGGGTGGATTCTAGGAGGGGTGGACTCCCAAAAGCCATCCTTCAGGGCTGTGGACAGTCCAACCCCTATTTGAACTGGGTGTTGAAGGGTCCATTCCGTCAGTTGCTTTGATGCTCCAGGGGAAATGCTCCCAAATGCATTTGGCTGTCTTATTACAGTATTGTTATTATTATTATTATTTTCCTAACAGGCTTCCTTCACAGCAAAGCATAGATCCTGGATAATTCTCTCTCTCTCTCAATCTTTCTACTAATCCTCAAATTAAATAATCCCTGCCACCAAGTCGATGGTCCCCCCCTTTTCAGACAAATCCCAGTGTTTTGGATCTTTTTAGCAACACTCACGAAACATTTTGCTAGGCTACTGAGGAGGACGGTGGACAGTCTGATGGAAACACTTACAGGGCGGGGGTGGGGTGAGGTTGGTGGCTGGTGAGGGACTTTGCTATCGGGGAAGGAAACCTGAAAAGCAGAAAGGCAAGCAGGGGTTGCCACGTATCTCCGACTCCTGGGAAAGAACTCTCCACCACGACTACCTCCACCCACCCTCAGCAGCAGCAGCAGCTCCATGGACACAGAAGCCACACAGAGAAGGTGGTCTAAATCCCACAGTTATGGCCGTCTGATGCCCCTTGAAGTGTCTTTTCTGCTTTGTGCAGAAGAATGGTGGGCCACCAGGAGTTCAGGGGAAAGCTTGCCAATAATGCCTGCGAGAGAGTTCTGCTCCTGACCTGGAGGATGGGTAAAGAGGCAAGCACCACATCGGGTAACCCTTTATGATGGCAAAACGTTTTGTTTGTTTGTTTTGTTTACTCTCCGATATGCTTGAAACACAGACTAACATGGCTGCTATTCCAAAGCATTACCTGGGTCTACTTGGGTCCCCTCCTTTTGCCTTTGGACAGCAAGAATTCTGACTGCCCAAAGGGCTTCTGGGCTGAACTGGGTCTGGCCTGGAAGAGATTCCCCCTGCCTGCCCGCTACCCCCTGCCCCCTGCCCCCTGCCCCCTGCCTGGCACCCTGGAGGGACGACTGTCCAAGCAGCAGTGGTGGCCGCAGCACCATCTGAGGGCTGCTGCTCTCCAGGGTCCTGAATCCTGAAAAGGCGCCTCAAGTGAGGCCAGAGCTTGAGAAATGAGTTGGGTTTCTTTTGAGAGGAAAGGGCAACATTTCAAATTCTGGAGGCTTCCTGGCTAAAAGCTCATTGGAGTTGCTCACGTCAGCCCGACATGCCAGCCCTGCTCCATTGCTTAGCTATTTCCGGGACTGTTCTGCCTTTTCAGTATTGTTCAGTTAGCTCTGCTTGGATTTCCAAATATAAAGCAGCTAAAATAGAGAGCGCAGGGACCACGGAAGGCTTGGAGGCTTTTCTTTAGTGCACTCTAATTTTCAAAAATGAGTGCTTGCTTCTCTCCTCCGCCTTTCCCGATCGCTGGAATAGGCTTTGCTTTGGCTGCCTGAGAATTCAACACCCAAGAAATCTAAAATCCTGCTTCTTCTCCTTCTCTGTAACAACAGACACTTTAGGAAAGAAAGAAATTATCTGGCTGTCCTATGGGACTGGAAGGGCCTCTTTCTTCATGCTTATCTGCTATTTGTGTGTGTGTGTGTGTGTGTGTGTGTGTGTGTGTGTGTGTGTGTGTGTGTAGATAGCTATATATATATATATTTACTCACTCACTCAGTGGATGTGGAGCACTGGCTGCAGACTGTGTCATGGCGCCTTTTATGGCTGGGGCCAAATGTCAACCAGACTTTTGCTATGGGAATATGTAGCAATTGTGGGCAAAATAAACACCTCTTTCTGGCAAGCTAGTCTGAAACATGAATGAAATGTGGAGTGTTTGCCTCTGTGAGTAGGTACAGGTACATAAGGGTGAGCATTACATGTGCAACAGCATTGCAGGGTGATTGCATGTGTGAGTCTGTGCATGGCCCCACATATAAGGAGGGCCACTGTGTCCAAGTTTGCAAGAAGGTGTTGCACATGGCCAGAGAGGAGAAACAGGGAGAACAGGGAAGGGCGCATGTTGTGTGATTTTGGACTGGGGGGGTATGGGAAGCAGGAAAGATGATGGGGTGCTGAGGTCACCTGAGGTGAGCAACTAGTGGAAAGGAATATTTTGGGTACCTTGGTTTGTATAGAGGCTGAATGTACATCCTGCCAACATTTAAATCCTAACAATGGCCATTTGTAGAAATTGCAGATTTTAGCCCCTGGAGTGGTCCTCTGTGTGTGTGTGTGTGTGTGTGTGTGTGTGTGTGTGTGTGTGTGTGTGTGTGTGTGTGTGTGTGTGTGTGTGTGTGTGTGTGTGTGTGTGTGTGTGTGTGTGTGTGTGTGTGTGTACAAATTGCAGAGTTTAGCCCCTGGAGTGGTCCTGTGGCTGTGTGTGTGTGTGTGTGTGTGTGTGTGTGTGTGTGTGTGTGTGTGTGTGTGTGTGTGTGTGTGTGTGTGTGTGTGTGTGTGTGTGTGTGTGTGCCCTTTAATAAACACAAGTGTCTCTTTTTCTACACACCTTGTAAAAGTTCACCTGCCTGAGAGATTGATGCTTATCAGTGACCAATCCTTTTGATGTCCTAGAAGTTCCGTGGTTCGTCAATCAGGGGGATTAAGGAAGGCAAGTCTTAATTCCTAAAGGTTGGCCTCTTTACTAATCATCCACAGGGGAAGTGACTCCTTCCTGACGGCCTACGGTCAGCCCGCCAGGCCCGTCCACTCTCTGTTTGTTGACAAACACATGGGATTCGTGAGCCCTGATCACTAAGAAACGTGGAGATCGTTTGATGTGAACGACTCTGGGAACTCCCCAGAGGTAGTCAAGAGAGATCCCATGGGATCTGCCAAGATCTCAGCTGAATTTCAATGGCTCTCTTTGTCCTCAGGTGAACCAGGAGCCAAAGGACAGGTGAGACAATAGACTGGACACTGGTCTTGGCCATTCTGCTTTCCTGTCAACAGCTGCAGAGCTGAGCGCTGTGGTATGAAGGGAGACGACCCAGGCACACACACAGCAGGGCTGGCCAAAGCGTCCCTTCCTACCCTGCGGGGAGGTTTTCTGCGCCCTGGTCAGTCTCGTCTTCCTGGATGGCTGGGCTCTGTTTCCTTTCCCTGTTGGTCAAGCCGGCCACGAGAGGTTTCTGGCTTGGGTGGATTTGTTTTCCCTCCCTGTTTCTTCCGAAACTGCAATGGCGGGAGGCTTCCTCCTCCTCCTCCAAGCCTGAAACCTGCCCAGGTGAGCTTCCCTCCCTCCTTCCTTCCTTCCTTCCTTGTGGGGGGGGGGGGAGGCTCAGGGGAGCAAATTGCCTTCGGCCTTGGCCTTCTTTGGGAGACTGTGGCCAGCCAGACACAAACACCATCTGCTCCCACCACCGCCACCAGGACAGACGCCCATGCGAGGGAACTGGCGCTTTCAAAACCATCATCATCATCATCATCATCAACATCATCATCATCCTGGGGTTCTTCCTGGGCTTCCTTCCGCTACAACCGTCTCAAGGGACATGAGTCCAACCGGGCCCAAGAGAGTCCCTCGAGGCCCCTCCGCTCTGCCAGGGTGCCCCCCCCCGCCCCTGCCCAGCCAGCCGGGGGGGGGGGCGGCGGGGGGGGAGCCTCGGGTGTCCTTTCCCGGGCCACCTTCTCCTCTCACCCACCCCCAGCGTCGGGCCCGTCCTTACCTCCGTCGGCGTAGGTCTCGGTGCCGTAGCCGTCCTGCAGGCCGTTGCTCCAGGTGCCCTCGTAGCGGGCGCCTCCGTGGCCGGTGCTCTGGCGTACCCCGTAGCGGCCCTTGAGGCCGTGCGTCCATTCGCCCCGGTAGAGCCACGGGCCCTTGGCCTCCAGGCCCACGCCGTGCCGCTTGCCCTGCGCCCAGGTGCCCTGGTAGGTGTTGCCGCTGGGCCAGGTGTAGACGCCCAGCACCTCGAAGCCGTGCGCCCAGGAGCCCGCGAACTCGCCCTGCCCCTGCGGGCCCGTGCACACCCCGTGCCCGTGCGCCTTGCCCTCCGCCCAGCCGCCGCAGTACGAGCCGCCATCGTCAAAGTGGAACCTCCCGCCACTGGACATAGGCAGGGAGGGGCGCGCGAGGGGCGGGCGGGCGACCACCGGGGGAGGGCCAGGCAGCAGCAGGAGGAGGAGGAGGAGGAAGGACGGGCGGGGGGGGGGGAGGAAGGCTCCCCTCAAAGGCAGCAGCAGCAGCAGGAGCCCCCCAGGTGCGGCACAGCAGCAGCAGCAGCAGCAGCAGCAGCAGCAGCAGCTAAAGGCCCGGCCCGCGGCTCCCGCATCCTGGACGAAGAAGGCGGAGGAGGAGGCTCCGGATCAGGCCCGCGGCGGCGGCGGCGGCGGCTCCTCCTGGCCGGGAGACGGGCGCCGGCGCCGGGCCCCCGCCCTCCGCAGGACCATCGGACGACGACGCGGAGGCCGAGGACGAAGGCGGCGAGGAAGAGGAGGAGGAGGAGGAAGAGGAGGGGACGCTCAGAGTTTGCCTAGACGGGCCCGGCGGCGGCCACAATCCGCCCCAGGAGGACGACGGCGACGCGGCCCTGGCGCTGCTGCTGCTGCCCAGCCGGCCCGGCCCGGCCCGGCCCCGGCGTCCGCATCGCCCGGGGAGGCGGCAGCGGCGGCGAAGGAGGATCCGAGGCCAGGCAAGGCGAGGCAGCGGGGCTTCCTCGGGCGGCTGCCGCTGGCTCGGCTCTGCTCCGGCTCCGCCTGCGCCTCCCGCCGCCGGGAGCCTTGGGAGTGAGTGAGACGGGGTGGGGTGGGGGCTGGGGGAGCGGGCTGCGCTTCTTCCGAGGCGATGCCCCGCTTGGGAGTGGGGGGAGGGGGCCCAGGGCCGGGGAGGGGGAGGGGGCCTCCCGGCGCTTCCCCCGCCTCTTCCTCCTCCTCCTACGGCGCTCCCGCAATCCCGGCTCCTAGCCTGGCTTGCCAGGGAACCGGCCCCCGCTCCGGTGCCCCCCCCCCCGCCGCCTTGGTCTAGTTCCAGGAGGGAAACGGCGGAGAGAAGCCGCCCTCCCCCTCCCCCCCGCAGGCCCGCGTTGGCTCGGTTTGACGGCGGGGCGGGGGGAGAGGAGGAGGCGGGCAGGCGGGCGGAAGGTCCTCCGTTCCGGAGAGGGGAGGGGAGGCTGGGGAGAAGCCGCCGGCGGGAGCCTCTCAGCCCGCCCGGGCCCCTCCCTCCCTTCGCCAGCGGCGTCGGGGTGGTTGGGGTGGGGGAAAGAGAAAGGCTCCCGGGGACGGGGAGGCGCTGCCCGGTGTCCGCCCAAGGAAGGGCTTCGGGCTCAGCTTTACCGGGGGGGGGCGGTGTAGGGCCGTCGCCGGAGAGAAAACGTCGCGCCGAGGGGCCAAACGTCCCTTTGGCCGCGATAGTCTCCGCGCGGGGGAGGGAGGGGGGAGAGGGGCTTCCACGGGGCCGGTTTGGGGGGGGGGGGCATTTCTCTCGGCAGGGCAGTTATGAGGATAAAGGACAGGGCGGGGGAAGGGGTGATTATTACTGCAGAGGCTGGTCCTTAATGTGGAGGGAGGGGGCGGGAAAGGGAACCATCTCTCCCCTCCCCCCCCTCACACACACACATACACCCCACCGGGCCCAAGGTCTGCCTAAGAGATCCACCTGCGGCCCCTCCCTCAGCGCCTCCGGAGGGGAAGGTGGTAGTAGGCTCAGCAGCACCTGTCACCAAGGAGGGCTGTCCGGGGGGGGGGGGAGGGGGAGGGAGCCGGCAGTAGCCTAGCGCTGGAGGTGAAAGGCTCCCCCGCCCCCTACATCCAGGGCTGTCGATGGATGTGCCCCATCTCGTCCCTTCAAACGCCCTCCTCCGTCTCCCGCACAATGAATAGGTCTGGCATTTCGGGGGGGGGGGCAAAGAGACCTTAATCCTTTCCTCGCCATGATCTCCTCCTCGGGGTTGACAACAGGTTGGACCCCCAGGCAAGGCCGCCGGTCAGGTGATGACCTGTCAAAACTGCCTGTCTGTCTAGGACTGAAACACTTGGGGAAGAGGTAGGGAGGGGGGGGAATGAGACCCTGGGACTGGATGCTTCTGCTTCCCCCCATTCCAGAAAAGGTCTCATCCAACTTTGAAGAGGTCCTGCTCTTTTCCTGGCAAAACAAGAGCCATGCCCCCCCAGCCCACCCCCCCTCCAAGCGACCAGTGGCCAGAGGGTTCCTGGAAGCGCTCGGGATGACTGCCGGTGGCTGGGACTCTTCCAAGCAACTCTGGCTCCCTGAGTGGGCCTTGGAGTGAGGCAGCAAAGCCCTTCATTCATGTCGAAAGGGAAATCTCTTGTGTCAATAGGACACAAACACCGGATGATGGCCACGCATGAGCAAAGCCCAAGTATAAATTCACCCCTGCTAAAACCCGAACCATTCCTTGCTAATGCCATGGTGCATCTGTTATGAAATGCATTCAGTCATGACAGGGGTTGTACAAGACCTGTATCAGCACCCTAAAGCTCACGACGCGTAATTTAAAAGTAGCAACACCTTGTTGATGGAATAAAGTTCAGCAGTCACACCACTCCTTACCTGAAATTACTTTCTCTATTCATAGTGATTTCATGTACCAATCCAGAAACATCAGGCCCAAGTATGAAGTATACACCATACTGACTTCCAGCCTGTAAAGCAGAGGTGCCCAAACTTTTCAAGCTGCGGGCCTGACCATGCTCCCCAGATAGCTGGTTGGGCCGGCCACGTGGTTCCACCCTCTGGAAATGGAAGTAAAACACACACCCGCGCAGAACACATTTACAGCAGTGTTCTGCGCATCTGTGAGCACGTTTTACTTCTGCTCCTGGGAGCAGCAAGGGCATTGGGGGACTGGATCCAGCCCATGGGCCATAGTTTGGGCACCCCTTCTGTAAAGCTGCACTCTGGAGCCTGAATATCCTCTGTGCCAGAGACTATTCTGACTCTGCTCCATGCAACAAAAGCAGCCACAGATTGTGCACAGGTGATTTTGCTTTATTTTGTTAAGGGAGAAGGAGTTATTCCTCACCTCCCACCTCAATAGCTTGGTTTCTTTAGCTGAAACTCAGACTCTGGGAAAGAGAGAGAGAGAGAGAGAGAGTGTGTGTGTGTGTGTGTGTGTGTGTGTGTGTGTGTGTGTGTGTGTGTGTGTGTGTGTGTGTGTGTGTGTGTGTGTGTGTGTGTGTGTGTGTGTGTGGTGAGGTGGTGGTGGACTACAGCGTGGACACTGGAGGATTCTGGGAGTTGTAGTCTAAAATGCAATTCTTTTCCAGCTTTGATAAACTCATGTGCTATGACTTCTCCCTCTATTCTGACTTTCTTCATTCCTCTTGACACCCACAAAAAAGACCTGAACATTACTTTAGTAAGGAGAGAGATTTTGTTTTACATTTAATTTTGTTTTATTTTTGTAAATTTCAGCTAGGGATCCATATTCCAAGTAACTGCAAATGGTAAGTCTGAAACTCCTGGAAGGAAGGAAGGATGGGAGGCCAATAATCTCTCTCAAGTCAACAAAGGTCAGGACCCGGATGAACCGAAAAGAGAAGCTCTCGCAGGTGTTTGGCTCTAATGCCATTTTTGCTAAGTGCTTTAGCCATGGTTGGGAAATGCTTCAGATTTACTCCAGAGGAATGCATGGCCTTCCTGTGCTTTAAGGAAAAGGGGCATGAATAGAGCACTGGATGGACAGGTGACCAGGAGGGGTGACATGGCAGGTAACGCTGTTGGCTGCGACCCAGTGCCTGCGATGGACTCCGAATGTATCCCATTAACTCTCTCAGTTGGTATATTGAATGTGTCTGTTTCTCTAGCCAATTACTGCAAAGCAGATCGTCCTGAGCCAGATAAAAATAGAGCCAGTTTCCACAAAGGAGCCAAAAGGCTCAGCAGCAGTGGCGGTGGCGGCTCAAGATCCCAGGAGCCAGCAAGCTCCAAATTGTAGCATCTGGGCCAGAGGTGGTGTGCATAGGAGGAAGGAAGGTGGTCCTGCTCTACAGAAACCCTATCACCAGGTTCCTAGCAGTTCCTTCGGGGCATTTTGGCCCCACGCAGGTCATTGGAAAAGCCATGGATCGAACAGCAGGCCATTGGAGAAGACATGGATCTAACAAGCAATGTCTTCCAGTTCTGGGCAGAAGCCTCCTAAGAGGAAACGGGAAGAGGTTCCACTGCCCTACAGGCTTCTACAATAGAGAGGGGGAGGAGGAACACCCAAAATAGCGGGGGAACAAGGAATAGTTTTAAAAGTGAAAATTACTTTAATGCATAGGATAAATCATGCAAACTAAACAACTGGGGAGGGCAAAATAGCTGGAACAATGCTGTGATTCTAGATGACCAAAATGTTAGAGATGTAATATAGCACTATCCAATCTATAAAATAACACAATAGTAAACGGGTGCAGAGCAATATGAACAGTAATAATGCATATAAACATGGGGTATAACAAGCAGTCCAATAACAATGTAACAGTATCTACTCAATAATGTCCAGGAGGAGAAAGGTCCGAACAACCTGCACTCTCAATGGTCGGAAAAATACACATCAACAACGTCGTAGAGTAAATCGCATAGGTGTATAACAAAGTTCTTGAGCAATGTCCAAAAGTAATCCGACGAACAGCGTAGAAGCTCTAGAATTCAGTTGTTTATCATGCATGCGAACACCATACTATACGAGATGAAAAAGCAGAATTACAAAGTTGATAGCCGTCCGGTTGAAATGGGATATTTCGGGGTCTTTCTCAAGATTCTTAGAATATGTTGAAAATCGCGCTCATTGTGCTCCAACCCGGCAGGAATTCCTTACGATACTGTTACATTGTTATTGGACTTCTTGATGGTGGGCAGTTCACAATGACAATTTTAAAAACATGTTAAAAACAGTTAAAACTACCTACCCCCTAAAATTATTCGGAGGGTCTGAATCACTACTAAGGCCTTCCGGGACCACTGAGGCTCAGCTGTGCATTGCGAAAGGAGCCACAGAATCCTTTGAAGAAGCCCCTGCTGAAATCCAAGGAACTTTTCAGCTTGTCTTTGGAGAAGTGTTTCTGGCCTGTGCGTTGTAGCCGTGTGTCCTCTTGTAGAGAGGACAGCCCTCTTTGGGAAGATGCCCTTCTGTTTGAAGGTCTGTCCAGCTCAGATGCGATTTGAAAGAATCAGGCAAAGGAGGATGGCTTGAAGTTGCCCGTCCACTATTTGCAGCTCTTTGATGGGAAATTCAGCAGCCTTACGAGTCTCCCTGGAGTGGGAGGGATTGCAGCGGTTAAAATGACAGATATCATCCCTAGGTTGCATCTGTGCACATTGATTACTGCATGCAAATTTTTATTCATGTCGGGAGCCTGTTCCCTTCTATTTGCTGAGGGAGCCGTGCTATTCCAGTGGCAGAGAAGCGATGTGGCCTGGCCCGAGTTCTTCTTTCATGTCCAGATCAAACCCTGGATTGCCAAAATGAAGCCACTTTCTTGGCTTTGTCTTGGCTTGTTGTTATCCGCCATCAGCCCCCACTTGAGCCTGTTGGCCTTAAATTTAGGGACTCCGACCCTCAGCCTAGTCAGGGTCCTCCAAGTGATGTAGTGGAGGTTGAGACCTTCAGCCATCTCCTCTGTTTCATGTTGTGCCTTGTCCAGTGAGCTCCTCCTTCCTCCATCTTCTAATTTGGTCTTGCTCTTGCGTACCCTCAAGAGTGCTTGTTCTTGCCCTAAAGCTCTTTCTGGATCTGAACTAGTGGACTTGACCAGACTTTATTGCTTTTGTGCTGCTTTATTCCTTCACAGGAGGTTGCAGATGCAGCACATGAGAACTTCAGCTATGGAGTCCCAAACCTATGCTACGGCTGCTATTTAATTCTTCTTCTTCCTTTTCCTCCTCTTTCTCTGCACATCTACGTTCATGCATTTTAAATATTCCCCATCATCATCTCTTCTTCTCTTCCGGAGGCATGAGGTGCTCCAGTGCTCAGATAGGGCAAAGGCTCTCTGGAGAAGCCTGTGCTTCTGTCTCACCCCACCCCACCCCCATGGTTCCCAGGCTTCCCCCTTTCTCGTAGCTTTTTAGAGCAGCAACTAAAATAGAAGTGTTCAAAAGTGGCAGCATGGACTGTTGCTGCCACAAGCACAAGAATGAGTCATCCTCCAAATTGCTGGCAGGCCATTAAAGCAGGCAGGCAGGAAGGAAGGAAGGAAGAGAGGTTACTGGGCAGATGGGCATAGGGTCGGTGGTAGAGACTTTGAACCTGAGGAGAAATTTCTTTACTTTTCTGCTTTGAGAAGCTGTCTAATCTGGGAAACTAAAACACTTCCTAGTCGAAGATTTCAACAACCAAGGCAACATTTGGGGCTATGAACATGATGAGAAAAACAGGGAAGCCATTGTAAAATGTCCAGAATTGCCTCGATGGTGGAACCTTGGCTCTCTAGGTGTTCTTGGACTTCAATCCCAGAAGCCCAAGCCAGCACTCCTGCTGATCAGGGCTTCTGGGAATTGAAGATCCAGAACACCTGGAGTGCCAAGGTTCACCATCACTGCAGCCATACAGTGCGCCTTAGACATGATCCTAAAAACTATCCAGATCATTTAACAGTGGCAGGGGGCAGAGAGGCTACAATCCAAGTGTAATTGTTGTTAGCTAGCCTGTAGCTCAACAGTGCATTAAAAGCACAGGTGACCCACCAAGAGCAGAGGAAGTGATTAATTTGCCAGTCTCTTGAAGCTGCTCTCTTCCTAAGCCATTTCTGGTATGGAGCAGGTGACAATGAAGCAGAAGGAGCCAAGCCCAATAGGGTGGCTTGAGATCCACTGTGTTGTTGGAGCTGAAGATCACAACAAATGGCAGAATGGACCTCGACATGAGATCCCAAGTGACCCCATTTAACCTACACCAGCTTGTGCCAAAAAAAGCCCCTGGAGACAAGCCCTCCCTCCTCCAAGTCACAGGTGCAGATTTCTTCTCTTCCATTCGCAGCCCTGAACTGCCCGACAAAGTGAGTGCCTGTCTCTGTCCCAGGCAGCTCCTGCCAACCTAGCAGTTCGAAAGCAAGAAATTGCAAGTAGATAAAGAGGTACTGCTTCGGCTGTGTGCTCTGGCATCTAGTCATGCCTGCCACATGGCCACAGAAATGACTGCAAATGCAGACAGCACTGGCTCTTGAGCTGTAAACAGAGAGGAGCATGAGACCCTAGAGTTGGAGATTAGGGGAGACCTTGACCCTTTTAGCAATCTTAAACAACTTGCAGCCAACATCAGATTGAGCATATTTTGTTTACAGATGAGAGAGAAATGAAAGTTTGGAGGGACAATCATGCACTTGAAGTTAAAATGATGAAAGGAGGCCAGGAGGAGAAAAGTGGGGTGAAGACCAAGCGCCTCCCAAGAAAGTGAGGGGGCTGAGCCTAATCATCCTCAAGCCAAGGGGAGTCAGGAGACGCTCTCTCTCTCTCTCTCTCTCTCCCCCTCTCCCTACCTAGGAGCCGTTGGCCAGCATCATCTTCAGTGCCTTAAATGAGAGAGCAGCTGCTGAATGACAGCCTGGTTTGAAAGGAGGCTTTCTGGTCTCCAGCAGCCAATGCTGCTGCAGCCGTTCCATCTGGACCCGATGGCAGTCAGGATGCCAGCAGGCAGAGGAGGAGGAGGAGGAGGAGGAGGCACAGAGAGAGGATGAAGAGGCTCAGCAGTCAGGAAGCAGCAGCCTGCTTGCAGAATTGCTCTGGGAGAGAAATAGGCAGCCGATCTCTGCTTGTGAACATGACTGCCATCTTCTCCTGACAGGCAGGGCCAAAATTCAGCCATAGAAGCAAAGCAATGAGTCAGACTTGATCTTGGTCAGGATTGAACTCACAATGTTCTGACTGAAGTACAGCAGTTTAACCCCTGAGTGGCCTGTCCCTTTCTTGTGTTTCTTTTGGGGTGGGGCGGGTAATTCGTTGTTGAGCAAAACCCTCCACAAAACATTCAGTGGCACCCAACCAGAGACGGAGCAGAGTTTAAGTCATTCTTTTAAGAATGCAGTACTTGATCTTAATTTCTAAAATTCCTTTCTTCATCCTTGCAACAGTGATGTCCATTTTCCTGAGCAGAAAGGAAGTCATTTGCTAGACATTCTGGGGGTAAGAATGGTTAAATATACCTTTAGCTTGGACACGCGGTTCATCCTGCCCATATCACCCTCGTTGCTCCTGGAAGCGGAAATAAAATGTACGGCATGTTTTGCTTCCACTTCCAAGAGCAACTAAGGTGGTGTGGGCCGGATGAATTGCCATTGGGGGCTGGATCTGGCAGCTGGATCTGGCCCACAGGCCATAGTTTGGTCATCCCTGTGCTAGGAGGACATGGTTTCCCTCCCCCCAACCATTCTTCTAGCCCTTAACCTAAATCTGTGCTGAATTCTCCCCCACAATGGCGGTACTAACAGAGACTAATTAAACTGGGGAAATGTCTCTCTCTCTCTCATCCTCATTCTCTCACCCTCTCTCTCCAAAATACATCTTCCCAGAGCATGAATTCTGTTTCAAAAAAGACTCCAACTCCATCAGGCAAGATATGCTGAGCAAATGGCGGTAGCTTCGCCCAGTCCTCTTAGAAGGGTTGGAACAGCTGCATCCTACACAAGAGAGGCCAAGCCAAGTATGCTCCACTCTGGAAAATATGTGCAAACCCTATGGGGGGGAAATGGGCATTACGGTCGCAAGGCAACTGTTGCGCCTGTAGAGGCTCAAACCAGTGACGGCTTGAGCTTAGATCTCTGCAGCTGCAAGAAGCCTCTCTGCTTCTTGGTTTAAAACCAAGCCTGTGTCGGTTTTACCTCTGTGAATAAATTGTTTGAGTACTCGTTGAGCACAAGTTTCCATGGCAACGGCCAACAATGTCCTATGCTGAGTTTGGGTCTATAAATAAATCCTTGAACTAGAGTTGCAGTATTAGCATGTCATCCCCATGATCAGTGCATGTGGGGTAACAGAGGAGGGAAATCTGGGGAAAGAAGAGGGCAGTTTTTAGGATGCGCTCCTCGCAGCTGTTGATGTCCTTCTGAAGCTTAGAAGAAACTTGGGACTGGAGAGAAGACGGCCTTTCCAAAATCTGTTTTATACCGAAAAAGTAGATATGGCTGGAAAATTTAAACTCTCTTTACTCGGAGGCTATAAATCTGCTGTTGTATTATGCAGGGTCTACTAAACCTCACTCCCCGCAAGACCTGGCTGGACAAGTCAATGGGTCCAGGGACCCGTGGGAGTCCAGGGACCCAAAAAAACTCTCCGCTGGGCTTCCTAGGAATCAGAGCCAAACTATGCAACAACAACTGAGGAGAATGGAAAAACCCCACCTGAGTACTTTAAAGGTGTGAAAACAATGGGAAGGGTTTCCAACCGTTGGGATACACTTGAGAAGTTGCAATGTGCACATTGTTGCCTTTTTCTTCTTCTTCTTCTTCTTCAAGTGCCGTATGATCCATTCCAAAGACAGTACTGGCTATCATCATGGCGAAAGTCTTCCTGTCCTTCCAAAGGACCTTCTGCCACACCAGTCTCTCACTGGTTCTTCTGCATCCAGGGCCGCCTCTTTCCTCCCAGGGATCTTCCCATTGCACACCGAGCTGGAGGAGTATTCTATACTTTATATTGTGCCTCATGATATGGCCAAGGTAGTGGAGCTTTCTTTAATGACCTTAAGTAGTCCTTGTTCTTGGTCCATCTGGCGCAACACTTCTACATTAGACACATGGTCAACCCACATAGCCTTAGACGGTAGATCAGCCAAGGGCCCCAGCCAGGGCCTTTCCCAGGAGGGAGGGTGGGTTGGTGGGATCAGGATCGTAGCCCGGGGATGGGTGGGCAAAAAACCTCTTGAGCTAACAGCCTGCCCCCCCCCCCGAACCCACCCCAGGATGCCAATATTATATATGTGTGTGTGTGTGTGTCATTGCTGCCCTTCCTGAAAAATGCCCCCCCCCCGCAAATCTAGAATCCTGGCTACGGCCCTAGGTGGGATCCTGGGGTCTCATATAAGCCGAAGGGGGGGGGGGAGCTGCCTTTGGAAGGCTATTGCTCTGGAGGAAGGGAAGGAGGGCACCGGAGATGCTTAATTAACTACTCGTTGATTAACAACTATTTCGTTGTTTTTTATTGTGTTATTTGTATTTGCTCCGCCCAGAGTGGGAAATATCCCAAATGGGGGGGGGGGTATAAAAATGCAATAAATAAATAATTGTAAATAAGGGAGAGAAGGTGGGGGGGCAGCCAAGGGGGGCTCTCGCGGGAAGAAGGGGGGGCTGTTTGTATTTAAAAGAAAAGGAGGGGCTTTATTCTGCTCCGGGGGAGTTGAGGCGTTCCGGGCCGGAGCGGGGATTCGAACCCACGTCCCGCCAGCAGGGCGCTCCCTCTGAGCCGAAGGGAGCGGAAAGGACTTGCTCGCGACGACGACGACGACAGACGGAAAGCGCCTGCTTTTTACGACAGAACGACACCCAGAGACCTTTGCGGCCTGACTGAGGCGCCCGCTCCTCCGCTCTCCCCTCCCTCCCTCCTGGGAACCTGCTGCTTGGTTGCTAGGCGACGAACCCCTGTGTTTCCTCCCTTCCATCCATCCCGCTCCGCTCGCGGTTGCTAGGCGACCAGCGCAGATGCAGGCGCGCGTGCGCACACTCCTTCTCCCTCCGCCGTCCTTCCGAGACGATGAGGCGGCAGCAGCAGCAGCAGCACGTGCCGTCGACACGCACAGGAACAAACAGCCCCGCCCCATCCTGAGCCGCGCCCCTTTTCTTGAGCTCGGGCCAATGGCTGCACAGGGGCGGGACTTAACGGAATGACGGGCGGCGGCGGCGGCACTTTACTGACAGTGGGAGGGCAGCGGCAGACGAAGGAGCGCCCACCAATCGCCGCGCCTCTGCCGGCTGAGTGGGCGGGGCGAGCTGTCGTCCCCCCCCCCCGCCAAAAAAAATCCCTCCTGCCGGACCTAGTTCTCTCTTCAAGTTCTCAGTCACTGACTGCGCGCTGAGCTGCCTGGCAGGGAGAAGGGAAGGGATCCCTCCGCCGCCCTAGTCGGACTCGGAACGTCGCTCACACACAGCGCGGGGAGCGAGCGGCGGTGCGCCTCCGCCGGCCGCGAGGGGATTATTTGCCGCGCGAAGAGGCCTCGAAAGAAAGAAAGGAGGAGAGGAAGGCGCGGGCACGAGAGGGAGGGAGGAGGGTGCGCGGGGGCGGAGGAGGTCGCGGCGGCCCTAGCTGGGGAGGGGGGATGGCGGGCGTCGCGCTGAGGAGGCCCGGTCGAACGGGAGGAGGAGGAGGAGGAGGAGGAGGAAGAGCAGCAGCAGCAGCAGCAGTAGTAGTAGTGCAGGCCTCCCCGTGAGGAGAGAGGAGGAGGAGGAAGAAGAAGAAGAAAGGAGGGGGGGGGGTTTCGCGGGTGAGAGCGCCAGGCCAGGCCCCGCCTCACCGGAGCGGGGTGGGTGGGTGGGGGTCCCTCCCTCCCTCCCTCCCTCCCTTCCCTTTCAGGGCTTCAGGTCCTCAATCTCCCACCCCACCCCACCCGCCAAGGCCTTCCTCCCCGCATCCTCCTCTTCCTCCCCTTTGTCCTTCCCCCTTCGGGGGTCTCCTCAGTAACAGACCCCCTCCCTTTGCTCTCCTTCCCTTCGTTGAGTGGGTGGGAGGGGCTGTCTTTTGGGGGAGGGGGAGCAGACTTTCCCGGGGACCCCCCCCCCCCGTTGTGTTAGCCCCCAACCCTTCCAGTGCCACCTCACCCCCACATCTTCTAGGCTTCCAGGCAGTCCCCAACCTATCCCTCCCTCCCTTTTTCTGTGGGTCTCTCTTTTTTTTTGGGGGGGGGGTGTTGGTCCCCAAGTCTAGCCCTAACCCTCCTCGGGGAGGTGCAGACCCTGCCCGGTCCAGTGAGCCTTCCTCTCCCTCCCCTCCTAGCTCCCCTTTGAGCTGGGGGGTCCGGCTGCCTGTGGGAGGGGGGCTGGGTCGGCCACCGCCACCACCACCAACGGCCGCAGCATGGTGGAGAAGCGCAGCCCCCGGCTGCTGCAGCGGGAGACGGTCTACCGGTGGTTCTCTGAGCTGCCCTCTCCGCAGCGGGTGGAGTTCCTCTGCGGCTTGCTGGACCTGTGCATCCCGCTGGAGCTGCGCTTCCTGGGCGCCTGCCTGGAGGACTTGGCCCGCAAGGACTACCACTCCCTGCGCGACTCCGAGATCAAGGCCAACAACCCGGCTGACCTGGGCAGCCTCACCAACCTGACGGATGAGGTGGTGCGCAGCAAACTCTTGGTCTCCTTGGCCCTCCTGGGTTCTTCCCACCGGGAGGCCGCCGGGGTCCTCTTCCGGACCCTCACCCACATCGACTCTGTCATCCATAACTATGGGCTGCAGCTAAACGAGGGCCGGACAGGGGACGAGTTCCTTCTGCTCTTCACCATGGCCGCCAACCACCCGGCCTTTAGCTTCCACCAGAAGCAAGTGCTACGGCAGGAGCTCACCAAGATCCAGAACATCATGGCCAGCACCAGCAAGAGCCCCCCGGGGATGCCCCCTGATGCCGCCGCCAGCCACATGGCCCCCTGCCCTGGTTGTCACAAGGTGGGTCTCCTGCTGTCCTGGTGGGGTCTCTTCAGAGAGGGTCTTGAGAGAGGATGTGGTGCCATGTCACTGGTGGTGGACCAGTGACGATCACAGCCTCCTCTTCCTCCTCCTCTTCTTGGTCCACTTCTCTTTTAGAACATCTAAAAGATGTTCTAGCAGCTGAAGTTCAGTAACATGTGGAAAGGCCACTTGTTTTCCTTGGAAGCTCCTCATCCTGTCTGTCTGTTTGTCTGTCTGTCAGTACTTGCATGGAAGTAGGTAGCAGAAGGAGGCTAGTTCTTTTGGAGATGGGCTTGGGTGGACAAACGCAGAGCAGGAGGGAGAGAAGCCTCCGTTTTACCACATGCAGTAACGGAAAGGTCCTGGTGGAGAGAAGTGTGAGCCAAAGACTTATGGGGCTGAGAGTCTTTTCTTGAGGGTCTGCCCTTGTGATTCACCTCTCAGCCTTTGCACCGTCTAGCTGCAAAAAGCAATTGAGACATTGCCAAAAGTGGGCAATAGCTGTATTTGTACATTTTGGTGCAGCCCGGATCTGCTAAGCTACTGTTAGAGCAGGGGTGCCGAAACTTTTCAGGCCACAGGCCGGTCACGTGGTTCAGGGAGCTGGTCACTATGGCCTGGGGGCCGTATTTTGGTCACCCCTGCATTAGAGGTTGAAGGGGTATTTTCTTGTCTGCTTGTCTGTTGTTCAAGTGCTGCCACTTCAGCTATAAAGTGGGGTGGTTTTATCCATATACACACTTTGGATTATTATTTTTGGTATCAAAGTACTGTATTGGGTCATTAAGCAGAGATGAGGCACTGAGCTGATAGATATTCAGTCAGGGCAAGGAGGAACTTCTAAGCAAGTGTTGGAGCTTTCTCAAGTTCAGTCCGTTACAAGTGGTCTTCTAAGGCAAATGTGCTTTTGTCCTTATCGACTCCTAAGACATATGTGACAGCTCAGTGAAGGACCTGTTTAGGAACTTCATGGGAGAGACAGTGAATACATGGAAGATTTGTTGGGAGTGACTATTTTGGGGGCCTTAACACTGAACAAATTATATTCTGGTCTGTTCTGAAACTGAAAGGAGGCCTTAAATGGATGTTTTCTCTCTGACAGTAGCTAAGATTTTGCCTTTCTCTAGCATTTTCCAGTATATGCAAAGCAGACGTCGTGGATATGATATGAAAATAAGGAAAAGTGTGATGGCATCGTCTCTTGCGGTGCTTTCTTTTTTCAAGAATCAGACACTTTTCTTTGTCTTTAATCATATTTATCAGTAATTATCCCATCTTGTCTTCCAACAAATGAAAGTTCGCTTTCTACAATAGATTCTCTTCTATTGACTTCTTAAGATAAGCAGCTCTTTCATGTGTTTTTACAACTGAAACACTGCCTTAAACCTGTAGCTAGATATGCAGCTGACAGCCATTGCCCTAAGGCCTAAGTGCTTTAAGATAAGATAAGATAACTTGTTCACAGGTTTGTAAAGGGTGCACATTTGTAAGTCGCTCCCAGGGTTTTAACGAAGACAGGGAAGAAAAAGGTATGCATAGTCTATGCCCAGAAGCTGAGATTCTGTTTAGATATTACTCTATACGTATGTAATGCATGAAAACCTTGTTGAAACATGTCCAGGCTCTTGACATTGGAAGCGAAGAATATTGTACCTCACATTCTCAATTAAGTTTAGCATTTACAAAAATCAATTAAATATTGGCAAAATTAGAGTGTGAAGTACTGGAGAAAATTGGAAGCAAAATATGGGGCAGAATGGATCTGGGCAGGGAACCTGTAGTACAGGAATGCTCAACCTTTTTAAGCCGGGGGCCGGGTGGGTCACACTCCCTCAGACAGCTTCGGGGGCCGGATGGCCATATTGTTCTTCCTCCACCACATGGCACTTCCTGGTGTGGTGGAGGCGGTAGGGGGGCACATGAAATGGCCACAGGTTGAGAATTCCTGCTATAGTATTTTACTGTATAATGTTGCCTGAGAAGCATTTTCAGTTCTGTTTCTACTTCATTCAAAGATAATATCAATGGTATTAATTTAAACTACTGTGGTTAGTTCTGGTCCTGAAATAATCAAAAAGGCAAAAGAACTAGATAGCTGCAAAATGAAATTAAAACAAAGATTTTAACCCTGTCTTCTTTAAGGTGCTTTGAACATAGAGGTGTTTAAATCCTCCTAGCTGTGGTTAGCAGATACCTTGGCTCTGCCCAACCACAGGTTAAAGTGCAATTTTATGTACTGATGAGAGGGAATTTGGACAATGATACTCACAGTGGATGCTAAAACAAGCATAAGTCTATATGTCGTTAAATCATTCATTGGGGATGTAGAAATGGGAAGAGCACATTGCTATAATTCAGAGATTGGAAACAAATGGTTTAAAATCTGATAGTAAAACTAAACAAGATTGGAAACAGTCTAGTTGGATAGAGACTGAATAGCAAGCAAAGTGTAAATTCCTGCCTGAACAAGGAGACCATAGGCAGGTGATATAGAAATGGATCGTTGAGATGAGTTTCCCAACCTTTGGTTTTTGGACTTCAACTCCCAGAAGTCAATTTCCCAAAGTACTGATCAGCCAGTCGCCTGACTGAGGCTTCTGGGAATTGAAGCCCACCCCCCAACCCCCAACCCCCACCCCGTGTGTTGGGAACCACTGGATTAGGCAGATGGATCCCCTGCATGAAACAGGTTTCAGTAAAAGGAGGGAAGGCAGATAAGGAATACTACTAGCAGGTTAGGCTTAAGTGCAAACTGACCGACTTAGTAGAGACAGGCAGGCGTCTGTAAGGCAGTGGCCCTGCGAATGTGCAGAGAGGCCTGGAAGGATGAAAAGTGAGAAAGGTCCTCTTCAAGGATGCCAGATTGGCACAGCGTAGGTGAGCTAAACAGCTTTTGAGAACCAGCCAGGTAGAGCCTTTGAGGTTCATTCTGGCAAGGACAGGTGTGGATTCCGCTCACTTAGTTTGGCTGCATGGATTATCATGTTTGGCCTTCATGCGTATCCACAGAGGGCACAAAACTGGTGGTGGGTTGGGCTCAGGGTGAAACCGGGCGCAGCAAATGACCATGAGAGGGTTAACTCAGGTGATAAACAGCAGAACCTTCCTGGGAATATTTGTAACATAATAGAGTATTAATATTTAATTAACAGACTATTTCCCCACTTCTTACTCTTCCCTTCCCACCCACCTACCCCCCTTGCATTTTTCTTCCTCCCTAGGTCACTTCAAGATCGGAGACCTCTGTCCATGGCGTTGGTAACAGTTTAGAAAATGCACTACACACATCAGCACATTCCATGGAGGAGTTATTGCCCAAGAGGCCTTCGGGAAAACACTCAAAAGGTGCATTGTCAACAAATAATAATATTTTTTTTAATATTCAAGTTTATTGAGAAAAACGTATCTGTTTCTGACTGCTTGAAAATAGCTTAAAATGGCTCCAGAGGACAAAGGCATGCTTTCAAACATTGTTGGTGTTGCTTAAATGTTTAAAAGATTTGGTCAGTTTGTGAGAACCTGTGGGCATAATCTCCAGTGACAAGTAGATGTCAGTTGGTTTGTGTTCAGTCTATTGTTTATTGAATGAATTCTGGTCTAGAAGACTGTGTAGCTTAACCAGCAAAGCTTTCCCTCCCCCCTCCCCCCCCAAAAAAATGTTGGATAAACACCAACAGTTCAGTACCTCTTTCTGTCTCTAAATGAATGTGGCAGGAATTCTTTTGTGTATTTAGAAAAAAGAAGAGGGAAATGCTTAGGTTGGAGAGTCTGTAACTAGTCAAGTGGGGTGGTGGGGGTGTTAGGGTTAGAGTTGGGGTTCTTTCCCACTCTTCCAGTCAGCTGTACCTTCTACTACCTCAATGGCTCACCTCACCTTTGCCCCTGCCCTCCTTTCCATTTGGTGGCTTTTGCCAACCTTAAGCCAACATTTTTGTGGCTGCTGATTATGTCGAGTCTTTTGTCAGCTCGGAAGGAGCTTTCCTTGAGTTAGAAGACCCTCTTTTTCTTTCCAAGGTGTTTAGTTTGGCAAGTTGTGCATTGATTGCCTGGAGTCTGCTTTCTCTTGAGACCTTTGCTTCCACATCAGTACCTCTGAGGTTCTCTCCGTTTGCTTTGAGACTTTAGAAAGTAAAATTTAGATATACAAAATTTTATCTCTTTGTGGCTCTGAGAACTTTTGTGTGTCCTTTTGAAATCTCACTCTGCTGTGGTTTTTCCACAACTCCATCTTAGAGTGTGTTTGGGCTTACCCTCTTCTTCAGATAGAACTGCTCTTTCTACAAAATCAAATTCAGATAACTTGCATTTCCTACATAAAACACAGCTGACATGTTGTAATGGAAAGTCTTACATTGTTTTGACGGGGCAGAACTTCCTCTCTTAATATGGCTTCTTGACAGCATGAGGTGTACAGAGGGCTGGACTTCCTAAACAGTGATTTGAAACAAAGGGGTGGGGTGGGTGGGGGGTGTTTATGTGAAAGACTGAGTGATTCCAAGGAGTTGAGTTTGTGCTGACATTCATCGAGGGTTGTCCGGTCTACATGGTAAATTGGGCTAGTTTCCAAAAAATTTTTAAAAACAATATTTTTGTACCTACGGGACCAGGTAGACAGAACACGATGCTGAGAATTATCCTGTAAATGGCTTTGTGTTATACATAGCCAAGTATCAAATGTTTCTATTAAAGTCAGTGAACAAAAAACTAATCAGTTCAGTACTTGATAAGCTATGGAAATGCCTTCTTCCGATCTGGAAAGCTGAATTTAATAAGTCTGACTGCAAAGAAGAAAACAAAACGCTTCAGCTCTTGCTCTTTGCTGCCTAAGCCATATTGTACTATTCCTGGCATCTGTTTTTGAAGAACTTCACCAGATGTCTTGACCGCAGCATTTTTTCCAAGAGCACAGTGTGGGATAAAGTACATTAAAGCAGATGTTGAAATCTACATTCAATAAGCTCTTCCAGGAGTGCAGCGTAATGGAGAACATCCAGATCGTTAACTTTAGCTGGTTATTATTACCTTATGCATCAGAGGGCTTTTCCATACAATATTTCCCCCACTGCCATTACTGAAGAAGGCAGAACAGGCAGTTATGCAGCTATATGGAAACTATAAGCTCCCAGGAAGCCATGTGGCATCAGTGCAAGAAAGTGTGCCTATACCAGTGACGGCAAATCTTGGCACTCCAGGTGTTCTTGGACTTCAAATCCCAGAAGCCCAAGTCTCTGTGAATCCACATGGATGGGTTTACTATGTGTACATAAATTAAACCCATCCATGTGGATTCACAGAGACTTGGGCTTCTGGGAATTGAAGTCCAAGAGCAGCTGGAGTGCCAAGGTTCGCCATTACGGGCCTGTACCATGGGACAAGGCATATAGATTGACCAGATAAAAGTCAATAGATGCGATCCATGGAAAAGCCAGAAGGTGGTTAGGTGAGGATTCATGTTACAAAGAAGTTCTGTGAGTTGAGGAGATAGCAAAGCCAAGGGGAAAGGAGATGCAGTCACGCTGGGAGCCCCTGCCTCCGTTGGCCTTCATAGCCCTGGATTTCTAAGCAGTGGGATACGTATGCTGTACTGTATGCATAGGTAGGCTTACTGATACTTTCAATTTTGATAGCAAAATGTGGATTCTGGGTATACTGTGCAGCTGTTCATGGAGTAGCTAAAACTGATATCTGAGGCTGAATATTGGTGGTGGCTCTTTTACGGCCATATTTTAGTGTTTCCTGTAGATTACTTTAGTTGTATACTTTTAGAATTTTATAAGCTTGTAGAAACAATTCTTCTGTTTTGGCAACATTGTTCCTTTAAGTCTCTGTGGACATGGTAAATTATACATTTGAATGTTTATGATGAGACAGACTTTGAAACCAGTAGAGCAGGGGTGCCCAAACTTTATGGGTCATGGGCCGGTCACGTGGTTCAGCAGGCTGGTCATGTGGTTCCTCCTACTGGGAGCGGAAGTAAAACGCACCTTGCAATCTTTTTTGCAACAGGATGAGATAAATTTTAAGCTGCCATTTTCTCTGCTTAAACCATGGGTGCCCAAACTATGGCCCAAGGGCCAGATCTGGCCTGAGGGCCATAGTTTGGGCACCCCTACAGTAGTGCAATTAAACTAACCAATTGGAGAGCAGAGAAATCGAACATCCTTTTGGAGTCCTTTGAGTTGCTTTTGATGTGAAATTCACTGCCAAGTCACTGGTTGAAAAAAGTAAGGGGGGAAAAAAAGGGGGGGGGAGATAATGCCAGTTTCTCAGAGGTTGAAATGCCAACCTCTGGACCCCCAGCCAGAAAACGAAGCCTATTGCAGAATAACTGAGTTGGAAAGGTGGGTGGGGATTTGAGTCCAACCCATTCTTGCTCAAGGCAGGATAATCCCAAGCGAAGCAGAGGTGACAGAATAGCTTTCCCATTCCCTTCTGAATGCTTCCATATAATGGACCTGCCTCCGATTGTAGACTTTAAATATCGATTTCCTAGACAGTATTTGGAACGTCTCTCTTTAGCAAGCAAGTTACGAATGGCCAGACTTCGGGGTGGGGGTGGGTGGGCAACCTGCCTCCTCCTCCTCCTCCTCCTCCTCCTTCCTCTGTTGTCTTGAAAACGGACAGATCTGTTTTAGTTTTGGTTTAGTCTGTGCAAGATTTTGTGGCCTCTTTGCTTCGTGGCACCAGCTGCCTTTTCCCTTTCTTTCCCTTGGGAAGAGCGAGCAATAAATATACAGTATGTCGCTCCCAGCCGTGCCCAGAGTTAGCACAGAACTCTCTTTCTTTCTTTCTTTCTTTTCACACAAGAGGGTTAAACCAGTTGTTTTAATTAAAATAAAAAAAATAAACCCCACACCATTTAATCCAGCAGATAGAGTGTGTCGTTTTGTTGCCAACCCTAGGCATGGCACCAGTTATCAAGGAAGGAAACTCCATGTGCAACTTAGTTGCTCTGGCTTGTAGCTCACAGACACGGCAGGCAGTCGGCTGGATTCAGCTTATTTTGTGCAAAAATAATATTCATTTTGTTTTTAGCTTCCTGTCCCAGCCAGGGATGAATCATTTGTTTGCTAAAGCACCGTTATTTCCCCCCATAATCCTTAATATATTAAACGTTCTGGAAGGCTTATTTAAGGCAGGCAGGGTTTGAGGTTCACTAAGATGCTGACTTCACGAGTCCTCCTCTGGCCATTGGATCTGTAGTTTGTTTGGATTTAAAATTTTCTTTTTTTTGCAAAAAGTAGAGGATATAAATCCATCTTATAACATTTAGGGTTTGGTTTTGGAGGCACATGAAAGAGTTGTTTACAGTTTGAACATAAAGATGTAAGGCCACTCCTGTGAGGGGACATTCTGGAAAAGGCCCTAGGGCCATGATGGCGAACCTTGGCACTCCAGCTGTTCTTGGACTTCAATTCACAGAAGCCCAAGTCCCTGTGGATCCTCACGTGTATGCACAGTAAACCCATTTGTGTGTATTCACAGGGACTTGGGCTTCTGAGATTTGAAGTCCATCACGGCCCCAGGACTAAACTTAGACTTGGCCCATTGACTTGGTAAGACTCACTTTTATTCACAGTATTTAAGTCCTTTGTGGGACAAACAGTTTTTGTTTGTTTTCTTTACTATTTATAATTTATTTAGTTCATTTATTATCCATGTCTAATTTTCTATTCTCAAGATTTTAAAAATATTTTGGAAGCCACCCAGATGTGAGGGATATAAATGTAATAAATAATAATAATTGGTATTTCAATTTTCCTCCCATAGTTTCTCGTAACACTGCCTCAACCTGGGATTATTCTGCTTGATCTGCCCTTTGTTGCATGAAGGCAGCCAGTATAGAACAGATGGAAACATTTTAGGATATCTGTTTGCATCCTCTCTTTTTTGGGTTGGGTTGGGGGGAAATAGATGGTAAAGCTTTACAGTCCATTCCTGGTTGACTTCCTGCCTTTCCCTTTGGCCTTAAGTGTGCCAAGGGTATGTATGTTCATTGTTCCCAGTGCTAAAAGTATGGACAGTATTGAACATGAAGGATATTCATGCTGTGGGTCAGGATAAACTGGAATCTGGTGGGACGTGAAAGAGGGGCACGTGGTGGTGTTGCTACCCTGAAATGTTCTTCTCGAGCACGTATTAGATTAGATGCTGTCTACGCTGTGATCACTCAGGGGGTGAAGATGATGAACTTGACGAATGGAAGGTTTGCAGGTCAGCAGTTCAAGACCTGAGTACTGCAGGACGGAATGAGTTCCTGTCATCTGTCCCAGTTCCTGCCAATCTAGCAGTTCGAAAGCAAGAAATTGCAAGTAGATAAATAGGCACCACTTTGATGGGGAGGTTAATAGTGTTCCATGTGCTCTAGTGTCTAGTCCTGCCTGCCACATGTCCATGGGAACGTTTGCAGACTCAGGCTGCACTGTCTCTTTGGCTGTAAACAGAGATGATCACCGAACCCTAGAGTCGGATATGACTGGCTTCCAAGCAAGGGTGACCTTGGCCATATTGATTTTTGGCCATGCTTGGTTGGACACCCAACACAAAGGGCCAGAGTGCCTTGAGTGGGGGCAGGGGTAGTGGGAGGGGGTAATATTCTGCCTACAAGTGCAGAGCTTTTTGTATAAAGGTGGGTGGTTGTTGTTGTTGTTTGCATCTGGGAATTGGGCTAATGCTGCTTCATCCCCTGGGATTGGGACAAGAGGCTGCCTGTTTGGTGTGTGTGTCTGTGTCTGTGTGTCTGTGTTATATGCCTATCTTGTGTTGCTTCCCTACAGTGAGTGTTGAAAAAGTGGAGCTCAAGGGAATCTCGCCCAAGAGAAACGAGAGGACCATTGAATATGCTTTTGAGGTGAGTCTTCCCAAAGAGGGAGGTCAGTTTCTTCCCTTTGGTTTGCTGCTTCCTTCTCACTTTCGGGCTCAGGGTGGGTGGCCATGGGTGGCCTCTCTCTTAGGGTCGGGGGGGTGGGGTGATGTCCAAGTGGAGAGCAGGCCCCGTCAGCCTGTGCTGAATAGGGTGGGGTATAAATCGAATTAAACATAAACATAAACAAACATAAACATGAGAGAGAGAGAACCATGTTCATGCTAATGGGGGCACTGAAAAGGGCCATACCTTGCAGCTCTCCTTGGCCTGATTGGTATAGAAGACCCTTGTATGGATTATTAGTTTTGCAGGACAGACAGGAAATGATCTACTCCTTAATGATCTACTCCTACTACTACTATATGTTCTCTCCTAAGATATAGGAAGCCTAGCTTCCCCCACCTTCCTAGCAGAAGGCAGTTATAATTATTAGGTCGTATTCAGAGTGAGTTGGAAGAATGAAGTAAGACCCATATTGATGAGGGAATCATGAACAAAGGTTCGTGAGCCTTTGGGGACAGAAAGAACGATCAAACAGGTTCTCCCGTTAGCAAGAGTCACGCCATCCAGCCATCTGGAGAGGAAACGCACATACATACATAATCAATCAATCAATCAATAGAAAACAGAATTTGAGATTAATGGGGTTCTTTTTTGCTGCCACTCTTAATATGAAAATGTCCTCATACCACCTGGCTTCACTCATGTGCATCTTGTGACCCTGAGGCCAGGTGGCATGACTGCCAGAGAGCACTAATTCTAAAGAGGAAGGGCAGGACCCACCATCCCAGCATGTAGGACGGGTAAGAATGGGCTGAAACTACAGGAAGCCAGATCTAGGCTGAATATTGGGGGAACTCCTTAATAGTTAGAGTAGTATGATGGAGGAACCCCAACTGCCTCGAGAGGTGGTGAACATTCCCAATACTGGAAGCATAGTCAAGAGAGAATTGGAAAGCAAGCCGACCTGTCAGATCTGCTTTGGTTCAGGTTCCTGCATTGAGCAGGAGGGGGTTGGACTAGATGGGCTCATGGGCCCCTCTCCAACTCAGTGATTCTGTGATGCTATCATCATCATCATCATGTATTGATTGATTGCTTAAGCACAATTTCTACTTCTCAAGGCCTCTGGGACAATTATTTCTCTGGCCTAAACTTGAGCTGTTCCATCCCCTAAAATAAACAAACAAGCTCAGGTGTCCTCCTGTGGCTGAAAATTGGTCCTGGCAGGGTTGGGTGGATGTGGGGACTCTGTGGGTGAGTCGTTTGGCCCCCGCAGTGCATGTGCGGTTGCCCATTTGTGCCTTGGCTTGGCAGCTTGGATTTAGCTGCCAGATGCCTTTGACTGCTAGAGTCACAGGAAGAAGGCAGGCAGGCCAGTAGGTAGGTAGGTAGGTAGGTTGTGTCTCTGGGGTCCTGGCAGGGCAAGCCAGGGCTGCTGGGGTGGGTGGAAAGCTCACAAGGGCCTGGTTTTCTCCCCTTGGGGTGGTTTCTCTTTCTGTCGCTCTCTCTCTCCTCCTCCTCCTCTCTCTGTGATCAAGAAACAGTGAATCATGTATTTATTTAATCACATTTTTACTGCCGCCCTCTCGCCAAGGGGACTCTGGGTGGCTTACACATATGTCATATATATCATAGTCAGTCTCTGAGTTGTTTTTAAAAAGAGGAGGGAGAGGGACCTGTGATGTCGGGCAAGTCGGTTGCAGGTGAATATGGATGCCAGTAACTACAAGAGGGTTATTCTTCATTCTCCTAACTAGGTCTTGTGGTCTGATTCTTCAGTGACCTCCGTGACAAAATCTTGTGTTGAGGTCACGGAATTCATTTCAAAGGTAATAAGATTTCTTGAGTTTGGTTTAGATGCTTTTTCCAGAGCCTATGGAGAATATATTTTAAAATGGAACCCATACAGTACTCATATTCTCTTTTCAAATGAAAGGTGTCGGTTTTAATAAGTTTTTTTTAAAAAAAATCTTTGCTTCGTCATTTTCCTTTCTGGCTGTCTTATGTCAGTTTCACATCCAATGTCTTCTTTCTTAGTTAGGTCAGCTGTACCCAGAAGAAAACTTGGAGAAAACCATTCCTTGCCTAGCTGGTCCAGATTCATTTTACCTAGAGAGAAACCACATTGACTTGGAATCAGATCTTAGGTATATTTGGAAATCTTTCCCTCTTAGGGACTTCCACCAAAACACACGCAGTGGAACTATTTGGGCAGAAGACCTGCTTGGGTCAGAGGGTTCTCACAAGGCCTGGCTGCCTCCCCCCCCCCCCCCCCCGGGCAGTGCCACCCACAGAGGAGGCTATGTCGGCCCCGCGGGGTCTTCCCAGAACCGCCAGCCCTTGTCCTGCTGCTTCCTTGGAGTTATCAAACTGTTGTGCCCATACTTTGCATGTTCATGATTTCTGTATAACAGAGGTGCCCAAACTTTTCGGACCATGGGCCAGTTACATGGTTCAGGGAGCCGGTCACTATGGCCCAGGGGCTGGATCCTGCTCCCAACACCTATTCATCCAGTCTGCGAAGCCCTCATCGCTCCTGGAAGCAGAAGTAAAACACGCCCGTATGGGCACGTTTTACTTGTGATTTAAGGAGCGGCAAGGGCTTCATGGGCCAGACGACTTGGCATCGGGGTCGAGTCCGGCTCCCGGGCCGTAGCTTGAGCACCCCTCCTTAAAATACACTGGGAAAATGGAGTGCATCATGTACTATATATTGTGGCTTATAGTGGGCTACTTTGATAATAACAGGGTGCGTCTTATACTCCGATATGTCTTATACACCGGCAAATACGGTAGATTAAATGAACCTCTGGGAGCCGGATCTCCTGCCTTCCCATTCCACTGCTTTCTTGTAAGAGTAGGAGAGATGGTGGGGACCTCATGCAAGCCTTTCCTCCGTGGGGAAAATAGTGTGGTTTTTCCAGAGCCCGGGGTGGGAGAGGGAGTGGGAGCCCAGGTATCTTGACAGAAGAGTTGAGTCGTGCGGTCCCCCCCCCCCCCCCTTGAGCCATTCAGAGGCTGCCAAAGAGAAATCTTTCTCCCTCCGGGGTGCCTCACCTGCTCTTTCCACCCACAGGGTGTGAACTAGTCACCCTCTTTCTCTCTGCCATGTCTTTCCCCCTTTGTGATTCAAATGCAAAGAAACCATGACTGAGTTCATCTCACTTTTCAGGTATCTGGCATCCTTTCCTCCCCACATCTGGAAGAATGACCACGTCAAGAAATTTTTCAGCACTTCGTCTCATTTGCAGCTGTTTCAGAATTCCAGTGAGTGTGAAGGATTCCCTCTGCCCCCCCCCCCCCACCGCCCAACCGGTAGTTTTCCCACCTGGAAGAATTACCTGCTCAGACACCTGGTCTCTCTCTCTCTCTCCTTGCTTTCAGGTCCTGCCAACGCTTCCCTTTATAAAGTCGGCCCTTCATTGGCTGCATCTGGAAGGTAAGATTGAGTTGCTTTACCCGATGGCAGGGGAGCAGGAGGCATGGCCAATACATATTTCAAACTATTACTAATGCAATTAAATGTGTTTTATGAATATTTTGCAGGGAATTTAGATGGAAAGTCTGAAGCGGCCATTGCAAACTTACACTCATGTTCTCTTCTAATGGGTTATTTCCCACATGACCTGTTCTGTGAAAGTATAATTCCAAGCACTCCTGGAGAGATAATGTCTGTTCAGGGAGGCATTTGAGTAGGGGGCACTCAATGGTGGACAAGCGTTAGCCTTTTATTCGGTCCCCTGGTTTTAATTAGGTTTGATATTTGGATTTTTTTAGGTGATTTTTTTATGTGATTTTGTTCTGTCTTTTTAATGTGGTGGTGTTAACCAGTCCAGGAATAACGTTGGAGTGCCGGCCGCCTTGTTTCCTTGACAAAGGAAGGCCCTTCAGTGCGTCTGTTCCGTTTGATGAGGCTCTTTCCTTCCTTCTTTCCAGGCCTGTTTGTGGTGTCGCTGGAATCCCATCTTCGCAGAACAACCCCCAGCATCGCTCGCCACCTTCAGCCTCTGCCTCCTCTGCCGTCCTCCTCTCCCATTGCACGCATCCAGGCGTGGCGGGTTCTGCTTTATCCTGCCGCTCCCAGTTGGAGAACTCTTTGCCCGTCTTATTGGCCACTGCGTCTCAGGCCCAGGAGCAAAATGGGATTTTGGAGTGGCTGCGGAAGCTGCGCTTGCACAAGTATTATCCTGTTTTCAAGGAGCTGACCATGGAGAAGGTGAGGACTCCGGGGACTGCCTTCCCTTCTGTGGTGGTGACATAGAAGTAAGGGCAGGGCCTAAAGGACCACTCCAGAAGCATCCCATCAGTACAGGTCGCCACCACCTCTACCCACTGGGGTAGAAGCCAAGGGCAGATACCTGAAACCATGGATAACAGCAAACCCTAGATTTCACATTGCAGAGAGTGGCCTCTAGTGGCCAGCTGTGGTAATGCACCATAGAAATACATATGTTAGTACTGTATAAGTGTTATGTATTTCAGGATTTTTAAAATTGAATTGTTTTAGACCTGCAGATAACTGAACCTGTGAGTATTTAATCTATAGATGGGGGAGCGGCCTGTATGTAGATTAAAAGACATGAGTTGGTTCCTGTGGGAGTAAACTAGTCCTGCTTCAATGAACAGGACTTCTGAAAGTGAATACAGTACTGTACGTGTAAATCCCAGTGATTCAGTTAGCCTGATCTTGTTGGGGCTGATAGTTGCATTTAGCCAGATGTCCTCATATAGTGGCTTATGTAGCTAGTGGTTTAATTTTTTACTCTTCTAAAAGCTGATCCGCATAGATATCAAGAGTTTTACAAATTCTCTCCTATGATTTATCTCTCCTCCCCCCCCCCAAAAAAAAAAAAGCATCTGTTCCTAGAAAGCATTGCTGCCTCCTAGGATTGGGTCCGGAGTTGGCACACTCACTTTTGCTTTATTCATAGAAAAATGGGGCTTCATCAGCCGGTTTATGTGCTGCTCTTACCCAATGTGTTGTAAATCTAATTTTAAATTATGCATAAAAGTCAGTTGTGCCCTTGGGTGGTGGAATGTTTTTGCTTCTTGAAGGCAAATCTTTAGTTTTTGAGTCCACCATGTCATGTCATCATGTATAAAACTTAGAATGTTTTAGACACTTTGTAAATAAATTATAACACACAAAATAGATTTAATATCAGGCCGTGTTTAATTCCAATAGATTTGTCTGCTTTATTGGAATATATTACTGTTAATTAGCCAGGAAATAAAATCCGACCTACATGTTTACAATCAGCCAAAATGTGAGAATGGGTCTTCTGCTCAAATGCTGGGTGTCCAAGGAAGGAATAGATGCAATTGAACTATTTTCAGAGGTTTCAGAATGAAAGGTGATGCATACATTTCATGATCTAGCCATATATTTTAAGTGTGTAGATGTTGCAGACCATCAAACTGAGTTTTTATTTATTTATTTATTTTCTGCACAAGTTTTTGAGCCTTACTGAAGACGATCTGAACAAATTCGAGTCCCTCACCATGGGAGCCAAAAAGAAGCTCAAGACCCAACTGGAGTTGGAAAAGTAGGTATTAAGAACAAAATGTGCCCTTTCAGAGCCCTGCCCTGCCCCGCCCCACCTGTGGCCTTGAAAAGCATGGGATCGCTCGTCCGTCCACCTGGCAGTTGGGCTTTCAATACTCAAAAGCCAATGTGATTTCCTTGAGAGAAAGAGGAACAATCGTATTTTGAATACAGTCCTCCTTTGAAAAGAGCACTCCTGCTTTAGGGAACGCACACTCCGATTGCAGATGCAGGCTAATTTTAACAACGTTCCACCTTAGGGAGAAATCTGAGAAACGGGCGGTGAATCCAGCAGACTCCTCCGACTCCTCCTCCTCTTCCTCTGTGAGCGCAGGGGTGGCCAGAGTGCCTCCTACGACGCACGTGGCCCCGATCCAGGGCCTCCGCAGTGCCCATGCCACAGGTAAATAAAGGGTCTGCCTGGGCTGGGTGGGTGAGTGAGTGCGTTTCTCCCCTGAGAAACCTTGATCATTGTTGCTCCTCCGGCCCTTGTGAGATGGACAGGTGTGGCCATTAGAAAAGAGAGATAAAACCCAAGGGCTTCAAAATGGGGCTGTTGTGGTAGCTCAGGGGTTAAGAAGCTCACCTTGTTAGCTGGAAGGCCGGCAAGTTGCCAGTTCAAGACCTGAGTGCTGCATGATGGTGTATTCCTTGGCCGCTAACCCTGCTTTTTCTCTCCCGCCCCTGCCGAAGACCTGCGTGTGGAGGTGGATCAATCCGCCCCTCCCAACCCTCCCCGGGAAGGAAGCTCTTCTGAGTACTCCGGTTCAGGTTCTTCCTCTTCCTCCAGCCCCATGGGGATCCAGACCCCCCGGGAAGAGAGCTCAGACAGCGCGGAAGAGAGTGAGAGACGTACGTAAGCAGTGGATGAGGGGCATCTCGCGGCCTTCACCAGAGGGTCCGTAGCTGACCTGTCTGTCTGTCTGTCTGTCTGTCTGTCTCCCTTGCAGGCTTAGAGATCCCCTTGGAATCCCCCGAGAAGGAGAAGCAGCTGGTCCCAATCCTGAGTCATTTCAGCCCGGCCTCTGCCCGGCCAACGGCTCAGGTGTTGCCCTCCGTGCAGAACGAGGCCGGCTCCGGGGGCCCGTCCACCCACCACTCCCCTGTGCCCGTCCAGTTGGGGGCTGCTGCCACCGCCACAGGCTCCTCTCATGTCATCCCCATGAGGATATTGAACGCTATGCACAAGTCAGAGCGAGGCACGCCAGAGCTGAGGCTGCTTTCCTCCTCCTCCTCCTCCATGCAGTCCCTTTTGACTTTGGAAGAGAGGGCAAAATATTCCCCCCCGGGGGGCCCCCCACGAAGCAGCCTGAAGATGGAGAAGAGTTTTGGGGGGCCTGTTCCGGAAGGTCCAGTTCTGGCCTCTCACCAGGCCACCCCAAACCACCACCACCCGGCAGCCGTAGCAGCCGCTGCCACTGCCCCCGCCGCTGTGGTGAACTTTGGCCCCCGGACCAAGATGGCCCACGCTTCCACCTTGGACCGGATGGCGAAGACGCAAGCCCAACCAGGCGGGATGGTGGAGCCCAGTCCCACCACGGCTGCCACCTCCAGCGCCCTCTTCCACATGGCGCGGCCCCCCATCAAACTCCTGGTCTCTTCTTCCCTTCCGACCGATGCCACCCTTGGGGGGCCATCGCCCGGCTCCAACAATATGCAATTTAGCTTGCCCCCCGCCCTGATCAGCCCCCGGACAGCGCTCTATTCAGCCAACACCAAAGTGGCCTTCTCCGCCCTCAGTGGCGGCAGCAGCAGCAGCAGCAGTTTGCCCGTGGGCTCCCCCATGCCCAGCGGTAGCGGCGGGTTCTGTGCCAACGGCAACGCTGCCTCTCCCACCACCACCACCACCACCCCTTTTGCCAACCTGAACCACGGACCCCCCTGCCCAGCCCCCAGCCAAAGCCCTCCCACCCTGTCGCCCGCCACAGAAAACAGCTTCTACCCCAGCGGCACAAACCAGAACCACTACCATCACCACCACCACCACCATCATCCCCAGCAGCAGCCATCACAGCCCCCTGGCTGCTTGGTGTGCAGCTCCTGCGGCTGCAGTGGGAACTGCGGCTCCGGCGGAGTGACCGTCAGCTACGGCAACTTCTTCCAGCCAGCCTTCTCGGGGCCGTCCGTCTTGACCTTCCCCTTCCTGCCCTTCAACCCATTGTGCGGCGGCAACGGCTATCTCAACACGCAGCAGTACAACGGTGGCGGCGGCACTGCTTTCCCCATGGTCCACTCACCCTACAACCAGAGTGCCGCCATGGCACCCGACTCCCTCCTGAGCGGGCAGTCCGCCTTCGCAGTGCCACCCATGCAGAGCTTCCTGGCGGGGACGGCGGGGGTCTATCAGGCCTCAGCTATGCTGGGCGGAGGCAGCGGAGGCCACAAGAAGAACGGGAACCTCTCCTGCTACAACTGCGGAGCCAGTGGACACCGAGCTCAGGACTGCAAGCAGCCCCCCATGGACTTCAACCGGCAAGGTGAGAGGAGGAGGAGGAGGGAAAGTCTGGAAAGGAGGTGGGGGGAAAACTCCCTTGGAAGCCAGTGGCTACTACGACAGGCACAAGAAGGTGTGCAGGGAGCCTCCTCCCGGGTCCTGCTTGTGAGCCAGTGGGCTAAAGTAAAAGGGCAAAGCCCTCTCGCCCCATAGAAATTGAGTGCGCCTTCTCGGGGCGGCTAACAGGGAATTCACATTTTGACCCCAACATGCTGGGGAATAGTGTTCAGGATGGAAGAGGCTAAGGCACCCAGGAGCCAAGTCAGGATTAAACTTACAACATTGTGGCTCCAGCACAGCAGTTGAGCCCGTGCACCACCAGGGCTATATAAGGACAGGTGGCTGAGACCTGTCCCTCGTCTTCTTCATGGTCTCCTGTGAACCCACACTCTGCGCACATGCAGCCAACCCATTTGTGTGCATTCATAGGGGATCACAAAAAACTTGGCAGGGCGTAGGGACAGAAAGAGATGTTGCAGACAGCCCGTAATTAGAACATGGATAGACTGTATTGAGCAAGGATGTGGCCATTAGCCATCACGCTTCTATGCCTGCCCCATATAAGTGCTCAGGGCACTCTCTGGGTGGTTCACAAGCGAATTAGGCTTTTGGCCCCCACCCTGGGTCCTCATGTGAATGACCTTGGAAGGCTGGAAGAGACTGAGTCAATCTGGGTTCCCTGTCGGGATCGAACTTACAATGTTTGGGCTGCAGAGGTTTAAACACCCACACACACACCCGCTCTTCATTTAACCCATCCCCTTTAAAGCCACCTGACCCAAAGCTGCACAAGGTGAGGTTTGTGACCTTTAATGCCCTCTGTCTGCCTGGACCGTCTGCAACTGACCTGAATTCATTCCTTCTCCTTCTTCTGTTTCCTGCAGGTACATTTCGGCTAAAATACGCTCCGCCGGCTGAAAGTTTAGATTCCACAGACTAGCACTACTAGCTTTACTGCCCCCAATTTTTTTATGGCAAAAGAACATGGAATAATTAAGGAACTGGAACCTGGGCGGTCCGCTTGTTGCGTTTATTGTTATTATTATTATTTTTTAATCAAAGGTGCTCTAATTCAACACTAAGAAGCAACTGAAAGGTGGGTGGGCTAATCTGCCGACCCTTTTTTACCCGTTTGCCAAAATTGTACCATTGGATCTTAATGTTGGACCTCGTAGTTTTGGTCGGTGGAACCGGCCGACGGTCTTTGAATTGTCATCTTCGAAGAACAGAAGCACTTTTAATTGATCAACATTGCCATACTTCTGGACATCCGGACGAACGAACGCCCGGGCAGCTGCCTTGAACTCTGTGGGCGGAGTGGGAAGACGACGAACCCTTGGGGCGGGCCAGTCGTGGCCCCTTTTTTTGGGGGGGGGGCTAGGGCCACCTTGCCTAGGTCTTCTCCAGACCCACTCTGGGATTGTGGAAGGATTGCACTACCTGCCGGAGAACGAACCGTTCTGTTTCTTCCGTCTGCTGCACTTAAAGTCGCCTCCTCCGACCCCCACGGCGAGAGAGGACACCCCCCCCCCCCAAGCCTTGGAAATGGACACCAGCAGAGATTAGAGTGGACTTCTAATAAATAAACAACCCTTCCTCTCCCATCCATCCCTCCCTCTCTCTCTCTCTCTCTCTTCCCCCAAAAGAGCAGAGGCGGAAAGTGTCCTTCCTTCTGGAAGGAAATCATTATGCTCCGTTGTGCACCATTTATTTCTAAATGGGATGATGTGGAATAAATCTGAGTTTCCCGGGGTCTCTGGCCAGGCACCGAAGCTGCAAGCAGGGCTTTAGAACAGTCGCCAGAGCTAGAGTTTGGGACGTTCCTCTCCATAGATTGTTTTCTGCTGCAGAAAACGACTCCGACTCTGGGGTCTGAATTTCAGACCCCAAACCCTTGAGTCTGTGGCCTCTGGTTCTGCGAGAGTCTTTCCCCCAACAGGCCGGCCCTCAGAAGCCACTTTAGATGCTCACCGTGGACATTTTATTCTGCACCTCAGAAGGGGGTTACCAGCGGCCTCCTAGATCTGAAACATGCTCTTATTAGCACTGAGAGTCCCCCCCCCTCCCCAATTAAGTCCAGTCCAAGATAGGGAAAGCGCTGGCAAAACTCCTGCAGCGGAATTGGGGGAAGGTGAACTACCTGGGCGGTTCTGGTGTGTGTGTTTGGTTGGGGTGGTGGTGGTGGTGATCTGGACAGAGTTGACATGAGACCTGCCTCACAGCAAGTGCACCTGCCTGGGGATTGGGGCCTGGATCTGGGCCGTTGGCATTGCAGTGGCAGGCGTCCTCCTGGGTAGTCGGCTGGCCACCTCTTGCCACGTGGACGTCTACACGAAGGTGTAAAGTTGTGTGCTACTTCATTGCACAAGAGGTCCCAGTTCTGCAGCCCATGGTGGGGGCCTTCAGATCCCATGTGGCGTTTGGAAGCAATGCGGGGGGGGGGGGGGCGCAGGGCGCAAGGTGAGTCTTGAAACTCTCCTTTTCAGAAGAGGAGATGCGTGGCTTCCTTTGCTTTGTGGACCGTAGGCGCAGCGCTGCCACCACCCAGGGCTCGCTTCCAGCCCACTTGGTTCTTATTTCTATGCAATGGAAACAACCCTCTCCTCCTTCTCGCCCCCCACCCACCCCGCAGCAGAATGACTACTACTACCACAGCGATGGGAGTGAGATTGTTTCCCTTGGGGGGGGGGGGGCATGTCCCAATCACTCAAGGGAGGCGATGAGTAGGATCCGCATTCAGCTGGCTTCATTTTGACCCTTAACCTGTAGCATTTAAATTACAATTATGTTTGCATAAGTGGCCGGATTTCACAGGCAAGTGATAAGTGTTCTCTATGGTTATGGTGAAGAAACAGGGAAGGCTCGACCACCAAACCAATCCGAAGGGATGGAGCGAAATCCTCTTGCTTCCTTCCATGCAGAGAGGTCACTGAACAACAGGAATCCTCATCATCATCAAATACCAATTTGGCCTTTCATGTTTCTTGACTGGGGACCTTTCTGGAGCTTCATCCCGATCGCTGGCCTTTTCAAAGGCTTGTGGGGTCATTCTTGGGGTGTGGTGGTGGCGGCGGTGGCTTCTTCTCTCCCAGGCAAAAGGACCCACCTGTTTTGCAGCCGCATGGCCTTTCTCACAGCCTCTGGTGCTGACTGAAGGCGTTGCTGTAGAGTTGATTTTCCTCACATCCCAAGGGCTGCACAACGCACAAAGCCTCTTGCTGGAAAGTGCTTGCTTGCACTTGGGCTGAATGGGGTTTCTTCCGTACAAGAGGCTCTTCCCAGCCCAAGAAAAACCTCCACGCTTACAGATTAGCTGTCGCATTGAACTCACAGATGCGACCCAGCTGAGCTCATGAAAAGTGGCGCATGAAGCACAGCCAGCCAGCCAGCCATCGCTGCTCCAGGCAGAGAGTGGGGTAGAGACGGTCTTGCCATAATTTGTAGCCCATAGGATTGAAGCCTAAGAGACCTAAGGTCCCAGACCAGCCCCTTTAACACCCCATAAGAATGGGCGCATGGCAGCGCCCTGTGGTTGGCTATGCAGCTCAACCTTGCCTGAACCTCATGGAAGGAAGAAAATGGCCCAAGGCACCCTCTTCCTTCTCTGGGAAGGCCCATTCAGTTGTGGGGGGGGGGGATGCTCAGCCCAGCCTCTGCAGCTGGCCATATTTCCCAAGGGGGTGTCTTATTGCTAAAAGATGTGCTGTGCTTGAAGCCATTTTAAAGCTAATGTATCCGATGTGCCCAGAGGCCAACATCTTACAGCAGGGGTGCCCAAACTATGGCCTGTGGGCCAGATATGGCCCGATGCCCTCATCACTCCTGGAAGCGGAAGTAAAACTGAACCACATGACCGGCCCACAGCCCAAACTGTTAGGGCACTCCTTTTTTTAGGCAGTATGACAAGGCCCTTTGGCTGGTTTCTGCCCTCCTCTTAAGTAAGCAGGTGTAGGACAGACAGGCCTGTTCCTTCACAGAGGGACATGGTTTTCAGCCCGACCTTTCCACTAGGAAGAAGGAAGGAAACTACTCTGTCCATTTCTGAGCCATTTCTTTTACACCTAGTAGTATGAAACGTGCATGTAACGTTATATAAATATTAGAGGGTTTGTGAATATTTAATATCCATCTAATTTGCTTTCGAACTGTACATTGTCAAGTATTCTGGTATCGGAATTTTTATGTTTACTATACTTTGTTAAAGTTAAAATTGTACAATTTTAGAGTGGTTTTTATCTGAGTAAATTTAATGCACGGGGGTGGGGTGGGTTAAAAGACCCTTGGCAAGTGTCTTTTCCACTGGAGAGTAAAGGAAAACACCATAATGAAATGCGGACGTAATCGCAAGCAGATGATTAAATCAGGGGTTGGCAAGCAATGTCTCGTCTCCAGGCAGTGATAAAAAGAGTGACAGGGCAGCTTTCTCTCCCCGGACACCGTCCGTCCCAGCAGCCAGGCCACCTGAGGACAGGAGACAACTTTCTGGCCAAAGCTTCCTCTGTACTGTGGCATGCACGCACACACACACTTCTTGCTCGTATGCAGGGTCTTACCCCATTCATAGGGGTGGCAGTTTTTCAACACCCAGCTGGAAGATGAGGCCATGACATCTTCCATAGGTAGGCTATATTATTATTATTATGGGTTGAAAGGATTTTTGCGGAAGAAACTCCGCTCGGGGGACGCCCCAGATTTCGTGTCCGCAAGAGCCAGGACAGAGACTGGCGCTCAATCTGTCATGTAGCACCCGGGTCTTGAACTGCCCACTTGCCAAGCCTGCCAGCTAGCCAGGTGAGCTTCTTAACCACAGTGCAGCTAATAATGGCCTCCTTCCATCCTGTAATGGCAAAGGCGTTTGAGGGAGGGATTTATGGGACACACAGCATTAATAAGACAAGTGTTGGAATGGGCTTGGGAATGTCCACAACTTCACATTAATTCAGGATGGAATCATCCCTATTAGCATTTAGAAAATAAAGGCCATTGCACAAACATCACTCACAGATTAGTTGTATGCATAGCTAGCTGTCTTGAAGATCTCAAGCCAAACAGAATTTTTACAGAGCAGTGGAAGTTTACAACGAGCGTGTTAAACAGTCAGAAGCAAGTACTAAACAGATGCATGCAAGGGAACAAACTGCATCTCTTAACAATAACAATAATAATGCCAAAATTAAGCATTGCTTCCCCTCCTTCCCACTGGTGGAAGCTTGCTGTAAACTAATTAAATTGACACATTAATATGCAAGGATATGTTCACTATGCTTCATGATGTGCACTAAGCACTTAACCGAACTCTTCCTTTGACACACAGTGACACAACAAACGTAAGTTTGGGCTCTCCTGCCACTGGCAAGACTTGCCAGGAATGAATGGATGGAGCCCTTGACTGTCCTCTCTCTCTCTCTCTCTCACCAAACACTGCCAGTCTAAAACATGGCGGCCATGCTTCCCATCCACATGTCACGTTGAGAGAAAACAGTTTTTAATAAAGGCATGATACCAAAAAACTTCCATCTTTTGGAGCAACGATCAAGGGCTTCACTTGTAGAATGATTGCTGTGCTATAAACAAACCCTTCCCTCTTCATTCTCTGACCTTTTTTCTCTTACCTCTAAATCCCCCTTTTTTTAAAAAAAAGTCAAGTTCTCAAACTCCACCTCAATGACCAAAAAACGTCCTTCCCTACAGGATGGTGATATGTTTGGCAGAGAAAATCTCAAGAAAGTGAATGACAGAATACGACACATCCTTATTCAGCTGAGGGCTTTCTAGATACTGTTACATCATACATAACCTAATTTTAAAGTACACACCTCCTAAAAGTAGAGCGAAGCCGTAGTATTTGATCTATGGTCATAATTAGTAATCTGGTGTAATCATCTACAGCAGCAAGACCAGGACTCTTCTTTGTCTTCTCTCTCCTCTAAAACCACTGACCTCTCAAAATGCACAAGTTTGGGTGCAGAAGCAGGACTTAACAGAAGGAGAAGTCACAGGGAAGTATTTTTTGTTTTTCTGTTATTTAAAATTCAGCCTAGTTCCTATGATCAGAGTAGTAATGAGAGCATCCCTTTTATTGGCAGCATAACACGCACGGCACGGTTTACGTCAAGCTCCAGGGAATCTTAAAAAGCAAATGGCCTGAGAGCGAATCTGTAGCAGGAGGTCTACGAAGAAACTTGTCCCATTACTGGCACTCCAAGAGTCACAAAGAAAAAGCAAAGTCGGCTGGGAACACCTGCTACTAACTCCTTACTCCTGAGAGTAGGCGGGTGGGTGGCATCCCTTTCTTTTTCCTGTTGGAGGAAGAAGGAGTAAAAACTATCCTAGGGCGGCTACAAGCCACTGGGTAGTAGTAGTAGTGGTGGTGGTGGTACAAGTCGGGTTTACTACGCGGAGAGCCTGATGCCAAACGTCTCCTGGGAGGCATAGACCATGTACAGGAATCCGTCCCCATCCTTCTCGCTCTCGTACACCTCGGAGATGGGTGTTGAAACGCTCACCATGCTGTGGCCGTTGACCAGTAAGAAGAAGGCTTGGTTGGAATTCAGCTGCAGGCGACGCCTGGGAAAAGAAAAGCCAGAGCGAGAGAGCGTTGGCCGTGAAGTAACCCTGCCGGAAGCAATACTGTTCCCATTGCCCACCCCTTGAACAAGAGCAAAGGAATTGGGTGGGTGGGTGAAGGCAGGGACCAGCAGCAGAGCCCAGGCTCTTCGCAAAGCCACCCCGGTCCCTCCCCACTGACCCGAACCCAGGGAGGGCCAACCTTTGAGAGACTGAAGAGGGGCCAAACTGCAACCCCAAACCCACTTATCACAAAGTGCCAACACAGCAACAAGAGGGAGCGCTCCCATTGGGCTGCTGGGCAGAAGGGCGGGGCAAACTCTGTGCTGGGGCGACCGCAGAGAGGGCTCCGAGTGCCACTTCTGGCATGCGTGCCATAGGTTCACCACCACTGCCCTAACCCTATGGCAGCCAGGAGGAATGAGGGAGGGTGAGAACTGTGATCCAACTGGCCTGCTGCACCTCCTTGAGGTAGGCAGGGAAGGCCACTGGGGTGGGGTGGGGGTGGAGGGCCAGGCTGGGCCGGGCCATTAGGCTGGCTTTAGATGACATTTGGTATTTTCCCCACTGGAGGCCAACTTTCTACTTCTTCTTTTGTGCCCCACTCAAACCCTGGGCTGCCAAAATGAAGCCTCTTTCTTTGCCTTGTCGCTGACGAAACCCTTGGCTCAACCCACAAAGTGGTGCTTCTCTTCCTATCAACAGACAGGCATGCCTGACTGCCTTCCTTCCTTCTAGGGCAGGGGTGGCCAAACTTTTCAGGCTGTGGGCTGGTCACGTAGTTCAGCGGGCCAGTTTCGTGGTTCCTCCCGCTGGAAGCGGAAGTAAAATGCGCCTTGCAATCTGTTTTGCAACAGGATGAGATAGATTGTTAGGCTTCCATTTTCTCTGCTTAAACCAGGGGTGCCCAAACTATGGCCTGTGGGCCAAATCTGGCCCCTGACACCAATTCATCAGGCCCGCAAGGCCCTTGCTGCTCCTGGAATTGGAAGTAAAACGCACCCACACAGGCACGTTTAACTTCCGCTTCCAGGAGCGGCAAGGGTGTGGGGGCCAGACGAATTGGCATCAGGGGCCGCATCCGGCCCACAGGCCATAGTTTGGGCACCCCTGTTCTAGGGAAACTCCATTCCTGCTTACTGTGTCTTCCTGAAGATCAAAGCCTTTCTTCTGTAACTCCTCCCTTCTCAACCTAAGTCTCCTTCCTCATCCCTGCACCCTTCGACCTGCTCCAACATTCCACAACAGGCCAGACAATCAATCCTGATAGTATCTGAGATACAAAACACATTTCCTAGCTATTAAGCAGATCAGAAGGCAATCCTGTCCCTGTTACGGCTGTTCACCCAATTCTCCTCCTAACCCAGCAGGCAGTGGTGGTGGTGGTCAAAGGGACCCGTGAAGGCGACCAAGGACCACCTTCCTGAATAGTCAGCTCCAAAAGAGGTCACAGGTGGAAGCAAAAGGATTTCTGACCTCAATCCACACATCTTTTGACATAGCAGACAGGCTAAATACCTGATGATTTTGATCAGCTCACTCATATTGACGTGATCTGGGACTAGGAATTTGGTTTTATCCAAAACAGGAAGCTGCTTCTCTCCTTTATACCTTTCAATGATGACCTGGAGAGAAAAATCGGCAAAGTCAAGTCATGAAACACAACGTCGACTACTCAAGGAAAGCGGCCAGAACGCTTGGGCTGTTAGAAGCCACTGCTCTGCCTCCCGGCCATTCAGCAGGCAGGCAGTCACCCGGGAGAGAGCAGCCCCTTTTGTAGTGGGACTCTCCGTCCACTAAATACCTTCCTCAGCGTGCTCCTTTTTGGCAGGCAAAACCTTTTCCATTGTTTCAGTGTGTGGCTTTATGCTGCCTAACAAATTCACATTATAGAATAATAGCCACTTCTGTGCCCACTTCCTGTATGCCAGCCTGTATCCTAATTTCCACTTCACAAGTCTCTTATTCTCCATTTTGCTGTATATCAGAATGAGAAAAGGAGCCAATTGCTTTGGTTACAATAAAGTGGCTGGGGATGGACCTCAGTCTCAGCCTGGGTCCAAACTCCTCACCACAAACGAGTCCAAATTATTAACACAGGAGTTCTCAACCTTTTAAAGCCGAGGGGCCAATGGGTCATGCTCTCTCAGACAGCTTCGGGGGCCGGACGGCCATTTTGCCCTTCCTCCACCCCAAGGCACTTCCTGGTGTGGTGGAGGCAATGGGGGGGGGGTTCACATGAAATGGTGCTGTGGGCCGCATCCAGCCCATGGGCCGCAGGTTGAGAATCCCTGTATTAACAGCTCAATAGTGGAGGGTTGTTGTTGGTTTTTAAACTTCCCTAATAGATTTTCTCCCCATAAAAACACAAATCAAAACCAACAGAGGTCTGCTCACCGGTATCTTGGTCGGATGCTGTTCTCGGATCAGCCGGACATCTTCAACTCTTTGTTCTGCAGATTAGAAAAGCCGAGGGAAGTTAGGCTCCAGAAGAGGTCTGAAAAGTTACTACTGCACGGAATGGGCCCATTCATCTCTTGACTCTGCCTCGCTGCCTTGGAAGATACAGCCGAGAGCAGGTGTCGGTGCTTCAGCTGTTCCAGGTAAATGTACCCAAGCCAGGATGCGATACCTGAGCCTTTTCAACCAGGCCAGAGTTCTCGCCTAGCCAGGCGCTGAAGGCTCACCTCTGATGGCTGCAGAGGGCGAGTGTCATCCCCTCCTAAGCAGCAGCTAAGTCGCTTCCGAGGCTGAGCACAAAGGAGGGACCGGATCCTTTCCCTCTCATAGGCCACTCCAGTGCAGACCACAGGGAATCCGTGGCCTCTGTGGCTAGTCCAGAAGGATGGAACCACACGAGAAAAGAGGCATCTGCTCTCCTGCCTTTCCACAGAGGGTAACTGTGGCCACATTTGTAAATCCAGTGGGAAGGAGAACCCTGGACAGGAGGTGGGGAAAGTGCCCGAGTATTTGATGCTATCGTGGGGGAAAGCAGCACCTCGCAAGAGTAACACAAACAGAAGCAAACCCATCCCCTTTCCCATTGCTCTCTTTTGAATGAGGACTACGGCTTAAATCAGGGGTGCCCAAACTACAGCATGCAGGCCAGATCAGCCCCCAATGCAAATTCATCTGGGCCACACTGCCCTCATTGCACCCGTAAGCAGAAGTAAAACATGCCCATACCATATGGGTGTATTTTACTTCCGCTTCCAGGAGCAATGAGGATGGCTCGGGCTGGATGAATTGGCATCAGAGGCCAGTTCTGGCCCACGGGCTGTAGTTTAGGCACCACTGGTTTAAGCAGAGAAAACGGTAACCTAAAATCTATCTTATCTTGTTGCAACACAGATTGCAAGGGGCCTTTCACTTCCACTTCCGGTGGGAGGAACCATGTGACCGGCCGACAGCCCGAAAAGTATGGGCACCCCTGGCTTAAAAAGCAAGTCGTCTGAGGAGAAATATTCCGATCAGTTTTTTTTTTTGCATTTTCTCACAAAGAAGGGATTCTGGAATAAGACCAGCATTGCATTTCAAATGTCATTCACCTCTTGGTATCTGAAGTCAGGCATGAGGCTAAAATTATAGTTCAAGAGAGAGAGAAAACAGGATAAGAGAAATAAACACATTTGCTCTCTGTCCAAATTCCACCTTTACTTTCAATTTCACTACACTTGAAGTGTTTGTTTTGTTACAAGTCAAAAGAGCTTCTCTTTGAGATCTTTGTCAAGCAAAGCAAACAGGTCAATGGTGTTATCAGCCAAGCCAAGCCAAGCCAAGCGGCAGGAAAACCACGCTTAGAGGCCGTACACAAACAAGGGAACCCGAGGCCTCCTGTCTTCTGTCCGTGGCCACTGGGAGCGAGAAAGAGGCCTCGGCACCAACCCCTGGCCAGAGGCTGTGGCTTGGCTGACTTGATTCACCCCTTTGGGCCACCTTAACCAGGAGGCTGTAGAAGGAGCGACACAATTACAAAGCTTGACACGGATGGCAAGAAGGGGGCAAGGAAGCTTAGAGGATAATGCAGGGGTGCCCAAACATTTTGGGCCATGGGCCGGTCATGTGGTTCAGGGGTCCGGTCGCTATGGCCTGGGGGCTGGATCCGGCCCCCAATGCCGATTCATCTGGCCAAGAAGCCCTCGTCGCTCCCGGAAGCAGAAGTAAAACGTGCCCATGGGCACGTTTTACTTCTGCTTCCGGGAGCGACGAGGGCTTCGGGGGTTGGATGAATTGGTGTTGGGGGCCCGGATCTGGGCCCTGGGTCATAGTTTGGTCACCCCCTAGAATAATGGAAAGCCTGAGCCCACAATCCACACTGAAGGACACTGGCTGCTCCTGAATCCCCAAACCAAGGTGTGCATTGACTTCCTTTTGCCAGAGGAAACTAATCAATGGGTAATAAACAAGATAAAACATCAAAGGGCTCCTCGGAAGCGATCCTGTGCATTTCTTCCTACTGACGTCCTCCCGGCAGAATGAGAGGAAGCCCTAAAAGAGGTCATGATGTAAGAATGACAAAGCGGTGAGGCTTGATGATGAGATCCATCCATCCATCCATCCAGGTCAAGCGGTGGAATAGTGTGGCCCACATGACACACAGAGGAAGAATGGCTCCTTCCATTCCGGAATAGCCTCTCAGACAAATAAAACCAAAAACAAAAAACCCCCCTCCCCAATGGAAAACGAAAGCAATCCCTGGGGGGTGGAAACCTGGCAAAGAAGCCCCTCTGTGTGGGTGGGTGGGTGGGTGGGAGTTTAAGACCCATATCCGGAGGGGGGGCCCCCGCCCCCTTCCCTTGAGCTGGAGAGAGAGAGAAAGCGTCCAATGGGGAGAGGGGGGAGTCCAAGCCCACTTTTAGACACGGAATAAGAAGGGGTGGGTGGGGGAGAGAGAGAGAGAGAGTGGGTCCTCCTCCCCACCCCCCACCCCCCACCCCCACACACGCGTCCAGTGGAGGCATTAGGAAAGGGGCCTCGTCCTCCGTCTTCCCTCCACACTCCCCGCCCCATTTCTCCAATCCACCTGCCAATCCACCCTCCCCCCACCAAAGGCCTCCGGGGAGGGAGGGGCGCAAAGGGTGTCTCTCGGAGGCCCCCCTCCCCCCTCCGTCTGTTTATGAGGGGTGGGGTGGGGGAACAAGGGGCCTCCGCCTTCCTTCCACCCAAGAGACACCCCGCGGGGGGGGGGGGAGAGAAGAAGAGGAGGGAGCAGGGGAGGGGGGAGGGACGGAGGCGCCCGTTTAGGCCGCCTGAGGATCGCAGGGCGGCAGGGGGGGGGGGGGCTGGAGAGGCTCCCTTCCCCTCCCCCCCCCACACACACACCCATCTCTTTCCCCTCCCCCTCCCCCCTCTCGGTGGGGCGTTTCCTCACCGAAGGTGCGTCGCTGCTTGAAGCTCTTCTCCGAGGAGGGCATGATGATGGCGATGGCGGCTCTTTCCGGCCTCTCTCTCTCTCTCTCTCTCTCTCGCCTTCTGCTGCTGCTGCTCCTTTCCTCTTCTTGTCCTCTGGCCCTTCCCTTCCCTTCCCTTCTTGGCTTCCCTCCTTCCCTTCCCTTCCCTCCTCCTCCTCCTCCTCTGACCGATCCTTCCGCCACCCCACCCCTGACCCCACACAGGAGGCCCCGCCCTCCCTTGGGTCAGCTGACCCCAAGCGCCCCGCCCCTCGCCTGGCGTCTCAGCGCAGTGGAGGGGAGGGCGGGAGGGCGGGCGGGGGCGCTCTCTCTCTCTCTCTCTCTCTCTCTCTCGGTGTGACGTCTTCCGACCTACTACGTCACACAACACACACATACCCCCAAGTCCTAAAGAAGGAAGGAAGGAAGGAAGGCCTCCCTCCCCTCCCCTCCCCTCCCCTCCCCTCCCAGTCCCTCCCTCCCCTCCTCCGCCCACCTGGCCCCGTTCACGAGAGAGCAGGTGTTCTCCTCACCAGGGGGTGGGGGGTGGGGGTGGGGGTTTGTTCCTTCCTTCCCTCCCTCCCTCCCTCCCTCCTGCTGCTGCTGCGGCCATTGATGACGAAGAGTCGCAGCAGCAGCAGGGGCGCCTTGCGTTGCGTTGGTCTTTCTTCCTCCTCCTCTAGGCCTGCCCCCCCCCCTCTCTCTCTCTCTCTCTCTTCCTGCCACTTGAGCCCAGGTGGGTTTTGTTTGGGTGCCCTCTTCCTCCTCCTCCTCCTCCTCCCGCCCACCTTCCTCTTGAAGGCCACCTTCTCCCTGGCCAAGCCTTCCAATGAGCCAATCCCTGGGGTGGTGGGGGTGATGAGGATGATGATAATATGGATGACAGGCCTGTCGGAGAGGTCACTCATGCTTGCCTTGCAGTGAGTGCCCATGTAATTCTTGCAGGAGCAATGAATAACTTGGCTTGGAGTCATCATCAGGAACGCATGGCCTGCTGAGCTCTTCTTGCCCCTCTTGCCCAGAGAGAGAGAGAGAGCGTCCTGCAATGCATCTTGCTGTTCTCTTTTTGCTACAAACACAACTACTGTATATTTTAGTGCAGGGATTCTCGACCTGCCGCCCACAGGCCGGATGGCGCCATTTCATGTGGCCCCCTCACTGCCTCCACCTCACCAGGAAGTGCCATGGGGTGGAGGAAGGGCAAAATGGCCGTCCAGCCCCCAAAGGGAGTGCGACCCAACGGCCCCCAACTTTTAAAAGGTTGAGAACTCCCATTTTAGTGTGAAGTTTTATAGATGAAGCCACTTCTTCACGTACTGGATGACACAGATCTATTTACCCACAAGAGCTCGTCCTGAAACATCACACTCTTTGATATGATGACACCATAGTTATGTATTGTTTCAATTTTGTTGTGGTTATGCTTGCACAAGACTACTAACACATGGACATCTTTGAAAATGGCCACTTGGTTAAAATGATGACCATGTTGCAAATGGGGGGGGGGGGGCGAGAGAGAGAGAGAGAGAGACCTGAGTCTCCTTAAACAGTGATACAGAGAGCAGTGGGTGGGTTCAGACCAGTTGTTCCTCACAGCAGGAGGAACTCCTCTGGGTCAGTAGTGTCGCCCAAGGCAGTTGAATCAATGGCGAGCGAGATCTTCCTTCACGGATCTCTTGCTTCTCAGATTGCACACGGTTGGAAAGTGTATAAGCTACCCCCAAAAGTAAGATGTGGGGAACAGCAGCACAAAACAACCCTATCTCTGCCATGTTTCTACTATGTTTACCAATGACGACGCAACACAGGCTTTCCTTGACCATGGAGGGGCACCACTTAAATCAGAGTAAATAGATAAGGTACACTGCGTAATTATAAGTGATCATTTCCTAGGGCGGACACACACACACACACACACACACACACACACACACACACACACACACACACACACACACACACACACACACGCACATCCCATACCTGTCAAGTTTTGGATTTGGAAATAAGGGACATTTCCCAGCAAATACGGGAGACTTGACAGCGATGCTTATCCTGTGCTGCCCTCCAATGGCGGCAGTAGGGCATTGCAGCCTAATTAAAACGGGATGACGGCAGGGAAGAGGGTAAAAAAGGGGGTTTTCCCGGCCAATACGGGATACTTGGCAGCTATGACACACACGCACACAAAGGACGATTTGCTGCTGCCAAGATCCCAGGCGGGTTTCCCAAAAGCGGAGCAGCGCCTGGCCGGATAGAGAGGCCTGCTGCTGGTGCGCAGAGCAGAGCAAAGGCCCACGGCTTTCCCGGGCGGGAGCAGCCAGCAGCAGCAGCAGCAGCAGCAGGAGGAGGAGGAGGAGGAGGAGGAGGAGGAGGAAAGCAAGCGGCGCCAACGCCAGGAAAGGTCTGGCCAGAGGAGGAGATTTCCCCGCCGGAAGCCTCGTTGGCGCAGTAGGCAGCGCGTCAGTCTCATAATCTGAAGGTCGTGAGTTCGAGCCTCACACGGGGCAGGCTTGGTTTTGCTGCTTCCCTGCGCGGGGCGGAGGGCTTCTTCGGCAGGCTTTTTTCTTGCCATGGGAGGGATTAAATTCCCCTCCCCCAGGGATGGATTGGGACGGGAGCGGGAGGGGGAAACCTGGCAGCCCTCCGCGGGCGGCGGCGGCGGAGGCCGGGCTGCGCCTGCGGGGAGAAAAAGCAAGAAGGGGCCTCCCCTCCCCTCCCCTCCCCTCCCCTCCCCTCCCCCGTTTGGCTGGGGGGGATCCGCGCGGGAAGAGGGAGGGCCATCATCATCATCGTCGTCGTCGTCGTCGTCGTCCCTTGGGGAAACCTGGAATTGTTGCGTGGCGGCGCCCGCCGGTCGGTGGATGGGTGGGTGGGTGCTTCCCAACCACCAAGCCAGCGCCTCTTCTTCTTCTTCTCCTTCTGCCTTTCTTGGCGCTTCTTCTTCACGTCAGTCCCTCAATCCCCGCATCACTTTTACCAGCCATATGATGGCAGAGAGCTGTTCATCACTATTATGTAGCGTTGGCACGTGGTCATCCCCCTTTGACGACTGAAGAAGGGGAAGAAGAAGAAGAAGAAGAAGCAGCCCAGCCCAGCCCAGGTCGTCCCTCCCGGCCAAGAGGAGGAGGAGGAGGAGGAGGAGGCATTGATTTCTGCCCTGCCTGTGGTGGGTTTGAGTTGAGCGCCTCTTGGAAGTGGCGGCACAGGCACAGGCAGGCAGGCAGGCAGGCCTTCTTCTGCAAGGGGAACGTGAGGAGGAGGAAGCAGCAGAGCAGGCGGGTTTGGCCCTGCGGGTTTTGCATCGCGTTTTGGATTCCTTTGGTTTGGGGTGAAATATATACTGGCAGCCGGTGCCACAAATGCTCTCACTTTGGCTGTCTCTAGAGCAGTGATGGCGAACCTTTTAGAGACCGCGTGCCCAAACTACAAGCCCAAACCCACTTATGTATCGCAAAGTGCCAACACGGTAACAGGGAGGGGAGGAGGAAACGCTCTCATGTCGGGCTGCTGGGCAGAGGGGCGGGGTGCAAAGGTGCCCACAGAGAGGGCTCCAAGTGCCACTCTGGCACATGTGCCTAGGTTTGCAACCACTGCTCTAGAGCATGGGTGCCCAAACCTTTTGGGTCGTGGGCCAGTCATGTGGTTCAGGGGGCTGCTGGTCACTACAGCCCAGGGGGCAGATCCAGCCCCTGACGCCAATTCATCCAGGCCCCAAAGCCCTTGTCACTCCTGGAAGTGGAGGGGCGCGTTTTACTTCTGCTTCCGGGAGCAACAAGGGCTTCGGGAGCCGGATGAATTGGCGTCATCGGGGGCCGGACGGATCCGGGCCCCAGGTGGTAGTTTGGGTACTCCTGTTCTAGAGAGTACCGCTCTTTCCCTCAATAATGGAAAGGCCACGGTGGGGAAGAAGGAACCGATCCTGTCGCCTCGGCGGGGTCGGGGTTGTTTTGCAATCCCAGGCGGGATTCAGTCCATGGAAGAAGAAGAAGAAGAGCAGAGAAGCGGCCACAACACAGATGGAAAGCACTGCAGGGGGCCACTCTTGGGGGGCGGGGCCGAGAGAGAGGGCGGGGCCACGAGAGCGCCTGCCTGCTTGTGGACCAATCGCCGATCTAGTGGGGCGTGGCTCTCTTGACAGCTGCCGACAGCCCCGCAGGAAGGAAGAGGCAGCGGCCGTGATGGGCGGGCGTAAGACCTGGCCAATAGGGGGGGGGGGGAGTGGCGCGGCAGGGCTGCCCTGCGATTGGCTGGGGCCGGGGCTGCGTGTGCCGGTCGGTCAGGCTCCTCCCAGACCCAGTCAGTCCCGGAGGAAGGGAGGCCGAAAAGGCGGAAGCGGTTCCGGGGAGGCGGAAGAAGATGGCGGTTTGTGCGCGGCTGTGTGGGGTGGGCGCGGCCCGGGGCTGCCGGCGGCGGCGGAGGGGGGCGCAGCGGAAGGGGGGCACGGCGGCCGGAGGAGCCAACAACGCCGGCGACACCACCAGCGACACTGACCCGGACGAGGACGAAGACGAGGAGGAAGAGCAGCAGCAGCAGCAGCAGCAGCAGCAGGAAGGCGACAACCACAAGGAGGCCGCGGCAAAGCCTGAGGAGGAGGAGGAGGAGGAGGCCGCAGCAGCAGCAGCAGGACTAGTCGGAGGCCTAGTCGTCGGGAGGAGGCCCAGGCGCGGCACCGGCGTGGTGGTGGTGGGCCCGGGCCCGGCCTCGTCGGCCCCGCGTGGCCTCGTCCCCCCCGCCGGCGGCGGCGGCGGGCGCGGCCTGTCGCTGCTGGAGCTCCCTCCGGAACTGCTGGTGCAGATCTTCGGCTCCCTGCCGGGCCCGGACCTGCCCAGCCTGGCCTTGGTCTGCCGGGCCTTCCGGCGCCTCCTCCGCACCGACACCATCTGGCGCCGGCGCTGCAGGGAAGGTCAGCCGCGGCCCGGGTCGGAGGGCGGGCGGGCGGCCGGGCGGGCGCCGCCAGCGTCGGCGTCGTGGGGTCCAAGGCCTCCTCCTCTTCCTCCTCCTCCTCCTCCTCCTCGTTTTGACGCGGGGCCGCCTTGTTCTCCTCCCCCCTTGCAGAATACGGCGTCTGTGAGAACCTCCGGTCCCTGGAGGTCACGGGAGTGTCGTCGTGCCAAGAGGTCTACGCCAAACGTAAGTGCCAGGCTCAGAGAGGGCAGGCAGGAAGGCCCCAGGTCATGACCTTCCACTGGAGCGCCTTAGGAGATGGGGACGACGACGACGGAGCTCTCTGCCCCCCCCCCCCAATATCAAAAGGGTGGGGTGGGGGTGGCTGTCTCTGTAAAGCTCTAATGACGCCCGCCGGCCAGCCGGGCTCCCCTCCATGGGTTCCCTGTGCCAAGGCCCAATTTGATGGCATGTGGGGTGGGGAGGGGGCGCATGAAGAGGCTTCTCTGGGAGCAGCAGATAAACAAAGCCCTCCCCAGCCCTCTGGCCAGGCAAGATGTCGCCTGATGCTTCTTCAACTCACCTGGAGGAAAATGTCACAGCAGACACACATGACAGAGACACGTTTGTCTGAATGAGCTCATGAGTTAACGGCCCCAAAGGCTGCAGGCTGAAAAACTGTTGTTTCCTCCTTTAAAAGAAAGTTCTTGCTTTGCCATGGTTTATCTCTTTGAGGTTATTCTGGGAAATTGTGGCCCTGTGAGGTCGTGCCCCCTACATTGAAGGTCCCCACCTCCTCCTCCTCCTCCTCCTCCTCCTCTTTATCTCCAGCAGCACCCCCAGAGTTGTAGGTGTAGCATGCATGGTGGGTGAGATGAAGGGCCGGAGATCTCATGCTTAGCCTCCTGTGTCTGCTCAGGTATAAACCCACGTGTGAAGTCAGGGCGCTTTATGAAAATCCTCCCCGACTATGAGCATATGGAATACCGCGATGTTTACACCTGCTGTAGGTACCGCTCGCTGGCAAATGCTTTCTGCATTTCTCTGTAAGCATGGTGTGTGCCCACCTGACTCCTGGAAGAGCAAAGCTGAGCTTCCTTGCACTGTTTTGGGTGAAGTCCAGACCCCCCACCCCACCCCCACCCCCCAAAAAAAAACCATCTTCCACCTCTCTTAACATGCTGGGGGTTGATAGCCTGCATGGCTAATAAGTAGGAAAGAAAAAAACCTAAATGCCAGTCTCTAGAGCTCCAAAGTCTCTGCTGGTCTGGCCACCCCTACAGTCAGGATGGAGGTTTCCAGTCTGATTTCTTGGTCTTTTCCTCCAATTCTCTAGTGCTCCATCGATACCGGCACATCCTGGGTCTCTGGCAACCAGACATCGGGCCCTACGGGGGGCTGCTGAACGTTGTGGTGAGTCTACTGCTGCTTGAGGCTGCATGTTCTGCCTGGAGGCAAATGCCAGCCATGGGGCAGCTATTTGGGGTGCCTACAGAGGGTCTTGAGGAAGGTGAGATAGGTGAGAGACACACACACCCCAAGTGCAGAGGAGACAGGCAAAGTCTTGGGGGGGGGGGGGGCAAATGCCACTTCTGAAAGGCTCTAGAAAACTTTCCCCTGAGCTAGGAAACCAGTCCTTCAGCTGTGGCTAAAAGAAAGCACAGGAAATTCCCCCAAAGTGATTTCCTCATCCTTAGCCTTAGGGGTTCAGGAGGGGCCCAAGTGGCCTGGAAGTGCTGGGAACCAAATTCTTTCCCCTCTAAGCTCCTCCTGCCTGCCTGCCTGCCTGCCTGCCTGGCTGGCCTTCTTCCTCTGAAGGGCCATAAGCAGAACCTTCCTCTTAGCTTCCTCCCCGAGTGAGTCTTGAGGCTTCTCTCTCTCCTCCCCCCGCCCCCGGGACAGGTGGATGGCTTGTTCATCATTGGCTGGATGTACCTGCCCCCCCACGACCCCCACGTGGACGACCCCATGCGGTTCAAGCCCTTGTTCCGAATCCACTTGATGGAGAGGAGGTCGGCAACTGTGGAGTGCATGTATGGCCACAAGGGCCCTCACAGCGGCCATGTCCAGGTGAGCCTCCCTTTGCAGGGGTCCTCTGGGCCCTTGGGGAGGGGGCTGGTTTGTGGCCCTCTCTCTCCTCCTTCTGCTGGCAACAGGCCTCCCCTCCCCCTTTCCACAGATTGTGAAGAAGGACGAGTTTTCCACCAAGTGCAACCAGACGGATCACCACCGCATGCCAGGCGGGCGGCAAGAGGTAAACTCTGCATGGCAAAGGGGCGGGGGAGATGCCCCCCAGTCTTGTCTTGTCCCAGGCTTCCTTCTGTATTCACACACGTGCGTGCGGGTATGCGTGCCACTTTCCTTCCCATTGCAGGAGTTCCGGACGTGGCTGCGGGAGGAGTGGGGCCGGACGTTGGAAGACATCTTCCACGAACACATGCAGGAGCTCATCCTGATGAAGTTCATCTACACCAGCCAATATGAGTCAGTGGGGGAGGGGGGAGGGAGGGGGGCCTGGTGGGAAACAGAGTGGGTGGTGGGTGGGAGCCAGAGGGACACCCATGGTGATGATGGCGACAACTGTGATTCCACTGTGATGAATGGGCCCGGGAAAAGGGAACCACTGTTTCCAACGCAGCCTGGGCTTGGCTTGCTTTGGCCAGAAGCCCCCCCCCCCCCCCCGGGGTGTTATTCTCTACTTTCGAAATAAATGGGGTGATGGTGAGTTGAGGCCAAGAGCTGTTTCCATGAGGCAACTTGGCTACTCCCCACCACCACCACTCCACTCTTTCCCCTTCTGGAAGATGATAATTATGCCCTTGACAGCAGATGTTCTGGGAGGGAGGGGCTTGATTCCTGAGGTTCTGAAGGAGGAGTGGGCCGGATCCTTCCCATCCTGGGGCTTGACTAAGCAAGGCTTGGGGAGGGGGGGCGCTCACCCGTTGACTTCCGTCCATCCTTCCTTCCTTCCTTTTCTCTTCCAGCAACTGCCTGACCTACCGGCGCATCTACCTCCCTCCCCAGAGCCCCCAGGACCTCATCCAGCCCGGCCTCTTCAAGGGGACGTACGGGAGCCACGGCCTGGAAATTGTCATGCTCAGCTTCCATGGGGAGAAAGCCAAAGGGACGAAAATCACTGTGAGTGCCCCTCCCTCCCTCCCTCCCTCCCTCCCTCTCACCACTTCCCCAGCAGACGTGTGTGTGTGTGTGTTGTTGTTTTTGCATGTGTCCAGTGTGAGCTGGACTCTTTCCTGGGTGGAGAAAGAGCCGTTGTGGCTGAGGAGGGGTTTGGTGTGAGGCTGGGTATTTGGAAGGGTGGCCAGAAAGGAGCCCTGGTGGCACAGGGGTTAAACTGTTCTACTGCAGCCAAAAGGTTGTGAGTTTGATCCTGATGGGGATCCAGGTTAACTCAGCCTCTTCCATCCTTCTGCGGTCACACAAATGAGGACCCAGCCCATGTTAATGGGGGCAAAATGCTAATTAACTTGTGGACCACCCAGAGAGGGCACTAAGCACTTATACCAGGGGTGCCCAAACTTTTCGGACTGCGGGCTGGTCACATGGTTCAAGGGTGGTCACTACGGCCCATGGGCCGGATCCGGGCCCTGACACCAATTCATCCAGCCCATGAAGCCCTCGTCGCTCCTGGAAGCAGAAGTAAAATGCCCGGATGGGCCATAGCTTTGGCACCCCAGGCTTATACAGTACGGGACGATATAGAAGTGTCCTTGTTCTTGCTTGTACAAGGAGCAGTGTGACAAAAGAGACAGAATTCTCAGGGGAAGACGAAGGATGGAAGGAAGGAAAGGGATGGACAGATGGACGGAGGGTCTGTTGGTGGGTGGGTGTTTGGGGCTCAGGATCAGGGTTGAGGTGCTTGGTATGTTTGCTTTGTATTGAGACCTCCCTCCCTCCCTCCCTTCCAGGGCGACCCAAACATACCAGCGGGCCAGCAGACGGTGGAGATTGACCTGGCACACCCCATCCAGCTGCCTGGCATTGAGAACCTGGCCAACGTCAGCGAACTCTCCCGGCTTGTCCTGGAGGTGCAGGAAGAGATCCAGCGGGAGCAGCAGGGACAGCCGGAGGAGGAGGCCGAGGGAGGGGGAGGAGGAGGAGAGGGACCTCCATTGTCCCTGGAAGAAGAGGTGGCCGTCTCTGAAGACCTCCCAGGCGCAGAGGGAGGAGACGTCCCCCCTGCCGAAGGGCTCCCGGGGGCAGAGCCTCACCCCTCCCCTTTTCCCTGCCCCTGCCCCTTCGTGTTGCCCGGTGGCATCGCCTCCAGGAACGAAGACTATCCCCGGACCTGCAGAGGCTGGTAAGCACCAGGAGGGAGGTAGCCCCGTGACATGCTAAATCGCCTCGTGGGAGGGAGATTCTGGCAGTCTGGAAGTGATGGTGAGGCCCACAGGATGGGGAGCACTTGGGTTGCATCTGTTGCTCTCAGGCGCTGCGTGGGTTGAGGGGGTTGCATTGCCCCCACCCCCACCTAGACCCTCATCGCTTACCCTCCGTCTCTTGGTTCACCTGTTGTGTGTCTCTCTTTGTGCTGCTTAGCTTCTACGGGACCGGACTCATTGCCGGCCACGGCTTCACCAGCCCCGAGCGGACGCCCGGCGTGTTCATCCTGTTTGATGATGACCGCTTTGGCTTCATCTGGCTGGAGCTGCAGTCATTCAGCCTGTACAGCCGGATCAAGGTGGCCTTCCGGAAGGCGGAGGCTCCCTCCCGCCAGGCCTTTGATGAAATGCTGAAGAACATTCAGTTGCTGACCTCCTGATGGGCTCTCCCTCCCTCTGGGAGGAGGATGACAACGATGATGATGATGTGGAATCTGCGCTTCCCCTCTTCAAGGCAGAGGAGGCTGCAGGAGTCTTGGAGGGGGGGGGGGTGTTACCCCCGCACGCCCACCTCCACATGGCCTTTGACCCACATTGCCCACCTGCCCGCTCCATAGCATACTAACCATGCTTCCCCTGTAAGCTTGTGTATAGTTTGTAATATATCTATAGTTCTCTCGGTTGGAGGAGAAGGTAGCTCACGGGCTGCTGGCCCAGGTGGTCCCGTGGGGTCCGGGTGAGCCCAAGGAGTCCCATAGCCTCCTGAGTGGCAATGATGAGCGCATGTATTATCATTATTATTGTTATTAAATGAATGATGGCTGACGGTGCTTCTTTCTGGTCCAGGCAGCTGTTTTTTCTTCAGGCCGTTCTGCCGGATCCTAATCTTCCAGATCATTTAGTTTCCTCTTTACAACTACGGTTCCCCCTGTAGTTCCCACAATTCATGCATTGCCCTTCTCAGACTTTGCCCTGGGGAGCTTTTACCCATAGCAATTCAACTTAGATCCTGCCCCATAGCAGTGCCCTCTCTGGGTGGTTTAAAAGGTAATTAGCATTTTGTCCCCCAACACTATGCTGGGGACTCATTAGACTGACCTTGGAAGAATGAAAGAGGCCGAGTCAACCTAGATCCCTGTCAGGATCGAACTCACAGTGTTTTGGCTGCAGGGCAGCAGTCTAACCCCTGCACTCCCAGAGTTGTCTAAAGGTGAGGTTGATGAACTGTAACTCTTCTTCTCCTTCATGTGGATTCACTGAGACCACAAAGAAGAAGAACTTCATAGAGCCGAGGGGCAGAAATAGAAATCGTAGTTAACCCATAATTAGAACGTTATCTTTACAAGGATTTAGCAATAGTCATGACCGACCTCAGAAGGATGGAAGAGGCCGACTCAACGTAGTTTCCCGTCAGGATCGAACTCAAAATATTTTGGCTGTAGGACAGCAGGCTAACCCCTGCACCACCAGGGCTTTTCTTCCAGTCTTAAGTGTAAACGCTGTCAGGAAGGATTCAGGGACAATTTCCTGTGGGCTGAAGGGCAGAGCAGGAAAGTTGCTTTAAAAAGCACATGTGTGCGTGCATGGCATGCCCAGTCCCCCCCCCCCCCCCCAATCTGCTGTAGTCAGTCCCTGTTGGGCTACCCCCTTGCCACTGTGGCAAGGGAGGTTCTGGCACTTGCCTTTGTAGGTCAGAAGTTAGAGCAGGGGTGCCAAACCTTTTCAGGCCGTGGGCCGGTCACGTGGTTCCTCCCACTGGAAGCAGAAGTAAAACATGCCTTGCAATCTGTTTTGCAACAGAATGACATAGATTTTAGGCTGCCATTTTCTCTGCTTAAACCTGGGATGCCCAAACTGTAGCCCATGGGCCAAATCTGGCCCCCAAAGCCAGTTCATCCGGCCTGCACTGCCCTCATCGCTCCTGGAAGTGGAAGTAAAATGTGCCTGTATTGGCAGAGGACAGACAGCGTTTTACTTCCGCTTTCAGGAGTGATTAGGGCGGTGCAGGCCGGATGAATTGGTGTTGGGGGCCAGTTCTGGCCCATCAGCCCTAGTTTGGACATACCTGAGTTAGAGACTCACGCTATGGCTTCTGGGAGAGGAAGGCCAATTTTGGTCTTGATTCACCGGAAGCGTTGCTGGTATTGTAGTGATCATTTATTTTTGCAACATCCAGGATAGCCACAGCAGATAAACTGTAAAGTATGTGGGGTTTGTGTGTGGGGGGGTGCTCATACTGAGTCCTCTTACTTTTCATAACGGGGGGGGGGGGGTGTTTCCACAAGAACATCCATTGATTCACAGCAGTGCAAGTTTGTGGAAGACACATGCGCCATGGCCCCTGCTGACTCCCTTCAAGGCAGCATTTTGGCATTCAAAGGGGAAGGGCAACACACACCCCCCCCCCACTCTCCCTTTGGTTCCCCTAAGTAGATCCTTGCAGGGCCTGCTCTTCCTTTCCCCACCCACAAAGAAGAGGTCACGACCTTTCTCTCTTGGCACGACTGTGATCGCTGCCCCATATTCTGACACAGTCCCGAGGGCTGCCCTCCCGTCCCCGTCCGGGGTCTTTGGGCCCCAAAGGTTCCCTTCCTGGAGATACAGTCTTGGGAATGGATGTCCGGCACAGGCCATGGCAAAAGCAGCCAGGAAAGAAAGTTATGGCGGGGGTGGGGGGCAGAGCTAGGCTTCGATTCACCCCCAATAAAACCCACGGATTCAACGCAGCGAGCAGGAGCAGGAGCCGGTGGTGAGATGAAGAGGCAGGCAAGGCAGGCAGGCAGGCAGGCCTCCCGGGAGGTGGAAACCTGGAGCAGGAACCAGACCCTGGACCGGCGGGGGGGGGGGGCGGGTAGGGGGGTGCTGAGATGTCCAGGAAAGGCGGGGGGAGCACTGGCCTTTGCTTTGGTCCGGAGGGAGCCTTGGGGTGGATCGGGACCCTCTCCCACCCCCCACCCCCCAACCCTGTTCTGCTCCCTCGAAATGAAGGGGCCCGGTGGGGCGGGGAGGCCGCCGGAGTAGCTGCTCCCTCCCCCCAGGAAGGGCGAGGCTGAGGCTGGGACTGTTCCTTCCACCCCGCGGGGGGCTCCTCCACCAGGCCAGACCCCTTTCCCCGGGAAGGCGCCCACGGGCTCCCCGTCGACCCTCCCTCCCTCCCTCCCTGGAGCAGCAGAGGAAGAAGCGGCCCCGAGTCCCGGCAGGGGCGGAGGATGATGGGGCCGAAAGAAAGGAGAAGAGCCCGAGTCCATCAGCCCCTCCCGGCCCTCCTCCTCCTCCTCCTCGGATCTCGCCCCCCCCCCCGCCCCCGGTCAAAGAGAGGCGTCATTAAGCCGGGCCTCCCTCCTCCTCCTCCTCCTCCTCGGCGTGCTCCTTCCCTCCCTCCCTCCGGACAGCTGAGCTGCCCCGGGCTGCCCCACCCCCGACCCGCCTCCTCACGTGGCACCACCACCACCACCACCACCACCAGCAGTGAGCAGTGAGCAGCAGCCGGGCTCTGAGTCTGCGCCCGATCGCCGGGAAGGAGGAGGAGGAGGAGGAGGAGGAAGAGGAAGGAAGCCGCGCCGGTCGGGTCGGGTCGGGAGGAGCGAGGCTTGCCTCCCTTGGAGAAGCTGCGGCGGAGGGCGGTAAGGCTGCCTGTCCGTCCGTCCGTCCTCTGCCCTTCAGCCCGTATTGGTGGGAGGGAGGGGGAAGGGGAGGGGGTTCCTCAACCGCGGTTTAGCCGAGGAGGGAGCCCCCCCCCCCGGGCTGCGTGTGTGGGTCTTGGGCCAGGAAGGAGGAGGGCAGGTCGGCCTCTGGAGGGGGTGCGGGGGGGGGGAGAAGAGCCGCTCGCTCCGCGCTCTCTCTCTCTCTCTCTCTCTCTGGAGTAGCGGGGGGGGGGGGTATGGGCCGGGGGGGGGATCTCCGTCCGTCCTGACTTCGGAGCACAGGCACACACACACACACACACACACACACACACACACACACACACACACACACGTGTGTGTGTGTGTGTGTGTGTGTGTGTGTGTGTGTGTGTGTGTGTGTGTGTGTGTGTGTGTGTGTGTGTGTGTGTGTGTGTGTGGCGTTCTCCAGTCGCTTCCCCTTTTCTCGTCGTCCTCCCAAAGATCCTGTCACGAATTCTCCCCGCTCGACTCTTCAACATTCACGACTGGGAATTCCCTCCGTGGGTCAAGCCATTGCCTACAGTTGGCCTTCCTCCTCTCCGCTGTTGCCTTCATTCTTCCCACTGGGCCTTGTTCGATGCCACATGTCAGGATCTCCTCCTCTTGATGGACCTCGAGGCGGGAATCCTCCGTTATGCCAATGTTTATTTTATTGCTTTGCATCAACTCCTGGTTTCTCTTTTTAGCAGTCCACAGTAGCTGCAAAGGACCTCTAGCACCCTATTTCAAGTGAACCGACCCCCCCCCCCCAACACACACACACACACACACCTTCCAGGGCCACAGCCAGGATTCTAGCTGTGGGTGGGTGGAGATTTTTTCAGGGTGGCCAACAATGTCATATACAACTAAAACCAACCAAAAACTCACTTAACAACTAAATTGGGGTTCACAATCCCCCCCTTCTCATCTTGCTTCCGTGTCTAGCTTTCACAGGCAGGCAACAGTTTGGGCAATCTTGCCTTTGATTTGCAGTGACTCTCCTTTACATGTGAGCACCTTTCCAAGTTCTGTTATTGTTTTATTAATTTCCCAGAGGATGCCATGGGTCGTTAAAACAAGGAAGGTTGTGGTGGTTGCTAAAGCATTACTGTGTGCAGTGAAGAAAGTGTCACACACACACCCCAATTTCCTCCTGTTTCTGGATGCCTCAGATTCCTGGTAAAGAATTGCAAAGATCTACAGCAGGAGTTATCAACCTTTTGAAGCCAGGGGCCGGGTCATGCTCCCTCAGACATCCATTTTGCCCGTCCGGGTGGGGTGAAGGTGGTGGTGGACCACATGAACTGGCACCATAGGCCTCAACCTCCAGCGCTGGCATTTGGGGGCCTGGATGAGCAAATCCTCTTGGCCTTGAGCAGCCTTTATACCGTATCTGAGTCCTCTTAGGGAGGCATTCGAGTGCTCACTTTCACACTCCACGGTTGGCCAAACTTCTCTTGTTTTCATGTTTGAATCTAGTGTGTGCAACCAAGGGCAAAGAGAGGCAGGAAGAGGTTTGAGTGTTTTTGCTTCAGTCCGTGTGGGACTGGGTATATGGCCATGCATGCACACACTTACATCCTGCTTGTGCAAAAGAAGGAGCTACTTTCAAACAAGAGGGATGTGTGTAAACAACAACAGGCTAAGTTTTGTTGTGTTATAGCAGAGAATAAGCCCAAAGCCCTTTGGATTTGTTGCCATGAACCAACATCCATTGTCAACAGTGTCCTTGGCTTCATGACGAAAAAGCTGATGTGGGTTTCCAGGCTACGAAATAGCCCCTGGCCTGTGGGAGATTGTTCTGGCCCCTTTTCTGCCTCTGGGCCACATTAGGAGTTGGCCAGAGATCTGGGACAAAATGGCTGGTCAGGTGGGTCAAAGGTCGATCCCTTCTTGAATGGACCCTGGAAGAAGGCAGGTGCCGCTTCTCCTGCATCCCAGGGAGGCTTTCTTCCCCCTTCGGTATTTTTAAAATGTCACTGGACGTGAGTCACCCATTGTGTAACATTCCTCCCAGTCACTGCTGCTGCTGCCGCCCCAGATTTCTCCGCAGAGAGTCCTTCTCTCCTCCTATCGGCCAGAGGAGGAGGAGGAGGAAGAGGAGGGGGGCTGCAGTGACGACATGTCCCGATGATCTCTGCTTCTCTTGCGTTGCTGATCCTGGGCTTAGCTAGACTCCCCCTTTCTCTGCTCAGTGCAAATTCATGTAGGATTTTCAGGCCAGCTGTGCCAAGCAGACACCGGAAGGATCATCATCATCATCATCATCATCATCATCATCATCTGTGATGGGTTTGTGAACAGCCTCCTACCTAGCGGGTTCCTCCATCTTGCCTGTCATCCTGTAGGCACCATTTGCTTCCTAGTCAATGCTGGCATAGCTCCATGCAGGCCATGGGGCTTTCCTGGGGGTTGGGTGGGGAGTGGGGCCTGTAGTTTTTAGAACTCTTCATCCCATGTAGCCCAACTTGGGGGAAGGGGTTGGAGGTCTCCCAGATGGAGAGGTGATAGGGAAACCCTTTGGCCAGACTTAGTCCTTCTGCTGTGGGCAGATGTATTATAAACAGTCCTAAGAAGGCTTGGGGGAAGCACAACCACACAGACTGGACTGGGGGAGGGAGGGGTAGTAGCGTTGGCTCTCTTGATGTGGCACACAAGAAGATTGGAGAGGTTAGGTTGGTCTCTGTCTCCTATTCTTAGTCATGGGGCTGACCTTGATGGCCTACACGTCTCTTTCTAGAGCAGGGGTGCCCAAACTTTTTGGGCCATGGGCCGGTCACGTGGCTTAGCAGGCCGGTCATGTGGTTCCTCCCACCAAAAATGGAAGTAAAATGTGCCTTGCAATTTGTTTTGCAACAGGATGAGATAGATTTTTTAGGCTGCCATTTTCTCTGCTTAAACCAGGGGTGCCCAAACTACGGACCGTGGGCCAGACCCAGACCCTGATGCCAATTCATCCACCCTACACCACTCTTGTTGCTCCTGGAAGTGGAAGTAAAATGCACCCATACAGGCATGTTTTACTTCCGCTTCCAGGAGCAACGAGGGCGGCATGGGCTGGATGAATTGGGGTCAGAGGCCAGATCTGGCCCATGGATTGCAGTTTGAGCACTCCTGTTCTAGAGCTTTGGTGTTTGTGGAGAGGTTGGTGTAAATGTCCTCTGGTTCTGGAGCTTCATTCTGATCTCCATTGAACCGGTGTTTCCCTCTCACAACCAAACCAGGAAGGTTTCCTGGGCCAAGAGGAAGCATCTCGAGGGTGGGGGTGGGGGGGACACCAGCTGGGCCAGTTTTCTGATGGATGAGAGAAAGATGGGGCTGCTGAGACATCTCTTGAGCTTGACATGTGCAGAAAGTGTGGGTTTCTGTTGCTTGTGTTTGCAAAAAGGGGAAGGATTTGAAAGACATGCCTTGTCAAATGTAAATGACAGGTTCCCTTTCCTCCAAAGAGCAGCCTTTGCCGTCCTCTCCTCCCGAAGGGAAACATGCTGTGGTTGGTAATGGCTCTCTGGGGCAGAGAAGCGGGCAGGAGAGTCTGCCAGGGTTGCCGGGTTGGGGGGGGGGGGGGGTTTGAGAGGCTTTGGACAGCAACTGGAAAGAGATGTGCTGCTCTCTTAGGCTTGACCTGGGAGTCCTTTTCAGTCCAGTTGAATGGGAGCCAAGAGGATTGCTGGGTCTCTGTACGTGTCTCAGCTTAGGCAGTGCAACACCTCATCATCACCAGAAACCTTGCAGAGGGAGGAAGGAAGGAAGGAAGGAAGGAAGGAGTGGGTTAGGGTGAATATTGGAAAAGGGAAAGGTTTGGCCGTGGTCTTCTTGGGGTGTTAAGCTCTGCTCTGACTCTCTGGGGATCCTAATTTTTTTATACTCACTTTGAAAGATTTTCATATTGGATTTTTGTTCCCAAAAAGAAAGAGGTCTTGTCTTCGAGTTTCCATGGGGTTTGTGAAGTGGGGAGTCTCAGCAGCAGCAGCAGCAGCAGCACCCTGGACAGCTCCTCTGGTTTGGCTTGGGGCTCTTTCTTCCATGCCTGCCACTAGAAGTGGTCAGTTTAACTGGTGTGTGTGAGTGAGTGTGAAGTCTAGCTGAACTATAACAACTGGAGCACACTCTGATCATAGAAAGTTGTGAAGCCTGAAAACTCCCTCCCTCCCTCCTTCTCTCTCTCTCTCTCTCTGTAGAGCCTCATCCTTTCTCTTACTCCTAGGAGGAGCTGTTCTCCCTGATTCTGTTTTGCACTAAAGAATGCAGATTGCTTTTGGTCCTGAAAAATCCACAATAAATCTTAAATAGCCATTAATAAGTTGGCTTTTGTTATTTCCATGGATGGATGGATGGATAGATAGATAGACAGACAGACAGACAGACAGACAGACAGATAGATAGATAGAGGGTTTGTTCATTCATTCATTTATTTATTTGTATTTTTAATGCCACCCCTCCTTTTTAGATGCCTTGAAGAAACTGGTCAGGGAAGGCTGTTGTGACCATTGGTGGACCATTCTTGGTAGTGTGCTGTGACCATTGGTGGATCATTTTCCGGCACCTTTGCTGACTTTCTGATGATGCCTGACACATTTCCCGTTGTAGGGGGATTTTGAGCTGCTGTCTGTGGGCCCCATCCATAGTGTGTGGCTTGTTTCCCTCTTGGGCCATGGAGGCTGTTGATGTCCCTGTGGGGAGCCTGATTGACTTTGACTCTGAGCCTTCTACCACGGACACATCCGAATCGCTCCCCACGGCTCCTCTGGCCCCCAGTGGGATGTTGCTGGATTGCCAGGAGGCAGACATGGCTGCAGAGGCCGAGGAAAGTGATGCCACAGAATCCGCAGACAGTGAGAACGATACCACAGACTCACCCACCCATCACAGCTGGAACAACCGGGGCCCCCGCCGTTCCTCCTCTGAGTCCTATTCCTCCAACCAGAGCACAGAGTCCTCCAAGGACGAGGCTGCCGCAGAGCAGAGGGAGTTCATTCGGCAGTACGTGGAGCGGCTCTTCACTGGTGGGTGAGTGTTTGGGCAGACATTTTCTGGTCTGCAGGTGCATGCGAGGATGGTGGAAGGCCTCGGGTAGCCACTTGGTCTCCTCTGGACAGCAGCAACTGCCACAATCAATGTCTCGATCTATTTAGTGCAATTTGTTGTACTCTGGGTAGGAGTGAATCGGTTACCTTAACGGCTCACCTAACCTAGCCATTCCAACCATCGATTAGCTTAACACTGGGAGCTCGTTAGTTACTGTTCTTACTGCCACTGAAGATGAGGGTTTGTTTTATGGATTTGTGATTCCAGGGAGGAATTTGACCAAGAAGAGAAGGCCAAGTTTGGAGAACTTTGCAGCGGGGAGAACACCAAAGGCCGGACATGGTTTGCCAGATACGTGAGCGCTCAGGTAAGGGGATGGATGGATGAATGGATGGACAGACAGACAGACAGACAGACAGATAGATAGATAGATGGTTTGTTCATTCATTCATTTATTTATTTGTATTTTTAATGCCACCCCACTCGCCTTGGTGACTCTGGGCAGCTTACAACAAAAATACTAAAAGCACATCGAGATCTAAAAACAATTAGAAACATTAAAAATTAAAAATATTTAAAATTCTCAACAATTAAAAAAAAACCCTCCAGCCATGTCCCAAACTTCAAAAGACAGTTACTCAGACTAGTCAACCCACGGTGGCTATTTCCCCACCTGGCCAGGTATATAAGTAATGTTGCTTTTTGCAGTGTATTAGCAGGGTCTGTGGTCTTTTGACTTTGACTCTGAGCCTTCTGGGTTGAGTTCTTTTTCTTGGTAATGACAAAAATCACAAAAGTAAACAGTAAGGACAGAACTCTCTTTTTATAACAATTTTATTTTCTAGTTAATGTTAAAAAATTACATTTTGCAGACAGTTTTAGAGAAAGGGAGCCAGCGAGGCAACAGATATTCCTTCTGGAATGGTCTAATGTTAATGGCAATGAACCCCGGTTTGGCCAGCTTTTCTCAAGGTCCCTGGGTTGGAGGGGGGTGGCATAGTCTGAGGAGAGTCTCCCATCAGAAGAGGGACCCAGAGGGAAACTGGATCCACACTAGAAGGGGCTCTTTGTGTGTCTTGTTTGGCCACCAGATGTAACAGGCAGGCAGATCCACACCCCAGCAGTTGCTTACCATTTTAATTAATTAATATCTTGATAGTTCATTAATTTTGTTCACAATCTGTCTATGAGGTTTTATCACCTGGTTATACCACCATGAAGATATGCATAAATACAGATGGAAAATGTGAGCATGCCATGGGTCTGAGGAAGTGGGTTTTATTCCACACATTGAAAAAAAACCTGCTAGTCTTTAAAGCAGGAGCTCTCAACCTTTTTAAGCGGGGGGCCAGGTCATGCTCCCTCAGACAGCTTTGGGGGCCATACAGCCATTTTGCCCTTCCTCCCCCACATGGCACTTCCTGGTGTGGTGGAGGTGGGCCACATATAATGTTGCCATGGGCTGCATCCGGCCCCTGGGCCACAGGTTGATAATCCCTGCTTTAAGGTGTCCTTTGATCGTGTCTCCTTTTTTCTCTCCTCTTTAAATTCACTTTATTTTTTACTGATACATTCTTACTCAGATATTTCTTTTCCACTAATTGTTTTGACTGTCTGGCGGTTACCTTGGTTACAAAGTAGCTTTTCCACAGTAGCTTCCAAAACATAAAACCCTATTTCAAAACATAAAAGAGATCCAAGATAGTCCTACTCTCTTTATTGCAAAGTGCAACCCTGTAATACAGTCTGATTTCTGCACACATACACCTCCAAAAATGAAAATGCTTTTGCTTTTCATTTATCCTGGAGCCCTGGTGTTGCAGCGGTTAAACTCCTGTCCTGCAACCAAAAAGGTTGTGAGATTGATCCTGACCAGGACTCAAGGTTGACTCAGTTTACCATCCTTCTGAGGTCAATAAAATGAGTGCCCAGCATGTGTGTGTGTGTGTGTGTGTGTGTGTGTGTGTGTGTGTGTGTGTGAGAGAGAGAGAGAGAGAGGGAATGCTGATTAACTTGTGAATCACCCAGAGAGAGCACTAAGTGCTATGGGGTAGGGTATATAAGTGTGATTCCTTTGCTTTTAAACCCCTTTTAAGAACCCCCTCACTTTAAAAGGCATTGCACAAATGCTGACACAACTTTCAAAACAGCTGGTTAAGGGTACAAACGATGGAAGTCCCCCAAAAGAGAAGCCATCAAACAAACACTTCTTCCCTGGCCAGGTACGGACAGCCTCCTCCTCCTCCTCCTCACCCTCTTCTTCCGGTTCCTGTTTCCTTCCAGCGCTGCCATTCCAAGTGTGTCTCGGAGCAGACTTTCTATCGCCTCGTGCAGTCGTTTGCTGTGGTGCTCTTCGAGTGAGTAACCCCCAGGGGTTGTGGGGCAGGAAGGCAGGTCAGTGACCCTGTAAGCGTTTAAATTGTGAAGTCTGTGCAATTTCATGTCATGCTGATTTTGCAAACACAGTTAAGTTCACCACATAAGAAATACAAAGCCCTTTAACAGCACGCTGGGAGATGATTTATCCCCACCCACCCACCCCTAGGAGATGGGCCATGTTCACTTTATAGATGAGAGGCCCAGGCTAGGAAGCGGCATGACTCCTCAACCCATCTCCTCCTGCTAGATTTCTATCTTCCAGTCACTCCGTCAATTCGTCAATCTAAGGCAGTTTATGTGCCACACCTTACAATATTCCTCTGTGAGAGTGTGTGTGTGGGTGTGTGTGTGAGAGAGAGAGGTAGGTTAGCCCACAAGCACCTGCAGAGATTGATAGCCACAGACTGCTCCCGCCCTCCGCCAATTCCCAAGCTATCCCGGGCATTTTGCAGTGCGGAGAAGACACCTCTTTCACCACATCACCTCTTTTGTTCTTCAGATGCCACCAGATGGATGACTTTAGCCCGGCCAAGAACCTGATGACCATGTGCTTCACCTACTACTATGTGGGTAAGTAGAATCCCTGCTGACTCTGCAAGTGAGAACAAGTGGTTGTCTCCTCTCTGGCCACTTCTGACCTGAAGGCAACCCTTGATGAGTTTTTCAAGGCACATGTGGGATACTGTACTTAAGCAGTCATTTTAACCAGGGCCAAATTCCAAGGCTGAGCAGGGCTTTGAACCCAGGTCTCTTTGTCTGACACTCTATCCAATATATCCCACTGGCTCTAGTCAGGGGGAAGCATTATCCAAAGACAGCATGATTCTTCTGCCAGAAGCCTCTTCAATCAGAGTGGCATGCTCACAGTAGGGCTAAATGCATCTCAAAGATGTTTTCAGACACAGCAAACGGGGAAGGTTATAGAAGTCCCGGGGGGTGGGGGGTGAGGGGGGCATTATTTGAATAGGAGAAAGAAAGGTTGCCCCTCTTTGTGCCAATGTAGAATAGGACAGATCCACAATCCAAGGTCAGGCAATACAGTATAACCTTGCATAACAAATGCTTCGTACAGCAAAAATTCCGTATAACAAAGTGTTCATTATGTAATCGCGATACCCCACATAATGAAATGTGTTCATTATGCAGAGTTTTCACTAAGCGGGGTATACCCTGGTTAAAGTAAACTCCGTATAATGAACATTTTCTTTTCATTATGTGGGATATCACTCATTTGATCCGCATAACAAAAAAACCCGCATAACAAAGAGTTTCGTGGAACAGAGCTTTTTCATTATGCAAGGTATTACTGTACTTTTATGAAGACCAGTTAAACATTTGCAGCAAGGTGAGCAAACCTCTCCATTCTTGAGAATTTTAAAGGCACTTCTCACTGCCAAACCAAGGGGGGGGGGGGGGGGCGACAGCAACAACTGAGGTGTGTCTCTCTTCTCTCTGCCATGGACCGTTGCTGGAAAGTGACATGGTTTTTGGTTCATTTATTGCTCTTGTGTTTCCAACAACTTACCCTGCTTTTGTTGTCTAATTTCACATGTACCATTCTAAATATGAGGAATAATAATCTCAATAATGTAGGTTTAGTCACATTGATTTGGAGCGCTCTGGCGATGCATCCTTCCCAGGGTTTCCTAGATGTGGAGAACTCAGACATGGTGTAGCATTTCCTTCTTCTGAGGTTATGACTGCTGCACAAGCTGGCCTTTCTCCTAGAGGGTCCATTGAACCCACTTGCCAACCAGTTATGAGGGCTTGTAGGGTTTACTTGCAAATAAACCAGACCTCAGAATGGCTCTGACCTTTGAGCAATGTGGAATGATGATGCTAAGCAGTGTGCATCTTTTCCTTTAATCTGGACTGTGGTGGCTCAGTGGTTAGGAAACTCGCCTTGTTAGCTGGAAGACTGGCAAGTTGGCAGTTCGTGACCCAGGTACTGCATGATGGATTGGGCACCCGTCTCTGTCCCAGCTCTTGGGGACATGAAAGGAACCTCATTTGGGCATCCCCTGAGCAGAGTTTCTCCAGCAAAAATCCTTTCAACCCAGAATAATTTCTGAGTGAAATTATTATTATTATTATTATTATTATTATTATTATTATTATTATTATTATTATTATTATTATTATTATTATTATTATTATTATTATTATTATTATTATTATTATTATTATTATTATTATTATTATTATTATTATTATTATTATTATTGCCTTCTACTAGGGAAGCCTCAAGCACTGCTTCCAGAGGCCAAAGAGAAGCCTGCAGGCAGCATTGATTCTTACCTGAAATCTGCCAATAGCTGGCTGGCAGAAAAGAAAGACATTGCAGGTCGGCTCTTGAAGAACACATCTGCCAAGACAGAGAACGTGAAAGGATTCTTTGGAAGCTTCGAAAGCAAGCTGAAAGGTCCCCTGGTCAAGAAAAACGAGTGAGTCCTGTTCCAGAGATCACTTTGACTTCTAGGAAAATGTTCTGTGAGTAACAATGGGAAGACATTAGGTAGGTAGGCAGAGAGTTGATTAGGAGAGTCATGCTGGCAGTTTTTGAGTACTGATGCCCTACCATGTGGAAGAGGGTGATCTCTGTGATTGCAGAAGGCGGTGTAGAACCAACATAAGCAAATTCAGGGCAGGAGATTTAGGCTAACTCTGAGAAGAAATTTATGGGCAGAAAAAGTGGTTCAAGAGTAGAATAGCTTGCTTTGGAGGGGTTGTGAGATCTCCTCTACTGGAACCCATCCATCATGACCCTTCTTCTCAGATCTTGATTGTCCTTCAAGCTGTCTCTGTTTGGACTTTAGAAGGCTAAGCTTTGCAATGCATCCGTTTCCTCCATGGGAGAACCGGCTCCTTGCTTGTGATACAGCACTTCCTAATGCAGGGGTGCTCAAACTATGGCCCATGGGCCAGATTCATCTGGCCCATGCTGCCCTTGTCATTCCACTACATGGCACATTTTACTTTTGCTTCCAGGAGCAACAAGGGTGGCATGGGCTGGATGAATTGATGTCAGGCACCAAATACAGCCTCGAGGCAATAGTTTGAGAAAATCCTGTTGTAAAAGAAATTGCAAGGTGTGTTTTACTTCTGCTTCCGGTGGGAGCAACCACGTGACCGGCCCACGGTCTGAAAAGTTTGAGCACCCCTCCTGTCTTAACCTGACATTTCTTTCCACTGTAGTGCCTCTACTCACATTCAGAAAAATGACCGTTTTGGACGACAACTCCCCAAAACTGGTGGTGGTTTAGAAACCCCAGTTCTGCCATCCTGATGCACCAAAGAGTGGGAAATTTCCTTTGTTTGCCCCCAGGATTTATGAAATCCTTATCAAACCACGTGACCGGCCCACGGTCTGAAAAGTTTGAGCACCCCTCCTGTCTTAACCTGACATTTCTTTCCACTGTAGTGCCTCTACTCACATTCAGAAAAATGACCGTTTTGGACGACAACTCCCCAAAACTGGTGGTGGTTTAGAAACCCCAGTTCTGCCATCCTGATGCACCAAAGAGTGGGAAATTTCCTTTGTTTGCCCCCAGGATTTATGAAATCCTTATCAAACCTGTTCCTTAGAATGAGGGCTCCTCACTTCAGTGTTGGTCATGGAAACTGCATATGCCATTGCATCACTAACTACTGTTAATTTCTTTGGTTACTTTCCCAGCAATGGTGAAGAAAAGCAGAGAGAGAAAATCCAGAAGTCGGGTGCGTAATACTTAGAAATGTCCTAAAATAGAATAAAAACAGAAAATAGAAAACACTCTCCCATCAAACTGTTAACATTTAATAGAGAACAAAACCAGTAATAAACTGAGTAAAATCAGATTTATTGATAAACAGATAATGAAAATAACCACAGTCATTGCCAACACCTTGAGAGCAAGTTGGAAAAGTGTTTCTCCGCCCACTTTTTTTAAACAAAGGATGAACATTTGGGTTCTTTGTGACTAGGTTGGTTTCTGTGTGCTTGGGGGTAGATGCATACAGTTCCCTGACCTAGTCGTACTTTTCAGTTTCCTTATACAGCCCTGAGGAAGAAGAGGAGGAGGAGGAGGAGAAATCAGGGGAGAAGATTTACCTGTATAGTCATTTGAAGCAGCAACCCATTTGGTAAGGGCCACCTTATACTCTCAACAGCCTTCTAGAGTAGGAGTGCCCAAACTACAGCCCATGAGCCTGATCCATCCCCTGTACGGACACATTTTACTTCAACTTCCAGGAGAGGCAAGGGTGGCGCGGGCCAAATGAATTGGTGTTGGGGGCTGGATCAGGTCCATGAGCTGTAGTTTGGGTACCCCTGGTTTAAGCAGAAAAAATGGCAGCCTAAAAAATCTATCATCCTATTGCAAAACAGATTGCAAGGTGCATTTTACTTCCACTTCTAGTGGGAGGAACCACGTGAACGGCCCGCTGAACCATGTTACCGGTCTGCAGCCTGAAAAGTTTGGGCACCCCTGTTCTAGATCAATGCAGATGTGCAGCACAGATGTGGAGATGGATATGGCAGTAGCTTCTTCCAGGAGAAGCAAAAGTGCATCTCTTCTCTTTAGCAAGATAAAGTAATTTTTTAAAAAAACCAATCAGCTCCATTGTAGAGTCTCTCTTTGTCCAGTCGCACAGTCGATGCTAACACTTTGTGACCCTATGGACCCTCCAGGCACCTCTAGTCTACAACAATTTTATCACCGTCATTATCACAGAAATGTAGAAGTCGCCTGTGTGCTGCATTATGTTTCTTAACTTTATGTTGCTTTACTCTCCCCCCACCACCACCACCACCATCACCAAAGCAAAAACTATAGGAGTAATAAAGAAATCAGAAAAGACTCGAAGAATTGCTTAGAAGTAATTTTAAAATGTATCTGGAAAGCACGTCTAATTTGCACTGATAAAATAAAGTCTTCCCCTTGCTAATTTCCCCTTGAAAAATAGCTCCGGTGGGTATTGAACCGAGGGAACTCCTGATCCACTCATCCCGTCCCAACCTGTTTCTTCTCCTTCCTCCTCTTGCAGGCACACACTGAGGTTCTGGAATGCAGCCTTCTTTGATGCCGTTCACTGTGAGAGGCGGAAGCGGTCTCCCACCACCAGGTTGGGCTGTCTGGCTTGTTCACAATGGGGTGGGCTGGGGTGGGGGAATGCTGTGGGGATGATTATTGGGGTGGCAAGGAAGAAGAGGTGAATGGATGGCATACGTTGCACCATCTGCTGTCAAGGGCCCCCGATAGGACCCTTCCACTCATTTTAATTTGGAAACCATCCTATTGGGCCCAATGGCAAAATGAGCAGAGGAGGAACCATTCTGATTCCCAAGGGTAACGGAGGCAAAAGAGGCCAGGCCAGATGGACTGGCTGTGAAGGCACACCTCGATAATATCCTCAAGGCTGCGGCAGTCCATTGCAGAAGTCCCAGTGTCAAATCCTGCATGTCTCATTTCATATGTGCTGCAGGAGATGGCTCTTCCGCGATCCTAGTGTGTGGGTCACTTCATGGCAATCTGGGATCCACCTTAAACAAATTCATGGCAATGGCATTTTTCCTGCTTTAGGAAAATATTGCATTCTTGCATATGAGTTGCAGTCGACGATATAAAAGAAGGTATGATGAAAAAACACATCAACTTGGTTCAAGAGCATCACCCAATGGGAGACTGAAGGGTTGGAATATCAGGACCCAGCAAAGGGCCCCCTGTGTGCTTTGGGGGGGGGGGGGCGGGGGAGTGGAGGGTGAAAGACCAAGAAACCCCCAACAACTGGTCTCTCTTTACTTTTTGTCTGTCTCTATATTCTCTCTCTCTCTCTCTCTCTCACTCCATTTGTTTGATTAGTCTGCCTTCTCTCTCTCTCTCTCTCTCTCTCCATCCATCCTTTTTGCATGATTCTGATCTGTCTTGTTCTGTTGGCCCTTTTTTCCTGCTGCCACCCTAGAACGCATCCTGGAGTGGAAGAAGAGACAAGGTGTGTCCGTCCACATTTACTGCTTTATACTTTCTTTCCCTCTAGACAGTTTACATGCTTGACTTTAAATTTGGGTCCAAAAAGCCACCGGTAAAGGTTACACAGGATTTGAGCAGAGTGCTAAAAATTGTCCCGGAGCACAGTAAACCATTCAAAGACAGAAACTCGAACCCTTGGGCCACTAAAGCCCACATAAAGCAAAACACTGGAAATGGCAGGAGATTTTTTTTTTCTTATGGCGGATTTTGGGACATTCTTAAGTATAGTTACTTAAAATATTGCCAAATATTGTTCAAATGCTGTGCCCTCCTCTCTATAATTGGGCTCAGAGCACATAATGCAGCACTGTTTTGCTAATACTGTATATACACAGGCGCATATATATAGATATATTTTTCTGAAGCAGGATTTCCATCTTTTCCAAGACCAATCCAGCCTGTTTGCCCAGACCCCCCAATCAATCAGTCAATCACTTCAGTTCTTTGAAAATAAGCATTATTATTTCAGGCAGGCAGGGCAGGACTGGACGAAGCCAAAAGGACAGGTTTGGAAATGCAAACTTGTTTCAGTTAACAGCTGTTACTGCAAGTGGGGGGGGGGGGGAGGCTGTGGCCAGATGGGAAAGGTGGTATTCCCAGAGGGTGAGCCCCCTCCCCCTTCTTACACAAACAAGCAGAGAAACCCATGTTCCCTCTCTGTGGTTTTGTGTTGATACTGCCTGCCTGATACAGAGCAGCCCCCCACCCCCACCCCACCCCACCCCTGGGTGGAAGGAAGGCCTCCAAAGTGACCTTGGTTTCTCTTATCATTTCTCATCTCAGCACCTGTGGCTGGTTTTGGGATGCAGGCAATGAAATCTAAGCAAAGCAAAGCAATCACACTTATATACCGCCCCCTAGTGCTCTCTGGGTGGTTTGCAAGCTAATTAGCTTTTCCCCCCAACATGCTAGGTACTCATTTTACTGACCTTGGAAGAATGGAAGAGGCTAAGTCAACCTTGAGCCCTGGTCAGGATAGAACTCACAGCCTTTTGGTTTCAGGACATCAGTTTACCCACTGCGCCACTACGGCTCTACCTACCGAGGTCTGACTTTGGACACCCACACACCCCGCTATCTTGATTTCCTTTGCCTTTTACTTAAGTGTGTGATGGTCAACCTTGGCACTCCTGGTGTCCTTGGATTTCACATCCCAGAAGAAGAAGAAGCTGCCACCCAAGTCAAGCACTCCTGATGATTAGGGCTTCTGGGAATTGAAGTTCCAGAACAGCTGGAATGAGTGTCAAAGTTGGCCATCCCTGCGTCTTAAGCTCTCAGGGCTTTGCGCTGCTGCTGCTGCTTGGTGTTCTCTTTCTCAGGCTTTTGTATTCCCTGAAACTCCTCAGAACTTACTCACCTGCTTTACCTTTCCACCCCCACCCTCCCTCCCTGCTTCTTCCCCCCAATCTTTTTCTATTCCATCTGATGGCATCTTCTGTGCACAAAGTCTTCCTTCACCGTTTGTTTCATTTTAATTCTCTCCACCTGTGCTTCCTCCATTTATAGCTCTTTTCCTTTTCTTTCAAATTTCCCGTTATTATTTTTTTTAATTCCTTCGCAAACTTTATTTGCCTCCTCTTGTTCAAAGTGAAAAGCCTCTTAGACCGTGATGGCAGACTTTGCCTCTCCAGTTGTGTTCTTGGACTTCAGTTCCCAGAAGGCCCAAGGTAGCAGCACACCTGCTGATCAGGGTTTCTGGGAATTGGAGTCCAAGAACACCTGGAGTGCCCATCACTGCTCTAAGACTTGACCCATCTTGGGCTTTGCCATGTTTCATGCTGAGACGCATTCCCAGTTGTAAAGAAATGCTGCATTTAGAAAGCTCACACCTCGGAGAGGATATTGATCAAGCCTTCATCTTAAGAGGTCGTTTTCTGAATGTGCAAACTGATTGATTTGCTTGCCTAGAGGAAGCAAAGAATCCCACTTGTCCCCTCACCCCTGGGAGGGAGGAAACCGCCTCACGTTGCACATATGTGGGGATAAATGAGAACTGCATCAGGCCTCATCCATGGACATTTTTAAGAATCAGCTCAAAACCACCACCTTCAATGAGGCCTTTAAGGATATTTTACCACTGTCCAGAAGTTAGGTGTTTAGATTTGAGCTCGCTTGCCTCAGATGCAATCAGATAGTTTTAATTTATTATTATTATTATTATTATTATTATTATTATTATTATTATTATTATTATTATTATTGCTGTATGGTATTGTCAATTGTTCATTTTATTGTTTGTACACTGCCCAGATGGGCAGTATGAAAATGGAATTAAATTTCTTTACTAAAGGCTTATGAGTGGTTGCCTGCCTCACAAGGTGTGATCTACATCCATATAGCCTTCTGGGCCTTGAAACTCTCACAGGGCTTAGGTTTAAATGAGGGGTGCTCAAACTATGGCCCATGGGCCAGATCTGGCAAAGATACCAATTCATCCGGCCCTTTGCAGCTCCAGGAAGTGGAAGTAAAACACGCCCATATGGACACGCTTTACTTCCACTTACAGGAGCAGCAAGGGCAGCATGGGCTGGATGAATTGATATGCATGCCAGATCTGACCCACGGGCTGTAGTTTGCACACCTGTGTTTTAAGGAGAGAAAATGACAGCCTAAAAATCTATCTGATCCTGTTGTAAAACAGATTGCAAGGCACCTTTTACTTCTGCTTCTGGTGGGAGGAACCACGTGACCAGCCCGCTGAACCATGTGACTGACCTGTGGCCCGAAAATTTTGGGCACCCCTGGTTTAAATAGACAGAGATAAGCCATTGGCAATGGTGAAATGAAGGAACAAAGGTGGCATGAAGCACAAAGGCAGGAACCTAAAGGAAATGGTGACATTTCTATATTTAAAAAAATCCCAAATTTGGCCTTGCTTTAGTGAAAAGAATATTTTTCATTGCTCTGAAAGGAGCAAGAGGCAGGGCCGCCATCAGGGCAGTAGTAGCAGCACTGCCGTATAGGGCCTGGAGCTGACAGGGACCCTGCCGCCACCGGCCATAACTGTGACATTACTGTGAGACATTACTGTGTGTGTGTGTGTGTGTGTGTGTGTGTGTGTGTGTGTGTGTGTGTGTGTGTGTGTGTGTGTGTGTGTGTGTGTATTTTGCACTCCCATGAGCTCCCCAAGGTTGGTAGATGTTGACTAAATGTGACTGTGTGGATTTAGTTACATCTTGGTTTCATGGGGTTTATTCATACGTTTCCAGGGAGAAATGGCGCCACATGACTCAAGAGGAACGAGACGACAGCCTGCGTTTTAATGAGAACATCACCTTTGGGCAGTTGGGGTAAGTGTGAGAAGAAACGGACCTGGGGGCAACCAAATTTTACTCAGGAACCAAATTTTACTCATGAGTAGGACTCCTTGACCACAGGTAATTGGTTCCTGCTTCTGAGATACCTCCCTCCTAGCTAAGCAACGCCAATGACCATACATTATAACATGTCCATCACACATTAGGTTTCATTTCTTCCAACCCACAAGGCCAGCATGTTTATGCATTCCAGTCCCTCTAAGGTATGTGCTAAAGCAGGGGTACTACGGCCCGGGGGCCAAATCTGGCCCCTGATGCCAATTCATCTGGCCCACAAAGCCCTCATCGCTCCTGGGAGCAGAAGTAAAACACACCCGTACTTCCACTCCCAGGATCGATGAGGGTTTCGTGGGCTGGATGAATTGGCATTGGGGGACTGAATCTGGCCCCAGGGCCATAGTGACCAACCCACTGAACCACATGACCGGCCCACGGCCAAAAAAGTTTGGGCACCCCTGTGCCAAAGGTTCTCCCACAAATGAAAATCCCCATCTTGGACGAGGCCGCACCAGGGCACAAATCCTGCCCTGACCCGCCTCCCAAACTGACTCAAGGTGGGTCTTGCCCAGAAGCAGCCAATGTATTTTGGGCACAGGTGACACCCCTGCTGGGACACTCCCATCTCTTGCCGTAGGTAGGTAGGTAGGTAGGTAGGAAGGAAGGAAGGTAGGCAGGCAAGAGGGACTTGTCCAATGAACAACCATTTCTAGCTTCTCAGTCAAGCCCAGACTGCCTGACTTGACAGTGCCAGATCTGTTCTTCGGCCCGGCAGACGCTGGCTGGAGGTTCAGGGTTGGCTTCCTCCCCCTCACCTGCCCCTGAAAGTCTTTTGGGTGCAACTGCCATGGACTGAGCCAGTGGCTGCCTGAGGCTGAAGCAGAACCCACCCCCACCCCACCCCACCCCACCCCGCTCTTAGGCAGACCAGTTCCCTCTCTCCTGCTGCAGGACCTTCACTCACAACATGCTGGCTTTTGGGTTGAACAAGAAGCTGTGCAACGACTTCCTGAAGAAGCAGGCCGTGATTGGGAACCTGGATGAAGGTAAGGCCAGAGCTCAGGAATCCACAACAGGGTACATCCAGTTGTTAAACTATAAATAGAGTAGACCCATTGGATCAGGGAAATTTACATAAGTGTTACACAAACAGTTCCCCTTTTCTAGTAGTTGGGACTAACTTCTGGTTTTAGTGAATATTTAACACACAGACAAATTACAGTATTGCAGCAGAATTAAATTACAGTCAATTGAAAAGGCACCAAATTTATTTCCAAGTATATGACATTTCCTCATGTTTGGGTACAGGCAGTGGTGGATTCAATTTTTTATTTTACTACCTACTCTGTGGGTGTGGTATGGTGGCATTGCCAGGGGGAAAGCTCTGCCTTATTTCAAAGCCTGGGCGGGCAGAGGGGCCTTCAGTCTTTTCTCTTCTGGGGTCTTAACACTGCTGAGCTTGAGGGTTCCCCAAAGGAGGAAACACGACTCCAAGGGAACCAGCTGTGTTGTAAGATTCCATGGACTTCTGTAGATGGATGGATGGATGCAGTCAAGAGCTCCAGTCAATAAACTTCAATGTGTTTCCCGAAAGATCCATTCCTCATGTTGGCTCTCTATTTGCAGAGCAGTACAAGCTCCTGAGTGACCACATTGAACAAATGGCCTCCTCAGAGTAGGCTTCGCCCTGAGGATAGAGAGAAAGCGAGAGAAGAACCAAAATGGACGGCAGAAGCCAGTGAAGGGGGAAAGTGCAACGTCCTTTCTCTAAGATGACACAAAGCTGAACAGAAACAACGGCACAACCAACAGATGCTGCAATGAATCTGTAGGGTTGCCACCCACATGTAACCCTGGCCATAGTAGATGTCCACGATCCAAGCTGCCCCCTCTTCTCTGCAACTTAGCTGAGTGACTAAGTGTTTTTCTTGCAAGAGCATCTTCATGTAGGGCAGCCTATGAGGAGAAAGGGAAGGAGGGAGAGGGGATCTTTTTTCTTCAAAGGGGGAAAGTTCAGCCTTGGATTAATACCTTCAGCAGAAAATGTCTCTGAAGCCTAAGTATAGAAGAAGGGAGAGAAAGCCAGTCACCCCCCACCCCCCCGCCGGCATCCTCTTCGACAGCTTCTGTCGCTTTGGAAGGCTGGCAATGCCAAAGTCAGGACTTTCTGTCACACCTCCTCTCCGGGAGTGCTTTGTGGCCAGGAGCCTTGAAGTCTCCTGACCAGCAGTTTCTGTTGCTTGCTTGTTTCAGATCAGGGTTTAGGGAGAACTGCCCTGGTTGAGCCCCCTGCGCGTGACAATTGCTTCCCAACACACTGGCAGGTCCACTTCCCCAAAACGCCCTAGTGTGCCACACCGCATACCGGCGGGGGTGAGGTTAGCATATCCCTGTCTCCCATTTCAGAACTTCCTGGAGCCTTCTTTGGTGGTGCGCCCCGCTATTTCCAACATGTGTTTCTAATAAATGTTCCAAGCAGCTGTGAATCTTCTGTTGGAGCATTTCAACATCAGTGTCCATCAACTAGCCAATTGCAGAAGATTATGCTGGGCCAACCTATGGCAGCTCTTCTGCCTGTGGTCTGCACAGTTGATTGTGTGCATTATGGATTTCTTTAGTTGTTTGTTTTTACAAAGGAGCCCAAAGTCTGACTTCAACCCCAGGGAAGGTTCTGGAGCAGATTGTAAAGTGGCTACTCTGGAAGCACCTTGACAGCAATGCTGTAATAATTAGAAGCCACCATGGATTTTCCCAGAACCGGCCCATGATATTCTGATTAGGAAGCCAAATAGGTGTGGATTGGATAGTACAAGTGTCACGTGAAGACACCATTAGTTACAGAATCATATTCAGAAGTGCTTATTCATGACTCCTCCTTACAGTGAGTCCCATTAATGGAAGTTCAAAGGTTCCCCCGAAAGCACCGTGATCAAAAAAAATAATAGAAAAATTCAGCACAGACAGAGAGATGAGCAGATAGATAGATAGTAGATAGATAGATAGATAAATCTTTATTGTCATTGTCCTGCACAGAACAACGAGATTGGGGGGGGGACACTTATCAACCCAACAAAACCTAAATAAAATACAACTATACAAAATTATCAACATACTCTCACCCCACATATACACATTTAACCCCTAAAAAGCTCTAAAACTGGGGTGACTGAAACAGGTGTGATCTGAGGACAAAAGTTAACATTTTAAATGCTGGAATAAACTGTAAAATAATTATGAAAAATTATATTTTTGCTCCTGGAGCTTGGCCGAGCCTGGGGCCAGTTGAACAGTCAAGGGACGTTGGCTGGACCAGACTGGGGGTGGTCTACTTGGGAGTAAGCCCGTAATAGTTTCTTCATGCACGGTTGGTTTAATGCTAGGAAAAGTGGGCTTTTTGAAAAAGGAAAGAGGTAAAGAGATCTAAAGGAACGCATCTCCCCAAGAACGTCTGTCCGTCCATCCAAAGCGGAATGGAGGGGCTCTCTAAATGTTCCATTGGCTAGATGGTCTCGTCTCTCTAGCACAAAAAGGAAGGCCTTCTCTGTGTCCGCACTGGCCCTATGGATCCTCCTACCAATAGTTACGTTCTGCAGACAGAATTGCTGCCCTTTATGAAAGATCTTAAAACCTTGCTGGCGGGGCAGGTGTGGGGCACTGATGGAGGTATGACCCCTGCCTGCTGGCTTGTATCAAAAGTAATCAAGATCCTTCTTCTTTTTACAGATGGGGTGGGTGGGGTTTAAATGGGATGGTTTTAAATGATTTTATTGTGGTATTTTGTATATGTTTTTTATTTTATTTTGTGAGCCGCCCAGAGTCGCTTCGGCAAGGGGGCGGTGATACAATTGTGAACAATAAATAAATAATTTTCCTTAGCATCAGTAACGATGTTGTAATTGGAACACAAAGGTGAAAAATGAGTCCCCAGCAGATTTTTCCCACTTAAAATCTTAAAGGAACAGTGGCAGGATTTTTCTCTGGGACACCAGGAGGCTTTAAAATTAAATGTAATTGGACTGCACATAGAAAGAAAGCAATGCAAGTGGTCATGGAAATAACCCCAGGAACTTTGCCCTCCTGAAAATTCGAACTGAATAGATGACCACCTGAAATTGCAGGCACATGCTTGGGACACCCACAATTAAGGTTTAAATGTTCCCCGATTGGTAAATGAGAAAAATGGATTCATTCTTCCTTCCCTCCTTGTGCCTCAAAGCAAGATCCGCCACCTTGATGCCAGGCAAGGGTGGCAACAACTTAAAATTAGAAGCCTCATATTGTGAAAGGCTAGTTAAATCTAGAATTTACTGTCTGTCCTCTTCCTCACACATGGATGAAGCTAGGTATCTTCCTGCAAGTAATTGACTTGCACAAAATATCAGGACATGTGGCAAAAGGCCTCAGAACTGTTAAATGATCAGCTTTTCCTGAAAATGATTTGAATTGGTATGTCGATAGGTAGGCAACTCGCATAAAAGATCCTCAGAGCATTTTAATCTGGAATTCCGGGCCAATGAAATGCTTTCTCCCCAGACAGGAACAATACAGTTGCAAAACAGAAATTTCAGCTGAACCAGTTTTCCTGGGTGAATTGAGCAAAAAGTACAAAAACAAAGGCTACTCTCGCCAGGTAGATGGATACCTTAGGCTGTAGGTGATTCCGTAGTGTGGCCAGGATTTCTCCAAGCGGGACATTGATGTCTCGTGGAAGCAGGAGGTGCGTTGCAAGTTGTAGCGTGGCGAGGCTGCATTGTACGAGGAGGCAAGAGCACATTTGCTCCTCTTTGTCTATTTGCCACAGCGTGCTTGAACTGGCGCTCGTACAGCGTCCATTTCTCCGGAGCCTTGAGGTCGAACGGGGGGAGCGTTATGCTGTGGGAAGCCATTATCCCACCTTCGTCGCCAATTTGATGTTCGCAGATTGATACGCAGTAGCCAGCACTCAGGGGGCCAAACACATCTTTATTGGACAGTGGTCAATCTGAACATGAGGTCAATAGCGGAGCAATGCTCCTTATATACAATAGGTAAGGGTTCAAACCTGGCAACGAGCCAGGTGATTGGACAACACTTCATGGCCGCCCATCCGGTGTCTAGTCCTGCCAGCCTCATGTCTACGAAAATGTCTGCAAAATGCAAACAACGCTGGCTCTTTGGCTATATGCAGAGATGAGCACTGAACCCTAGAGTCAGATACAAATGGATTTCGAGCAAGAGTGACATCCCGCCTCCCAGGCTAGCCTCTGAGCATGTCCAAAGTGCTCTTTTCCCCACTGCAACAACAACAACAACAACAATCACTTCCGGTGAGACCTCCGGGCACGGATGGCCTGCTAGCCCTGCAGTGCTGGCCAGGAGGCCTGCTGCACCCCTTGGGTGATCATGTGTGGGATGCAATGGGAACTAGCCCCAGCAGCCACCTGCAGAAGGTGTGACTGAGGCCTCCTTTGGGAAAATCCAGAAGAAAAGAGTGGCTTCCGTGGCTTTCCAGTCCGATTCGGAGGGCGACAACGGGGGTGGGTGGGTGGGTGAGTGTCTGCTGCTTTTCCTCTCCAGCTTTACCTGAACAGCGGAGACGGCGCAGGCGAAAGTCAGCCCAGCAAGAAGAAGTAAAAATCATCTGGTGGGTTTTTCCTAGAGAAGGAGAAAGGAAAAGATTAGGGAGGGAGGGAGTACTACCAGAGTAGTAGTAGTAGTAGTAGTAGTAGTAGTAGTAGTAATAATAATAATAATAATCTGGTAATACCCTGTGCTCTAAACGGACCGCAGTGGCTCAAGGGGTTAAGACCTCGCTGACTGGGGGAGGTGGCAGGTCAGCAGTTCAAAACCCGAGTACTGCATGAGAGAGTGAGCTTCTGTCCTCTGTCCCAGCTCCTGCCAACCTAGTAGTTCGAAACTACAAGTAGATGAATAGGTACCAATTGGGTGGGAAAGGTAAACAGCGTTCTGTGAGCTCAGGTGTCTAGTCCTGCCAGCCTCATGTCCACGAAAATGTCTGCAGACACCGCTGACTCTTTGGCTATAGGCAGAGATGAGCACTGAGTTAGATACAACTGGCTTCCGAGCAAGGGTGACCCTTGACCTTGGCTTACCCTGTCATCTGCATACCTTAGAAGGGCCCCCCAACCCACCCCCCACCCCGAGGGAGGTGTCCCTTGTACATCCCGCCACCCAGGCGAGCCTCTGAGCATGTCCAAAGTGCTCTTTCCCCCACTGCCACACACGGAGGAGGGAGGTTTCTGAGCCCAGGGGGGGCGGAGGGGGGACTTGCGTCTCTCCCAGCCCAGCAGGCCAAGCAATCAGCCTGTACCAAACGGACACACAGACACACACACCCCACCCGGGGACCTTTTCCTACCCACACGGGGGGCCTGAGTCCTCAGTCAGGGGCCTCGGAACGAAGGCAGAGCGGCTCTCGAATAACCACGGCTTCTTAGCAGGCCAGGCCTGGCAGCAGCCGAGAAGCAGGCACAGTACCGGCCGCTCTAGGACTCCCGTCTCCTCCACTCTAAGGGCCAGGCCATGGCCCTCCGTCATAAGCACGCAGCCGAGAGGCATAGGACCGACCGCTCTAGGACTGCCGTTCTCCTCTCTGTGGGCCAGGCAAGGGGCGTACGGATGACGTCACGTTGCCGTGGAAACGAAGGAAGAGAAGGCGTGGCGGTAGAGCGGCTCCATGCGGAACTTCCGGGGAGAGGCGTAACGGAGGACCGTCCCTCCGACAGGCTAATGCTAGAGCGTCTGCTGGAAGTGGTGGGTCGGACGCATATCGCTGACGGACAAACGTATGCGTCTCCATGGAAACCGCAAAGCCAAAGGACAGAGAGTCGCCATTCGAACGGCTAGAGCGTCTCTGCCAAAGACTAGTGCTTTGAGCGGCGCCCGCCCCAGTTTTCTTCATTATCGGTATCGCCGTCTTGTGGTGCCCAGGGCCTGGAGGCCACGAGTTCCAGCGCTGTTTGCCAGGCTGCAGGTAGGTCGGATCATTGGGTTGGCGGCACCCCACGTTTCCTAAGGGAACCCCAGGAGTAAGGGGGTGGGACCGGGCCCCCCCCGCCCCCGAGACAGACGCCATGGCAGTGGGGCGCCTGGGTAGTTTGATTGAGACTCGCATTACCGTGCGCTCCGGTGTCTAGTCATGCCTGCCACAGGACCACGGAAACGTCTGCAGAAGTAGAGCGGGGCAAAATGGGGGCGCAAGGGGGGGCAAGGGGGCACCCCACGTTTACTGAGGGAACCCCTGGAGGTGGGGATGAGACCGTGCCCCCCTCACGCCCCCGATACGACGCCATGGCAGTGGGGCGCCGGTGTAGTTTGATTGAGACTCGCATTACCGTGCTCTCCGGTGTCTAGTCATGCCTGCCACAGGACCACGGAAACGTCTGCAGAAGTAGAGCGGGGCAAAATGGGGGGCAAAGAGGGCGCACTTTGCACATGCTCTGGGAAGCCTCTGCAAAGCCCCCCCCCCCCAATATGGGCCTCAGGCGTCATTGATAATTGGCGTGAGATACAGATAAAATTTATTTCTTATGACCTTTTCCTAATAAACAAGACCAGGTCTTTCCCAAATTTGGCCATGGGGCTGTTGAAGGTTGACCTTTGTTTCCCCCCTCCCGATCCAGCCCACAACAGCTCTCAGAACCCAAAAGGAAGTGAAATCAAGGCCCACAAACTCTGCATCTATGGTGTAGCACAGCTAGGTGACCCCCACACCACGCACTCACCCACCGTTTTGCCCCTCTGATTTTTGGACTCACGTGGGTGGGTGGAGAGAAAGAGAGAGGGATAAATAGAGGCTCCCCACCACCACAGAATCCATCCTATGTGGGTCCAGAGTGTCAGTGTTGGGCCAAACCCAGGTACATATAGGGGTGGTGTCTCCCTGTGGAGTGGATTTGGCCCCCTCCACAGCTGGAACTGCAGTGGCTCAAGAGGTTAAGACAGTGACTGGTTGGCAGAAAGTCAGCAGTTCGATGAGTACTGCAGAACGGAATGAGCTCCCGTCTTTGTCCCAGCTCCTGGCAACCTAGCAGTTTGAAAGCAAGAAATTGCTAGCAGATCAATAGGGACCAGTTGCTGGGAAGGTAAACAGCGTTCCGTGCGCTCCGGTTGCTACTCATGCCTGTCACATGACCACGGCAACTTTTGCAGAAGCAGACAACGCTGGCTCTTCAGCTTTGAAACATATGAGCGCTCAGCCCTAGAGTCAGGTACGACTGGTTTCCGAGCAGTATAAAAAGCAGTTGGGTCCCTGGCAGTAGGGGGTCTACTCCAGTGATGGCGAACCTTTGGCACTCCAGCTGTTCTTCTTGGACTTCAGTTCCCAGAATAAGCCCTGATGAGAAGGAGTGCTGACTTGGGGCTTCTGGGGATTGATGTCCCAGAACAGTCAGAGTGCCAAACGTTCACCATCCCTGGTCTACTCTATGACCATAGCAGGATGACCTGGCCCAACTTTAACCTGAGGGTCAGTATCCCTTAAGGAAAGACCTTCTCTTGCTTCCTTCTCCTGGGGGATAGGGTGTCCCACTGCTACTTAGGTGGAGCAATAGCGACAAGGAGGGTGTGTGGGGGTCTATCTTCTCAACTGGGTGTAGGTTTAGGGCATCCTGTCACAATCCGCATTATGGCTTCATGCACAGCCATGTCCCCTTGTTTTACGTGTGTGGATGCATTCCATTCCATAGTAGCCACCATCTGCTGCTAAGAAGACACACTCGGGTGCGAAGCTGACATGCGCAGTGTGGACGTTTGAGTTCCCCATTGTTAACTTTGTGAATTTCCAGAGGATGTGCTTCCTTGTACTCACTTGGGCTTTGTTATCCAGGCAAGGCTGATTAAGAGAGAGAGTGTGTGTGTGGTCAAGCGTCTCACGGAGGTATTATGGTTAGCCATTCATTTGTCATGTAGAGCAATCTAATAAATAAGTAATAAATAAATAAATAAAAAGAAATAAATGTAATATTCCACCACCACCACCACCACCTGTTCCTCTGGTCAGCTAGCCACTGCACCCCCACACCATTTTGCCTTGTCTTTTCCCATCCTTTAGCAATTAACTCAAGTGGTTAAGAGGCTGATTGGGAGGTTGAAGGTCAGCAGTTCAAAACCCGAGGACTGCAGGACAGAGTGAGTGCCCATCTCTGCCCCAGCTCCTGGCAACCTAGTAGTTTAGAAGCAAGAAATTGCAAGTTGGTAAATAGGTACTACTGAGTTCTGTGTACTCTGGGATTTAGTTGTGCATGCCACATGTCCACGGAAACGTCTGCAGACATAGATGCCTGTTGTTGTTTTCTGCTATATACGGAGATGAGCACTGAACCCTAGAGTCAGATACAACTGGGTTTCGAGCAAGAGTGACTTTTACCTTTACCTTTACCAGCTATTTGGTCTTCTGAGACTCTACTCTAATGTTGCTGTGGCTAAATTTTTAAAGCGTTTCCAAGCTTGCCTCTAGTTCTGCTTCCTATCCAGGTGTTCTCGACTCATTATTCCTTCCTTCTCTTCTATATTTTCCTTTCTTCCTTCCCCTCCCTCCCTTTGGCTCTTTTTACTTCCTTCTTTCCCTTCTATTCTTTCCTCCCTCTCTTTTCCTTTCTCCCTCTCTCCTTTTCTTTTAATCTTTATTTTCTTTTCCTTTCTTTCCTCCCTTCTGTTCTGTCTCTCTCACTCACTCTCACTCTTTCTTTCTCTTTCTCTCTCACTCTCTCCTGATTAAGAATTTAATCCTGGCTCCAAAATCCCATTTTGCCTCTCTCTCTTTTTTTTTTTTTGGGGGGGGGGTGTTTTAGGAACACTTTATGTCTGGTTTTGATGGTGTTCCCAATGTGGTCTTCAAAACCTTCTTCTGTAAATGTCGCCCTTGCTCATAAGTGACTCTAGGGCTCAGTGCTCATCTCTGTTTCTAATACAAAGAGCTAGCGCTGTCTGCTTCTGCAGATGTGGCCACATGGCAGGCACGACTAGACACCGTCCGGAGGAGACGGAACGCTGTTTACCTTCACAATTTATCTCCTTGCACCCCCCTAATTCTCCTCTTGCACATTTCTTCCTTCCTTACAACCTTTGTGGTTTTTTTTAGATGTTTCTTCTCCCCCCCCCCCCTCCACAAACCCTTTTCCTACCCTGTCTGAGGATGAGGGCCGTGAGAGGACTGGGTTTTCCGGTTGTGAAGGCAGAACTTTTTAAATTCCCCCAGATTTTAATTCTTTAATTCGTTAGCTGCCTGTTTCCAATGGGGTTTGAGCTTTCAAAGTCCTTCCTCCTCTCCCCCCCCCCCCCCCAAAATGGGGGATGGTTTGGATCGGAGCATCATCCTTCCTGTGCTGCCCTTTTGCAAAGCGGATCCTGCTCTGGATCGTGTCGTGTCGGAGGAAGAGCCTCCATTGCCTTGGGCAGCAGATCTTCTGGTTTCCAAAAACGAGAAACAAAGGAAGTAAACAAACAAACGCGTCCCTTTAAGGATCCCCCTCCCCCCCCATCCGGTATTATGAGTGACGCCTATGGTAGGCATAGTAGGAGACACAGTGGTGGGTGCGTTTGTTTCCTGTAGCGGCCAAGAGGTGGCGCTGCAGGATAAGGTTGGAAGAGGCCAGGCAGGCAGGCAGGCAGAGCGGCGGAGGCCCAGCATTTAGGCGCCAAAGAAGGACAGGTGGGGGAGGAGGGGGCGCGCGAATGAGATTCACCTGCGCGGGAGGAGGGGGAGGGGGAGGGCCTTCTTCTTCTTCTTCTTCTTCTTCTTCTTCTTCTTCGTACCTGGGCCTGAGGCGGCCGCGACGACCAGCAGCAAAGGTAATTTTTTTTATAAAAAAGGTATTTATCTGAGGGAAATGTTTACTTGGGGGGTGGGGCAGGGACTGAGGTAAATGCTATTCTCTGCTACTGTTTCACTCTCTCTGGCTCTTCTTCCCACTCCAGTTATTGAAGGCCTGGATATTATGTTTTATTGAGACTCAGACTCTCCCCCCCCTTCCCCCCCCTACACAAATAAAATCACCTCACAGGTTCCCTTAATTCCATCAATGCATATTGTACCTTTTTACACCCTCAGGACTGGGGCGGGGGGGGGGGGCAATGCCAAATGAAGTGGGCTTGACCTCTTCTTAAAATCACCACAAAACTCTTTGTGTGTGTGTGTGTGTGGGGGGGGGTCTTTCAGCCGCAGCCATAGAAAGGACTCCAAAGTCCATCCACCACTGACTGGGCCCAGTGGGTTTTGTTGTGTAGGAGAAATGGAGGCTATGATGCTCCTGTCAGGATCCCACCCTGTCTAGAAAGAGGGTTCCAGGCTTTTAAAAGGACTTTTCCTGAGAGTCAGTTTGAGGGAGATGTAATAATAATAATAATAATAATAAGACCTGTGAGATTCTGTGCTTTGGACAGAGAGGGTTTCTCAGCTGCCTTGAAGAGCTTGGGGCCTTCCAGAAATGCAGGTGTTTCCCCCTCTGTAGTTTCATGAGGGCCCCTCAGCCAGGATGAGCAAAAATGTTCTTTCCATCTTGGTCTTCCTCTCAAACCAGTTTACATGTCTAGCAACCAGATCACATCTAACCTAGACAAGGGGAAAAGGTTCCCAAGAGGGTGAAGAGAAGCCCTTCTCAGAACCCTTCGTAAGTGTCCAGCAAGGAAAAGCCAAACCATCTGGTGTTTCTAGGTTTTCTAGGGTCATGACTTCATGAAGTTGGCAAGGATTTTACACAGTATACAGAATTAAAGAAAAGACAATACAGAGCAAATATTCAAAGTGTCAGGTGTGAATCCACATTCTTGTTCTGTTCTATAGGTCAGCGTTTGGCAATGGCCACTAGAGTGTGAAAGTCACAGCCATTTTATTCCCAAAAGCTAACATCCCCTTATTCTTTCCTACTACATATATAATGTCAAATATGATGTCACAGTCTTTATTAGGCTATCCTGGGCCCGAAATCTTCTTGTCGTCAGCTTAACCAAAAAGCCATGATAAGAAAGGCACAGTAACCACATGTTTCTCTGCTGCATGCTCATGCCGTAGCATGCGAGTACAGGCTGGAAAGCCCTTCAGTCGTGTGCCACAGGAAAGACAGTAGTTGGAAACAGTCAGTTATGCAGTTTAATGAAGCAGATCAGGAGCTTGTATCCAAAGGAAGCCCATAAAGAATACAAGATTCAAAATGATTTCGTATCAGTCCATAGTGGTTCTGTAGTAGTCCATAGACAATTCATAGTCTAGAGCGTTTCTTATAGGTTGTACATCTGTGGAAAGCCAGTCCATATAGCCATATGTTCATATAGCCATATGTTCATGTTCATCTGAAGAAGTAGACGTAATCCATAAAAGCTCACAGTGGAAATCAATGTTAAGTCAGTAATGCATTCAGATGTTCTTCTGCCCAGAATCACTCCCGTATTTCGAATGGTAGGACATTACAGTACTAACAAGGTTCTTCCGCAGGAAAATATTCCAAATCCAGATCTTCTGTTATGCCATATCAGAGTTCAAATGGCCATTGCCAGAGCAGAGCTGTCCAATAAGTTTAAATGTTTCAGAATTCCTTTCATGCAGATTCATTCTTCATTCTTAAAGAGAAAAGAGAACATGTCAAAGGCATCATAAATAGGCAGGGATAAAGGCAAGAAACCTCGGATGCAATGGGCATTTTTAATTCTAAACATGTGTACAGTAATGCATTATACATAGTGCAATTATGCAAAGGTTGAGTATGAACCAGAAAGAAATAGTATGCAATTAAAAAATCAATTATAAAAAGAGTTCCATCACTGCAATAACACCCAACGGTCCATTTGCTTTCATTGTGGAGTCCATCTTATTTTTAGTAGGAAATGTCCATTCAAATAAATCCATTTCCATGATATTAATCAAGTGTATGTAAGATTTTATCAGTCCATTATCACATGTAGCATCCCATCTAGCTGTCCTTTTGTGGCTGAAGTTCTGTAAGACAATAGAATGACAACAGCAAACACATAGTCTAAACTAAATGCAGAATAAAAATGATTAATTCGCAAAACATTGAGTGATAACACGTAGATATGAAAATAGACCTATTATATCAATTTTTGTTAATCCAGATTCTTATATGTAAGAACCAGGTGCACCTCTATTGAAAATAGTTAGTTCAACGCATATACAAATGCGGTAAATATGATTCAAAATGAAAAGGAGACCATTCTTGTTTAAAGATAAAAAACAAGAAGTAAAATTTAAAAACCAGAAAGTGTAAAAAATATCAAAAGTTAAACATTAAAAATAAAAGGATACATTTTTTATTTTAAAATCAACAACGGAAAAATCAAAAAGTAGATATTAAAAGTAAAAGCAAAAAAACTCCTTTTTTTCCAGCAAGTGAAAATTAAAACATTAAAGCTAAAAGTAGAACTAGAGCTCAAGTAATCTTTTGAGGGAGGGCTGACATTCTTCTGCATAGGAAGGAAAAGTGAAAGCTTACACACAACATATTAGACATATAACGTGGTACACACAGACAACACAGACAGGGAACATTTAAACATATATGTAGTTTCGTTGGTCATGACTGTGTCATTATCCTGTGAAGAAAAAGAGCCCAGATAATGAGGCTGAGTTCATAGGTGGGCATGAGAAACGTAATGCAAAACACCACAGTTGTTTCTTAAAAAAAATATTATTATCTTCGATGATTTCCTGAAATAAAAAATGTTATTCCTATAACAAAAAGGTTGTTTTTCTGCAGACACACTTTTTGTTTTTTTGAAAACTTTAAATTAAAAGGTACTTTAAGGCAATCTTTGGTTTCCTGATTAGGTCAAGGGCTTGCACATTTGAAACTCTTCTCTTCTTGCTGCATCCCAAATCTTGTGCTTACGACAGGAGTTCCTAACCCTTTTAAGCTAGTGGTGGCCAGGTCTTGCTTCTTCAGACAGCTTCAGGGGCTGGATGGCCACCCTTCTATTCCTCCAACACATGGCACCCTGAGTACTGTGGGAAAAGGGGTACATGAGATGGTGCCATGGGCCGTATGCGGCTCATGAGCTGCAGGCTGAGAGTCCCAAATCCAAGAGATGAATGCAATGATAGAAATCTCTCCAGACACATACCGGAGAACTTTTGACAAAGGCCAAGGAATGACATAGACGGAAGCACCCCAAAATACAGTAAAAACTGCTGCAGAAAAATGTGCCAGTAACACAAATCAAAGCATTGAGAACAGCTAGACACAGTATTAAAGAAAACAGGAAGTTAGTCAAAAGATATTTAAAAGTAACCCAAATAAGTAAAAGGTACATTATTTAGCTTGCATGCACAGAAATAGTATATGAAAACAGAGTTCTTAAACCAAATGTAGTGTTTTGATCACCAACCCTGCAAGGAAGGGTCACCAACTACTAGGCTGGGAGAAGCTGGGACAAAGACAGAAGCTTATTCCGTCCTGCATTTCCCCTCATCTCATAAAGAATAAATACTAGAGTAATGAGTTTTACAAGACTTTGCCCGGTTGTCCCCGCTCCCCTTCCATTCTGCCTCCTGTCTTCTCACTGGAGCGATTCTTACATTTCTATAATAAAAGGTTTATTAATCACCAGTGGGTTTATTTTCCTTTCATTTTATAACTGATAAATACACACATACATCCCACAACATCTGGCAGCCAAACTCCAAAAGCAGCCTTCTTTCTCTCTCTCTCTCCCTGTCTCTCTCATTCGGTAGCCACACAAGGAGAGACATTCGCCTGGGAATGAAACAAGCCTAGGTGTGAAAGAGCCAGCCTTGCACACACACTCTCTCCCTTTGACATGCAAACAAACCAAGTTTCCACACAAAACATGCAACCTTCTTTTCCAACTACTGCACAATCTCTTTCCTCCCCCGCCCCCATAGACACAAGTGCTTTTGAACATAGAAACCATGAAGAAAGCTCCACAGTCCACCTTCCACACACACCCATCTACCTACCTTAGCGTCCCTCCCTTGTCACATTCCAGATGCAAAAAAAGAAAAGGGGCTTGTTGAATTAAACGAGAGAGAATGGGGCGGAGGGGAGGGGGGATTTATGGGGCTTAGTCTCAGAAAGAAACAGGAACGTAAAACTCAAGAGAACTAAACAAATAACTGGGCAGAGAAATGGGTGTGCGGTTTTTCTACACTCCTAGAGGAAAGGAAAAGTTTTACTGATATACATACAAAGAAAAAGTTGATTTTCGAAGAGACACAGCAGCAAAAGAGAGAACACTGGGTGGCATTTCTGGTTACAAGAAAGAGAGTATGAGTGGGGGAGAGGTCTGAGCATTAAAAGAAAGGTTGAATCAACAGAAGGAGAAGAAGGGGGGTCTTGTGAAGATGTGAGGATTTAGGAATGATTTAGCTGAAAACAACCACAGATGTTGGAGTAAGTTTAAACTCTTTATTGATTGCACATCTCTTCTCTTACAGCATCCCCTGGAAGGATCCCACGGATCTGGATGCCTCCTTTCGTGGTTAAGCCAGGTAAGCATCCCTTATATCCCTTTGGGAAGGAGGGGTTAAGGGTGAGAGGTCAGGGAGAGGGATGAGGTCAGAGGCTGTAGGGAAATGTTGCCTTATGGTCAGAGTGGAGAAGAGCAGGGAGGGAGGCATCCCTTATCTGACAGGAGAATACCAGGTTGGAGGTCACATCCAGAGTACCACGGATACAGTATCCATGAGTCCCTTTCTGGCCCTGAGCCCTTTTGGCACCATAAAGTCCTCATCATCCTCATCAGCCCCAGGCCAGGATGGCTGCTGCAGCTGCTGCCCTCCATCAAGAGGGATTCAAGTGGGATTTAATCTACTTGGAGACGGTTATCACCCTTCCCTGTGGACTTTGCTCACCCAAGCCCATTAGTCCTCTGGTTTGTCAGGTTAGTTCCCTGGCACCTGATGCTTGGCATTGAGGCTTTGGCAGTAGGGGGTCTACTCCAGTGATGGTGAACCTTTGGCACTTTGGGTGTTCTTGGACTTCAATTCACAGAAGCCCAAGTATCTGTGAATCCACACCAAAGGTTGGCAATCGATCCTCAAGTTTGGCTCTCCGGATGTTCTTGGACTACAATTCCCAGAAAAAGCCCTGATGAGCAGGAGTGGTGAGTTGGGGCTTCTGGTGATTGAACTTCTAGAACAGTCAGAGTGCCAAAGGTTCGCCGTCCCTGGTCTACTGTATGACCATAGCAGGATAACCTGGCCAGACTTTACCCTTAGGGTTGGAGTCCCTCAATGAAAGACCTTCTCTTGCTTCGTTCTCTTGTGTGCGGGGTGTGTGTGTGTGTCCTATTGCTATTGAGGTGGAGCAATAGCAACAAGGGAGAGGGGTCCATCTTCTTCTCAACTGGGTGTAGATTTATGGGCTCCTGTCACGACCCACATTATGGCTTAATGCACAGCCATACCCCCTTGTTTCACGTGTGTGGATGTGTTCCATCCTACAGCAGCCTCCTCTGCTGCTAAGAAGTCACACTTAGGGCCAAAGCTGACGTGCGCAGTGTGCAGGCTTGAGTTCCCCATTGATAACTTTGTGAATTTCCAGAGGATGTGGTTCGTTGTACTCGCTTGGGCTTTGGTATCCAGGCAGGGCTGCTTAAAAGAGAGAACGTGTCTGGGCAAGCGTCACACGGAGGAATTTCGGTAACTCATTCCATTGCCATGTATAGAAATCTAATAAATGAATAATAAATAAATATAAATTCAGTAATACCTTATACAAAGTCCGCTTCATATAACATCATCTAATTCCTTGAAAAAAGTTGCCTCATACAAAGTCGCTGCGAGGCGAAGAGTGTTTAGGAGTGGTTTTGAGCATGATTTTAATTGTTTGGTGTTTGCTGCTGTTTGGATGATTAACACTGCTGCATGATGGGAGATGTTGGCATCCATTTAGTCCTTGCTTCCATCCAGTAATTGTTTATAGTAGCTTGTACAAAATGGATGATCGGCCGCATGGCTGCAGATTAACACTGTGCTGCATGATGGGACATGTTAACTTTTAAACTTGCACTTCATAAAGTTTTCCAAAGTTAAAAACTTGTTGTATGGTTTGTCCCCTAAAATCAGGGTTGTTTGACATGTTTTTGCAATGTATAGACAATGATTTCTTAAAGTTCTGTCAGTTTCCTGTCTGTTACCTTGACTTTGCCCTGAGGTCTGTGCTCTTACAGTACAATGTATCTCTAGGGAAATGACGTTGTACAAGGCATCGCTGCAATGTGGAACTACGTTTGGACGTTGTATGAGGTATCAGTGTAAATAAATGTAATATTCATCTCCCCCCCCCCCCCCCCCCGTTCCTCTGGTCAGATAGATCCTCCCCCCCCCCCCCGTGCTCCGTTTTGCCTTGCATTTTCCCATCCTTTAGCAACTGACTCAAGTGGTTAAGAGGCTGACTGTGAGGTGGAAGGTCAGCAGTTCAAAACCTGAGGACTGCAGGTCAGAGCGAGTGCCCGTCTCTGCCCCAGCTCCTGCCAACCTAGCATTTCAGAAGCAAGAAATTGCAAGCAGATAAATAGGTACTACTGAGTTCTGTGCACTCTGCGGTTTAGTCGTGCCTGCCACATGTCAATGGAAACGTCTGCAGACACAGACGCCTTTTTTTGCTCTATATGGAGAAGAGCACTGAATCCTAGAGTTAGATACAACTGGCTTTCGAGCAAGAGTGACTTTTACCTTTACCTTTACCAGCTATTTGGTCTACTGAGACTCTACTCTAATGTTGCTGTGGCTAAATTTTTAAAGTGTTTCCAATCTTGCCTCCAGCTTCCTATCCAGGCGTTCTGGACTCATTATTCCTTCCTCCTATATTTTCCTTCCTTCCTTCCCCTCCCTCCCTTTGACTCTTTTTTCATTCTTTCCCTTCTGTTCCCTCCTCCCTTTCTTTATTTTCTTCCCCTCCTTTCTTTCCTCCCTTTTGTTCTGTCTCTCTCTCTCTCTTTCTCTCCTGATTGAGAATTTAATCCTGGCTCAAATTCTCATTTAGCCTCTTCCTCTGTTTTTTTCGGGGGTGTTTGTGTTTTAGGAACTCTTTATGGCTGTTTTTGATGCTGTTCCCAATCTGGTCTTCCAAACCTTCTTCTGTATATGTTGCCTTTGCTCATAAGCTAGTCGTATCCGACTTTTGGGGTCAGTGCTCATCTCTGTTTCTAAGCCAAGGAGCCAGCGTTACAACCTTACAACCTTTTTCTCGATGCTGACACCCCCACACTAGGCGCCTGTTCTTTCCACCCCATCATTTGGGTTTATCCCAAAGTCTTTTGCATCTCTTGCCAGGAGTCAATTGGGAAGTTGAAGAGGGCTGGAATAAACAGATTCTTTTTCTGGGTTGTTGTCGTCTCTTTTCTTTTGTGGTGCTTCATATACTGTGAACTACCTGAAAGGTTTTGGCCTCCAGCTAGATGTGTTGACTTAGCCCCATGATATGGCGAACTTTGGCACTCCTGCTGCTCTTGGACTTAAATTCCCAGAAGAAGCCCATCAGTCCCCGTGAATCCACACCAATGGGTTCACTGACCTACGCCGGGAGACTTGGCCTTCTGGGAATTGAAGTCCAAGAAGAACAGTTGGAGTGCCAAAGGTTGGCCATCCATCACTGCAGTCTTCTCATACCCTTCTACTATCATACGCTCCTACTATCAGGGGTGGTGTTAGAGAGTGATGAAGGAAGGAGCTCCCTGTGCAAGAAATGGCACGTTAGAGGAGGAGGTGATGTGGCTCTAAGTCAATGTCCCCAACGTCACTTGGAGGAGGACCCTGAATAGGCTGAGGGAACTCCTTCTTTTTGTGCCATATCCGATTCCAAATATTGGCGATCATCATGGCGATCAGCCATGAAGAGACTGTCCTGAGAATTGAATGCCATGGCCTTTCATCTGCCTTAGCAACATCATACCCAGAGTACCACGGATCCAGTTCCACAAGTCCCTTTGTGGTCCTGAGCCCTTTTGGCACCACAAAGTCCTCATCATCATCATCAGCCCCAGGCCAGGATGGATGCTGCTGCTGCTGCTGCCCTCGATCAAGAGGGATCCAAGTGGGATCATTTAATCCACTTGTGGACCATTATCACCCTTCCCTGTGGACTTCACCCACCCAAGGCCGCTAGTCGTCTGGTTTGACAGGTTATTTCACTGTCACCTGAGGCTCAGCATCGGGTTGCTGGCAGTAGGGGGTCCACTCCAGTGATGGCGAACCTTTGGCACTCCAGGTGTTCTTCTTGGACTTCAGTTCCCAGAATAAGCCCTGATGAGAAGGAGTGCTGACTTGGGGCTTTTGGGGATTGAAGTCGAAGAAAAGTCGGAGTGCCAGAGGTTCGCCATCCGTGGTATACTCTATGACCATAGCAGGATGACCCGGCCAGACTTTAACCTGAGGGTCTGAGTCCCTCAATGAAACACTTTCTCTTGGTTTGTTGTGTTGTGGGTGGTGGGTCCCACTGCTACTCAGGTGGAGCAATAGCAACAAGGAGGGTGGGGGGTCTATCTTGCTCTCAACTGGGTGTAGGTTTATGGCCTCCTGTCACGACCTGCATTATGGCTTCATGCCCAGCCATGCCCCCTTGTTTCACGTGTGTGGATGCGTTCCATCCCAGAGCAGTCTCCTCTAAGAAGGGCCAAAGCTGACATGTGTGCAGTGTGTGGAGGCTTGAGTTCCCCATTGATAACTTTGTGAATTTCCAGAGGATGTGGTTCCTTGGACTCACTTGGGCTTTAGTATGCAGGCAAGTCTGATTAAAATAGAGTGTGTGTCTGTTCAAGCATCTCACAGAGGTATTTTGGTAACTCATTCCATTGCCATGTACAGCAATCTAATAAATAAATAAATAATTAAAAATAGATGAAATGTTCAACTCCCCCCCTCCCTCATCTGTTCCTCTGGTCAGATAGCTTCCCCCCCCCTCCCAGTGCACCGTTTTGCCTTGCATTTTCCTATCCTTTAGCAACTGACTCAAGTGGTTAAGAGGCTGACTGGGAGGTGGAAGGTCAGCAGTTCAACACCAGAGGTCTGCAGGACAGAGAGAGTGCCCTTCTCTGCCCCAGTTCCTACCAACATAGCAGTTCAGAAGCAAGAGATTGCAAGTAGATAAATAGGTACTACTGAGTTCTGTGACCTCTGGGGTTTAGTCGTGGCTGCCACATGTCCACAGAAACGTCTGCAGACACAGACGCCTGATTTTTTTAATGCTATATATGGAGTTGAGCACTGAACCCTAGAGTCAGATACAACTACTGAGACTCCACTGAGACTCCACTCTAATGTTGCTGTGGCTAAATCTTTAAAGCGTTTCCAATCTTGCCTCCAGTTCTGCTTCCTATCCAGGTGTTCTCGACTCATTATTCCTTCCTTCTCTTCTGTATTCCCCTTTCTTTCTTCCTTTCCCTCCACTGGCTCTTTTTTCCTTCCATCTTTCCCTTCTATTCCCTCCTCCCTTTCTTTTCCTTTCTCACTCTCCTCCTTTTTCTTTTCTCCTCCTCCTTTCTTTCCTCCCTTCTGTTCTCTCACTTTCCTGATTGAGAAATAAATCCCAGCAAAAAACCCCATTCTGCCTCTTCCTCTGTTTTCTCTGGGTTTTTTTAGGGGGTGTGTTTGTGTTTTAGGAACTCTTTATGGCTGTTTTTGATGCTGTTCCCAATCTGGTCTTCCAAACCTCCTTATGTAAATGTCGCTAGTCGTATCCGACTCTTGGGCTCAGTGCTCATCTCTGTTTCTAAGCCAAAGAGCCAGTGGAGTCTGCTTCTGCAGATGTTTTCTATCCGTGGCCACATGGCAGGCACGACTAGACATTGCGCGGAGCGCATGGAATGCTGTTTACCTTTCCTGCCGAAGTGGCCCCTATTTAGCTTATTGCAATGTCTTGCAATTTCGAACGGCTCGGTTGGCAGGAGCTGGAGCCCCCTCACACACACACACACACCCAATTCTCCTCTTGCACATTTCTTCCTTCCTTACTACCTTTGTATGGGTGTTTTCTTAGATGTTTGCCTCATGAGAGCCCAAAGGTTTATTGTTTGTGAAGGCAGGACTTTGGTGCCTTTTTAAAGTGATTTCTTTTCCCCTCCTGTGGCTTATGATGATGATGATGATGATGCTTTTCTCCTTGGGCTGCTTCTACCTTCTCTCTTTCCAGGTATGTGTGTGACACGTGAAGTTCTTCAGCCTCTTTAATAATCATGTGGCTTTTGGAAGAAGATGCCCTCACTCTCCTCCTCCTCCTCTTCAGTCTTCTTCACCCTCTGGCTGGTTCTAGGAAATAAAAGTTCTCATGAATGGAAAGGTGTGTTGGGCTGCAGTCAATGTCTGGTTTTTAAGCTCAATGCTGGCACCCCCACACTAGGCGCCTCTTCTTTCCACCCCATTTTTTTGGGTTTTTCTCCCCCCCACCAATGCCTTTTGCATCCCTTGCCAGGAGTCAATTGGGAAGTTGAAGAGGGCTGGAATAAACAGATTATTTTTCTATGTTATTGTCGTCTCTTTTCTTCATATACTTTTCTTCATATACTGTGAACTACCTGAAAGGTTTTGGCCTCCAGCTAGATGTGTTGACTTAGCCCCGTGATATGGCGAACCTTTGGCACTCCCGCTGCTCTTGGACTTCAATTGCCAGAAGCCGAACTGTCCCCGTGAATCTACACCAATGGGTTCACTGACCTACGCAGAGAGACATGGCCTTCTGGGAATTGAAGTCCAAGAAGAACAGCTGGAGTGCCAAAACTTGGCCATCCATCACTGCAGTCTTCTCATACCCTCCTATGATCAGGGGTGGTGTTAGGGAGGGATGAAGGAAGGAGCTCCCTGCGCAAGGAATGACACATTAGAGGAGGAGATGTGGCTCTAAGTCAACCTCCCCAACGTCACATGGAGGAGGACCCTGACTAGGCTGAGGGAACTCCTTCTTCTTCTTGTGCCGTATCCCATTCCAAATATTGGCGATCAGTCATGAAGAGACTGTTTTGAGAATTGCATGCCGTGTCCTTCCATCTGCCTTAGCACCGTCAAACCAAGAGTACCACGGATCCAGTCCCACAAGTCCCTTTGTGGTCCTGAGACCTTTTTGCACCACAAATTGCTCATCATCCTCATCCCCAGGCCAGGATGGATGATGCAGCTGCTTGCCCTCCATCAAGAGGGATTCAAGTGGGATTTAATCTACCTGGGGACCGTTATGACCCATCCCTGTGGACTTTGCCCACCCAAGGCCGCTAGTCCTCAGGTTTGTCAGGTTAGTTCACTGCCACCTGATGCTCAGCATGGGGTGACTGGCAGTATGGGGTGTATTCCAGTGATGGCGAACCTTTGGCATTCCAGGTGTTCTTATTGGACTTCAATTGCAGAAGAAGCCCTGATGAGCCGGAGTGCTGACTTCGGGCTTCTGTGGATTGAAGTCCAAGAACAGTCGGAGTGCCAGAGGTTCGCCATCCCTTGTCTACTCTATGACCATAGCAGGATGGCCTGGCCAGACTTTAACCTGAGGGTCGGAGACCCTCAATGAAAGACCTTCTCTTGCTTCGTTCTGTTGTGGGCGGTGGGTCCCACTGCTAGTTAGGTGGAGCAATAGCAACAAGATGGGGGGGAGGGGTCTTTCTTCTTCTCAACTGGGCGTAGGTTTAGGGCATCCTGTGAAAATCAGCATTATGGCTTCATGCACAGCCCCGTCCCCTTGTTTCACGTGTGTGGATGCGTTCCATCCCAAAGCAGCCTCCTCTGCTGCTAAGAAGACCCAGTCTTGGCCACAGCTGACATGTGCACAGTGTGGAGGATTGAGTTCCCCATTGATAACTTTATGAATTTCAAGAGGATGTGGTTCCTTAGAGTCACTTGGGCTTTGGTATCCAGGCAGGGGTGCTTAAAAGGGAGAATGTGTCCGGTCAAGCATGTCACGGAGGTATTTTGGTAACCCATTCCATTGTCATGTATAGATGTCTAATAAATAACTAAATGTAATATTCAACTCCCTCCCCCCACCTGTTATTCTGGTCAGATAGCTCCCCCCCCCCACCTTGTGCACCGTTTTGCATTGCATTTTTCCATCCTTTAGCAACTGACTGAAGTGGTTAAGAGGCTGACTGGGAGGTGGAAGGTCAGCAGTTCAAAACCCGAGGACTGCAGGACAGAGTGAGTGCCCGTCTCTGTCCCAGCTCCTTCCAACCTAGCATTTCAGAAGCAAGAAATTGCAAGTAGATAAATAGGTACTCCTGAGTTCTGTGCACTCTGGGGTTTAGTTGTGCCTCCCACATGTCCACAGAAACATCTGCAGACACAGACACATGTTTATGTTTTCCTATATATGGAGATGAGCACTGAACCCTAGAGTCAGATACAACTGACTTTCGAGCAAGAGCGACGTTTGCCTTTACCAGCTCTTTGGTCTACTGAGACTCCACTCTAATGTTGCTGTGGCTAAATATTTAAAGCGTTTCCAAGCTTGCCTCCATTTCTGCTTCCTATCCAGGTGTTCTCGATTTATTATTCCTTCCTTCTCTTCTGTGTTTTCCGTTCTTCCCCTCCCTACCTTTGACTCTTTTTTCCTTCCTTTTTCCTTTCTATTCCCTCCTCCTTTTCTTTTCCTTTCTCCCTCTCCTTTTTCTCTTTATTTTCTTCTCTTCCTTTATTTCCTCCCCTCTGTTCTCTCTCTCTCTCTCTCTCCCTCTCTGCTGATTGAGAATTTTATCCTGGGTCAAAATCCCATTTTGCCTCTTCTTCTGGTTTCTATGTTTTTTGGGGTGTGTTTGTGTTTTGGCTGGTTATGATGCTGTTCCCAATCTGGTCTTCCAAACCTTCTTCTGTAAATGTCGGCCTTGCGCATAAGCTAGTCGTATCCGACTCTTGTGCTCAGTGCTCATCTGTGTTTCTAAGCCAAAGAGCCAGTGCTGTCTGTTTCTGCAGTTGTTTCCTATCCGTGGCCACATGGCAGGCACGACTAGATACCGGCCAGAGCGCACGGAATGCTGTTTACCTTTCCCACCGAAGTGGTCCCTATTTATCTCCTTGCAATGTCTTGCAATTTTGAACGGCATAGGTTAGAAGGAGCTGGTGCCCCCCACCCCCACCCCACTAATTCTCCTCTTGCACATTTCTTCCTTCCTTACCTTTGTGGGGGTGTTTTCTTATATGTTTATCTCATGAGAGCCCAGAGGTTTTAAGGTTGTGAAGGCAGGACTTTTATGTCTTTTTAAATGGTTTCTTTTACCCTCTTGTGGATTATGATGATGATGATGCTCATGCTCATCTCCTTGGGCTGCTTCTACCTTCTCTCTCTCTGCAGGTATGTGTGTGACATGTGTTGTTGTTCTTCTGGCTCAGACTTTTTAATACTTATGTGGCTTTTGGAAAAGGGTCCCTCAAGTGTTTTGGGGCGGGGGGGGGGATCCTTACCCTCCTCCTCCTTAGTCTTCTTCATCGTCCAACTGCTGGTTCTAGGAAATAAAAGTTCTCATTAATGTCAAGGTGTGTTGTGGTGCAGTCGATGTCTGGTTTTTAAGCTTGAAGGTGACACCCCCACACTAGGCGCCTCTTTTTTCCATGCAATTATTTGGGTTTTTCTGTCGTCGTCCCCGCCCCCCCCCCCAAAAAAAAAAAAAAAAGCCTTTTGCATCCCTTGCCAGGAGTCAATTGGGAAGTTGAAGAGGGCTGGAATAAACAGATTATTTTTCTATGTTATTGTCGTCTCTTTTCTTTTGTGGTGCTTCATATACTGTGAACTACCTGAAAAGTTTTGGCCTCCAACTCGATGTGTTGACGATATGGCGAACCTTTGGCACTCCAGCCGCTCTTGGACTTGAATTCTCAGAAGCCGAACAGTCCCCGTGAATCTACACCAATGGGTTCATTGCAGCTACGCAGAGAGACTTGACTTTCTGGGAATTGAAGTCCAAGAAGAACACCTTGAGTGGCAAAGGTTGGCCATCCATAACTGCAGTCTTCTCATACCTTCCTACTATTAGTGGTTGTGTTAGGGAGGGAGGGAGGGAGGGAGGAGCTCCCAGCAGAAGGAATGACACATTAGAGGAGGAGGAGATGTGGCTGTAAGTCAACCACCCCAATGTCATTTGGAGGACCCCCCTGAATAGGCTGAGGGAACTCCTTCTTCTTCTTCTTCTTGTGCCGTATCCGCTTCCAAATATTGGCGATTAGTCATGAAGAGACTGTCCTGAGAATTGCATGCCGTGTCCTTCCATCTGCCTTAGCAGCGTCAAACCAAGAGTACCACAGATCCAGTTCCCGAGTCTCTTTGTGGTCCTGAGACCTTATTGCACCTCATCATCATTATCCCCAGGCCAGGATGGATGATGCAGCTGCTCGCCCCCCCCCCCCCAAAGCTTGATTCCAGTGGGATTTAATCTACTTGGGGACTGTTTTCACCCTTTCCTTTGGACTGCGCCCACCACGGTTTGTCAGGTTAGTTCATTGCCACTTGATGGTTTGCATCAAAGCATTGGCAGTAGGCAGTCTACTCCAGTGACGGCGAACTTTTGGCACTCAAAGGTGTTCTTCTTGGACTTCAATTCCCAGAAGCCCAAGTCTTTGTGAATCCACAGAAATGGGTTTACTGCTCAGTAAACCTATTCTTGTAGATCCACGGATACTTGAGCTTCTGGGAATTGGAAGTCCAAGAACAGTTGGTGTGCCAAATGTTCGCCATCGGTCTTCGAACTTTGCTCTCCGCATGTTCCTGGACTTCAATTCTTAGAAGAAGCCCTGATGAGGAGGAGTGCTGACTTGGGGCTTCTGGGGATTGAAGTTCTAGAACAGTCGAAGAGGCAAAGGTTCGCCATCCCTGGTCTACTGTATGACCATAGCAGGATAACCTGGCCAGACTTTACCCTTAGGGTCGGAGTATCTCAATGAAAGACCTTTTCTGGCTTTGTTCTCTTCTGGGGAGTGGGGTTGTCCCACTGCTAGTGTGGTGGAGTAATAGCAACAGGAGTGAGGTGGTGGTTTTTCTTCTTCTGAACTGGGTGTAGGTTTAGGGCTATCTGTCACGTCCCACATTATGGCTTAATGCACAGCCATGCCCCCTGGTTTCACGTGTGTGGATGCGTTCCATCCCAGAGCAGTCTGCTGTAAGAAGACACACTCAGGGCCATAGCTGACATGTGCGCAGTGTGTGGCGGCTTGAGTTCTCCATTGATAACTTTGTGATTTTCCAGAGGATGTGGTTAGTTGTACTCACTTGGGCTTTGGTATGCAGGTAGGGCTTCTTAAAAGAGAGAACGTGTCCGGTCAAGCGTCACATGGAGGCATTTTGTTAACCGATTCCTTTGTTACGTATAGAAATCTAATAAATAAATTGTAAATGAATAAAATTAAATAAATGTAATATTCCACTCTCCACACCCGTTCCTCTGGCCAGATATCTCTCTCCCCTCTGCACCATTTTGTAATGCGTTTTCCCATCCTTTAGTAACTCACTGAAGTGGTTAATAGGGTGAGTGGGAGGTGGAAGGTCAGCAGTTTCAAATCCTTCCAACCTAGCAAGAAATTGCAAGTAGAGAAATAGGTACTCCTGAGTTCTGTGCACTGTGGGGTTTAGTTGTGACTCCCACATGTCCACAGAAACATCTGCAGACACAGACACCTGTTTTTGTTTTTTACTATATACAGAGATGAGCACTGAACTTTAGAGTCAGATACAGGTGTTCTGGACTTATTATTCCTTCCTCCTATTTTATATTTTCTTTTTTTCCTTCCCTTCCCTCCCTTTTGCTTTTTTTCCCTTTCTTCTTTCCTTTCTCTTCTCTCTTCCCTTTCTTTTTGTTTCTCTTTCTCCTTCTTTTTCTCTTTCTTTCTTTCTTCCTTTCTTTCCTCCCTTCTGTTCTTTCTCTCTGTTTCCTTCCGTCTCTTTCCTGAGTGAGAATTTAATTCTGGGTCAAAATCCCATTCTGCCTCTTCCTCAGGTTCCTGCCTCCTTTTTTTTTTTTTTTTGGGGGGGGGGGGTGTTTGTGTTTTATGAACTCTTAATGGCTGGTTTTGATGCTGTTTCCAATCTGGTGTTCAAAACCTTCTTCTGTAAATGTTGCCCTTGGTGATAAGCTGGTCGTATCTTACTCTTTGGGTCAGTGCTCATCTCTGTTTCTAAGCCAAAGAGCCAGAGGTGTCTATTTGTGCAGACGTTTCCTATCCGTGGCCACATGGCAGGCACAACTAGACACTGCCCGGAGCACACAGAATGCTGTTTACCGTTCCTACCTAAGTGGTCCCTATCTATCTCTTTGCAGTGTCTTGCAATTTGTAACGGCTCGGTTGGCAGGAGCTGTTGCCCCCACCCCCACCCCAAATTCTCCTCTCGCACATTTCTTCCTTCCTTACCTTTGTGGGGGTGTTTTCTTATATGTTTACCTCATGAGAGCCCAGAGGTTTTAAGGTTGTGAAGGCAGGACTTTGGTCCCTTTTTTAAATGGTTTCTTTTCCCCTGCTGTGGCTTATGAAGATGATGATGATGCTCTTCCTCTTCTCCTTGGGCTGCTTCTACCTTCTCCCTCGCCAGGTATGCGTGTGACACGTGAAGCTCTTCTGGTTCAGCCTCTTTAATAATCATGTGGCTTTTTGAAAAGGTGCCCTCAAGTGTATTCCTTTTTTTGTGGGGGCAAATGCTTACTCTCTCCTCCTCCTCAGTCTTCTTCGCCCACTGGGTGATTCTGGGAAATAAAAGTTCTTATTAATGGAAAGGTGTGTTTGGTTGTAGTCGATGTCTGGTTTTTAAGCTTGAAGCTGAAACTCACACACTAGACACCTATTCTTTTCACCCTATTATTTGGGTTTCTCTGGTTCCCCCCAAAAATGCCTTTTGCATCCCTTGCCAGGAGTCAATTTGGAAGTCGGAGTGGGCTGGAATAAACATTCTTTTTTTGGGTTGTTGTCGTCTCTTTTCTTTTGTGGTGCGTCATATACTGTGAATTACTTGAAAGGTTTTGGCCTCCAGGTAGATGTGTTGACTTAGCCCCGTGATATGGCAAACCTTTGGCACTCCAGCTGCTCTTGTACTTAAATTCCCAGAAGAAGCCCAACAGTCCCCGTGAATCTACACCAATGGGTTCACTGCACCTATGCAGAGAGACTTGGCCTTCTGGGAATTGAAGTCTAAGAAGAACAGCTGCAGTGCCAAAGGTTGGCCATCCATCACTGCAGTCTTCTCATACCCTGCTACGATCAGGGGTGGCGTTAGGGAGGGTTGAAGGAAGGAGCTCCCCGCACAAGGAATGACACATTAGAGGAGGAGGAGGAGATGTGGCTGTAAGTCAATCTCCCCAACGTCACTTGGAGGAGGCCTCGAATAAGCTGAGGGAATTCCTTTTTGTGCAGTATCCAATTTCAAGTATTGGCGATCCTCATGGCGCTGAGCCATGAAGAGAGTGTGGTGAGAATTGTATGGCATGTCCTTCTGCCTTAGCAGCGTGACACCCAGAGTACCCCGGATCCAGTTGCACGATTTCCTTTGCGGTCCTGAGAGCTTTTGGCACCAGAAATTCCACATCATCCTCATTCCCAGGGCAGGATGGATGATGCAGCTGCTGGCCTCCATCAAAGATGGATTCCAGCGTGATTTAATCTACTTGGGGACCGTTCTCCCCTTCCATGTGATGTTCGCCCACCCAAGGCCGTTAGTCCTCAGGTTTGTCAGGTTAGTTCACTGCTACCTGAGGCTCGGCATCGGGTCGCTGGCCGTAGGGGGTCTATTCCAGTGATGGCAAACCTTTAGCAGTCCAGGTGTTCTTCTTGGACTTCAGTTCCCAGAATAAGCTCTGATGAGGAAGAGTGCTGACTTGGGGTTTCCGGGGATTGAATTCGAAGAACAGTCGGAGTGCCAGAGGTTCGCCATCCCTGGTCTACTGTATGAGAATAGCAGGATGACCCGGCCAGACTTTAACCTGAGGGTCGGAGACCGTCAATGAAAGAACTTCTCTTGTTTTGTTCTGTTGTGGGTGGCGGTTTCCAATGCTACTTAGGTGGAGCAATATCAACAAGGAGGGGGGGGGGTCTATTTTCTCAACTGGGTGTAGGTTTATGACTCATGTCATGAGCTGCATTATGGCTTCATGCAAAGCCATGCCGCCTTGTTTTACGTGTGTGGATGCGTTCCATGCCAGAGCAGTCTATTCTAAGCTGACACAGTCTGGGCGAAAGCTGACTCGTGTGCAGTGTGGAGGCTTGAGTTGCCCATTGATAACTTTTTGAATTTCCAGAGGATGTGGTTCATTTTACTCACTTGGGCTTTGGTATCCAGGCTGGGCTTCTTACAATAGAGTGTGTGTCCAATGAAGCGTCACACGGTGGTATTTTGGTAATCCATTCCTTTGTCGTGTATAGAAATCTAATAAATAAATAAAGAAAAATAAATAAATGTAATCTTCCACTGCCCCACCTCTGGTCAGATAGCTCCCCTGCCCCTGCACCATGTTGCCCTTTGTTTTCCCATCCTTGAGCAACTGACTGACGCGGTTAACAGGCTGAATGGTAGGTGGTAGGTCAGCAGTTCCCAAGCTGAGTACTGCAGGACAGAGCGCGTGCCCGTCTCTGTCCCAGCTGTTGCCAACGTAGCATTTCAGAAGCTAGAATTTGCAAGTAGATAACTAGGTACTCCTGAGTTCTGTCCACTCTGGGGTTTACTTGTGCCTCCCACATGTCCATGGGAAATATGTGCAGACACAGACACCTGTTTTTGTTTTTTTTGCTATATATGGAGATGAGCACTGCATGTTAGAGTCAGATACTACTGGCTTTCAAGCAAGAGTCACTTTAACCTTGACCTTTATCAGCTATTTGGTCTACTGAGACTTCACTCTAATTTTGCTGAGGCTAAAATTTTAAAGCGTTTCCAAGCTTGCCTGCAGTTCTGCTTCCTATCCAGGTGTTCTCGAATCATTCTTCCTTTTATCTTTTCCTTTCTTCTTTCCCCTCCCTCCCTCCCTTTGGCTCTTTTTCCTTCCTTCTTTCTCTTCTATTCCCTCCTTCGTTTCTTTTCCTTTCTCATTCTCCTTTTTCTTTTTCTCTTTATTTTCTTCTTCCCGTTTCTTTTCTCCCTTCTGTTATTTTTTCCTCTCTCTCCTGATTGAGAATGTAATTCTGGGTCAAAAGCTAGTTTCTGTTTCTAAGCCAAAGAGCCAGCACTGTCTGCTTCTGCAGACGTTTCCTATCTGTGGTCACATGGCAGGCACGACTAGACACCATCCAGAGCGGACGGAATGTTGTTTAAAAATGCCCTTTGTAACTAAGGGTTTCCGTGGGGCGGGGGGGGCGGGCGGGGGCCTCGAAGTGGGGTTAAATAGGCTTTTCTTCTCCCTCCCCCCTCCCCCCCCCCTTACCTGACTGAGGAAGAGAAGGCCGCGAGAGGCGTGCGTTTTCGGGTTTGTGAAATTCCCTTTCTATCTAAGGGGGTCCGCGGGGGCTGTTCAGGCCCGGCGGGCTTTATCCACAGCAGGGGCTGTTCAGGCCCGGCGGGCTTTATCCAGAGCGGGGGCTGTTCAGGCCCGGCGGGCTTTATCCAGAGCGGGGGCTGTTCCGGCCTGGCGGGCTTTATCCAGAGCGGGTGTTGGACGTGCCCGGTTCCGCCTCGGCCGTTGCCCGATAGGCCCCTTATACTGCGCTGGCTCCGCAAGCTCCGTGTACCCGCCCAACGGCTCAGACACTATGTCTGAGAAACCTCGGCGGGGAAAACCCACCGCCGTCCGGTACCTGCGCGCCTTATATATTAGCAGCAATTAGTCCCTTATTCCCCACACCTGTCGTGGTGCGTGCGCGAGGCTGATTGACGTGGCCCCGCCGGCCGCCACCCGCTAGCGGCTCTTAGTCCCTTCTTTCCAACAGCTGGCATGGTGCGTGCGCGAGGCTGGTTCACGCGCGCGGTCCCCGCCGCCCGCCGCCCGTTAGCGGCTCTTAGTCCCTTATTCTCCACACCTGTCGTGGTGCGTGCGCGAGGCTGATTGACGTGGCTCCCGCCGCCCGACGCCCGTTAGCGGCTCTTAGTCCCTTGTTCCCCACACCTGGCCTGGTGCGTGCGCGAGGCTGATTGACGTGGCCCCCGCCGAATGTAATTTTGGGTCAAAAGCTAGTCTCTGTTTCTAAGCCAAAGAGCCAGCGCTGTCTGCTTCTGCCGACGTTCCCTATCCGTGGTCACATGGCAGGCATGACTAGACAGGAGCTGTTGCACCCCTCCCCCCACTAATTTGTGAAGAAAGAACTTTTTAAAATGCCAACCGAAGTGGGGGTGAAATAGGCTTTTCTTGTCCCTCTCCCCCCCTTCCCCCCCCTACCTGACTGAGGAAGAGAAGGCCGCGAGAGGCGTGCGTTTTCGGGTTTGTGAAATTCCCCTTCTATCTAAGGGGGTCCGTGGGGGCTGTTCAGGCCCGGCGGGTTTATCCACAGCGGGGGCTGTTCAGGCCCGGCGGGCCTTTCCAGAGCGGGTGTTGGACGTGCCCGGTTCCGCCTCGGCCGTTGCCCGATAGGCCCCTTATACTGCGCTGGCTCCGCAAGCTCCGTGTACCCGCCCAACGGCTCAGACACTATGTCTGAGAAACCTCGGCGGGGAAAACCCACCGCCGTCCGGTACCTGCGCGCCTTATATATTAGCAGCAATCAGTCCCTTATTCCCCACACCTGTCGTGGTGCGTGCGCGAGGCTGATTGACGTGGCCCCGCCGGCCGCCACCCGCTAGCGGCTCTTAGTCCCTTCTTTCCAACAGCTCGCATGGTGCGTGCGCGAGGCTGGTTCACGCGCGCGGTCCCCGCCGCCCGCCGCCCGTTAGCGGCTCTTAGTCCCTTATTCTCCACACCTGTCGTGGTGCGTGCGCGAGGCTGATTGACGTGGCCCCCTCCGCCCGCCCCCCGTTAGCGGCTCTTAGTCCCTTCTTTCCTACAGCTGGCATGGTGCGTGCGCGATGCTGGTTCACGCGCGCGGTCCCCGCCGCCCGCCGCCCGTTAGCGGCTCTTAGTCCCTTATTCTCCACACCTGTCGTGGTGCGTGCGCGAGGCTGATTGACGTGGCTCCCGCCGCCCGACGCCCGTTAGCGGCTCTTAGTCCCTTGTTCCCCATACCTGGCCTGGTGCGTGCGCGAGGCTGATTGACGTGGCCCCCGCCGAATGTAATTTTGGGTCAAAAGCTAGTCTCTGTTTCTAAGCCAAAGAGCCAGCGCTGTCTGCTTCTGCCGACGTTCCCTATCCGTGGTCACATGGCAGGCATGACTAGACAGGAGCTGTTGCACCCCTCCCCCCACTAATTTGTGAAGAAAGAACTTTTTAAAATGCCAACCGAAGTGGGGGTGAAATAGGCTTTTCTTGTCCCTCTCCCCCCCTTCCCCCCCCTACCTGACTGAGGAAGAGAAGGCCGCGAGAGGCGTGCGTTTTCGGGTTTGTGAAATTCCCCTTCTATCTAAGGGGGTCCGTGGGGGCTGTTCAGGCCCGGCGGGTTTATCCACAGCGGGGGCTGTTCAGGCCCGGCGGCCCTTTCCAGAGCGGGTGTTGGACGTGCCCGGTTCCGCCTCGGCCGTTGCCCGATAGGCCCCTTATACTGCGCTGGCTCCGCAAGCTCCGTGTACCCGCCCAACGGCTCAGACACTATGTCTGAGAAACCTCGGCGGGGAAAACCCACCGCCGTCCGGTACCTGCGCGCCTTATATATTAGCAGCAATCAGTCCCTTATTTCCCTCACCTGTCCTGGTGCGTGCGCGGGGCTGGTTCACGCGGGTACACGGCGGCAGCGAGCAGCATAGTCGGGCGTTTAAAGGTACATACCGTCATCTTCTCCCAATTAGCAGCGGACGAGGAATAGGGGTGTCTGGTGTGTGTTTCTGGGAGGGAGGGCGGGGGGCTTCCAGTCCCCTCGAAATGATGATTCTTCCTCCGCTCCCCTCCGTCCCCCTCCCGTGGTGGTCTTTAAAGGTATATTTTCTTTCCGTACGAGAATGGGAATTGTTGTTCTCGGAGAGTCTTGTGGCGTCCTGCAGACCAGCGGCACAGCGGATGATGAATGCGTTAGTCCTCGTCTCCTTCTTCTCGCGGCCCTCTTCGTTAGCCAGATAGGAAAGGGGTGGAGAGAAGAAAAGCCTATTTCATCCTCAGTTCGAGGCCCCCGTTCGTTCGTGTGTGGAGCGGGATCCCCCCCCCCCCCCCAATTCCGGCGGCCACCCTGCTTCCCCCCCCTACCCACGGTCGTTCGAGGGCGCGAATAAGTTGGGGGAGGCGGTTTGGGCGACCCACCGTCCAACAAACGCTCGAGCGTGGCTATGGGGTCCTTCCCGGAAATGATGCGTCGGAGGAATATCGATGACGGACCAGCGTTCCTCGTCTCCATGGAAACCGTAAAGCCAAGCGCTAGAGCGTCGCTATTTCGTCGCCTTCGAAGTGCTAGAGCGTCTCCGGCGCAGCTTTGATGCCTTGGCCAGCGCCAGCTCGCCCCGATTTGGTTTTCTCGTTCTTTTGCGTTTGCTTTGTGCAAGTTCAGGCGGTGTTTTCAAGGCTAGAGGTA